>JAMXBC010000009.1:2768333-4152500 GCA_024138005.1 Lumnitzera racemosa | reverse complement strand
TTGAACAGAATCGAAGGAGTTTTAGCATCGAATGAGTCCTTTAAATGACTCAGGGCTGTACACTATTAAACAGCTGTATTGTTGTTAAATTAATTTGAGAATAATCTTAGTGCGCAAGTTCACAGCATCCCTTAATCGTGTGTCATGCCTCAGCTGGATTAGGTTATATATTGCTCTCAAAACATCACTGTGAAATAAATCTTTTTTAAGCTATCTCTTCTTTAGCTACTTTATCTCTTCAATTTGATCCATATGTGTTACTAATTCCATTAAGTTGAACATATACACTAAGTTCATACTAGCCATCTCAATAGGCCAACTCCATTAATCAATATTGCTTTGATTTTCTTCTTATATAAGAGCATTTTTTTTATAAGGCCTTCACATATCATGTAACGGTTTGACCATAGGTTAATAACCATAAATCGCTAAATCTAATGTCATATTTCTCACTTTACATCTTCTTCTTCTTTTTTTCCTTTATTTTTTCTCATTTACTAAATAGTAAGATCACATAAACTTGAAACAATAAAAATAGGAAAAATTCTTTTTTTTTTTAATTTTACATATTTTGTTAGTGGTTGTATAAGTTTTGTATATAAAGAGTTTATAATGTCATTTATAGATTACTTTTTTGATATCACATAAACTTAAAATTTATAAAATGAGAAGTAAAATTTATAAGTTCCATATGATACCCTCTACCCTATAAGTTTTACATATAATACAGGTTCTAAGATGGCTCCAATATAGTATAAAATAAGTTTCAATTTTAAAATTTATAAACATGTACCTTACAAAATAGGAGCTCATACCCTAACTGTTATAAAAATATATGTATACCTAGTCACCCTTATCCATACACATTATAATAAATGTTATTTTGTTTATTAAAATGTTTTTATCCATTTATTTAGTTTGAGTTAATTTAGCACTTTAAACTTAAATAGAGAAATATTTGAAAATTGAAAAAAAAAAAAGAGTTTGATATGATTTATAAAGTTGATTTTGGTCGAATTTACATATCTATGTTAAAATTTTGGGCCATCAATTAATTATTATTAATTTAAAAATTGATATAAAGTGAGAATGAGAGAATGGAATCCAAATCTTCCTTAATTCTGTATGATGTAGTTTCATTTCTGTGTAACACGACAAGCATTGATTAGAGTCAACAAAGCACATGCCCTATTGAGTACAATAAATGAGCATGATCAAATCTTTTGATTGGGATATTTGGAAGAGTTGGGCTAGTTAACTGTCATTTTCATGGGAGCAACTTCCACCGCTTCACCAAATGGCATAATAACGACGAAAGGAGATGAACACTTTATGTAGTTTCGTGTCATCCTCTAGTTGTATAAATTGTATATCTTCGTAACCAAATCAGCATTGATAAAAGAAGAAAATAAATAGAAACATGGAATAGGAGTTAAAAAATCCAATTTTTAAGAAACTCAAAATGTGAATCTTTCATCTGCTAATTAATTAATAACATTGCGAATTATACAATATACATACTATCCAGTAAGATTATTTCTTAGTATTATAGGGTTATAAAAGAGTTAAACCTCCTTACAAGCTACTAAGATTCGATTTTATATTCACTCTTGGAAAAAGGTTAAATGTTGCTCGATAAGTTCATTGACTTGGTATGACTAGTTCGTAAGCCTAATAAAGTTTAAGTTGAGTTAAAATGTTTGTTGACTTCAAGTAGTTTTTCTAATACATTACTTTTTTTTTTTCAAATAAATCAAACCTAAATGAATTTATTGAGTTCGAGCTTGAGATTACTATTCGTAGGAAGTGCATGCCTAACTTTCTAAACTCGATCCAACTTGAACTCTGAAATTTCAATTAGTCATGTGCAAATTTGAACCGAATACTGAATAATCTCAACTTATTTAAAATCCTAGATTACTTTACCATTTAATGCAAATTATTATAGTGCTCAAAGTATAAAACTTAGAATACTACTATACTCGAAAATAATGACCTTTCTATTACCGGAAAAAAAAATAATAATAATAAATAATCACCTTACGAACTTTTAATAAAGTTCAATCATGATTCAGCTAAATATTTTTTTACGTAATAAAATCCCAATTTATATCATGTTAGTGAAGCTCCCTCTTAATTTGCTTATAAATAAACCCTAAATTCCAGCATTTCCTAGTACCACCTTGCTTTCATCAAACAAAAGTAAAAACAAATGGAAAACAAACCAAAATGCAGTCAATGTTATTGTGTTAGGGATCTTAATGTTGGTGGCGATGAACTTCACGACAGCGATCTCAATAACCTTGGAAGACAGTCTGAGGCTTACCGTAGATGCCTGTGGTCTCTTTTTGTCTGGGGAAACATCACCACCACCAAGCGCAGAGTGCTGCTCTAGGGCACATGCCCTTGAAAAGATGGGTTTTACTTGAGCATTGGAATGTATCTACTGGTTGCTCAGCATGACAGAGCTATAGCTTTTCCAGCTTCTTGCAACCTTAGCATCGCCCAATCTGCTCTTCATTTCAATTGCACAAAGTATGTATTTATATATATATATATATAACTTTTTTCTTCTCTTTAGACATTTATCACAGTTTCAGAATTTATTGTTCACTAATAATTTAAAGTGAAAGAAACCGGATTGATATATACATTTCATTTATGATTTGACAGCACATTCATTTAGTAAAATCACATTAGTTGTTACACATCACATGAGTAGAAGCATATCATGTTTAATGAATATTTTTTCTTAAAACAAAGATTTAATTTTACTAGGATTGATACACCATGTAAAATTTTATTAATATTATTATTCTTTTTTTTTTTTTCTCTTGGCAATGTGCAATGATTGTCTATGCCTGTACCAGGGTTATCACATGGTTCAAGACTGATGTCAAATTGAATTTATTTTTTTATTTTTTATTTTTTTATGTGCTATTCTTCCTTCTATAATATAAACTAATTAACGTTCTTGCTTCCTTTTCACTTGATTGTGCAGTATTCAGATGATGAAAGATCCTCAAGTGAATCAAGATGTCCAAGGCACAGTCCAAAAGATCAGGCATAATGTTGTCAACTATATATTAAGTGACCACTAAAATTATGCGTGGCTTCGTTTCTATCTTTATAAATAAGTGATTATCATATCATATCATATATGAAGTATAATAAATGAGGAGTTAATTAAGCTATCTAGTTTTTTTTTTGTCGCTAAAGCTGTGACACTTCCAGTGAAAATTTGTTGCGTACTTTTTATGTCTACTTCTGACATTATATCGCAAGTGAAGCGATGTTACGTGATAAGATATTCGGAACAATTTTAGATTACCTTATTATTTTTCCTTTTATTTTGTTTCTTCTTTAAAAAAAAAAAAAAAAAAAACAAAAAAAGAATTGAATGACAAAGATCATTTATTTTGAAAGGAAGAAAACCAAAAGCAAGGCATTATCAGATTTGTGTGCTGCATTACCTCCGGCTCCAACAAGTATATACTGTTTACAAATTTACAAATTACATTCAACTTGGGCTCTTACGTCTTGATAGCGCAAACTTTTTAACTTCACGCAAAATTATTATCAACATTTCGTGTAATTTTACAACCTCAGAGGAAATGCAATTGCCATATTGCCCTTCTTCTTTATTTTATTTTACTAGGATATTTAATTTAAAATTTTACATCGCTACATCGTGAATTTTCTTAACTAACACTTTCCACAAAGTTTTCGCGATTATTTCTTTACTAATTCGAGTTTGTTTACTAAGTTAGTTATTATTTCGGTATACGCAGTGTCGAGTGCAATTAAGAAAATCTCTAACTCGTTTCATTTCATCTCTAATATTTACTACCGGTTTCCGTGCTTGTTAACCAGCACCACCGAACACGAGCTGCTACTAGTCTTCCAATATCACCAAGTAATATCTGCAAACATAATATTTGACAAAACCAGCTTTAATTACAATAAATATCGAAAAAAAGTCTCCAAAACGTTCCCCATGAAACAAACACATCCTAAATTTCCTGTTATCTTATTTGCCATTTCAGATGCAATCCGTCGATTGAACCATTGCCATGAACACTTCACTTTGAGAACCCCCGGCGAAAGAACCAAGGACATATATACTCATCATACTGCTAAGCTATGCCGAAACATTTTCGGCACAAAATTTGCAATCACAACATGGTGTTGCGTTGCCGATGACATTCTAGTCAAATTTCTACCCCACATTCCACCTCCACAGAACAACATTAATATCAGAAACACCAACACACAACACTAGAAGTTGGTAAGGAAGGAAGGAAGGAAGGCAGGAATGACCGCAGGAAATTTTCTAGTCAATGATTTCCCCCTCCTCTACCTGAGGTCCACAACCATCTTTTCCAGCATAACTAGCTTGTCCAACACAGGAATGTTGCAGATCCATGTCAGTGCAAACATTGTCGGAAACTGCGTTTTCACCATCCCCATTATCACTATCTTCATCGTCATCATCCTCACTATCAATACTTTCAATAAGATCCTTCTTGTCGCCTCCAAGAACATCTTTAGTATCAAATGAAGCCTTCTCTTCAATCACTTCACCATCACAACCAGTATCTTTAATTATTACTGAAGGAAACTTTAGCGGTTGATCAGGCGTATGTTCAAAGAAAGAATTCATAACCATAAATCTGAAAGCCTGCAATAAGTGGCATTTGTCTCTTTTTATGTCTTTGCTCAAGAGCTTCTGCAACAGTGTCGGCTTATTCTTGCTAAAAGGGGGAACGTTTGAGGAAGCTTCATCCCCCAATCTTTTTTTTGATGAATCATCCCCAAATCCTTGCTTCTTGTTGAACCATTCCCTTCCATTGCGCCTCTTTCTTTTATCGTTCTTGTTTTGAAACCTTTGCTTCCTATTGAAGGGACTCTTATTCTGCTCCCTGACTTGAACCTTATTTTCCGAGTCTTGGAGGTAGTGTGACGGTATTTCTGCAACTTCTACACCCAATTCAGCTTGCTTTGCCAAGATATCCTTGAGTTGCTGCACGATACATTCTAACAGTTTAGTTTGACTTCAGGCTGTCGATAAACCATTATTTAATGATATACTAATTGATTAAAAATATGAAGCTATCAGCATCTTCATGTAAAAGCAGTCTTTTAACCAATTTTCATTTAGTTGTCAAGGGCACTTGGTTTAAGAACACTGGAGAAACTTGTAAGAAATAACACGATGCACCAGTAGTAGCTGATTAAACAAAAAGGGGAAGAACAAAAAGGAAGAAGAAGAAGAAATGCGCCTAGTAATCAAAGAAAGAGCACATTTCTCCTTGGTTACTTCATAATCAATGTTATTCTCAGCCAAACAGATCATTAGCACCCCCACTGTAACAACCATTATCACCGAGGTCAATTATAAAAGTTGATAAATTGATTTAGGAATAACAGCTTGGAAAGTGTAACTTCTCGCAAAAACTTCTGAAAAAATGCACTCACCTTACTTGATAGTAACCAGTTTAGAAAGGAATGGTAGATCTATACTTTACTTGATTGAAGTTCCGATTTGTGAAGCAAGACACCAAAATTGGTACTCTACAACCAATACACTGCCAAGAGCCCCTCCTAAGCTCCTCTTCCGGCCTTGGTTCTTTGCTTGAGACTTACTAACTACTTTGCCTCCACCTCAGCCTATTTATACAATGCCAAGTCATCTCAGCCCTCAATCACCCTTATTACAATAGTTACATATTACACTCTACATACTACACTAGTATATGTACTACACTCCACTTCATACTACTCAGCCCCCTGAAGGCCACATGCTGCAATGGTCGATTAACGTTGGGCATCATATCAATACTCCCCTCCCCGAAAAAGTCCTTGGCCCTAAGGATGAAATCTGGAAATAAGAGCTTGAAAACACCCAAGTCCTCCCAGGCTTCATCAGATGTCTGTCCTTCCCACTGAACCAGAACTTGTGGAATACTCAGGCCGTCTTGGACCGTAAACTGACGACCCAACAATTTAAAAGGATAAAAGAGAGCATCTGCAGCATCAGACTCAAACTTAGAAAGTAACTCTAATAGAAGAGGAAAAGAACCATGAGATCTCTTCAGCAAGGACACATGAAAAACCAAATGAAGTTTGCAACCAGAAGGTACCTGTAGCCGGTAAGCAACATTACCAACTCGAGCCAAGATTTGATATGGACCATGATACCGCGGAGCCAACTTGGAAAATGTCTTAAGACCTAACCACGGATTCAAACAAGGCCGTAAACGGAGAAACGCCCAATCCCTCACTGAGTACTCAACATCGCGACGCTTTTTATTAGCTACAGTACAATTACGAAGTTGAGCTTGCTCCAAGTTCTTCCGTAAGTAAGTCAGCATCTGATCACGTGAATGAAGAGTGTCCCTAACTAAGGGATTCTAGACTTCCTTGGACAAATATATAAGGATTGTAAGTAGGGAACGACCATACACTATCTCGAATGGTGTTATACCAGCGAAAGAGTGATAACTAGTATTATAAGAAAATTCTACCCATAACACCCAATTGGCCCAAAAATTAGGTTACTTGAAAGCAAAGCAACGAAGGTAACATTCCAAGCATCGATTTAACACCTTAGTTTGACCATCAATTTTCGAATGGTAGGCTGTGCTAAAATTCAAACCAGTACCTTGGAGAGTAAATATTTCCTTCCAAAAATTACTCACAAACAAAGGATCTTAACTCGACACAATAATATGGCAAAACCCATGTAGGCGGACAACTTCTTTGACAAAAACTTCAGCCACCAACTTTGCAGTATAAGGGTGTTTCAAAAGAAAGAAATGACTGTACTTAAAAAACCTGTCTACCACAACCAATAGGGTGTAAAAGCTTTTGGATTTAGGTAGGTTTGTGATAAAATCGAGAGAAATGTCCTCTCATACCCTTTGCGGAATTGGCAAAGGATTTAACAACCAAGTAGGAGACAAATTTTGGATTTTATTACGCTAGTAAACTGCACATGAAGAAACAAATCGAGCCACATCCTTGCGCATACCAACCCAATATAAATGAGAAGCCAAATGTCGATAGGTTTTAACAAAACCCACGTCTACCCATAGCTAACGAGTGAAATTCATGAAGAAAAATATGTACCCATCAAGAATTAGTGGGGATAACAAGTCTCCCCATATAATGTAAGGTATCACCATGCAACTCGAATCCAAAACTAGCAGGTTGCCCATCCTGCAGTAATGCTATCTTATAAGCTAAGTATTCATCTTGTAAGACATTTTGCTTAATAGCAGCCACATCCGTCCAAATAGGACCCAAAATCCCCATACAATCAACTTCTTCAAACATTCTAGACAAGGCATCAACAGCACCATTTTCTTAACCAGCTTTATACTATATTTCAAACTCATAGCCAAGCAACTTCAACAACCAATGTTGCTGACTAAGGGTGGAAACACACTGATTCAGCAAGTGTTTTAAGCTTTTTTGATCAGTTTGGACTGCAAACCTTCAGCTCAACAAATACGGCCTCCAATGGTTGATGGCTCTTGTCTTAGCCATCAATAACACCTTACTAAAAAACGCTGGGTAAGACAAGAGCCATAAACTCTTTCTCATATGCAGACTCAACAAGATTACGATCAGATAACACCTTGCTAAAAAACGCAATAGGCTTAAATTGCTGGGTAAGAACAACACCAATACCTACACTCGAAGCATCACATTCTATAGTAAATGGTCGATTGACGTTAGGCATTGCCAAAACAGGGGCTTGAGTAAGAGCATGCTATAAGGCTTGCCTAAGTAACTCCTTCATTCCATGTAAACGTATCCTTTTTGATTAAATTTGTGAGAGGCCGAGCAATCTTGCCATAATCCTTTATGAATTTTCGATAATAACTCGACAACCCCAAAAATCCACGTAAAGCTTTTAAAGACTTAGGTAGAGACTAATTTAAGCAACTACTAACCTTGGAAGGATCCATAGCTACTCCATCTATTAACAATAAGGCCTAAATACTCTGAAGTAGCTCAACCAAAGGCGTACTTCTTTTGGTTGGCAGAAAACTTGTAAGCTCGCAACAATTGCAAAACCACCCGAAGATGCACCACATGAGAATCCACAATAGAGCTATAAATGAGGATATCATTAAAAAATACTAACACAAATTTTCATAGATAAGGTCGAAACACCTCATTCATAGTCACCCAGAAGGTAACAAGAGTATTCGTTAGCCCAAATGACATAACCAAAAACTCATAGTGGCCTTAATGAGTTCGAAAAGCCATTTTAAAAACGACTTACTCCCATACGCGAATCTAATGATAACTTGAACGAAGGTCTATTTCAAAAAAAAAATGGTTGCACTAAACTACTCATCCAACAATTCTTCTATAACAGGAACAAGATAACGGTCTAGAACGGTAGCATTGTTTAAAGCCCGATATTCTACACAAAAGCACCAAGATCCATCTTTTTTTTTATCTAAAATAACAGGGCTAGAAAAAGGACTTACACTCGGCCAAATGATACCAGCCTTTAACATATCCTTCACCATTTTTTCAATCTCATCTTTTTGAATCTGTGTATAGCGATAAGGTCTCACATTAACAGCTCCTATCCTATCCTTCAACAGAATGTGATGATCAATACCACGCAATGGAGGGAGGTCAATGGTCTCTACAAACACATCAGAAAATTCTTTTAATAATGCTGTTATGTTGGGGTGCTGTTTAAATACTTCTAATCCCAGACTCCACATGAAAGGTTCTACAATAAGACTAACATACTCCCACTCCTCCATTGTTAACAAACATCAATAAGAGATTTTGGATTTACAAAGGGAAGGATCACCTATCAACACATGTTCCACTCCATTAATAGAAATTTTCATACACATTTCCTCCCAATCAACTTTAACTTCTCATAAAGTTTGAAGCCATGCCACTCCTAATATAACATCAATGGACCCCAGCTCAAAGACATAACAGTCCACATACATATTTTCAGAACCTATCCGAATATTTAGCTTAGGACATAAACTAGCCGAAGAAAGAACACTACTGTCTCTAAGTTTCACAGTGAATATATTGGTAACATTAACACATAACTATAGTTGATGAACCAACTATTTTGACACAAAATTATGGCTAACTCCACTATAGACTAAAATGGAAAATTCAACATCATGTAACATGCCTCGAAATTTTAAGGTCTTGGTGCTATTGAAACCATTAATCGCAAGGAAGGACAACTTAGAGTCTACATGTATAGCCTCCTGATCCTTACCAAGTGTTGCTAGTTCTACATGCTCCACCCATGTTTCCTCAAATTGATCCTCATCTTCTTCGAGTATTAGTACCCTCAAGGATTTATTAGGACACCTATAGCCGAGCTGAAAAGGTTATTCACACTTAAAACATAACCCTTTACTTCAGCATTCTAAGAATTCCGCATAAGTCATTTGCTTTGGTCCTCGCAGTTGTGGTTGAGGACACACAAAATAACTCCCGTTATAACTACTACTGGAGGTCATTAGAGCCTGGTCCTTAGCTACACTTTCCACATGGGAGTTGGTATGAGGAGTAGAAAAGTCTACTAGGTTATTCACAAGTTGTCTCCAAGACGAGATAGCTTGGACTGAAGGAGGAAGTACTAGTGTGCCATACATCTGTAAGCGAGATTTAAAACCAATTGGAGCACCATTTCCATTTCGTTGATCACTCACCAAATATACTCCATGATCAAATTCCTTCTCTACACTTAAGGACAATTCTATAGCATCAGCCAAGGACACCAGTTGTAAAGTTTGAACTTGTAACCAAATATCCTCCCGAAGTCCCCTAGAAAATACCTAAGCAACTATAGCTTCGTGATGTTTGCAATTTGTGCTGTTACAGACTCAAATGACTCTAAGAAATCTCCTACACAATTGGTTTGTCAAAGAGTGGAAATTGTTATGAAGGGATTCCCAGCTTAAAGACCGATGTACCGCATCAAAAATTCTTACCTAAACGTCTCCCAGTCAAGTCGCAACAGCCTCTTCTTAAGCATTTTATGCCAATATATGGTTCTTCTCTTAAGTCCTACAATAGCTACAACTACCTTCCTTTCCTCTCTGATATTCTAAATTTCAAAATATTGTTCCATCAATGTTAGCCAATGCATAGGATTTTCTCCTGTAAAAATAGGTATGGCAGCCACATTCGTCACAGTTGGACGAACTTCATCATCAGATACCATGTAGTTCACTTCATCATTCACGTCGGCTCTCGATCTAGGATTAGTCCGAATACCGGACATTGAATCCTCTTTTTCCTTATTTTTCTCACTAACACTATGATTGCAACTCAACGCAGCATCAAAGATTATATGGATGCCAAGGCGACTTCGATTCCAGTAATCGAAGCCTTCACCGACATGATATTAGCATTAGTATTCCTATCCACAATTGCTATTTGGTGCTACAACTCTAAAATACTTCCTCTAAATTCTTTATTCACCAATTTCCATCCGAGTCATTTCGATCTCCTTATGGAACAAGAGTTTCCCATAGACAGCACCAAATTGATACAAGTTAGGATAGTAATCAGTTTAAAAAAGAATAGTAGATCTATACTTACTTCATTAGGGTTCCGATTTGTGAAGCAAGACACCAAAATTGGTACTCCACAACCAATACACTACCAAGAGCTCCTCCTAAGCTCTTCTTCTAGCCTTTGGTTCTTTGCTTGAGACTTACTTACTAACTACTTTTCCCTCCACCTCAACCTATTTATACAATGCTAAGTCATCTCAACCCTCAATCACCCTTATTACAATAGTTACATATTACACTCTACATATTACACTATAGTATATGTCCTACACTCCACTTCATACTACTCAGTCCCCTTGGCCTTCCTTTTGTACACATGCCACAATGGTCGATTAACGTTAGGCATCGTATCATTACTGAACCACCATTGAAGGCTATAATATAGGACATTTGCAATAGTTTAGAGAGATAGATGCACTTCATAAGAAATTTTGGAAGGTAAGCCCACACTTTTTGAGTTTCAAGGTGTATCCACATATGACTAATAATTGTAAAGGTTACATTGCAAATTGCCCTTAAATGTAACTTATTGTTCCCCCTAGAATGTACATGAGATGGTCTATCGCAACCTACTTAGGTAACTTATTAAATTCAACTCAATCTTTATGATATTCAGCCTTATTAGCTTGCAAGTTTAATTAAGTTTGAGTTGAACTTATATATTTGTTGAGTTCGAGTAGAGTTTAAATATCAATATTATTTTAATGAGAATATAATATTTCTAAAATAATCAAAGCCAAAGCAAACTTAATTGAGATGAGTTAGATATCGTTGATGACCACTTTGAGTTAATCTCAAGTTCAAAATTATAAGCTTAATCAAGTTTGAGCTAAGCTCAAGTTTAGTGGTATTTCTTCTTAGCTCAACTTATTTACATCCTTAGTTCCTCTAACACTAGTCCTTGAAAAGAAAAGGATCGATATGATGTCCTTGCTAAGATAGATGGAATCAACCAAAAAAATCAAATATTTTCTAGCATAGGAGCAATGCACATGATTTGAAAAAATGCATGTAGTCCAATTAACATGAATTAACAGAAATAAATACCCTAAAAGAAGGAACCCTAGGCAAGGTGGAGTTGAAAGTTGTCAGAAGGGAAGAAAAGAAGTGGAGCAAAAACCATATAAGCATAGAAGAAGCAGCGAAAATGAAACTGAGTTAGTTATGGGGGCAAAGGAAAATTAACCACAAAGGAACAAGCTATGAGAATGACTAAAGAAGAATTGTGTATTGACTATATTATAACAAAATAATGGAAGCCCGTGTCCATCCCCTGCAAATTTTGATGTTTCAACGTTTGAAGTCCAACTATTATAAATTATAGGTTCCGAATTAACCAGCCACCTCTTGTAATTAAAAGATCAAGACATACCTCTCGTCTTAAATTAGCATCTGCATCACTGGTCTTGGATTCATGCTTCTGCAAATAGAAAAATTATCGTTAGAAGGTCTACCTCAATATTAACATAGATAGCCAACAAACTGCATCAAACCCACCTTCTGTATGTTGACTTTAGATGGGTAGTTCCTCCTACGCTCCTCACGCCATTGTTGGATTTCTTGCTCAGTGTAGGTTATCATAAGGGATCTTCTCATACAGAGTGAATTTAGTCAACAATCATATCGATGCAATTTCTAATCATGAAGCTGATAAAAAAGGATTGCAAACTAACAGAAAAGTCTTTGCTTGGTAAGGATAAGATTAAAAACAAAGTGATTAAAGGGAAAAAAGAAAAAAAAGGGGGGAAAGGGGAAGGGGGGAACAAAACAAAACAAAAATCCACATCTACCGTGTAAATTGTTGAGAGAACAGGCCTTTGAAAACAATATATGAATCATTGAACTGTGTTGTACAACAGTGCTCCACTAAATCCTATGTGAACTGTAAATGAATGATGAACCTTTCATAGTGAAGCATTGTTGAAACATGTATAACTCAAATTATTATTAAGATGTTCAATATCGTATCCCATTTATAAAGACATCAATTTAGAAGTGGAAACATTTCTTATGTTCCTCACTTCATGGTGCCTGCCATGTAAGAAGCTTTTCTTCAAGAAGCAATGCGCATAGTAGAGATGGCAAAAGTACCTTTTACATTCTTTAGGTTGATCATTTCCTTTTGGCTCTCTTCCATTCACTGTAAAATCACAAAGGACCAAGATGAAGGTAACACTCGTATCCAAGAAATATATTAAGCAAGTAAACAAAATGATTTTCAAAGAAGATAGTGCAAAAGAACAGGCAGTGTTATGTTTGACTTAGACATACACAAAAAGCATTCCTTTCCAACAATTTTCATTTTCTCTTCTCATTCAAAAAAACAAATATTCATACATACATTACATATATATAATCTTTGAAAAAGACTTCTTTTTTTCCACAATAAAGAAAGGACAGAGTATCTCTGGGATCTAATGCGACACTGCTGCTCAATGCATCAAGGGATTGACTTTCTTACATAAGTGAATCTCTACCAAATTTTTCACTTATTTCTGTTTACTAGACTCCTTGGCAAAAGTAATTTATTTCCACCAAAATCAGAAAAGGAGAGGAAAGGGGGGTGGTGGGTGTTGAGGGGTTGAACTTTTTGATGTTTTTATTAAACAAAAGACATCTTCTCATTGTTATTCTACTTCAATCTCTTCCACATAGGAATATATTAAAATGAAGATCTAGTTACAACTAGAAAGAAACTTTTGTATCTTTATTCATGGATCCTTCACTCATAATCATTCAAATGGAAGTATTGATCTAATTTAAAGAAAAAAATTATGATTTGCAATTTCAAATTTTAATTTTTCAATTTCAAATTGATCCTTGGAAAGAAATCGGAGTATTTGTATTCTTCCTCCAATTCTTCATTAAGAGGTAAGAAGGTAAGCCTTTAATGAAATAAAGTTTTTTCTTGGACAAATCAAACCATTGATTCCCTTAACTAAAAAAAGGATCAACAAAATAAATTGCACTTTCACCACAAAACTCCACCCGCTACAATTCAATTAATGTATAAAAATGAACATTTTGTCAAACAAGCTATCAAATGCAATTATTATAGGATTAGAAAATAATGATCTGAATCATGACATTTGGTGGGATTTGATGATGATGTTATGGCAGGAGTCCTACTCATGGCAAAATAGTCAAATTAGGAGTAGTTTCCCATCTAAAAGCTACTTTACCATAATTGAATTCAATGGTTTCAATAAATCCCTCATAACAATTCGTCTTAGTCTAGATCTTTTTTTGTTTTATGGCTATAACTTTCCTTTGGCCAGGCTAGGCCAAAATAGCAAAACAAGTAAAAGTATTAGCAACATAGCAAAAATGTGAAACACACACACATACATAATATATATACATGTATGTATGTATGTATGTATAGTACCTAGCGGATCTTTTACGGACATGACATGAAGAAATTAAATTAACTAGAGCAACTAGGACAACTTGCTGAGTGGAAATAGACTAAACAGGGGAAAGTGAGACACCATAGGACGGGATCTACAGATGCAGTGAGCAAAAGCTGACTGCAAGGCCATCAAGTTGGAACCATGGTCAGCAAATTGATTATGCAAGAATAGAAAGTAGAAGTTATAATTAAGCATCTTTACATAAATGGCTCTCCAAATACACCTTTTCAAAAGTAGATCCTTTCAACTGACCTTATCCAAATGACCAAGTGCAGCACAAAAAATTTTCCAATGGAACAAAAAGAAAATGATTTGTACTTTCAATGGGAGGCAAACAAACCTCAGAAACAGCTATTATCTTGCTCTCCAAAAGTTACCTGCATGGATATCAGAAAGCTACAACAGGGGCACTCTTATCCCAGTAAAGGGAAAGGGGAAAAAAAGGCGATGATGGGGTCGATGATAATTCACCCCATAAACAATTGATGGAATTGTAATATACCGACAAGCTTTCTGCCTGACTGTCAACCTGGAAACCAACTCCAGTATCTTCCTAAGCCTTGTATCAAGGAAACATATCCATGAAAAACATTAAACATCTGGTAGTCAATTTTTTTAGGCTATGCCCTTTGCATAAATAAGCTTCATGTGATTGTTTTAGCAAGAATATGAAACTGGCAAACAAAAATGGGAAGCTGGCGTGCACCAGGGATAAAAGTACAAAACGATTGCCAAGAGTAGGGGAGAATGAGAGCAGACTGATAAAGTGAAAGTTCCTTGTAAAAAAGGATCTCATGACTTGGTTTATGGGGTAAATTGGCAAAGCCATGATTTATGAATTCACTGCTAGCCAAGTGGCCTAGGTTTGGAGTTATTATCCTCATGTTAGTGGTGCATGGTTGAAACCCTAGTGTCAACATAAGAGAATTAAGTCCATGCAGGTAATTGCAAAACCCAAAAGATTATGGACTTAAAAGTCTTAAAGGGTAAGTAGCAATAATCCACAACATAATATAATCTCTGACCCAAACAGAGAAGAAGAAGAAAACGAAGAAGAAGAATACACAACTCACAGTCAATATTACCATTTTCAACAGCAATAAAAACACCAATTGCATTTGGACAAGGATAACAAACTACCTCTTCTCTCATCTCTATTATTAAACTCGAATTTTCTCTTGCCATTTTTCATATGCTGGAAGTGGGGCTTTCTTGATCTGCAGAAGAATCAGTAAAAATTAGTCAAAAGCTTAAGGCACCTCTAGAGTGAGATAACAAATGCTAAAAAACGTGCATACCCCATTTGAGAAGCATATCCTCTTGGAGACTTATGAAAACCCTTTCTTTGAAAATTTTTGGAGCGTGGAGTGGGAGTAGTGATTCTCCCCACATTATACTCATCCTGTTTCAATGATTATTAAGTTAGACAACTCAAAAAAGAAATAATCAATGAAAGCAGAATCGGTCAAGTAAGACCACGTGCATAAAAAGTCCTCAAAAATATAAAAAAAGAAACAGCATCAAACAAGATTGCAACTGGAGGCTTAAGATCACCAAGCAGACCCCAATGGACATTACCATTTCCAGCAAAATACATATTGAAATGGTCATGTCTTCATACAAGTATTTACTTTAGTTAGGAGTGAACTAGACCAACATTGACTGAGCTACCATCACCACCTTTTGCTTAAAGGATCTCACAACTAACATAAATAAGTAAGGGCTGACCAATCACCAATCAAGTACAGGGTCCTAATTTCCAGCAATTTATCTTCTTAAAGACAATTGTCGAAAATGTAAAATTTATGAAGGCTGACTGAAACAAAATCAATCTAGAGCAGAAACATATAGGTTTATTTGTTTACAAGAAAAGCAACAACTATATCTACATATGAGTATGGTCTAAGCATATCTGTAGGATGTAGGGAAAGTTGATTTGCCTCATAAACAAGAAAGAATGTTGAAACTCCACAGAGTTGTCAGCACAAAAAAGGAAACCGAAACTAAAGTAGAACAAATGCACTCCATCATGTTGAAAACAGGATTTTGAAATTCAAATGACACTGATAGAACCATGCAGAAAACAACTTAAGGCAGGGATTATTCACTGGTTTTTTCCATTTAGCTAGGACTCTAAAATCAGTCGGTACATGCACTCGCCTGTCCATGGATATGAAGGTGTACTAGGCCAATTCAATACGGCAGGACATGCATGTTAAATAGTAACCTTATTGGAAATCAACAAGATAGCGAACAATTGCTTCCAAGGCTTGCCAAAGTCCAAACTTGAGGCACCAAAAATAAACAATTGACTTGAAAGAAAACTAAACATCATCATACTTTGTATGAACTCTCAAAAAAAACAAGAGAATTAACCTGTGTATTTCTGAACTTCTGAGGCCTCTCAGGGTTATTTGACTGATATTGAGTAATTGGGTTCACTGAGGTTTCCCCAGGTTGCTGAGTCAAACCATCCGGTGATCTCAACCCATCCGCACCACCTGCTTGTTGCACTAAATTCTGAGCTTGATTCATCTGCTGTAATATTCCAACCTGAGAATTTGCTAACGATAGCAAATCCTGAACCCCATTATACTGATTAAACACAGAACTACCCTGCAGAAGGTGGTTCAGATTTTGCAATGCAAAATTGAAATTGGGGGCCAAAACCGCATTCATGTTACCAAACTGTTGCAACAAATTCTGTTGAAACAGCTGTGGATTTTGTTGAAAGGAATTCATGAGGTAACCATTTTGCCCCAAATTACACAACGGACGGGCCAACTGGCCCAATTGCTGCATACCCAATGGGAATTTAAGCAAACCATTAGGACCATTCATGAAGCCAGGAGTTAAAACACCCGACATGGGAATGTTCGAATTGGTCCCTGGAGTCTGAGGAAACATACCCATTTGAGGTTGGATTTGTACGTTGTTGGGGTTTGATGGAACACCCTGTTCCAATTTGTTCCAAAAACATAACAGTAAATTACATGGAAATCACTTAGTACAACATCAAACAAACGAGATTAACCAAAATACAGGACGCTAAGTACATACCTGAGGATCGGTGTTCGGTATGTTCGTGGGGTTGGGTTGAATTTGGTTGGGGAAATTTGGGAAAGAACTGAAATTCGGAAACATGTCTGGTGAAATGAGAAATGGATCGATTATAAGTTGTGTTTTAGATCATTGGAGGGGGAGATTATCCTGTATGAATTCAAGGAGCGACAAGAGAGCAGTAGGGTTTAAGAACAGAGGGTTAAGGGACAATATTGCGAAGTGCTTCTTTTGTATTATAAAAACAAAAAGTTGGATTTTTGTACGATTTCATCTTTTTTTATATTTTTAATAAAATCAATATTGTTATTTATCTTATTTTTTATTTAATCATTTTTAAATTTATTGAATAATCTATAAATTCAATTATTTAAATTTAAAAATATAAAAATTAATGATAAAATGTTAAACGGAATCGATTCATTAAAATAAAGAAAACGATCATAAAATCTCTCTCAAATAAATATAGATAAATGGATAGGTGAAGTATATCTATTATTTCTTAAAAAAAATTACATAAAAATAAATTAAATAAAAAATCTCTTATATATATATATATATATAATTCCAAAAGTTTTTCAAGTATCATAATTTTGAAAACATTTCTAACCATCACAACTTTTTAATTTCACATTAAAAAAAAAAAGTATAACCGCTCCTCTTCTCCGATTTTCATATTAAATAATTTTTTTTTTGTCACTCTTCTTCATTTTATCACTTTTACTTGAAAACTCGTATGGTCCCATCAATTATTTTAACAAATCGATCCAACCCTTCACCTTACTATTTATTTAATATTTATTAGATCCAAACGATTGACAACACAATTAGTTTAATAATTCAAATTTAATGAATATTAACTTAATGTTACGATAAAAGGTTATATCAATCTTATAAAAATAATTGATAAAACCGTAAAAAAAATCCCTTTTACTTTATTAGACATTTACTACATTTATTTCATTATAGAAGGACTTACACCATGCTTTCACAAGCATCACTCCAACAAGTTATACAAAACATCAAATGGAGACAAAGCAACAAAAAGCAATACTTTTTTATTTTGTACACTGTAAACTATTCATTTGTTGATTTTATCTCTATCAAATCATAATTTCACTTCTGCCATATCTACATAAGAAAGACACCTCTTTTATACAAGTGTTTTCTTTCTTTTGTTTTAATATTTTCAACCTTTCTATTATGCATTTATAAAAACTTTAGCATGATCATTTTGTTAGTTTAGATATTTCAAGTGTTTTATGTTAACTCCATAATCTATGTTATAGTCATCTTATATAAATTTGCCAATAGTAATGATTATGAATATCGCTATCATTTTAGTTAATAGACATTAGTTCAATGCAAAATAATTCTTTTTTTTACTTTATTTATTATCTATTTATTGTTTATATTATGTTGGATTTTGAAATTTATATTAAATTTTCCAATCATTGTAACATTCATGTTTTTGGAATGAAAGTGATAATAATATATCAAGTTTGTATAAGGTAAAAATTCTAATATCAAAGAACGTATTGAAATTGTTATTAACCCTAAAAAACACTATACAAATGTGATGCAATGATGTCTCAGTCATCTTTTACATATATGTTCATTTGTTAGAAAATCATGATGATTAAAGATTTATTTGTTTACATCATGTTACTTATTTTCATAAAGTTTAAGATTCCTTTAATGACAATATAACATCTACAAAAACTTTGGAATTTTTCTAACTTTTTAATTCTCTTAATTACATTTTCAAAAATTGAATTTTTTCTATTTTTTTCTCTGAAATTTCTTAAATTATAAATCAACGACTAGGATTGCCTATATTCTTAAAATATTTTATGATATCCCTATAACGTTATTTTTATCCCCATAGTTTCATCAATATTAATAGTAATCATCGATACAAGTCTTAATTTTCATTCAAAAACAATGTACTTCAACTCTTTTTATATGTTTAGGTTAATTTTGGTCATGTAAATATAAATTATTACTATTATCTTCTAATATTTTACAAAGATACTAATCTGTATCTAAGCTTTTCATTTAGGATACTCTATCAACTGAGATGGACCTTAGAGATACTTGGCTATAAGATGGACCTTCGCGATACTTGGCTATATAATTTAAAGATATTTACAATTATACTTAGCTATATAATTAACTTTGTAATTATTATGAAATTAATATTTCACAAATAGTTTTTTTTTTAAATTAATAAGCTTCTTTTGTCACTAAAACTTTTCAATTAACCTTATTTACAAATAACGCCTCTTCAAAAAATTATATTACAATTATCCTATCTTAAAAAGCTTAGTTCGTATTCATGCCTAACATAGGCTGTTGATTTCATAAGGGTTTAATATGCACTTTCGCTTCCTTTCCCTTTTAAACTTTTACTTCTCTATCTACATAAACCTAACCTTGCACTCTCTCTCTTAAATTCAATGAAATATACTCATTTCTCTCAACTAGAAAAAGTCGTGATATAAACACTAATTTTGCACAAATATACTCTAACTTCAACAAGTTAGTAAGAATTTCATATCTTTCTCGCTTTACAAGTAAGATACATGAAAGATATTTTCTTTTAAAACTTATCCAACTTTTATGGAAGTCTAATGCATGAAATGACGTATATTATCAATATATCATGCTACATTTTTGTTTCGATGAATGGCATGGTTGTATCTTAGGAGTCATTTTGTGGTGCATTTTTCTTATTATTTGCTAGATTCTATGAAACCAATGCTTTTACACATATGAACAATCTGTAGTTCTAGTTCCTTTCTTCACATTTCAAATTTGTAGATCTTTTATTCTTCATTTTTTACAACTACATGATTGTACCTCACAAGAAAATTTTTTGGCCATCAAATTAATGCTTATTGCCATTGATATTCAATGCCTACTTTGGTGTTATGTGGCTATTAATCAGGGTGTCAGTAGATGCCGAGCGAGTTGCAAATTCAATAAAAACTTGATCTTCACTAAGGGAACTCATCAATTTAATAAAAAGTGCAAACATCTAGTCATCTTCCCTGTGAAGTAGTATTTTACCAACTGGAGTTGTAGAAAATAAACAATTCTTAAATATAGAAAGGTACGAAAATGAGTAAGGTGAGAGCAGTTTATTATACCTATGGACATATTGTAAAAGAAGAGGATAGGGTACGCTATGATAGATGTCCGTCAACGATAGATGGGGTTTCAATGGGTATAGCTTATGAGTAGTTGTTGGATATGGTATAAATCATCTTTGGGTTGACATGATAATCCACCAGTTGAGTTTACCTATAGGTACACCTTATAGGAAGTAGTGGGGATTTTTTCTTTTTATGTTGTACCTATGAACAATGATTACAATATACAATAGATGTCTATATTTTCTCAAGAACATAACGAGGTTAGTCGTTTAGTGAACTTGTATGTTAAAATAGAGGAAGTCAACATGCCTACTATACTAGAGCGTAATTTAGGACAAGGGAACATTATTGATGGTCAAGATGAAATGTAGGTATGTGAATCTCAATTTAAGCCATTCAAGAACCAAGTACTAGTTACAGTTTCCCCAACCTAACATTATAGTTACAAAAGAAGCTAATGGAGAAACAGGTGTTAAGAATGAATCAACTTATTCGGACACTACTGAAGATTCTAATGACAGCAATTAAAAGGGCATAGGGGTTGACTAGGATGAATGATTGGTACATAGGTTACCGATAGATGTAGATATAGTTGAAAGTTGGGAACTCATGTTATTCTATACAACGATTGTAAGTAATGGATATGTATCATTTGAAGAGAGCATTCGTGATAGCAAGTAGAGCTTCGGTGATGAATTTGAAGTGGATAATTGTTTTAAGAAGAAAGAGCATTTAATACAGGTAATGAGGACATTAACTACATTATGGTTCAATTAGAGAGAAAAATATGGTCTATTAAATGTGTTGATAAAGATAAGGGCTGTAGGTGGAGGTTTCACGCATGCTATAAGTATGTTAGTTGTTTCCAAATCACTAAGTTTGAGGGCTCGCATATTTGTGTGATTGCTTGTGTTAACTAAGGTCATCTTTAGTTGAACTTAACTACTATGTCTTGATATATCATTATGATTGGTGCGAGCTATGACCAAGAACAAATAAAGTCGATCGCTGGTCGAAAGGAATAATGGGGAAATATCCGAAAAGGACTAATGTAAATGAAGAGTAAGCAAAAACTCACAAACAGCTCCAATGGATATGACGTACTGATAGAACTTTTGATTACTCACGACACAATTCGATATAACGTACGAATCAATGGGGTAAGATTATTCGCCACCTAGCATTGCCTAAGAGTTTGGATAAGAGTGAAATGTCGAGAGTAAACAAGCAATGTTTACATAAGGAAAGAAAATACTCAAGTACATTAATGTTCAATCTTGTCTAATTTACAACTACAAGTACAAAGGGTATTTATCCCCAAGAATTTAGGACAATATGCAAAAAAAAAAAAAAAATACAAAAAGGGCATTACCTTAAAGAAGTAATGTATAAGAATACAAAAGGGTAAAAATAAATATTATAAAAAAGCAATTATTAGTGTAATGAATTTTGTACATTACTCTGTACATGTGGTGATGCTATATTGATGAAGTCGTTGGAAGATGCAGACAAAAAGTATGGTTAGTTAGCTTATTCGAGCAAAGGTGGCCGAGTTAGTCTAAAGTATCTCTCTCATCATCTCAGAAAAGGTGATGCTGAGTAAGTAATTGGTCAAGCATGAGTGAGAGAGAGGATTGGCTGTAGTCTTGGCCTTCTGCTTCTCTATACACTATCTGCGAGAAATAAGGAGTCATTTAGCTTAATATGCAGAATGAGTCAGCAAGAAGATACTTGACCTCAATAGGAGTCGACTAAAGTAAGAGAATTTACTATACCAAGCCTTCCAATCCTCAAGTTCGGCTGCAGGTTAATGGTTCAGTAGCTCGATTCCCATTATTCCCTCTGGGTTAATTTGGATTTGGGATCAAATCCGAGTGATCTCAGGTCAGCTCTCCATTAGAGTGATATAGACTGAAGTCGGCAATATTGAAGGTGTTAGAAACCCCATAGTCCTTTATTAGCTCTAATCTATAGGCGTTATCATTAATCTTTTGGAGGATTCTGAAAGGTTCTTCAACCCTTGGGGACAGTTTACTCTTCCTCTTGCTCGAAAATCGTTCCTTACTGATGTGTAGCCATACAAAATCTCCTTGCTAGAATTGTTTTGTCGTCCTACTCTTAGTCTTCTTTGGCATCCTTTTAGCAGCTGGGTTGATGTGTCGAGTGACTTTGTGATAAATGTGTCGAAGGAATTGTGCTCTAGCTAAGGCATTAAGGTCCTCTTACACCGGTGCAAGTATAGGAGTGTAATCGAGAGGCAACTCGAGATTGAAACCATAAACTATTTCAAAGGGAGTTTACTTAGTGGTGTCATGCATTATCCGATTACAAGCGAACTCATCCACTAGCAAGCAATAGTCCCAATCAACCAAGTTCTTACTTACTGTAGCTCAGAGCAGTGATCCAAAAGTGCAATTAACTACTTCTATTTAGCCGTCAATTTGAGGGTAACAGGAAGTATTGAATAGTAGTTTGGTCCCCATCCGAAGTTATAAAGTACTCCAAAAATGGCTCAAGAACTTTGGGTTTCTGTCAGAGATTACACTTCTCAACATACCGTGTATCTGCATAATCTCCTATAAGAAAAGAGAAGCAATAGTCGAAGCATCGTTAGTTTTGGAGTAGGGCACAAAGTATGCCATCTTGTTAAACCGATCTATGACGACCATTATAGAATCTTTACCTTGGGTTGTTCATGGTAATCTGAGAACAAAGTTCATGCTCAATTCAGTCCACAGCTTCGTCAGGACAGACAGAGGCATCACTTTCCCTTATTCAACTAAGTACTTAACCTTCTTACAGCTTTCGACAACTCGAGGGACATCTCTCCTTATTCTCGACCAAAAAGATCGACCACTCAACAACTCATGAGTCCTTTTTTCTCAAAAATGTCTGAAGAGTCCTCCACTATGAGCTTCCCTAACCAATAACTCCCTCAAAGAACAAGTTGGCATATATAACTTTCCACTTCGGAACAAGTAACCACTTTTCACATGATACTCGTCTACTGTTCTTCCATTGATGCATTGCACAATTATGGGTCCAAAATATGGATCCTCAAAATACTACTCTATGATACTCGCAAACCCAAACAGTTTGGTTTGTATTTTCATTCAAAAGTGTATATCTTCTCAAAAGAGCATTTTTAACTATACTACTCTTCCCCTACTTGAATTTTATTACAAAATTGAATCCTTCAAGGAACTTAACTCATCTCACTTGCTGCTTTGATAACTTAGTTTGACTTCGGAAGAATCTCAACGACTCACGCTTAGTATATATGATGAATTCTCTTGGCAATGAATAGTACTACCATACTTGTAATACGCGAATCAGTGTCATGAGTTTTTTTTTTTCATACACAGAGTAATTTAGTTATAGTCCTTTGAGCTTCTTGATGTCGAAGGCAATTGGTCGGCCTTCCTGTATTAGGACAATGCCTATTTCAATGTCTATTTCAATGTCTGATGCATCACATTTTAGCTCAAATATTTTTTTGAAGTTAGGTAGAACTAACATCGAGGCAGAGGTTAATCTTTCTTTTGTTTCGGCAAAGCTCCTCTCTTCTCTTTCTCACCATCAGAAGTTCGTGTTTTTCTTCGTTAACTTAGTGAGTGGTGCGGTAAGGGTGCTAAAATTCTTGATGAATCGTCTATAGAACGAAGTCAATCCATGGAAACTTCTCATGTCAATATAAGTAATAGGGGTCGGTTGCTAAACAATTGCTCAGATCTTTTCATCATCTATTCGTAAACCTCCTCCACTAATTACATAGCCCAAGAATACCACTTCCTTCTAACAAAAGCAACACTTTTTGAGATTACCGAATAATCTCTCGGTACAGAGGATATCCAGAATGGCTCAAAGATGTTCACAGTAACTTAGCATGTCGGCATTGTAGACCAAGATGTCGTCAAAGTCCACTACGACACACTTCCCGATCAGATGTACAGCACATGATTCATTAGTCTCATGAAAGTGTTCGGGGCATTCAACAAACCGAGGGGCATGACCATCCATTCATATAATCCATGTCGAGTCGTGAACGCTATTTTCCATTCGTCTCCTAGCCTCATGTGAATTTGATGATAGCTATACTTAAGATCAATCTTACTGAAAATCTTGGCCTCACTCAATTTATCTAACATATATTCTAACCTCGGGATAGAATACTTATATTTAATAGTAATCTTGTTTACGACTCGGCTATCTACGCATATCCGCTAGGTTCCATACTTTTTCGACACTAAAAAGGCCGAGACTTTCTCTGACAGAACCTCTCTCCAGTAACTCATTAACTTAACATTGGAGCTCATAAGCCAGTTTGGGATTCATTTGACAGGCAAGCTTCTTTGACAGTTGGGCACCGGGTACTAAGTCAATGCAGTGCTATATGCCTCGAGTTACGAGCAGCCCAAGTAACTATTATGGTAATAGGTTGGCATATTCAACCAACAACTCTTTGATTTCCTAAGGTAGTTTTCCCCACTCCTTCATCTTTAATAGGTGCCTGACCAATATAAAGGTCGGCTTATTAGCATTGATGTCCTCTTAGAGGTTGGCTCTACTCATCACTAGAGCCTTATTGAATATGTGAAAAAGTTTTGTCTACAACTTATTTACTTCTCTTGGTGGCATTAGGTTCAGTGTGATGCAACACTGAGTACTAAGTCAATGTAGTGTTCTATGCCTCAAGTTAGGAGCAACCCCCTTAGGTAACTATTCTGGGAATAGATCAGTATATTCAGCCAGCAACTCTTTGATTTCCTAGGATAGTTCTCCCTATTCCTTCATCTTTAATAGGGGTCTAATTAACATAAAGGTCAGCGCATCAGCATTAATGGCCTGTCGGAGCTCCGTTCTACTCATCACCAAAGCCTTCATAGATCTACTAGCAAGTTTTTTCTGCAACTTATTTACTTCTCTCGGCGGCATGAGGTTTAATGTGATCTTCTGATCATCCTTCTTGAACATGTACATGTTCTTATAATCGTCATAAAGAACTTTCCTATCAAACAGCCATGGTCTACTTATCAACATGTGGGACGTACACATGAGCAGTATATCACAAAGAATCTAATTAGAGTAATTTCCTATAGTGATCAGTAATAGTATGTACCAAGTGACATATAGTGCTCCTTTCTCACTCAACTAGTGTAACTTATAAAGCCTCAAATGTGCAACAGTCGACAACTTCAGTTTTGAAATAAGATCGATTGATGCTATATAAGTACAACTCCACTATCCATAATAAGGGCATACACTTAATCATTCACTTCATAAGTGGTATGAAACAAATTCTCTTTCTACTCCTCTTTTTGTGAGGGTTTCATGTTCATTGTGCGTCGGACAACCATAATTAGCTAGTCTAAGTCCCCGGTAAACACATCCTCTTCAATCAGTTCTTTCTTGGCATCTTCTTTCTCGACAGTGATCTCCTCCTCAAGTTCTTCATCTGTATTGTCTACCTCTAGCTTCGGAATGTCTCCGTTGATAACCATTGTCCATCGGTTCAGGTATTGAGCAGCCATGTATTCGAACCTTTGGTATTTAAAGCACTTAATCTAGCTTGTTTTCTTACCAGACTCTTACCCCTTCTCATAAGTTCAAGTCAACACTTCAGCATTAGGTCAGCCCTTCAATTTGGCTTGGACATCCTTCTTTCGGTTCGGCTCAGTACTCGACTAAGCTCGGTAACTCATCTATCAAGGTCGGCTAGTTGGCATCCTGGCTAGTACTTGGTTATTTCTTTACCTCTCTACTTACTGGGCTATTCTAATGACCTAATTCATTATGGTAAATCATTAGAGTTCTATAATGTCTCGAATGCCACATCTCAACCTAGTAATAAATCTTGAGACTGTTCAAGTTGGTTAGATCATAAGAATTTGAAATTCTTGAACATACTCGTCAACAGTCCGGCTTCCTTATCTTAGGTTTTAATGCCGAGTGAAAGTATTTTGAAGATAAATTTCTGGTACGAACCTGTTTCTTAGTATCCACTTCATCTCTTGGTAGCCCTATCATCTTCTTATAGCCTGAAAATTCTTCCACCACATGGCGGAATATCTAAAGAACTTTACAGTAGTAATTCTCACCCTCTCATAATCCTCGTATTAATAATAATAATAAATACACTCCACCTTCTCTTCCTACTCTAAATATTCATCAACATTCTTAAATCCATTGAAACTCTGAATCCAAAGTTTCATATGGTTAAATACTTTGGGGACTTTAGCTCGCTCTTCTTCAAAGTACTCTTCCTCGTCCTCTTCATCTAGTTCCCTCAGGTCTATCCTTCGTCTTACTCGTCCATCTACACCTTTAATTCGAACTGGTCAAGTTTGGTTCTAACCTCTAACAGGTTGAGCAGCTTATATAATGTTTTGTACAGCTTCAGTCGATTAGCAAGACAACACACTAACAACTCGGGTCAAATCTATTAAGAGATTAGCCACTTCATCAAGTCTCTCGTTAGTATTTCTGGGGGTTCCTTGAAACTGTCATCCATAGTGGACAACTCTATTGTCATCTCCAACACCAATGTTTACACTAAAGTCAGTCATTTTCTCCACAGATTTAAAGCTCAAACAAACGCTCCAGGAAATTAATAGCTAGCAAACTTATCAGCTAAAATGAATACAGTAACTTACTCTATTTCATACACGCAAAATAAGGTATAAACAGAACTTTGAAAACAAACTTTAACTCAAACAAAACCTCCACTCCGATACCAAGATAGTACGAGCTATGACTAAGAATAAACAAGGCTGGTCGTTAGTTGGGTCTAAGCTTGCAGAAAGCTCGAAAGGAATAATGGGGAAATGTGCGAAAAGGACTAATGTGAATGAAGAGTAAACGAAAACCCCTGAACAGTTCTAATGAATATGATGCACCAATAGAACTTCCGATAACTCGCAACATAATTCAATATGATGTACGAATTGATTCGGTGAGGTTACTTACTACTTAGCTTTATGTACCTACGAGCTCAATTATCATTAGGACTTATCGAGACAGAATTAAACTGAAATGAGTATTTTGAGATATCAAAGAAAATTAGAGGGAAAAGGTCCATAATCGAACAAGAGTAGTTGACGTAAAACTGACGTAAAGCTGCTCGAAGGATGTGACTTACTAACGAATACAATACGACTTGACACCTCACTTAATATGACGCACAAGTTGATGTCAAGATCCACCTACCACTAATCCTAAGCTACTTGGCAAGATTAGATAAAAGTGTAAGGGGTATAGAATTGGAGAGGATCGTCTCATAAGAACAGAGTATTTAGTATTAAGATGTAAGTTATCTCCGGCTTACAAGAGAAAAGGATTATTTATAGTCAGTCCCCAGGGTAGTATTATAAATAAAGAAATTACAAGAAAGTATTTACAAAAAGGGGATTCCTAGTACATACGAAAAGGGTAAAAAGGACAATAAACCAAAAATGGAAAAGCTGTTAAATGTCAAATGAGGTGGTTAGCTGGCAGTACAACATTGGTCTCGTATGAATATTCTTTGAGCACAGAAGGTGAGAAGGGTTAAAATGTTGCGGTACTAAAGGGGCTGGGATAAAAGAGATGGTGGTATGCCGAGAGAAAACTACTCGGCCGTTTAAGTAAGTCTCTCGTCACGCAATAAGTGATTCTCAGCAACAGTTTGTCGAAGTATTCGGTACAAGGTCTTTGGCAAAGGAATGGTCGACATCATCACTACCGAATGTATAGATCAACGTTTGACAATGTGAGAGCTCAGAGAGTTTAACTACCTTTCTTTGATGTACATTTTCTCGTCATCAATAGGTTGCCAAGAGAGAATTCTTCGATAAAAGGATTGGAGGCCTCGGAGGCGCACGCGAGTAATGGAACCATTGACCGGCAGTGCATCATAGCCTTACTTAAGGGTTAGGATAAAAGTGAGATACTGAGAGTAAACAACCAATGTTTATGTAAGGAAAGAAAATACTTAAGCATATTAATGTTCAATCTTGTCTGATTTACAGCCACAAGTATAAGAAGTATTTATACTTGAGAATTTAAGGCAACGTGCCAAGAAAGAAAAGACAAAAAGGGCATTATCCTAAAGAAGTGATATACAATAATACAAAAAGGTAAAAATGAATATTCTAGGAAAGCAATTATTAGTGTGATGGATTCTACACATGATTTTGTACACATGGCGATACTGTATTGGGGAGGCTATTGGAAGATGCAAACAAAAAGTATAGTTAGTTGACTTGTTCGAATAGGGGTGGCTGAGTTACTTCAGAGTTTCTCTCCCATAATCTCAGTAAAGCTGATGCCAAGTAATTAATTGGTCAGGCATAAATGAGAGTGAAGATTAATTGTTGTCTCGGCCTTCTGCTTCTTGGTACACTATTTACTAAAAATAAGAAGTCATTCAGCTTGGTATGGAGAACGAATCGGTAAAGAGATACTCGACCTTGGCATGAATTGGCTAGAGTAGGAGAATCCATTGTACTAAGCCTTTCGGTCCTTAGGCTCGGCTATAGGTCAATGGTCCAGTAGCTCGATTCCCATCAATGATGATACAGGAATTGTCAAAAGATAAAACAACTTTAAGCACCCATATGCGAGTAGTTTAGATATATTATGCATCTTAAGAGAGTTTAAGAGACGAAGTAAAGGCCATTGAATAAGTTTATAGGAAGTGGGATGAATTACTTAATTCTATACAAGAGGCTAATTTAGGTACAATGGTTGAGTGGAAATATATAGAGAGCAACATCACTAGCCATTTGTTCTTTAATAGAGTCTTATAGGCTTTTAGACTGTATATTAAAGAGTTTGTCCATTGATGTATGTTAATAAACCTTATTTTGTAGGTATGTTAGTTAACCCTGTCTTACCAATACTAATAAAACCTAATTGTTTGCTTTCTTGTCTTTAGGCCAGTATAACCATTAATGTCACATTTTGTACAAAAAATGCAAGTATAAGCTATACATTGCAATAAGTGTTGATGGTGCAAATCACATCGTATCTTTAACATTTGCACTAATAGTTTGGTGGGATCCAAGAGATATCCACATATATCGATACATCTAGAGCGCTTCATGAGGCGGAATTATGAGATTGAATTGAGACTAATTGAGGCATTACTTATGAGAGTTAGTTAGCTTAGTAGGCTGATCATTAGGAGATGATCATTAAGATATGGCTACAAATTGGAGTAGGCAATGCTATAACACCGGATTATTAAGCTTGGTAACAACAAGTTACTTAACGATATATTGGTAGATCTTTGGCCATAGTAGACTATAGGGTTAGGCAAAAAAACACGAATTACAGATCGAATTATGAATTAAACCGAATCGAAAATTTGGTTTTGGAGAAAATGTATAAAACCCTCCTAAACTTTGATTTAGGTGTAGATTTTTTCCTTAAACTTTTGAAGTGTCATTTTTGACTTCCTAAACTTTCAAATTGTCAAATAATCCTCATAACCCTCTTAAACTTTGATTTGGTGTATCAACACCATTAAATTTTAATTTTGGTATATAAACACCATCTAAACTTTGATTTTGGTGTGTAAATACCTCATAAACTCCACATAATTTAGGGGGTAGTTCACAATTCAGTTCAATTACATATTAATAGTTCATGGTTAGGTTCGTTGGTTCGAGTAAATGAACTAAACCGAAACATTTAATTAAACAAAAAACATTCATGCAATTGTTTTATAATTTTTTTTATTTCTTTTCCATCAATTTTCATTGATTCATCAAATTTTTTATATATTATTCTTTTTTACCATATTTATGAGTTAATTAAGTTAAGTGACTATTATGCCTTGAACTCGCAGAGTCACAACAGTCCCGCCATGTAAACCATTCTATAATAATAACTGGCCTCACAATGTCTATCATAGACATAATTTACACAAGGCATCGACGACTCCTCACTTTGAAGTAAACAGTTCGATTAAAAATTTAACTGAAGTTATAGTAAGTGTTAAACTTCAAGTTAATATATACATAATTACATATACATTCTATAGAATTCCCAGAAAATTCTATGTTATAACATAACGGTCAGCTCATTTACATATCAAATGTCAGTCTTTCAATTTTAAAGATACTTATGAGATTCTAGATATAACTTAACTATTAGGCAGATTGGTCCTCATACCCCTAAGCTTCAAAAGAGAACTAACTTTCGGATCTTTGTAGGGTAGCATATTAGTTAGAGAAATAAAAAATCAAGACCTGCAAAAGGATCTATACTGGTATAAGCAACTACAGCTTAGTAAGTTGAATTGGCGACTCATGAATGTATACAAATACAAATAATATTATCAAGCAATTATTTTCGTGTAATGCAACAAGTAAATGTCATCACACAACGTAGTCTAGTCCGTTGCGAAATCAGAGTAATTTCACCACTTTAATCCGGGTTAAGGAGTTTTCATGTTATGCAATAGCTTACAACCAAACCCAAGTATGTGCAATGGAGACACTGTTCCTCGTAAGATTATCTTTTTAACCAATGCTCTCATCCTTACCGCGACCTCCTCTTCTGTCACTTAGTTCGGCTAAGGATAAGGAAAAGACCAATTTGCTATCTAACGCTATCTTTTTCGAAGATGTCGGTATTTGGTTGAAGAATCCTAATGATGTCCTAAAGGGTTACAATGACCGACAATTTAGGGTTGATTAAGATTAGGTTCAATTTAGGGTGTTTAGACAATTTCACACCAATCCAATCATTACAATCATCAATCACAACACAGATTCCAATACGAAGTCAGATACGTAAGCACATACATAAAACTACTTACAATCACAATCATACACAATTCTAAGTCTCCAAGTACCCTAAAATAGTTCTTCAAATATGGTGAAGTAATAAACCCAATTTACTTAAAATTTTCGATCGCTTAATCACTTAATTGCAGGCTGGTTCATCTCTAGGTATCCTATAATACTAATACGTATTTTTAGTACTTATTATTTGATATACATATTTTAAGTTATAATTTAACTCACTTCTCCATATATATCTATTATTTACTAATGATTCACTCTACATTAGCTCAGGGTTTGATTTTTTAATTATATTCTAGTTTTGGTTCTAAATTGTTTTTAATTACAAGGAATCCTAAATACACTCGAATCCTAATATAAAATTAATCACATTAAGCTCGAGTATTCTAATATCATACTAGGTCTTAATTTAGTATTCTAACCTATTTGGTACACTCTAATTCTAATTGGGATACTGAATTTATTCCCGACGTGAAAAAATTTTACATTTTTAATCCAATTACGTAAAATTAATTTTTGTATGAGATTTATTTTGTATCGATATTATTATTATATTATCTATTTTAACCTATTTTTTCATATTTATTAAAATCCCAACTTCACATATTCCTAAATTTCTTACAATTACCACATAATTCCCATATTAATTACAATTAATACTCCAAAGACTACAATTAGGTTTCCATATCAGAGATTAATGTCCTTAAACATCTAACTACCTTCTAAATTAGTAATTATTCATTTAATCACTTAATTAAGCTAAAATTACCATTTTTTTCATCATTTTAGGGCTAAAAATTTACTTAAAATTTTCAAAAATTAATTTAAAAAAAAAAGGCTTCATAGCACTGTTCTATATCACTTAAACAATACACAGGAAAAAATTGAGCTCTAAACTACATTCCTAAATCTGTTTATTTCTAATTCTAATTATGTTTAGTTTTGTCCAATTTCTTAAGAACCCTACAGACGTGATTAAACTTAATTACTATTTTTTTCCTAAATCTACATATAATAAAACATCATAATAATAAATTTTGTAATTTTCTAAGCATAATTAATAATTTTAAGGAATTTTGCAAAATTGGAGGAGATGTGAGATTCACCTGGTTAACGAGATTTTTTGCCTCCAACACCGGTCTAAGTGTGCCGACCGGTCCAGGCGTTGGGTTTGGAGTAGGGTGATGGTGGTGGTTCGGCCTTCTTGTACTATCTGCACAGATTTAGGTAGAATTTTTCTAAAACCCTACTTTCTCTCTCTCAATTTCGGTTCTCTCAATTTTTTTCTAGTTCCCAATTGACTAAATGAACTTTGTAAATTTTCTTACTATTTATAGGGCTTTGTAAGAATTATTGTGCATTAATTAAGATAAGACAAGGACCATATCTCTTCCATTTTGCCTTTTTAAGTGTTTGTTTTTTATTAGTTAATATTTTCTTTCTTCTCCCCTTGTAGCCATAACTTAATCTAGTTCATTCCCCATTCATTGATATTTTTTTCTTTTGATTTTGCCTTATTTTTTTTTATAATTTTCTTTAATTATTTAGTAAATTTTTAGCTAATTTCGAGTAATTTATGTAATTTCGCATATTTTTACCTACATGTAAATACATGTGAGGTATAAGTAAACACTCCTAAATATTATTTAGGTCATTCTATGATTTTTAGTATACATTTGATTTATCTTTAGCGATTTATTAGTTATCGAAATGTATTTTACGCAATTTCAATAAATAACAAATAATATAATTAGAATTTGAAAATTTTATATTTTCTTATTTTATTACTTATTTTCTTAAATTCAAATTTACAGAGTCAGTTTTATTAATATTTCTACCTTTAGGTTATAATTTAGGTTTTATCGGATCCTTTAACCAATTACCCTAAACTTTATATACTAAGTTTGATCATACGGTTACTTAACTTATTTTTAGGGCTTACAGTGACTTCATCTATAATTTCACATTTAGAAAATTTCATTTTTTAAATTTTCCTTTTCTTATATGTTTTCAATTTAAGGATCTAATCTTTGTGCACTTTTCGTATCTTTCATCTGTTTTTTAGTCTTTGGTATGTTTTTTTTTTTTTTTTGTTTTCTTCCTATTGCTTTTGGACATGCAGCTCTGCTTCTCCCTCTTCATTGTCATTCTTTGGAATAGAGTCTATTATCCTCATTTAATCAAATTGAATTTATTAAAATCTTATTCAACTTTTTACTAAAAATTGTTATACATGATAAATGCATAAGAAATTAACTGAAAATATATAAAAGTTTAATGAAAGGAAAATATATTATTGTAGATAAAAATGTTTAGTAAAAATTTGATATAAACGGTTTGAACTGTGATTCAAATAGGACCGAACAGATTTTAATTAGTTTTGAAAAATTTACGAATCAAACCATTTGTTCAGGTTCTGTTTCCAAAAAAAAAAAAAAACTAAATTATTATATTAGGTTTGGTTCAATAAGAGTAAACGAACCGTACCGAACCAAACCGTATCATACCGCACCTACTCTTAGTAAACTGTATGGTACGTATTTGAGTTACTTATTCTTATTAGCTCTTTTCATTTGTACATTATATGCTAACTACAAAGTTTATTATTGCATATAGGTGGGTTTTATACGTTGGTCGCTTCATATGATGCATGAGAATTTTATAGTTGAAGCCTTAGATATGGATATGATCGTTTAACCATATAAACGTATTGTCTTAGATGATGTGCCAAAGGTCTTTTGTTAAGGAGCATGATGACTCCCCATTGCCTTAGTAATCTTAGAGAAGACGCAGTAAGGGATGAGGATAGGATAGAGGGTGAGGATGCAAATGAGCTTAGATAGACATTAGAAATGATTACTTGTCCCAAAATTTCTTACCTCACACATCTCTTACATTCCAATATCAAATACCTCTAGGGGAAAGCTCCAACAATCGCATTCAAAATCCTTATACTCTATTTAAGAGGCAACTTAAAGACTAAAGTGCTGACATAGGTGAACGGCTCATGCAAGTCAAGTCGATTCCATTACCTATGTAAGTGACCCTTTCATACAATCTACTAGGTTTAGTTTAGGATGGTGCACAAAATAATAAGTTAGATTAAGAATAAATGGTGCAACCTTAGTTTGAGATAGATATTCAGGAGATGCATGTCTATATGCATCGATGATGGAAATAGTTGTTGATGTTCATTAATTGTAACTTATGAAATGATTATTATGATTTGTTGTTTGATAGATAAAAGTTTAGTTATTGGTGTTTATGTTACAGCGGTATTGTTAGATGACTCTTTTAAGGTAGGAATTTGAAATGTGATTCTATTTGAAGCTTTTCAATTCTCAATTGGGAAAAATAAATTTTGTTTTTTAATTTTTCATCCCATCTCTAAGTAGCATTTTAATTCGATAGAAATTTAATTGAGAATAATTAAATCCATTATTAATGGGCTGGTTGATTAGCCCATGTTAAACCGCTTGAGTGATCCATTTCACTTACTATTTCATATAAATCGGACTTAACAAATTTTGGTCCATCTAATAAAGAGGTCTCAGTATAGCTCTAGTTATAGTGGGCTTTTCCTTGTCCGTTTTTCCGATGCATTCTTCAAAAGCACAGCAACGATAGGATTTCGAGTCACTTTCATATTTTCATTTCGAGAAAACAACACTTAACCTTTTTCATTTTCCTTTGAAGAGCCGCCCAACACGTCATAGGACTTCACTCTCCAATTTCTTTTTATAATTTTCTTGGGCGTTTAATGTCTTCATAATAATGGTTTTCAATTTGAGAACGAGCAATCACACAATTTATAAAGGCATTTGCACTATAAATCGATTTGTTTTACGAAGTTAAAAGAATTACAGTTAAATCTCCATATAATAATACTCAATAAATTAATAATTTGTTCAAAATAATATTTTTTTTCCCATCCTAACTTGGGCTAGTTATCAAAATTAGTATTTTTAATAAATTAATAAAGCAATAATTTTTAGAAACATTCTTGTATAAATCTATAGTTCTTTCAATATCATAAATTAATAATTTTCTAAAATTATAAATATAACTAGGATAATCTAGTACAATGAACCAATAAATGTAAGTAACTCATATTCAACTTTAGTTAATTAGTCAATGTAATGAATATTATTTAAGTATTGAAAACAACAAACACCATTTATGTAAATATTTTGATAAAGATATATGTACAATAAATTTTCTTTTTAAATTAATTCACAAAATATGATACACAACAATTTTTATGTAATTAAATTTATATTCCTTGGATAAAAAAACACTCCTTAAATTAATAAATTATTAATTTATTGATTAATTAATCTCTCTAAATTTATAAAATTTCATGATCCCAGCATTATTAATTTATAAAGGTTTTCCTGTAGTCACTTAATCACCTTATTTAAGATTTAATTAATTTGTGTAAACTCGAATATTCATTTTCTTTGGAAGAATAATTTTTATCTAATTCTTGATTGTTTGAAAACTTGGGTTAATAATTTGACATATGCAACATGGACTAAATCGATAGCATAATCACAACATTAATTGATTTCTCAACCATTTGGTTGATTATCATATGACATATTCATTTGAGGCACTAGACATCCACATTTCTTAAAGAACAGATTTATAAAAACCAACTTTTTACTAATATGTCTAGCTATAAATGAATATAGTTAATAAATAATACACCATTTCCAGCGGATCATGACCTTAAATAATCACCTATAATCTACACTTATGGTCGATACTTGTGTTGGTAGTTTTCCTACTCAATTGATTTTTATTAAAACATGCATTTATAAATATCTTACAAATGTAAAATAACAAAATTTTTAGGGATAATGCCACTAATGGAACTTTAACTATGTTCAAATGTACAACTAACTACTTAAACCTTAAGAAAAGTTAATTTACTATCCAATTAAATTTTTTAAGGTTGTTTACGTTAACTACACTAACACTATTCATCTTTATGGTATGAATCAATCATAAAGCGATAAGATTAATTTAAGATAATTTAAGCCCGTGTATGTCACAGGCAAATTCCTTTACTCGAACCCGTATGGCACTCAATGTTCCTGACCATACTAAGGAAGGCTAAATCAGCCAGTATCAAGAGAAAATATATAGAGAGAAACTCTGATATAAATAGTATTCACTTGAAATAACTTGATGATACAACTGAGGGGATTTTCCCTATATATACAAGAGACCTCTCAAGATGGAGGGCTAAGATCAATTCGATTTAACGGTTACAAATAAATCCCCACCTACCTTTACATTAAATGCATTTATCTACCTTACCTACCACTTATTTTGGAACCTTCTAGATTTTTTAGAATATTCTGGATTATTTCCTTTTGGACTTGAACGAACCTCATGATTTTAGGCCCTTCTAAATCGGCTCGTGACATTCTCCCCTACTCATTTCGGTGACGTCCTCGTCGTATTTTCTTCGTGGGACTTTTGAATTTTGTTTGGAAAACTGCCATAGAGCTTCAATAGGTTCCTGACTAGTTTCACTTTCCAGCTTTCATTTCCAAATAACCATATACTTATGCCTAGGAGAATAATCTCGTCTTCTCACATATCTGTCCATAATAATTTTTCCAACTTCTTTTTCGTATGATTCTCGAATTCCAACTGGAGCCCTCTGTGATATTGTTCTACTAAGGTTATCCTTATCCTTATGATATGGCTTAAGCATACTAACACGAAATACTACATAGAATTTTAATCTTGGAGGTAACTCCAACTTATAAGATATTCATCCCACTTTACGATGAGAAATGGCCCTTCATAATGCTTCATTAGTCCTTTGTGTGATTGGCCCTTGGTCCATTGGATCAGGTGTAACTTTACAAATACTTGATCCCCTACTTGATACTCCATTGGTCGACGCTTCTTACTTGCAACTTTCTTCATTCTCTGAATAACCTTGTCTAAGTAATTCAGAGCTAAGTCTTGGCTTTCTTGCCACTCTTTTGCAATTTTATATGTTGGGAAACTAAACCCCGTATATCCTGTGATTATCATATTGAGAGTTATTGGCTGTCTCCCTAGGATAAACTCAAATGGACTATGCCCTGTTGATTCATTTTTCTGTAGATTGAAATAGAGCTATATGACATCTAATAACTTAGACCAGTCTCCTTGACTTGTACTTATAAGGTACCTCCAAAATTAAAGGCAATGCACTACATCTATCATTTCCTTCTCATGTACTAGGTATCACCTCTCCGTATCGTTTAATGTTTGGCTCTCAAAGGCTATTGGATGGTTTTCCTGCATCAAAACCTCACCAATGGCATAATCACTAGCATCCATGCATACTTCAAATACTTCACCAAAATTAAAGAGCGCAAGAATTTGCTCTTTAATGACTGCTTCCTTCAGGGTATTAAATGCCTTCTGTCGATCTTCCCTCCATACCCATAGGACATCTTTCTTAAGTAAATATGTTAAGGAGGCAGCCATTTGAGAGTATCCACATATAAAACTTCTGTAACAATTTACTAAGCCAAGAAATGACTTCAATTCGGTGGGCTTAGTAGGTTCTTTCAATTCTCGAATGGCCTGTATCTTCTTTTCGTCCATTTTGATGTTCCCCTTTCCTATTATATGCCTTAAGAAGGCCACTTCTTCCTTTGCAAAGGCACATTTCTCCAGCTTTACATATGACTTGTTTTCCCTTAAGGCTAAGCAAACTGTATGAAGATGTTCTAGGTGCTTTTCCATAGACTTGCTGTAAATCATGATGTCATCCAAGTAAACTACAACAAAATGATCTAAGAATGGTGCTAATACCCTATTCATAAAATTACAAAAAGTAGCTAGGGCATTCATGAGCCCAAATGACATAATAAGAAACTCAAATGCACCATACCTTGTGACGCAAGTGGTTTTGGACTCATCTCTATCTGTTATCCGTACTTGATGATATCTCAATCGTAGATCTAGTTTTGAAAAATATCTTGCCTCACCCCATCGATCAAACAAGTCTGATACCAAAGGAATAGGATACTTATTTTTTTCAGTGACCTTATTCAAGGCCCTATAGTCAATACACACCTAGAGGGACCCATCGTATTTCTTTTGGAAGAGAACTGGAACTCCAAAAGGTACCTTTGACGGTTTGATGAGTTTGGCTTCCAACAATTCCTGCAATTGTCACCTTAATTCTTCTAATTCTTTTGGGGACATGCAATAAGGAACTATAGTAGGGGCCCTTGTACCTGATTTTAGGTCAATCGCATGATCCACTTCCCTTTTTGGTGGTAGCTTCTTTGACAACTCTTTAGGCATGATGCCTTTGAATTCTTGTAGCAACTCCCCCACTTGATGTGGAAGTACCTCTTGACTCACCGTCTCTTCTTCCCCCTTCAATGTAGCTATACGTAACTTTATTCTTCTTTAGGCCCTTCGTTAGTTGCATAGCGGAAAGGAATTTTGTGGCTTGACTAGCTTTCCTTGTAACAGGCACCACACATTGAGAGTTGGTCTTGAGTATACATATACAGTTTGCACGAGGAACAATAAGTGCGTCAATACGATTTAGGAATTCCATCCCAATCACAAATTCGAAGTTATCCATAAGTACTACTTCGATGGTTTCTTTCTCTTTCCACCCTTCCATATGGAGCTCTATCTCCCTGGCAACTCCAATAGTAAGGACTTCCTTTGAGTTTACCGTCTTGAGCCATGTCTTGGTTTTCACCACTTCCATTCCAATCTTACTTGCTGCTACATTGGAGATGAACAGATGAGATGCCTCTGTATCAATAAGGGCATTTAACTTCTTGCCAGCAACTATCACCTCAGTATACATCAACCCTTTTCGCTTTTCCTACATCTTCATAGTACTAAGCAATCGTACCGAACCCAGTTTGGCCACATCCCCTTCATTGGAGCTTTCATCTGCCATAATTGCTGCCAACAAATCTTTCTTTAGGCATTTCCTAGCATAATGGAGCTCATTACAAAAATAGCATTTCAATTCTCGAGGCTTCCATCGTTCCTCATCTTTTCCTTCACGAGTCCTTCCCCGATCATTATTTTTCTCTTCCATCTTAGGCTTCCCTCTTGAGGAACTCCCATTCCTTTCCTTCTCAACTCCCCCCTTCCACCTTCCCATTGGGGTCTTATGTTCTGTCTTCTTGAACTCCGTTAGGCCTTCAGCAACTACTATAGCCTTAGAGATATCTTCTATTCCTCTTTGATCTAGCTTTAACTTTGCCCAAGGTTCCATACCATCTAAATGAGTTAGGTGATGCAATTTCACCTTTGCTTCTTTAGTAACATTTTGAGGAGAGAATTGCCTCTTGATTTCATGTACAAAGCTAGCTTAAGTATTAATTTCATTTGCCTTCCTACGCCACTATACCATAGCAGAATCTTTCAAATACATAACAATAGTAAGTACCTTTTCAAGGTCATCCAAGATTCTTATAGCATTGAAATATTGTTCTATTCCCCAGAGGAAATTGTCTACTTCTTGAACGGATCGTATCCCATTAAAAGGTTTGGGCTTGGGCACATTAATCCTATGAGCAAACTGGATGGTCACTCCATTTGCCACTATCGCCCGACGTGCTGCTGGTTGGTTCTTAAGTTCTTCAATCTCCTAGCGCATGGCCACCATTACAGCATCTACCTTAGCTTCATAACTTTCCTCCTTAGTTTCCAAAGCAATAACTTAAGCTTGGAGTACTTCATTCTTCCCTTCAATCGCCTCATCAAGCTGCTTCAGCTCTTCAATGGCTTGATTCAATACTCCTTGCAACTCGCCTCGAAGTTCTTCCTCCATCTCTTTAAGGCTGTCTTGTGATTCATTGAATTGTTTCTTTGCTTCAGCAATGCTCAACTCCACTGTATCCATCCTATAAAGGAGGGAGTTCAGCAAGTCCCGAGACCCAGCCCTTTACTTGGTGACTTTGCGATCCTTTTGATTACCTAACTTTTCGACCATCGAAGTATTGTTGTCTCCTCCAGAGGACATCTTCTCCATACAAAGTCTCCTTACCTGGCTCTGATACCACTTGTCACGAGTAGATTGCCTTACTTGAACTCGTGTGGCACTCAACGTTCCTAATCATACGAAGGAAGGCTAAGTCAGCCAGTATCAACTCATAATGTTTAGAGAGAGAAAATATAGAGAGAGAAACTCTGATGTAAATAGTATTCACTTGAAATAACTTGATGATACAACTGAGGGGATTTCCCCTTATATATAAGAGGCCTTTCAAGATGGAAGGCAAAGATTAATTTGATCTAACGGTTACAAATGAATCCCTACCTACCTTTACGTTAAATGCATCTATCTACCTTACCTACCACCTATTCTGCAACCTTCTAGATCTTCTAGAATGTTCTGGATTATTTCCTCTTGAACTTGAACGAACCTCATGATTTTGGGCCCTTCTAAATTGGCCCGTGACATATATATATATATATGACATTTTTTATGCTTACATGACATTATTATTATTATTATTATTATTATTATTATTATTATTATTATTATTATTATTATTATTATTATTATTATTATTATTATGGTTGTATTAATGCCATGTCGACATCCATATGAATTTGAATTGTCTTAAATTAATCTCATAATCGGACGTATCACTTTATAATTGGTTAATAAATCCACGTATACTACTGGAAATGAAAAGTGTTACCATAGGTAGCATAAATACTTTCAAAAAATTTAATTGGGTATTAAATTAACTTTTTTAGAGTTTAGGTAATTATTGTACATGACAAAGTTGAGGTACCATTTAAAACATTGTTCCAAACTTTCATATACCAATTTGCAATATTTTTATCGTTAAAATTGAACCATATTTTACATTGTACTTTGAATAATTGTTGGGTAGAATTTGTGGGGAGTCATGTGGTACTTGTTGAGGTGATGCTGGTGGTTAAAAAGCAAATGGGGTAGGCCAATTACCATCTATCCACAAAATTCTACATGTTGAAAGAATGTTAGATGGTCAACTTGGAGCTTGTTTTCTCATCATCTCGTGGTGATGGTTAGTTTGTGGAAATGGGCTTAGAGGTGTACATTGTGGTGCCCAAGTTCCTTAAATGGAGGAGCATGGAAAGAAGAATAAAAAGAGAAAGATGGAAAAAAAAAAGAAATAGAGACCATTTATTTCAAAGAAAACCGTATGTTAGCAAAAAATATGTTTTCTTTTAAAATATACTTTTCTAAAAATGATATTTTTTTCATGTATTTAGATGTATTCATAAAATATGTCGAAAAAGCTTTTACAATGTTTGATTCACTAGTATTAAGTAATTTATATGAGCTTTTTACTATAAATATATTTGTATGGTGGAGTTACTATAACTGGCTGATCGTGTGTAATAGGCATACCGGTCTACTTAAGAGACGCCTTAAGTTAATGATACGTGGGGAGATATCATTAGAAAGAAACATGGGAAGAAAAAGAGCAAACTCGGTGTTCTTGATCTTTTTAGGGTCGTTCTAGATAATTTAATTGTTTAATCCTCTTATGAGTGATTACAATAAAGCTTTAGTGTTTGTCTTAAACTTGTTAATATTCTAAATGAATCAAATGAAAGAAAGAGCTTCCTATTTATAGAATTCAAAAGTTGATGTTATTTGTTAGATGGCTGTAGGATGAATGATTAAGATTAGGTTTTATTATTGAAACTTATCCTCTCCTTTAGTTTTTATGGAATTGGATATAAGCTTAAATATACCTAAGACTTATGGCAATTAAAGAAAACTCATTATTATTATAATTAAACCTAAAGATTGACTAAGCTTTCTTAAGGCCCAATAAAACCAAATGAAGCCTTAAAAAGATTGTTTTCGAGTCTATTGTTCTTGCGTGAGATAAGCAAGTAAGGTTGAGAGTGAAAAATCTAATTTAGCGATTCTCATTCTAAGCTCCAAGCTAAATCTCTCTAAAGATCCTTAATTAAGTTGATTTTCTAAGCTCTGTCACTAGGTCAAGTTATCGGTTGATGGCATTAAATTGGGTAAAACCCAATCCCCGAAATAATTCTTTACGATATTATGTCAAGCATTTTACTCAAAAGCAAAAGCATAAACATAAATGATTTTTTAATTTACATTACTACAAATCTATTTAATTGATTTTTATAACTTTTTAATAAATGTATAATTTCTTGCCCATTAAATTTTTTTCAACTTTAAATACATATTTCATAGGTCATGTCATTCAAACAAGAATAAAACAAATATGATTTTTATAGAGTTAAAAAACAGGTAAATATTAAATAGAAAAATGACAATCTATTTTAAAAAGAATAAATCGTTTTCATTAAAAAAAAAAAGGTAAAGCTTTCCCTTTAGTGGAATAATGTTTTTCCTTATAAGAAAAATGTTGTCTATTTTGGCAAACTTATGTTTTTTCAAATGATGTTTTTCTTGCACGATGCAAAGTGCCCCGATGCATAATAACTGGAAGGAAGAGAGAGAGCGAGAGGGAGGCACATAGATCAGATAGAAAAAGATGGTTACGTGAAGCGAATTAATTAAGGAGCCACCTCCGAAATGGGCTTCACCGATTTTTGGGGATATCGGTATGGGTTCGGTACTGTTTTAATGGCCAGCGGATAAGACTCGAGTATAATCTTCTTTTGGGCAGAAATTTCACATATCGCTTGCATAATAAATTTGGGACAATATCAAGAATCAATTCTTAAACTTGATTTTTTTTTTTTAAAAAAAAATTACAGCTAAAGTTTTAAGTTTTTTTTTTTTTTTGGGATAAAATGGATATATTTATTTATAAACCCAAGACTTAGTAGTCATTGGAATAGAAGTGGAAGTTGTTAAATGTTTTTATATCTAATCAAATTCTCCTATCAACATCTACACTTTTTCTTTCTTACTAATGATTATTTGAAACATCATATTTTTAAAAATGATAAAAATAATAAATTTGATAAATGAAAATTTGATTGGTGTAATATTTGATTGGTATGCGAATGGTAATTTTGATATTACTCTGTTAAACTTCCATAACTTTTATCTTAAAATGCTTAAAAGTTATAACTTCCACGCTAAAATTGAAAGAAAATGTAAATGGAGTGACCTCCACTTTCGTAATCCCATTTTAAGAGTTCAAAAAATTGGGGTACTCGATCGGAAACAAAATAAAATTAAAATTAAAATACAGATACCGACATAACATTAGATGCCGTGGAGCATCAAAATAATTTTTATATGGATAATGAATTTTTTAAATAAATCAAATGATCGATGGGAACATGAAGTAGGTGAATGAATTGTCATCATATTATTATAATGCATCAAATCAGTAATAATAATAATAATATCATTATCTTGTAGTAAGAAAGAAGATTCCTAGCCATTTACCATTATAATAATACATATTCTAGATTTAAGTCACTTTGAATATATTTTTTTTCCAACTATTATACAATTTTTTATTTTTAAAAAAAATAATCAAACTTGATTTATCTCAATTAAAAAATCAATATTCATACTAATAAATTATAACACCTGTTTAACTCTTTAAACATAATTTGAAGTTTTGATAAACTACACTGTAATTGAGATGCAAGAAATGTGTCGGTAGGTGGCTAATTAATTATCTAGGAATCAACCATTAACTAGTCTTAATTCTGTGGCCAAATCCATCACCACGTCTTCCAGCTATATGCAACACCACATATTGCAATTGAAATTTTTCAAGCAAATTATTATATGGTACATATGCATACCACGTTTTTCATGAAACTACTAGACAGGGACCTACATAAATCTTTAACCTTATCTTATTTTGCGAAGGCAAGTTCCCCTTGATGTAAATTTTATAAACTACATGTGCTGTTGTGGCAGAAGTAACAACCTGCCATACGCATTCAAACCAGTGAACAAGAAAACGCAACGTACTTGTGGCATTCATCTTACAAGTCCTCGCCTCGGTACTCGTCGTGAATGACAAGTACTTGAAAAACAAAGGAGTACTTCAAAAAGGTTGAGCATATAACCTAGTGAGTAGTTCAACCGATCGATGACATTCACTTACGACGCTTACACTGCACATATAATGCAAATAAATAGATATGCTCACATCCAAACACATAAGAGTCATATTCCAATTTACGGTTTTATTTATTCTCATCTGACCAGATTTATAATTACAGGTCATTCCTTGCTTGTAACGATAGGTCCATGATTTCGTATTGTAATGTTGTAAGTTAAAAACAGTATATAGTTAAGCCAATAAATATTAATAAACATGTTTTAATTACCTGACTTAAAAGTTATAATATCGTATCGACAAGAATTAGTACCAATCCCTTCATATGGGACTTAAGAGTATCATAATCTTTTCCTCCCCTTTTTAAACTCGTAATATTTTTATTGCGAGACTTTACAATTAAGTTTATTTATTTATTTTGGATATACATTTCAGACTATCTATTTATCTTAGAAGTATGTTGAGAGCTACTTCCCAATAGGAGTGGATACGGTTCGATTTAATATGATTCTTTTTTTTTTTTTTACCAAACCAAACAAAATCAATCCTATTATAATGGTTAATTTTTTTTTAAATCGAATATAATTATATGGTTCGGTTAATAATTTTTTCGAACCTATTTAAAATCGGTTTAATTTAGTTCAGTCCATTGTTCAAACCGTTTGAGTCAATTTTTTATTAGACATTTTTACTTATGATAAATATGAAATTTCAAATAAAATTTACTCAACTTAATTTTAATAATTGATATAAAATTATGACAAAGAACAATAAAATATAAAAAAATTGATGGAAAAAAATATATAAAAAAGTATTAAATAATTACATAATTTTTTTTATTTAACTAAATGTTTCGATTCGATTTAAAACGATTCGGTTTGGTTCAATTCACTTTTCTAAACCGAACCGTGAATTATTTATACACAATCGAACCGTAAACCAAATAATTCACAAAAAAACTGATTTTTCGATTTGATTCATGATTTGATCCGTGATTTGCGATTTTTTTACTCAGCTCTACTTTCCACCCTCATTTAAACTCTTATTTAAATAAAGCTAGACTAGATCATCTATTGATTAGTAGAAGGTTGACTTTTATATTATTTGTAGCATTTTAAATTAAAAGCAATAAATTATCGAGTCAATAAAAACTAACTAAATCATTTTAATTACTCGATTCAAAAGTTATAATTTTATATTATCTAAATATTTATCATCACATTTTTATAAATTAATATCAATATCTTCTCTAATCGATATGGAGCCTCGTTTAACCATGGAGTATAACGTAACTTACCCGTTATAAGGTGATGGGCATTTGCAAGTGGTCACTTCTCTCCGAATTACTAGCTCATGATTGTCACCAATAACTGGTCACGATACGCCTATCTCCTGTGACAGAGACGCACATTATGAGTGGTTGTCTGACATTGTCTGACATTGTACTCAACTACTTTATCCAGATACTGTAGCCACTTAAATGACAACTGCTGATCAATCCATGGCCCATGTATCTTACTCCACCTTGGTTAACCTAGCCAAGGTTCCTTAAGGTTTTGAAAACTAAATCAGAGAGAAGAGGTTATGGTTTGTACCACCTTCAACTCAAATTCTTTTTATTTTGCCTAGTTTGATAGATGGAACTCGATCATAGTCAACTAAAATCTCGGTTTTCTAAATTGTTGCTCAGAGTTCTTGATGTCAGAATTCATTACTTTCATTCCTTAAAATTCCCATTCAATTTAATAATTAGCTTCCACTTATATTACACTTCCTAAGCTTACTTTTACTTGGTGTTTTCTTTATAAACATTTGATTTGGTTAAGCCCCGAGAAATCACATATTTATTTGTTAAATATTCACTTAGCTAAAACTCAATAGGATCAATTTTAACCTCCTATACATTTGCTTTGTACTTAGTTATGTAAATTGTTCGTTCTAGACCAATCATTCTCGAATCTTGATTGCTAGCTTAATTCACTCATCAACTAAATCAACCACTAGTATTCATCCATTTCTAGAATAACTAGGTATTGTAGATTAATAGAATATAAGATAAGATTATCAACAAGAAAGCCAATTTAACGAATAGAGGGGAAGAACGAGAATCATTAACCTAAAAGAGAGGGATGGATAATTACTCGTTTTTTTTATATTTAATTATTAAACTGAATACCGAAAGATAGATGCTATGAAATTAAAAAGATGAACAAGCTATACTGCTATATTTACACACGAACATTCTTACTACACAAGAAAATCATATTGCATTTTGGGGATGATCATAATTTACTCCAATTTCTAACATATAAAGCCTTGGACAAAGACACACTCTCCCTCTCTCTTACGCACACAAAACCTTTTAATAAACTCTACCTGTACCGCCCCTCCTCTCTGAAATCCTCTTATCTTCCTTTACCATTCTATAACAGCAGCTTCACCACTATTGATTTAAATATTCACAAATCTCACTTTTTAATTAAATAGAGTTTATTAAATTTATCTTTTTTTTTTTTACTCATATATGTGAATCTTTTTATTCCATAAATGGAATAATTTGACCTTTAAAGGATGTATGGGTGGATTTCATGTCACAATCCCTTGTCTATCCATTGTTTCGATTGATATATTATTTTTATATTAAATGAAATTTATTTTTACTGGTAAAAAAACAAAAAAAAAAAGAAGAAGTGAAAATGTGTTAGAAAAAAAAGGAAAGGAGCTTTCCCTATCATTTTTCCATTTTTAACTTGACGCGACAGGTTCCATGCATATCACACCATCTCATTTTTTAATGATCGTGGGCCATGGAGTACAATAAAATAATGGGTTTTGGTTTTGAAAGGCAGATAAATATTGAGATAGGAGTGTTGATTACTAAATGGTGGTGTATTCTATAAATAGGGAGGTCCAAAAATAATGAGCTTCACAAGTGTCCACTTCTGTCTTCTAAGGTTTTCGTAAGTGATCTTTGTTATAATTTTCTTTCATACAGTAATCGGTCTAGAGAGCAAGATGGAGGCTGATCTAGAGCTTAAATCTCCAGCAGATTTGTTCTACAAGCGTCTTAGTGAGGAACTTCATCACCTTCCAAATTGCTCTGACAATATGCATGCTGTTGAAGTTCATGAAGGAGATTTTAAAACTCATGGCTCTATTAAGCAATGGACTTATACCATAGGCAAGTTCCCCTTACTCTTCTTTCCTTTTTCCCCTTTCCTTATGATAAAATGGAAAAAAGAAAAAAGAAAAAAGAAAACAGTGGCTATCGACCCATATTGAGGGTTTTTTTGCTAGACTTCGTTTGTAAAGATCCAATTTCCGGTATATTATATTAACACTTCTAGCTCATTTGTTGATCACATGCTATGTATCATTTAAAATATGACCAAGTTAACATAGGTCCTATCCATACGAGTTTTTTTTCTATAAATTGGAGTAAAAAACCAATCCGAACTGTACTAAGTTTATACTAGAAAATATGTTTTAGTATAGTCTTTGATTTGCTAAGTTTGAAATTATAACTATATTTCTAAAGATATATTTTTAGGCTAAATATATGGATAAATTCTATATTAAAACACAATAGCCTTAAAACACAATAGCTTAAATGTGTCTGCTAAGTGACTAACTTAAATAAAAATTTGTAGAATGATTATCTTATTGGGTGTACTTATTGTGACTGACTTAAATAAAAACTGACATATATTCAATTTGGTATCTGTTGACTAGGCCTGGTGGTAATATTAGTGATGTTGAGGTTCTTAATCGAGATATATCTCATGAATAGATTTACATATAGAAACAAGCTTAGGTCGTACTATGCCAATATTTTAGAATATCAGAAATTAAAGCTTAAGTTTTGCAAATTTTACCCCTGCTTGAACTAGAGCAAAAAATGAATGGGACGATAATTACATAGAGATGTGGAGATGGACATCAGATGATTCAAGCAAGTAAATAATTGAGTATAAGATTAAATTATAAATGTCGGAACTCGTAGTATCAAGAAGGGCAGGTCAAATCAAATACATGAAACATATTCATTGAACGAGTTTGTTACATGTGTAAGAGTTAGGCTCAAACTCAATACATTTGTAAATAGGACATAATTTGCCTGATCCCTGTTTACTAATAGTATTTAAATTTATTTATACAAATCCATTCATAACTGTATTCAATCATATCCTGGTTGATGGATCAGCGCAAAACTACCAACCTTAAAGCTTTCTACTTCTTTCATGGGTCGCCTACTATTCACTAGAGGAAATTTTTCTATCTATATGCTCCAAAAAGGAAAAAGAAAAAACGTATATTGACAAACTTACGTAGACACATGGATCCTGCATTATGTACCTAATGAATCCGTAAACAATCTATTGCTTTTTCTTTTTGTTTTTCACCAATATGTTACAATTAAAGGGAAAGAGAATTTGGATCCAGTCCATTCTATTGGAAGACTAGAGTTTGTATGGTTAAATTATAAATTTTAAATCGTGTAATTAATAATAATAAGGAAGTGTCCACGTTTGGTAATATCATTATCATTTGACGTGATTATAACAAACAAAATTTAAGTAATTACCTAAAATAGGCGGATAAACTGATTATGGGATCCATGGGTAGCTTAGGATACTTCTTAAAAACATTTTTTAATACTCGTTTCATTTTATAAATGTATAAAATAGAAGAAGTGTATCTACTTAGTTTTGGGGCATCCATTAATATTATTCTAAATTAAATCCTTATAAGATAAAAGGAAGCTATGCAGTTCTATCCTCATTTTGATGGGATTGATATAATACTTTTAATTTATATATATTAGATATAAATTATTAAAAATACAATTAATTTAATAGTTTAAATTTAATTAATTTAAAATTAAAATTTGAATTGAGGTTAGATCAATTCTATAAAAAACACGATAGTATACTAACTAAAAAAGCCATGATCGGAAATAAAGATCCCAACGAAATAAAACTCCATTTTACACGATTCCTGAACTTGTCTATCACTCTTTATATTAATTTATAGAAGAGAAATTTGATGAGTACTAAGAAAAAGGTAATTATTGATATTCCGAATTGATTACAGATGGGAAAAAGGAAGTATTCAAGGAACGCCTCGAAATAGACGAGGCAGCTAAGGAAGTGTCATCTGTTGGTGTGGGTGGACATCTCCTGGAAAGGTACAAGAGCTTCAAGGTCACCTATCGAGTGATTCCCAAGGATGGACATGCAATCGTCAAGATTATGGTTTCTTACGAGAAGTTTAAGGATACTGATCCTGATCTACACAATTATATGGAACTCATAAAGGGCTTCATGAAGGATTTAGATGAGCATCTCATGGCTCAAAAATAAGGAGTGAGATAATCTATTGTCCATCTCCGTGAACCTAAATAAGCTCTTGTGCCTGAGGGTGTATGTCATATGTTGTGTTCTTGTCGTCTCTATTATAATAAATCTTTCCTACTAAAATTATCCATCTTAGTAACTCTCCTAATCATAACATATAGAAAAGCGATCCTAATACCTACATCTACATGCAGTTTGAGCTTGTTTTTTCTATGTCACGCACTTTCAATGAGTTGTTAAAATAGGGAGTTTAAAGTATTACGTACTATCAATGCAAGAGTACTATAAGCAACCATTTTGTTAGGGAATATAAGGACTCGAATGTTGATGGATAGAACCAAATTTAGTAAACAAATCTTGACATTCCTTATAAGCAAACTCCAACTCATTATCACTCCATACATACTTAGAAGTTATAGAAAAATGATTTCTAACATACAACAAAAACTTCCTTAAAACACATGGCAATTATGATTTATACTTAAGCAAATATGTTCAAGTCCTTCGAGAGAAATCATCCACCAATGTTAAAAAATATTATTCACCATCTCTAGTAGCAACATAATATGGTCCCACACATCCAAATGTACAAGCTCAAAAAGGAAATTTGATGCATATTTACTATTTGGAAAAGGAAAAAGGTGTATTTTAGCTAAGTGACGAGTATCACAAAGGAAGTTTTGATAATCGAGATCTTCACAATCAATAATATGAACTAGTTTGGACAAAGATAAATGTCCCACTCTAGCACGAAAAAAGTGAATATTTGTTTTGATAGAATTTGATAAAGAATTACTATCAACAACAGAAGAAAGTTGATATGAAGATACACTCAGCACTTTATTATGATGATCAAAATTTAAAATGCAAAAGCCATGTTATGCACTAGTTGTTGCTATACAACTTCCAATTCTCCGGTATTGAAAATAGCACATGTTGTTATCAAATGTTACAATAATGGGCATGTTAGAAATGAGTTAAGAAATTGACAATAGATATTGTTTGAAACCAAGTATAAAAAAAAAAAAAAAATTATGGAGAGTCAAATTCTTATTTATAGTGATTGAACCAAGCTTAAGAACCATTTTAACACTCCCATCGAGAAGATGAACAAGAATAGGTTTGGAAAAAGTGTGTTTGTTTTGGAAGAGATGACCAAGAGTGACATATGATCACTGGTACTTGTGTTAATGACCCAAAAATGTAACTCATAATTCAAAGCAACAAGATAAGCAATAGATAAAGTACCCATGAAGTTAGTAATGTGTTGTCTTAAAGTTGTTGCACATTGAATAACATGCTATCTAGAATTCTCCACTTCAACAGTATGTTTGTCCTGCATCATACGCAAGACCTCACTTGCAGCCAATTGAACCAGTTGTGTATCAAGTATATTTGTGCTTTATGAGCTGTAACATTATCAAATGGAGTAGCATATTGGGAAATGCTCTGTTTATCAGTTTGACAAACAACTGCATGTTAGATTTTGACTTAAGTCTTTTATTTCTTGGACCTTTATACTAGTCAGGATACTCAACAATATGCCCATCCAAATCATGGTGTTTGCAAAGTAATTTCCTTTTCCATGGATCCTTCTTTCCAATACCAAAATTTTTCATACCAGACTTATTAATGGAAAAAGCATTTAACTCAAATTCAACACTAAAAAACTTAAAAATTTGGTATTGTTTTCTATCTTACAACATGAGATAAAATGCTCAGTTGACAAAAGGAAGTGGCTCATTTGATAAAATCTAATCTCTACTTAGCTTGTATACATCAGACAATCTAATGAAGAATTCCATCAGCTTCATGTGTGAATCATATTCAACTAAGCTATCCTTTAAGTTATAGGTGCAATAATTCAATTGGCCACAATTACAAACAGGATAAGGGTTAAAGTTTGTAATTCTTCCCAATATTTCTTCAACTTGTTATAATATGTAGTTATGGATTGATTATTCTACCACACATTCAACAATTCATGATGCAATTGAAAAACAAAAGGAGCATTTGTCTGATCAAACTATTCAGTAACTTCTCTCCATAACTCATGAGAAGACTGTGCATAAAGGAATGATTACAAAATCTCACCAATCATTGAGTTGAACAACCAGCATCGTATTATGTAATCACTCATAATCCACTTAGTATACTCTGGTGAATACTCTTCTAGTTTGATTAGTGTTCCATCTATGAAGCCTAATTTGAGTGTAGCACCTAAGGCCATTCTAATTGAGTGATTTCACACCAAGAAATTAATTCCATTTAAGATTATTGTCCCTAAGGCCATCTCAGGGTTATTGGAAGCAAAAATGTATAGAAGATCTAGACTAATCTAATCATTCATGTTTATCAATTGGAATCGACTACCAATGCCAAAAAAAATCGTACAAGAGAAAGTTAAGATCTATTACTAGGAGCTCTAACACCATGTCAAGTAAAAGAATTTGTTCTTCTACAAAATATTGAAAACAAAAGCTCTACCATGTCCATTGGAATTCTAAGCTAGAAGAAAGAAGACGAATATTTCTGTAAATGTGTAAAATTGAAAACTAATGTAGTTATGGTACATAAGTCCATATACTCAAGCTACTATCTAACTAACTCTTAACTATCTATTTTAATTAACACGTGCTGAATAAATAAGAACTATAGTACTAACAAAATGCATATTAATGGTATGAATAATTTCTAAATCAACTATCACCATGATTTATACAAATTATATATATTAATATCATATTAGTATTTTTATATACGCATAATATGTAGTGTATATTATTTATTGAATCGTTTCTTAAGTCGAAAGACATACGATAGTTCTTTCTATTGATGCAGAAAGGCTACTTGGACTCGACTTCTGCGTCAGGAAAGCTTTGGCTACGGTTGGATTTGTTTACTGGAAGTTTGATAAGGCGATGAAGGGCTCGACTTCTGCGTTGGTTATGCGGCTGTGGCGTTCATGGCGGGTAACAGTGGATTGGTATGTGTCACGCGGTGACTAGACTCATATGATTTAATTAGATATGAAACTGCTTCTGTAAAGTTAGAAAAATAAAAACATAGGTACCTACTGAGACTCGAACCCGTGACCTCCAACTAAATCTAGTTAAGCGCTCCGCTACTTATCCGTTAGGCTGTTGGTCTGCATCTTGACATTCATTACCATTAAATTATATTCAAACTATCTGAATCCCTAAACTAAATTTTTTAACTAAAATTAACACTAAAATTAATTATTCCTAATATAAATTACTTTCTAAAAATCTACGAAATTTTTATGATTTTTCCTTTTCTTATTTTTTGGTATTTTCATTATTTGTTAATTTTTATTATTTTTATTAATTTAAATCTTTTTTGTTATCTTTGAATTAGGACCATTTTTGTAAAAAATAAAAAATAAAAATTGTGGAAGGACAAAAATTAAGTGTCTACAAGTTAAAATGGATCCAAATAAAACAAGATGCATAATAGATTCATCAATCATTTGAGTGTTCTTAGAAAAATATTTACTAACCATGAAATAAATTCCAAAATCCCTAAGTCTTTGCCAAGAGATTAGGAAGCTAAGAGAATCGCAATCGAGGAAGCTCATGATCTTAATGAAATGACAAAAGAATAACTCCTTGAAACACTAAAGACTCATGAGATGATAAAGAGATAAGGAGAAGAGTCTAGAAAGAAAGCAATTACCCTAAAAGTTACGGAGGAGAACTTAAGTGATGAAGAAAGTAAAGACGATGATGAAGTTGTAATGTTGGCAAAGAAGTTTAGAAAATTCATGAAATTCAATAAAATAATTAGGAAAAATAAGGATGGATATAGATCATCTTCTAAGTTCAAGAAGGAAAAGAGAGAAGTTATTGAATGTTACAGTTGTCAAAAGTTAGGGGCATATTCAATAATATTGTCTATTGTTTAAGAAAGCTGATAAAGAGTAAAAAAAGAAAGATACGATAATGACTTTGAGTGACAGGGACTCTAGCAACTCCAATAATGAAACTTGCTTCATGGCTCTCGATGATGATGAGGTATGCTCTCTTTGATATGACTCCTTCTTTGATGAACTTAGGTGTATGTATGATGACTTATTGAAAGAATTCATAAAAATGCAAAAGAAGAATAAAGTGTTAAAGCAAATGATGAGTGAAGTAGATAATGAGTTTGATATTATCAAAAGTGAATACAATAAAGTAGTTGATGTAAAAGAAGAATTAGAAGAAGACAATAAATATTTGAAAATTGAAAATGAGAGATTGACAAAAGAAAATATAGAGATAAGTACTAAAAATAATGAATTGATAAATGAAAATAGCAAATTAAAAAAGGTCAACAAGAATTTTGAAAAAGACATAAAAGAACTAAAACTTGAAGTAAAAAATAATGAAGGTCTGATAAAGAAACTAAGTCGACTTAAAATTGAAAATTCAGTTCTAAGAACTAGCTTAGATGACTCAAGAAAAACAATGGCAAAATTCGTAGATGGAGAAAAGAATTTGGATAAAATCCTTAGAATACAACAACTAGGCTTAAACAAAATCAGAATAAGTTATATTAAGGAGAATGTTTATAGAACATACAAAAGCTATTTTGTTAAGGCATCAAATAAAACTCATAACTATTGTAGAAGATATGGTCATATTGCTTACACATGTGCATTATGTTGTAATCCCTCCTTATGCAACAAAAATAAAATGGTTTGGGTCTTTAAAAGACAAGTTTACATTACAACAACTAACCCCAAAGAATTCAAACTAAAGTGGGTACCAAAGAGATAACTGCTTGTTTTGTAGGATCCTTCCAGGCACAACAAGAAATGGATCTTGGATTGCAGTTGCTTAAGACATATAATAAGAGATACATCATCTAAGTTCACATCTATAGACTTGAAGAATAGAGGAAGCATAACCTTCGGAGATAATTGAAAAACTCATGTTATTGGTGAAGGTAACATTTTCATTAATAATGATCTTACTATTAAGCATGTGTTACTCATTGATAATTTAAAACATAACCTACTTAGCATTAGTCAATTGTGCGACATAGGATATAAAGTAACCTTTCATGCATCAAAGTGTCCTATTGAAAACATTAACAATGACCAAATTTATTTTAAGGGGTATAGACAAGGAAACATTTACAAAATAAATTTCAATATGTTTTCATCCTCTCTTGAGACTTGTCTATCCACTCAAAACAATGATAGTTAGTTGTGGCATAGAAATTTAGGATATGCTAGTATGGATATCTAATCAAAACTAGTTAAAAGGAATCTTGTTAAAGGATTACCTAAGATTAGTTTTAATAAAAATAGAATATGTCGAGCATGTCGAACAAACTAAGTCATCTTTCAAATCAAAAGGTATAATCTCAACTTTTAGGCCACTCCAACTACTACACGTGGATTTATTTAGTCCAACCTAAACATTGAGTTTGAAAGGAAAAAGATACACTTTAGTCATAGTTAATAATTTCTCTAAATACACTTGGACTTTCTTTCTTGCTAACAAGGATAAAACTTATAATGTGTTTTTGAATTATAGCAAGAAGGTTCAAAATGAAAAAGGTCTTTCTATTCTATTTAAAATAATATCAAAGTTTAGACCATCTAATTTATTTTAATTATGACATAAAAAATGAAAAAAAAGGTGTTTTAGTTATTTTATTCTATTTTAAAATTTTTTAATAAAACCTAAAATAAAAAAGAACCTTTCTATTCTATTTAAAAAAATTGTAGTAAAAGTTAAAAAAATTCTTTTACCATTTTCTCTCTCTCTCTCTCTCTCTTTTAACCTTTACAAACGAGATAAAATAATTAAGAGAAAACAAAATACATTGTCCATATATCAAATATATATAGAATTGTGATTAGATTTTGTTTTTGTTATTTATATTAGCTTTAATAACACTAAATTCAATTTCAAGAAAAACCCTAATTGTCAATCTTGATTTAATTTATTTTAATCACTTTTTAGTAAAAAATTTTAATATATTTTGAATCTACGTGTGTCAATCTTTAGATTTGTATAAAAATTGGTCTCGATTTGATGAGATTTGATCAAAATTGCTAAACCTATCTCATTTCTCTCTCACTCCTCTATCCTTAGGCTTGTTTAGAGGTTAAAGGTGATGCATGCTTAACTTCTCACATGCCAAGGTGTGTTCGACATACGCTTAACAAAAAATACATCCATTTATTTCTTTTTATAGTTCCACTTATTTATTTATTTTTCAAAAATTTCTCCTTATTATTTCTTTCTCTTCTTTTTTTTTTAGTTTCAAATTTTTCTTTTTTTTTCTATTTTTCAAAATTTTTATTCTTCCTATGTTTTTAGTAGACCTAGCAAAAATTTAAGAAATAAAAAGTGAGGCAAAAAGAAAGTGTCTACTCAATTCCTTAAAGTTGTCCAATATCTTTGTTTCACCATACGATTTTAGTTGTATTTTCTGATAAGAACAATGCTAGGTGGTAATTAAAGTTGTTAGTTCCTTAAATGCAATAAAGTTTTTTAAAAATTCAACATTATCACCTTATTTCTCTAGGCTATTTGAAAATTGAATATTCTAAAATATAAGAACTCTAAACACTCCATTATTTATGTGGTTATTTACCAAATATTAGGAGAAAATATTAAAGTATTTATGCATTGGAATATAAAAAGGAGAGCAATAAGAAAAATAATGCCAAGTGTCACTATTCTACATCAATCGAAAACATTCTACTATTATTTATTAAGAAAAAACATATGGTAGTGATCAGGAACTCTAGCAAATAAAAAAGAAAAAAGGAAATAAAAAAACCTTAAAAGCTATTCACTATTGGTCTTTAAAGAAATTTTTGTCTACATATATTTTATAATGTTATTTATTCTTTAATCAACCAGTCATATTAAATATTATTTATACATATATATCTATTTAGATTATTAAAGCAAAAGTATCTTTTAGTGTTTTTGTTTTGATATAACTAAATTGTTGGAAAAACATTAATTATTTGATTTTACTAAAAAGCCCTAAAATGCTTAGTAGTTTTAACAATTCTTCAATAGGCTAAGGTTATTATGGTAAATAATTATATATATGAAAATGTTACCTTTCTAAAGTTAAATTTGACTAACCAAAATATCCTTTACCAAATTAACAATTTCGAACCATAATTCCAAATTCTGAAATCCATTTTCTATTAAGAAGCAATTAATGTATGATTTGTACTATTACTATTCAATATGGGAAGAAATCACGAGCTAAAATAGTGTAAAGGTTTCTTCTATGGATAATTACAAAAGTTTAAATGAAGTTTTTTTTTTCTTTTCATCATTTATCCAACATATAGACCAATCTTTTAAAATATTACCATTAGCTTTATTTAATTTTTTAAATAGTAAATATTATTAAATAGTCTAGATATTTTTACTACACATGTATCGCTAGTTTTTAGTAAGGATACACGTCCTTGCAGTAGCCTTTTTCTTTTCCTTCTTCTTAACTGTTGACAAAGTGGTACAAATGACCGATGTAATTATTTTATTATTACTTTTTATAAGGATATATTTTTGCAATTGCTAAAATAAAAAGAAAAATTATTTACTTAGCTGTAGAAAATACATCCTTACTATAATCTTCCTGTAAAAATCTAAATAAATTGAAATAATAATTATCACAAATAATGTTATGTCTCAAGACTATTGAGGAAAGATCGTTTCATTGTATGCTCTTATATGCGGCAAAAGCATGCTATACTCTAGAGTTCCACTAACTAAAATATATAAAGACAAATCTTCAAATACTTTAAAACCTACATATTCTAGTAAATCCATAAATTATTTGATAAGAACAATTATGGATTCTATGCCTTCAGTATAGGTCATTAAACAACACATCAAACTAAGTCCTTAACTAAAAGCCAAAGTAATTGTTAAAGAGTATCATTGATTTCATCATCAGTTCGCACCGCATCATAACCTAGACTACCATAGCAATACTCTACATCCTTAAGTTAATGAATACTCAAAAATCACAATCCAAAAAGGGCTGAGTTATAAAGCCTAATAGGAAATTTTAGTTATATGATAAGAAACCAAATAACTAACCTCTCGTTATGTGATTATTTTTTTATACTTTTTTAACCACCAGTATCGCATATGGTGTGGTGTCGCTTGTATTGAATAATACATATAGTATAGTCATGTCTAGCATTTAAATAATAATAAAAAAAGGACATACACAAAAATTATAGTATGTTAAAAGATAAGATATACACAATAATTATTGCAAAAAATAATGGCTTTATAGAAAAAAAAATTTCCTCTTTTTAAGTATTGCATAGAACTACTTAGAGGTAGAGCTATAAAAGCAAAGTAAATAAAATCAAGTGAATTTCTCTACATCTATTGAGTCAATCGACTCCTCTTCCCTTTTTTCCTTATTTTTACATAAGTTATGCAATATTCATTTAATTCCATTGATTTTATCTCAATTTTTATACATATTTTAAAAGACACAAAACTTTTATGTTTGAAATGATATCTATTAAATTCCACTTCTAGATTTTAGGAGGTTCTCTACAATTTACATTATTATCATCTTCAACTTTATCTATAACTATATTAAAATGTTTTCCACTAATATAGATGTACACGACTAAATTTTCTTGTCTTAATATTGATAATATCATCTTGTCCCTTGCTCCTGTTAGTGGACTAAAATGTAATGGGTTTATAAGATGCTTAGATTTGACCTTGGTAAGTATTAAGGTTTGTGTCTTAGTAAATTGTTGGGTTAATGTTTTAGTAAGTTTTTCAATTTACTATCAAAATTTTCAATCTGTCGAATTTCTAAAATAGATTTTATGTAGTAATTTCGAATATCGACAAAAGTTGAGATAGCAGATTTGACTTTGTCTCTTTATAAATCAATCACAAGAAATTCCATGCATATATAACTTATAGAAGTTCAATACACATCAAATTTTTGGCCATTCTCCATAACTTCTTCCTCTTCAATCATATATCCTTGACTCATACTTTTATATATAGATTTGAGGTGCCCATACATTGATTTGACCATTGGATTATAGTTTAATCTCATATAGCATATGTTCTTGTTTCTAAGTTGTAACTTAGTACCTCTTTAAGGTTTCCATGGAAGATTTGCTTTAAGCATCTTAATGATCTTTCTATCCTTTCATAGGCCCTTATAAGCTTCTTCCATGCATTTAAATTCCTACATTTTAGCAGCTATGACCTCAACGAATAGTTTAGCTCTTATACCAATTATATTAATGGATAGAAAATAAATGACAACGTATGGGTTAGTATTTCTCTATTATCTAGAGAGAATACTAGTAATCTAGGAGTAGTTTTGGCCTTTGAATATACAAGAGGGGGCTTAATCTAAATCTCTTTATCTAAGAACCTATGAATAAAGGCATTGTCAACATTGATTTGGAATAAAAGCCAGTGATGGATAGTAGCAACTGTTAGTAAAATGCAGTTTGTTACTAAGTTAACCACAAGATAGAAAGTATTGTAATAGTCCTCTCCTTAAACTTAAGTATAACTCTTAGCTACCAAGCAAGCTTTGTATTACTCAATATTACCATGGCATTATACTTGATTGTATATACCTAACAAAAACCAATAGCACGTTTACCCTAAGTTAAAGAGGTAAATTCCCAGGTTTTATTGGCCTCAAGGGCTTGAAGCTCTTTATTTATAACTTCAATCCGTTGTTCCAAATATGAGTTAGGTTCTTTGTTCATCAATATGTTAGCTAGTGAGCACATATATTTAGGAGAATAATTCAATAAAGAGTAAGATGGAAATAAAGGATAACGAATAGGAGAAGTATAACTAAATGTAGTATATGTGTTGTTAAGTATATGAACATAATCGTTTAGCTATTAAGGGGCTGAAAGACTATTAGATGATACCTAATTGATACATTATTAGCAGGACATGGATGAGATATAGAAATATTAGGAAGAGAAGAAACATCGATAAACATAGCAGTAGTTTGTGGAAAAGAAATAAGAGAATTATCAACGGGTTGTACAGTATCAAAAGAAACACAAGGTAAATGATTTGAAGAAATAGAAGAAGTAACGTGTGAAAATGCATCAATATGCTTAAAAGGAAGTTTGTTTTCATAGAGTAAAACATCTCTGTTAACTACTGTTTGCTTTTGTTCCAAATCATAAACTTTGTAGGCTTTAAATCCTGAAGCATAACCAACAAAGACACATTTGGACCCCATGTTATCAAGCTTGTCCTTCAAAACTTCAATTGCAGGGATAAAACATAAACATCCAATAACATGTAAATAATCATAAACATGTAGAGTACCAAATATAATCTCATAAGGAGTTTTCCATTCAAGCTTAAGAATTGACATGCGATTAATCAAATATATAGCAGTGGACCATCCCCTAAAAAATCCTTAGGTAGGTTAGCATGTATTCTTAATGATCTAGATGTATAAAGCAAGTGCCGATGTTTCCTTTAAACTCAGCCATTTTGTTAGGGAATATAAGGACTCGAATGTTGATGAATAGAACCAAATTCAGTAAACAAATCTTGACATTCCTTATAAGCAAACTCCAACTCATTATCACTCCATACATACTTAGGAGATATGGAAAAATGATTTCTAATATACAACAAAAACTTCCTTAAAACAAATGGCAATTATGGTTTATACTTAAGTAAATATGTTCAAGTCCCTTGAGAGAAATCATCTACCAATGTTTAAAAATATTGTTTACCATCTCTAGTAGCAACATGATACGGTCCCATACATCCAAATGTACAAGCTCAAAAAGGAAATTTGATGCATATTTACTATTTGGAAAAAGAAAAAAGTTTATTTTAGCTAAGTGACGAGTATCACAAAGGAAGTTTTGATAATCGAGATCTTCACAATCAATAATATGAACTAGTTTGGACAAAGATAAATGTCCCAATCTAGCATGAAAAAAGTGAATATTTGTTTTGATAGAATTTGATAAAGAATTACTATCAACAATAGAAGAAAGCCGATATGAAGATACATTCAGCACTTTATTATGATGATCAAAATTTAAAATGCAAAGGCCATGTTATGCATTAGTTGTTGCTATACGACTTCTAGTTCTCTGGTATTGAAAATAGCACATGTTGTTATCAAATGTTACAATAATGGGCATGTTAGAAACGAGTTAAGAAATTGACAATAGATAGTATTTGAAACCAGGTATAAAAAAAAAACATTATGGAGAGTCAAATTCTTATTTATAGTGATTGAACCAAGCTCAAGAACCATTTTAACACTTCCATCGAGAAGATGAACAAGAATAAGTTTGGAAAAAGTGTGTTTGTTTTGGAAGAGATGACCAAGAGGGACATATGATCACTAGCACTCGTATCAATGACCTAAAAATGTAACTCATAATTCAAAGCAATAAGATAAGCGATAGATAAAGTACCCATGAACTTAGTAATGTGTTATCCTAAAGTTGCTACACATTGAATAACATGCTATCTAGAATTCTCCACTTCAACGGTATGTTTGTCACGCATCATATGCAAGACCTCACTTGCAGCCAGTTGAACCAGTTGTGTATCAAATATATCTGTGCTTTATGAGTTGTAACATTATAAAATGGAGTAGCATGTTGGGAAATGCTCTGTTTATCAGTTTGACAAACAACTAGCATGTTAGATTTTGACTTAAGTCTTTTATTTCTTGGACCTTTATATTAGTTAGGATACTTAATCAATTCGAAACATGACTCAACAATATGGCCATCCAAATCATGGTGTTTGCAAAGTAATTTCCTTTTCCATGGATCCTTCTTCCAATACCAAAATTTTTCATACCAGACTTATTAACAGAAAAAGCATTTGACTCAAATTCAACACTAATAAACGGAAAAATTTGGCATTGTTTTCTAGCTTACAACATGAGATAAAATGCTCGGTTGACAAAAGGAAGTGGCTCATTTGATAAAATCCAATCTCTACTTAGCTCATATACATCAGACAATCTAATGAAGAATTCCATCAACCTCATGTGTGAATCATATTCAACTAAGCTATCCTTTAAGTTATAGGTGCAATAATTCAATTGGCTATAAGTACAAATAGGATAAGGGTTAAAATTTGTAATTCCTCCCAATATTTCTTCAACTTGTTATAATATGTAGTTATGGATTGATTATTATACCACACATTCAACAATTCATGATACAATTGAAAAACAAAAGGAGCATTTGTCTGACCAAACTATTCAGTAACTTCTCTCCATAACTCATGAGAAGACTGTGCATAAAGGAATGATTACAAAATCTCACCAATCATTTAGTTGAACAACTAGCATCGTATCATGTAATCACTCATAATCCACTTAGTATACTCTGGTGAATACTCTTCTAGTTTGATTAGTGTTCCATCTATGAAGCCTAATTTGAGTTTAGCACCTAAGGCCATTCTAATTGAGCAATTTCACACCAAGAAATTAGTTCCATTTAAGATTATTGTCCCTAAGGCCATCTCAGGGTTATTGGAAGCAAAAATGTATAGAAGATCTAGACTAATCTAATCATTCATGTTTATCAATTGGGATCGACTACCAATGCAAAAAAAAAAAATCGTACAAGAGAAAGTTAAGATCTATTACTAGAAGCTCTGACACCATGTTAAGTAGAAGAATTTGTTCTTCTACAAAATATTGAAAACAAAAGCTCTACCATGTCCATTGGAATTCTAAGCTAGAAGAAAGAAGACGAATATTTTTGTAAATGTGTAAAATTGAAAACTAATGTAGTTATGGTACATAAGTCCTTATACTCAAGCTACTATCTAACTAACTCTTAACTATCTATTTTAATTAACACGTGCTGAATAAATAAGAACTATAATACTAATAAAATGCATATTAATGGTATGAATAATTTCTAAATTAACTATCACCATGATTTATACAAATTATATATATTAATATCATATTAGTATTTTTATATACACATAACATGTGGTATGTATTATTTATTGAATCGTTTCTCAAGTTGAAAGACATATGATAGTTCTTTCTATAAATACGGAAAGAATGGTGTCCTCTATTGTACACGCAAATAGCCATAATAATTAATGTTGTAGTACACATATTGTAATTCCTTCTCGTCATGGGTCTAGAATGTAAGATTGGGCAGATGTGAAACTCAAATCTCCAATAGATTTCTTCTTCAAACGTCTCAGTGAGGAGCTCCATCACCTCCCATACGCCTCTCCAGACCATATTCAAGGAACTGAAGTTCATGAAGGCGATCATAAATCAAAGGGCTATATTAAAGAATGGTTATATACCATAGGCAGGTTCTTCTAATTATATATACATCTACATATGTATATGTATACATATAATATTTTCTTTATATTTTCAAAAAGAAAAAAAGAAAAGCAAATAATCCCTATTCGCCTTGATATCATTTAAAATTGAATCACTTCACTATAATTTTTCGATATCATTTGCATAATATTTTGATATGTATTTATCCTTCCAGTGTATATGTGTGTGTGGTTGTCTTTTATTTTCTTTTGGCAGGCGTAAAAAATTATCAATTTACTGAATTACGTTTAATTTATTATTTCAGGTTATATTGTCAGGACAAACTGTTAGTATACCACTTTATATGTGTTTTATGTATGCTAGCCCTATCCTTTAAATTGAGTTCAGACCACCAAATATTCGAAAATGGTACTTCTAGATCCTATTTCACTATTTTACCCTAAATGAAATAATTAAAAAAGTAGTAAAATGAAAAAAAAAAATTACATAAAATCAATGACAACATTTCCATATAGGAGTTTGAAAGCATGTTGGCCAAAGACTCTGATTTTAAACGCTCAAGTAAAAGTTAAATCAAAGAATGCATAAAACATAAGGGGTGAAGATGTATTTATAATTTGTCCTTTTTGTTAATCTATAAATAATCCAACAAAGCAAAACTTCATTTGATTAATTTACCTTAGTCGAATGCATGAACGTAATATTAATTTATATGAAGAATAATCGAGCTAATATTAAAAGAATTAAAGTAAATATGAAAACATGACTCGTTTTTTCTTGATTTTTAGTTTTTTACTAATTTGTGCTTTGTAGTATAACTTGTGATGTTTTCTATCAAGTAATCCCTTGTCATCCATTAAAAATGCCACGCATTACACGCACGTTATCTGATAGAACCTCAAAACATACCTCTTTACTTAGAAACCTTAAATTAGAGAATACTCTTTTCACTCTCATATACTATAAATCAGGGATTCCAAATGTACAGTTTTTTCTTTTTATTTGAGTTTTATGAATATAATATATATATATATATATATATATGATTTGGAACTCGTTGGGTGACACGTATGTGTTAGTGCTTGACTTGATCGAGGAACAATTATTGCTTAACGGAGTACGATATAGGTATGCTTTTCTAAAATGATTAAAATATATATAAGTAAATTACAAAAGCGTGAAAACACATATCTGGTTCTTGGATTTCTTTTCTTACTTTTCCCAAAAAAAAAAAAAAAGAAAAAAGGAAAAGAAAGAAGAAAACTAATATTCCTAATCAAATTAACTGGGGGGAATTAAACTGAATTCTGGATATATTTTTTTTCCTAATGTCATCTTCTTACAAATTATTTATAAATGGGAAAAAAAAAAGTCTCCAAGGAAAGACTTGAAGTAAATAAGGAAGCCAAGTCATTTTCCTTGGTTGCTGTGGACGGACATGTCCTCCAACAATTCTAAGAGCTATAACATAGTGAATGGCGTGAATCATATGATCCCTGGCAACGATGGACAAGCAATGGTTAAAGTCCAATTTATTTACGAAAAGTTTAAAGAGACCGATAATGATCCCTATAATTATTTGCAGCTTATCATAGGTCGCATGAAAGATTTAGATAAGCAACTAATAGCCCAAAAATGAAGGGTGGGATTAATTTCTACCTTTTAGCATGCTTCTTTCTTAAATGGAGCTAAATAAATAAAAATGAATTTTTTAAAGTTACTTTTTCCTAAAATTATCTAAAGTTACAAATCAATGGTGATTGTTATATCAATTTTTGAAATATTAAATAATATTATTGCAATGTCATCTTTTTTTTAATATCTAAATAATAATAACCATTTATTTATAACTTTATAAAACTTGAGGAAAAAAGTAACTTTAAAAAAAATTAAATCCTGAATAAACTCTATTTTGAGAAGTTATATGCTGTGTTTTTGTATCTCCCAATCTACCTATGGAAAGTAATGTATATTTTTCTTTATGCAAATGGGTTGTTTGGGTCTATTTGTGTCTCTCACATGATGTATCTTATTTGCAGCTCTTTAAGAACTTGGGGTGTGCACTTATTACAATAAAAATTTTACAGTTACCAAATAATAGTGAAGTAAATTTAAAGGGCTGCATGTACTAATTGCTTATAGCAGTAAGTAATAATCAAAATAGCAACAATGGTGAGTGCTGGGCAATAAGAATTAGTATGGAAAATGAGGCAAGTATCTTCTCTTCAAAAATGGAAGTCATATTTCTTATTTTCTACTGACGTCCTTTGTGATTATTTTCTATCTCTAAATCTCTCTTCAGCTGCCACTAAAAGCCACCAACAAGTATAATCTCTTGACATTAGTATCATAACATTTGAAAATTGTGAGAATTTAATTATAACAAGTGTAGAAAAAAAGTTGAGAGAATATTTTTTATGAGACAAACATATTCCCATTTGCACTTTATATACACCTTGTTTGCATCAATTGTTTGAAACGAATACATGGATATTTTCTGACAACATGAAATAGAATAGACTACGTACAAAAGTGAACATGGCTTCAAAAATTAATATGAAATATTATAAATATTTAGTTAATGCTATTTTTTTAAAAACAATATTATTTAGTCAATAGTTAGCAATTTATTTTAAACTTAATGGCTAATCACATTATTAATTTATATTTTATTCAAATTCTAGTATCTAATTAAATATAAGTATCAATTATCATATTAGAAGTGAGCGGTTAATCCTATTGCATGCTCTATCTTGTAATATCCTACTTAGCTAGATAAATTATTCACCAAGATTGAAAGTTAGGAGATAGGTGTTAGATAAAATTTTTGGAAACATGATCTTATAGTGTAGAATATGAGTGCAATGTCACCCTTCACTTACTTGTAAGTTCTATTCTAAAATATACATAGTAGTTTATAGGGTATATAGTACCTATCATATAAGAACTATTAAATAATAATAACAAATATAAAATAATACTATAATTCTACCTTATTATATGTTCTAAGTTTTAGCGAGAGAGAGAAACAAACATATAAACTCTGTTTTATATTTTTATTTTCTACCTCTTTTATTTCATTTCTTGCATTCCTAGTCCTACCTTTTATTGTTATTTTCAACCTCTCTCATCTCATTTCTTCTTATTACTAACCATTTTGCCACTATAAATAAGATATGCACATTAATTTCTCATAAATATCATAAATCAAAACCTTATTCTCCATCTACATATTTTAGTCCCCTTTCCTAATCAAAACTTTATTTTTAATACAGATTCATTTGTATTTTACAAATTCTATAAGATACCATGTATTCTATAAATTTTAGAAGGTATGGGTTTCAGAATGGTTCCTATAAGTCATCATATATTTTTTGATTTTGAAATTGAGAAAGTTATACCTATAGGGTAGGAAATGGAAAGTATCTCATATGCTACTCATCTTGTATACATACTCATTCCTAATTGTATTTGTCACTTCGGATTTTCATATCCAAGTGTTGGTATATAGTTGCAATATTAAATGAAGACATTTTATTAATATGTTTACTCTCATTTGTCATGATGGAAGCATTCGATATAAATTGATCTATGTATATAAACCATGATTTACTAACACTCGATCGTATATAATGGTTTCAAACTTACATTAATTTTATGCATAAGATGTATTAAATATTCAAACGCACGACTATTCTTTTATATATGTCCGTGATACTTTAAACTCAAGTAACTCAACCAACTAAGAAACCTGTGAAATCAAACATGATTATGTCCTCTCAACGACAACTTGACTCCTTTTCTTCTTCACAAGCAAATTTCAGAAAAATAAAAATAGGACGTATCGACTCGGATTGCAAGACTGCAATAGTAATCAAGATATTTGAGAAATACCTAGGATATATAAAATTTTATTGCAGAAGCACCACCTACTATGGAAAATTAAAGATAGTTTTTCCATGATAGGAAATGGAGCAGGTCTTTTCACAGTTCCGTTCGAGGGGGAAGGGATATATTATCAAGAATCATTAATTAATATCCATTTTCATTGTAAATGATGGTATCCGTTGTATGTGGGTCTATGACCCAGTACCTTCGGCTTGTTTCTTGGATACTCTATACTTTTATTCCCAAATTCTATTAATGAATGAATTCTTACTCTTTGTTGAAAAAAAAAAAAATTACTATTAATCAATTGCTATCTATTACTATAATTATAATCAATTATCTCTTTCAATGCTATAAATTTCTTCAATTGTTCCGGACAATTTCAATGAACGAATTTATCGATTCAATTATTGTCTATTACCATCGAGCATTATCACTATCAATTTATTAATCATCATAACTAACATTGGAGAAAGCTAGCTTATGCTGCTAATACATTCTCTATTCTCTAGACAGAGTTCATGTAATTATTTGTTTTTCTTCTAATTATGTGCAATATTATCCACTTTAAATTACTAATTTAAAGGTAATGATTCTAGCATTTTAGTACTACTTTTTTGGCGATTCGCAAAACAACTCTACATCTTAAATTTAAACAATATAGCCTGCATTTAGGAATTGATGAATATTCCCTTCTTGTGAAATTCCTTCTCCAGATTCTACCTCTTAACGCTCTTATCTAATCCAAATAGTAGCTACCAATAGTAGTGAATGTACCTTAGCTCCAGCTTGTGTATTATATCAAGTTGTGAGCTTTGTCGTGTTGTGTTTCTTTAGTGAGTCACATCCACGAGAAATTGCTCACGATGCTACTTCTCCCTTCATGTTAATTTCGTATTCTTCACTAATGTGGAAGACCTACTAAATCAAGTTAAGTCCTAGAGACACTCAGCTTCCAAGAACGCCATGTGTTTAAATTAATTTCACATAGCTATTAATTCATAAAATATTGATTTTGGGTTATAATGATCGTGTTCAATATGAAGGGACCAAGAGAAATAGCTTAATTTACCTTGCTTCAATTCTATTCAATTTATCTTTTTAACATGCTATCATGTATAATCAAATCATTTCCTTTGCCTCTTATTCACGAAATTTAACAACCCAGGAAAGTAATTTAATGAAGATGAACAAGGTAAGGAAATAAGAAATTAAATAGGATTAGAGTTTCAAATTGTCACCCTAAGTGCTTCGCTTGATGGTAAATTCTATCTAAACAATATAATGAAACACTAAGAATAGACGTTTTAGTCAACATTTCCATAATCTACTAAGAGGATCCAAATCCACACTCTAAGGTATATTACATTCAATTCATGTTGTGCTATCAAAGCTCATTTCATCCTTCTTGTCACTAGGAAGTCTCATTTACTACATTTTTGGTGCCTCAACCTTTATCCCATCCTCTCTTTAGGTCATATCATGAGGATTTTCTTTTTCTTTTATTTTTTATATAGTTTATGTTCTTCGAACTTAGAGGTATGAAGTCTGTTTTTCTTTTCTTTGCTTAGGCTTATGTGTGGGCTACTTCATGTTAAAATGACCTAAGCTAATTTAACTTTGTAATGCATCATATTATAAGACTTTCTCATTTCCCTTTTTTTATCCTATGAGAGACTTTTCTCTTTCCATCTTCAACACATATTCTTCACATTTCTAAAGTGTATCTTCACCCATCTTTCTAATATTTTACATATGCGTGCATATTCTAAACTAATACTAATCCCTGAACCTATTACTAAGAAGACAACAAATAAGAAGAAATATTGAGGTTTTAGTAATGATTTTAATTGTATTTATACATTTTCAAAAGTGACAACTAATTATGAGTTAAAATTTTAAACACAAGGTGCTTACACCTAATTAAAAATTGTAAAGTTTTATGAATTTCTTTGTTGTTTGGGGTAGGTAAGCTCTTTGTTCTTACACCTTGTGACAGGACATCTTGCTGCATATGCCATGTGGCATGTGGGAAAATAAATTGCTGCATGCTTCCTCAATCACTAAGGTGCAAAATATATCTAGTTCTATGGATCGAATATGTACTTATCATAAAATTTTCTTTGTAGAACCAAAGAAAATCACTATGAAGCTATTGTGGCAACAAGACAACCTTAAGAAGCAAACAAATTAATCAATTAATGTAATTTCCTTAATTGATTCTCTTTTAAAATGTACGGAGATGAAAAGAAGAAGATAGTGCATAATTAGAAGAACCTTCCTATGTTACATGACCATGCTCTAATAGAGCTAAGAATTTTGTGATCTCCTTCATGAGCTTCAACTCCATGAACATTAAGAGAGGCATCTGAGAGTAAGTTATGTTCCTTACCAAGATGTTTGTAGAAGTGTTGTGAATTGTATTTTTGAACAAGGTTGAGTTGTATTGTTGATGAAAAAAATCTAGTCAAGAGCATAAGTGCGTGGAAACGGCGAAGAGGGAGGTGTATACGGGGGATGAACGCATTGCTGCAATCTACAAAATTCTATAGATTATAGCACGCATCCAAATGCCATCCCCCATAGCGTCCAAACATTAGGGGCCTTTTTGCTCTTTTTAAGTATAGAGGTTAGACACTAGTTGAACTAGCATCCAGACGCCTCAACCCCTATTCCTTATAATGGCATTCCTTTAGGTTTTTCAGGGTTTTTCTAAGTTTGTTTTCCTATGCTATATCCTTTTCAAAGTTTAGTAAACATGATTCTTCGTCCAAAACAATTTGCAAACTAATCTAACATCATAACAATCTTAGGTTTCTTAAGTGGCGAGACTTGTAAGTGTATGAAGGTTGTGACATAGAGTTAATAGGTGATGCTATATAAGTTAGATTTAGAAAAGATGTATTGTTTTACTATAAGTCATAAATTGAGTTATGATATTTATGTTGTGTCAAGTTCTAAGAGTGTGGTAAAGTTCGATCCTAAAGTTACAGTTGAACTAAGTACGAGATACTTACTTATTGGTTGTGTGTTAGAATAGTGGGTATAACCGGACTAAATAATTATTGGGCTTTAAATGAATATGTGATGCGTATGCTTGGCTAGGCCTAAAAGATTGGGAGGACCAACTCTTAGCATAGTACTCCAATGATCCTTGTGCAATGGTATCTTGATTAGAGTCATGCTTGAAAATAATCCTAATAGATTTAGATTGTTACTTAGATATATGGATACTAGCTTACTAGATTGTTGGGGAGAATATATATATACTGATTGATCAGAGTCATGAGTTATTCCAAGTTTAGAATTAGATGCAATGACTCTAAATTGTGTTATATGCAGGCTTAAACTAAAGATAATAAATTAGTATTTGTTGTATATGTGTACTTGCTCTATGTGTATAATGTGATCATTATTATTTACTCATTCTCATGTATGTATGTATTCCGTACTAAGATTTGGCTCATTATTCCTTAAATTTTTAAGTGCGGGTACAGGTTAAGGCAATGTGGTGATTTGAATATTAATGTGATACAACAATTTAACTATTTTTATGAGGATGGAAATAGCTCCATGTAGTTTGAGTAGGAGTGTGAAATTGGTTGGGATATGTTGTCAAACGTTTAGTTGTTTATTTCTATTCATATGTTGGGTCAAAAGAAGTCACTTAAGAATTCTATGGTCGGTTTTTGTTTTTATGTTGTTAAGTTAAATTAAGGAAGTAGAGATTTGAGTTATATTTAAGTTTTTTGGACATTATATGTTCAATAGAGTTTAGGTTTACTACTTATGGATAAAATAATTCAAAAGTTGATATTTATGTAAATTTTGATGATTTGAGGATGTTTAAGACATCCGCGGAATATGTGTTGGAGTTATTATAGGTGTTTGGCAATAAATGAGTATTTGATAATGTTAAAATGCCTGACATGTTAATAAAGGCTCGAGATATGTGACGAGCTGTAACGTTCTAGGGTCTGAAACGTTACAGATACTTAGCTTCTAAGAGTGCCATGTGTCTAAATTAATTTCATCTAGCTATTAATTCATAAAATAATGATTCTAAGTCATTACTATCATATTCAATACGAGGGGACCAAGAGGAAAAGCTTGATTTACCTTTCCTCAATTCCCTTCAATTTGTCTCCTCAATATGTTGTCATGTATAATCAAATCCTTCTGTCTCCTGTTCAATTGAAATTATCAACCTAAAGAAGTTTCTTAATGAAGATAAACAAGGTGAAGAAATAAGCATTTAAATAGTATTGGAGTTTCAAATTGTCACCTTAAGGGCTTCACTTAGTGGTAAATTCTATCCAAATAATATAATAAAACACTAAGAATAGACATGTCACTTGACATTTCCAAAATCTATACCGAAAGGATCCAAATCTACATTCTAAGGTATACCACATACAATTCATGCTGTGCTATTAAGCTCATTTCATCCTTCCCGTCACTAGGAAGTCTCATTCACTACATTTTTGCTGCCTTAACTTCTATCCCATCCTCTCTTTAGTTCATATCGTAAGGATTTTCTTTTATTTTTTATTAGTAAAACTTTCTATCCTTATATTTTCCTAAGTCTAATTGGCTCGACCCAATTGTAACTGGTTTTTATATGCCTAAGTTTATGTTCTTTAAGCCTAAAGGCATCAAGTCTCTTTTTCTTTTCTTTGAGTGAGCTTATGTGTGAGCTACTTTATGTTAAAATGACCCAAGCTAATTTAATTTTATCATACATCATATTATAAGGCCCTCTTGTTTCCCTTTTTTATCCTATGTAAGACTTCTCTTTTTCCATCTTCAACACATATTCTTCACATTTCTAAAGTGTATCTTCACTCGTCTTCTTAATATTTTATATATGCATACATATTCCGAAGTAATACTAATCCTTGGACCCATTACAAAGAGGACAACAAATGAGAAGAAATTTTGAGGTTTTCGTTACATTTGAAGTGTATTTATACATTTTCAAAAGTTATAAGAAATCATGCTTTGAAATTTTATACACGGTGTGTTCAAACCTAATTCATAGTTATAAAATTTTATGGATTTCTTCATTGATTAAGGCAAGCAAGCTTATTGGTCTTGTACCCTGCGACATGACATCTTGTTGTATATGCCTTATTGCATGCGGCGAAACAACTTATTGCATGCTTTCTTAATCACTAAGGTAGAATACATACTCATCATAAAATTTTCTTTGTAAAGCCAAAGAAGATCACTATGAAGCTATTATGGCAACAAGACAATAAGCAAACAAATCAAGCAGTTAATGTAATTTCCTTAATTGATTCTCTTTTAAAATGTATGGAGGTTAACAAATGTATCCTTACTTTTTAAAAAGGGTTTAGAGATGAATAGAAGAAGATGGTGCATAATTAGAAGAACCTTCCTATGCTATATGACCATTCTTTAATAGAGCTAAGAGTTTAATGACCACCTTCGTGAACTTCAACTCCATGCACATTAGAGGAGGCACCTAAGATGTGGTTAAGTTCCTTACTAAAACGTTTGAAGAACAAATCCGGTAGAGATTTGAATTCCACTTTTGCCTCAACCTTGCCTTCTAGACCCACAACAAATTATTTATAAGTATTACCACGTTGATTATGCCCGTTTTGGTATTTACTTGTGAAATTGAGGAAATTAAATTATTACTTCTCTATTTGTGGAGGATATTAAATTAAATAATAAAAAAGTAATAACTCATTAAATTATATTACATATTTACATTTTCTAATTAAGTAATTTGTTAATAATTTATTTATTCAATAATTTACTATATAGTAAATAATTTACATAATTTATTAAAAAAGTTATTGTTCGTTTATTAAATAATATATTATTTATTGAATAATTTATTTATTAAAATAACCTACTATTTAATAAATACTATGTTTATCAAAGAATTTACATTATTTGCAATAAATAAAGGTCCACACATGCTACCTGCGTACTTGCATGCTTATGCTCAGTTAACTCAACTAATAATCATACCTGCCTAGCCTTTTTATGCTTGTGATTTTGGATTCTTTTATGCATGCCAATGCCTAAGTCACCTAAGCATGAGCCTATGCATGTCTAGGTCACGTACCTTAGTCCACTTATTCCCTTACATTACACACACATCCTCTAATAGAACCTCAAAGCATACCTCTATTTTGTACAAATCTTAAATTAGAGATCAAGAATTCCAAATGTATTATTTTTCTTTTTATTTAAGATTTTTAAGTAATAAATGTATGATTTGGAATTTTGTTGTCAAGGATCTATTACTGTATAACAGAGTACATTATAGGTAATACTTTTCTAAAATTATCAGAATACATATAAATAAATAAAAAAAGTGTGAAAGTAAATATCTAGTTCTTCGATTTCTTCTTTCATTTTTCTAAAAGTAAAGAAAAAAAAAAACCTAATACTCCTAATCAAATTAATTGGGAGAATTAAATTGAATTCTAGATTTTTTTTTTCTAATGTTATCTTCTTACAAATTATTTACAAATGAAAAAAGAGAAGTTTTCAATGAACAACTTGAAGTAGATAAGAAAGTCAAAAGTCATTTTCATTTATTGCTATTGATAGGCATATCCTCCAACAATTCAAGAGCTATAAGATAGTGAATCGTGTGATCCATAGCAAGGATGGACAAGTGATCGTTAAAGTCCAATTTATTTATGAAAAGTTTGAAGAGACCGACAATGATCCCCACAACTATCTCCAATTTATAATAGCTCACATGAAAGATTTAGATGAGCATCTAATAGCCCAAAAATAGGGGTGGGATTAATTTCTACCTTTTGGTGTGCTTCTTTCTCAAATAGACCTGAATAAACCCTATTTGAAGAAGTTAGATTCAGTGTTTCCGTGTCCTATATTATACTACAAGTCCCAATCTACGTATGGAAAATAATGTATATTTCTCTTTATGCAGCTTAGCATATGTGTATGTTTGTATCTCTCACATGATATATCTTATTTGCAGCTCTTTAACAACTTGGGGTGTGCACCTTTTATAATAAAAATTCTATAGTTATCAAATATTGTTAGAGTAAATTTAAAAGACTGGATATACTAAAAAAAGATTTAATAGTATTAATATAAACCATTAGAAGTTATTATGGCAACAAGACAACGTTAAAAAGCAAACAAATTAAGCCATTAATGTAATTTCATTAATTGATTCTCTTTTAAAATATATGGAGGTAAATAGATGTATTCCTTACTTTTCTAAAAGGTTTGGAGATGAAAAGAAGAAGATGGTGTATAATTAAAAGAACCTTCATGTACTATATGACCATTCTTTAACATAGCCAGGAGTTTTATAATCTCCTTCATGAACTTCAACTCCATGAACATTAGGGGAGGCATCTGGGAGGCAGTTAAGTTCCTCGCTAAGACGTTTGAAGAATAAATCCGCTGGAGATTTGAGTTCCACTTCTGCCTCAACTTTGCCCTCTAAACCCATGTCAAATTATTTATAAGTATTACCACGTTTATTATACCTGTTTTGGTATTTACTTGTAAAATTGAGAAAATTAAATTATTCCACCTCCATCTATGGAGGACTATGACTCCTATCTACTCTTCAATACGTAAATGATTTAACAGATAATATTAATTACTTATTATATATTTATAATATATAAATATTAATAAAATATTAATATATTATTATAATTATTTTAATAATATTTTATTAATATTCATACATTATTTATATATATAAAATAAAATATAACATCGTTCTCACATTCCATCCGATTTCATACATGTCCACGACCATTAACAATATTTGTCGGCCATGACAATGATTGCTCTTAGGTACAAACATGAGAAATTATGAAAATGGAACGTCAACTAAAGCAAATTTTCAAATGCAAATATATTTCCCAGATTTCTAAAATGGACCCTACTTGTCTTCTTAAAATTATATACATACATATACATATATATATATCTTAAAAGATGATACATCCATATTATGTGTAAAAAAGGATTAAAAAAAATATAAACTCTATATATATAAAAATGCTATTAATATATTTTTATTAAATCAAAATTATAATAAATTTCTAAGAAAAAGAGTACTAAATATTAATCAAACAAAAAGTATAATAAAATTTTAAAATAATAGAAATATTGAACAATCAAAATAATGAATAAGTAAAACATTAACAATCGTAGAAATAAATAAGATAAAAAATAATAATTATATAATTAAAAAATTTGTAAGTAATGTATAGTTATTAAGAAGTTTGTTGGATAAGTTTGAATTTTTTTTTAACTATCATGGTTAAAACTATAAAGATATAAGTATTTAGTTATAGATGGTTAAAAAAGTGACTTCTTTTTATTATAATAAATATATACACACATTTTAAACTAATACTAATTCTCCAAGCCATTACTAAGTGGATCATAAATAAATAAAAAAAAAATTGAAAGCTTTAGGAACGATTTGAGGTGCATTTTTATATATTTTTTAAAGTAATAATAGTTACACTTTAAAACTCTAAAATGTATCCACACCCAATTAATAATTTTAAAATTTTATGGATTTCGTCGTTGCTTTGAGCGGGCAAACTCGTTGATCCTAGACCTTACGATTGGATATCTTGTGGCATGTGGCAAAATAAATTGCTGCATGCTTTCTTAATCGTTGGGGCTTCAAATGTATATATTTATGTGGATGAAGGCATACTTATTATTTATATAAAAAATTTATTAATATTTAACTTAGCACATAATATTGATAAAAGAAAAAAAATGTGAAAAGAAGAATTATATAAATGTGGCTTCTAGAAAAATATTCTCAAATTTATGGTTCAAAAGGTAATTTCTACGGAAATATATTCTTTTCATCCTTCATCTTTTCCCATTCTACATGCTATTTGTTTATTTCCTTACCTCGTCTCTCTTAAATGATCTCCAAACTCTCTTAATCAAACCAATCATTTAGATTTAGTTTTTTTTATTTTTTTATTTTTGGCAAATCAATTATAGAATCGGAATAGTAGTACGGTGTAAATTTATATTGTAAGAAGTTTTTTCGAAATGGGAAGACAATTGATATGCTCTTATCACTTTCTCTCCCTAGACATCAATATAGGAAAAGGTAACATTTTTCCTCATTTTAATCCGTTTTAACTATACGTTTTTTTTTTTAAATAGTGTTCTTGCTTGATACATGATGATACATTGTTGTCTACTAATAATTTTTAGACACATAGAATGTTTATATGTTATGTAAAATATACATAAATTAAATAGTTTTCTATTCTCCATTGTTAGTAAGCTTAACTACTTTTTGTATAAATTTATGTTCGTTAACACATGTATGTAGTTTTTCTATGCGTAAATTTATCTTTGTTACTGTATTGTTTGTATACACGTGTATTAGATAATATGTGTACACAAATATTATTGTTGAGGGGTATGGAGAATGGACTAGCTTAGGCGATGGAGGAGGTAATACGTATATAAATAACTATTGTATTAGGCTTCATTAGTATGTATCAAGTTTCCTTCATATAGTTTGATTAGCACTTAATTACTGCTCTGGTTAAGCGATGGAGGGAGGAGAAGCATATGTTTCACTTCCACACTGGCGAGATAATCGTGATTTTATAAGATATATCTTTGCTCATTGGTTTGCTAGTCGATGGTAATATAGTTATTAGTGTGATGACATCTACTTGGTGAGCTGAGTTATGTCACCGCCTATTAGGAATTCGCCCACTAGAGTGTCGTAAAGGTTGCAAGATTGAAATTGTCTTGGTTGAAGGACAATTTCACTAATTTGCCTATTCATATAAAAGATGAAAGAGTGCAGTGTTATACGAAGGAATTTATCATATAGTTGATTGAGGGCATGCTAGTCTTAGACAAATCTAATAATGTCATATACCTTATGTTTCTCTCTCTCTCTTATTGAAGCTTACTATGGCCAAGCGATACACATGGAGAGCAACTTACTTGGCGTAGCTGTATCACCAGTTATGTTTGACTTTTAAGATAGAAGTAAGAGAAATTAGCAGTTTACTAGTGATTCTTTAGGTGTGGGCATGAGAGCATTTCTTATACACCACCCTTTTACGTCACCGAATTATATCAATTGTCGACGGTTAATCACTTATGAGTCGACGAGGGGTGAAATTTGATGTCACTGAGCTACTTACGAACGTAGTTAAACAGTACAAAGATGCATTCGATCACCAACATTCGAAGCAGGTGTATATTTGACAGAACCATCTCCTTATTCATTCAATAACTATTACTTTTTTCCAACCTCATTATTGATAATCATTTTAGGATGTTTGGATTCCTTATGAGCATGAGGATGTTGCTAGACTCTCCGCTTATCGTCGAAATGGGAATTATGTATGGTTAGTTTATGTCCCGCTTATATGCTTCCACATCGTGAAGATGCACTTTCTTAACTACATAACTCACCAATTTAGCAGGATGCAGGAGATCTTAGCCCACTTTGATACTGAATAGGTACTACATGAAATCAACCTAAGAGGTAGTACTAAGATCAAGTAGGCAACACAACATGCAGATTGGACAATATAATAGGATGATTAACAAAATTAGATAGCTTAGGTTTAGCCACCGCTTGTTGTACATCTTGACTGCATCTCCTGATACCAATAAGTTACTCGTAGATACATCGGCCTGTCAAAGGCCTCATGGATGTATATGGTACGTGCATTTACTTTTTCAATGACACTTTTGTCTTTCTAATTATATGCTACTCAAACTTTTACGTTTGGATTACAGGCGAACTTTATATATAGAGTACCGCATATGTCCTACAATGACATTATATTTGAGCAACATTGAGCTGATGATCTCATCCAGGAGATTATTAGGGGTTCACTTAGGAGAACCAATTGCAACCGGTCTTGATGTTGATGAGGATGACTCTCCATCGGACGAGCCATAAAAAGAAAGAGGCCATCAAAGACGTGGTCGTCATCGAGTGGGAAGCCGAGGACATAGATATTTCGACATGCAAATTTGAGACGATACTTCTCGCCTCCAGCATCTCTTAGACTAGTAAGATTTAAGTACCACAAGTCATTCATCGGGGAGAACTTCAAGTATCATATGTGCCATACCCCTATTATGGGAGAGACCTCCAATAGTTAGGTCTATACGTCTCCTACATCATTAAAGAGGCCAGTTAGAGATCTTCAATACGATATGAGCAAGAAAGTCATATAGATGTACTTTTCTCCAATCCTATGCATATATCGTATTTGGGTGCTTATAGTCAAGGTAGAGACAAATCTTCGAGTTGAATACAACCTAGATGATTAAGCGCTAAGCCAATGCAAAACCTTAGAATGTTCATCCACTTACACGACGATAGCATTAACATCATTAGATTTGGATATTTTACTTTCGACTTTTTTTTTTTTGCCTTATTTTCGAAACACTGTATAGCTATTTTGATAGTGTAATTACATTTTTCATTACAGTTTCATGTTTTCATAATTTCAAATTATTAGCATGTTTGTAAATGTGTCTTAAGATATAAGTTTATGTTAGAATCAATGATTTTGGATTAACACAAATTAATAGCACTAATCCATATCGCAATATCGATTCATATGAATACAAAATAAATATGTTTTCTATTGGTTTAAGGTATGTATCTGTATAGTAGATAAAGAAGAAAAAATCGAATATTTCACTAATATATAACCAAATAAAATTTGATTTGTATTATATTGATTGATAAAAAAATAATTATTTGTAGAACATTGCATGTTCGAATATTTATTATGTTTTCAAACAAAATTACATAGGAGCTCAATTGAAAAATTTTATCTAATATAAATTGAAATCGTTTTGAGAGAGGCAAATTGAATATGAAGAGGCGATTTTTAGTTGATCTTGGTTTGAAATAGCTTTTTTAAGAAGTAATTTGGACTGCTATATTTTTGGAAATATTTTTTGAAGTGCAGCATTTGTGTAATTTTTTGTTTTCGCATTTTTATTTCTTTTCCCCGTAATATCCCATAGATCTTTTCTTTTTCAATTTTAATATATAGCCCATAACATTGAGGCATCAGGTTTATCAAAATTTTATTAATATATAACTTAGTGCGTGACATCCCATCAATCCTTTCTCAATTTCGTCGCCTACACCATTGACGTATGTATCCAGGTCTCTTCGACTCAGAGATTCGTACCGTGCAGGAGTCGAAGACAATCAACACCACAAACATAAAGGAAATCAATCAAGCGATCAGGTATAGCTATCACATTTTTAATGATTATGCGTACGTTTTCCATGAGGCATTCAACAGGTAGGCTCTTTAATATCCTTTTGTTGATCTTAGGACCAAATATAAGTTTCAGGGCAATTTATGCAGTACACTTTCCACATGTCGCAAACAGAATAAAAATATCAGAGAAAGCAAATGCTGAATTATGCATTGATATCATATTGTGAGCAGAAGACGCTTACTATCATTAATTTACACCATATAAAATGTACATCATCTACTTAAATTTGGGAGGCAAACGTACAGTCTCTTTCTCTCTGTTATAATTATCTCTTTAATTAATAAAATGAACCTATAGCATACGAGTGGTTTATATATTCGAAACAAGCCAACGGATCCAGTTATTTTGGTGCTACTACAGTAAAATGTCCCTAGATTTTCTCATGGTAACTAATTTACAATTATAAAATCCTTAAAAAAAGTATAAAGGTTCGTGCTCTCTATTATCAGTAATAGAGGATTGAGGATTATCGGTGCCTTAATAACCCAAATACTGAACAGTAGCAGTCAGTGAGTTGTGACTAATTACATCTTCTCTCCAGCAACAAAACGTCTATGAATTATATGTGGAAGTCTTAAATTTTTATCGGTTATTAGGTGACGTATGAATATTTTCGTTGATATTCAGGTTGCATCTTTGTATAAAACTAGGTAAGAGGTCAATAAAACGTGGATGTTACAAGCCAATAATAATTAACTTATATTGATTATTATTATTGCTATTTTTTTTTCTTAGTAGTTCTAAAATAAATAAATCGTGAGTACTTGTTATTATGTATTGAACAAAATTTATAAAAAGAAAAAAGCTGTCACTCAAAATTAATCTTCTTATTGAGTGGGATAATTTGAGACAACGTTGCTAATAATAATAGCTTGATTTAGAATGATCGTATTGTGTGAATTAAGTCTTACAGCAACCTACTCTCATCTCATCATACAATATTCCCATTTAAGATTCTAATCCTATAGTTTCATTGTAAACACTTCTCTATTTTAATGTTTTCTCCAATACACATGTGAATAGACCTCTCTCTTTTTTTCTTTTTTTCTTTTTTTCTCTCTTATGTCATTTGTTACTACTTTATCATTAACATCTAGTTTGACTTTAATTTCAATATGAATAAAGCTTGGCGTAGTCATTCTTTAGAGGAAAGCATCTTTGGTCTAGTAAGAAAATTGGATGACTATAAATATTCTTTTTATTAAATGGAAAAAGACTAAAGTTTCAAATAACCTACCAGTCATAGCAGATTTGGAGGAAAGGTCGACTAGGAAACAACCTAAACTCTTGTCTTTCTGAATTTACTTAGGAGAATTTGGGAAGATTTGTACAAAGCCTTATTTAATGAAGAGCGCTACTCACATAAAAGGAGTAAACAGAACTGGCTATCTTATGGTGATAAGAATAAAAGATCTTTCCATCAAATTACCATCGCAACAAAGAAGAAGAATAAATTTTTGAGGGTCAAAGAGAAGGACCTTTTATGAAAGAGGGAGAGGATATTGTAGTAGAGTTGTTGAGTTTTTCCAAAAATCTATGTTCCTCTAATAATGGGTTGGAATGGAATCGCATGATTCTAAGTTCCATTCATTTTCTTTATATTTGGAAGTATAATTTCAAGACCATTAAGGGGACAAAATCAAGATTTTATTTCACCCTCTTCAATTGCATTGATTTAAAATTACTTATTTAACCTTTAAATAAATTATGATATACAAAAATTAAAGGCATTTTCGATAATTAATACTATTCATACAATTAATATCGTTCAATTCTAAGGTATACATGAGAGTTGCAGCAGTGAATATACAATACTAAGGTATCTAGATAAGGTTGTGACTAAGGAGCAAAATTCTTAGTTTACAAGACCCATTTAGAATGATGAAGTTAAAGATGCAACGTTTAATCTAGGGTCTCTAAGGGTCTCGGTCCACACAGGTTCATGAGATTTTCTATCAATCTAGCTAGATTATTTTAAGAGATGTTATGACAAAGGCAATCAAACGTTACATCAGGTCATGTTTGTTTCCTTTAGAGTTTATTATTACTAATTTGATCTCATTTTCAAAAACTAGTTCTCATGAAAGTGTGTTTAAGTTTAAACCTATTAGATTGTGTTATTCGTAGATATAATCTTTTTTTAAATCCTAGCAAATAGATTGTAATGTATTTTAAACTCTATAACTTCTCCATTTCAAGGTGTCTTTGTCCTTAGTTAGCTCATTTGAGATGATGTGATTGTTGCACATGAAATTTTTTATTCCCTTAAATTATTAAAAAGGGTAAGCTCTATAATTGTGGTATTGAAATATCTATTGTCAACCTTGTATAAATTTTACATTATCTTTCTCACCTTTTGATAATGAATGTAATTCTCTAACCAAGACTCCCTTAATGGGAAATTTAGTTATATTAAATCATGAATAATCATAAATCATGATTGATGCCATTCCAAATATAGTGACAACCCAATAACTTAGGTACTCACCGTTGGATCAGAACCTTTCAATTCATTGATTATCCTGCAATTAGATCTCTTTGTAAATCTATATCCGTTTGATGTAAGGCATGGATACTTATCTCGGTTATAATTAATCACGAAAAAAGCTGAGAATCACATAGCCCCGCTCTTACTACATTTTTAGTCGACCTAGCTATAGTTTGATTTTCATATCACATCTAGTATACCAATTTCCTTAACAATAAATTCCATATCATTTATCCAAAAAATTATATAAAAAAGGATCGACGTTTAATATCAAATTTAAATAAAGATTGAACTTTCAAATTATTAAACTAAAAACTTAATATTATAATAAATGGTCAAATAAAGGATATCAATATCCCATGTTATCAACTATCCAATTATTATCCTAGCTCACCTAAGAGACTTTGGTACAAAGACTGAAAAGTTGGACATGAAACTAGCAATATGCACAAGATAACCCTAACAGCTCCGGATTACGATCACTTATGCTGCACCATCATCTATTTAGAAGTACTTGTCATCGATGCATATTTGTAAAACCTACAAATGACACTTTTGACTGGATTGGTTTAACGGGACTATTCTAAGACAAACACACACACATATTTTATATATATATATATATATATATATACTAATTATCATATTACAATTTCTTTTTATTTTATTTTAGGAGAAGAAGTGAAATTTATTCTATTCCATTAGAAAATCGTATTTATACATTAGGTTATAAAGATTTTAACCATCTTCAAATTTATTTGAAATATTTTTTATTGGCATATACATATATAAAATCATTTTTAAAATAAAAATAATATATACTAGTAATTTGATTCATTTATATCTTATTCTCAACTCTCTTAGAAGCTCCATTTCGTATCGTATAATCTCACGTATGGATAGATTCCATTCACACACACATATATTGTATAATGTGCAAGCTATCATGTAAATGATATTATTTATTATGAAGGAGAATATGCATAAAATACAGATGAAGCTCAAAAAGCGTCGTACACATTTTTCTAATGTATTCTCATATTAGACAAGACATACTGCTGTTGCTTGAAGCACATTATTTTTCAAAAATACACCAGAAGTTATTACGAAACAGACCACGCCAAACAACATCCTCTATTTCAAGAGAATTCATTAAGGTCCACATAGAAATATGCACACCCAAAAGTACATACTAATCTCATGATAAAGGTACTTTCATGAGACACACGTTAGAAACTTCAAGATAATTGTGCGGATCACCACCAGTTTCCTTAAATTTCTAGAACGCAAGAATGATTTTAACAATTTCACCAACTTATCTGCCGCACGTATTTCCAGTCGTTTGGCGAACACCTCTTTTTTTCCCAACTGTAAATTATTTGTACAAGAAAATCTATCGGAACATATCCAAAATTCAGAATTTATTTATTTAAGTATATTAAATTTTATTTTATATATAAACTATAACAATTTTATTAGTGCTTTACATTATAATATTTTTATATCTAAGTTATTATCCTAAATAATATATATATTCTTATTTTAATTAATTCTTTACTTCTTTTCTTATATAAACATTACGTTACATACCAAAAAAATTCCAAAAGGATGTACCCTACCCTAACAATAATTCTTTTCCCCCAAACGCAAATTCTGCTCTTTCTCTCTACATTTGTTTTCTTTTCCTCACAATTCCATATCTCCGGCATCATTATTTTTTTTTCATTACATCTTTTCTCCCTCACCTCATCATTTTTATCTTCTCTCTCTCTCCCTCTCGTCCCATCGCCCTTCTCCCTTATCCTTTTTCTTATCTTTCCCCTCCCCTCATTAATTACAACTGGATCCCACCCTGTCCCTTTCCCAATTCCCTTCTTCCTCATCACTCCTTTGTCTCTCCCTCTCTCGTTTCCATTTCTCTCTCTCTCGACCCCAACCCCACACTCTCAATCACACCCTACAAATTCCGTAGCCTTTGATTATTCATTTTTTTTTTCTTTTCTTTCTCTCATTAGTGTTGGATAGTGACCAAGCCACACGCCTGAGGCCGTCCTCTTCTCGCGCTTGCAGACCCCCAATCTCAAATTTCCTTCACTCCTTTAGGTGTTATTTACTTATATTTCTTGCTCCTTTTGACATCGTAGCGTCAAACCAACTCAATTACGAAGCTCCGTTAAATAACATTCCCTTTAACCGAAATTCAAAGTGACTTTTCACTCTCGGTTAGGTTTCCCTCTATGCATCTTAAATTGACCCGATAAATATTATTAATTAATTATTTATATATATTATGTTAAGTATTATAATATTTGTATTGTTGTTATTGATAGATTCTCATTTATGTCATCCGAGGATCTTATCTTGATTTAAATTAACGAACCGTTTTGATTTCATATTCGGTATTATATATATAGTGTATTATCTCATTATTATTATTTTATTTATTGTTTCCATTGTTAATATTGAACTAAATATTTGTTAGTATTCGATTCTTATTATTAAATTATTCGATTATCATGTTATATAGTATTATTTTATAAAATAATTATTGTTAAATATATTTTATTATATTTTGAATTATTGGTTATAGATGTCTATGTTGGGGGTAAATTTTTGTTTTTTATTACATTCAAGTTAAGTCACTATTTTCTATTTATTTATAAAGTATGGTAATTATGGTATTCTATATAAGTCCCGAGTGTCGTTTTAAGGTGTTACGAAACTATTTTATTATTAGTATGCTTTATTATTGATATCAATGGCATTGTAACATATGTATTTTTATCATATTAGTATTAAGAATATATATAGTGTGTTACATTACAAATTATATGTTTGTTTTATATGTTGACTATTATTATGTCGTTCCTTACGAAATTCTACAAAGTGATCTTATATAGTCATATCAATTTTTTGGTTTAATTATATTATATTTTATTTCTATTTTACATTTATTATTAGATTCGACGATTTTCTTTCGAGACCTTGATTGGTTAAATATTAGGTTCATATATAACTTTTATGTAGAACTTAGTTAAAGAGTGCTTGAAGGTTAACGTGTTAGTTGTTTTTCATTTATATTCATAGTGTTCGGTTTCCCTTATTAAAGTTTGAGCTTTTGTTCGAGTTGTGAGATTAGAATCCTATTTTCAATTGTGAAGCAATTCTAAGTACGTAGTACTTGTTTGTATGATTATGCGTGTTAAGACTTAGAATGTAATCGGACTAATATTTATATCTGGCTTAAATGATCTTGATTATTGATTGTGCCTGACTTGCTCGCTCTAAAAGCTTACATTAACAATTTCTTACATTAACAAATTCTTAAAAGGGCAATTACTAATTATGTATGAGGTTTCATAGTGAACTTTCACATGAGACGACACAACTAGAACATTAGGCTCTAAACTCTAGGCATAAATGACTTAAAAGAAAACGTATATTTATATCTACTTATATATGTGGATAAAGATTAGGTGTAGTGAGGTTATAAATACCCATTTGCTGTTTGTTGGCCTAATGTAAGATAATCAAACCGTTGTTCATTATTATTCTGTTAGATCTTCATCTATGCATGTAAATGATCATGCTTAGCATTCATATGTGTTTTGTGCGCACTTATACTGGACTTCGGCTTATTGTTTTTTTTTTTTCAAGTACTAAATCTGAGAACTACCTTATTTATGAGAAGGCATTTGTTAATGATATTCAGGAGGCAGATTGAGTCGAGAACCTTTACTACTATGACGACTAAGATAGAGTTGATTTCTATTTTACTGGAGTTTATGTTATGTTGAGTATTTTTTTTCTTTTCTTTTTTTTTTTTAGGAGATGGTATCCTTTTTTGATACATGAGGACTTAGTTACTTGACTTATTTTATGTTTGGTTATAAATCAATATGCTTCCAAACTCTATTGGATTTTATAATTTTTATGATGTTATGAGTAGTCGCAATTGCCCACTTCTTATGATTTATATATATTATTTGTGGTATAATTCTTTTATGTTTTTTATTTGTGAACTTAGAAGTCCTAACATATTTCTGGTCAGCTATGATATGTGACAAGTTGTAACGCCCATCTAAGGTCATGGGGCATTACAATATATATGTCTATAATATAATATTATAAAATGTATGTAATATGATAAATACAAATATAAAACCAAAAAGCTAGTAAATTGAAAAAAGAGAGAGAGAGAGAAAATTGCCAAAAAAAAAGAGTAAGGACACTCCAACAACGCTAAAGCCAAGAGAAGGTCGAATTCGCCACCGAATGACTAGGTAGGTCATTCAACCCAGCAGGTGGCCGCAACTCCTTCCAGCTGTGGGTAATAACCTATGGTTGTTATTAAAAAAAAAAATAGAAAAGAAATAAGAAAGAATATTCTATTAGGTTGTATAACCCAATTAGATTTTTAGTGGTATTTTTCTTTTTTTTTTTTTAAATTAACAATCATGAATGGTCATCATGACTCGAGAAGAGAAGGGTGGTCCGCGACCACCCTACATATGGCCACCTAGTGAGTCGAACAATCCACCTAATTAGTTAGTAACCAATCCAATTGGCCCTAAACCTTAAGGTAGTCAGAGCGACCCTTTGTTTCGATTTTTTCTTTTTCTAGGTTTTACTTTTTTGTTTTATATTTAAATATATATTATATTATATTATATTATGTACATAAATATAATATATATTATGTATATAATATACAATAATATTATATGACATACATATTATATTAAATTTTACTATTCATTTTATTTAATTATTTGATTTTTTGGCCATTTTTCTTTATCTTTGAGTAATTTTTTCCTTTTTTCAATCTTTTCTATTTATTTATTATTTAATTATATATATAAACGCTACATGTTTGCCTTCTAGATATATTAATTGCTCATATACACTTTAGCATGTCCTCGAGTTAAGAGCCAATCAATAAGAACCGACTCGCGATTTAGATTCTCTAAAATCAATTTTTTCCTAAAGTTTTTAAAATATTATATCACTGGTTGTAGCTGTCTAGATTTTTTTTTAAAAAATAACCTCACAATATGGTATGATATATTTAAAAAATTTAGATAATAATAACCTTTCATTTATAATTTTAGTAAGAAAATAATTTTAAATAATCTATTTCCAAATATAACGGATGATGAGAAAAGACATGGCATGGCTTAATTATCCGACAAAGTTAGACTCGATAAAGAATAAAAAAGAAAAGAATTTTAAGAAGTCGAGTCTCTCATGAAGCACTGCTGCTTCTTCAAGGTGTTTATTATATTGTTTAAGAAACCCTACAAGGAAATGAGAAATCCTTCATCTGGATTCTTGGCAGGTTTAAGCATTATGGTCCGATGCCTCCATAATAAACCCCATGTGGGAAGCCAAAGGGAATTAAGTGGAGGTATATCTGGATTATTTTTAATCAATTATGAAGAATTATAATTTCCATTTCGATGCTCACATGGTAGAAAAATCAAAAAGTAGAAAATAGCTCTATTTGCTTATGTGACGGTAAAGTTAAAGATAAAATAACAAATCGTAGAACAATAGAGATACATGACTTTTTAGAAATACTAAGCAGATATAATATAATTCTTAGACTTCCTTTCTTCTAAACAGGTTAATGGGTATTACACACACACATATATATATATATATATATATATAAGATAATTAATTTGGAAATTATACCTTTCATTGTTATTTATGTTAATATTATATTGGTACTTCAATTAGTATGTAATAACTAATAAATCATTTTTTAAAGGATGAAAGAGAGAGAAAACATATTAATGAAAATTTATCAATTAAAAAAAATATATTAGTAAGGAAATGTTATTAATAATGAAATGGAATTTATCGCTAAATGTTTAGTAAGATTAATTATAAATTAATCTTTTTTTTTACAACGAACTTGGCCAAATTAAAAAATTAATGAAATCACTTATGTCATTGTCAGTGGAAAGCAATTATTTCAATTGTCTACGATAAATCTGATTAATTTGATAAAAATTATCTCGTCGTTCAAAATTTCAATCCTACTCTATCATGAAATTTATATTAAACTGCTTTTTTTTTTATGATGTTTGTTTTGGTTCATAAGGAACCAGCGTCCAAATTGTAAAAGTACATAATGGAAAGTAGAGAAGTTCATGGAGACTTAGGTGGTGGTTTGGATCTGTTCTAAACTATTAATTCACGAGTTGCAGTTACGTTGAACCATGATCATCCCATAAGTCTGCAGTTTAGGGTCAGTTCATGTGGTTTAGTGGGGTTTTTTTTTTTCTCAAGTCTTTACATAATTTTTTTTTTCTTTTTCGATTTATCGATCCTTCAACCATTTTTTTATTCTTCAATCCATTCATATAATATATATCAAAAACGGAAAGAAAATAAAATAAAGAAAAGTCTTTTACAGTATAAATACCTAGTGTTCTCATCTGATCAAGTAGAGTAAAATAGTTGGAGAAAAAATATTTTTACAATATTTTACAGTTACTTGGAAAGTACCTACGTATATACTAATCAGAATCAAATCATCGTCAATTTTATGTTTTCAAAAAAGCATTCAAGTGTATATGATTATCTAAGTTAAATTTTTTTAAGGAAATTAATTTTAGTCAGTCATAATTTGGAAAAACCTAATGCTATATCAACACTTTTGGAAAAACCATGCCATTTAGTTATTTTGGATAATTAAGAAATTTTTTTTTATGTGATAATATTTTTTCGTAAAAGATGAAAAGAAAACTTACTACGTATCGTCTTGAAGTAACTGTTCCTGTTTGTAATAGGAGTAAAACCCGTAAGTGAGCTTAGGCTTCCATAGGATGATTTCCAGTTACTGAAGTAATCATTCTCCTCACTTGATGTCCCGCATGGTTCTTGTCCTTTAGAGATCATCTTGTACCAATCTTTTATGCAAGCATTTACCTCGATACTGACAATAGATAGGGAGGCTTGATGTTTGTTGATAATTAGGCCTGCTATACTAAAGGCTTGCTCAACAGCGACCATTAAAGCTGGAGTAGTGAATACTTTACAGGTGATACGAGATAATAGTGGGTAATCCTTTCTGTCTTTACCACCACTCTAAAATATCAAAGTTTTTTATGGAGATATTCTTAGAAAACTTAAAATTTGTATTAGTATAATGCTGCATTTTAGACATTAGACCACTAGACTGTTGCCTTTTCAATTTTTCCACCAATAATTACATACGCATAAAAGAGTAATATCGCTCCTTGGTGGGTGGCAAATGAGAGACTGATGACTAACCACCATACCGACTTTGGTCGTAGTTGAGCATCTCTTTTATGTCGGTCGATACGGACTCGTGGATGAACACATAAATCCAATATCATGCATAACCAAAAGAACGGGTCCAAACCGCAAAAAGGCTTAAAAAGTAAATGATAGTCAAAGGTTAAGAAGGGGATTCCCATACACCAACGAATGATATAACTCACTAACACCTCATATGAACCCAAGTTATACTTGATATAACACACAAATATGGCTGGGAGTTACTTGCTACTAGGCCACACTCGAATAAGCTAGATAAAAGTAGCTCAAGAGTAAGAGGGACACTTAGCTCGAAAGTGAAAAAGTTCAGTATATTCGTCTGTATTCTGATATGATTTCAACTTTTACAGTATGATGGTATTTGTATCATCTCATTAGGACAAATCTTAAGTTACAGAAATTACAAAAGAATTGTCCTTATTTTCTAAAAACAAAAGAGAATAATTTACAATGAAAATATGAAATCGTACAAAAGAAGAAACACGAATGTCCTTTGTTAGAAAAGATAGTATAGAAGTCAGTAAAGAATAATGTGCGTACGTTTTCACTGTGATTCTGATAGTATTGTAGTCTGGGTAGGGATGGACCTCAGTTCAGACCTGTTCGGTGTCAGAAGGGGCTAGACAGTGGTTAGTTTAGGGATGACTCACATTAGGGTTAGTCTTGGATGGTCAGCTCCTGACATTCTACTAAGCCTTGATATAGTGGAGATTGTTGCATTCAGATTTGGCACTAAGACTACAACTTAGTAGAAGGTTCAGCTCAGGATGCTGGTTGATCACCTCAACAACATCTTGGATGGCATGGAAAGTAAAGTAGCTTGGCAAATTGGACTGGGGCAAGCACTACTCTTTGGTGCTTAACTCACCTCGAATAACTCAATGAATCACTTAAGAGAGCCCTCGAGCTCGAGAGTGTGTAATCAATCCTTGATTCTTATCATAGGCTGCCACTGCCGACACTTCTTGCTGTGCTTCAAAGTTGCATACATCTTGTGAATCCATTAGATCTTAAATGTAACTATAATAAGTTTTCAAATACATTAGTAATAATTTTGCTTTACAATAAGAGTCTAGAATAGTTGCTACGAGATAAATATGAAGAATATCTTTATAATAAGTTAATCACTTCAACGTCATATCATATACATATGCATGCAAGTTTGGGTCCTTACGGGCCTGAAGTTACATGCTAAGTATACTAACAGTTAACATAACAAATAAGTAAACACTAGGCCTATAAACTTGTAAAAAAATCTTAGTAGTATTACGAAAAACTTTCAAAACTTTTAATAATTGAATACAGATATCCTAGTTACTAGGGAAAATGTCAACTCCCTATATGTTATACATTGCGAAGTTTCATAGTAGTTCATTATAAAGAATTATGCTATACAATAACTCGTAAGTCAAGTTCCAGCGATGTTGCACATCCATCTTAAACTTCTGAGGGATCTCTTCACGCTCCATGTAAAAGTTCGTTCACTTTTTGTGAAGGGACGACCTCTTCATTATTGTCTTGATAATATTCTTGATCAAAGCTATACTACCATACAAAGTTACAATGTCATTCTTGACACATAAGTTAAGAATATGACATACACAACGTATGTGGAAAAAAATCCCCCCTCCCCAACGCTAGTTGACAATAATTTTGTAAATTAGATATTGATGCGATATTAGTAGTTGCATTATCAAAACCAATAGAAAAAATTTTCCTCATTAATCCATACTCATTTAAGATTTCTATAATAATTTTATAAATGTTTTACACCGTGTGTCGATTGTTAAATACCCTTAAAACCAATAATCGTTTATTAAGTTGCCAATCATCGTCTAACCAGTAAACAATAACACCCATATAAGAATTATTATGAAAAGAATCCGTCCATATATCTGCACATATGGACACTTGTGTAATGAGGGAAGTAAAATTACTTACGAGCTCTCTTTTACCTTTGTGGTAAAGCTCCTATGTGGCTCAAGTTATTATTCTGCAGCTAAGCTGTCACAAGCTGGGGTTGAACGTCTCCAGCTCATATCGACTCTAATACACTTGCGGTGAATGAGAGATAAATGTTTACTAGGTATTGTATCAGGTTATATTTATGCTTCTCTTCATTATACCTCATTAACATTTAATCGAATGAACCATCATCTCGGGCAATCTATTGCTGTGTTCTATCTATTCCCTCTTCTATCTATTGCCCCCTCCCCAGAATACTTTAACCTTAAGTACCTATTAAGGATACCATATTTTTTCTCCCGTTTTCCACGAGTAACTCACATTATTGCAGAATGCCCTCGAGTTCCCTCTTCATCTGTACCATTATGAAAATGAGTAGTAAAAATATTAAACTTACCGAGGTTAAGGGGTTCACCTAAACCGGATGATCTAGAACTACTGGGCCTATATTGTCCCATATGTTGCTCTTTTGTTTCGAGGAATAATTTCTATGTCGTCCTCTTCATCCTCAAACGTACTTGCGGAGTAACTCATACATGGAGATTCAAATCCTACGGGTTGTGAAAGGACGCTGGTACGAGGAGATTCAAATCTAACACGACATTCAAAAACACTCATGCGTGGAGGTTCAAAACCGAGAGGTGACATGCCTAGTAACTCATGTGTTGATGTTCAACGTCAAAGACAGGATATGGTATGTTATGATTACTCGTGTGACAAGGTTCTACATCGAAGCCTAAAGGTGGTGTAAGTTCTTCTTCCACGTTTTCAACCATATCGTGCGTCTTCTACTCATTCAGGTCGTACTTATTATCCACATACACTTAAACATCCTCAAATCGTAGTGGCGTAAACACCATATTGGAAATTCCAACTCTATTACCCTTACCCTTACCTTTACTCTTACCACTAGATGATGAACCGTGTTTTTTACTAAGGAAGGTACGATGTCGTACTTGTTATCCACATACACTTAAACATCCTCAAATCGTAGTGGCGCAAACAACGTATTGGAAATTCCAACTCTCTTACCCTTACCCTTACCCTTACCTTTACCCTTACCTTTACCCTTACCACTAGGTGATGAACCATGTTTTTTACTAAAGAAGGTACGATGCAAAAATGTTTCTATCGGTGTAAATATTTTTTTTCTCTTATTTACTACAACAAAAATTTATGAGTGAAAGATAGAAATACTATGTAAGAGAAAATAAAGTGGAAATCATATGGTGAGTATATGTATGACAGCGTTATTTACTAATGCAAATTATTTTGTGCAATAGAGTAGAGAATTATACATAGAAATTGGTGGTTAGTAAGAGGAAATATTTCTAATAACATTTTGCAATTGAAAAAAATTTAAAGACAGAATGATTAAAATTGAAGAGATTTAATTAGTTTGTTGAGTAAATGTTTTTACTAAGCCTGAAGTTACTATTTATAAAAACCAAGGAATGTATGAATGTATCGTTTGTATTTTAAATTTTCAAATTTTAAATGGTTCAACACCACAAATTATAAATTTTGAACTACAAATTTAAAATTTGTGACACGTGCGCTGAAAGTTAAATTTACATTTGCAAAATTAATAGGAAACAGGATGGAGGACAGAAGGGGTAAGGTTTTAGGTGGGGGTCGAGGCTGGTCGTTATGATCAACCAAAATATATATATTTTTTAATTCAATAGTTTAAAGACCATTAGGTCAGACAATTTTACTTAGGCGAATCACTTGGGCCATAAAAACCTGACAATTCACCAAGGTGGTTCAACCTAGACCAAACCGGTTTCAAGCTGATTCACAATTTGAGATCGATCTTTACTTAGGTTTAACTCTATGTTACCATAGAAGAAATTGAAAGAGCCCAAAAAGTTGTTATTATAAAATGAATGATATACACATTTAATTATTTAGCTGCATGATTAGACTGGTGTATTTATTTTAATAATATTCTCTATATATATGAAAGCGTTCTATATACTAACCGATTTTTTTATGTTTCATATTATCAATAGAAGATGATGATTAAAAATAGATGTATCAAGGTCTACCCACATTTTCGATTGGAAAAACCGTACTATGTGGATGGATCGAACGAGTTAAAACCCCGAAATTTGTTGCTAGTTTTTGGTCGTTGTACTGACAATTCTAAGACTTTCACAATGTTGTATAATACATTGCATTTCTTTAAAGAGTTATAAAAAAGGTAAAAACATGATTTATAAAAACCGGAATCTACCTTACTCGATCAGTGGCTGTATTTTCAATTATCCCACTTCTTTCTATAATTTCTCAAGTAGCTGGTTGGTAGGAACAATCGTTATCGTTGCCGACAGTATTTTCGTAAATGCTGGTGGGACATGCCTATAAGAGAGAGTGAAAAAAAAATATTTTGGAGGATTGTGTTGAAGGGCATTTGATTGTCCTCTATAAATGGAGAAGGGTTGGCGTGTAATGTATCGTACAAGCGAATAGGGCATAATTAACGTCGTAGTACACATTGTAATATCATCGTCATGGGTCTAGAGTGCAAGATTGAGGCAGATGTGGAACTCAAATCTCCAGCAGATTTGTTCTTCAAACGTCTCAGTGAGGAACTCCATCACCTCCCAAATGCCTCTCCTGACCACATTCATGGAGTTGAAGTTCATGAAGGCGATCATAAAACTCCAGGTTCTGTTAAAGAATGGTCCTATATCATAGGTAGGTTCTTTTAGTTACATATATCTATTATGTATAAAATTTAAAGTAAATAGACTCATTTGCATTTCCTAAAATAAAATACCTATTAAGATTAAACATGATTATCTATCTTTTTTCTTATCAATTATATTGTAATTTAAGAAAGAGATGATTTATATTCGATTCATCTTATTATAAAACCGATGTAATAATCATAACACTATATTACAACGGCCTTAGTATTTGACTATTTATTTATTTACTTAACTTTCTATATGTCCATCGAAACATTTACCTATTTACAATTTCTTTCTTGAACTGTGACTTTTCCAAAAACCTAAACACTAAGAGAACATTAACTTTAGTATTTACTTAGCAAATGATGATCTTATGTTATAATATATTTACTGAGACTACTAATGTAGATTTGCTGTCTACTAATATATTACTAAGCATGTATTCTCTATTGGTTTTTACACTTTTTAAAAGGGAAATTATTCCCTTTTCCTATCGATACCATTTAAAAGCTAAATCAATTCAAGAAAATTACAAGTTCTTTCTTAATTTGTTCAATTCATGTGATTATATATATTCTACAGCTTTCATAATGATCTTCTGTGGGAAATAAAATTCAATAGCTTTAACATGTTACATGAATCAATAAATAACATACAATTATTAATAAAAATTTGAAACGAGGGTTTTTCCATGAAAGCAATTACTTTTGCGAATCTAAGTAATTCCTATATACACATACAATAATATCTTGAATAAATGAAGAAATATAGCGGTGCACTAAATTGTGAATTTTCAATAATTTAGATAATATTTTAGTATTTACAAATTGTATTGCTTCTCATACTCCTATCGAGATATAAATCATTAAATCTAACTTCTTTCTTTATTTCCGTCTATATATATGAGTATTTTAAAAAGTGAATATCTTTATTAGTAGTAAGGTTCGGGGAGAGAATAGAAAATGTATCCACCTATACACACACATATACATATATATAATCATATATATATATATATATATTTTGCTCCTCCATACCATTTATTTATCAGACCAACTATTGCTTACCAAAGAACAATATAAGTCATACCCTTATAGAAAGATAGAAGCACATATCTGAAAATTGTAAAAGCATGAGGGGACATGTCACATCTTTTTTTTCCTCGAATTTTCAACAAAAAAATATTATCAATATTCTTAGTCGAGCTATTTTGGGAATGGAAACTGAAGTTTTCTAGATTTTTTCTATCTTCTTCTTACGAATTATTTACAGATGGAAAAAAAGAAGTCTTCAAGGAACGACTTGAAGTAGATAAGGAAGCAAAATCAGTTTCATTGGTTGCTGTGGAGGGACATATCCTCCAACAATTCAAGAGCTACAAGATAGTGAATCACGTAATCACTGGCAAGGATGGACAAGCAATCGTTAAGGTCCAACTTTTTTATGAGAAGTTTAAAGAGACAGACAACGATCCCCACAATTACTTGCAGTTTATAATAAGTCGCATGAAAGATTTAGATGTGCACCTAATGGCCCAGAAATAAGGGGTGGAATCAATTGCTACTCTTGGTGTGTTTCTTTCTCGAATAGATCCGAACAATCCTCTTTGATAGAGAAAAGTCTTATTAGATATTAAACGCCACGTGTTATACTATAAATATTATATGATGTATTGTTGTGTTCTTAAATGTGCAATGAGTCAAATAATGTATTTTTCTCATTATGCAATGTAGCATGGATTGTATAATAGTCATAGAAATTAAGACTTCAAAGAAGCGAAGCATATGCCCTATGGGTAGGTTTGGGTTTATTTGTATCTCTTGCATAATGTATGGTATTTGCAGAACATGGGTTTGCGCTTATTATAATAAATATTTTATTGTTCTTAAATATTCTGTTGAAGTAGATATTTAAAAGTTTATATGCACCAGTAGCTTATAATAGCTAGTGATGATGGAAAGCAATAATAATGACTGACCGCCTAACAATATTGGTTAGTAATGATAGAAAATTTTGACAATGAACCTTCTTTTCAAAAATGAAAATCATAATCCTTATTTCAATCGATAATTTTTGTTATTATTAACTATCACCTCACTCCCACCATTAGCTACTAGTAAAATCCATTAATCCATCCATAAGGTATTATTATCATTGAACTTTTCTCATTAAAGAGTATAATCTCTGGGCTTAGTATGATAATATTTAATAGTTCTGCAGTTTTAATTGAAAAAAAAAAAAAAAAAAACTCCAGCTGAGTGAAATTGTTTGCGAAACAAGCAGATTCCCATTTGCACTTTATCTTATTTGCATCAATCGTTTGAAGCAAATAGATGAATGTGTTTTCTTACATCGATTGTAATATATATATATATATATATATAAAGTGAAATAATATGGATACTATATAAAAAGATTCCGTGGTAGACAATATTCCATTTGCTATCAAAGTAATTTAAGGAAACGAAGCAGGTTTTTCGCAGTTCTGTTCAAGGAGGAGGAGGGTTTTATAAAGATTGTTAAGGATGACACTTGATTTTATGAATGGTCAATTTCTAGCGATTAAAAGAAGTTAAAAATATTCAGTATAAAGGGACCAAGGGAAATAGCGCTTTATTTACCTTTCTTCGATTCCCTTTAATTTTTTTTTTTCTTAACTTGTTATCACATATAATCAAATCATGTCATCTATCTCCTGTTCAACCGAAATTGACAACTGAGCTAGGAAAAGAAATAAGAACTTAAATAGTAATGGAGTTTCAAATTGTCAAATTCCCAAGGGGCATTGCTCGGTGGCAAATTCTATCCAAACAATATAATAAAACATCGGGAATAGACATGAATTGATATCAGAACTACTACTGCTTTAATGTCTAGAATCCATATTGAGAGGATCTAAAAATAAATATTTTAAAAGTATACCACATATTATTCACGCTGACATTAGAACTACTATTTTAATGTCCAGAATCCATATTGAAAGGATCCAAATCCATACTCTAAACATAAATCACAATCGGTTCAATCTCGTCTCATCCTTCTGGTCACTAGGAAGTCCCATTAATTCACTACATTTTTGCTAACTCAACCTCTGTCCTGTCCTCTCTTTGAGTTTGTGCTGTGAGGATTTTCTTTTTCTTTTTGTTTTTGTTTTTTTTTTTTTTTTTTTTTATTAGTATAGCTTTCTGTCCCTTAGAAGGGATGGTTTTCCGTTCAAAATTCTGTACGTTCATTCTTTTGGTAAAGCTTTTTACCATCAAGGATTGTCGATACCCATTTTCATTTCATTGTAAAAAATTACCAATTGGTCGGTATAATTATAAAACTTTGACACCTAAAAATATAATAACTATTTTTTAAAAAAAATATATTTATTTACTGATCTATATTAAAATTTTATTAATAGTCATACAACATACATCAATACATATGACATATATATATATCTTTCAATTTTTTTTCGTTGTAAATGAGTCTATTACCTCATATCTTTGGCTCGTGTCTTTAGTACTTTCTACGTGTTTTTTCCACGAGTTCTATAAATGAATCAATTCTTACTCCGTGTTAAAGAAATTACTATCAATCAATTATCAATCGCTATCTATTACTATAATTGTAACCAATTATCTATTCCAATCGTCATAAATTTCTTCAATTGTTCCGGACAATTTCGATCAATCGATTTATCAATTCAATTATTATCCATTGCTATCAATCGGCTATCACTATCAATTTATTAATCAATTGACATTTGTCTTGATGGAGATATTGAATATAAATTGATAAATATATATAAACTATACGATTTACTGATGTTAAATAATATATAATCGTTTTAGACTTATATTAAGATTATTCGTTAAATGTATTTAAAATATTCACAAAGCCTTCGACAATTTTTTTATTTTTCCTCAATTTACCATTAAATAGTTGAGATTTTTTATATTTTTTAAATATTATCATATTATTGTAATGTTATTTTTTTATAATTTTAACTATTGATTGTATATATATATATATATATATATATATGAATAGATAAATTATTAAGAGAAATTGGGAGAAGATAAAATGAAGAAGCTGGATAAAATTCATTAATTATTTTTGAATACTTGGGAGCTTCTCCTACTCAAATAATTCAACTAATTGTGAAACCCATCAAATGATTAATTATGGATGTCCTCTCGACAACAACGGGACTCCTTTTCTTACTCGCATTCAAATTTCTTTTCTGAATTGTTCATGAAACACACACGCACAGCCGTAATTTCTCTCTCTCTCTCTTTTTGTCTGACATTTTCTCTCTCTCGGCACTCCATATCTCTCATCCTTCTCTCGCTCTCGGTTTTTTCCCCCCATCATTCTCCCTCTCACATCTCTTTCTCTCTCTCTTCCGTCTTTCTTCTCTCTCTCTCGCATCTGTTACCTCTCTCCCTTTAGCATCTGAATTCCCTCTTTCTCGCCTGGATTTTTTTCCCCCGTTCTCCTTCGTAACAGCCCCCCGAATTCTTTCCGGTGTCACAATTATCCACCTCAACCGAATTCAAATTTCCTTATCTTCACCTTGGTCGAATTGGTTTGTCCCCGTTTCCTCAAGTTTCAAGCTCTTTCCGGTAATTGACTTTAATGGATTATTTGGATATTTATTTAAATAGAAATTAATTTTTATATTTTTGTATACGGTAGATTCTCATTTGATGTCAAGCTTAGTTGTTCAATGATTTTAGTCTTAGGTTAAATTCACGAACCATTTCGATTTTAGACTCGGTATCGTATTGATAATATATTATTTTATTTATCATTTCCGTTATTAGTGTTAAATTAAATATTTTTAGTATTGGATTACTATTTTTAAAGTATTCGAATATCTTGTTATATAAAATTATTTTATATAAAGGTTACCGTTAAATATATTTTATTATATTTCAATTCGTTAGTTATAAATATATATATTGGGGCCATTTTTGTTTCTGTTGTATTTAAGTTGGATCGCTATTTTCATTTATTTATACATTATATTAATAATCGTATTTTATATAATAGTCCTAAGTATCAATTTGGCGTACTACAATACTATATTATTATGAGTATATCTTATCTTTCATGGCAACGTTATTTCGATCTAAATATTTTCATCACCTTAGTATTATATGTATATATATTATAGCATATTACATTAGGCATAATATGTCCGTTTTATCCGTTTATTATTATTTTGTCATTCCTTACGAGTTCTTATAAATCATATTATTTTTCCAATTAAGTAAGTATTACTTATTCCTATATAAATTCAATAATCTATACTACTTGATACCTTAATTAAGTGTCCATTTTATAGTTTCTTTTATATATAGATGTGTTATATATATATATATATATTATATACTTTACAAGTTTCTATAAAAGTGATATTATATATATAGTTATATCATCTTTTTTAATTTAATCATATTATGTTATTATTATTTGAACCAACGATTTCTTTCGAGATCTTAATTGAATAAATCATAAGATCATAGATAACTCTTAAGTAAGACTTAATCTTAGGATACTTAAGGGTTAACGTGCTATTTGTTTTCTTTTAGATTCATGGTATTCGGTTTTCCTTATCGAGGTCTGAGTTTTGTTTGGATTTTGAGATCAAAGTATTGTATTCGGTTTTAGAGCGATTCCAAGTACGTAGTGTTTGTTTGTATGGCTGTGCTTGCTAGGTTAGAAAAGAATCCAATCGAACTAATCTATGTTTGACTTGAATCAATGGTTTGTTGATTTTTACTTGACCCACTCAATTTAGGGGCTTGTAATGGCAATTCTCTAGAGGAGCAACCGCTGATCATATGCGTGGTTTCTCTAATATACTTTCATATAGGATGACGCAACTAGGATATTAAGTTTTGGACTCTATTTTCTGGGTATAAAGAACTTAAAGGAAAATATATATTTATATTCATCTATGTATGTAGATAAACATCAAGTGTGGCAGGATTATGAATACCCCATTGTCGTTCTGTTGGCTTAATGTAAGATAATTAAATTGTTGTTTGTATTATTCTATTATAATAGCATTTCTGCCTGTGAATGATCTAGCTTAGGATACGAATTTATTTGTACACTCGTACTAGACTTCGGCTCATTCTTTTCTGTTTTAGGTATTGGATTTAAGGACTATCTTATTACTGAGGAGACATGTTGATAACATCTAAGAGGAGGATGGAGTCAAGTATCTATTTTTCTACGATGATTAAGATAGGACCAGTACTACAAGAATTTTGGTTATAGGCAAGATTTAATAAACGTTGCACATCAAATGATAAACATAGCAAATAATTTTTTGATACAATTAATAGACGTAGCCTAAAGATGTCACCAAAGGCTCATCGTCGATCAATTATACTATGTTAAAAAATAAACATCACCAAAAAGGGGGAATGTAGCCAAACATATAATAATAGCAATGTTTACAAGTCACCGTATGTATTTATTGGCAACGTTTAAGTATTGCTAATATGTATTTAGTATGTCAGATGACCATCATAAACGTAGCAAAAAGAGACCATTAGTGACGTTTAAACTTAATTATGTTACAATAATTGGTGACGTTTAAATGGGATTATTTTTTAAATCAAGCAACATTTAAACATAGTTAAAAAACTTTTTGCTAATGAAAATTTTGAAGAAGTAATACATTAGCAACGTTTAAACGTAGTTATATTACTATAATTGGTGACGTTTAAACGTAAGCATACATTTTCCATGCAATAAAAACATTACTAAGATATACTGTATAACTATGTTTAAACGCAGCTATTAATAGCCATTGGCTACGTTTGAACATGATAATTTTTATCATTTGGCAATGTTTAAACGTAGTTATTTTTATTATTAGGAAATGTTTAAACATGATTATTAGTGAACTTAGGGTTTATTATTTGATTTTAATAAGAACAAAACAAAAAAATATAATTAAACTTATTGTTTTTTAAGAAAACAAAACAAGTGGATAATTAAACTAAGTATTATTATATTATTTTGAGATAATTGAATAAGTTGAATTAGCTTACTTAATGATTAAATATAGCAATTATCTCTACAAGAAATTTAATCTTTTAAAGTGGTGATCAAATGATCTTGAAGTTATATTACAAAGAGTATTTGTTTGTTGTGTGTTAAAAGAATTTTCAGGTAATATTTGGTCTACTAGGTTGACGGTTCAAGGAAAAACAGGCTGACGGTATAAAACCCTGGAAAACGAAACAAAAAGCTCACTGACTTGGAAGAATTGGCTCATCGGTTCACTTACCAGTAGAGTAAATTTTACTGACTTGCTGATAAATCAAAGTACCAACATCCTGGTAAGTCAGATTCAACTAGCCATTGGAGTATTGAATGCATGTAATAGAAAGAAATGAATGGGATAATATAAATACTCAACAACCCGACCAAGAACAGTAGAGAATTGATCTTTTGCTACAATATTTCAACATTCTCTTGTATTCTTATTGTCTATAATTCGCATTGTCTCTTATATCATAAATTACTAATATTTAGAGAGATTTGAAATGTATTGTTTGTGAGCTATTAATTGTAAGTATTGAGAGTTAAAAACACTACACCAATATTTCTTAAGATTGAGTTTTTGTATTGAGAGTTGAAATTGTGATTTGTGTTGAGAGTTATGAGTGTGAAACCAATGCAATCAAGTTTGTATTTGTGTAGCTCTTAGAGTTTAGATTAAGAAATCAATAAAGTGATGTGAAGTTCTCGGTTGGAGGTATTATGTATCCATAGAGACTAGGGGGCAGTCTGAACTTCACGTTATATCCAAGCTTGATCTTCTTTATCCTTATCTCTTTTAATTTCCACACTTATTATTGTTCTATTGTTGTTTTGATTACTTTTATTATTGCATTTAGTTGTTTATATCAAAAAAGAATTGCAATTTGTCCTTAAACTTAATTCAACCCCCATCTTGAGTTTAGCCTAGTGTTCTTTAATTGGTATCAAAGCTAGTCTCTAATCACTTACTTAACTGCATACTAGAGTAAAGGTCATGGAATTTAATACACTAAGCTTTATGGAAGGGCAAGTTATAAATAGACCACCACTCTTAACTAGGAATAATTATCCTTATTAGAAATGTAGAATCAGTATATTCTTAAAAGCACAAAATAGATTATTATGGCATGTAGTGGGTAAAGGGCCATTCAAAATAGAAGGCAAATTAGAAGATAATTATACTAATAATGATTGGAAGTTGTTAAACTTAAATAAAATAGCTATGAATATCTTGCATTGTGTCATTAATGAAAATGACTTTAATAGAGTTTATACATGTAAGAGTGCTAAGGAAATATGGGAAGAATTAAAAGGTACATATGAAGGAACTAGTCGAGTAATGGATACAAAGATAAGCTTATTATGTGGACAATTTGAAAACTTTAGAATGGATCCAAATGAAACTATTGATGAAATGCATAATAGATTCGTCAATATCATCAATCATTTGAGTGTTCTTAGAAAGACATTTACTAACCTTGAAATAAATTTTAAAATTCTTAAGTCTTTGCCAAGAGATTGGGAAGCCAAGAGAACCACGATTGAGAATTCATGATCTTAATATAATGCCAAAAGAGCAACTTCTTGGAACTCTTAAAACTAACGAGATGATTAAAAAGAAAGAAGAGGAATCTAAGAAGAAAACAATTACTTTAAAAGCAACCAAAGAGAGCTTTAGCAGTGATGAAAGTGAGGATGAAGATGATGATGATGTGGCGATAATCACGAGAAATGTTAAGAAATTCATGAAGTTCAATACGAAATTGGCAAAAGATAAGGATGAAAACATATCTCAATCAAGGAAGGAGAAGAAGGAAGTAATCAAATGCTATAATTGCCAAAAACCAAGTCACATTCAACAATATTGCCTGGATCTTAAGAAGGCTGAGAAAGGAGCAAGGAAAAAGGCTATGATGGCAACTTGGAGTGATTTAAGTAACTCAGAAGGAGAAATGTGCTTTATGGCAATAGATAATGAGGTATGTTCTACTTCTAGTGGTTTTTCATTTAATGAGCTCAAAAATATGTATGATGAGTTACTTAAGGAATTTATTAAGGCTCAAAAGAAGAACAAGATGATGAAACAAATGATTATTGAAATAGGAAGTGAATTTGATTTATTTAGAAATGAATATAATAAATGAATGATGTCAAAGAAAGTTTAGAGGAGGATAATGAGCACTTAAGATTAGAAGTTGATAAATTAAATAAAAACAATGAAGCCTTAAATCTTAGGACTGAGGAGTTAGCTAAGGAAAATGATCAATTAAAAGAAAAGTGCAGCACTTAAGATTAGAAGTTGATAAATTAAATAGAAACAATGAAGCCTTAAATCTTAGGAATGAGGAGTTAGCTAAGGAAAATGATTAATTAAAAGAAAAGTGCAACTCTCTTAAAACAAAAGTTGATAGCATGAAAAATGAAGATGATATGGTTGATAGGCTAGGAGAACTTCAAATTGAAAATGCTATCTTAAAGTCTAGCGTAGATGATTCAAAACAAACTATAGCCAAGTTCGTGAATGGAGAAAAGAATTTAGATAAGCTCCTTAGCTCTCAAAGGCAAGGATTGAACAAAATTGAAATTAGCTATAGTAGGGAATACATTTACAAGTCTTACAAAAATCACTTTATAAGACAAACAATTAAGACTTGTAACTATTGCACTAGATATGGCCATATTGCACATACGTGTGCAATATGTCGCAATACCGATTTGAATCATAAAGGTAAAATGGCTTGGGTTCCAAAAGGATAAGGATATATTATTGCAATTAACCACAAAGGACCCAAACTCACATAAGTACCAAAGAAGCAATCACATGTTTTTGTAGGAACCTCAAGTAGGAGCTACTTAAGAAACTCAAATGGAGAATGATCAAAGAAAATTCAAAGTGCCTCCAAAATGGTATTTGATTCAAGAAATTCATTCAAGTAGTCTCCATATAATAACTAACATATCTTGTGTACACTTAAAGTTCTATACATTTGCTTAACGCTTCCTTGTGCACATATCTACCATCTCTTGATTTTAATGTCAAATATTAGCTCCCACATGTTTAAATATGCTAATATTTTATGGTTGAATGGTTGGCTTGATTTGATTATGAAGCTATGCATAATTAATATATCCTCAACCACATTTGAGCTCAAATAAGTATTTAGGGATTTAACTAGTGTTTTTGCAATTACTAGCTTTGCAAGCTATGCTTAAGCTCTCATCATGTCATAATGTACATATAAATCCTGCTTAGAATGGATAGTTGCAAATATCATACTTTTTGTGCACATTTAAAGTTTCTCATGAATACTTAGAATCATGTGTGCTCAATTTTGCCATGTTTCGATTTTTGTGCTCAAATCCAATTCCCACATGTTTAATTTTGTCTATAGATTATGGTTGAATGATTAAGTTCGCCTACTTTTGTTTTTGTGCAAATTTAACTCTTTTAGACTCAAATTAAGCTCTTATTGTTGTTTAGGAAGTCATGTGATCATGTTGTCTATTTGCATACTATATGTCTTAATCATGCTACCCTTATATCTATAGACACCATTGAAACTTGTTTAGAATGCCAAATTATCATGAACTTGATTTAATATGTATGTGTGACATTAAGCTCAATTTGTATTTAATGGTTGATTTTGATGATTTCAAGTGATAATTTTAAGACTTCCAAATCCTTCTCGCGATATTTTCCTTCCAACATGCTTGAACATGATGATGAAACTTACTTAAAGTATTGATTTGTGATAACTAAGCCCCATTACTCAAAATTAGTCATTCATATATTCGGATGGCTTAATAGTGAACTTTCTAGCAACTAATGACTTAATTCTTGTTAAATCGTACTAATATTGTTAAGATACCAGCTTTTCACACTCAAGTGGACATAAGAAACATGTTCATGTAAATTCCATGCATAAAACATAGCGTTTAGCATGATTTGGGTACACTTGAAGTCATTCACAAAACATAGCATTTAGCATTGGTTTTCGTACCCAAAACCAAGTCTCATGTGTTTATTTTCATCCTTAAATGATGTTCAAGTAGTCAAACTAGCTTGATTTGAATTTCGTGCATATTTGACCTCTCTAGACCCTTTTTAGGTTCTAAGTGCATTGTGGAGCATTTCATAATTATTTATACCAATATAAATGTTGCTTAGTTTGATCAAGCATTTTTTATGTTTCTTGTTATCTTTCAAATATGCTTAAACCATAAACTTATCTTGAATTTGAGAAAGAATTCATACTTGCTCAATAGCTACATTTATGCTTAACATTTGATTTTAAGGAACTTAAGTAATGATTTTTCAATTTGTAGAGCCTTAAAGCTATATTTTGTGCCTACTATGCTCAAACATGCATTTGAAATTTGCTTGACTTGTTGGTGTGCAAAAACTCAATGTTTATGTACCTATTTGGCTCATGCATGCACACTTTTACTTTATCATGAATTACTTGGTTCTATGGACTTGATTCAAATGAATCTCGGCTCTCTCGTTAAAAAATGAGTTTTTCAAGCCTTAACAGACTTAAATAAACTTTTTTGAAGTGTTAAGATGTTGCTTGAATCTTTAGAAATCAATTTAGATTGGTAAACTTGCTCAATCAAAAGACCTTACTTTTTTTTCTGTAATCATATAGACAACCAGCTTGCCGGTTAAATAATTCACCAGCTTGCCAGTATACCTATGTATTTAACAACTTGTTTTTGCTTCTGTATGCTTAACTGACAAACCGGTATACTGCTCTAATTTTTTATTTATATTCGGTTCTATTCTTATAACTAACAAGCCGATTCACCTAAGTACCTATAAGTCGACATATTCCTCTATGTAAGCAAATTGTTTTGGTTCTGTTCTAAGAACCGGCAAGCCGATACTGACCCCCCATACTACCAGCTTACCGGTACTATTTTCTACAACAAATTTGCAACAGTTTTATTCCTACAACCAGTATACTGGCCCCCCATACTACCAGCTTACCGGTACCTCTATTTCCAACCATAAATAATACCATTCCTTTCTCTCTCTTTCCTTCTTCTTCCTTAAACCCTTCTTTTTCTTCCTCCAAACCCTAGAATCCTTCTCTCTCTTTAATCTTCTATCGCCAAACTCTCAAAATCATAATTTTTCTTTATTATTCAAATCACACTCTCTTCTTCTCCTTCACACGACTTTCTCTCTCAGTTAACCCCCCATCCACCATTAAGATGCCACCTTAATGAACTATAGCAACTTCTTGATGAACTATCACTACCTATCTTGCCTTATTCCTCCTCTAGTTTAAAGATAATGATTTATAAATTGTATAAATTACTAACTTCCAATCTATTTTGTATATGCTCTTCATTATGTTTTTTCTCATGTTATTAATTTAGCCATGAGCCACTACTATTGTTATTTTCTATTATCTTACCTTAGCCCTTATCTTGGCTTTTATTGCTTATGTTAGTTATCTATATTGTTTAGCACTTATAGTTCATATATCTCAAGGAGTTATTACACTCTCCATAGTTGGCTCACATTTTTGAACATTTGATGTGGTATGGGCTAATCTTGATGAATTCATTATGGAGATTTTATCTCGCATGGTTTTTTCACTTCTTTGATTTCACTTTTGTAGGGGCATATCCTAAGGTTTAAGCCGGGATTATGCCAAAATTTCGACTTGAATCCTCTTCTCTCTTCACCGCCTGAATCTTCCTCTTTTTTTTTTTTATGAGGCCAAAGGGGGAGAAATATTCAAGTTATTAGAGCGTCAAAACGTATATTACATCAAATTGTTAATAGTTACTCAAAGATGATATTGATCCTATCACTTTGGCATATCTTGATTCTTTGAAAGTTTGATATATTCTTTATGTGAAGAAGTGAGACTTAATTCCTTAGCACATCAATATACTCTCATTTTGCAAGCACTCACTTGATTTTATTCAATTGTCAAATATCTTGAAATCGAGTGCTAAATTGAGGGGAATATTAGATTAAGGGGGAGCAGTTAAAGTATAAGATTTTTGTGCTCCTCAAAAAGGGGGAGATTGTTGAACCTAAGGTTCATTATTTGATTTTGATGAAAGCAAAACAAAAAGTATATAATTAAACTTTTTTTTTTTTTGAGAAAACAAAACAAGTAGATGATTAAACTAAGTATTATTATATTATTTTGAGATAATTGAATAAGTTAAATTAGCTTGCTTAATGATTAAATATATCAATTATCTCTATAAAAAATTTAATCTTTTAAAGTGATGATCAAATGATCTTGAAGTTATATTATAAAGAGTTTTCGTTTGTTATGTGTTAAAGGAATTTTCAAATGGTATTTGGCCTACTGAGTTGACGACTCAAGGAAGAACCAGGCTGACAGTATAAAGCCCTAGAAAACATAAAGAAAATCCCACTAACCTGGAAGAACCGACTTACCGATTCACTTGCTGGTTCACTTGCTAGTTCACTTGCTGGTGGATCAAAGTACCAGCATGCCAGTAAGTCAGATTTAACTAGCCGTTGGAGCATTGAATGTATTGTAACCGAAAGAAACGAATGGGATAATATAAATGCTCAACAACTCGACCAAAGACAGTAGAAAACTGATCTTTTGCTGCAATATTTCAATATTCTCTTCTATTCTTGTTATCTATAATTCGCATTGTCTTTTTTACCAGAAATTGCTAATATTTAGAGAGATTTGAAGTATGGTGCTTGTGAGCTATTAGTTGCAAGTCTTGAGAGTTAAAAACACTACACCAATATTTCTTGCAATTGAGTTTTTGTATTGAGAGTTGAGATTGTGATTTGTGTTGAGAGTTGTGAGTGTGAAACTTATGTAATCCAGTTTGTGTAACTCTTGGAGCTTGGATTGAGAAATCAATAAAGTAGTGTGAAGTCCTCGGTTGGAGGTATTATATGTCCGTAGAGACTAGGGGGCGATCCGAACTCCACGCTATATCTGAGCTTGATCTTCTTTATCCCTATCTCTTTTAATTTCCACACTTATTATTGTTCTATTGTTGCTTTGATTACTCTTATTATTGTATTTAGTTGTTTATACCGGAAAAGAATTGCAATTTGTCCTTAAACTTAATTCACCCTTACGTTCCCTCCCTTCCCCTCTTGAGTTTAGCCTAGTGTTCTTTAATTATTTTATCCTTGGATGACGTTTAAATATAGTTATTCATTTTTTTCATTGATTAAAATACCAAAAAAATTCTATAGTAGTTACATTTAAACATGGCTAATGAAGATAACTCCATAAATGCCTTATTTTGTCGTCACTATTTGATTTTTCACTCGCAAATATGGCAATTATGATGCCATAAGATTTTTATATACACTAATATATATACATTATAAAAAAAAAAAACTTTCTTTCAAAGTGCTCATATCAATATTATAAAAGACAATGTGCTTTCTTTTAAAACACTCATATTAATCAATGTACATATACTATTTTACTTATAAATAACCAAATATAAAACCATAAACAAATAAATTCTCCATAAGTAATATTAAAGCTAATACGTATTTCAATACATTTAACAAAATAAAACTTAAAATATATATATAAAATTTCAAATTCTTCATACATTTGACTTAAATATGCGTGGCCACAACAAGTCTTAAACATGAAATCCAACTACCTAAAAAACCTACTTATATATTTCATCAATCATCCTCCTCAAAGTTTTTGTTGTCAACATTATTTGATAGAGGAACATCATTCTCTTCAGATCCTACATTACAATAAGAGAAAACTAGTAAAACAAAAAATCAAAGAGAAAGTGAAAGCTAATAAAGGTTTTTGACAATTTACCTTGATTGTTCGGCATATTCTTGCCAAGTTATATAATTGCCTAAGTAAGCATAAATAGTTGCAAAGCATTTATATTAAGTCAAAATTTCATATTCACAATAGTATAATAGTAAGCTTAGAAGCTAATGCAGGCCTTGATTCTAAAACATGAAAACCAATCACTATTTTGAATCTTAGTTGCTAATTATGTAAGGTAATATCTAATTTATGCTAATAATAAAAATCAACTTAGAGAGCGGAAGAGACATCCTTACAAGTAAGAATCTACTTTTAAAGACTCAATGACCTCCAAAGTCTAAATACCCAGTAGAAATGCTTATTAAAAATAATCTATTATATCTAATTGATTATAAATTTGAAAAATAACAAATCTTTTCACATTCAACACGATAAATAAACCTCAAAACATGAAACAATGATTGAGTCATCAAATAAAGTGAGATATTAACATGGATTTTTTAAGTTTCATTTTATACTATAAACTATTTCAAGTCTTTTCTTTTCCTAAAAATATGTTAAACCTATTAAGTGCATAACAATGATTGTAAAGAAATCAATTACAATTCCACATAATGACCTTGGATAGTCACCTACTGGCACATGTTTTAAAAAAAAGATTTGTCAAGCTAAGTGCACCAACTACTATGTGGTTCCTTATTTCACTAACCATAAAAACTTCTTTTACTTAATAATTCTCATAAGTAATTATGTATTTTTTTTTATAAAGATAGCCAACTAATTTCATCTTGAAAACTCAATAGATAGATATCCAACAGTAAGCATCCAACATCATTACTTGTTTCAGTAACCACAAAAAACCAAAATACCTTAAGAGAAACCAAAGAACATGAGAGTAAATCTAAACATTTTGCTTGGCTTAAATAATAGCCATCACCAAAAGTAAGAGCCTTAGAAGTTTAATTATTAATAGGGTTTACTTTAGAATTAGACTTCGTGAAAAAATTAAATCAAATAACATGTTGATTAAAGGAGGTCATAGAAAAAGATACGACTCAAAATTGAAACTCTTATTTCTTGGAATTCTAATGATCAACAAACGAAGGGAATAAAAACATGAATATTTTTTAAATGTATAATTTCATAGGATAGAAATAATTTCATTTTACTACTATGTTTATTTAGCAATGCTAAGAACATCATGTGAAAAAAATATACATCTACTATCATTTGATTTGTATATCCTCTTATCAAAGAGATTACCAAGTATAGAATCTACCTCTTCAATCAATATATTCAAAATACTTTGATGCATGCATAATGTAACAGCACATTTCATAGAAACCAAAATTATGATTAACAGTAGAAGCGTTGTAGTAATTGCCAAGCATTGAAACCAAAATATACTTACTCATTGGTCTTGACTATCAAACCTTTGTTGTAGTTGTCTACCCTGTTCTCGTTCTTCTTCAAGTTGTATTAGTGCAACTTGCAATCGTTCTTACATCTCCCGATCATAATTTTGTCTTCTTGAAGATTTCCTGATCGCCATTGGTCCATATCCCATGCTAAGATGGTAGTCGATCCTCGATTAGGCACCCAAAAGTTCATCAACTATCTCTTATGTAGTCATTGGTTTTTCAAAGTTTAGAGATTCTTCATACATCTTGATCATCTTCTTCTAATATAAAACAAAATACAAAAAGTGACTTTACATTATTACATATCAATCAAGCAATATGTTCCAATAGATATTCAATACTTATTTTAGTATCATTTCATTAGTAAACTGAAGAAGGACTTAACACTTATTCAATGTACCAACATTGAAATTTTCCCATGCTTAATGATTGTAGAAACAAGTAACCATGAGACAAAATTGTCACGTAACATATTTAATTCTCCACTATTCATTAACTGACATAATCCTTAGTGGCTTTCTAAGAAATCCATCCACCATTACCATCAAGCTTTGGATCACAATATCTAGTTTGCTTGAAAAACTTTATTACATCAAGCAGTTGTTGATTTCTAGCAATCTAATCAAACATATGATATAAAGTTAAGGGCTTAATCAATTTAGCAGTGTATACGTAAATTATTTAAGATACTTATGTAAACATTCCTTCTGCTCTTAAAATGATCTAGATCCAGACCCATGTAAATATTTCACTTTATTACATGCAGCCTTCCCATTCATTGACTTAGTTCTCTATTTGTTAAAACAACAAAAAGTTGATGTAATTATTTACTCAAAACACCTAAGGAAAAAACGACTCCTGTTAGAGTTTAGTTGCCTTGAAGAATCTCCAAAATCTAAATCTCTCTTTCTTTTGCAATCTCTCTCTTCCATTGCTCTGTTGCATTTTTCCAAAATTCATCATTTTGACCTTCAGGTTGAGCTGCATCACCAACTTTCATCCACTTAGTTTTAGTTTTGTAGCAATGGTTTCTAGGGATGATTCCCATCCATCGATCAGTAGTATGAAACCTTTTAGGATCCTTTGTGACATCATCAATATTCAAACGGTTCTTTACATAAATGGAGAGGAGAGAAGAAATATTAAAAAGAACATAAAAAACATTAAAATTACATACATGACACATTATAGTAAACATTAGAAGCCCTTTAACAAAGTATAATGGATACAACATAACACGTGTGTATTACATAATAAAGTAAAGGAAGATCTTAAGAAACAATTTATCAAAGAAAGTTTTAAATTTAAAAGAAAATGTGTGAGTCAATTAGTCATAAGTTTCTGCTCATATAGCATACATACATATATGTAAAATAAATTGCAATAAACTTGCTACATAAAGATAACTCTTACTTGCATTCTTTCTCATACGCGTTGGTTTTCTGAGGGATCAAAGTTACTCCAATCACTAATACAAAGGGGTAGCAAATCCTGACATGTTAATCCTATTTCGGATGCCATCGCAAATGATTGTGCAAATGATAATGGGTAACCTCCATTTGCAATAAACTCAACTATCATTCTACCCTTACTTCTCTTATTTTGTCTCTCTAATATAAGTCCTCAATATGCACTTCTCTTACTAGTAGATGCCACTAAGCTACCTGCTATTGCAAATATTGGCAAAAAAATTTGTTAAGAATGAGTTAAAAAAATTGATTATTTTTGTGCATATACTTTCATAGATTACTTGAGGATTAAGAAGGACGAGAAGGTATGCTACTGCTTTGCCTAGACGTATGAACTATATCATTGTTTGAGGCATCATTATGTTTAGGTGTATTTTGTGAAACTTCATCTTGTGTAGAGGCATTGCATTCACCATATTGATTTGTGTGGGAATTTGCTATTACATTATTATGCACCTCCTACTCATTATGGTCAATATCGAGCTCATCATAAATAAAGAGTTGAGTGTTTAGCCTTCTCCTTCCACCCCTTCTTCTTTGCATATTCCCTCGGCCATTGGATTTATGCAAAAAAAAAAAAAAAAACTATCATTTATAATTATCAACATTAATGAAGTTAAAATGATGGTCAAAATTGAGGTAACTGTAATTGACAATTAGTAAAGACATGAGTTAGAGGATTGTCAACGACTAAAAAGATATACTCCTTAGTTGATTCTATCCATACTACATTTCTAACCATAAATGGAAATGACTAAAAAATATAATCCTCCAGTATTTATTTTTTTTAATTGCCATAATAAAACAATAATTAATTCTTTATTTGTTAACCCTACATGTTATTTGAAGTAGCAGTCAATTCATTTTCATAGACAAATCATGCATATAAATGCCACAATCTAAGGACAATAAAATAAACATCAAAACAAATTATTAGAAACACAAATACTACTAAGGTAAACATTAATACTTTGCATATAAAACATTAATAAATAAATAATCATACATTAATCGTTACAGATATCATAATCAATAAGTGTATTGTCAAGCACCTCATCTTCCTCCCCATATTCATCAAATTCAACATTAACATCATGCTGTACTCAATTGGATGCTTGAATTATCCTTTGTACTAATTCTCCAGCAATAGTATCAGAGCGTACATCATTTTTTAAGCACACATCTACATCACAATCAGTTATTGGTGATCCTTCATTTCCTCTTTCATCATTCCTTATGAGAAATTCCACCAAGCTATCATTCACTAATTGAGCTTCAACATCGATAAACAAATTCACATCACCAATGAGAGAGTCTAATGTAAAAAATATGTCGATGCTCAAAACATTGTACCACATGCCAATCAACACCTAATTCGATGTCCTTTAAGTAGTAAATTTGCTTAACTTGTGATGCCAACACATAAGGGTCATTTTCATACCACGTTCGAGTGACATTAATACTTTTGATGTTGTTATCAACTCTTACATTGTGATGCCTCTCATTAGTGTCCCACCGCTTACATTTGAATAAGAAAACTCTTTTGTTTCGAACATAAGTGAACTCATATATATCTGTTAAAACCCCATAAAATTCTATTACGCTTGCATATCATCTTGGTTTCCTTCTACCAATACTCCACTATTGTGGGTCTTCTTCCTATTATCAAAATCTGATGTATGAAAACGTACACCATTGAATATCATTTTGTTGTATCTTTTGTAGCATGAATTCAGTCCTATTGACAATGAATATAATGTGCTAATGACCAGATCATAACTCTCGTACAACGAACTCATAGATAGAATTGATAAACAATAATTTTCTTTTTTTCATAAGTTAAATAGTTAATGTTTGGTCAACTTTTCAATAACACAAAACTAAGCTTATCCTAATTACCTTATTCATAAACCATTGACTAGATTCCTTTCTATGGTGCCCATCTATTTCATCACCATATTGTAACCTTAAAGTAACCTTATGTTCCCTAGAATACATTTTTCACTTTTCTAAATAATTACATTGAAGTAATACTATAGCATATAAATTGCACTTGCTACACACTTACATTAAGTAAGGTTGAATCTCGTAACAGTTGTTGATAATATTTCATTTCATCACTTCAATCTCCACATTTGATAATACAACATATGAGAGAGGAGAAATGAACCCAACTTTATTTGTGAAGACAGTTAAGCTACCTTCTTCTAAGGAATCAAAATTTCTTTCTAAATGATTAAATGTTGTTTCAATATCTTGTAAGTGAAGGGAACACCAAGTCAAGCACTCATAAACAACATAAGCTTTTGCAATCGAGCCTTCTGGATGAGCTCTATTTCTAATGAATTGCTCTAAAGAGCCCAAATATCTACGCTCAAGAATTTGAATAGAGTGTCAAAAGCTTAAATCATAACATAAGAAAGTTAAAAGTTATTGACCTACCAATATGCGATGCATAACCATCAAGTAGCTTGACATTCCTTAAAAACTGACAGAATAATCTCCTCTCTTTAGGATTTAATACATAGCTGGCACATGGCATTAATCGTATTGCTCCACCAAATGCAATTTCTTTCTAATGCCAAATTCCTCTAGATTAAGTCTAGCCTTATAAGTGTCTTTTGTTTTTCCCTTAGTTCTAAGAATTGTATTGACAATATTCTCACAAATATTTTTTTCAATACTTATAACATCCAAATTATGCCTAAGCATCAATCTTGACCAATATGGTAACTAAAAGAATGTCGACTTTTTTGTCCAATTGAACCTATCTACATGATGGATTCTTTTAGCATTGTTTAAATTCTTTCTCATAGGCATATCTACTAGAGATTGTAATTGGCGAAGGATATCATTACCGGAATACTCTATAGGGGCTTCATAATTTTCAATACGCATATCTCCATCGATGGTTGTCCTCTAACCACATCCTATGACCAACAGATCCAATCTTGCTATTAAGCCTTAATGATGGTGTTTAGTCTTCACATATAGGACAAGCACTGTATCCTTTTGTACTCCATCTAGACAAGTTCCCATATGTAGGAAAGACATTGATTTTCCACATTAGAGCGGCATGCATTTTAAAAGAAGACTTTGAATATGAATCATATACCCATAATCCATTAACCCAAAGATCTTTCAATTCTTCAATTAAAGGCTGTAAGAACACATCGATCTCCCTCCCTGGTGCTTTAGGTCCTGGGATTAACAATGGCATCATTATATACTCTTTATTCATGCATGATAACTCTAATTTTAAACATATTTCATATGGTAATTTTATAGTATTTCCCTTACATTTTTTGTTTTCTTTAAAGAAATTGATACTTAATTGAGTAAAATGTTGATTTCAGGGTTTAAACGCGTTCTAGGCTCGAAAACGAAGAAAAGAAATCAAGTTTCACTCAATTCCGAGTTCAAATGAAGAAGTTATGAAATTTTGAAATTGTATAGAAAATTTTGCCTTAGTGCAGAAAGTTACACGACCTGAGGATACGGCGGTGTCCTAGGTCGTGTCTGGTGACGAAAACAGAATCCTTTTGATACACTATAAAAGGACATATTAAGGTTTCAAAAAACAGAGAGACATTACAGAAACGGAGAGACACAAGAGAAGAGAAAGAGACTTAAGGAACAACATCAAGAAAGAGGGAAACAACATCAACTTCAAGATTAGAGAGATTGTTCATCAATCAAAAGGGGTTTCCATATTTTATTTTATATTATTGATGAAACTCGTTTTTAGATTCATTATAATAGCTTAGAATTTGAGTATTTAGGATTATGGAACCTAAGGTTTCATGTGATTCTTGGATTGATTTAGAAATTTCAATAAAGTTTCTATTTTTACTTGATTCGATTATGTCGTTTAATTATTGATTGATATTTCTAGAATATCAATATATGATATTATGCATGTTGATTGAGAAATTGCATGTGTAATTAGATATTTACATAATTGAAAAGGATTACATGTATAATTAGAGATAAGATACATGTTTCTTCTGGAAAGTTAATTATTTGTATGGGAATTCATTATACATTAATGCAATTCTAAATTATATTACTAAGTGAAGAAATTCCGGTAAATAATTTAGGATTAGGGTTAATATGCTTGAGAAAGGTATTAACTTTAGTTGTGAATCCCTCCGGTCAAGAAAAATAGAAACCGAATTGAATATATTTTAAGCGATCACATGTTAAACTCTAGGGGAAATAATTCCTAAATACGTTATTACTTTCTTGAAGTCGTTCTTGATTTTATCGTTTTTTTCAATTGCTTAATTAAGTCTTATAATTAAGTTAGTTTGTTAATTTTAGTATTTTTAATTATTTTAAATTTTCACAATTTTCCGGTTAGATAATAAAGCTAAGGTTAATATTAATACTCGAAGTCTCTAAGGGATCGATTCGGACTCACATCCGCTATATTAAAATTGATAGGTGCACTTGCCTCATACCGGTACACTTGCCTCATACCAATGCACATCCAAGGAGGCAAATTGTATGTAATTAACAATACCGACTACATGCTATATGATTGGCTCATAGTTCCAGAAGGATTAAAACTATCACTAGCTAGCCCGAACCTGACATTACAAGCATCCCCTGTAAACTCAAGAAATTGCATGTCAAATTTCACCCAAGATAACCCATCTGTAGGATAACCCATTAAGTTGTCTTACTTTTTATGTTCCTCTTTATGCCAACGCATTTTCTATGCAATTTTAGGGTTCATAAAAAGGCGTTGCAACAGTTTCACAGGAAAGTAATGCAAAACCTTATGAGGAATAACCTTCCAAGATCCATCGAACACCTAATATCTTGAGGTACCACTAGTAGGGCATTTTGTGAGATGCTTGTTACTATCCCAAAACAAGCAACAATCATATTTGCAAGCATGAATATGATGACAACCTATGCCCAATCCCCTCAAGTATTTGTTCGCATGATAATATGACTTGGGAAGGGACTCTCCATATGGTATTGCATCACACAAAAGTTGTAAAAGCATATCAAAAGACTTGTTACTCCACTTATTATATACTTTTTAAGTGGAGTAGCTTCACTATAAAGGAGAATTTCGATAACTTACACCTTAGATAAAGCTCTTTTTGTGAGTCAACTCTTAAACCATCAACAAATTCAACTGGAATATCAAATCCATATCCAAAGGTAGAACCTTCGGCTTGATTATCAATAAATGCCTCTAAATCTTCAAGCATGTAATCAAGCTCGTCAATATCATCACTATTTGCCTCATTATAACCCTCTTCAATATCGGGTCTTATTTCCCATTCTCTATGATGTAATCAACAACGAGGTTTTGTAGGCAATTCAATAGTTGGCTCCTCAACATAATAAATCCAATATCGGTTTGTTACATTTATTCCATCTATAAGCAAATGTGCTTTTATTACGTGAACAACATGTAAGTTGGCATTTAAGCACTTCCTACATGGACTTCTTAACTTCGTGTCCATTCCATACTTTAAACTCAAGTTTGCAATAAGAAGCTCTACACCCTGTTGGTACTCTTCACTTTCAATTTCACAATCCATCCAGCTCTTATCCATGATTCTAACATAAACCAATAATCTTTGTAGAAATAATAATTTAAGACATATAAGGCAATACTCTTGATAATTCTTCCAAGCATATATATTTTTAAAAAAATAAGAGAAAGTTACAGAATATAAGTTGTTCAAGCTCGAGCTTGTCTATATTGTGTAAGTATATTTGTCATTATTCGTATTAGTTTTTATCTCGGCTCATATTAAAAAGGGAATTCAAATTTAAACTATTTGACAATCAACAAATGCTATCAGCACATTTGTAATGGAAGGATTCTTATAGGTTTTTAACCAAACAGTATTGATAATTGTTAATATAGGTGTATATTGACGCCTAAATTAACAATAATTTATCTTCAAAACTATTTTTTTTTTAGAAATACGCATATACTTCAAAATTGTATTGCTAAAATCTTTAAACCATCACTAAAAGAAGCACGAAAAACGACAATTTTGGTATTTTAATAACAATTTAAGAGTTACTTGCATATTTTTTAAATTAAAAATTATGAAAATAAGTGAAAGTACACTTTGAGAGTCTAAGGTTCTACTCATATTTGATAAATAATTTTAAGGTTATAGATGCAATTTGCCCATATTTTTATTTATACGGTATCGTGCATCAATCTTTCATAGTCATAATCATGTGTATCCTAAGAGGATAATATATTATACCATAAGCTTGAATATAAAGTATGACAAGTCATGTATTTCTTTATATACCTTTTTTACAAAACCTATGTAAAATTTAACTTGAAGATTCCTACAAGTATCAATATATGTATATGGATTAAAGTGACAAAGTTATATCAAGTTATATTTTTACAAACACAAATGTAAACGTGAAGTAAGATATATATGTAATAGACCAATACAAATAGCTAATTTAATGTCAAAGATTATGTGGAACCAAGCTAACATAGATAAAGAAAACTAAAGACATGATTTCTTCAAAAATTGAAGTGAAGGTAATTGAATTGTTTAATGGCTCTTTGGTCTTATGTCTAGAAAATAATTTGTTAATAGAGGGAGATCATTTATACATAGCCTTACCTTCCTCAACCCAATGATCTTTTATTCTCCAAAGAAGCAATTTAACCAAATGAAAATCAAAACATCAAGAACCCACCAATTGCAACAAGAATATATTATCATAAAATAATGCCATCTATAATAAGTTTAAAACCAAAGAATAAACAAAGTCATGTGTTTACTCTAACTTATAAGGTAAAAAGACTATCTTTAATCTATATTTCTTTAGTGAAGGAGTCAACTCCAATAAATGCTTTGTACTGATTGTTGAACTTCTTATTTACTTATCTGTAAAATAGAATAGGAAGAACACATAATAACCACCTTTGAGGTTTAAAAGATCCCATAAAACATCAGAAAATAAAAAGGTCCTAATGATTTAAATGAAGATTTAACAAATATTTAATTGATATTGACAAAAGGACACTAATCATCAATGATGTCTTCCTACGCCAGACCAAATAGTTTCTTTGAAATATGTTGATTTGTTTTTCAATATTGATTGAAAATGGTAAATAATATCACAATCCTACAAAAGGGCCTTTCCTAGTATAATAATATAAATATAATATACTTAAAAAGATTAAAGTAAAACATAAAGAATCCAATTAGATTTTAGCATACATTTACCAGATTTAAATGACTCAATTAAAACATAGGACACACTTGAATATCTATAGGATTTCAATATAGTAACCCAATGGAATTTCATGAAATATTATAAATAAGGTAACTCAAATTTCAATAACATTTTCAACTCTGCATCATGAAAATTTTAGTAGTTTTTTTAACTTTGCATCATGTCTTTCCTCAACTTAAAAGATGCAATTAAATATGATGGACTTACATTCAAAAGAAAAGATGATGCAGCATTTGAGATTTTTTTTGCAATTATAGTATATAATCAAGGTACAAAGACTTCTAAGCAAGGGAACTTAATTAACTTAAATCCATTATTTTTATGCTATCACAGGATGAACAATGTAATGATTTAATTATAACCCTCCAGATTTCCTACCTTCCTTTTCCCTTTGTTTCCTACTCTTTCTCTCTTTATCCATTTATTTTCCTCGTAAATTGAATTGAATTGAATAGACTAGCACATTTAATTTCTACAATTAATAGTTGTAGGTAGTAGATCAAGAACAAAAAATAAAAAGACAAAACACAAATAAAATTTCGTGATTGTTAGACAAATCACAGTCGTATGGAACAAAGCAAGTTATAGCTTAAAAAAACAACAAATAAGTACTTTCACAATTTTGTGAATAAATAGGCATTCTCTTGTAGAAGCGACCTATTCTTGCTAAAACTATCTAGATAAATAAGAAAAGAAAACTAGAAAATTGATCCTCCTCGTCCTAAAGTGCTAAGTTTGGTACAGGATGGAAAGGGAAGAAAAGAAAAGGAATATACTTTTAGCTAAAAGATTTATGCTCCTATTCATTATTCCATGTGCTTTCTACTTTGGCCATAGCTTATAATTTGTGTTTGGAATAGTAATGCTTATTATCAACTCAATTTGAATATGGAATTATGAAATTAGAAGACTAGGCTACTTGTAGGACTATCCTTGATCCAACTCTTGCCTAAAAGACTATAGAATGACCCGAGGATATACCCTATATTTAACCATGGAACTTCCGATATGATCGATGTACCTTTTCTCTTAAAAGGACACTGATCTTTACGACATCCATAGAAATTTAAATCCTCAGCTATCATTAAGATAAGACACCAACAATGCCTTGCATTTAAGATAGTGTATAATATAAACACGATGATAATTGAAAGCCCGATCCCATTTCTATATCGTGCTTCTGCTACAAACAAAATGCGAATATGCACAAGCAATATAATTTATATATCACAATTCAAAACTTTCTAGTTGTAAAATTTTCAATGACAAGATATGAACCATTACTACTATGACCATAAGATATAAAAGTATAAAGATAAAGGTAGAAAAATAACACTCCATGATGAGTAGAAGTAAAACACAAATCGAGCTACTTTTCTTAGAGGAACAAAGGTAAAAGCAAAGTAGTTAATGGGCACTTATAGTATTAGCTTTCTTAACGTCAATTCTATTAACCTTAACCTCTCCATCTATGAGTTCATAAACATAGACAACAGTTCGGAGACCATCAATGTCCTTCAAAACAAAGCTAGGGTTCACATCATAAGTAATGCTATTATAGGCACCAACTGCAAAGTTAGGATTTATGACCATACCTCCTTCATGCTCGTAGGCAGTAAATTGATGGGTGTGACCTATCATAAGGATATCTACATCCAGTTATCTCTGAAGCATGGCTAACGGAATAACCTTGATGCGTTCAATGAGATAGCATAATTAGCAAAAAATTGTAAACAGAAATAGAATTGCTATGCACTAAGGAAAGGGCTATTAATGTTGGATTGATTTTCATGTAAAAAACAAAAAACACTCAAATGCCAATGAGTTAATATAATAAAACCTCATTAATATACTACAATAATCCTATTCAAAACACAAATTAAGTTTCACAAAGTCTTATAAAGAAAATATCTTTGACACCAAATAAAGATTCAAAAGCTTAGGTCTCTAAGAATGAGGGTTCAAAGTCAATGCTAACTAATTATGTTTAATACTAATTTGAGTCACATAATCAATTAATTGTGAAACTTAAGTCCATAGTATACCTATGCTACCTATACAAGAGTTGAGTAGTTGCGAGAATTACTATCTTATATCTTCTAACGTGCATTCAAAGTGCTTTACCCTAATGCAAATAAGGTTAAGGCATGATACAATTTGCACTAGTTAAGGGTAATATAATAGTGTTAGTAGCTCAAAATTTCATAAAATTCCATCAAAATATGACAAAGATATCATTTCCCATGTACATTGTAGATACTTAATTTTTTACCCCTATATTTTTATTATTTTTCTTTCTTTTCTCAATAGGCCTTAAATTAAGAAAAGTAAAAAAAAATAAAAATAAAAATAAGAAAACCAAAAAAATATGAAGTTTAGGAAAAAATATAAAAATTTTCAAAAAAAAAAGAAAAGCATAAAAAATATGAAATATGGGTAAAAAACACAAAAATTAAGAAATTTAAAAAATGGGAAAATTTGGAAAAAAGTTAGAAAATTGAAAAATTACAAAAATTATAAAAATTGAAAAAATAAAAGATTTTAGAAAAAAAACTTTTTATTAGGGTAGATTTTTATTTTTTAATTTGATTTAGAAATTGAGCTGCCAAACCTGAATTTAAATTTAAATCTAGTCCAAGTTGACCGAGTTTGTATATACAATTTGATTGCACATATGAATAAGGCATAGGTTAACGACCCAACGGTTTGAATATAAGGTCTTGGGTTCAAATCTTATTTTAACAAAGGTAAGGAAACCTTTTTTTCTTTTTATTTTTTGTTAACTAGCACACTGCTAAGTATTAGGATCTGATTGTGCCACGTGTCCTGACACGTGGTAGCATCGAGTTGGGTGGCCTTGTTGACATGACGCTAAGTAATGTGCCACATCGGCAGGTTAGGAGTAGTTAGCACGGCTGACATGGCACCACGTCTGCACTTTTCCTCTTTTCGCTTGTTTTCCTCTCGATTTTCCTCTTTTTTCCTTCTTAAGAACAGCCCAACCCCCTCACTTTAGCTTTTCATTTTATGCTTTTTCCTTACTGAAACACACCAACTAGTAGTGCAAATTCATCCTTTACATAGCCTATTATGAATCAAATCCATTAACACGTTCAAACACAGTCAAAGGAGCATTAAATTTGAGCTCCAAAAATTCCAAAAAAAATGATTTTCTTGGTATTCTTTATTAAATCTGAATTCAAGCTTTCCATGTTTCTAGGATCAATTCAGGTATAAAAGGGTATTAGAGGAGCTCACACGAACACACACAACCAACAGAATCACTCAAAACAACCTCTCTCTCTCTCTCCCTACAATCACTTTCTCTCTCTAACCTACTCTTTCTCTCTCTTTGATTCTCTCTTTCCACTCAAATCGAGCCTAACCACCACCATAGCTGAGTTCCCTTTAGATTAAGCTCTCCAACCTGACCTCTCTCAACCACCGTCATAACCCCTAGCAACTTCCTCAAGCCACCCTCTATCAAACCCTAACCGACACCCCTCTCTCTCCTCGAACCACCAACCTCAGCCATCTTCGACCCAAATTAGCTACACAATCAAACTCCCCATATTTTAAAATCCCTACCCCAGCAGACCAATCACACCTAGCTGCCACCATGTCAAAGGACCATTAACCTCTGTTGATCGCCACCTTGAACAACCACCAAACGGCCACCTTAATCCATAGCACTTTGCCTACCCCCCCCCCCCTCCCCCCAATCCCCAATAAAAAACACATAAAAGACTCCTTACCCACTCGTTTTAATAGCCATAATAAGTAGAATCACATCATTGTTACTGCTGTTGTAGATGCCTGACCCGAATCTAGTAGAACCGACTCAACCCGACCTAAGATCTGACCCAGTGCCCCCGATTTAACCCGTGCGTCCCTCTTGGTCCGATCCAATTTTTTTTTTATTTACATATTTATTATAATATGCAATTGTAAAGGTGAAGAAGAAATGGGAAAGAAAAGAAAAAGAAAAACGAGAAAGAAAAAAGGAAGTAAAAAAAAAGAGTAGTTTATTTCTTTTTAGTTTAGTAAAAAAATAAAGAAAATAAAAATAAATAAGATAATATAAAAAATAATAAAAAAAATAAGCAAATAAGTTAATAAATAAAAATTGTTCTTAACACTTAGAAAAATTGGATTTTCCAAAATAAATAAAAAATAATTGGATTTTTTTAAATTAAGGCACTTTAGAATTTTTCAAATAAGAGTACCAATTTAAGGCCCTTTAGGAAATTTTCTTAAATAAATCAAAATGGGTAAAAATGTAAATCAGATTGTTTTAAAAACTAAAATCAATTTAACCTACTTAAGTTTTCATTAAAAGAACTACATATGTCTTATCCTAAATAGCGGGTACGTAGGCACTTATGAGACAACAATAAAAATTAAAAAAAAAAAAACTAATTTCCCTTTTTCTTTAGTTTAAATTATTTTGTTTATCTAATTAGAATAATCAATAACCAATTTCTATCTTTCAAAATTAAAATGCGATTTTTAAATTTAATTCCAATTTTGGAAAGTTAATGGTACCCATAAGGGTGTAAATCTTTAACCTTCGAGCCCAAATCTCTGGTTTTCAAAAAGCTGTTTCAAAAATCTTTTTTTTTTCTTTTTTTTTTTTTAGACTAATGGTTAAGTTATAACCAATTAACCAATTAACCCAATTGGTTATAACTTAATCGTTTTTCCTAACTCCGGTTGGGTGGTGACTCCAAAGTTGTTTTCAAATTGAAAAAATGATTTTCTTTAAACCCTAATCAAGGAACCAAAAGGGTGAAAAACAAGACTCGACATACATAATTAAGTATGCAGCATTTTCTATTATACCCTATTTCATTGACTTCCCTAAGAAGAACCAATAAATCCTAAGAAGAAGCATTTTTACTCGTCCAAAGTATAAAGAAGTACAACTACCTATTCTTTTGGTATCAAATTGCTTCCAATACCTTCAATAAATTCCAATATTTAGAACTTTTTTATCTAGCAAAAGTCAAAGAAAACTCCTATAACTCCAACAACTTTTCTTTTACCAAGTAATTTAACTCCATACAAAAAATGAGAAGAGAAGATGAAGACTGAGTTTTATTTCATAAGTAAAGATTTACCGGATATTCACTCTCCTATTTTTTGTTTTATTTATGGGAAGTCATAATTATGAAACTAAATTGGTCATCATCCATAAATTAGGCATTCAAAATAGTTGCAACCTACAACATCTCTTCCTATGTATTAAAATGTAGCATTATCAAAATTTTTAAGTCTTGGAATGCGTAATACTTATGCATATGGCTTTCGAAAGGAACATAAATTTCTTAAATATGACAACCAAAACAGCTGTGGCAAATATATGAAACAATCAACCTAAAACTAAGTTTGCTAAGACACAATTGAATGGAAAAACTCAACAACTATAGCCAATGAAAAGAAACATACTAAAATTGAGGGACAACTACACTATACATATAAGCAATTATAGTGCCTTAAAACAATATTCCAAATATTTGTTTTTGTTTGTTTGTTTGAGTACTCAATTATTTTTTTTATGATTGGTGCTTTGTGTTGGCATGCAGGACATCCCGATTTTCTACTTGCTCCAGTCTATAAAAGACAATGGTCCGACAATCTCTAGCACTTCCATGTTAGAATTAATTAAAAGGGGCTGAAATCATAGCCTAAGTTATCAACATTCACCCTAGTTCAGGTACTATGTTGTTATGACCAATCCTAAAAGCTTATTAGTGTAAACTTTTACTCTTCACACTTCAGTCATCACAAGGAATTTAATCATTCTATAGAAGACATAAGCTTATGACAAGGTCCAATGCCCTTATAGAAGCAAAATCAAAAGCAAAAATTGTCACATTTAACCAAGAATGACCTACTGTTCCCAAAAAATGACCTAAATTGCCATTGTTTGGAAGAAAAAGGACAACTTCAATAGATTGTTGATTTTGAGACAAACTCAATATGAAATAACAACATCGTATAATTACCAATTTCACTGAAATATATATTTTTGGCAAATATAAAACAAGAAATTATGAAAGGCCATAAAGATATATCATCAAAGAAAAACAAAAAATGAACCCAACAAACAAATCGAGCCTAGAATCCAGATATAAAGTAAAAGTAAGAACCTTTCACCAGTAGCAACTATCCAAAGCCCTAATTAGCAACTACATGAAAAATAATCAAATTTATTTTAGATGAAAGCATCATAGACATAAAGAAGTAAGAAAGTTAAAAAGAAAAAGAATTGAGTCATAAGTTTACCTGTCTTGATGTGCAGGCAAGAGAAGAATAAGACACAAATGCTTGAGACTTCAATAATGAGAAGTGATGATAAAAATGAAAATCAATAACAATTTTAGATTAAAGCCCTAAAACATCTGTGAAGCTTTGAACCTGAAAAAATTGAAAAAAAAAATAGAGTAATAAGCTTACTAAGATCCCTAGATGAAGACGACACCATAAAGTACATCAGTTTAGCGTTGATATTGAGAAATGCATACTGAGGATGTTAAAGCAATGGGGTGGCTATTGAGGTTGATAATAAGAAGTAGGTACAATGGATTAGGGTGAAGAGATGAGCCATGAGAAGAAGATTAAACTGAATTTAGAAAAAGATAAGAGTTTTGTTTATTTGAGCGGGTAGAAAAAGGTAAAGGTAGATAAATTTGACAAGAACCCTTAGTAATCACACACCAACTTTAGTACAACTAGCTTTTTCAACTAACTTCCTTTTGTTATCTCTTGTTTCCTGTTTACCTATTGTAGTATGTCTCCTAGAAGAGTTATAATGTCACGCCTCGAAATGGCAGAGTCGTAACAGTCTCACCGTGCAAACCATTTTAAGATAGAAACTAACCATACAGCCACCATCTTAGACCTAATTTACATAAGACATCTACGACTAACCCGCTTTAAACTAAACAGTTCATAAATTAAGTAAATTATTTACTTATGAATTTAAGAAAAATAAATATTCACATTAAATTAATCTGAGTGTATTTACAAGATTTAGTAATCTAATCATAATCTAATTGAGTAATTTGCAAACTAAAGCTAAAAGCTTTAAAATAAATCTAACTAGAAAATGAACTTGGTCTTCTGTTTACATCCTTACTCTCCAAGATCCTGCAGTTGCTAGCGTCAAGGTGATTATAGGTCACTTCATCGCTAGTACCTGCAACAACGACTATAGGGATGTAAGCAACCACAGCTCAATAAGTTAAAATATAGACTTAAAATTATATCCCAAACACAAATAAGGTTATCAACCAAATTATTAGGTGCAATGCATATGCAAATAAATGCCATCGCACAACGTTGTTTGGCCTATCATAAGATTAGAGAAATTATGCCCATTTAATTCAGGTTAAGGAGTTACTGTAAATGCAACAACTCACAACCAAACCCAAGCTTGTGCAATAAAGACACCACCCCTACCGTGACTACCTTCGAATGATTTACTTTACCCATGTTGCAATCATCTTACCTGTCACTTAGTTCGACTAAGGATGAAGAAGGGACCAATTATGCTATCCAAAGCTATCCTTTTCAAAGGGTTCGATATTTGGCCAGAGAATCATAGGTTTCCCCTAATGGGTTGCTATGTAGGTTCGATTTACGTTTGCAGGTTATATATTCGACTAAGTTCAGTTTAGGGTAATTAATCATTTCATACAATACCAGCTAAGCAGCAAATCAAAATCATATCATCAGCTCAGAATAAGCACAATTAAGTACAATTTCAAGCCTCCAAAATACAACATTGTATTAATCCTAACTTACTTGGACTCCTTACTTACTTACTCAAGGTTCGACTCGCTCAGGCTATTACCGATCATCCCTTTAATACCAATATTGTCTCAATTTTCATATAACTATTATAGATTAGTTTTTATCCTATAACACTTATTGTTATCTTTGGTTTATGGTTTAATATGTCCAATTATCTAGGTTCTCAAATCTTTTACAATTCTTTTAGGTTTGAGGCTAGGTTCGGGTTCGGGTTCGGTTTCCACATCGATTTCTAAATTAAGTTCTAGTTCAATTTCTAAGTACTATTTTATACAAAAACCCTAGAAACTTGTTTCAACCCATAATGTGAAATTAATCACATTACTTCCAAATATCTTAAATACCATAATTATCCCTAGTTAGTATTTTATTCTACCCAATACACTTAAATCCTTATTTGTGTATCGATTTTACTCTTAATGTGAGAAATTTTTACATTCTTCATATAATTACCTAAATTTAAGTTTTCCATCAGATTTATTATATATTCCTATTATTTATATAATATCAATTTTTATTCTAATATTTTCTATTTATTATATTTCCAATAATTGCATATTATGTGTTGTCACCTATTATGTACATAATACACATTTAATATTTCTATCACTCTAATTACCATCTTCCAACATCAATTAACATCTTAAAATGTCTAAATTCATCCAAAATCAGATTTTATACCTAATTTACAAATTAACTTAAAATTTACTACTTTTTTCCTATTACTTATTTACTACATAATTACCCTATTAATTACATATAACACTCCAAATACTACAAATAACATACTCCATCAGATTTCAACATCGTAAACATATAATTGTGCATCAAATCAATGATTACCCATTTAATTACTTAATTAATCCTAAATTACTCATTTTGTGCATCATTTTAAGGCCTAAAAATTTCAAAAATTAATTTTTAAAAAAAGAATTCATAGCACTATTCTATAACTCCTAAGTAGTCTATAAAAAAATTTTGAGTTCAAAACTACATTTCTAAAGTCATTTATTTCTAAACCGAAACATGCTCGATTTTACATGATTTCTTAAGGAACATATATTACGGGACATATTTTCATCAAAATAATATTTTTCATAAGAACTAAATAGAAAAATATTTTAGAATAACAAGTTTCATAATTTTCCAACTAATTTTGATAATTTTAACAATTTGAGAAAAATAGGATAAAAATTAGAACTCACCAGAACTGGTGGCTTTGGCCACCGTCGATAGCCATGGGTGTATTAGCCCATCTGGGCACTTCCACCACCTTATGGTGGCGGTGGCCATCTACTCCCAACTACTTGTCAAGTCTAGGTTCTCCTTAGAAACCTTAACTGCACAGTTTTTTTGTAAAACCATAATTTCCCCTCAATTTCGCCTCTCTCTAATTTTCTAAAATCCCAAACATCTAAAATGAGCTTCTGAAAAATTCGAGGTATTTATAGAGGTCTTGGGGAATTATTATGCATTAATTTTATTAAATAATTATCTTATCTTCTTCTAATTTGCCTTTTATGTTGTTCTAATTTAATTGGCTAAATTTGTTCTTCTTTTCCCCAATTGCCACAACCCAAATCTAGATCATTCCTTTTTTCTGATTTTTCTTTATTTTTCCTTGATTAATTATGAATTTTTTTAATTATTTAGTATTATTTGAGCACATTTCGCGTATTTTAAGTAATTACACGTATTTTTATCTACATGTAAATTCATATATAGTACAAATAAATATTCCTAAATATTATTTAGGTAATTCTATGGTTTTTAGTAAACATAAATTTATTCCTAACGATTTATTAGTTGTCAGAATGCATTTTACACATTTTTAATAAATAACGAGCAATATACTTAAAATTTGAAAATTTTATATTCTTGTATTTTATTACTTATTTTTTTAAAATTCGAACTTACAGAATCGTTTTTACTAATATTTCTAACTTTATTTGATAATTTAGGCTCAGTCGAATCCTTTAACCGATAGCCCTAAATTCTACGAGCCAAACTTTGAGTTGCTGATTGTGGGTCTTACATACAAGACCTAGTTCGTCTTCTTCTAGGGGACAAGACACCTCTAGGCCGCCGCACTCGAGAGGTGTTAGAGTTCATATGGGTTCAAGTTCTTAGAGAGACACTAATGATCAGAGGGGTCAGTCTACGCAAACTCAAACTCTCGACACTATCACTATGTTGCTTAAGACCATGAACTGTTTGATTGAGGTGTTGACATAGCAGATTGCTCTTATAGAGAGAGTCATTACCTTAGATAAGTTTATTTAACATATTAGCGATTTTAACCCGAAGAGTGAAGACTTTCTTGCTATTGATAAATGGATGGAGGATTTAGAGAATGGTTTTGCTACCTTCCATGTACCTGATGATAGAAGGTGGACTATGCTGCCTTTAAGCTTAAGGGTACTACTACTATTTGGTAGGCCAGTGAGCCTAAGAGGACTAAGGGGCTGCTTACTTGGCTATATTTTGAGAATCTATTTTATGCTAAGTTTTTCCCTACCAGTATGAAGGACTAGTTGTAAGATGCTTATTTCAACTATCAATAGAGTTGTAGGTCAGTTGAGGAGTATGAGATTAAGATGAGTCATTTGTTCAGGTTTTTATCACCAGTTATGAGAGTAAATGATGGGGCCAGAGCTCGTAGATTCTTGGCAGGGTTAAAGCCAAAGTTACACAATGCGGTTGATGCTTTTCAATTACATACTTATGCAGAGAATGTAATGAAAGCAAAGCACATGGAAAGAAATTTGAAGAAGAAGAAGGAAACACTAACAACTAGACTAAGTTCTATGATTACAAAAGGCCTGCTTCTTGAGAAGTGGTTCAAGGAAGTAGGAAGAAGCCTTAGGTGATGACCAAATCGATGAGCTAGACATTTCCTTATGTTCATATTAAAGCCCCACTCCCTAGCTCCTATGGCACAAGTACCTTTAGTTGTTAAGTGTCCCAAATGTTATGAACCACATGAGATTGGATCTTATAAATGGCCAAAGGGTGCTTACTTCTCGTGTAGGAAGACTGGACACTTTAGTAGGGATTGCACCAATAAGTCTTTACTACTCTCTTTCTATCATATTTGTACTTAGAGAAGACATCTTGCTACAAATTGCACTAAGAGGCCTACAAGGAGTGAGGTTAAAGTTGTATAGCAGACTGCTAAACCTCTAACTATAGCTCAGATTGGATGACAACAAACTGGAGGACTGAGATAGAGAGCTCCAACGAGAGTTTTTGCACTCCATCAGCAGCATTAGGATCTACCTGATGAGGACACCACTGCAAGTATATTACTAATTCACTCCTACAGTGCTTATGCATTGTTTGATACTAGAGCCATAGATTCTTGTATTTCTAAAATGTTTATGCGTATATGTGGTTTGATTCCTGAGTCTTTGATTGGGTCTTTGAGTGTCTGTATACCTTTGGGGGTTGGGAAGGCTTTAGAAAGGATTTATAGAGGGGTTTTGCCAACAAATTTTCTAGTTTTGAATATGTCTGAATTTGATGTGATTCTAGGTATAGATTAGCTGGCTAAATACCAAGCTGTCATAGATTGTTATGGTATTATGGTACATTTCACACTAGATGATAGAAGTGAGTCCAGTTTTAAATTAGATGCTTAAAAGCCAATTAAGTTTCCTATTTATCAATTGTGGGATGTTAGGAGGATTTCAAAGTTATCCTTGGGAAGTGAGGAACTTAGGAAGTTAAAGCATACCCTTGTGGTAAATGAGTTTATTAAAGTGTTTCCTAATGAGTTATCAAGGTTGCCACCTAAGAGGGAGATTGAGTTCAACATTGATTTAGTGCCTGAGATCGCTCCGATCTCAAAGCAAGTGTATAGGATTGCTCAAGCTGAGTTAGTTGAGCTAAAGAAGTAGTTACAGGATTTACAGGATAAAAGGTTTATCAAAAAAAGTACTTCTCCTTAAGGAACTCCGGTTTTGTTCGTTAAGAAGAAGGATGCCAATATGAGGCTTTGTATTGATTATCGGGATTTAAACCGAGTTACTATTAAGAACAAATAGCCCTTCTCCAGGATTGATGATTTATTTGATCAATTATAAGGAGCATAAGTGTTCTCTAAGATCGACTTGAGGTTGAGTTATCATTAGTTGAGGCTAAAAGAGGAGGACATGTAAAAGACCGCATTCAAAATGAGATATGGACACTTCAAGTTTCTTGTAATGCGCTTTGGGCTAATTAACGCACCGACAATATTTATGGATTTGACAAATTGAGTCTATAGAGATTTTTTGGACCGATTCATTATTGTGTTTATAGATGATATATTGATTTATTCTAAAAGCAGGGAAGAGCATGAGGAGCACTTAAAGTTGTAACTAAGTAGGTTAAAAGAGGAACGATTGTTTGCAAAATTCTCTAAGTGTGAGTTTTGGCTTGAGTGCGTAATATTTCTAGGTCATGTTGTGGATAAGAATGGAATATATGTATATCCAACAAAGGTATAAGCAAGGGTAGATTGGCAGAGAGCAAAGTCAATGACAGAGATCAAAAGCTTTTTGGGTTTGGCAGGGTATTATCAAAGGTTTGTAGAAGGTTTCTCCAAGATAGCTACACTACTCATGAGGCTAACCCAAAAGGGTGTAAAGTTTGAGTGGGATGACCATTGTGAAGCTAGTTTTCTGAAGTTGAAAGAAAAATTGAGTACAACTCCAATGTTAACTTTACCTAAGAGCGGAGAAGAGTTCACTATCTTCAGGGACGCCTCTAGTTAAGGCTTAGGTCGTATGTTGATGCAGGACGGGAAGGTGATTGCTTATGCTTCTAAGCAGCTAAAGCCTTATGAGAAGAACTACTTGACTCATGATTTAGAGTTAGCGGCAATTGTTTTGGCTTTGAAGTTATGGAGACATTATTTGTATGTTGAAAAATGTAAATTATTCACGGTTCATAAGAGCTTGAAGTATATTTTCACTCAAAAAAAGTTGAACATGAGACAGCGTAGATGGTTGGAGTTGATCAAAGACTATGATGTGGATAGTCAATGCCATCCTAGGAAAGCGAATGTAGTAACAGATGCACTTAGCTGGAAGAAGGAAGGAAATATTGCCACTTTATTAATTACTCAAAAGCATTTACTAGAGGATTTGTGCAAGATGGACTTAGAGATTGTGACTAGTGAAGTTAGGGCAAGGTTAGCAAGTTTGCATATCTAGCCGACCTTAATGGACCAGATCAAAGCAGCACAAATGGAAGATCAAGAGAATCGGGACTTAAAAAGTAAATGGAACTTAGTTTGGCACCTAAGTTTAGGTTGGATGTTGATGGGATTCTAAGGTATGGAACAAGATTGTATTTTGATATGAGGTAAGTGCACCTATCAGTTTTAATATAGCGGATGTGAGTCCGAGTCGATCCCTCAGAGACTTCGAGTACTAATATTAACCTTAACTTTATTATCTAACCGGAAAATTATGAAAGTTTGAAGTAATTAAAAACACTAAAATTAACAAACTAACTTAATTATAAGACTTAATTAAGCAATTGAAAAAACGATAAAATCAAGAACGACTTCAAGAAAGTAATAACGTATTTAGGAATTATTTCCCCTATAGTTAATCATGTGATTGCTTAAAATATATTCAATTCGGTTTCTATTATTCTTGACCGGAGGAATTCACAACTAAAGTTAATACCTTTCTCAAGCATATTAACCCTAATCCTAAATTATTTACCGAAATCTCTTCACTTAGTAATATAATTTAGAATTGCATTAATGTATAATGAATTCCCATACAATTAATTAATTTTTCGGAAGAAACATGTATCTTATCTCTAAGTATACATATAATTCTCTTCAATTATGTAAAGATCTAATTACACATGCAATTTCTCAATCAACATGCATAATATCATATATTGATACTCTAGAAATATCAATCAATAATTAAACGACATAATCGAATCAAGTAAAAATAGAAACTTTATTGAAATTTCTAAATCAATCCAAGAATCACATGAAACCCTAGGTTCCATAATCCTAAATACTCGAATTCTAAGCTATCATAATGAATCTAAGAACGAGTTTCATCAATAATATAAAATAAAACATGGAAACCCCTTTTTGATTGATGAGCAATCTCTCTAATCTTGAAGTTGATGTTGTTTCCCTCTTTCTTGATTGATGTTCTCCTTAAGTCTCTTCTTCTCTTGTGTCTTTTCGTTTCTGTAATGTCTCTCTTGTCTTTTGAAACCCTTAGATATCCTTTTATATGTGTATTACAAAGATTCTGTTTTTGTCACCAGACACGGCCTGGGACATGACCGTGTTCCCAGGTCGTGTAACTTTCTGCACCAAGGCAAAATTTTCTGCACAACTTTAAAATTTCATAACTTCTTCGTTTGAACTCGGAATTGAGTGAAACTTGATTCCTTTTCTTCGTTTTCGAGCCTAGAACGCGTTTAAACCCTGAAATCAACATTTTACTCAATTAAGTATCAATTTCTTTAAAGAAAACTAAAAATGTAAGGGAAATACTATAAAATCACCATATGAAATATGCTTAAAATCAGAGTTATCATATTTACCAAGGAATTCAGAGTTGAAAAAGGAAGTGATGCAAGAGACTCACAAATCAGCATACTCAGTGCACCCTAGGAGCACCAAGATTTATAAAGATTTGAAGTGTCATTATTGATGGAGAAACATGAAACGTAATATAGCGGAGTTTGTCTCACAGTGTTCTACTTTCCAGAGGGTTAAGTTAGAGCATAAGAAATTAGCAGGAGAATTACAGCCCCTACCAATGCCCAAGTGGAAGTGGGAACACATCATTATGGATTTCATCACTCATCTACTACGAACTAAGGATAAGCATGATGCAGTTTAGGTGATAGTTGATAGATTGACTAAGTCATTCCATTTTATTCCTATGAATATGAGTTATACTTTGATAAGGTTGGCTAAGGATTATATTCGGCACATAGTACGACTTCATGGAGTACCAGTGATGATAACTTCAGATAAGGATACTTGATTTTTGAGCAAGTTGTAGAAGAGTCTATAGAAAGAGTTGGGTACCATACTACAGTTTAGTACAGCTTTCCATCTTCAAACTGATAGATAGTCTGAAAGGACTATTCAGATACTTAAGGATATGTTAAGATCTTGTGTTCTAAACTTCGGAGGAAATTGGGATGAACACCTTCCTTTAGTCAAGCTTTCTTATAATAACAGCTACCAAGCAACGATTCAGATGGCACCCTATGAGGCCTTTTATGGAAAAAAGTATAGGTCACCTATCCATTGGGATGAAGTGGGAGAAAGACAATTCTTCGATCTAGATATGGTGCAAGAAACCATTGACAAGCTTAAAATCATTTAGCAAAGAATGTTGATAGCTCAAAACAGACAGAAAAGTTATGTAGATCAAGGAAGAAGGTTTTTTAAGTTTTAAGTTAGCGATCAAGTCTTACTGAAAGTTTCTCTAGTAAAAGGTGTAGTAAGCTTCAAGAAGAGAGGAAAGTTAAGCTCCAGGTTTATTGGTCCTTTTGAAGTATTGAAACGAATCGAAAGAGTGGCTTACAGGTTAGCTTTACCAACAGTGTTCGAGGGGGTACATGATGTTTCCATTATTGCTGTTAAAGAAGTTTGTGGCAAATCTAAGTTAGAGTCATGGTGAATGGTTAATTTTGATAGAGGACTTAGAGTCTTTGAGCTTACAGCTTGATTTCACAATGGAGGAGAGACCTGTTAGAATCATTAACGAGAAGGTTCGCCAGCTGAAGAGGAGATCGCTTCCCTTTGTGAAAGTCAAGTGGAAGAACCATTCAGAGCGCGAGGCCACCTGGGAGTTAAAGGACAATATAAAGCAAAAGTATCCAGAGCGATTCTTAGGTTAAAGCAAACTTTCGAGATGAAAGTTTTTTTTAGAGGGGAAGATTGAAACACACATACAACCGTAATTTCTCTCTCTCTCTTCCATTTGCCTTCACTCTCTTTCTTTCTCATCCACTTGTCTTTTCTCTCTCTTCCAACTGTCTTCTCCCTCTTTTTGTCTAACATTTTCTCTCTTTTGTCACTCTATATCTCTCATCCTTCTCTCACTCTTGGTTTTTTCCCCCATCATTCTCCCTCTCACATCTGTTTCTCTCTCCCTTCCACCTTTCTTCTCTCTCTCTCTATCGCATCTTTTTCTTCTATCCCTTTCGCATTTGAATTCTCTCTTTCTCGCTTAGATTTTTTTCCCCTGTTGTCTTTCATTCCAATAATTAACTTTAGTCAATTATTTAGGTATTTATTTAAATAGAAATTAATTTATATATATTTTGATGTGATAGTTTCTCATTCGATGTCAACTACAGTTGTTCGGTGATTTTTGTCTCAATTTGAATTCACGAACCATTTCGATTTTATACTTAGTACCATATTCATAGTGTATTATCTTATTATTATTTTCGTTGTTAGTGTTGAATTAAATATTGTTAGTATTCGATTACTGTTTTTAAATTATTCGAATATCTTGTTATATAGAATTATTTTATATAAAGGTTACCATTAAATATATTTTATCATATTTGGAATCATTAGTTATAGATATATATATTGAGGTCATTTTTGTTTCTATTGTATTCGAGTTGGGTTGCTATTTTCTATTTATTTATAAATTATATTAATGATCGTATTTTATATAATAGTCCCAAGTATCAATTTGGCGTACTACAATACTATATTATTATGAGTATATCTTATCTTTCATGGCAACGTTATTTCAATCTAAATATTTTAATCACCTTAGTATTATGTGTTTATATATAATAGTATATTACATTAGGCATAGTATGTCCATTTTATCTATTTATTATTACTTTGTCATTTTTTTATAAGTTTTTACAAATCATACTATTTTTCTAATTAAGTAAGTATTACTTATTTTCATATAGATTCAATAATATGTGTTACCCAATACCTTAATTAAGTGTCAATTTTATACTTTATTATATATATGTGTGTGTATATATATTATGTACTTTACAAGTTTCTATAAAAGTGATCTTATATATATAGTTATATCACCTTTTTAGTTTAATTGTATTACGTTATTACTACTTGACTCAACGATTTCTTTCGGAACTTTAATTGAATAGATCATAAGTTCATAGATAACTCCTAAGTAAGATTTAGTCTTAAAATACTTAAAGATTAACGTACTACTTCTTTTCTTTTAAATTTATGGTGTTCAGTTTCCCTTACCGAAGTTTCAGTTTTGTTTGAGTTTTGAGATTAGAGTATTATATTCAGTTTTGGAGCAATTCCAGGTATGTAGTGTTTATTTATATGGTTGTACTTACTAAGTTAGAAAGGAATCTAACCAAACTAATCTATATTCAGCTTAAATCAATGGTTTGTTGATTTTGCTTGACTCGCTTAATCTAGGGGCCTACAATAGTTGTTTCCTAGAGAAGCAACTACCAATCATATGCGACTTTCATATAAAATGATACAACTAAAATATTAGGCTCTAAACTTTATTTTCTAGGCATAAAGAACTTAAAAGAAAATATATATTTATATCCATATCCATCTATATATGTGAATAAAGATCAAGTATGGCAGGGTTATTAATACCCCCTTGTTGTTCTATTGGCTTAATGTAAGATAATTAAATTACTATTCGTATTATTCTATTATAATTGCATTTTTGCTAGTGAATGATCTAGCTTAGCATACGTATATGTTTATATATCCGTATTAGGCTTCAGCTCATTCTTTTCTGTTTCAAATATTGGATCTAAGGACCATCTTATTTCTAAAGAGATATACATCAATGACATCCAAGAGGAAGATAGAGTTAAGTATCTATTTTTCTATGATGATTAGGATGGGACCAATTATTAGTTACTTAAGTTTACGTTATGTTGAGGGATTTGTATATTAAGGAGATATACTTTTTAGCATGATGCTTGAGGATCTAGATACTGGACTTATCTTATGTTTCTATTTTTTATGAATCACTACACTTCTAAACTCTGTTTAGTATTTCAATTTTATGAGTAGATGCAGTTCCCACTTTCTTATAGATTTTTATATACTATATGATATGATTCTTTAAATTTCAATTGTAGATTTGGAAAGTTTTATATATTTCAGACTAACCAGAATATTTAACGAGTTATAGTGTATTAGATTCTCGAGGCATTACAGATCTAACACTGTATATGTACACGTAAGGTGAACTATAAAGAGCCGCCTGAAACGGCGAGGTTATTGAAAATCGAAAAACTGCTGTTACATTTATCGTCAACGAATACCTCGCCACGCAAATGCCTGCCATGTCTCTCCCATGTCCAACATCTTGCCGTGTTGACATTTACTCAATAATTTTTTTATCTAATTTGTGTATTATATATATAATATTATATATATGGCTTTGTTTATTATTTGTAGGTATGCATTTTACATATTAAATATGTTTCGGTGAGTATGCATTATTTTTAATTACATTTCGTGTCGTTTTCTTATTTTTATTATTTATTTATCTTATTTCCAAAATTTCATTAAATTTTAAAATTTAAATTTTACGATTCTAATAAATAACAAATAAATACAATAATTTTGACTTGTAGCTTGTATCAATATTATATATATTCATTTCCAAATCTAAATTCAAGAGATCATTTTATGATCCCATCATGAATTTCAAGTCAAAACAAAACAATTTATCGCTTTAAATTTCGGTGCTAAGGCCTTAATTGCTAAATTGCAGGACTGACTTTATGTGACATGTAAATAATAGTTAAGGTTTAAATATATATATATATATATATAACGCCATATGATGTTGTAAAACAGTTGAAAAACTTAAATAATTTTAACCCTTAATTGATTAGATGTAAATTAAAGGATGGTGATTGAAATGCCAGTGGGGCATGGGTGGGATGGGATGAGAGTGGAGCAATGAATATTGACGGACAGGACGTGGTATCCCATAAGCTTTAGATCCATAACTAATATAATATAGTTTATATCTTTAGGGATGAGAGTGGAGCATTGAATATTGAAGGACAGGACGTAGTATCCCATAAGCTTTAGATCCATAACTAATATAATATAGTTTATATCTTTAATATTAAACGTTTTCAATCGCTTATTGGTTACTTAATTAAATGATGGTTGAATGGGCGAGCATGAATTTAAAACTAATACTATGAACTTCGCATCCACTACCATCTAATCTAAAATTTTAGCTCCATTACATCTGGTGTGATTTTATATTTTATTAATATTAAAACTGTAAAAATACAAAAACACACTCTAGTGTGCATCTTTATAATTTCTCCGAAAAAAACCTAAAAATTAACCAAACGGAACGAAGCATTTGTTAATAGTATACATCATCACTTGAATCTTATTGCCACCATAAGAACTATGTTAGTAAATATTTACGAGTGACCTTCACTCCATAAATTTATCAATAGAGATTACTTAGTTTTAAGCTCTTTATAAAGGAAAACACAATTAATAAGGTGTTGAGTTCGCTTTAAAGTTTATTCTGATATTGCCACTTCAATATACAAATCAGTTATGATAAACAGAGAATGCGAAACCTTGATAGCGAGAAAAGTACTTTACTTTAGAGCCTCATCTTAAATTTTTGAGAAGTTTAGGCTAAATTATTTCTAGATTAAGCTTGTTTAGAGCTTGTGCTAATAGGTTTGGGCTTACCATCCCATTTTAAAAAAAATCTATCAACAATGAGTAATTTGTAATAATCTCCACCCACGCCTCCCAAGTTTTTTCCTCATTAAAGGAAAAAAGAAAAAAGAAAAAAAAAAAAAAGTAGATATCAACAATGAAACGGACAATTCTCTATAAATAGGGAAGAGCCAAGGACGGGTGTTTCACAAGAATCCTCTTCTTCTCTACAAGATTTCTCCAACTAATCAATGAGTGTAGAGAGGAAAATTGAGGCAGATGTGGAACTGAAATCTCCCGCAGATTTGTTCTACAAATACCTTCGTGAGGAAATTCATCATTTTGCAGCAGCCTCACCGGACAGTATTCAAGGAGTTCAAGTCCATGAAGGAGACTATCAAACTCCAGGCTCTATTAAGGAATGGTCATATACCATAGGCAGGTTCTTCTTCTTATTCTCTCTCTCTCTATATATATATATTATTTCCCTCTATTCAGTACAGGAAAATTCATTATAATAATAAAAATTATAAAATGTAATGCAATTGGTAGAAAAAATTTATTATAATCGACATAAGTTATTATTCTATAGATAAAATATTTCATTGTCGATTAAAAATTTGTAAATATTTTATCTATGAAATATTTATAATCTGATTAAAATTTGTAATTTTACCAGTAGATGTGTCTTAGACCAATAACTGCATATGCGTAGTTGGTACACGACTCGCTATTATTGTTCTACACTTGTAATTTAAAGGAAAACCATGATAAAATCGTCTAATTTTTATCTTCAAAGTAAATCACTAGCATGTACAAAAATCCAATAACGATGCCTGTTACAAAAATCGATAAGTAAATAACTTTTCTTTTTTCTTCTTTTTTTTTGTTTTTTTGTTTTTTTTTTTTACTTTTTGTTGGCCAAATGATAAATAGATAATTGTTAATTTATTAGAAACTGAATTTTGAATTCGAGGTCCTTAATTTTCTAATTTACAAACATATATACAGATGGAAAAAAGGAGGTATTCAAGGAGCGACTTGAAATAGACGAGGCAGCTAAGATAGTGTCATTGGTCGCTGTGGATGGGCATATCCTCCAACAATACAAGAGCTACAAGGCAATGTACCAAGTGATCCCCAAGGAAAATGGACCTGCAGTTGGTAGAGTCATCCTCGCTTATGAGAAATTCAAGGAGAATGATCCTGATCCTCATAACTATCTCCAGTTTTGCTCAGGTCTAGTGAAAGGTTTGGATGAGCACCTGCAGGCAGCCAAGAAATAAGCGACCATGAAATTGAAACGTGGATTACGGTTTATTTAAGTTCAGATTTAAAAATAATCAAATCAAAAATAAAATAGATAACAGTATTGATCCCATAAGCAAAAAAAAAAAAAAAATGAAACCGTGGAAAAATCCAATATTTAAATACCCAATAAAGATGTTTCTCGCCTTCTTCCATTACAATCGGTATTGAAGGGTATATCGAGTCCTTGTATAAATCCCCACGTGTGGTCTTAGATGGATCTAAATAAATCTGTGTATGAGAATGAAAATCGTATCGAAACTGATTTCTCTATCAAATGATAAATTCAATATATTTGGTGGAAAATAATGTGCTTTATGGAGGAAAAAAAAAAAAACATGTATTCACCTATATTTTACATATATTCATTCGTCTAATAACTCGTCCAAAAGGTTTTTTGGAAAAATTTTAATCCGTATATTCATAGATAAACTTATAAATATTTCAAATTGGATATGATAAAAGAATACGAAAATAATGCATTGAAACTCTTTTATCCTTTTAAGATGTTGTCACGTATAATTAACAGTTAAAATTATAAAAAATTATAATAATATTATATGATATTTCAAAAATATAGATAATCCTATCTATTAATTTTTAAATTAAGAAAAAAATAAATGAAGAGAATCCAAATTTATGATGCACATATATATCCATAATTAATTTATTAAACTAAACTTGGAAAATGATAGAGAAAGTAACTGAACCATAATAAGGCAGCCATAATTAGATGAACATATGTCAAAACCTCAAATCAAGCAATTGGGTTAATTAACTATCGCAATATTTGCGAATGGACACATGAGAAAATTATGATCAAGCTTCCACCGAACCAAGTAGCTATAAAAGGAGATAAGGAGTATAAGTTTAGCTATTTTTCTAACTAAAAGCCGGAGAAACACTCTCAAGAAAATAAAATTTTGCATGAAATCAAAAATTAGAAAATTATTGGGAAATTTAGGAGAGTTAATGCCGTAAAACATTCAACAACCTAATATGGTGGGCTTTGGAGGTCCTAAGTCTAACATGGAGGGGAGCTTAGTAGATACAGTGGGGTGGCCAAATGAAGCTCTGGTGGCCAGAGAAACAACAATGTCCAAATTTTAGTTTATAAGTTCTCTAATTTATTAAAAATATTAAATGATGTTTAAATTTTGTGAAACTTGATTCCCTACAGTAATTTTGCATATAGTATCTAAAAAGTAAACAAGATTTTTTTATTTAAGGTGTCTATATTCCTCATATGTTATTTTTAATTTAACTAAAAATATTTTTTGATAAACTATATGTTTAATATTTATTAAAGTTATTTTAGTTAAATTTACCAGTCTTCTAGTTTAAGAAAATAAGTGGTTTTTCAAAATATTTTTTAACCAACTTGTAAGAACTCATGGAGCCTAATTATGGTTTTGGAAATGTTTAGTTCAAATCTTGCAATTTAATTTTATTATTTGTCTAATTTAAGCTAATTTTTAGTAAAATCGGATCCAAAATCAATATTTTGGAAAATATCTCATGTAATTGGCAAATTCAAACTTTGTAATTATTGTACCTTAACTCTATGTTTTATGAGTTTACAATACTTTTCAAGGAATTAATTGGATACTTATATTAATTATTATATAATTTCTCATTATTTACCTATGTAATGGCTATTATGACAAATGGGGAATTTGTATTAACCACATTATTATAAACCCTATTTCTGGATATATTCTTTACTGATCTTAACTTGATACAGTTAATAAGAAGTAGGAATTTTATAAGTAATATATTAACTTGACTAAATCAAAAGAAATATCAAAGGAAGAATCAGAAAATACCTCTAGTAGCTTTTATGTAAGATAGGATTAGAGACTGAATCCAAAGATGGTTATGAGACTTTTATGAAATACTGCACTAAGAACTCAAGAGGAGGGGGGCAAATTGAGTTTAATGCCCAATTTCATGATTTAAGCAACTAAAAGGATGCAATATTGAAATAAACCAACAATGAATCTAATCAAGATAATAATAAAACAATAAAAAGTGCCAAAAATAAAGATAAGGATAGGGAAATCAAGCCCAGAATTTTAACATAGAATTCGAACCGCCTCCTACTCTCCACGATCACCCAATGTCTTAATTGAGATCTTCATACACAATTTTTATTGATAACAATCTCAAAGGCACAAGTGCCTACACTTAATCTCTGATACTAATAATCTCCTTAATTACAACAACTTACTATAACTTAGTATAATGCTCTATTAAATAAAAATTGCAAATATAAGGCTTGTGAAGAACACTAGGCTAAACTCAAGAGGGGGATGAATTAGTTCAAGGACAAATTTCGATTCTTTTTCGAAATAAATGACTAAATGTAATAATAAGGGTAATCAAGACAACAATAGAATAATAATGAATGCAGAAATTAAAGAGATAAGGATAGAAAAAATCATGCCCAGATATAACGTGGAGTTTGGACCACCCCCTAGTCTCCACGGACACACAATGCCTTAAACTGAAGACTTCACATCACTTTATTGATTTCACGATCCAATTGCTCCAAAGGCTACACAAACTTACATAAGCTTACACAATCTCTTTTACCACAACTAACTCAAAAAGAAACTTTTTTTACTCAAAATTACAAGTGTGAGAACTTCCAAACACACAACTAGGTCTCTTTTTGTTTGATAACAAATAAATGTACAAGAGCCAAAGAAGAAGTGAAAAATAAGCTCAAGAATGTAAGAGAATATCTTTTAGTTGCAGTAGAATATTGGATTTTAAAAGCCTTTAATCGGGTAGTTGAGCTTTTATAACAAATCTTTAAATTCTTCCCATTGCAGAGTATTAAATGCTCCAATGGCTACTTAACATTAACTTACTGGCATGCCGGTAAAAATTACTCTACCGGCAAGCCGGTTCTTCCAAATCAATGAGCTTTTCTCTATATTTTCCAAGGCTTTAAACCGTCAGCCTGGTTCTTCCTTAAGCCATCAACCCAATAAGCCAAATGTTACCTGAAAATTCCTTTAACAGACAACAAACGAATACTTTTTACAATATAACTTTAAGATCATTTGATCACCACTTCAGAAGATTAAATTTCTTGCAAAGATTATTGATATATTTAACCATCTACTTGTTTTGTTTTCTTTAAAAACAAATAAGTTTAATTATATACTTTTTGTTTTGTTCTCATCAAAATCAAATAATGAACCTTAAGTTCAACAGCTTGGTACTATATTATGGTTTACAAAAAATTACAAATAATAAGCACAAGACAATTGGAATGAAGTACAAGTAAACAAGAGGAATAATTGCATGAATATAGCTCTATTAATTGTCCTTTAACTGCCCCCAAACTTGCATTTATATCCCTTTGCAAAATCTAACCGTCAATCCTGTTTAACCTGCATTATATGCACTGTAATGGCTAATTTTTGTGTAGACCAGCCGAACGGTTCTAATGGGACCAGTTGAATGGTCCATTCAAATAAGGTAACCATTCAGACGGTATTCAAGTCATCAGTCGCATGGTTCAACAAGGCTTACTGACCTTTATCAACCAGCCGAACAATCCATACACAACCAACCATACGGTCTAATAAACCACATTGATTTTCATCAACCAGCCACACGATCCTTGTCTTACCACTAATCACAAAATACCTAGAGGAACCAGCCGACTAGTTCTAACACAACCAGCCGAACGATTCATACCAGAACAGCCAAAATGCACACTTGGATAGTACTTAATACTTTTTCTTCTTTCAACAACGTTAGAATCAATTTTAATAAGTTTCAAAAATATTTCCAAGTTTAATTATATTTCCTTAAAAGATATGATCAATAGAGTTTTTGTAAGAATTTGCAAATTAGTTTATAACACCATTTGATTAGTCATGACATGTATGGATTTGTTCTCATCAAAATCACAAATAGGAACTTCTAGGTTCAACAATCTCCCCCCTTTTTATGAGGACAAAATCTTACAAACTCCCCTTAATGAATGCTCTCCCTAAATGGTAATAAAGAATGTAAAAAATAACACTTATGAAAGAGACAATGTGAGAATCTTCATCCTTTGCTTTGAAAGGCAGTCAAGACATAATTCACATCAATGATTCAAAATTGCATGCTAATCTTCATTTTGCAAACAAATTTATTTTACAAGCTTATTCACTTGTTTAAGACACTTTATTCACTTTGTTTAAGATACTTAATTGGGTGACTTAAATTCTTCTCCCCCTTTAGCCTCATCAAAAGGATGACAATCTAGGCGGTAAAGGGCAAGAAGAAACATGGCAGAAAATGAGATATGCCATTATACAAGGCAATAGGTAGATAAGAACAATAAGTAGACAATGCCGAATAAGTAGCATAATAATAACACCATAATTAGACAAAAGGACAATGCCATTACACTTAGAGCCAATAGTGTAGTAAGCACAAAAACAAAACAGAGGCGCCAAGGTTCATACAAAAGATAAGCAAAGAGGGCCGAAAGGCAAAGAAACAGCAAAAGCAACAACATAAAAATATATAATAATAAAAAAAAACAAAGGCTGAGTCTTAGTACAATGATAAGAAAAGGAAACACAAGATAAGACTGCAAGAGCTAAGCGTTCGGAAGTGGAGAAGAGCCGCCTGATAGCCTAGGAGGAGGAGGTGGTAACTAAGCATAATGTACAGAAGCTAGTGGAGTAAAGGGGTATAGCAGTTGGAAGTGCTAAAAGAGTGGATAAAAGATACATTCTTACCAATAAGAGACCCGTTGCTACATTTGATACAAGCTATTATCGATGTGGTGGTGAAGCCGACCCTCCATTTGGTCAATGTATGTATAGATAGATGCTGGAGGACTCCAAAGAGATGGATCTGTTGGGTGAGTGGAAGCAGACGTGCTTAGAGGAATATCGTCACCAATACGAGTGGCCTTTTCCTAAAAAACATCCCGATCAAGTGGTTCGAATGGTTCGGCATCCTCGTCATCAAGGGGTTTACCGAATTCTTGAGAAGCAGCGCTACTAGGAGGGGATAAAGGTTCTTTACGAACCCAACTAGCTTACATATCTAATTTCCATCTGCCTTTGCCAATGTGATGCATGGTAAAGGGTTCAGTGTGGGGATTGATGTTGGGAGTAGGAAAAATAACTCCCTTAGCTAGTAGAAGCTAAGTCACTAAACGTCTACATCGAAGAACAACCTGCTTGGATTTGTTAGTAACCATTCGGAAACAGTAGAAGATTAAATCGGCAAAGTCAATTTGAGTATCATTATGAATGTGGCCTAATATCCACAAGTCCCCCTTTATAACATGCTCATGTCTGCTACTCCGAAGACAATAGTTGTAACAGATGAATAGGTGAAGGATCCGATAATGAAGAGGTAATTTGATGGCTCTATGATTGCTCCCAATTGTCCAATTATGTTCACCAATATGACTCTCTTGAAATACATCCTCATATAGCGCAGATCCAACAATATCAATACCTTCCATATAATATGCACCACCAGCTTCAATCCTAATAATGTTATAAATATCATTCTGGGTAATCTCTATTCCTTGACCATAGAGATAACTATACAACCATAACCACCTATGCTCACTAATGTTTATACCAACGATTAATTTACCGTCTTTATCATGATCATCAGAAAGATTACAACAAAAATATCTAACAGTCTCTTCATGAACAACATCGGGGATGTCTATGGCATCGAGAATGTGATTAGTAAACCCCTTCTATGTCAGGAATCCTAAAGGCACGAAGAACATCTACATTAAAATGACATCCATAATTGATTTTCATAAGACGAAATTTCTCATACCTTTGTACATAGCATAGTATAGGGAAAAAGTGATGGTCGAATTGAGCTAGTGGAGCTTGTATCCACCGACCTAGAGCTCGGCTACTTGAAGTGCGAGTTCCTCGTCCGGCCATTAAGAGGAAAGAAGAGAGGTAGGGTTTGAGAGTAAAAAGTTAGGGTTAAGGGTTGTAGAGTGGAGGTTTGTATTAGAGAAAGAGTGAGGAAAGGAAAGTGGAGGTGAACAAGAGAGGGAAGGTGATGCGTATTCGAGGGTCAAACATACAAAGAGGTACTACAATGAACTAAACGAACAAAAAACAACAAAAAAAAGTCAGCAAAGCTTGGGCAGCTGCTAAATAGATATGACGCACCACTTAATCCTACTCAGCATATAATCCGCCATATGTGACACACCAATCCAAACTAAAGGGTTACTCGCCACTACCCCTTATTAAAAGGAATAGATAAGAGTTGAATGATAATGAGAATACTAAAGTTGCTCAAATGAATAATCTATATTGGAGAGATGATTAATTCCGCATATAAAAAAGTGGGGGTTTATATACCTATAATATCTCATAAATCAGTAATCAAGACATAAACATCTAAGTATTAAAGCAAATCCCAATCCTCGTACGATTAAGGTCAATAGTTGATCTAGGGTATTCGGAAAAATAAACTGATTACATTAAAAACTTACAATAAACTTAACAGCCCTAATTGAGGAATTCTTGTACGTTTAGAAATCTATAATATAATAAGAATATCAAGAATACAATCAAAATAGTGAGAATTTATTCTATATAAGACCCTAAAATCGAATTTAAGACAATCGTACCTAAATTTAGGACTTTTAGGAAAAGTTATCCGATTGAGCTCAAACTTTACCACTAAATTAGAAAAGTTAATTGAAATAACCTAGTAAGGTTAAATTTCAAAAATAACGATCCAAAATCCCAAATTTAGCATTAGAAATGTGATTATTCAATATAGTGCAAAAATAATCGAAACCCCGAAAATCGAGCTTGAAATGCGACGAGAACTAAGAGATAAGTTAATTAGGCAATAAAAGAAAACAATATAGCATAATATACTATATGAGTATATACGTATGTTTATGAGTATACTCGATATATGTAATAAATATACCCATAAATTAACTTAAAATTATATAATTATGCATAATAAGCTATAAAATCGTAGAATTAAATAGGAAAAGTATCTTAAAAATAAAAAAAATATGCTAGAAACATGATTACATGTATATAATTATTTATTACATGTATGATATATATACGCATATATTACTATAATCATTAAATACTAATACAAAATACCAAAATACCCTAAAACATCATCTTAAAATTATAAAAAAAAAAATTAAGAAACAACATGGAATATGATTGGATTAAATATTGAGCGGCTTAAAAAGAATAACTAACTACATCAAAAGTAATTAAACAAAAATTTGACATCTCATACATACAAATTCCTTAAAAGAATAACCAAATAAATAAAAATAATAATTACTTAATGACTAAGAAAAATTCTAACCAACCTACAAAACTATAAATAAGATATTAGGACTTATATTTAACATTTTTGCAACCAAAAACACCTAAATAAAATTCGGAAAAATATTTAGAAACAATAGGAAAAACAAAGTAAGAACCAAGTCTAGCTAGTTCCCAAACCAAACTTTAATCTGCTGTAACACCCTTCCACCACCATGGAACACCACCAACACCCTTGCTGCCCCCACCAGCCAGTGGTGGTCGGAGCACCGACGAACAGGTCAGTCAATTTTCTGTCATGTTTTTCTTATAATTTCTAAAAATATTAAATTAAGTCAGAAAATTATGAAAAAAATTATATGTAGGTTATTTTAGATATACTTTCATGTTGTAATTTTATTTTTGTAAAACTATAATTATTTTATTTACATACTCAAGAAAGTCACTGTTCATCCGAATTTTTACTTTCAAAATAAATACACTAAATGATGTAGTTTCTAACTTAAATTTTTTGTGTAAGATACATATGATATATAGATAATTTCTATGTAGCATAATATTTTATTTGAATATTTTCAAAAATTTATTATATTTTTCAGCCTAAAAATAGCTCGAAAATAGGCTACAATTGTGAAATAAATAGGAAATTATGAAATTAAATGATGAAATGGACATGTACTAATTTCTAGTGAATAATAATAATGTTGGGATGGGTTGAAATCAATTTGGTGCAAAAAGAATTATAATTGGGTAATTTAGGATAATTCGAAGGTAAAATCGTAAATACGAATATATAGGCAATAAATCAAAAACTTGAAACCAAATACTAACTGAGTTCCCCATATTTTTAGGAGTCTATAGAAATTTTTGAGAAATTATTTGGTAACCCGAGCTATTTATTACTAATTTATGTAGTAAAATAACTTATATTATAAACCGAGACTCATTTTTAGTAATGATAGGTTAAAATATGATAAACGATTGAATAAATGCTATCTATGTGTGTACTAGTTAGATTGGATAAAAAATTATTTTTTTAATATGTTTAATAATATTTTAATAATATGGATACGTTATAGAAGTATTAAGGTTAAATAATATCTATATTATGGGTTATATTGAAAAATTAGGTAAAATATAGTTTAATAACATAAATTACATATAGTACAATAATATTTGATTAGATATGTACAACTGTAATAAAAACTCGAACTATCCATTAAAAATCATCTCTAAAAATAGAACTCGTAACACGTATCGTTAGGTCTATACGAACCCAACAACACGAATTTCATTAAAATCAAACAATCTTAGGTAACATAACCTATAACTCTATAATATTACAAGAATGTACATATTTCAGTTACCCTACCAGAATTGAAACATGATTTAATCAATTAAAAGTAGGTTTTGATACGATTAAAATGATATATAATACGTAATAGTATAAATTACGTATATTATCGATAATTAATAACTTAACTTAACTTAACCCATATAATAAAACTATATATTGTTATATAAGGAAAATGATAATATACTTTATATATATATAGTCATTTTAGATAAAATCCTAGTGTTTTAGTAACTATTACAAAAACTAAATTTAGGTTTTATGTATTTATGATTCCCCGGTGATCAAATCGTTGACAACCCGAGTCTTTCGTAGTGAACATCTGAACAGGTAAGTAAGATCAATGCTTTACAGCATTTTAGGATATTATTTTAAAATATCTAAGGACTTTAGTATGTGTTCACTTATGATTGTAGTTAGCTATTTATACGTATGCAACATTTGTAGTTAGGTTTCAATTTGCTATGAAGGAAGCCGAGCTCCATGATATGGTTATTCTATTAATATTACTATGCTTGAATTGTATGAGCTTGGTTGATCACCTTGAAAAGATGAAATAACTCAAACTTAGCTTAACATCTAATCTGATATGTATCGCAACCCACTAGCGGTAACAACTAGGATTCTCGGGCCAAACACAAACTCTCTTCGATAAGGATAGCTAAAATGGTCCTTTCCCCACCCTTAGCTGAACTAAGTAACAAAAGCGGAGGTCGCGGCAAGGTTGAGAGCCGTAGTTCAAAGGTGGTCATGAGAGGAGGGTGTTCTCTATTGCACAAGCCCTAGTTTGGTTTCGATCCATAAGTGTGTAACGTCAATCTTCTCAACCTGGATTAAAGTGAGCATAATTTCTCTGATCTTACAACAGACCGAATAATGTCATGCGATGGTATTTGCTTAAACATGCATTGCATCTAACTAACTTAATTGAAAACCCTACTTATGATGTGCTGAGTGCATACTTCTGTCTTCGCCCACTTACTGAGCAAGTTATCGCTCATTCTCCTATAGTTTGTTTTACAGGTCTCAAGTAGATTACAAAGTATCCGCTTAACACTAGAAAAATTGGGATGGGAGTGAGATACAACAAGAAATGGCTGGTCGTTGCCCTTAGTATTAAATTTTTATCTTTTAAGAAAAACTACACAAGACTCCTCAAAGGGCTTGATAGTTTTCAATATTTTAGTCTGTATGTAAAATGATAGGTGCCTGTGGGATTTACTACTACTCTTTTATAAGGTCAAATTATAAGTTTATTATTACAAATTATTTCGACAGATTACTCCACAAGTTTATATCAAACAGGTATCGAATTGGATACTTCAAAGGGGTAAAGTCGAGTATGCCTGATGTGAACTAGGTCTAAGATAGCAGCTGTAAAGATAGTTTTTATCTTAAGATGGCTCATACAGCGGGACTGTTACAACTTCACCTTTTCAAGGTGTGACAATACCCATCTACTAACGTAACTTTACATGTATGAAAAGACAAAAGGGTATTCTACAACTAGGTTACATAAAACATACTAAGAAGGGTAAAAGAGATAAAGAATATTCGGTATGAAAAGGAATGAATCATTTGGGAATGCTGTGTCAGAAGACATGTGTTGCTTGGCGTCTAGATGGGAGAAATATAGTACAAGGTAGCCAGAAACAAAGTAATGCTTATAGTCAGGGGCTGACCTGATGTGAACCAGGTCGGGGACCAATTAGTTTTTCTGAAGAAAAGTCAGCTTAATTCGGAGCTGGATGCTTATAGTCAAATCGAGAGCTCACTTTGACCACTCTTAGGCTGTCTCCTAGGATAAAGCATTGTTACTGAATAAGGACGGATCTAACGCATGTAAAGATCTGATAATCAGGTCGGTAAGAGATTAGCTTAGGATAGAGATCTCCGTCTCGACTATGGCCTAGAGCTAGTATTCTTCGAGTAAACCCTTGGAGTCTATTGGTTCGAGGGGTTGATTCCTATCAGAAGGAGGAGTGGTGGTAAAGATGGGGAGGATCAGTCGAAAGAGGAGTGGTAGTAAGGATGGGGAGGATCGATCAAAGGAGGAGAAGATGGAGTACGAGAGGTGGGAAGGAGGGAAGAAATGAAAAGGAAAATGATCAAGCCCCCTTTTATTTTTTTGTAGTAACAAAGCGAATTATTCGAATGGTTCTAGGATAATCGTTCAGACGGTTCTAAGATAACCATTCGAACGGTTAAAGACAGAAAAGCAATTTTTAAGGCAGCTGTTGGAACCATGCCCACGGTTCAGGGAAACCATTCGGACGGTCTGAGAGAGTATTCTTTGGTCAAAACCCTTAATGCAACTATACCCACGGTTCGAGGGAACCGTTCGGACGGTTGCATATAAAGTTTCAAAATATAAAAATACTTGTTGAGACGATCCAAACAACAAGATCATAACCGTCCGAACGATCCAAGGAATCATTATGAGGTTAGGATATCCAAAGCAATTGTGCGCACGATTGACACTACTGACCGATTAATTGACTATATTTCTCGATAGTTTATTTGAAAAGAGAATTAGCTCGGGAATTATTGATAATTATTACAGGATAGACATTTAAGCCTCATTAGCTTATCCAAAAAAAAAAAAATCAAGTAAGTTGTGAAAATAACTATTTCAACTAATTCATGGTTGTACATAGTCTTAGTGCAAGCTAAAGGAATGAAAAGAGTTATGTCCCTATGAGAAATAAGAAAGATGAGGAAGATTGCACAAAAACATAACAAGTGATATCAAGGCTTACTTAATCAAATTTCTTAGACTAAGAAAGATGGATCAAAGTTACTATTCAAGAATATGGGTCTTAGCACTCATCTTACTTAATCATGCCCAACTCTCTTCTTAAGGTGCAAAAGTGATCTTCACTTAAGGGTTTTATCAAAATATCAGCTATTTGACTACTTGTATCCACAAATTTTAAACATACATCATTATTTTGAACATGATCTCTAGTAAAGTGATGTTGAATCTTAATGTACTTGGTCCTTAAGTGTTGTATCAGATTTTTTGTTAAGTTAATGGCACTTGCGTTATCACATCGAATTGGGATATTGGAGAAATTAAGCCCATAGTCCTGTAATGTTTGCTTCATCTATAGAATTTGTGCGCAACAACTACTGACAACCACATATTTGGCATCGGTAGTTAAGAGTATAATGGAGTATTGTTTCTTAAAGTACCAAGATACTAGAGAGTTTCCTAGAAAGTAACATATGTTGCTTATGCTTTTTTGGTCAACTTTGCATCCGACCAAGTCAGCATCGGAATATCCCAGAAGATCAAAAGAAGTATATTTGAGATACCACAAGCTGGTTTCAACAGTGCTTGCTTGATAATTGAAGATGCGTTTTACCTCATTCAAGTGAGATTCTTTCAGACAAGACTAAAATCTTACACTTAATATCTAGTCAAGATGTATTAAGTATAATAGGCTTCCTATCATACCTCTATAAAGCTTTTCACAAATGGATTTATCATGTTCATCTTTGTTTAATTTTAGGGTTGCGTTCATAAGAGTAGGCCTAACTTTACAATTATCCATTTTAAAAGCTCGTTTGAATACTTGGATTTATTTAAAAATGTTCCATTTTCAGTTTGCTTAACTTAGAGACCTAAGAAATAATTAAGTTCTCCCATCATACTCATTTCAAATTCTTTCTTCATGCACTCTACAAATTTATTTACAAGATTTATGCTAGTAACTCCAAACACAATATCATCTACATAAATTTGAATTATTAATGTATAGGACTTATGATTTTTAATGAATAATGTTGTGTCCAACTTTCCTCTTATGAAGCCATTTTCTATTAGAAAGCTACTAAGCCTCTCATACCAAGCTTTAGCAGCTTGTTTAAGTCCATAGAGAACTTTGTTAAGTTTATAAACATGATTAGGTAACTCATTGTACTCAAAAGTCGGAGGTTGTTCTACATACACTTCTTCTTTGATATAGCTATTTAAGAAAGCGCTTTCAACATCCATTTGGAATAGTTTAAAGTCTTTGTGTGCCACAAATGCCAAAAGCATCCTAATGGTTTCAATTCTAGCAATTGGTGCAAAGATCTCATCAAAATCTATCCCTTCTTCTTCATTATAGCCTTTAGCAACTAATCTAGCCCTATTTCAAGTTACTATACTGGTTTCATCAAGTTTGTTTCTATAAACCCATTTTGTTCCAATTACCGGTCTATCACTATGTCTAAGTACTAAATCCCATACTTCATTCCTAGTGAATTGATTAAGTTCCTCTTGCATTGCTTGTATCCAACATTCATCTTTTAAGGCTTCATCAATATTCTTAGGCTCAACTTAAGACAAGAATACTAAGTTGCTTATATTTATAAGGGATGATCTTGTTAATACTTTATTTGAAGGTTTTTCAATAATTAGTTTTTTAGGGTGATCTTTAACATATCGCCATTGTCTAGGAAGATCCAAATTTGATTGATTTGTATCATTATCTTCCCTAAGAATATCCTTATCAATAGCGTTGTTTTGGTCATTATTTAAGTCTAACCTATCCAAATGAGCACTTATATCATTCATTTCATTAAGAGATGTATTATGCAATGAAGATAATGAATCATCAAACACAACATTTATAGATTCTTCAACAACTAATGTTCTTTTATTAAATACTCTATATGCTTTACTTGTTAGTGAATATCCAAGAAAAATAGCCTCGTCCTATTTAGAGTCAAAATTCCCTAGTTATTCATTACCATTATTAAGAGCATAACACTTGGTGCCAAAAAGGTAAAAATAAAAAATGTTAGGCTTCTTTCCTTTCCAAGGTTCATAGGGTGTTTTCTTTAAAATTAACCTTATGAAAACACGGTTTAAAATATATCATGCGGTGTTGACGGCTTCTGCCCAAAAATACTTTGGCAAATTATTTTCACATAACATTGTTCTAGCCATTTCAATTAAAGTCCTATTTTCCTTTTGGCAACTCCATTTTGTTATGGAGTTCTAGGTACCAAAAAGGTGTGGTCTATGCCATGTTGATTACCAAAAACATTCATTTCAAAGCTTTCAAATTCTCTCCTATGATCACTTCGAAGAGAAGTAATTGTAAGGCCTTTATTTAAAGAACACATGATTTGTTTCATCCTTACTTACAAGAAAATAAGTCCATGTATATCTAGATAAATCATCAACAATGACCAAAGTGTACCTTTTTCCTACCTAAACTTAATGTTTGTGTAAAACCAAACAAGTCTAGATGTAGTAATTGTAGTAACCTAGAAGATGAGACAACATCTTTTGGTTTGAAAGAGTTTTTGGTTTGTTTTCCTTGTCGACATGCTTGGCATACCTTGTCTTTTTGAAAATTAATTTTTGAGAAATCTTTTAGAAGGTCTCTTTTAACAAGTTTAGAGATTACTTCCACAATAGCATGCCCTAATCTTCTATACCACAACCAACTATCATTATTTTGGACGGATAGTCAAGTTTCATTTTGATTTGTAAAATTGTTAAGATTTATTTTATAAATATTTCATTGTCTATATCCTTTAAAACTACTTTGATCATTGTTAATTCTTTCAATGATACACTTATTTGCTAAAAATGTAACCTTATATCTACCTCACATAATTGACTAATGCTAAGCAAGTTATGCCTTAGATTATTAACTAACGATACACCTTTAATAACAAAATCATTATTGATAAGAATATTACTTTCACCCAAGACAGTTGATTTTCTATTGCCCCCAAAGGTAACATTTCCTTCATCCTTCAAGGTTAATGTGGTGAATTTAGTAGTGTCTCCAGTCATATGTCTTAAGCATTCGCTATCTAAAATCCATTTATTACTCTTCCTTAAAGGTTCCTACAAAAATAAGAAATTTAAATTTTTGGTACCTACTTGAGTTTAGGTCCTTTTGAGTTAGTTGTACCAATAAAATGATGTCCCTTAGGGACCCAAACCATGTTTCCTCTATGATTCAAGTTGGTATTTCTCCTTATCATACAACTGTGAGCAATATGGCTATACCTTTCACAATAGTTTCAAGTCTTATTGGTTGCTTTAACAAAGTCACTTTTATAAGATTTGTACATATTGTTTTTGTTATAGCCAATTTCAGTTTTCTCAAGACTATGTCTTTGTTGCCCCAAGAGTTTTTCTAAATTCTTCTCACCTTCAACGAATTTGGCTATAGCTTGTCTTGAATCATTTAGGCTAAATTTTAACACATCATTTTCTATTTCTAACTTAACTAACTTCTCTATACTTGCATTCTCGTTTTCAATTACTTTGATATTTGATTTTATTCCTTCATTTTCCTTAAATAGCTCTCTATTTTCATTCATGATTTCCTCATTCCTTTTGCTCAATTCATCATTTTTTTTTTCTTTAAACCATCACGCTCAATATTCAATTTTTCATTTTCAATTCTTAAATATTCATTATCCTATTCTAAGTTCTCTTTTTCCTCAACTAACTTATTATACTCATGTTTGAACACATCGGATTCATTCCCTATATCATCCATCATTTGTTTGAGACTTTTATTCTTCTTTTTCATTTTAGCAAAATCTTTTAAAAGATCATCATACATTTCCTTTAATTCATAAGAGGAATAGGATGTAGTGCATACCTCATTATCCAAGGCCATGAGGCAAAGATCGTTATCCAAATCGCTTGAATCAATATCACTCCAAGTGGCCACCATGGCTTTCTTTCTCGAGGTTTTATCTTCTTTCTCGAGGAGTAGATAATAATCTTTAATGTGCCCCAGTTGATGGCAATTTTAGCACTTTACGATATCTTTCTTCTCCTTTGTAGGTTTTAAGCTACTGCCACCACCAACTTTGTCTTTCCTTAGTCTCTTATTGAACTTCATGAACTTCCTAAAGTTTCTTGCCATTATTGCCATTTCATAGTCATCATCACTTTTGTCCCCTTCATCACTAGTATTGCAATCGGTGGCTTTGTCAACTATAGCTTTCTTCTTAGATTCTTCTCCATGTCTTTTGATCATCTCATGAGTCTTGAGTGTACCAAGAAGCTGTTCCTTTAATAATGTTTCTAGATCATGTACTTCTTCAATGGCAGTCCTCTTAGCTTCCTATTCTTCTGGAAGAGACCCAAGAATTTTTTAATTAATTTCCAAATTAGAAAATCTCTTACTAAATACCATTAATGGATTATTGATGTCAATAAATCTTTTATGCATTTCATCTATGGTCTCATTAGGAAACATTTTGAAATTTTCAAATTCACCACATAATAAACTTCTCTAACTCTAGATGTGCCATCATTCATGCTTTGTAGCTCATCCCAAATTTCCTTAGCATTTATGCATGTACAAGTTCTATTGAAATCATTGTCGCTCATAGCATAATGCAATATGTTCATTGCTATTTCATTTAGATCTACTTTCTTCCAATCATCCTCAATATATTCATCCTCTTCCTTTCCTTCAATTTTAATTGGTCCTTTTTCGATTACATCCCAAAGTTTCCTATTTTGCACCTTAATAAAGATTCTCATCCTACACTTCCACTAAGGATAGTTTCCACAAGTGAGAAGTGGTGCTCTATTTATAGCTTGACCCTCCATGAATCCTAGTGCATTTAGTGCCATGATCTTTACTCTATAATGCGATTAAGCAATGAAAATTATAGAGACTCACTATGATACCAAATGAAATAATACACTAGGAACTCAAAGAGGGGGGATGAATTGAGTTCAATGCCTAAATTTTACTTTAATACCAATTTCTTGATCTAAGCAACTAAAAGGATGCGATATTGAAATAAACCAGCAATGAATCTAATCAAGATAATAATAAAACAATAAAAAGTGCTAAAAATAAAAGAGATAGGGACAGAGAAAGCAAGTCCGAAATTTTAACGTGGAGTTCGGACCGCCGCCTACTCTCCACTATCACCCAATGCATCAACTAAGGTCTTCACATACAATTTTTACTGATAACAATCTCAAAGGCAGAAGTGCTTACACCCAATCTCTGATACTAATGATCTTCTCAATCACAACAACTCACTATCACTTAGTATAGTGCTCTCTTGAATATGAAGCTTGACACTATACTAAGGTTTACAAAAGATTACAAATAATGAACACAAGGCAATTAGAATGAAGTACAAGTAAACAAAAGGAATAATTGTAGGAATATAGCTCTATTAACTGTCCTTTAACTGCTCTCAAACTCGCATTTATATCCCTTTGCAAAAATCCAACCGTCGATCTTGTTCAACCTACATTAAATGTATTGTAATGACTAATTTCAATGTAGACCAACCTAATGGTTCAAACGAGACCAATCAAACAATCCATTCAAATGAGGTAACCATTTGGACGGTCTTCAAGTCATCAGTTGCATGGTTTAACAAAGCCTACTAACCTTCATCAACCAATAGAACATTCCATACACAACTAACCGTACATTCCAACACACCACAGTAATCTTCATCAACCAACCGCATGGTCCCGAGTCAACCAGCCACACGGTCCATGTCCTACTATTAATCATAGAATCCCTGAAGGAACCAGCCGGACGGTTCATACTAGAGTAGCCAAAATGCACCCTTAGATAGTACTTGATACTTTTTCTTCTTTCAACAACATTAGAATCAATTTTAATAAGTTGCAAAGATATTTCCAAGTTTAATTGTATTTCCTTAAAAGATATAATCGACAGAGTTCTTGTGAGAATTTGCAAATTAATTTATAACACTATTTGATTAGTCATGACATGTATGAATCTGTTCACATCAAAATCACAAATAGGAACTTCTAGGTTCAACATTTTAATTAGTATGGATTAAGAATATACATCTAAGAGTATTTGTTTAGGAGCTTTACAATTTACCTAATTTAGAGGATAATTTAAAAGATAAATTAGAAGCTAAATCAAAGAACGTCGAAGACAAACACTTCCTTAAAGAAAGACCTTAACCCTTAAACCTTAGTTATAAATAAGAATAAAAAAGTTCATATTCAACATATTGTTGACTTTAGTGCTATGTGCACCTCCTTTAGTTGACATAAGTGAAAGGGAACACGGTTTGGAAGCATAGCCTCAAGATCACTACCGAATGTTGAAACATGCTGGGTTATTGACTTTGATGATTGCAATTATGTTGTTATTTGGTAATGATTGGCTAACTGAGAAATTTACTAACTTGATAAAGAAGCTACGTACTAACTTTATCTACTAAGGTGTTTACTTAAGTGAACCTGCTAATGAAGTCTTAGAAACAAAAATGTAAATGGAATAAAGTAATGACTAGGCTAATAAGTAAAGAGGAAGCTTGCTTAGTATTACTTAGTTTATGATTTGATGCATCCATGACATGACACGAAAATGACCTATGGGTCAAGTTTTTTAAAAGTAAGATTTTTCCAAGCTGGGTCTCATATGAAAAGCTAGGTTTCAATAAGCAAACGATTTAACTTCTGAAAGCTAGGTTTATTAGGTAAACAACTTGATTTATGAAAGTTGAATTTTCAAGTATACAGAAATTATATTGTATATGTTGGTCCAACTTTATGCTAGGTTTTCTAACCACTTCACGTGGTTTCTACTTGGCTGAGTTTTGGCAACTCTTTATTGCACTACTAGGTTTTTGACTGGGATTGAAGTCAACTAATCGAATTGTTAAGCTGGGCTAGGATATCGATATTGATGCATTTCACATGCATGAACATGATATACATTATCTGCATTGACTTTTTGACTGGGATGTAATAATATATACTTTGGTTAACAACTTACTAGGATAATTATTGTATTGGACTGTACTTATGTTTGTTACTTGTTTATCTGCTCTTACTTAACTTACTAAGGTGATAAATTATCTTATCCTTAAGTTATGAAGAAAGTTTAAACAAGATATTACATGACTAGGGTGAGAAGACTTAGCATTAAATAGAGTTAGTTTCTCTTAGAGTTTGCTATCTTGAAGATTAACCTTTACTCACTAGAATAACCAAGTAATATATGTTCTATCGATTACTTCCCAAAAATCTCCTATTGCAAGAAATAGCTATTCCATTTTTGGCATCATATTATTATATTGCATTATTAAGTTTGGAATAGAATAAAAGTACTAACATAACCTTCTTTGGTGAATAACAATAATAAGCATTACTATTACCATCCCTACCGTCCTTTACCACCACCATTGCATTATCTCCTTCATCTTACCACCAATACTACCACCCCCATCATCACCTATACTAAGCCACCACTATAATTTTGTACCCAATGTTTCCATCGCCTTTATGACACCACTACCACCAATGCATTACTAGTTACTACTACCACTACCAATACCGTTGTATTAGTGATGGTAGCTAAGGTCTCACTAATAATGTTAGTGGTAGTGATTAATGTACCGGTATAATGGTAAGGTAGTAGTATCGAGTAGTGGCAATGGCAGTTTAATAAAGATGGTGATAATTATGAGGTTATACTAATGAAGGTGGTAATATAAATAAGGAAAGGGGCAATGATGATAATGCTAGTGAAGTTGGTAGGGCATGACAATAGTAGAATGGTAGCAACTGGTTACCTTGTTTTTGATTAATTTTTTCTAATTTTGTATTCAAACGCCTAATAATATTAATTAACTGGATGGGGATTAGGGTACTAACCAGTTCATGTCACACGTAATAGTATGACATGCATGTAATACATTGATGTTCTGATATGGATATATGTATTGCTCATTGTCAATAAACTTATTTGGTAATTATATGAATATTAATTATGTATTATGTTATGTTTTGTATTGTGTGGTGGCAATACGGGGGTAGTAGAGATAATAACAATGTAAGGGCAATAGTAGTTGTCTTGGGGTAGTAATGGTATCAACAAAACTTTGCGATAGCACAAGATAGTAATCTATCTCTCCTATTTATTCTCACCTAAGGTCCCACAAACCCTGGGATTAGTTTTCTCTTTTTCCAAATCTCATTATTCCTTTCATTGGACAAACCTTCAAATAAACATGACTACGCTAATTTATTTTTATACTAATATAGTTGAATAAATGAAACCATAGCCATGTTAAATTCAATATTATAGAACTATAAATTTTACATGAATGCACTAAATCCATTAAATCAACTAAGTGGATTATAGGAAAGAAATCTAATCTTTTGTAAATTTTCTAATCTTTTGGTTTTTTCCTGTTTGTCTTTTTATTTTTATACTCTTCAATTTATGGTTTAAGTATGAATTAAAAATTGCAATTTTTTTCTAAATTTTCTATCTCTTTTGGTTTTTGTTATGTTTCTCATTTTTCTATTCTTTTCACTTTATCTGTTTTTTAGGTTGTCTTTTACTAATTTCTTACGTATTTTAACTAAAAAAAATTAACTAAGTATTAAATAGATGGGTAAAATGAGGTGCTTATACCCCAAGTTCCCTCTTTTATATAATTTGGGTAAACTGCTAATACACCCCTTTATATTTATTTCATGTGCACTTGGCTCCCTTATGATTGAAATCAAATACTTAGACCCTTATATGTTAACTTTATACGCATTTATTCCCCCAATCTTTAACTTCATGCCTCTATGTTTGCTTCACATGCACTTAACCTCCTTCTCTTTCAAATCATACACTTAGACCCCCAAATATTTGAAAAGATATGCATTTAATTCCTTAAAAGTAGTCAAAATGCACATTTTTTAAAAATTTGGGTGTCAAAATACATGATTTCAAATATTATGGGACTAAGTGCACATGAAAAAAATATAAAGAGGTGAATCAACAATTTAACATTGTTTTTTTTTTTCAATTTTAGGAATAAAAGATCACAACTAAAATGAAAAACTTCAATAAATAAATAAAAAAAAAAACACAATTCATACTTGTCAATCAAACTCGAAATAATAGGACCTTGTGATATAACATTGCTTAATAGAAGAAATAGCCACCTTCTCAATCTTTATGAAAAATATTGTTGACAAAAATATTCAAATTAAATACTTAGTAAAATTGAACTAACAAAATTATGACATTTGACATATACAAATGGAAGGTTTTTTTTTTTAAAAAAAAAATTGTAAGGCTATTTCACTTAGATTCCTTAAATTCTGCTTTTTAGATTGAGTAATATTTATTTATATATTTTTACTCATTAAAAGGTTTTTATGTTGTGATCTTTCCTTCCTGAAATTGAGGGGAAAAAAAAGTTAATTTGCATATTCACCCCCTTCTATTTGCTTCATATGCATTTAACCCCCTAATATTTAAAATCATATATTTAGACACTCAAATCTTTTAAAAGTGTGCTTTCTAACCACTTTTAAGGTATAAATACACATCTTTCTAAAGATTTTTAGCCTAAATGCAGATGAGAAAGATAAGAGGTTTGAGTGCACATTAAGCAAACATATGGGGTTTGAGGGCACAATTTTAAAGATAAGATGATTAATTGCACACAAAATAAATACATGGGAGTGTAAAGGCACGATTTCAAAGATATGAGGGCTAAATGCGCATGAAGTAAGTATAAGGAGTGTATATACAATTCACCCTTATAATTTCCTATTTTTTTGCTTACCAAATAAACTGTTAATCAAATATAAGAGGACAATTTATTTATAGAACAAAATTTTGATAAAGCAAAAGGATAATAACAAAAACATTCTTTAGAGAATTTTACTTAATTTATCGACTAAAAACTAGTAGGCCCCTAATGGAGTCAAAAAAAAAATTGATGGAATACAGAAGGGAAAAAAATTGCTTTGGTCGTAGAAATTGATGAAGGCAATTATGAATAGTTGTAGAAAATAGTAATCAATTAGAAAAGCAAGCAAAACAATAATTATGTTGAGTACGCTAAAGAAATCACCAAAATAAATATAAATATCACTCGTCATATGGGAAAAAAAAAAGAACAAATCTTTGGCCAAAAATATAAGATTAACAAACAAAATAACAGTTAAGAAACAAAACTTATACATATTTAACATACCTTACCCCATGTCCCTATCATTTAGGAACACGCTAAGGCTCTAAAACCAATTATAATCTTCATAATTACTTATAATATCCGCTTATCAAGTATAAAATAACAATCCTCCAAATACATCAATTCAAATGACTCATAGATAAGTCACTTTAGCCCCAAACTTATCAAATAACTAGACCTTAATCTTTTACAACATACTAAGCTAGCCACTTCTCATTCCCAACTTGAGGATAGCAATTTCCATACTCATCACAACTTATTGAAATCAACCTACAATTGTAAAAATAGAAAAGTAAGCCAAAGCCCAGTAGGGGTGCACAAGCATGTATAAATGTTAAGTCTAGAACATATACATGCATATAATGCAACCATAACAAAATACAAGTAAACAATAGTTTGTTATCTTCAATTTAGGCCAACATACAATACAGGGGTACCGATAATCCTACCATACCTTGATCTTTATCCACATACATAGGTGGACATAATATAAATTTTCCTTTAAGTCCTTTACACTCAGAGTCCAAAATCCAAAAACCAAAAACTTAAAATTCTAACTACGTCATCTCATATGAAAGTCCACTAAAAAAACCTTGTACATGATCGGCAATTACTCCTCTAGGGAACTGCCATTGCGGGCCCCTAGAATAAACAGGTCAAGCAAAATGAACAAACTATTGATTTAAGCTTAATATAGATTTCTTCAATTACATTCTTAGTCCCAACAAGCACAACCATAGAAACAAGCATCACGTACCAAGATCGCTCCAAAATCAAAAACAAGTCTCTAATCTCAAAACCCGAACAAAACTCAAACCTTAATAAGGAATACCGAACACCACGAATCTAGAAAGAACAAATAGCATGTTAATCCTTTAAGCATTCTAAGACTAAGTCCTACCTAAAAGTTATCTAAAAATCTATGATCAACTTAATCAAGGTTCCGAAAGAAATCGTTGAATCAAATAATAATAACATAATACGATTAAGTCAAAAAGTTTATATAACCATAAAAGATTACTTATTTATTTTAATTCATAAAGTACATAATATATATATTTACCTAAATATACAAAAGAAAGTATAAAATAAACACATAATTAGATTATCAAATCAATATGGTAAATAAGTAGTACGTACTTAAACAGATAATATTATAATTCGTATAAATACGTAAAAAAGAACATATTAATAATCAGAATTTAGAACATACATACTTTGCGAATAATATAATATACTATATAATTATAATAACTATCTTAATAAAAATACTTAAATGGTAATGCCGATAATATTAATTTCAAGGTATAACATAAAAGAATAAAATCGTAAATAGCTAAATCGATAATTAAATTAATACATATATAATATGAGAATTAACATACTCTATATCCAATAGAAAATAGTGACCTAACTCTATAATTATGCATGTATCAAATAGTTCAATATACAACACAATTTATAATAATGATTTTTATATAAAACAGTAGTACAATAAGCCAAATAATTCGATTTATATTAGAAATCTAACTACTAGGAGAATAATTACTTTTTATAATAATCTAAGAAAATAAAATAATATACGTATACAATACTGAGAAATAATATCGAATCGACTTACACGATATAGTCAAGATAAGAATATCTAATGAATATGAAAACATGGTAGGATGGTAGACCTACTTAAAAACAAATAAATCGAAAGTTATACTTTGTTTTACAAAACTTATAACAATCATCGATAATTAATTTTACCGAAATAACGCTTGGAACGATGATCGGAAGGAATCTTGAAACTCAATTGCGACTACGAGAAAACAGTGAGGTATGCGGTGAGTCAAATGATTTGGCAATGATGAAAATTAGTGGATCCGACGAAAGGAACAAGTGAGTGATTGAAAATTAAGGAGTGGTGGGGTCCATTGATCGAGAATTTACTAAGTGAAGGAGGCTATCTATGTTGTTTGTTTCAATAGCGAACGAGAGAACAAATGAAAGAGAGGTGGGGTCTGACGGCGGAAAAAGAAGGGGAAGTCTGATTGTTTTAATTAGTGAAAGGGTGAGTGAATTATAGGTGGTGAGGGAGGGAATAAGATTGAGGAAGGAGGGAGGGTGGATCGAGAGAAATATTGAAAAGCGGCGAAGGAAAGAAAGATTTAGGGTAGGGTTTTAGGGCAGTAAACATTTTAAAATATTCTAAAATTTAGAGTAGGGAAATATAAAATATTGAAAGATATATATATATTATACCAATAAAATATCTATATCTTATACGTAAAATAAAATTTATCTATTTAAAGCGTACGTAAAATAAGTATTTTAGAAATATAAAATTGGAATCTTAAATTAGACATCTGTTATATGGGATACATTTTATACTAAGTCTGGAATTAAGCTAAGATTTATAAATTAAAATTTTCCCTATTATGATGCAATTTCTATTAATACAATCGAAATAAATTTTATAACTTAATTATTATTTTCAGCTTAACTAGGGTTTTTTAAATTAACAAACAAAATAACAGTTAAGGAACAAAACTTATACATATTTGACATAATAGATAAAAAGACCATATCATTGTACTATTTTAAACTCAAGAATATGATGTGGAAAAATAGGAGAGGCTAACAACACACGATCAAAGCTCAATGATACAAAGAACTCAACTTAACATAACATGTTTAAAAGCCTCTTATATTTTTTCAAATCATATCATATAGAAAATCAAAACAATTATATTTTGTGCTTAAAAAAATAATACATTCAACAAAATCAATGATGGAGAAATAAATAAAATAAACCATAATAATCTTCTTACCTGAGTTTTCCTTTTGTAGAGGTGAAAAGTGAAGTTTGGGAAAAATACTCTTAACGTTATCTTTTAGAACAGTGTTTACAAAGGAAAAAGAAACGTGTGATAAAAAAGAGGGCAACCCTCCGATTTTAGGAGAAAAGATTTAAGTAGGGGTAGGTAAAGTTTTCCCCCTATTTTCCACTCTCAACTTTTCCTGCCAAAAACCAAACACTGACATTATCGCATTTTCTTCCTCTGTAATTCCTTTCCTTCACTTTCTCTCATCCCAAACATAATCGGTAGAGTATGAGTAAAAGTCAATATTTAATAATACTATGAAGTTAATGAATTTCAATATTATAAGGGTGAAAAAGAACATAAATGATAAATTTAATAATTTAACAACAACAATTTGAATCACAAATCAAATGGAAGCAATCCTTTTTCATCTTTAAAAAAAATATGGACCAAATCTATGAAAGAGTTTAATTTATTTAAAAAAATGAAGAAATACATTATAATATTATATCCAATTCGATAAAAAAGATAAATCCAATCCAATCAAATCACATCCATCCTTAAAATCACCTCATTGACCAACATATCTTATCTTTATTCCTAGGAAAAGTATTTTAAATGGCATTTAAAAATACTTTAAGTGTCACATTCTTTATCCAGTCAAGCATCCAAGTCAGGTAAAAGAAAAAGAAAAAGAAAAAAATAAGGTGGGAATTGTAGATTTACCTGAGATATCTCAATTTTTAAAATCTTAATACACCATGCAATTGTAAAGTTTTTGAAATAATCAGCCTAATTTATTATTAATATTATGACTTGCATTTTTAAGACTAATTATATATAAAACTTTTTCTTTTTTAATTTATTGCTATATGAAGAATTTAATAAAGTAATTATTTTATATTTATAATTCTTTATAATCTATTTAATCTTTGCACGCATATGCCATCTATTGATAGGGTACTTTGGACAGAGACCTCTCAAGCCCGATCAGATCTGCCAAGCCTTACCTCCTTAGGCTCGCCTCTATAGGCCTTGGGCCTAACCCTTAATAGCCTAGGCCCATGAAGAACTGTAGTGGTCATAAACTATAAGATAAGGATAAAACAACCACATCCTAAATATTAGTGACATGTCGGACACAACAACTTCACTCTCCTACACTTGCAAGAGAAGATTTCTCCTACCAACTAATCTCCAACTACCAACTCCACTCCGCTATAAATACCATACATTTACCCAACGGTAACCCTCTTTGAAAACTCTGCATTCTAAGCCTACGCATTAAGCATTCTATCCCATCAAAAGCCTATTGCTGACTTAAGCATCGGAGTGGCCAGGCTGGACAACCCCTTGGCATCCCCTCATTATGCACTGTTTTGCAAGTCTAGTACATATGCAAACCTTAATCGACTACCGACAAGAACTAAGAAATGACATTTGGCGCCGTCTATGGCAAACAAGAATTCCTACACCCAAAGTCCTAAACACACCAAGGACATAACTCACATCAAGCCTTTCTACATCATGTCTCAACGTGACGAACAAGGAAATCAACAATTGGTGAACAACCAACCTAGGAGCAACCATCCCATCCCAAGAACTGTGCTAGTAGAACGCCTGGAGCACATAGAGCGCCTGGTTTAGCAGTATGCGAAGCAGAACAAGGAGCTCTACACTTGCTTGGATGAAGCAAAGCACTGCAATGAACAAACTCACCACCTCGAAGCTTCAAATGCCCATATTGGGCGAAACAACATCCAGCAACAGTAGAATGGAAGGAATCAACAACCCGATCCATTGCTGCGCCAGCAACTAGTAAGGTCTACGGCTATCCACGACCGAGCTCTAACTGCCAATGAGCAGGAAGCCAACTCGCAGGGAGTTCAGGCTCATTTAGCTGCACAATGAGCTCACCTGGCAGATATCGCTGACTTAAATGAGCTCCGTGCAATGGTAAGGCAACTCTTCGAATAGCAAGGGAGCAAGCCTATTGGTGACATCGAGCTGGTCGCCAGCAACAAGACCCCCTTCACTGGGGGTGTCTAAGACACAGTACTGCCCACCAACGGCAAACTTCCGTCCCTAAACTAATACAATGGCACGAGCGACCCCGATTACCATTTCCTCCACTTCTACACCCTCACGAACCTTCTTGGTCATAGGGATACCATACTATACAAAGCCTTACCAAGCATGCTAAGGAAGGTAGCACGAACAAGGTTTAACCACCTCCCCAACAATTCGATCAACTCCTTCGATGAGCTAGCCAGAAAGTTTAGCCTCCATTTCAGGGCTAGTAAGCCCTCATCCAAGGACACATCATCCTTATACCCAGTAAGGCAGGGTGAAAGTAAGTCCCTGCGCGACTACATAACTCGATTCAAAAACACTGTGGTCAAGATCCCTCAACTAGACGAGGGAGTCACTGTTCATGCCATACAACTCGACATCAGACCCTCGAGAGATTTCTTCTGATCACTTACAAAGAGCATGCCAAAAACCCTAGCCAACTTCTGGAACAAAGACTAGAAGTACATCGACTAGGAAGATAACATCCGTGCTAGGTGCGATACTGATCGAAAGATGATGGGCGGAAAGAAAAACAGGGAAAAATTGTCCGTAAAAGATCGCCTTAATGGAAAGGTGCCAAGTAGACCAAAGGGGGAGAGCTTTGGGAAGAAGAAGTGCCTAGCAGAGCATGACCCACTCCCCCCTCTCATCCATTGCTAGTACACACCTCTGAATAGACCCATAGCCTAAGTCTATTTTGAAGTGAAGCATCGAAACTTGCTACAGAGATCGCAGAAAATGCGATGAAACCCTAGTCATCGGAACTTTGAAAAATATTGTTAGTTCCATGATGATTACTGCCATACAACTGAAGAGTGCTTCCAGTTGAAGAATGTCGTTGAATACGCCATTCAACGCAGCTTCTTCAATGAATATGTAGCATATCGAAAGAACAACGACTGTTCCGACAATGACACTGATAGGGCACCTTGGAGGTGACGAATCGAGAATGCCCAAGCAGAGCAGAATAACGACCATCGTAATGATCGCGCCCCCAATGGCGTTATAAACATAATTACGGGGTGCCCATACCCTAAGAGCCGGCTGAACACTAACAACTTGGTTAATGCCCAATCGAAGATGCTGGCAATAAGGGAGAAGAGATAGAAGTTAGACACTTCAATCTCCTTCTACGACGCTGACCCGGAAGGGGTCGATACCCAAGAAGCCCTCGTGATTAGGGTAAGGATCTCAAAATTTAAGGTCCTAAAGATTATGGTAGATACTGGCAATTCCACCAACATACTCTTCTTCCATACATATGATAGGATGAGAAAAAAGCTACCAATAAAGATGAAGTTGCCAGTAAAAATGAAGCCGTACCGCCATAATCTCATCGGCTTTAACGGCAGGACTATCCGAGCCAAGAGCATCATCATGCTAAACATGAAACTTAGCGATAACAACCACATAGCACAACGACCTGTGGAGTTCGTTGTGATTGATTATCCCTCCCCTTATAATGCGCTCTTAGGAAGACAAAGCCTAAATGCATTTAGGATAATCACATCCTCCCTGCATTTGAAGGCCAAATTCCTAACACCCACAAGGGTGGGAGTATGTAGGTGTGATTAGAAGCTCTCACGAAAGATATATGTCAGGGCAGCCAAAGGTAATGGCGTCTTTGCCCTAAAGATAGGCCCACAAGAGTGACCAGCTAAGAGGGGCGAGCTTGGAGAAAAAACTGAAGATGTCCAGATTAGCGACTTTCCCAACCAAACAACGAAAGTCGAGATTAAGATCCCAGCCGAAGTGAGGGATGAAATCATTGCCCTCCTGCAAGCAAATTCAGATAGGTTCGCCTAGTCGACATTAGACATGCCCGAGATTTCCCCTGACTTGGTGACCCATAACCTCAACATCAACACCACTACGCGGCCTATCAAACAAAAAAAGAGGCATTTTACTCCGGAACAACAGGCTACAATCGAGGAGAGAGTATAGAAACTGCTTAAAGCCGGCTTCTTGAGGGAGGAAAAGTACCCGACGTAGTTGGCGAACATGGTACTAGTCAAGAAAAAAATGGAAAGTGGCGCATGTGTGTCAATTATACTAACCCCAACAAAGCCTGCCCCAAAGATTGTTTCCCCATCCCTAGAATCGACTAGCTCGTCGATTCTATGTCATGACACACTTTATTGAGCTTCATGGATGCCTTCTCAGGGTACGACTAAATTAAAATGGACCCGAAGGATGAAGTCCATACCTCTTTAGGCACAAATTATGGAACATATTATTATACCGTGATACCGTTCGGACTAAAAAACATCGGGGCCACATATCAACGAATGGTGATGAAACTGTTTAAGCCCCAAATCGAGTGTAACATGGAGATGTACGTCAATGACATGATCGTCAAGAACCAGAAGCCCATTGATCATGTCAGGGACCTCTAGGAAGACTTCGACCGAATGCGCACGCATGACATGAAGTTGAACCCTTAGAAGTACATTTTCTGCGTCTGCTTTGGTAAGTTCCTTGAATTCTTAGTCATACAGAGAGGTATTAAAGCCAACCCTGAGAAGATCATGGCCAATAGGAGAATGAGGCCTCCTCCCTCAGTCCGAGATATAGAGAAGCTCACAGGTATGGTAGCTACTCTAAGCAGATCTATCTCTAGAAGCGTCAATAGATGCACTGATTTTTTCAAAATCCTCAAAAATCTGAAGGGTTTTAAATGAATTCCTAAGTGCGCCACCGCCTTTCAGCAACTCTAAGACTTTCTCGCTCATCCCCCAGTCCTCTCCAAGCCTGTCCAAGGAGAGGATCTATTTTTGTACCTGGCTATTAGCGATCGGGCTCTCTCCTCTATACTGGTCAGAGCAAACGGAAGATAACACAGGCCAATATATTATGTCAGCCACATACTTCATAGGCCTAAGGTCAAGTACACCCAGGCAAAAAAATTTACGTTAGCCATCATCATTACTGCCAGAAGGTTAAGGCCCTACTTCTAGGTGCACCAAGTGATTTACTCATGGACCAGCCACTGCGTACTATGCCGTAGAAACTTGATGCATCCGGACGGATGATCAAGTACGCAATAGAACTAAGCACATACGGAATCTAATACTAATTACGAGCGGCTTATAAGGCATAGGTCCTGGCCGACTTCGTAGTAGAATAAACTAGAGAAGAAACACTGCTAGGCGATGACAAACCGATGTAGACCCTCCAAGTCGATGGATCATCCACCACTATAGGTAGAGGTACGGGCCTTGTGCTAATCGACTCGCATAAAGTCACCATTTGTTACACCCTTAAGTTTGGGTTCAATTTCAGCAATAATGAATCCAAATATGAGGCGCTTTTCACTTACCTGAAGCTGGCTAAAGAAATCGAGGCCGAGCAGCTACAGATATTCTCAGACTCCATGCTCGTTGTACAATAGGTCCAGGGTGAATATGAGGCCAGGGACAAGACCATGGATAGGTACTTAAAGAAGGCAAAAGGGCTCTTAGCGAACTTTCCCTCTTGGGACATCAAGAAATCCCTCGAATGGAAAATTCAATAGCTGACTAACTATCCAAGTTGGCCTCCACTAGCATGCGGAAGCCCAAGATAAAGGATAACAAGATCTTTATAGAATACTTACTGAGAAAAAAGCATAACTCCAAGCTTAGCTGAAATTCTGGAACTGACTATGGCGACACCAAAAGCCGAGCTGGATGGATCCCATCTAAAGCTACTTGGAGGAAGGAACGTTACCAAAAGACAGGAGGGATTCGAAGAAGCTTTAGTACTACGTTACTAATTATACACTGATTAATAGTGTCCTATGCCGTAGGGGAATCGGCCTCCCCCTACTCCAGTGTCTCCAAGAAAGGGAAAGGCTGCGAGTCACGGAAGAACTGCATGCTGGAGTGTGCAACAATCATATCCAATCCCAAGCCCTGTACCTTCGGGTGCCACTACTTGGATATTATTGGCCTACCATAGGGCAGGACGCAAAAGCCATAGCCCAGAAGTACCCGTTGTACCAAAAGCACGCCCCAATCAATCGCGCACCCAACACCGCACTCCAACCCTTAACGAGCCTATGGTCGTTCACCCAATGGGGGATCAATATCCTCGATACCTTCCCGAAAGCATTAAGAGGACAACAGTTCATAATTGTTGCCATGGACTACTTCACAAAGTGGGTGGAGGCCGAAGCTATGGCCATAATCACGGAGAGGAGTGTAGATTCATTTGTCAAAAACAACATTCTCTTCTGCTTTGGAGTCTTCCACGCACTGATTATAAACAATAGCCGACAATTTCACAACCCTAAGTTCAGGGAGTTCTACGCCAAGCATTACATCGTCGTGCACTTCACGTCAGTTGCCCACCCTTAATCTAATGGACAGGTAGAGGCGACCAATCAAGTCATTTTAAACAGCCTTAAGAAGCGCGTAGACTGATCTTATGGTGCTTAGGCCGACGAGCTACCTAATATCTTGTGGGGGTATAGGACCACGCACCGCACTTCAATAAGTGAGACCCCCTTCCATCTGACTTTTGAGTTAGAAGCAGTCCTCCTTATCGAACTTAAACTCCCCAATATCCGGACTCAAAGTTTCGATGCCACCCTAAATGACTCATTGCTACAGGCAAGCATTGACACAATCGAGGAAATAGAAGACTTTGCTACTACTCTGGTTACTGCATACTAACATCAGCCCACCCGGTATTATGATCAAAAGGTTCGACACAAGGAATTCAAGGTCGATGACCTAATGTACCGAAAATTGGAAGCCATTGGTTCATAAGAAGGCCAGGGCAAGCTAGCCCCTAATTGGGAAGCCTTGATCAGAGTCAGGAAGAAACTGGGCAATAAAGCATACAAGTTGGAAAGATTAGATGGCGAACTTATCCCGTGCATGTAGAACGTCGATAATCCATGCCTCTACTGTGATTAAAATTTCATCATGCACAATTTTGTTTTTAAATTATGTCGAAATAAAAAGCTTTCAATTGATTGCATACTTCTCTCTCTCCTGTTGTTTCTATCGCCCTACCAACCTTTCAAAAAGGCACATGAATAGTTAATTGGGTAAGTCAAAACGCCACCAATCAGACCCTCGAAGGGTAACCTTAGTAAGAGGAAACACTCCTTGCACAAAGGAACTCCTACAAACTGGCAGTTAGAACGCCACTAACCTGACCCCCTTAAGGTAACCTTGACAAGTGGAAACACTCCTTACATAGAGGAACTCCCATAAACCATGTTGGTTGGAACACCACTGACCTGACTTCCTTAATGTAACCTCGACAAGGGGAAATACCCCTTACACAAAGGAACTACTCCAACAAAAACTTGACTAAAGGTCAATAAAATTTATAGAGAGAATAGCAAAAGACTTTCAAAAAACTTCATTTATTAATTCTACACCTTTGTTTACAAAGCAAAGGCCAGCACCCGGGTCCTAACCACATTAAAAAAAATTACAAGACCCCGCTACCGCCTGGGATCAGCTAATACGGATAACTTTAAAAAATCCAAGGCATCAATCTGTTCCGAGCGCTGATCCGTAGGCACTTCATCCAGCAAGCCTTGAGCCAGAAAGGAGCACGAGACATACAAATCAAGAGCGACAGGACCCCCCATAGGTGGATCTTCCCTAAAGACGGCTTCTAAGGCATCTTCCTACTAAGTTGCCAAAGCAGGGCCAAATGTAGAAGCACCCTTCCCTACCTCGACACCAAAGGATGTGCTTGCATCTTTGACAGCCACTTAAGCTGACTCACCCCACACTAGGGCTTCCCTCTTCTCGTTGAATGTGGGGGCGTCCAGAAAATCGAGAAAACTCAAGTCTAGATCTGGATAATGGGAGAGGATTTCTCTCCTGGTGAAGCACGCGGAGTCAGTAGATAGGTCCTCTAACTCCTTTAGCCATTCCTCGATGGCCCTGTAGTCAGCGACCGCCTTCCTTGCGATAACATCGCTAAGGACCTCCTTGCTCTCCATCTTAGAGATGATCTCTTCCATCTCCAAAACCTTGCACTATAGCTCCCTAACTTAGTGCTCCAAAGTGGCCTTCAAGCCAGCCAGCTCGAGCAACATGGCCGTAACACCCTCACACTCAGACGCCTTCATCACCAGTGTAATTTTCAACCTAGTCACAGAAGCCTTCAACTTAGTATTTTCTTTTTTCGATTCGGGCCCTAATTGTACCCTTTCCTCCAGTCGTTGCGAGAGACGAACCTTTATCTTCTGCTCGTTCTCCAACCGAGCCTTCAGTTTCGTACCCCTCTAGGCATCCCTCTCTACTTTGCCCTTCTCCTGCTCTACGTGCTTGAGCCTCACCTGAAGCCCTTCCACCTGCACAACAGAGCGGGGAAGGCGCTTCTTAGCTTGAGCAAATTTTCTCAAGTACCTCTTATTAGAAGTCTTCACCTCTAACAGGCACTTCTTCTGCTGATGCCACCCCTTCCATAATCTAGTTACCTCTTTTGGAGTGGCATAGGACTTGCTCCTTGAGGAACACTTGGTTGTGATACTGCAGGATGAAAATAGAACCAACAAGTTAGTACAAGACGCTAAAATACAACACCACAACAGCATAGAAGACATACCTACCGCATTAGGGTACTCAAGTGGCCTGCAATTTGTATGGGGTTACTCGCACCCTCTTAGGAGATCCTTTCTAATACAGCCCAGTCATTAGGGGTGTAAGACCCCATTGAAGCTTGGTAACTGAAGGTTCAGTGCTATAGTATTAGGTCGCCAGTACAAACCTCCCATTTAGATCGTAGGATCTTCCCCCAGGCCCTCTTCATCTCCATCTCGAGGATCCCCCTCTTCAACACCTCGTTCATGGAAGTGTATGGTGCTTCTAGGAATGAGTCTAGCCTCAACCCCGTCTTTCGGAAGTTGTTGAGGACGACCCGTCCCTAACATCATCCATACTTTAGGAGAAATGAGCCAGGGGTCACTCATTTCACTTTCCCTTGGCCAAAGGTCCCCTTACCAAAGGCTTTTGCCTCTTCGTCCCCAGACCTGACTCCCCAGGTACCTCGGGAGCCTTGCGCTTCTCACCCACAGCTGCAGGTAGGACGGCTATCTCCCCTGTTCCTCCCTCAACTGTACACGAAGGGGAAAGCACCTGCACATTGGGCGCCTCCACGTCAATGCCTTTATTACCCACAATGATGGGGACGGATAAGTGGATAGTAAATGTTATGCCACAAAGCGGCAGAGTCATAACAGTCCCATCGTGTAAACATTCTAAGATAAAAGTTGGCATCACAATCATTATCCTAAACCTGATCTACACAAAACGTCCGCAACTAACCCGCTTTGAAGTAAACAGTTCGTAATTTAAATAAATCATTTACCTAAGAAAGCAAGAATATATATATATATATACATTAAAATTCAGTTATTATAATTAACGTTTACAACGTTTCACCGTAATCTATTTCCTAGTTAATACATTATTCAGAAATAAAAAATTATATGATAAGAGCTTAGACCTTAAAAGTATATATCTGTTCTTCAAATGTTTTTCCTCACTCCCTAAGATCCAGCAATTGCTGGCTTCAAAGTAGTTGTAAGCTGGCTTCAAAGTAATTGTAAGCTGGCTTCAAAGTAGTTGTAAGCCGCTTCTTGGCCAGCACCCGCAACGACGTTTATAGGGATATGAGCAACCACAGCTCAGTAAGTTAGGATGAAGAACTTAAAACTATACCATAAACACAACAAGGTTATCAACTAACTTATTAGGTGCAATGCATGTTCAAGCAAATGCCATTGCACGACATTATCCAACTCATCGTGAGATTAGAGAAATTGGATCCGCTTTAATTCGAGTTGAGGAGTTACCATTAATGCAACAGCTCGTGACCAAACCCAGGCTTGTGCAATGGAGACACTGTTCCTCCCCCAACGACCTTCGAACCATTGACTTCACCCTCGCCGCGACCTCCTCTCCCGTCACTTAGTTCAACTAAGTATGAAGAAGGAACCATTATGCAATCCTACGCTATCCCTTTCGAAAGGGTCGATATTTGACCGAAGAATCCTAGGTTTCCCCTAATGGGTTGCCATACAGGTTCAATTATGATTACAGGTCGTATATTTGATTAGGTCCAGTTTAGAGTGATCAATCATTTTATACAAATCATACAATACAAGCCAGAACAACAAACAGAATCATAGCATCACTCATAATCAAGCACATGTACACAACTAACTATTTAACAAACACAACCAAGTATAATCTCAAGCCTCCAAAATACAGCATATTAATCCCAACTTACCTGGACTCCTCACTCACTCACTCAAGGTCCAACTCGCTCAAGCCATCACCAACGCCAATCATCCCTATAATAAAAACGTAGTTTCAGTTTTTTATATAACTATTATAGGTTAGTTTTATCTTATCACACTTATTGTTATCCTTGGTTTAGGGTTCAATATGTCTAATTATCTAGGTTCTCAAATCTTTTACAATTATTCTAGGTCTGAGGCTAAGTTCGGGTTCAGTTTCTAAATCGATTTTTAAATTAGGTTCTAGTTTGATTTCTAAGTACCGTTTTATACCCAAACCTTAGAAACTCGTTTCAACTCATAATGTGAAATTAATCACATTACTTCCAGATGTCCTAAATACCATAATTACCCCTAGTCAGTATTTTATTTCACTCGGTATACTTAAATTCTTATTAGTGTACCGAATTTACCCTTAATGTAAGAAATTTTTACATTTTTCATATAATTACATAAATTTAAGTTTTCTATCAAATTTATTATGTATCCCTATTATTTATATAATATCAATTTTTATTCTAATATCTTCTATTTATAATATTTCCAATAATTGCATATAATGTACTATCACTTATTATGTACATAATACACATCTAATATTTCTATTACTTTAATTACCATATCCCAACATCAATTATCATTTCAAAATGTCTAAATTCATACTAAATTAGATTTTACACCTAGTTACCTTAGTTTACAAAATTAACTTAAAATTTACTATTTTCCCTATTACTTATTTACTACATAATTAGCCTAATAATTATATCTAGCACCCTAAATACTACAAGTATCATACTTCATCAGATTTCAACATCTTAAAACATATAATTATTCACTAAATCAGTAATTAACTATTTAATTACTTAATTAACCCTAAATTACCCATTTTATGCCTCATTTTAAGGCCTAAAAATTTCAAAATTCAATTTTTGAAAACGGGATTCATAGCATTGTTCTATATCATCTAAGTAGTCTACGCAAAAATTTCAGGCTCAAAACTACACTCTTAAGGTCATATATTTCTAAACCGAAACATATTCGGTTTTGCATGATTTCTTAAGGACCATATATCACGAGACATATTTTCATCAAAATAATATTTTTCCTAAAAACTACATACTAAAATATTTTAGAGTAACAAAATTCATAATTTTCTAAGAATATTTATTATTTTTATAAAATTACACAAAATAAGGCTAGAAATTAAACTCACCTATTTAGGTAGCCATAGGTGTATCGGCTCACTTGGGCACTGCCACCACCGTGTGGTGGTGGCCGTCCACTCCCAACTGCTCGTCGGGTCTGGGTTCTCCTTAGAAACCCCAACTGCATAGATTTTCTATGGTTTTTTCTAAAACTCTAATTTACTCTCAATTTCGCCTCTCTCTATTTTTCTTACTCTCCAAACTGACCAAATGAGCTTCTAAAATTTTCTTGCTATTTATAGAGTATTAAGAAAATTATTATGCATTAAATTGATTTGACAACTACCTTATCTTCTTCCAATTTACCTTTTGTGTTGTTCTAATTTAATTGGCTAATTTTTTTTCTTATTTTCCCTAGTTGCCACGACCAAAATCTAAATCATTCCTTATTTTTTTATGATTTTTTTTCTTAATTAATTATGAATTTTCTTTAATTATTTACTATTATTGTGGCACATTTCGCTTATTTTAAGTAATTACGCGTATTTCTACCTACATATAAATTCATATATAGTGCAAATAAATATTCTTAAATATTATTTAGGTCATTCTATGATTTTTAATATATATATAATTTATCTCTAGCAATTCGTTACTTATCGAAATGCATTTTCGATAAATAACGAATTATATACATAAAATTTGGAAATTTTATATTCTTTTATTTTATTATTTATTTTCTTAAATTCAAACTTACGAAATCATTTTTACTAATATTTTTAGCTTTACTTATAATTTAGACTTAATTAGATCTTTCAACCGATCAGAACCCTGAGTAATTGGTTGTAGAGCTTACAGTAGGAACAGGCAAAGCCATGCTCAAGGGTGCTACGTCCGTCGGCTCATCCTGAATAACAAGGGGAATCCCTTGATGCACAGACTTCGACCACGACTTACTGGTCTCTCCAAGCCTCAACTTCAACCTTATTGCCTTCCCTGTCGACTGACCTGCCTTAATAGTGCTTAGCATCGGTTCATTAGATCTTCCACAAACGGACGAGGCAACCTCGGAGCCAAGCTCTTACCTATATGAAGACCGATCTAAAGGTTAAAAAAAGAAAACAAGGACAAATCAAAGGAAACTACCACTACCATTTGTAAAATACCATCGCGACAAACACAACCAAGGAAGTCCACCCATCCTACAGGCAAGGAAGTCCACCCATCCTACAAGCATCGGACATTCCTTTAATTTGTCCTTATTTTCTTTTTCTAACCTTTACATCGGTCTTCCTGTAGGCAAGGAAGTCTACCAACCCTACAAGCGTTGGATGAAGCACCCCAACACTAGCAAAATAAATAGATACATACCTTCAACCTGCTTCTCAGCCACAACTTTCTTCATGCTGAGGAAGAGCTTGGAGATCAGGCACCGGAAATATCTTTCTATGGTCTCCTTAGCATTGATCTCTTAGCCACCTCTCAACTCCATGAAGGCCAAGATCTCCTAGATAGCCTTGGCGTTGCTCGGCCACGGTTTTCCTATAAATAGGAGGATTAGAAAGAGACACCGCTTTTCTGCAATATTTTCGCTCAGTTATTATAATTTTTGCGTTTGCGTTCGCATTCAAACTCTCAAACCTTCTTCAGAAGATTTAATTTTTCTTTTCAAGAATCACAATCATATCTGCCAACAGGGGTGAAGCTAGCTCTTCTTCACTTAAACTTACCTCCAGTTCAAATTCTATAAGGAATGATCCTCCTCAGGCATAGGAAGGCGAAGTGTCATCACTAGCACAACTTGACCAATCTACGAGAATAGCCGTGGAAGCGTTGGATAAGGCTAAAATCATCAATGCCATCCCTAGAGACATATATATGGATATTCCCTTACCTCCCGCTAAGGATTTATTCGATGCTCTTGGTACGGGGAAGGGGCTTGACTGCCTTATAAGTAAAAGTAAGGATTCTACCCCCAACTGGGTCATCAGCAACTTCCTCGTAAAGGCGATACCCGAATGGCATATTAGGTTACCGCGTAAGGACGAACTGGTAGCCCTGCTATCGAGGAAGTGCTTAGCGGTTTTCGAGATATGCATAGAGTTTGGGCAATTGCTCCCCCTAAGTCATTTTAAGAGGGAGTTTTTCGATTATCACTACTGCAGCCCATCACAAATCCCTCCAATGGGTGGAGGGTATTAAAAGCACTCTACAAATACCTGGTGATAAGGGATACTCTCGAACTCTTCTAGCACTTTTACATATAGAAGAGCGTTGGGGGGTGGCCATACCTCCAACCGTGCTTGGGAAATAAATTATTTTGCTGCCTTGTCGACTCGGTCAAAGGCTGGCAAGAGGAATACGTGGTGGTAGAGCTCCTCAAAGAGGCCTCCTTTTGGACTTAGTTTATCGGAATGATCCATACTGCAGGTGAGAAGAGGCTTAGGCCAAGCGACACTGAAGCCATCCAAGAGATCTTGGCCTTCATTGAGTTGAGAGGTAGCTAGGAGATCAACGTTGCGACAACTATAGAAAGGTATTTCTGGTGTCCAATCTCCAAGCTCTTCCCCAACATGAAGAAAACCGTGGCAAAGAAGTAGGTTGAAGGTACTAGTTCATTCTTACGTGCCTATTTGTTGTACTAGTATCGGTAGTATCGGGGTGCTTTGTTCAATGCCTGTAAGATGGGTAAACTTCCTTGGTCATGCTGGTCAAGACGATGTTTTGCAAATGGTAGTGGTAGTTTTCTTTTATTTGTCCTTGTTTTCTTTTTCTAACCTTCAGATCAGTTTTCCTGCAGGTAAGAACTTGGCTCCGACGTTGCTTCATCCGTCTATAGACAATCTGATGAACCAACGCCAAGCACGATTAAAGGCAGATCAGCCAACAAGGAATGTAGCAAGGCTGAAGCCTCAGCCTAGAAAGACCAACAAGCCTCGGCCGAAGTCTGTGCCTCAAAGGATTCCCCTCGTCATTCGGGACAAGACGACAGACGTAGCGCCTTCAAACATGGCTCTACCCATTCCTCAGGGAATATTCACATATACGTCTCTAGTCTTGTCCAATGCTTCCATGGCCATCCTTGTAAATTGGTTAATTTCTACTAATGACAACACTTTGCCCTCCTATGCCCGAGGAAGATCACTCCTTATAGAATCTGAACTGGAGGTAAGTTTCAGCAAAGAAGAGGTAACCTCACCCCTGTTGGTAGATATGATTGTCATTCTTGAAAAGAAAAATTGAAGCTTTTGAAGAAGGTTTAAGAGTTTGAACACGAATGCAGAAATTATAACAACTAGGTGAAAAGATTGCAGAAAAGCGGTCTCTCTTTGCAATCCCCTTATTTATAGGGAAATCGCCTGGGAAGTTGTATAAGTAGTTATGGGGATACATATAAACACGAATCCCTTAGAATGCTACCTAGCAGACACATGAAAAGCATCTCGATCAGACGGCCACCTTTAAAAGGGCCGAAAGTATGTACTTGCACGCTAGTCTACTGCAACACGACACCTATCATCTTACATTCAATGCATGGAATACAAGCGGGCAATAGTTACATTTTGAAAGTCCCTTCAACAGGAAGCTTCTTCAAGGCTTATCTAATCTACACCCGATCGACGTTACAAAGACATGACGCACTTACGTCCACTCGATCCCTATTAGGCCCTGTTCAAGTAAATCGGTCCGTAATATTATAGCACCTTAGCACCCCTACTTGCCTAGCCTCGGATACTTTTAGATTGGCAAACCATTGCCTATAACAACTCGCCACTTCGGGCCTTTCACCTCAAATCATCCATCACTTCAAATCTACAACCTCATCATGTTGGCATCGTGGCATCGGATCGAACCTCCTAGAGTTGGATTGATCACGCCTAAGCAACACATGCATTCATTCTCTTTGCCTCTTTCTTAATAATGAGACTGCGAGGGAACAAGTGTTAATAGGGTACTTTGGGTAAAGACCTCTCAGGCTCAACCAAATCTGCCGAACCTTACCTCCCTAAGCTCGTCTATGTAAGCCCCGGGCCTAACCCTTAATGGCTTGAAGCCACGTCCTAAATTTAGAGATAAACTACAAAATAATGATAAAATAGTCACGTCCTAAATTTAGGTTACGTTAGACAAAATAGCTCTACTCTTCTATATTTACGGGAGAAGATCTCTCCCACTAACTGATCTCCAACGGCTACCTCCACTCTGCTATAAATATCAGACATCTACCCAACAGTAATCTTCTCTAAAAACTCTGCATTCTAAGCCTATACATTGAGCATTCTATCCCCTGGCATCTTCTCATTGTGCACTATTGTTTTATAGGCTCGATACATATGCAGACCTTAATCGACTACTGGTAAGAACCAAAAAACAATATTATCAATAATACTAAAATGTCATATATATTAATAAATCATAAAAAAAATTAATAAAATTTTGATATATTAAAATATAATTAATAATTTTTTAAATAAATAAAAAATATGTATCTATTATTAGTGCAATTCTGGAAGCTACGATCCATGCCACATAACTGTGGGATGAAATTGAATTTACCTTAAAAATAGACTGATAAGCAGAAAATGAGATCAAAGAGCAGAGAAGGGTAGATCAATGGAGGAATTCGAGAAAAAGGTAACCATAAGGGATGACATGGACATGGAAACCCAAACTTCCTCTCAAACTCTCAGTCTTCTACGTAAGTTCCTCGGACTTCAACAACGTAGAGCCGAAGCTTATGCGCGACTCAAACGGTCAGCTCTTCTTTCTTTTTTTCCCTCAGTATAGTTTGATTGCTTTCCCGTACTGATGAATAGGGTTTGAATATAACTAGAATCGTATATTGATTTTCGATTAATTGTGATGTTTAATTGATCGTGCAACGTCTACTTTTAGTGCCCATTTGATTCCATTTTAGGAATTTTAGTGTTATAACAATTGACGCTCGTGGATTCGCTTGTTTCACGAAAAACGTTTCTAGTGTTTTTTTACAATGTTTAGTGTGGCTAGTAGTTATTACAGTTTATTGATGTAATTGTGATTAGTTTGGTGATGATGGGAATTTGTGGCGATTAGTAGCGAGAAGCCGTGCACTGTGGTGTAAAGGTAGAAAGTTGCGGAAAAGTGAAACCATTTTTTCTCATTTGAAATGGAAAATTTTTGTTTGATAAGAAATGATTTCCATTAATCGTGTGTATTTCGTAACACAATGTCTTTCAGGACATTTTCCATGAAACAAAGGCAATATATGTTCCTTTTTATCTAGGAAGAATTTCCGCTGCAAAGTCATGAAAGAATTTGAAATTTTGTTGTGAATTCGGCTTTTGCAGGAGACTAATCTGACCTTCTGCAAAATGTTATTGTAACTACTGCTTAGTGTGTTTATGTTACTGCTAATTTCTCATGCTGGCATTTGTTGCTTATGCTCTTGCATTGCTCAAAGTTCTTAACAATTTTGGATTTATCTACTCCTGTGCACAAAATTGAACGAATTTGAGCTTCACAAACGATCAAAAGCAGTCTGCATTAATACATCCATCTTCTCTAAATGATTTGTTTTAGAGAATTTTTACCATCCTGTAGATTACTAGCTCATTTGAAGATTTCTTGCATCGCGATTCATTGTGCTTTTGAATATAAACAAGTTTCTTACTATATAAATGATTAAGGGTTTAGAATTTTGCTTTACATTTCGTTATTTTACCGTTGCAGAGGTTTCGAAGAGTATATGGTTTCAGGAGGGGAATCGGCTTACCAGCAACTTTGCAGCGAGATCACAGTAGAGTTTAATGATTGCTCTAAAGAAGTATGGTTTACAATAATTTCCTTATATTACAGCTATTTCATTTTAGTTTGTTATAGTATAGCACACTGTTAATTCGAATGGTATTCATTTGTTCAGGTTCTTGACATGGAATCCCTATTTAAGAATCCTGATTTTGGTCGAGCTGATCTAGCTCACTTGCTCAGGGCTGTCCAAGTACAAGAAAAGCAGAAATTACAGCTGGTACATTTTACCCTCAACCTGTGATTTCTTAATATTATTTCCTAATTAATTGTATTTAGATGACATATCTGTCGTTCTTAAGATCATCTTTAGGTGAATTTGTCAAATATAAGATGATTTAGATTATTTGCTATTTGGTGTGCCCAGTGCCCATGAACTATGTGAGCAAGTCAATTAGTCGATAAGTGATATAATGGTCTTTTAAACAAAATGAAGGTTTTCTTTGCATCAAATGATACCTCTGATGTAAAGAAAGAATGGAGTTTCCAACATCCAAAGGCTAGAAATTGGGTGTTGACGAACCATAAAAGAGAAGGGTCAAAGTTTCTCTTCAGAAAATAAATTGGTAATATTGGGGCCACAAAGAAAGGCGACCCGATAAAGAAGTCGTGCAATCTTGAGAAAGTCCTCACTTCAATGGGAAAGAGAAGAAGAATGGTGAATGTATATTATTGACCTCCTTAGTATAACTGGTATATTTCAGTCTCTAAAAAAATTCCTTGGAAAAGGCAAGTGCTGATGAAATTTCAATTAATTGAAAACATGTCGTGTGAGAGTAAAGTACTCTTAATTATATGACTTTGCCTAGTATATATTCTAAAGTGATCCTCAAGGATTGACATTTCTTTCAACAAAATTTGTAATATGTGCTTCTGTGTTAAGTATGTTGATAGTTCAAAATGAAACTATAGATATCCCAAAGTCAAGAAGAAATGAAGAGCTTAGCCTGTGCTCTGCACAATTCTTTCTAATGAATATATTTAGTGCATGTCATATCATTAAGCCCATGCAATGGAAAGAAAGCTTTTTAGATTTTTATTTCTACACGTCGGAGAATGCACAGATGCTTTGCCTCAGGAGGTCATGAACTTTTCCTTTCTCCTTGCAATTTGAGAAATGGAATGAGGTAGCAAGTTGATGCCCATGATAAGATCCATGACTTTTGATTCTTGAAATGCATGTTCAATGGTACTTTCACCCAATGTTAATGCAAATGCTATGTTGCTTTAATTTAATTCTGCTGAATGCTGTCAAGAGAAGCTCTCTAAGTCGTTGCCCTAGCTGATCTGATAAAATCACCTTCTCCAAGTTAGTTTTTCTAAATTTTTTTTGGAAGACGCTTAGAAAGTTCACAGCATGACGCAAGGGTTTTCCCAAGGAGAGTTCAGAATTCACTCTTACATTGGCTGATTAGCTAGTCGGATCTCATTCGTTTGGAAAAAGGGAATTTAATCCGGCAGTTCTGAATTGTATGGAATGATTCATGATGTATTGGAAGGCTTGCATGTTTCGGCATATAAATACAATGGTTAAATAGGCCAATCTATACATAATTGTCTAGTGAACAATTTCTAGAGTCATATCAAATATAACCTATATGTAAATAGGTGGTTATCGCAACCCAACTTATTACTTCAGTTTGTACTGACTTGGTAGAAAGTTGTTAGTGAGGAATGTCAAGGTTCAAATGAGTATTACAAAGAGATTGGTGAAACGTGAGAAAACTGCTGTCAGCTAACAGGAGATTTACCGCTATATTTCGATTCTCCTTCAGCATATGACATAGATTCTTATAGGAAAAGTTGCTAAGATTCTCTCAGCCTTTTAAGGTTTTTGATAGAGTACATGATAGTGTTGTTAATTTAGCTTATGCAGAATTTCTGGCTGTTCATATGCAGAATCAACCTTTCTATATTTCCAATTTAGCCTAATCTCATTTATTGGATTTCTTTTGCATATATTTGCTGATCTCAAAAGACCGCTACGATTCAAGTCCTGAAAAAAGCGGGCCGACCCTCAGAGCGACTTGTTAGTCATGAGAGTTGCAAATTCAAGAAGCCAATGGAACATGAATGTGTGCATGTGCACGAGAATACAGAGGCAGCTGGAATAGAGGATGCCGAGGCAGATGCTGAATACGACAATGCTTTGAATGAAGCAATTCGAGGTGTACAGGATGCCGTAACTGCCATAAACGAACATATAGAAGAAGTTCGGTATGAGATTGCTGCACTGGAAATAACAGAGAATGGTACGGACTGTTAATATATATGAACGTTCCCATCTTTTCTGTCTTGTGACGCATGGAGCACTATCTCAACTGTACACTTTGTTCGATTTTCCATTAACTCACACAAGATCTAGTAATGTCGAAGTTGGATTTCACCAAATGTTAGCATTCCAAGTTGTTATTTTTCTATCAAACAATGTTTCCTAACTGGAAAGGGGAAGTTCGAACTTTGATAATAACTAGGTTGGAACTATTTTGAGACATGTTTTCGTTTACTACTGACATCTAGCTAAATGGAGCTGCTAAAATATGGCTAAGCATAATAATGAAGTCTGGCTCGGGCTGCCCTTTTCCGCATTTTAGGAAAGGAGAATGCCGTTGGGAAATATAAATTTATGAATTTTCGATATCGTCAGAAGCAAAAAAAAAAAAAATTTGCTGACTAGCGTATAGCTTCTGCCGTTCAAGTGAGTTGCCTAAGCCGCCCGTTTAAGAGTGCAGGAATCTACGCACCGACAGCACCAAAGAAACTAGCGAAACCAATCAACCCTGCTTTAGAGTTAAAGCACTATTCTGAGTAAATCCGTCCAGAGGAGATGATTATGCATAGGATGCAAACAAGTTCTAGCCAAGTCGAGCCAAATCAAACCACGCAAAGTTTCCCAAGATGTGAGGTGTGAAATTGAGACTCTAAGTTCCACTTGTTACTAATTGAATTTAAGCCTAAAGTAAACCGAAAGTAAACTTGCTAATAAGCTTAAGTATATAAAATAAAAATATATATATATATATACATAAAAAAATTAATTAATAAATAATGAATAAAAATTAAATTATATAATATAATATAATATGGACATAATATTTATAATATAAAACTCGAAATCAGTTGCTCCCAAATCTAAACTGAATAAGCTAATAAGCTGAAACTTCGAAATCAGTTCATTTAAATAAATAAATAAACTTAATTTATTTATTTATTGAGCTAGAACTAAAACGGGCTTAAAGCGAGCCTAACTAAGCTTAAGCATCAAGCAACTCAGCTCATCATTTATACCGCTACGCATGCTTTACAGGGTAGCCTGGAAGTTTGATCCAGAGTCGACCGATTATTTCCATTTTATGTCCAACCCTATTCCCATACTGCCGCGCCCCCCGTGGACACTTACACCTCTTTTAACATAAAATTGTGAAAAACAGACTGCCATTCAAATCATATGAATACACAACCGGCTTAGAAGCCGACTTGCCCTCCAACAACTAATTTCCAACATGGAATAATCTACATTCTACAGTTTCCGCTGTTAAGTATGTTGCCCCCACATAACTAAACAAATTGACCTACGTCTCAGAAGCGATTTTCACTGCGCACAACAAATTTTATACAGGATTGACCTCGGAATGTTAAAACAGCTGCATCAGGCTAATCTTGGGAGTTGTAAAACCTGCTCGACTAGTCCAGTTTGGAAGTTCCACCATGTCACCAAGTGATCTTCAGTTTAGTGCCAAAACTTTATCCTCCGAAGTGAGCATGAAAATTCTTAAAACCGTCAACGTAGTCTTGCAGAATCTTCATCAATCATCTAACCACTGCAGCTCTTTCTTCTATGTCAGACACGGTATCTGCTGCTGAGATTAGAGAGGCTGACTGAATCTTTCCAGCATGATCCAACCGCATCAAAATTACTCCCCTGAATTTTTTTTCAAGTATTTACAGCTCATGAGTAAGATCACAGCTAGCTTGAACCAGATCAATTTCTTTAAGAGAGAGAGAAGAAATGTCCTATGCATTAGTCAAAGCACTCTTAAAGAGCATGCATCAAATGGATTGCAACTGATATGTCAGATGAAGAAAAATCCATGAATATTTAAATCAGAAGGTTGCTAGATCCTTGCTATATCATGACACCATTTTACTGCACTAAATTGTCAGTTGAATCCTTTCTCCTTCTGTTTTCTTTTTTCCTTTTTGTTTTATTGTGTTTTTGGGGTTGCAACTGTTCAACTTACTACGATATACAAAACATTTGGAGTCATTAGTTTAGAAACTTTTTAGTCTTACTAAAGTTAAACTATTAGTTCCCAAGATAACATTATTACCTTCATTCACGGTGCCAATGTAATAAACACTATTACGTAATAAAATTTGGAAGGGTGGCCTTTACCTTTCGCTAGAGTTTTGGCTATGTTAAAAGCTAAACAGAAAAAAAGGTCGCAAAGGTGCACTGATAATACAATCTCTTCGCAACCAAGTTGACAAGAACAAGTAAATCAGGGAAATAACCTAAGTTGTACTTACCGTGCAAAACGAGACTGAATGGAGATATCTCGAACTTTAATCCTATTTACAGTACCACTCTGACTTACTAGAACAACTTGCTCGTCACTTTCACCATCTTCTGTTAAATCCAAAAGAGGAGACAAGGGAGTGGATTGAAGTTAAGAGGGAGAGAATCAATAAACCATATGCATCAGTTTGAATAAAAAGATATGTGGCTGTACAGAGTTACCTGCCAATGAAAAACCCACCACAAACACAGCAGCTAAGCGGTCTTCTGAAGAAAACTGAGACAACAGAAACAAGAAGTTTCACATCTACACAAGAAGTTAAGACACTTAAAGAAATGTAGTAGATATCCAGACGTACCTTATAACCAATTAAACCAACTCTGTTCAACGGCAATTTGCGGAAACGGCTCAGTGGAACACGCTTTCCATATCCACTTTCAGATACAAACAGCAGACACGGACCATTTGAACCTTTAGCACTATAAAAGAAAAGACAATTCCACATTACCCAAGGCATTTCGGCACAAGGATACTAACAAGCATGTACATACACAATGCATAAGCCCATTCATAGAGTTAAAGAATACAGAATGAACGAGTAAAGCCCCTAAAATGAGAACAACTGCACCTCCAACTGTCCATTTACCATGTGTGAATTGGGCATAATGCCAAAACAAATAAATAAGAACGAAAAGGACAAACAAGAAGCATGATGAAATAAGTTGCTAGAACAGAGATCCTCTTATGTCCCCATTAGTTTTATTTATTTATTTATTTTGTGTCTTTCTGTTGGCTTTTCTATCCCCCAAAAAAAAAAAACGAGATTCCTCCAATGTAGATAAGGATGCGAATTCTAAAGTTGCCCATTGATCTAAAAGGTTGTGTAACTTCAGTATTCAAAAGAATCTGTCATCACAGGCAACTTCCTGCAACAGGAATTTTTATCTTTCTGACATTATCAGTTTCCTGCAAATGAAGGTTAAATGCACAAACCATATGCCCCTCCTGCCTATTGATGAAAAAATAAGAATCTCATAGGCTTTCATCATGATTAGCAGTAACTGATTTGGAGAGAGAAGGAACCCTCAAAGAACTTCAGTCTGCCAAAGCCCTGGAATTGCCGGAAAATAAGAACATAGGTGAATGAAACTTACAAAGACCCTGTATCCTTTATCAATGTTGATGGTATTATATCAACACTTGCCATCTTATCTCCCTCCTTAAGTCTCATAGCAACGGCACCTCTGGTATTCCTCCCAAGAGTTCGAATCTGGATCCCAACATCAGAAAAATAATTAAATGTTACTGGCAAGATGCATACACCATTGGCTTCAAGGGACTGAAAAGAGAAAACAAATATAATTTTTCTCACATAATTATCTACTCAAATAGATAGAAATTTAATGGATGGTATATTCTCAGGTTAAGTAAATATCATGGCAGAAAATGGTAGAAGCAGAACCTGCAGCCTAATATCAATCCAAAAAGAAGCCACTTTCTTTTTATATCGTACAAGAAAAATTGTCTTCATAAAGCAGCAGCATGTCCCAAGAAGTCAACGTTCAAAGCCTACAGACTTTCAAAGTTGGACACCAGAAAATGAAGCCATACCTATCCTCTGGGGATTCACAATATGTATTCGATGTCTAAATGCCAAAAAAGCATCCTATATAACACGAATTGATCAGGCAAAAATGGCAAGGGTTCTGAGAAGTGCAAGTTTTATAAAAAAAAGTGCAAATAATAGGCCAATGTGTTGAATGCAGATTGACAGTAGAAATATACAGAATAAATCTTCCCAAAGGTTTGAGTATAATAAGAATATATTCTAGCTTCCAAAATACAAGTAGCAAAAATTTCTCACAATATCACATGAGCTTAGGATGACCATCCCATTTTGAGAAGCCATAGCCACAAGATCCTCATTTCCACAGCGGCGTACCCACTTTAGTTCATCACCTTGAACCTGTGAACTGAATTCATTTAGTCATAAAGTACACAGCGCAATACCATCTTACTCATGACTATGAAAGAGAGAGCTGTACAAACCAGTTGAATTGCAATAATTCCTGTTGACCTGATGGATGAAAAAGAATTTATTGGTACTCTCTTTATATAGCCATTTACTGTAAGCATTAGCAGAAACTGATCGCCAGAAAACTCTTTCACAGGAACAATTGAAGTTATTCTCTCACCCTCAGACAAAGATATGATCTGTAACACATGAAGAGGATGCACGAAGATAAGAGTGATGCTAAACTGCAAAAGATTTATTTATAGCCCAAGATTTACTTTAAAAAATAGGACAGTTAACACCTGAAGTAATGGTGTACCAGCAGCAGTCCTGCTCGATTCTGGGATTTTATATGCCCGCGCAGAATAAACAATTCCTCTATCACTGAGAAATGTAAATATGTCAGGCATGCTTCTAGACTGATGATTCTTAGGTGATTGACAGGAACATTGAACAATAACTGCTGACATGTGCAACCAAAAATCAAATTGTAAAAAGTTGGATTGTTAGGATTCTTACTTTCGTGGTACAGTTTCAGTATTATTGAATATGAAGAGCAAAGTAAATTGTCTAAAATTTATGGCACATTTGGTTAACTTCATTAAGGTAGAATAGAATGGTTATTTTTCCCTTATAGATCTTAAACTAGTATTTATGTGTAGATTTTGTATTAATGCTTCACTATTGTCCATTATTTCTACAAAACCAAATAGAATGAAATGCCATGGTTACACAAACAATGAGACAGTAACTTGAACTCAAGACGCTTCCTTTGATATTATATTTATTTGGATATTAACCATAGTCACATCAAAATACCTGAAGTTACATAATACAGATAGGTCAGCAGCATAGGATTATTCTTGTCAGTTCTTTAATTAGTACTAAATTTTATTAGCACTGTTTAATACTCATCAAGCTGCATTTATTCGTAAAATGTGCGTTTTCAACATTATATGATATTAAGTAATAAATATAATGGTCCACATCATATCTACAAATTTAAGCTTTTAAATCAACAGGTTGTAGTGCTATTCATAACATTATATCAAAGTAGGAGGTCATGAGTTCGAATCCCCACATCGTTAATCAACTCTCATTAAACTAAGTTGTTTACTTGATAGGACTTAATTAAAATTCCAACCCACAAGAGAAAGTAGCAAGTAATAAATATTATGGTCTATACTACATCTATAAGCTTAAACTTTTAGATTAGCTGGTTATAGTGCTATTTATAGCATACAGAAAATGTCTAAAGAGAATCAAAAGCCTTTGACACAAAATTCAAGATGTCACACTTTCTTTGCTTGAACTTTTGTTCTTTCCTAGGTAAGATTCGAAAATCTAATCAAAGTATATAGACGGTATAACAAAAATATACTACACATTTTACAAAAATAGTGTATACTTAGGGGAAGAAAATAAAGAGAATGTTAAAAGATTTGCGACAAGTATTCAAAAGGGTGCATAGTTCAAGGTACTTTTACAAAACTATCTTAACAAAGAGCATCTATTCAATCCTGAAACACACACCACTTTCCTCAGTAACTGTTTTATTGGGGTATAGGGACCCAAATCTTCTCTGATTTCTCTATCTCCATGCATAAAAGATAATTGTCGCTATAGCAGCCTTCCATTTGGGAACAGGTCAGATTACCAAGTAAAAGGCCACTGCTGTCATAAGATGAATGCTTGCATACTCTATTAGGATTTTTATTCAGGTTAATATCCGGCTGCTTCAACATTAATTAAGCTAAATAAATTTAAGTCTTTTTTATTTTTAAAAGCTAAATCCTTTTGCCTTTTTCTTTTTTTTAATAATTAGTAAAGTTAACTTTCCCTAAAGAAGATATAATTTGTCATGTTCCTTTGATTAGAGAACACAAAAACATAACCAAAAATACCTTATTGCTTTTTTATAATTCTTAGACATTTTAACCTAAAGATAAATGAAAAAGAAGTCAGGGCAAAATTTCCATCCAGGGTACCATGACAGAAGTTATGCTGACAAATATGATGCCAAGTTCACAGCAGTCCCAATAAAAGTACGGTATACCAGCTCATAGCGTGTCCCAATTAATGACCAGAACAACAGAGCTAATAGTACCTTTTCTAGAGAACTATAAAAAAAATGCACAAAAATGTAAAAAAAAAGTTCCTATGAAAAGTCAACAAAATCAAACAAAAGGTACCTGGAAAATGTTTATTGAATTTACCTGAAGTAGAGGACATGATCGTGTGCATGACAAACTATGAAGTCAGACATTGCATCATTTACTCTCAACTTGCCCACGGATTTACCAATCGTACCACGATTTTGTAGATTGAAGGTGCTTGGTTTCATTCGCTTGACATAGCCCTTTTCACTTAGAGCCTGCAGCAGTTGGATGGCTTTAGTTACAAAAAACACAGGCAAAAAAGAATGTTGATGCAAAAGTGAAATGATATACCAGCAGCATTTCTTCATTTGGAATGACATCAATGTCTTCTAGTTGGCCGGAGTCAGTCTCCTCCAATGTGGAACGTCGCGGGGTAGAAAACTTGTTCTTTAGCTCAATCGCTTCTTGCTCAATGACCTATATTTAATTTAAGGGTAAAAGATACAGTAAAATAAATTTAAAACAGTGGCAATCTTGATCTACAGAAGTATATGATTATTCTAGAATGTAAGCAGAAGCAAATTTCACATGTATAGCATCACATTACATGATTGTGTTCATCACTTAATATTACTGAGAGGGGCTACAGTGAGCTTTTTCAGCTCCAAACCATTTTGTGCAAGGATTCTGTGAAACATGTCTATGGGGATCAAAAAGATAATAACTCCATCTTTATCTCTTGTTCTTGCCAAGTGCCTATGGAAAGAGGATCAATGGCACCATCAGGAGAATCCAATGGTTTTATCTTAGGAGTTGAACAGGAAGAATAGATTGACTGAGGACCAAAAGAGCAGATGGTCCATCAGATGTGACATGACTGAACCAAGCACAAAGAACTATTTCCAGTGCAAGGAGAGTAACAGACCATGTGATATGGAAGCTCCAGTTAATGGGCAGCGGTCTAATATAATTACTGAAGAGACAAGTTAGGGGCAGAATCCATGTAAGCAGAAATATCTCCAGATCCGATCTACCAAAAAGCAATCCTAAGAGGTACTGAACATTCTAGAGAAAAATTGCAAGCACAGGTGCCAAACAGTATAGAATTCAGGTATTGTGTAGGTCAGAGGACACTCAAGTTTCTGAGCCTAGTCCATATTTCCTCCAAGTAAGGGCAGTCAAGAAATAAATGGGTACAATTAACACAGCTTATGAGCACAAATGGTAGGTGACAAGTTGACAATACCCTCAAGGGAGTAATTTGTCCAAGGTAGACAAGCTCTGGTGAACGGAAAATAACGAAACTATGTCTAGGAATAGCCTTCTAGATCATACCCCTCCTTGAAGTGCATGCATTCTTTACTTCACGAGGCAAAGAGCTGATGATGTCCGGATACACATTAGAAGAAGTGCAACATTTTCATGGCCAGTCCCGATTGTTCTCTTCGATGATGTAACAGAATTGCAAATACTTTCTAGTGCCAGAAGTGTAAATCTCACATGAAGGAAGATTGCATATGAGTGGTCAATAAGAAACTAGTTTTCGAACCAAAAGGCAATTCTATTGCCATGGTTTTCTCTTTGTTTTCTATCACATTATGGATGGAAAAATTCCATCACTGTAACCTAGATCTTGAGTTCTGTAAAAAAGATCTATGCTTCATTAATCAGGTCTTGTGATATTGTAGACAGACCTTGTGAAGAAGAGCATTTTGTGGAATAACCTTTTTCATTGGCCTATTATGCTGCAAAAGACATCTATTGTGATTAATAAAATCCATAGTGCAACTGCTTTTTTTTTCCCAAAATAAATGAAACCTTGGAAGATTCATTATTGGCATCCCCAATAATACATTTAGACAAGCCCAAACCAACAAATTTACAAAACCTATCCATGCTAACTTGTGGTACGTTCTCAAGGAAAACCATTTAAAACCCAGCTGTACATGAGGGTGGAAAAAGAAAATGTAAGCCTTGACTTTTGAGCATGGTTTTCAATAAGAGGCAAATCAACACCTTAAAAAAATATCCTTATGTACATCTGTACTTCCTTTGAATATTTACAGCCCCTTGCTCAATGGGGAACAGAAGAAGATAAAGCTCAACAATGTTACAATGTGGATTTTATCTTCCGGAATTCCAGGGTGTGAGGATGGGTTAGGGGATTTTAAATATTATCTAACCCATCACAATTTTCCCAGGCCCCATAGTACATTGAAGAACAACTAATGAGTAGTGGACTTAATTCAATAACAACTTGTTTGGCAAGTGACTACCCTTTTAATAGAGCCACATAAATGGAGAGACAAATATCTTAAAGATACAGATGTGATCAGCTTACACTATCAACAAGTATCAGCTGGCAAAGGACAGTGGCCTCAATCTAATAGGACAGTATAGATTTTGGCTTAGTAAATCGTATGTTAACTGTTTATTACATCAAGCACCCCAGATCAGTGTCATATCTATTATAATTTTTTAGGAGGAAGATCTAGATTGGACCATTACCAAAAGAGGGAAAAACAAAAAAATAAGATCTAGGCTGTGTAACCATCCCAGAAGAAATTGCAACAGTAAGGACACAACTACTGAGTATCTTCAAATTGTAAAAGACTAAATAGTAACTTCCACAAAGCAAGATTGTAAACAAAAAAGGCAAGATTGTCAGAACTAAACTGGGTTTCAACTAAGACAAGTACAAGGATCAGTGGTGAGGAGGTCAAAAGGGATGGAACAGGTATATATGTATATGTATACAGATGTGTATAGGTATAGTATTGTAACGATCCAATCGGAACTCCTTCTAACGTGATATTGTCTACTTTAGCGTAAAAAGATGCACAGTTTTATCCTTCATTACAGCAATTTCCCAAGAGATCACCTATCATGAAATTGCTCCAATCCAAACACGCTTAACTTTAAAATTTTGAATTACTTTAAATCATTACACCAAAAGGTGCCTCGATAATTTAGAATTCTATCACCTAACAAATAAGGAGCATTACAATTCATCTTCCTTATAAAACTAACGTTCTCATCAGTTTCATCTCACAGGTCCAAGACTACCAATAAGCAAAGCTCCACCCTTCAAGCTGGTTAATTGCTCTAATACTACCTATAACAATTTAGCCGGAACTCCTCATACTGAAGTATTGTCTGCTTTAACATGAAACACCATGCGATTTTATCCCCTAATACAACAGTTACCCAAAAGATTACCTATCCTAGGATTGCTTTAACCCGAGCATACTTAACTTCGAAGTTTCAATGTATTTCAAGTCGCTACACTAAAAAGACACCTCAAAAATTTAAAATTTCGTCACCTGGCATATAAAAAATATTACATGTATGTTTATATATATTCAACATAAATCAGTAAAATTACATGTAGCATCATGTTTTTTGTTCTCTTTGACAAATATTACTTAGTAATTTATTTGTTCGCTTTTGACAAATATTATTAAGCATATGATAATAACATTATCACTGTATTTGATCAAAGTTGCCAATGATGATCAAAAGGATAATGATTATCTAATGATAATGTCTAATAGATAAATGTTATTTTATAGCATAGTTGGGAGCCCTTTTTTTCTTAGGTAAGTGATGTAGGACCATGCAATTCAACAACTTGCAACCCTTTCATAAGCCTGTTGCATATTTCTAGTCCCACAGTGGTTTCACCTCAACTTCTGTATGAAATCCTCTATAAATTCGAGCAACATCCTAGTCTATCTGCATTATCTCCGGCTAGCTGTTTCCCATTAAAGAAAGGCAGATTTTAGTAGTTTTGATATTTATGGAAAGCTAGCTATTGCAATTTAGAGTAATAATTCCAAGCAACCGACTCATCATATTGGTAAAGTGCATGTTTTCCAGGAAGATTCACCCCCCTTTTGGCATAAACCTGGTTCTTTTTCTTTTTTCACCAACAATAAGCCGAATTCAACCAGCTGAGTTAGATTGAGATTTCCAAATGTCCAGGTTTTAAGTAAGAAGTTTGACCGATTGGGAGGCAGTTCCTGGTTAAACTGGTTCTACCAGCCAAGTCAGTCTGGTTTTAACTACCATAAGAAAAGGAGGATTCACTATAGAGCCTCCTATGGATATATCTTTGAGGAAAATACCATGCCCACAAAGCCTTCTTACTGTGCAATCCATCATGGTATAATCTCAAAAGATGGACAATGTTTTTCTGGTCGGTGTCTTCAAACTACTCTAAAGTTAGTAAAACACATATTCATTCAATATAAATGGTATACACTATTCCAGAGACATAATGCTTTACATTAATAGAGCTATCAAGTGTGAATGAGAGAAAGTTTCAACATAGATTTGATTGCTTGTCAGACCAAGAGTCCTTCTTCTAAGATTATAAAAGTTCACAAAAATCGAGCCTTCAAAAAGTACAAGAAAATATATGCAAATTTTTATTCTCAAGTAACATTGATCACATATCACGTGAAGCAAATTTATTGGAATGCACTCTTCCAACATCCCAGTACTTATCAACCACCAAAAAAAAAAAGGAAAAAGAAAAAAAAAAATTTCAGGTACATATGGTTTGCAACAATGGAACCATCTAATCTAATGCAAAAGAATCTCTCTCTCTCTCTCTCTCTCTCTCTCTCTCTCTCTAAATATACATATTATAAGCTTTTATTTGGGACCAATTAACATTATACAACATGTAGGGAGGGGAAATAGCTGATCCATCCGATTGAGATATTAGTATTTATATCACTAGGCAACAAGGCCTTAGAATAAAAGAGAATATACACGCAAACATAACTTAAAGCAGTTTCATTCAGCTTGAATAATATGACACTACCTGAAGAATGTTTTTCCTGCTTGCCAGCAGATCCTCCAACTTCAAAATTTGTTCAGTCAGTGATTTACTTTCATCAACAAACTTCTTTCTCTACATGAAAAGAAACAAGAGATTTGTTTCAATTTTTTTTTTTTTTTTTGGGACAGGTTTTGAGAAAGAGAGTACCCATAAAGAAAGAAAACTGTTGCTTGCATTTAAAAGCTAACAAGTACCTCAAGGCGAGTCAATCGTCTTAGATTTATGTCCAGTATGGCTTCAGCTTGTTTTTCAGATAAAGCAAACTCTGGAAAAATACAAAAAGGGAAGATATACATTTTTTCCCAGCAAGCAAATAACAATGTGACGAATTGTTTACAAAAGCTACGTATAAATGTAAGGATAAGACCCACACGCTGACCAAACATAGCAAACACCTAACAGATAAACATTAAGAAATGAAGTACAAAAGATGCAACGCTAAACAACTGCAGAGATCTTGAAACCAAGTTAAGCTAATTATTAATTTAGGACGTTAATATGGAACATATTACAAGATTCTTCATGCCAAGGAGGACAGCTAGCTCCCATTGCCCATTCTAATAGAGTTCCTAGATGCCATACGCAGAGTGCCGAGGCTGCCACCGCTGCTCACTAGAAAATAACCCCGACATATGTGAGCATTAAGAAGAATGATGCAGAGCTTGGCTGTGCATTTAACCTGTTTTATTGAGACTATGCATACGAGATAAGAACCAGTTTTGTATTCGTTACCAATTGGTTAGGATACTCACTAGTATCCCTACATTTGGGATCCATTTTGTTTTTCCAGGTATTGGCTATTTATTAGGATTAATGGGATCAAATGCTGCAGAGGTATTACAGGATTGATTTAATTAGTAACTTTTTGGCTGTTATAGGAAAAAACCCAATGATCTCTGATATATAGGCAAGCGCAATTCCCATGCAGTAATATAGTTGAAAGAACAAACGTTGTCCCAAAAAGACTGATTACCAATACTAGCTAATTCTCTATTATCTAACTAGCAAACTCAAATTCAAGAAACTAATGGTGCATTCACTCAAGAGGAATAGCTATTCCATTCCCCCCTTATTCCTTACAATAAGCTTATTACATTGTTCACTTAAGGTAATCACAATTCATAAGGAATTCTCATTCTTAAAAATCATGAATCCCAATTCCAAAAGCAAAAGACATCCCTTGCCCATTCTCTTCTTCTTCTCTCTTCTGTTTCAAGACCACACAACTCTGTCCTCCAATGAACACCTCTCTTTTCCGACAAACCCACAACAACCAACGCAAACAGCTCCAGCGCACCCACAATAATCAACACAAGCTCTCTTCTCTGGCACACCTACAATAACCCACACAAACATATCTCCTCTCTGACACACCACAGTAACCCACACAAACAGATCTCCTCTTCAAAGCACCCCCAGCAACCAACACGAACAGCTCTCCAATGCACCAACAACAACCAACACGAACAACAGCAACCAGCACGAATAGCTCTGCTCTCCGATGGACCCACAACAACTAGCATGAACAGTTCCCTTCTCGACAAATAGCTCTCTTCTCCAGCGAACCAGCAGCAGCTTGACACTTGCAATTCTCTTCTTAACACATCTCCAAACCCATAGCTTTTCCATCCTATGGTAAACTTCAGACATCTAGATGACTCAACTTGATTAGTTTTTTTTTTTTTTTTTTGGTCAAATTGATTAGGGTTAATGGGGTCTGGGGCTAAGTTAGAAAGCTTTGATTATTAGGGTTGCAGAAGATAAGGGTAAATTAGTAATGTAAATTTTATTATTGTACTATTCTTTGTATGCTTCTTTGCCAAGTGAACATTGTAATGGCTGTTATGACCTTATTCAATTCCCATGGAATGTGAACTCTATTACATGTTTATTCTAAACAATGAAATAAACAGGTCGTAAAGGAATTTAAACTAAATTGCAGTAATTAATCTAACAACTAATTAAGATTCAATTAAAAAAACTAAACAAAAAAACAATCAAATTGTGGTTTAACTTAAAATTTAATATCATATCTAAATCTTGCTTCCCTTAGAATTACACATACCACTTTCACTAAAAAAAAAACCTATTTCAATCTTTAATTTTCTTGATCGAAAAAATTCTCAATTAAAGCTAATAACTTTCCCAAATCCATTAACCCTAATTTGTAGATCACCTATTAGAATCTCTTCTTAATAGTATAATTAAAAATCTTATTAAAAAAAAATGAATTCTCTTAAAAATAACGATAAAAAGATTTCACAATCTATCTATAAACTTACAAAAATCTTCATCAATTATACCTAAAACAATGCAAAATTAAACCAAGAAAACTAAAAATCTTCATTAGATCTAAAAAAACCAACATCAACTGATAATTTAAGGTTCCACAAGATCTAGATACAATGTATCTACTCGCTATTCATGACAAAGTAATAATCTTTAACAAGATCTAAAGACAAATAAAAGAATGTCATAAAAGCCATGAAAAAGTCTTGAATTTTCAAGCATTGAAGAACTTTGCTCTTGTGAGTGTTTAGCCCATGAAGTCTTTTAAAAGTCATCTAAAAATTTCCACAAAAAATCCCTAGAAAAGCCTTATATAGAAGATACAAAATTAGGACATCACAACCAATAACACAACTGAATGACACAATCATGTTATTGAGATACACCATATCATTTTAAATCTTTTTGTTCCATACCATAGGGGCCCAAAATTTCCTTTCTTCACTTGTCTTAGCTAGATTGTATGCATTTCTGATGGATAAACTCTTGTTCACCGCATCAATCCACACCAACTTGTTCTTCACATTTAAGTCTGGTCTAATGTGTGCCAATTCAGCATGTATAAGACTCTAGTGAGCACTCATTGGCCAAGTCCACTCATTTCCAAGAATAAAGGAACTTAGAAGAGTGTCCATGGGGTATCCATAAAGGGATCTACTATGCATTTCTATCCAATCAGCAAGGGGTCCTCAAGTGTGCATATTGTCATGCCAAAGAGATATAAGGTTCCCATTCCCCACCTTCCATCTTAAAAGTCTTTTAGCTAAAGGACGCATTTGGAGGATTTTTTGCCAAGTCCATGTAACATCCCCAGGAGATTTAATTCTCCAAAAATTCCTCCCTCTAAGTATTTCCTTCCTTGCCCAATCCAGCCATAATGTCTCTCCTTCATCTTCATAAAGAGTCCAGATGTGATTAAGTTGTGTAACCTTATTCTAGAGTTTTATATCTATAAAACCAAGTCCCCCTTCAGATTTTGGCTTGCACATATCCATCCATTTGATTTTTGCTTTGGCTTTTGAGACATCATTTCTGTTTAAAAAGAATCTCTTTAATTTCCTCGCAATCTAATTCATAATTGAAGAAGGCAAAACAAAAATCATCACCCGGTAGACTTAGAGGGAGAATAGCACACTTTTAATGAGTTGTGCTCTACCCACATAGGAAAGAAACTTGGATGACCAATTGCTCTCAAATATTCACATTATTTCCACTGAGCCCAACATGTTTTTGCTCTTGCTCTCGGCAGGCAGAAGTGATATTTCCAGAAGCAGGCAGCAGATATATATGCAGAAGAACTGATCTCCCACCAATGAATAGCACTAACCATCCAAAGATACAATAATTACTTACATGAAGGGATGCTAAATTGAATAAGACGATGTTCATGTCAAAGAGCTATTAGGAGAATTGAGTTCAGCAGCTCATGCTTCCAGAGATGATATCTCAAACAAAAATTTTCTTGTATGATAAATGGGAAGCATATTAACTTCTTTTTTCCCTTTTCATTTATTAGTACTTGTCCAGCATGTTGCCATTGACGTGAGGAATAAAATGCTAATGCTTTTCATCAGGGACAAGAACTATAAACAAACCAAATTTTATCTAAGCTAGATTCCATCAATTTCTCTTCCCTTCTGCTCTATTAAATAATATTTACTGATTGCTATAACAAAAAAAAAAATTAATATTCATACCCCTCGGTACTGAGAACAAGCTGATTTGACAATCTCCAAAATGCACAAGCAACCATAAATGGATTAAAGAGCTGAAAATACTTTCAAGCGTTTCAGGTTAAGCATTTCAGATGCATATCCAAGACCCACCTAATCAACCCTAGGGCTGGAACTGTTAATCACTTAGTCCGGAAAGCTTGTCCTTCTGAAACCCTATCCAGAAAGGAAGCTTGCAATCTCAGCTGTTGGCATGCTTCATCTACCTAGTTTGGCACAAAAAGAAGATCCCAAGGCACAGATCCAATCTCTGGATTGTTGTGCTCCAGATGCTCAACACTATGGACAAGTTCTCATTGAAATATTGTAGAATATAAAGCATGTTTCTTGTGCAATGGGGTCAAAGAATAACGCAAGCTTTTTTTTCTTTTTGGGCCCTTTTTGCTACACAAGAGGCTAAAGAGGGAGCTGAATTGCTCTGGTTTTACATATAACCTGACATTAGACGAAACCAGGCTCTTCCATGCACCTTACACTTGGTTAAAATCTTCTTCGAGAATAGCCTTTGTTGCTGCTTGCTACTATTTGTATGAAGAAAGGAATACTAAAAAACTTGGAGGAACCCACCAAATTGAAGCAAATGTTACAAGATAAACTCTGAACTCTACAAGACCCCTAGACTCTAGTGTCCTTAAACGGTCTCAACTTGTAGTTCAAGTCTCTCTCTCTCTCTTTTTTTTTTCCCAGGTATATTTGAGTTTTTACAGAAGTTTTGTTCCATGCACGTTTAGTTATATAGTGCATGGCCCAACAAGTTTGAGCTTAACACCACACTTTGTCAGTTTTTGTACAGTGGATTATACATCATAAATATTTTTATTTAGTGATAGTCTGAACTCACCCAAAAAGGAATAATCAAAGATTACTATCTGATATATCCAGTAACTCAACTAATAAAATGCTTATATCAGAAAATTAAGACTCTAATTGCAATCAAGAAGTGTTTTTGTGTAAGTATACCTACCACTCTGGAGATTAGCTGAAGCATTTGCATTGCTTGACGCCTCCCTTACTGTATCGATCACTCTATCAATATTATCAAGTCCAATTACAATGCCCTAGGACACATAAAAACACATAATTAAGAACTGACACCTTCTTGTTAAAGCATCAGGGAAAATCAAGCTCCATATCAACAGATGCACCAGATTATAGCACCACTATGAATGACAATTATCTAATGGATCTTATGGATCAGAGAATAAGCAATCAAGACATGGAGAAATGCTAAATCTCTTTCTGATTGAAAACTAAGAAATTATGTTTTGAGTCAATTATGGTACAAAAAGAGTAGGATACTTTGAGGGAAGAAACTAAGCACATATCCAGTTTCACGGATAGGTCTACAACACTCCAATGATTCTACTTTGCCAGCACATAGCTTTATAAACAAACCTCAACGATATGCCTTCTTTCTTGTGCTTGAGAAAGCTTGAATCTTGCTCTTCTCTCAACAACAGAACATCTGAAGTCCAAGAATGCCTATAAGGTATTGAATGAAAAAAAAAAAAGGGTTTCAGGAGTAGCGCACTCACTTTCATAGAATCAAAATTCAATAACATACTCTTGCTGTGATATATATATAAGCATGGTGTTTCTAATAAGTTAAAATTTTGTCTTAAGCCATTGAAGAAGCAGAAGTCTGGAATCATTAAATACTCATTCACGGTCTTATCAGTTATCACATTTCAATGCAGAATCAACAATACAATCATTTTCTTACTGTCTCACAATTTATACTTCCTCCACATATATCTCTTTAAACTTCTTTAGCTCTTCTGATATGTGAGATGAATCTAACCATGTTCATCAATACGAGTACAAATTTCGCCTTTACTCCTTATGATACAAATTCCAGTTCAATTTACATTCATTACATAGTATTTCTTGCACCATGTCAAAACAACATCATGGTGAAGCTCTTTTCACCATGTTTTTTGCCTTAAGGGTTCAGCAAAATGGTTAAAACCCGGATTCACCCACTGAGTACTACTACCTGAGTAAAACAAGCATCACACTAGACAACCAATATGGCCTTCAGAAATTATCGTGGCATTAGGAAGGTTGATGAGGGTTCACTTGATGTTGCTGTATGAAAACATGGCCATCAACATTCTACCATAACTCTAGTCTTTAATTCAAATACCATCCTTCAATGAGTTGTTTTATGATCAACCAGTTTTCAGTGGTTATAAACCAAAATTTTCACACCAAGCTCAAACGTACAGACCACTTTATCATAGACGATAATGGCTTATTAGACCAAGCAGAAAGGATGCAGACTTTCATACTGCCAGCCTTGACAAGCCAAATGGCATATATAAGACTACTCAAGAAATTCTTTATGTAATGTCAGCTTTGCATTGAGACTATATATCTTCCATAAATTTACTGTCAGTAAATTCTTTATACACATGTTAACCATTTTCTTTATATAAGCTTAAGCATTACTGCAATTCCAAAGGAAGAGCATGAATGACAACTCAAAAGAGAAATTTCCTTTTATGGAAAATGGAAAAGAATCCAAGGATCAGGGAAAGTGGCAAGAGGCAAAAAAAAGGAAGATGCACTTCAGGCTGCACCAGAGGTGGACAGGAGAAACTTTAAAAAGATAAAATACTAAGATAATTCATACATGAAACTCTTTTAATAACAGCAAAAAATGCAATAAAAATCAATAGGCAAATAAAGAGTGCATTAAGTAGGGAAAGAAATGATAATATAAAGGGGACACTCACCTGAAGTAATTCTCTTAAACCCATCTGTTTTGGTTGTCCATTCAGAATACTGTTTAGAAATTAAATTCAGAGTAATTCAGTAATTATGCAGATGTAGCAACGATTTATTGATTCTAAAACATCCTTTATATGCAGAAGAAATAAACCAGGAACCATTTTATGATAGTATACCATGCATACATTTGTCCGTCACCTTTTTTAATTCTTTGTTTTAGTATTACCAAAACGTGAGCTGATTTGCTCAACTAGGAAACACCAAAGAAGCAAAGCAACAAAAATATGCCTAGAATCACGAATAATAAGGACATATCAAGTAAACACTGGTGCAAACAAGACAGCAACATAGGTCAATTCTCAAATGATTGCCCAAGTTTAAGGTGTGACAATGACCCCAAAAATATTGTTCAAAGTCAGTAAGTGTATTTGCCAAAATTGATACATGGAACGAAAAGTTGCTGATGACAACATGGATTTTTTCAACAACACATCACAAACAAACAAGTATATACTTTTCCAACCATCTTGGAAAGGGATTTAAAAGACCCTTTTAAAATAGGATCGATCAAATTATGTTCCATGATTGAGAGAAATTCAATTTACATGGTATTAACCTAAGCAAGATATCCTCAATCAAAGAATAACTTGTTAAGTAAATCATTAACACAGACCATGGAAACCAAATGAAACACAAAAATAACAACCCCAACCAAAAAATAAAAAGAGAGAGAGAAAGAAGAGACAACATCATAAGTTTAATTTTCTTACAGCAACAAAAAACTTACCCCACCATGTTGCAACTAAAGCTAGATTGGAGAGCAGTCAGACGATAAAGATTGTTCAGAACAATTAGAGGGTCTGCTCCACGTTTCAGCTGAAATAATGAAGTATAGGGGATTAGCTCGTTTTGTTAAAAATGGAGCTTCACAAAAATAATGATCATTCATCAAAGCAAGGTCAACTGTGAGCTGGATGTTTGAAACCAGCCAGTTTGATTCAGAATCAACCATTAAAGAGAGATCACGCATTATTCAAAACCAAAAAATTGTTGAGAACTGGTTCAAACTGAAGATGGAATATTTTTTATTAGCAAGGATTTTGTATTTTCTAACCAAGAACTGGATAGCAGATTGAATACCACCATGAGCCAAAATTTGTTTTACAACCTTGATCGCAAGGTGAAAAGCAAGCAGGGAACAAGTTCTTACTTCAATAACAATCCGCATTCCAGAGCGATCACTCTCATCACGAATATCACTGATGCCATCCAAGCTCTGCAAAGAAAATATAACACTAATTATCGCAATAGGACTAGGACAGGAAAAAAGAAAAGATGGATGAGTAATTGCTCTACCATTAAGCTGCCTAGCAAATAAAAAAACAGTGACCGAGTTAGAAATCATGAATTCTAGACATATTTGCAAGCTTGATCAAGCTTTAGGCAAAGGGATCAGCCAAGACACATAAGTCCTCTATAATTCCTTCCTAACAAGTTTAATCTACCAGCCCTTTTACCATTTTCAATTGTATGAATGAACAATACATGTACAGGAGTTGTTAGAGAGACCTTGCCCTGATTTGGTCATACAACCATCATGTAAGCAGGAAGCTCAAGCCTAAACGAAACAACAGAACAAGGATCCGTAGCTACTACATACTTCACTGCATACAAGTAATATTTTTTCCATGGCCTTCAAGAGATATGTGTATCCTCTACCCTTATGATTTAACAGATTATTTCTACAATACCAGTTAAATGCTTTAGAGAACAAAGATCTAGCCAATTTCTAGCATCATTCACCATATCATTCAAATTTACATATTAAACACGCCAACACATTTACCCACAAAAAAGAACCTGTCAACACTCACAGAACATAGCAAGAAGCAAGATACAGCTAGCTAAGGTCCTCATTGAAAAATTGTTCACAATACCAGCAAACATAGCTCATATCAAGCTGTCTTTAGGCTTATGAAATATCAATTGCCAGACTACTATCCTTTTATTTTTAACCACAGCAATACCTTGCTTTCCACAAGCTCAGCAATCTTTTCCACAAGAGAGGCCTTGTTTGTTTGATAAGGAATCTGCACATACAAAGGCAACAACACAGCAATCTTCTCCACCATCACATAATTGGGAACATGTGATGCAAACATATAAAATAGAAAAAATGGCCACCTCTTTTATAATAACTGCAGTGCACTTGGTCTTAGAGTCAAGTAATTCAATGTCAGTTTTTCCTCTGACAACTATCCGTCCTCTCCCTGTTCGGTATGCATCTAAGATACTTATGAAAGAAGAATATTAGACCAATCATGGATTATAAACAAACAAGTGTGTAGAGCAAGGTACAGCATGAGATAGTTCAACTTTGTAGCTTCAATGCCGATAATAACAGGACCAAACCCATGAACAAGGGAGTAAAAAGAGAGATTTGCAACTACGGAAGACACAAATTACAAGTGCTGACTTTATTTTTCCAATTACTAAGCTTGAATATACAGTTATATTGTCATCACATGCACAGAAATTAGATAGGAAAGAAATCTGGGGACATTTAGCACTCTACAAAAGGTGATGCGTACTTTTTTAACCATTTATTGACAAGTTATATTCTTTCAATATTTATACTACAGGGTCTAGTATCATTATGAGTCCTGAAGATCATAAGTCATACTGATTGAACTAAGTCAGTTGGCCATTATTTAAGGCATCATTTCTCCTTTATCTGAACATTAGATCCATAGTGCCGGCATAACTCCAGCACAGATAAAGATCACTTGTCCCTAACGTTGTAGAAACCACAAGTCATGCTTATTTAAGGTGAGAAAAACATTTCCCTTTATTATGTTTCTCTGGTAAAGAACTATTTTAGTAAGAATCATTTGAATAAAAATAAAGCATAAAACCTTAGTAGAAAAATAAATAATTTCCTCATCAGACAAAAAATCTTTAAGTTGTTGAAAGAAAATGCTCTCACCATGTTTTCCCTTAAGTAGTTTTCCTAGGTTTATGACACTTTGGAAAAAAGACAACTTTTTACACATTAGGCATTTCTTAATTACACATTAGATATTCTCAGTTCAATTTCCAATTACAGCATGCTATAACATTACAATAATATAAGATTACATATTAATTGATCAAACTTAATTACTATCCAATGATAATAACATAACAGGAATGCCAACTAACAACCATAATTTCAATTTAGTAACCTAAAAGTTCAATCTTTTATCCTAATCTTGAGTTACATTTACTTACTGTTAAATCGAACCATTTAGGCTTCGTTTTCTAAAAATATTTCATTAGTTTAACTACAAATTTGGATGCAAACATATAGATAATAGATATGCACAGAGATATGCTATGCATTTTTAAAGATTATACATTATTAAGTCATACTAACATATTTCATTTTCACGCAAATATAGGTTACAAGAACCTACCCAACATTGCCCATGATTAGTCCTCCAGTTGGAAAATCTGGTCCAGGCATGTACTCCAACAACTCTTGCAGCTTCAAAACAAAAAGACAGGTAGGATATTCGATTAGAGAGTTCCCGAAAAAACAATAAAATAATTACAAAAGAAACTAAAACAGGACACAGGACAGAACAAGAGTTGACTATTCTTTGCAAAGCATTATTAACATGCAGATTGAACAAATGCTACAAAGCCCTGAGGTCCAATTTTTGCAACTTAAAGGTGCCAACTTTTGTTTCTAGATAAAATAATCACTTTACAGGACCTTTTTCTTAAAATTATTTATGCAATGAAAAAACAATTATTGTATCACAAAAGAATTTAAGAGCAAACAGGAAGAAATGTCCCTAGCTCTACGTAGTTTCATCAAAAGAAGAATGTGAATTCAGAACCAAAGACTAAATGCTTACTGTGGCTTCTGGATTACGAATTAAAGCACAGAGCACATCTACCAATTCCCCTAAATTATGTGGAGGAATGTTAGTGGCCATCCCAACCTATAAGATGAAACCACACAAAATCATTTAGATTCTCACAACAATAACTTATTCCAAGAAGGAAAAAAACTTAAGGAGAAGAATAAAACTATATATAGCAGATAAAATTACCGCAATACCAGAAGAACCATTCAATAGTAAAGTTGGAAGACGAGCAGGTAGAAGTGATGGCTCCTCTTGGGAATTATCGAAGTTTGGAACAAAATCAACCTGTTAAGATAGAAAAGAAATGGTCCACATGTAAAAAAGGATAAAGACAAATTAGTGGGACTGAAAAAAGTAATTAGTAGATGGAATAAGGTTCCTTTTTCAGTTGAAAATACAGATATAATAAGAAAAAATTAGCACATCAATTGCAAAGGTATTTAAGTAATTTGAAACCTAGGAACTTGTTTGGACACCTCTAGTGAACATGAGTTAAAGGAACCAAACATAAGTGAAATAAAGGCAAATGAAGAAGACATATGTATACTTACAGTGTCTTGATTAATGTCTGCCAGCAACATTGCTTCTGTGAGTGCCTGCATTAGAAAAACTGGAAATATCAGGACATTCTCAAAGCGTCCTATGTTCTCAACATGATGTACATAAAGAATTAGCCCCATATATGTATCTTTGTCTTTTGGGTGGGGTGTTTAGGGGGTAAACAAAAAATAAAAAGGGTAAATTATATGTATTTATTTTAAACATATGTGAAACTGATGCATCATTCATCTAAAATAGATACAGCTATAAAATCAGACGCAAAATGCATCCATGAGAAAGATAATCTATAAAGAAAAGTGTCATTTCATTTCTCTCCATCACATGAGGAAAACCAAGGGTAGACATAAGCATTGAGCAAAAAATTTATCACCGACTATGATGGGTGTCAGAAATAGTAAACTTTGATTGGAGCAGGTTGTCTTTTTGTTCTTTCTTAATTTGAGGACATCAATCCACTAATTTATACGATTATCATATTTCCATTTTGCAGCCAGTCCCGTATTCCAATATACATTGAAACCAACATTGTGCCAATCTTTCAAGTTCACCATGTTTGCTTCATAGTACCTAGAAGTGAATTAATAAGTGTTGAGAATTTGCTCAGAGTCACTTTTACATTGGGACTCGTAAATATCAAATGTTGCTGAAGTAATAAGTTCTACAATCAAACCAAATAAGAAATGTAGACTGACATGCATATATAACAATGAGAAAGTCCTTCCAACCTCATATGTTTTGCATTAATAAATGTCTTCTGAAATCAAGGTTCTAGGAAAGCAAATTGATTGATCATCTGCTTGCTTTTAAGCATCTAAAAAAAAACATAAGGTAAAACAGCAGTAGATACTCTCCACTCTGCAGGTTATCCACTTTCAAGGACCTTTAGAAGCAATATGTGCCTCCAGAATCTTGAGAACCTAAATCAAACCACTGGCTCCCTCAGGAATGATGGATATCAAATACATACTCAGAAAAGCTTGTACACAACTAGCTTCCAAATAGAGAATGTCAAAAATAAAATTGTTATACCTCTAGCCTGCACTCTGTGTAACGCATTGCAGCAGGAGGATCAGCATCAATTGAACCAAAATTTCCATGGCCATTAACTAGAGGACAACGCAAGGAAAAATCCTGGAAAAGAATTTATGTGTTTTGAAATCCATAAAAATTCAGATTATCATGTCAATCAGGAAGAAAGAAGGCTAAACTAGTGAAAAAAAGCATACAGCAAAAAAACTGAGGCAACGAAACTTTAAGCTGATTATCTCAAGAAGGTTTAAACTGTCAACGAACTTTTTATCTACTCCTCTTAATCAGTATGCTTAACAAAAAAATTTCTTCCATTTTTGTTTCACAACACTTTCTAGAGGTTGAATCTCCATCTTTCCCCTTTTCCACATGATTGTACCCACATGTTGATAAAGTGTATTATAATACTAATGAGAAAGTCAATGCAGAAAGCTAATGAATGACACTAATGTTCTTGAGCCTTTCATATATTTTTCAATCACTATTATTACCTGTGCCATTCGTACTAAGGAATCATACACTGCATTGTCACCGTGAGGATGGAATTTACCTAGGACCTGAAAGATCAAATAGAAAGGCAGAAAAATTGAAGGACATTATCATAGGCGATACGGTAATGTAGCTCAAATTAAGAAGGGTTCTTCTTTAGACGATATTTAACCTCTCCAACAACTCGAGCACATTTTTTGAATGGTTTTCGAGAAGAGAGACCCAGTTCATGCATCGCGAATCTGCAAGTTTTTAAAACATAATTTTTAAGTAAAAAATTTTTTCCCCCTTCAAGCAGGCATATGTTTGACTCAAACCAGCATTCACTTCAGCCACATAGTAAATTAATACTTTCTTCAATATAAAAGCTTAAAGACAGTAGAACTCCATCACAACCTTCAATTGCAGTGAGAAAACTATTACCATGCATCATCAAATTTTCCTTTTTCAGCAGAAATTGATGAGGAAATGAGATAAAAAATAGCTGAGCAGTATATAGGAAAGAAGATCTAAGAGAAAGGAATATAGAGATGAAAGGTAAAATATAAGGATTTCTACTCTTCCTTGCTTCTTACAGAATTCCTACTCCTTTCAAACCTGGCTAGCTTCAGAACTACATCAAGTTAGCAAATCCACATCACATTACCTTTGAGCACACTCTAATCAATCTGCAGTCAGTTACCTTTCGTTAGTCAAGCACCCAATGAATATAATTTAATTTTGAAAGCCCTAGAAACTTTAAAACCGTATTGATGGAATTAATGGTGTGAGCCTTTAGTAATAAGTTATGAAGAAAATAATTGTGATTCCTAACTTCCAATTCCTTAAAATTAGGTTCCACCCTCCCACCATTTACAGAGATTACAACATCAAACAACACATCATCTTCTCACATTACAACCAGCACAAGTTCTCAATAAAAGAATAAATATTGGCGGAATGGACCTCAGACTATTTGAAGCCTTTTCATCGTTTTTTTAGCTCCACTCCACATAGCATGTTAAACCACAAAGATCAGGAATGCATGTTACCACTATCACGTTCATCTTGAAGTTAGAATCCAAAAGCAATGGTTCATATGGTAGCCGGAATGGTTGTTCAGCTCCAAGTTCAAACACATCTCCCATGTAAAGAACACGCTAAGAAGTGATCTTATTACCAACACCATTCTCATTCCTAGGAGAGCTGGTATTCCAAGAATGCATTGCACTTCAATAAAGCAACATGAAAAAATTATTATAAGTTCTTCAATGAATATTCTTTGCACCTCGTTTCCCTGCAAGCTACACTACTAAGGCATGCAAGTGTCCTTTATTTAATAGGATAAGAATATTATGTAATTTGTTGCATACTAATGGCATTTCAAGAATTCTTACGTAATCAAGATTGTTTTAGTTCAATAGTCTACAGTGTTAAATTATTTGTAATTACATATGAAGTAAATATTAACCATGAAGGAGTGAATATAAAAATTAATAGCAACAAAAGACTAAAAAAAAATTAAAGAAATATATTATTTAAAACACAATAAAATACATTAATATCTTCATTTCTTCTAGGTAAGTGATTATTCACGTTTACATCTTGCTCTGAAAGGGAGGACAATGAATCAACAGAAAACCATTCCACCCCTTTTTTTTTTCTCTTTGTGAGGGTAAACCAAAATTTCATTAAAAGAAGAAAGATTATAACCGCTTGAGGCAGAAAGGGACTGCCAAAAACACCCAAAATGTAAAGCGAAAACTAGAATTAACCACTCAAGAAGATACAAGAGAAAAGCGAGGTTCAAAATTTGCCGAGCTAGATGACTTGGGGAAGAGATAGGTTTTCCTCAAAGCCTATCTACAATGACACGATTTATATTAGAACTTTCCCCCTTCTGCTGCCAACTAATTCATCCTACCAAGCCAACCATGACAATAACACGTATCATACCTCAAAAAGTTGCACCCTTTTTAATCTGGATTTACATATTCCACGCATTATATCACCAAATAAAAGTTAACATCCTCCGTTTTCCCACCATAAAATCAAAATATCCAACATTTCCACAGAAAACACCAGGAAACGAAACCACGATAACGAAAAATTAATATAATAACAATCACCCAGAAGAAAACTCACAGTATTCTCCTATGCACTGGCTTCAACCCGTCCCGAACATCGGGCAGCGCCCGACCGAGCAAAACTGACATGGCGTAAGCCATATAAGCCTCGGTAGCTTCCTTATGAAGCTCAGAAGCCACAATTCTCTCGTTACTACTACTGATATCACTTACCTCTTTCACACCTACACTCCCATTACCTTCATCTTGCCGGGGCTCCGGTTTTGCAGGGCCATCGTGGCGCCGCGCTCGGGTAAGGAAGCGGGGTGACCTTGGGGCCGCATAGTGGCGGAGAGCCGAAAGGGTACCGGGGAAGCCAGAGAGGCGGGAAGAAGGGGAATGGAGAGAGAAAGAGAGGTGAGAGCGGAATAGGAGAGAGGAGAAGCGGAGTGTGGAAGTAAAAGTCATTGAACGTGAAGATGGAGGAGGAGGAGGAGAGAGAAAGTTCGGTGTAGAGAGAGAGAGTTTCATGTGCGAAGTGAGTCCATTGAGAGTGATAGTAGAAGAAGGTTTGTCAGAGAGAGTAAGAGGGAGGGAGGGGAGGGATTTTAGGGGTCGTGTCTAAAACTTAAAACCCTAGTACTCGAGAGAGAGAGATTTTGGGAGGGAGGTGTTCGTTCGTTTTGCTTTGAAAATGGACAAGTCTTTGAATTTTGGCATAAGATTTGGCCCCTACTCTCTTATTTGTTGCAGTATGATGTGTTTTTTTTTTTTAATTCCTCCTTTTGTTGGTGGAAATTTTTTTTTTTATATTTCCCTTGACACAATTTAGGAGAAACAATTTTTCGAATATCATTGTCATGCCGGTCTTTATGAAATATGAGCCTTTTAGAAAAATCAAATTTGTGTATTAAATTATAAAAATTGGTCTTTTTAATAATAATTTATAAACGACCAATTCATGGATTAAAAATGAAAGTGGATCAAATAGATCACTTAAGATAAGCTTATTCTGACTTATGTGATAATCTAACTAAGTTTATTTAACTTATTCTTTAAACGAGTTAAAAAATTTCATCATAACTTATTCTTAAACATGTTAAATAGATTGACCGTAGATTAAAATTCGTTTAATAGTAATGTAAATAGCCTATAAATAGCGTTAAAATAACTTTTAAGAGAAGATTTCAACTTAATATACTAAGATATCAATATTTACAGTACTAAATTGTAAGATCATAGTAGACAGTATCGAAATAATTAACTAAATTATGAATATATGTATATATATATATGTATACTACATATGTATATATATTTCATAGATTATTTACAAGCCTATCATGTATATTATATGTGTGTGTTGGTATGTATATTGATTTGTATTTTTTACAGTTACATTAGAATTACATGTTATAGTGAGTACATAGTAATTATACGTAACATAGCTTACATAGACGATGATGATATAAATGTTTTGTCATCTATTATTATTTTTTTTTTATTAATCTTCATCAAAGACAAAGGAATTATTATTATTTTCATAGTAATTTATTTATTTTTATATTCACTGTCTATTCACTTAAAAGAAAATAACCATTCAATTCAATCCTTATTTCTTGTGAATTACTATTATGATGTTTAATTTATTTTTTAATCCATAATAGTAATACCATTCCTCATTTTATTAAACCTTAGAAGTATAATCCAGTGCCCCTCTATCACCTCGGTGCCATGCACCACCACTACACTAAAAATTGATGGCGAACACAACACCTCCAATCACCTATCATAATAGTAATGCACTCACCAAACACAACACTAATCACTGTGCAGCCAATAAACACCTTTATAAATTCATACACTCATATCACCCCTATAGTGGTCGTATGAAACCTTCGCAACCAAGCACCTCCTTCAAAAATGATTAATTTGAGCCATTCGAAAATAGATGGGACTCAAGTGAGTAAGAATGAATCGATACGATAAGTCGAGTTGGCTTTAAGGTAATATTTGTGATGTTAAGTCTCAAGTATAGGGTATTCAAGTATATATAAAGAGAAATTAATGAATCCGACTCAAATTGATAAGAAATGGAAGCTCAAGCAAGTTAGCATAAGTGAGCTCAAATGTCTTGGTGTTGGGTCAGGGGCTTTTTGGAGGTGAGTTTGGGAGTAAGGACTATAGTGCCTATCATGGTCTTTAGAACAAGAAATAAGAATGTTAGGTTCACGAATAGGAGAGGGAGGAGAGAGAAGAGGTATAGGAGAAAGTCCCTGTAATATTTGTCATTGCAATCTATTACAGCTCTATCATCATTTTTCCTTGTTGTCAATACAATACAGCATAATAGCCATTATAAGCCTATTTAATTTCAACAAATTGCAATTCCATCACATGTCCATTTCATTACTTGAACAGTATAGGAGATTGGGGAATAGGTTGCTCCCTAATTCCTCGACAACTCCTCGAGGTGCATTTTGTTGTCTTATATGAGACTTGAGATATTCCCCTCCCCATGGCATGGCACCCTTCGCCCATTCATTCCGCAGCAAAGTGTATGGATCATGAGTCTGTACTTTGGAAAATACCAAGGTACAATCAATTAAAAGTGGCTCACGGTGCATTCACTTTCAAATCACCTCGAGTTACAATAAATAAAGCTCATTAATAATAAAAGAAGCTATTGATGGCTTCTATTGAAACTGTTGACGGTGTTATAAAAAAAACTATAAATAGTTTCATATTTATTATTAATAATTTCATTTTTATTTTTAACAAGCCTTATTCATTATAATTAAGATAATTTACTGTAACTCAAAGGTAGCTAAACCGTTGAGTCACTTATGAATGACTTCACAGCAAAATCCTCATTATACTTTTTGTTAGTTTCTAACTTATGGTGTTCCAAAAACCTTTTTTGGTTAATTGGTATTTCAAAAACTTTATAAAATTTAATTTTCAAAAAGTAACTGTAAAATAATATTTAAGTGGTTAACCCACAAATAACCAATATGAAAAATAGACGCATAAAATAACACAAGAGCCCATTACACACTACAACTCTAAAAGATTGATTATTATTTGAAATTAGGTACTATAATTAGGATAATGTGTGTAAACAAGAATCATTACACACAAAGTCTTTAATTTTCTTTTAAACTTTGAAAATGAGATCTAGTTAATATACTTAAAAATATATACAAAGACCTAATTATTGATGAAATGAGATAAAATTACACCAATGACCTTAAACCAAGCCTTAAGTCAGGATCGAACTTGAACCAGCAGGTCTTTATTCTAATTCTAGTTATAATTAGTTTGGGCTTCATCATACTATTACCATTTTTTCATATTATGTAGTTCTTATTGAAGATATCACTTTTCTTATACTTTTAGTGAATAATAGGTCAATTCCTATAAGTTGTGGTCAAGATATTATGGATGGTAATCAAAGAGGATGCCATGTACTCAAACCAGGGTGAAGAGTATCGATTGCATGTGCTACTCTATTCTCATTGAAGCCACATAAATCATAGTGCTCCTTGATATCATAAATCGCTCGAGACTGCATTATAGGTGATTTCCCTTAGTTTTGTTGGAGTCTCCCTTTTTGCTTGAGTTAGATGGCCCATGAAAAAATTTTGTAATATTATATACAAAATTAAAACTCAACAAAAAAGTCATAAGTTTGCACATCCGAAATTTCCACAATTGAATGGATGAAACTATTTTAAAATTTAAGATAACGTTTAGTTGTAAAGACTGAATATATTATACCATGTTTAGTTTGCACGGTACGGGATACAAAATTTATATTAAAAAATTAATTATTTATATCATAAAATAAATAATTTATTATATATCTGATAAAAATAATATTAATTAACTTAATTTTATAACATAGATGGGTATTTTTAAGAATGTAAAAATATTTTCGTTTTTTTGTCTAGTAAATTTCATTTTTGTACCATAATGTAAATAAGATAAAATTTGAATATTTTATCTAATTCATCAGCCTAATTTTTGTCCAATCACCAAACAAAGTTGAAAACCAAACATGAGATAAAAATTTTTGTCAAATCTAGCATCATAAAAATCGTACAATTAAACACTACCTAAAAGATATTAATACCACAAAATAGATAGTTCTACAAATGCGAAAAACAAAACATTCAGAGTCCATAAGGAGATATGAATAGAAAGTAGATATTATGTTATACTAAAAAGGAAATGGTTGAATATAAAGTAGTTCAAGTAGCAATAAGCATAGCATATGTATATTTAAGTGAATGATATCAGCAAATGATTAGTTACTTATTCTAATTGAAGAACGTCAGCCAATGTTCATTTCATAGCATTCAAATTTTTAAAAAAAAAATTAAGAATGCATTGCAATTTGACGCTCATAATTTCCATATTCATTACTTTTCCATCTTTGTTGATTTACATATGTAAGTATGCTAAGATTGGATATGGTAATACAAATTGTCACAATTACTTTTTTTTTTTTTCTTTATTAGCATGACCCGATATGGAATCAATGGGTTATGGGTATATCACAAAAAATTAGGGGTTTATGGAGAGTTTATAGTAAGGAACTACTTTCTTTAGTCAAGTGATTAGTTTTTTTTTTTCTTCCTTTTCCTTGAGGGATATATTCATACGAAGAGAAATAAGTGAAATAATGCCCATAATTATTCTTAGCACCTAGTTAATAATTTGGGAGGGAGAAGAAAAAGGCCTATTGTAGGCACATATCCCGGTTGTTGTAAATAAAGGGGTACGAGACACTTGTCATGAATGAATGTAGGAGGAGAAAGTGATAGGGACAAATTTCCAAAATGTGACAATAAGTCATCTTAAATTATTTTTTTGTTTTATTTAATTATTTTTTATGTATTTCATTATTATTAAAATATTCCTTAGTGTTTTATTATTGGCCAATTAGAAACTGGTTCTATTAGCCAATGATAATTTATTTCTGTTGACGAATAAAAATTTAGTTTTATGGAAATTGTTTTTATTAACAAATGGAAATTTAGTTATATTGACCAATAGAAATTTAGTCTATTAGCTAATAAGAATACGTTCTTTTAATATTAATTATAGATCTTTTATTTTGTTTTAATTATGGAATGCCATTATGGCTAGAGGACTATTTAAAGGTTTATCTTCCATTGTAACAAACATCATTAGAAGTTTTATAAAATATTGCAACTTTTTCTTTCAAACCTTCATACTCTTCTCAATCTTGTGAAATTACGACGAACAATATTAGATTATATGTTTATGAGTCATATTGTTCAAATAATCTAGCTAGTGATTTATTGATTGGTGAATCATATCAAATATCTAATAAAAGAATTATTTAAAAACTCTTCAATAAATATCTAAGCCATAACTTTCACAAACTAGGTTTAATCGAACATTGAATCGATTATTACTTGATATCTTAATCCCTCAATTAGGGGGGCATCATAATTTGGTATCGGGGCTTTATTTTAACATCGGGAGTTATGTATTAGTAAGTTGCAAGGCTAGGTAAAAAAATTACGAACAGTGGATTGAACCATGAACCAAACCAAATCGAAAAATCGATTTTTTTGCGAATCGTTTGATTTACGCTTCGGTTTAAGAAAACGAACTGAATCGAACCATTTAATTAAATAAAAAATTTTATGCAATTATTTTATACTTTTTATTTTTCTTTCCATTAATCTTCATTAATTTCATCAAAATTTTCATATTTTGTTATTCTTTATCATAATTTTGTATCAATTATTAAAATTAAATTAAGTAAATTCCATTTGAAATTTCATATTTATTGGAGATAAAAATAGTTAATGAAAATTTGATATAAATGGTTCAAACCATAAACCAAACCAAACCAAATTGGTTTTAATTAAGTTTAAAAAATTTATGAACTGAACCATATAGCTAGGTTTGATTTAAAAAAAAATCGAAAAATTATATTTCGATTCGGTAAGGGGAGGCGAACCGTACCAAATTAAACCACACCCACCACTATTAAGCTGTAGTAAATTAAGTTCATTGTGATTATGTATTGTATGGTTTTAGTACGTAATGGATTGAAGATAAGACAATATCGTAGTTGCATATTGGTTATCATAATTGTTGCTATCTTATGTTTGTGGGAAAGAAGAAGTGTTGTGTATGTTATTGTTGGGAAGGGAGTAAGAAACCCCTCACCAAGTGTTCGACAAAATCTTACATAAGGAATTTGAACCTATATCTTAACCCCTTACCATCCTATACTATACCCTGTTAAACCTAAAAACTTATGCCCACCTGAACACGATCTAGCCCTCTTCCAAACACTTCCATACACATCATATCTATAAGCACTAAAGATAAGTTAAGTAATCATAGGATTGAATTTAGTATACAAAGTTTAAGACGATCGGTTAAAAAATCCGATCAAACCTAAATTATAAACTAAAGCTAAAAATATTAGTAAAAGTGACTCTATAAGTTTGAATTTAAGAAAATAAGTAATAAAATAAGAGAATATAAAAATTCCAAATTCTAAGTATATTACTTGTTATTTATCAAAAGTATGTAAAATACATTTCGATAACTAATAAATCGCTAAAGATAAATTATATATATATTAAAAATCATAGAATAACCTAAATAATATTTAGGAGTGTTTACTTATACCCCACATGCATTTACGTGTAGGTAGAAATACATAGAATTATCTAAATTGTTCGAAATTAGCTAAAAATTTACTAAATAATTAAAGAAAATTATAAAAAAAATTAAGAAAAAATCAAGGAAAAGGGGAATGAACCAAATCAAGTTGTGGCAGTAAGGGGAGTAAGAAACCAAAATTAACAAATAAAAAACAAGCAACAAAAAAGGCAAAATGGAAGAGATATAGGCTTTGTCTCATTAATGCAAAATAATTCCTATAAGACCCTATAAATAACAAGAAAATTTATAGAGCTCATTTGATCAGTTGGGAATTGGAAAAAATTGAGAGAACAAAAATTAAGAGGAAAAATTAGGGTTTTAAAAATTTTGTCCCAAATCTGTGCAGATATAGCAAGAAGGCTAAACCCACACACCACCACCACCATTATGCCACTCCAAACCCACCGCCTAGACTGGCTGACACATTTGAACCGGTGTTGGAGACCAAAAAGCTTTCAAATTAGGTAAGTCTTACATTTCCTTCGATTTTGCAAAATTCCTTAAAATTGTTTATTATACCCAAAAAATTATGAAATTTATTATTCTGATATTTTATTGCATGTAGTTTAGGGGAAAATAATGATTAAGTTTAACCATGTTTATAAATATAGGGTTCTTAAGAAATTAGATAAAACCGAGTATGATTAGAATTAGAAATAAATAAACTTAAAAGTATAGTTAGGAGCTCAATTTTTTTTTTTTATAGAATGCTTAAGTAATATAGAACAATGTTATGATGCCATTTTTTAAAAATTAATTTTTGAAATTTTCAAGTAAATTTTAGCCCTAAAATGATGAAAAAATAGGTAATTTTGGCTTAATAAGTGATTAAATGATTAATTACTAATTTAAAAGGTAATTAGATATTTAAGGATGTTAATCTCTAATGTGGAAACCTAATCCTAGTCTTTGGAGTGTTGATTGTAATTAATATGAGAATTATGTAGTAATTGTAGGAAATTTAGGAATATGTGAAATTGAGAATTTAATAAATATGAAAAAATAGGTTAAATTGGATAATATAATAATAATATCAGTATAAAATAAATCTGATACAAAAATTAATTTTAGGTAATTTAATAAAAAAATATAAAATTTTCTCATATTAAAAGTAAATCCAGTACTTCAATTAAGATTAGAATGTACCGAATAAGTTAGAATACTAAATTAAGACCTAGTATGATATTAGAATATTCAAGCTTAATGTGATTAAATTCATATTAGGATTTCAGCATATTTGATTCCCTATAGTTAAAAACAATTTAGAACCAAAACTGGAATCTAATTCAAAAACTGAACCCCGAGCTAATGTAGAGTGAATCGTTAGGAAATAATAGGTATATGTGGAGAAGTAAGTTACATTATAACTTAGAATGTTTCATCAAAGTATAAATACTAAAAAGATATATTTGTATTATAGGATACTTGAAGACAAATCAACCTGTAATTAAGTGATTGAGCGACTGAGAATTCCAAATAAGTTGGGTTTATTACTTCACCATATTTAGAGTACTATTTTAGGGTACTCGGAGACTTAGGATTATGTATGATTGTGATTGTAAGTAGTTTTATGTATCTGTTTACGTATCTAACTTCATGTTGGAATTTATGTTGTGATTGATGATTGTAATGACTGGAGTGAAATTGTCTGAATACCTTATCTTAAAACCCTAAATTATCATGTATTGTAACCCTTTAGAGGATCATTAGGATTCTCTAACCAAACACCAATACTTTTAAAAAAGATAACGTTGGATAACGAATTGGTTTTTTCTTTATCCTTAATCGAACTAAGTGATAGGAGAGGAGGTTGTGGTAAGGATGAAGGCATTGGTTCAAAGGATAGTTTTAGGAGAAACAGTATCTCCATTGCACAAACCTGGGTTTAGTTATAAATTGTTACATAACATAAAAACTCCTCAATTCGGATTAGAACAGGTGAAATTACTCTAATTTCACAATGAACCGGGCTTCATTGTGCGATAACACTTGCTTAATGCATTTCATGAAAATAACTGCTTGATAATCTTGTTTGTGTTTGTATACTTTCATAAGTCTCCAATTCAACTTCCCGAGCTATAGTTACTCCCATATAGATCATTTTGCAGATCCTGATTCCTGATTTCTGATTTCTGATTTCTTTGGCTAATATGCCTCCTTACAACTATCTAGATATTAGTTCTTTTTTAAAGCTGGGGGTATGAGGATCAAATTACCTAATAGTTAATGTATATCTAGAGTCTCACTAATATCTTTAAGATTGAAAGACTGATATTTGATATGTAAATCAACTGACTGTTATGATATGATGTAGAATCACTTGAGAATTCTACGATAATGTACATGTAATCATATATATGTTGCCTTGAAGCCTTAATATTTACTGTAACTTTAATTAAATTCTTAATTGAACTGTTTACTTCAAAGTAAGGAATCGTTGACTCCTTATGTAGATCATGTTTACAATAGGCATTGTGAGGCCAATTACTATCATAGGATGGTTTACATGGCGGAATTGTTGTAACTTCGCGACTTCAAAGCGTAACAATATCCCAAACTAAACATTGGTCCAACACCACCCCAAATACATTATCTATACTCACCACCATGTCGAATGAGAGTGTATGTAGTGATGTCCTTGACACTAAAAGCTATGGAGGTGGTAACTAGCACCCTTATAACCGAGTCAACCCCATTATTAGAGACAAGTTCTAGATATTCTCAACAAATGGCTGATATGTGTCTCACTCTCAACCAACTCCTCCAAAGATAAAATGTTCAACAAACGTGTTCTATACACCACGTACCTTTTTACTCGAAACACCCTAAATATGGTCCTAAACACATTCGAAACCCATCAGTCCATTCATTAATTAGCCTAAACACTTTCTACTCCATTGTCCATACAAAAACTATCCAAATACTCATATAAACACCTACCACGCTTCTCCAAGTTCCTAAATGTAAGCCCTGCAACCAGAAGTTTGGAATCAATATGTGAAGTTTAAGTTGATTAGATAAGTTGTCCAATTGAACTTAAATTTTACAATGAAGTTATAAATATTAATAAAAGTGATCTCGTAAGTTTAAATTTAAGAAAATAAGTAATAAAATAATTAAACATTGTAATATTAAATTATAAGCAAATTACCCATTATTTATTGAAATACAGAAAACGATTTCCAATAATTAACGAATTGATAAAAATAAATCATATGAACACTAAAAATCATAAAATAACATAAATAACATTTAGAAGTACTTGCTTGTACTATACGTGTATCTATTAGGTAAAAATACTCGAAATTATTTAAAATACATGAAATATGCTAAAATAATACTAAATAATAAAATAACATTATATAAAATAAAATAAAAATTAGAAAAAATAAGAAAAGGTGTGGAAATATCTAGTTCATGTCATGACAAGTTGAGATTAAGAAGAACACAATTAACCAATCAAAATAAGACAATTAGAAAGCAAAATATAAGAGGGTAAAGGACATTTGACAATAGGATAATTAAAGAGAAAACCTAAATCAACCTATGCTTTAGAAAAGCTTCTTTTGAAATTCATTTGGACATGTTATGAGTTTAGAAAAAATTGAGAGAGACTAAAAAAAACATTTGGACATGTTATGAGTTTAGACAAAATTGAGAGAGACAAAAAAAAAGAGTTGAGTATTTTTACAAAAAAATAGCTAAAATAGTATGTAATTAGGACTTGTAAAGTAAACCTATGACCAATGACCACCTAGAAACAAACAACCAGCACCACCATACCTTACCACCATTGCCCCTCTCTGTTGACACACATAGAGCCACCACTAGTGGCTAAAAGTTGGTTGGACAGATGAATTTGATTTCTAACCCGAGTTTTTTTAGTTTAGTAAAAATATTAAATATGTTTAGAAAATTATAAAATTTTGTATTCTAAGGTTTTTATGTACATAGATTTGGGGAAAAATATTAGTTTGATGAATTTAGATTTAGAAATATACAGTGCTTAAGAAATCCTAAAACTCAAGCTTGTTTTCGATTTAGAAATAAATAGCTTTAATAGTATAGTTTTGAGCTCAAAATTTTTTTGTTAACTATTTAAAGTATTTAAAACAATGTTATAAAAATATTTTTTAGAAATTAATTTCTGAAAATTTTAATTAATTTTTTATTCCTATAAATCATATATATAAATAGTGATTTTGAATTAAATTAGTGATTAAATGTATAATTATTAACTTAGTATATAATTAGGTATTTTAAGATGTTAATATATGATGTAGTATGATATTTATAGTATTTAGAGTGTTAGATATGATTATTATATGTATTGTATAGTGAATATATGTAAATTAATAATACATGAAATAAAAAATGTAACAAGTAAAAAATATTAAGTTACAATTGATAATATAATAATACCAAAATACAATAAATCTAATATGGAACTTAAATTTAGGTAAATATATGAAAAATGTAAATTTTTCCTACATCAAGAGTAAATTTGATAGTTAAATTAAGATTAGGATATACCATACGGCTTAAAATACTAGTTAAGAACCAAAAGCAATATTTAGGATATTCAAGTATAATAAAATTAATTTCACATCATGGTTTAAAATGATTTCTTAGGTTTTTCGTATAACACTCTAATCAAAACTAAATTAGAACCTAATTAAAAACTAATTCCGAAACTAGCATAAAATAGATTAGTAATAAATAATATATATATATATATATATTTGAAAAATTGAGTCAAATCATAACTTAAAGTTTATATATCATAAGGATATAAACACTAAAAGAGTATTTATAATATAAGACATATGGAGATGAGTTGACCTGCGGCAAGTCAAGTAAGCAAACTAAGGATTTTAGGTAAGTTAGGTTCAATATATTGTTATATTTTAGATTACTTTGTTAAAGTACTCAAAGGCCTAGGATTTTATGTGATTGTACTTGTAGGTAGTTATATGTGCACGTGCTTATGTATCTTTAATTACTTGCTGAAAATTGATGTTGTATTTGGTGGTTCATTATGAATTGAGTGATGTGAGATTGTTCGGTCACCTTAGATTGAACTTAATTATAAGCGATGTAAATACCTTAATTAGGCATGCATTACAACCCTTTAAAGGATTATTAGGATTTTCCAATAAAATATTGATACCTTCAAAAAAGATAGCATTGGATAACATGATGATATTTCTTTCATCTTTAGTTGAACTAAGTGACAGGAAAAGAGGTTGCGGTAAGGATAAGGGCAATGGTTTAAAAGATAGTCATGGGGAGAGTGGTGTCTTCATTGCATAAACTTGGTTTTAGTTGTGAACTATTGCATAAACATTTAAACTCCTAAACTTGGATTAGAGCGGGTGAAATTACTTTAATTGCGTGATGGCATTTATACGATTGCATTGCATTTAATTAAATGTTTAAAAACTCTATTTGTGTTTGTTATGCATTCTTAAGTCTTCATCCCGACTTACTAAGCTGTCGATTGCTCATATCCTTATGGATTTTGTTGCAAGTTTTGATTGAGATGGCGTAGTATAACTATCCTAAGGTTAATTTCTTTTTTAAGTCTCTTAGAGGAGTGAGAATCAATTGGCTAAACAATCGAATCATTTAGTTTTTATTATTAACTCTTAGGTTTATGCACCAGTCTTATAATACTTCACTTATCAAATTATTATGGCATGTAAATGTTTCCTAGGATCGAAGATAATATAAGTATCTTTATGCAATTATGACTTAAAGTTTGTAGTTATATTTATAAACTTTATCAATAATTATGAATGGGTTGTTTACTTTAAAGTAAGAAGTCATAGATGCCTTATATAAATCATATCTATGATAGGAACTGTGAAGTCTGTTACTATCATAGGTTAGTTTAAACGGTGAGACTGTTATAACTTCGCTACTTCGAGGCGTAATACCTAATCCTTAAGTTAACATGTCAAGAATAAATAGTTTTGCCAATGGATCGAAGTAAAAAGACTTGAGTGTTGAGGAGTATGCTTGAGAATATAAATATTTTGTGGAGTGATATTACTCATATGAACCTCACACCTACACTATAGCTAGATTTGTGAAGGGACTAATGTTACGCCCCGAAATGGCAAAATCGTAACAGTTCTGCCGTGTAAACCATTCTAAGATAGAAGTTAGCCTTACAACCGCTATCCTATACCTAATCTACACAAGGCGTCTACGACTAACCTATTTTGAAGTAAATAATTCGTAATTTAAATAAGTCATTTACCTAAGAAAGTAAGAATATATATATATATATATACACTAGAATTCAGTTGTTACAATTAATGTTTACAATGTTTTATCGTAATCTATTTTCCTAGTTAATACATTATTTAGAAATGAAAAATTCTAAAATAAGAGCTTAAACCTTAAAAAAATATAAATATGTTTTTTAAATGTTTTTCCTCACTCTCTAGGATTCAGCAGTTGCTAGCTTCAAGATAGTTGTAACTTGCTTTTTAGCTAGCACCTACAACGACGTTTATTGAGATATGAGCTACCATAGCTCAGTAAGTTAAGATGGAGACTTAAAACTATACCACAAACACAAATAAAGTTATCAACCAAATTATTAGGTGCAATATATGTTTAAACAAATGCTATAGCACGACATTATCCGACCCATCATGAGATTAGAAAAATTACACTCACTCTAATCTGGGTTAAGGAGTTGCCATTAATATAACAACTCACAACCAAACCCAGACTTATGCAATGGAGACATCGCTCCCCTTGCAATTACCTTTGAACCATTAACTTAATCCTTACTGTAACCTCCTCAACTGTCACTTAGTTCAACTAAGGATGAAGAAAGGACTCATTATATTATCCAATGCTATCCCTTTCGAAGGGGTTAGTATTTGGTCAGAGAATCCTAGGTTTCCCCTAATTAGTTGTTATGCAGGTTCGATTTATGATTATAAGTCATATATTTGTTAAGTCCAGTTTAGGGTTATCAATCATTTTTCATACAATACAAGTCAAAATAACAAACAGAATCATAGCATCACTTATAATCAAGCACATGCACACAACCAACTATCTAATAAGCATAACTAAGTATAATCTGAAGCCTCCAAAATACAGTAACGTATTAATCCTAACTTACTTCATCTCCTCGCTTGCTCATTCGAAGTAGGACTCGTTAAGTCCATCGCCAATGATCCCTATAATACCAACATTATCTCAGTTTTCACATAATTGTTATAAGTTTATTTTATCCTATAATACTTATTGTTATCTTTGGTTTAGGGTTTAATATATCTAATTATCTAGGTTCTCAAATCTTTTATAATTATTCTAAGTTTGGGGCTAAGTTCTGGTTCAATTTTCGCATCGATTTCTAAATTAGGTTTTAATTTAGTTTCTAAATACTGTTTTATACACATATCATGAAAACTCGTTTAAACCCATAATGTGAAATTAATCGCATTATTTTTAGGTATACTTAATACCATAATTATCCCTAACCAGCATTTTATTCCACCCGATACACTTAAATCCTTATTAGTGTACCGAATTTACTCTTGATATGAGAAATTATTATATTTTTCATATAATTACCTAAATTTAAGTTTTCTACCAGATTTATTATATATTCCTATTACTTATATAATGTCAATTTTTATTCTAATATCTTTTATTTATTATATTTCCAATAATTACATATTATATATTATCATCTATTATGTATATAATATACATCTAATATTTTTATCACTCTAATTACCATCTCCCAACATCAATTAACATTTCAAAATGTCTAAATTCATCCCAAATTAGATTTTATACCTAATTACCCTAATTTACAAAATTAACTTAAATTTACCATTTTTACTTATTACATATATACTACTTAATACCCTAATAATTACATCTAACATCCTAAAGGATACAAATATCATAATTCATCAGATTTGAACATCTTAAAACATATAATGATTTACTAAATCAATAATTAACCATTTAATTATTTAATTAACAAAAAATAACCCATTTTATGCTTCATTTTAAGGTCTAAAAATTTCGAAAATTCATTTTTGAAAAAGGGCTTTATGGTACTATTGCATATCACCTAAGTAGTTTACACAAAAATTTTGAGCTCAAAACTATACTCCTAAAATAATTTATTTTTAATCCTAAACATGCTCGGTTTTATTCAATTTCTTAAACACCGTATATTTACAAATGTGATTAAACTTAATCACTATTTTTCCCTAAATTACATACAATAAATTAGTAATTTTAATAAATTTGACAAAATCAGGCTGGAATCGGACTCACCTAACTGCTGGGATTCCGACCACCAGCGGCAACCTTAAGGGTATCGGCCAAGTTAGGTGGCAGCGATGGAGTAATGTGGTGGTGGCTATTTGTTTCCAGGTGGTCGTCGGATGTGAATTTCATTCTAAGGCCTTAATTGCATAAATTTTTTATAATTTTTTGTAAAATCCTAATTTACTCTCAATTTCGTTTTTCTCTAATTTTTTACAATTTCAGGGATCCAAAATGAGCTTTTGAAAATTTTGGGGTATTTATAGAGGTTTTGGGGAATTATTGTGCATTAATTAAAAAAGACAATTGCCTTATCTCTTCTTTTTTTCACTTTCTATTTGTTGCATTTTAATTAATTGATTTTGTTTCTTTAATTCCAAATTGCTACGAGTACTTTTTGGAATTTTCCTCATTTTTCTGATTTTTATTTATTTTTCCTTAATAAATTATGAATTTTCTTTAAGTATTTAGCATTATTTTAGCACATTTTATGTATTTTAAATAATTACGCATATTTCTACGTACACGTAAATTCATATATGGTATAAATAAATACTTTTAAATATTATTTAAGTAATTTATGATTATTAGTGTGCATATAATTTATCTTTAATAATTCATTAATTATCGGAATGCATTTTACGCATTTTCAATAAAAAACGAGTAATATACTTAAAATTTGAAAATTTTATATTCTTTTATTTTATTACTTATTTTCTTAAATTCAATTTAACGGATCATTTTTACTAATATTTCTAGTTTTACTTTATAATTTAGGCTCAATCGGATCCTTTAATTGATCGGAATTCTAAATAGTTAGTTGTGGGTCTTACAACTAAGGGATGATATAGCTGAAGAAGTGAGTGCCTATGGGTATGAATTTTTAAGTGAAGCTATTCATTAGGCAAAATAAGTAGAACATTAATAGCAGGACCATCTTTTCTATAATAAATTTTAAACATCCTATGCTAATGTGTTGAGGTAACTAAAAGCAATTATAGTTCCTTGTAAAATGATCAATTATGAAGTGAGTGCAAAATAGAATTGTAGTCATGTTGAGGTAGGAGATTTACACATACAAAAGAAGTCTCTCGAGAAGAAATGTTTTAAATGCTTGAAATTAGTTTACTTTGCAATTCATTGCCCAAACCATATGTCTAAAGAAGAGAAGCATAATCTAAAAATTATAGGGGAACCTCAGGTATCTCTTAATACTATTAATAAACCTGACAATCTTGAAGCTAAGATTGATGAGAAGGATTACAAAGGTGAGCCTAATGATCCTAGTGTCAATTTGCATATCCTTGCATCTAGGGAGGAGCCATAAACTATGATGAAAATCTTTAAGCAACCATCTCTACCTTTAGAGCACCCCATAATCATAAGCTATACTATGTCAATGTCTACTTATAAGTATGCTTACATCATCAAGATCTTGTTGAAACTGTATGCTCGCACACTTTTATTGGAATATCCTGAATCAAAGTTGAATTGTTGTTATGGTATAAATGACTGGATGGATGTCGTTTAGAACATTAGTTATGACTGTGAATATATTCAAGCATATTTAGAGGGAAGTGTTGTTATTAATTTGACTGTATATATTATTACAGAAGCCATAAAGTATTGGATTATTGCATATTTGTGTATGTTGGTGGTTCGTGTTTTAATACAGAGTAGTATATTACTGAACTTGATAGCATTTTTTATCATTAATGAAAAAGTAGTAATATTTTTACTTTTGTTTATTATGAGGTAACATTGGAAACCTTTGATGATGTTTATGGTTATAGAATTGGGAAGTTGCGTAATTATGATTTATGTCTTGGGAAGTCCACAATATTGAAAGGAAACACTTTTTAAGTCACGTTCCACTCTTAGAAGTGGTTTGTAAGAATAAAGAGGAATATGGGAGTTTAAATGAAAGGTAGTTGATGATGGGTCGTACTAGGATTGAGACATGGAAAAAGCAGACATATATGTGCTTTTATGGAAGCACTCACCTTTTTTGTCGAGTATTAAGAGAATAAAATTTGAGAAAAGAAAGAAAGAAGTGAAAGGTAAGTTTGCTTGGATGGAAGCCCTAAAGCTAAGCCAAGTGACCTTAGGATTGAACTTAGAACACAAGGTTTAGGGCGATTGGTTAATGGATCCGATCAAACCTAAATTCTAAACTATTGAGAGAAATATTAGTGAAAATGACCCCATAAACTTGAATTTAAGAAAATAAGTAATAAAATAAGAGACTATAAAATTTTCAAATTTTAAGCATAATAAGTACTAATTACCGAAAAGACGAAAAGTGTAATCTAATAACTAATAAATTACTAAAGATAGATTATATGTATACTAAAAATTTTAGAATGACCAAAATAATAATTAGGAATGTTCACATGTACCCCACATGTATTTACGTGTAGATAAAAATACGCAAAATTACCTAAATTGGCTAAAAACTAAGTAAATAATTAAAGAAAATTATAAATTAATTATGAAAAAAATAAAAAAAAAATCAAAAGAGGCTAGAATAATCCAAATCAGGTCGTGGCAGGTCAAGATCTGTAAAAGAAAAATCAATCAATTAAAATTAGATAACGTAAAAGCCAAAAATCAAGGAAATTAGGCAAAGTCATGTCTAATTAATGCATAATAATTACAAAAATCGTCTATAAATAGGGAAAAAATTTTCAGAACTCATTTGAACAGTTTAGTATTATGGAAAAATAGGAAAAATGAAAAAATTGAGAGAAAATCCAGAAAAAAAAAGAAAAGGAAACTGTACAAATTCGAGTAGTGAGAGAAACCCACACATCATCACCACCTGGGAACAAGCTACCACTACCATTACCACTACCACACCACTTTAGCCCTACCGTCTAGGCCGACTGACAGCCTTGGACCGGGTTTGGACGGCCAGAAAGCTTCGGACCAATTAGTCTTTTAAATTTCCCGATTTTGAATAATTTTTTAAAATTAGTTATTTTGCCCAGAAAATTATGAAACTTGTTATTCTGAGGTTTTATTGTATGTAAATTTAGAGAAAAATAGTGATTTAGTTTAATTATGTCTGAAAATATAGGATCCTTAATAAATTGTTTAAAATCGAGCATGATTAGAACGGAAAATAAATAGGCTTAGGAGTATAGTTTGGAGCTCAATTTTTTTCTGTAGGATGCTCATATGATATAGAACAGTGTTTTGAAGCCATTTTTTAAAAATTAATTTTTAAAATTTTTAAGTTAATTTTTAGCCCTAAAATGATGAAAAATTGGGTGATTAGGGGTTAATTAGGTGATTAAGATGTTAATTAGATATTAATTAGATATTTAGGGATGTTAATCTATGATGTGGAACCCTAATCCTAGCCTTTGGAGTATTAAGTATGGTTAATTTAGGAAATTAGGTAATTAATATAAGAAATTAGTAATATGTGAAATTGTAAATTAATAATCTAAAAAATTGGGGTTATTTAGATAATATTATAATAGAAATCAGAAAAATAATAAATCTAAAATAACATTTAATTTTAAGTAAATGTCTCAAAATGTAAGATTTTTATACATCGGGAATAAATCCGATACCTGAATTAGGGTTAACGTGTACCGAATGGTTTAAAATACTACATTAAGACCTAAGAGGATATTTGGACACTTGAGCTTAATGTGATTAATTTCACATTAGGATTCGAGCATATTTAAGGCTTAGGAATCAAAATTTAAAATCTAATTTAGGATTCGAACCCCGAATTAGAGTACAACAAATCATTAGGACATAATAGGTATATACGAAAAAAACGAGTTAAAATATAACTTAGAATATGAATCCATAAAGTATAAATACTAAAAAGACCTATTTATATTATAGGATACCCAGAGACAAATCAGCTTGCGATTAAGGGATCGAGTGATTCTAAATAAGTTGGGTTATTGCTTATTGTAATAGAGTACTGGTATGAAATTTGTAATGTGAGTGATTTTGTGGTATGAAATTGTTTGAACACCCTAAATGAAATTTAATCTTATTCGACCCTAATAACCGAAAATGCCATGCATTGCAACCCGTTAGGGGATTATAGGATTCTCCAACCAAATACCGACCCCTTCGAAAGGGATAGCGCAGGATTGCAAAATGGTCCCTTCTTCATCCTTAGTCGAACTAAGTGATAAGAGAGGAGGTCGTGGCGAAGGTGAAGTCAATGGTTCGAAGGTAGTTACGGGAGGAGCGAGGTCTCCATTATACAAGCCTGGGTTTGGTTGTAAGCTGCTGCATAACATGGAAACTCCTCAAAGAGCGAGTGAAATTTCTCTGATTTTACAACGGACCGGACTACGTTGTGCGATGACACTTGATTGTTGCATTGCATGAAAATAATTGCTTGATAACCCTGTTTGTGCTTGTATGCATTCATGAGTCTCCAATTCAACTTACTGAGCTATAGTTGCTCATACCCTTATAGATCCTTTTGTAAGTTCTGATTTCTGAACACTTCAAGTACTATGCCGCCTTACAATTACTTAGAGGTTAGTCCGTTTGAAGCCAAGAGTGTGAGGATCAAGTTACTTAGTATAATGTGTAACTAGAGTGACCATGTAATTAGGGATGAAAGACTGATAGTTATTATGTAATCTAGTAAACTGTTATGTTTATGTAAAACTTCCTAGGAAGCTTTGTGGACTTATATATATAATTATACATGTTATTAGAGATTTGTATTATTTATCATAATTGTAGTTTAATTGTTAATCGAACTGTTTACTTCAAAGTGAGGAGTCGTCGACGCCTTGTGTAGATCATGTCTATGGTAGGCACTGTGAGGCCAGTTACTATCATAGAATGGTTTACACGGCGAGACTGTTGCGACTCTGCGACTTCGGGGCGTAACATTGGAGAGGCAAGAGAAATAAACACTACAAACACGAGAGGAGTGTAACCTATTTACTTTTTATTACTAACTCTTTTGTGTTGCAGGAACATTTCGAGTTTCTAAAGGAGGAGATATTGAATTCCATATATAGTTCTCCAGTACAACAATAGATAGATGACATGATGAGTGGATAGAAACCTTATGTTATGAAGATTATTTCAAACTTGTATTTCTATTTCATGTTGCTAGACAAGTGTTAAATCTAGGAGGAGTTTTCATTATCAACCACTTGATTTGAGGGTAAATAAAAAGCAACCCCAAGTGGATGATAGGGATCAATTTCCAGAAAGTGACAAATTAGAACATCTTGAATTAATTTCCTTGTTTTATTTAATTGTTTCTTTATGTATTTGATTATTATTAGAATATTCCTTGGTGATTTATTATTGGCTAATTAAAAATTAGTTACATTAGCCAATAATAATTTATTTCTATTGACCAGTAGAAATTTAGTTTTATTAGTCAATGGAATTTGTTTCTATTGAACAATGGAAATTTAGTTTATTAGCCAGCAAGAATTAAGTTCTTTTAATATTAACTATAAATCTTTTATTTTGTTTTAATTGTCTAATATCATTATAGCTGGAGGATTATTTAAAGTTTCTTATTCCATTAGACATCATTGGAAGTTTTACAAAATATCGAGACTTTTTTTAAGGATAATTACAACAAAGAGGATCAACATTTGGAAGTAAGTTTAAATAAAAGATCAATGTTTCACAAAATAGTTTAAATAAGGGATAAATATTTTAAAAAATTCAGATAAGGGATCTACATTTCACAAAATAATTTAAATAATTTTATGAATTAACTATTAAAAATGTTTTATTTGAATCGATTTGTGAAATATTGTTTCCTTATTTGAATTTTTTGAAATGTTTATCTTTTATTTGAACTTATCCTTAAAAGTTAATTCCTTTTGTTGTAATTTTCCTACTTTTTCTCTCAAACGTTTCTACTCTTATCAATCTTGTGAGATTATGATGAGTAATATTAAATTTTTTTTTTATGAATCATATCATTCAAATAATAAAGCAAATGATTTATTTCTTGGTAAGTCATATCCAATAAAGAAATCATTTAAAAACCCTTCACTAAATATCAAAGCCTTAACTTGCACAAGCTAAATTTAATTAATCCTTGAATCGATTATTACTTAATATCTTAATCCCTCAATTAGGTACATTAGAAAGTGACCACTCCTTTTTTAGGGGAAAAAATTTATAAAGTTAGCAAAGCATTTACAACCGATAATCTCTCTCATTTCCTTCTCTTATCAAATATCCAAATCCCCCCCCCCCGCTTTCTCTCTTCTCTCAAATTTTCATTTTTACTTTTCCTCTCTCTTAAAACTTTCCATCCCTCTATGCTCTTGTTAGTTTTTTTTTTCTTTCTTTCCCTATTTACTCCCCCTCTCTTTCACACTTCTACATCTCTTTCTTACATTCATCTCTTTGTCTTGTCCTCTCTCTTCTATCTCATGTCCTACATTCTCATCTCCTCTCTTTCTCTAACTCTCTATAGCTACTCTCACCTCTGTCTCTCTTTTCCTCTCCGTCTTTCTCTTCTTTGCCTCACTCTTTGTTCAGTAAAGACGAAATTAACGCAAATATATCATTTTCACTTTTAGGTCTCTCCATTCTTTTCCTTCTTTCATTCATTTTTTTTTCTTTTAAATATTATTTGATTTATATTTAAATCTTATATTAGGAGAGATCATATAGGGAAATATATTGGTGATAAAATACACTATTTATTTTATGTTCTTATCATGTTTTTAATAGTTGTTGTCGATAGGATTTTCTATGACTTATATTAGTATATGTTTATAATGTTGCTTGTAAAGGAAAGTTGGTGTTTCTTTTTTTTTTTTTTTGTAATTTTCTTATTTTGAATTTAAATTATTGTATACATAGTTGGTTTAGATGCATTAATTGTTGCGATGATATATATATATATATAGGTGTTAAATGTAACTAAAGATGCATTCTTTATTATTGTGTGATATTAATTTTTTTGGTAATATTTTTAATATGGAGTTTTCAACATATTTAATTTAGAAAAAGGGTATAAATATGTAGTCAAGCCAAAAATGGGTGTACATGGTGTAAAGCATTTAGCTCATTAGTGTAATTATTTTTATTAGAAATGGTTATCGAAATCCAAATTATTAAAAAATTTGAAAAGTTTTATTTCATTTTCTATTCGAAATAAAGAAGATGATATATTGTTGTCAATAAGTACAATATGGGTCTAAATGTTGTTAAATATCTTGTTGGTTATTTTTCTTTTGTTGGATTTTTTTATCAATAAATCCAAATTTAAAAAAAATTCATTGATTTTTTAAAGTTTTTATAAGAAAATAAAATCATGTATTTCTATATCTTGGTTCTTTAAAGATACAAAAATTTTTCATTTAAAAACAAATTAGGATCCCCATATAAAATATTTAAAAAAAAATAAAAACGAGTTTCCATAGATACTCTATGGAAGGTATGCATCAATATGGCACCGACAACTTATTCTTAAAGGGATTTCTTGGCACTGTAATAGGGTTGGGAATGTGACATTTGCTAGTTGTTGTTGTTTTTTTTTTTTAGAAACACATCCCTACCACTAAACTTTTCCATAAGAATGTATCTATGTATTTACTATGGGTTTTAAATTGTGACCTTTTGGTAACCAAGCATTATGGTGTAACTTTTTATAAGGAACTTCTATTTTCTTTTAAGGATTTTCATTACCTAGTAAAACCTAAATTTTTGTAAAGACATAATTTCAAACGTGCCTGTTCAGGTTGGATTTAGGTGTCAACTTGGCATAGTGATTCCAAACTAGTTCAAGGGTCAAAACCAACACGTATTAGGATTTAAATAAATATGCCTTCATAAACTTCTATATACAATGTTCATTATCATCATGCCAAGTTGATCTAGAATTTATATATTTAGATTGTAATAAGGTGAGATATCTCAAAATATTTATAAGGTACATAATTTATTACTTTAACATTATCTTTGATGCAAAGATTTTTATAGCCAAAGGTATTAATAGTAAATACCAATCTTCTAATAAGATAAATTAGGTCGAACTACTTTCTCACCAATTATAATATATAATAATTGAAAAAGAAAAAATCTTTCTACTTCTTTCAACAACTTTGATAATTGTGCCTAGGCCTTGTAGCGAACTTTACGTATTTAAAGTTGGTAAATATGTTTTATTAATTTGAGCCTTCCATTTCTAGTTAGATTTTTTTTTTCTAATTATTATATTCTCATGTCATATACCGGGGTTTGTTTTCGTTGTCCAATTAATTAGCTTTCACTTTTAATTTAATTTTAGGAAATGGATCCTCTAAAATTATTTTTTTCCTAAAATTCCTTAAAATTGTAAATCAATGGTTGTTATTATCTTTTTTTAATAAATCTTAATAATGATAATTATTGATTTTCAACTTTACAGAATTTTAAAGAAAAATAATTTTAAAGGATCCAAATCCCTAATTTTAAGGCTAGTTTTCTCTTTAGTAATACTCCTATATAAGAAGCTTTTAGTGCAATAATACAGAAGAAGACTTCTATAAAATTTCATTTTAACAGTTTGTTTACTTCACCAATTGTAATGAACTAGTAATCGCATGCTTATTTACTACAAATTAAATAGAGTTATAACACCAATTATAATGAACCAATAATAGTATACCTATTTACTAGGAATTAAATAGAGTTATAATAGCCTTATTATATTGCGTAATTGGGTAAAAAATCATCAAAGGAATAGAACTGTAATAGAATGTAAATTACTATATTGCCTCCATTTTATAGAAACCCTAACATCTTCTTTCGCATGAGTTTGTGGTAGTGTTACCTCATTAGCACTGCCATAAGGGGACTTTCTTGTAAGTTTGCCCCCACACATAACAGTTAAATCTACTCAAAGACCATGACCTGTGATATCTACTATTATCATATCCTTAAAACTATTCCTAAATGCATATGGAACATATAAATCTATAAAATGACCTTTTTATGTGGTCTCACTCTCTTTTAGATTACCTATTCCTAAATGCATACAAAATATACGAATTTGCAAAGTGACCTTTTTTCCCTCACCGGTCTCTTTCATGGTGTTGATCACTTTGGCCTCTAGCTTGCAGATAATGTGACCGTTGTATGGAAATTAAAGCATAGTAAGTTAGGCTCTTGCTTGAGTGGCATGGACGAATGAGGGAACATAGTAAGCCTTTCCAAAAGCGAGACTTCCATTTTAATATAGTATTAAGAGGAATGCACTCGAATATTACATTCATAGGGTTGTGAAGGCATATTTTTAAAAGGCGCTTTGGGTTATTTTTGTATTGAATGCACTTTTTTGAAAGATGTCTTTAGTGTATTTTATTACAATTGAAGGTGCCTTTAGTTAGTTATAGTAAAATTATAAACTAAACACACACAAATAGATTCATTCCCCCATTCAAAAATACTCTCTCTTGCCTACTTCTCTCTAAGAAAAAATCAATCTCTCTCTAAAACCATTCACTTAGACCCCTTTTTTTTTTTTGCAAAATCTACTCCAACAAACGAAGATAAACATCCTAAACATTTAATTTACGTCGATTTCATGCATCATTTATGGTTGTTTTTTATTTTTTCCTATTTAGAACCCTAAGTTTAAATATGTGTTTTTTTAACTGATCCAAGATGTTTAATTGTTGTGTTTGCATGACGGTATGTATTCTCTATTGTATTTTAGCAATATATGTAAACAATTTGTGTATTGACGTATAGATTTTGCTTTATGGAATTGAAATTTTATTATTTTAAAATATGCACTTCAAGTGTTCGGTAACATGTCAATTAGAGAGTTGTGTAGTTTAGGAATCAAGATAGAGCTTACGGTCCCATTAAATAGGACGACATCAATTATATGCTAATTGAAATGATAATTACCCTATAAATAAGCTGAAAATAGTAGGTACGATGAAATTTATGATTTTCACCCATGGAAACATTCTAAAGGGAAGTTCGAAGCCAAAATATGACTGTGACTCGGTGAAGTTGAGAATAAATGCAAATTTCTCTGATCTCTTCAAAAGGGTTTGTTAGGGTGTTAAAGTGGATCAAAGTACTATGGTTGAGATTTTGTATAAACTTCCTAATGCTTACTCAGGTTATGTGAATTATTCACTTATGGCCATCAAGGACGACGGTGATGTCAAGAATTTCTTTGAGATCACAGAGGCATTGGGCAAACCCATATCTACCGGTTGTATGTTAGGATTAGAGAAGCAGAAAGAGGCCTCCTGTACAAGAAACATATGTAGCTCTGATAAAAGAGAATGGAGAGGTGGCACCAATTGAAGAGAATGAACAAATGGCATATGAATATAAGCCATTGCTCGTATTTATGCCTATATGGGACGATGATCATGTGGTGGATGAGGTCATAGGATTGGTTTTGTAAAAGGAAGTTTTACATGATCACGTGGTTCAACGAATGAAAGGTTTACTTAGAGATGATGATGATTATGAGCTTGAGGAAGATGAGGAGGATGATGGGGATGAGTATGATAGCGATTATGGTAATGAGGTGTCTCTTTGGCATGCTTAGGAGCTCAATTATCACTAGGACTTATCGTAGTATATTTGAACTAAAATGAGTTCTTCGAGATATCTAAGAAAATTAGAAGGAAATGGTCTACAAACGAATGTTTGATGGATTTGATACACCGACGAACACAACACGGCTTAACACTTTATTTGATATGATACACAAGTTGATATCAAGGTCCATTCACCACTAATCTCGAGCTACTCAGCAAAATTAGATAAAAGTATATGTAAAATGGACTTAGAGAAGGTTGTCTCACAATAACAGGATATTTAATGTCTATGTATAAAGTTTGAGAATTTCGGCTTACACGGAAAAATGGACTATTTATAGTAAATTTCTAGGGCAACATTACAATTAAAGAAATTACAAGAAAGCATATACAGAAAGGAAATTCCTAGTAGATGCAAAAAATGGTAAAAAGGATAAAAGACAAAAATAGAAAAAGTAGTACAATGTTAGATGATGTAAACAAGTGGCAGTGTAATATTGGTCTCATACAAATATTCTTTGTTCACAGTAAGAGAGAGGGATGAAGATGTTGTAGCAATAAAGGAGTCGATATGAGAGAGATGGTGGGATGCAGAGAGAAAACTACTTGGTCGTTAAGTCAGTCTTTCGTTACTCGATAGAAGTTGGTCGGATTACTCAGCACAAAGTCTTCAGCAAGGGAATGATCAGCATCACCACTACCGAGTATATAAATCAACGTATGATAATATGGAGAGATTAAGGAGTTTAACCATCCGTCTTTGATGTAAAGTTTCTCGTCATCGGTAGGTTATCAAGAGAGAATTCTTTGGGTGAGGGATTGAAGGCCTTGAAGCCCTGCTCGAGTAATGGGACCAATAATCGATAGCTCATCAATTCCCCAGGGTTGTTAAAGATTTGCCCTCAAATCTTGGTCTTCTCCATCATCGAGTACATAGGGAAACAAATCGGCAACGTTGAATGTGGTTAACACGTCAAAACCCTCAGGTAGTTCAACTTCATAGGTGTTATCATTAATGCGCCTAAGGATCTTATAGGGTCCATCTGCTTTGGGAGATAGTTTGTTTGTTCTCTTGCTAGGGAAGCGTTCCTTACTAAGATAGATCTCAATAAGGTCCCTAAAGGCATTAACGACTTGTTTCCTTTCGCGACTTTTGGATTCCTTTTGTCGGGCCACAATTTTAGCCAATTGCTTAGCAACCTTCAAATATAACCTTAGGAACTCCTTGGCACGCTGTAGGGTGAATTGACTTTTTCCCCTTGTATATTTGGACCATTAATTAAATCCAAGGGTAGGTTCAGGTTAAGCCCATAAACAGCTTCAAATGATGATGTTCTAGTTGAACTATGAGTTGAGCGATTATAGATGAATTCAATTATGGGTAGGCATAAGTTCTAGTCACGAGAGTTCTTTCCAATAGTGGCATGTAGGAGATTACTGACGGTTTTATTCACTACTTCAATTTGGTCATTTGTTTAGGAATGGCAAGAAGTACTAAACAAAAGTTTAGTGTCGAGCTTCCTCATAGGGTCTTCCAAAAGGAGCTCATAAATTTAGAATCATAGTTGGACACAATACTCTTTGGTACTCTGTGTAACCATACAAACTTCCTACAAAAAGAGGTTAGCAATGAAATAATCATTATTAGTTCTGTGGTAGGGAATGAAGTGGCCCATCTTACTGAACCAATTGACCACCACCATGATCGAGTCGTGTCTTTTCAGCATTTGAGGAAGGCTGAGTATGAAATCTATGTTTAGATTGGTCCACAGCTGCTCTGGGATTAGTAAGGGTGTATATTCTCTATAGGGCTCTTTCCTCTCCTTTGCATATTTACACGCCTCGTATTTCTCAAGTACTCGATGCACATCCTTCATCATTCCGGGCCAATAAAAGTGCTCCTTCAATATCTCAATTGTCCTCTTTTCTCCAAAATGGCCAACCAGACTTTTGGCATGAGCCTCTCGAACAAATAGCTCCCTGGCAAAACCACTCAATATGTAAATCTGCTTACCCTTTATCAAGAACCCCTCACTCAAGTAAAATCCTTCCGCAGCTCTTTTACTACTATACTTAGTTACTAAGGGTCCAAAATGTGGGTTATGCACATACTAATCAGGTAAGGTGTCAAATCCAAGCACTTTAGCTTGTAATATTGTGATGAAGGTATGACGGCGAGAAAGTGTATCCGCCACTGTGTTGGTGCTTCCCTTCTTATGTCTGATGACATAGCAAAAGGTCTCCAAGAACTCAACTCATTTGGCATGACGCCGAAAAAGCTTCTGTTGCCTAAGAAGATGTTTAAGAGATTCATAATCTAAGTAGATGATGAACTTTTTCGGCAATAGATAATGCTGTCAGTTATGGAGTGTACGGATAAGGGCATAAAATTCCCTATCATAGGTTGAGTAATTTAGGGTAACACTTTGGAGTTTTTCATTGAAGTAGGCAATGGGTCGGCACTCCTACATAAGGACAGCACCAATGCCGATATTAGACGCATCACATTCAACCTCAAAAACCTTCTCGAAATCTGATAGGGTAGGTACTGGAGCAGACATCAACTTAGACTTCACATCTTCAAAATTCCTCTAAACCTTTTCTATTCTTTTAAACTCAACGTTCTTCTCAGTCAATTCAGTTAACAACGCAGTTGTGGAGCTAAAGTTCCAGATAAATCTCCGATAGAACGAGGCTAGGCCATGGAAGCTCCTAACCTTGGTAGCACTAGTTAGCGTAAGCTAATCATTAATAGCTTTGACTTTTTCCTCATCAATTCAAACTCGACTCCCCGAAACGACATATTCGAGAAATACAACCTCGCTTTAACAGAGCGCACATTTCTTCATATTGCCAAATAATTTCTCGGCACGGAGTATGTTAAACACTAATCTTAAAAGTTTGACATGAACGAGGAAGTCGGCACTGTAGACTAGAATATCATCAAAATAAACCACAACACATTTGTCTAGCAGTATTCTAAGCACATGATTCATAAGCCGCATGAATGTACTCGATACGTTCTTCCATTCATCTCCTAGTCTTATTCGTATTTGATGATAGTTACTCTTTAGATTTATCTTCGAAAAGATGTGTGTACCATGTAACCCATCGAACATGTCATCTGACTGCGGGATTGGGTATTGGTAAGTAACTGTAATCTTATTGATGGCACAGCCATCAATGTACATTTTCCATGATCCATCTTTCTTTGGTACCAGTATAGTTGGGATGGTACATAGGCTCATGCTCTTACGGAAATATACGCGATCTACCAACTCATCAACTTGCTTTTTCAGCTTGGCTTCAATTCAAGATTGAGCCTATAGGCAGGTCGATTCAGCAGGGCTACTTCAGGTTAAAGATCAGTGCAATGCTTAATTCCTCTTAAGGGAGGTAAACCTTTTGGCATCTCAACAGGGAAGGTGTCGTCAAATTCCTGAAGTAGTTACTACACTTCTGCAGGTAAGTTCGCGGCTTCTCTAACCTCTAAGAATCTCTTACTAAAAGGAGCACATAGTCCTTGGCCTTGACTTCTCGTGTAAACTAAGCTCGAAAAATCACTAAGGACTTCCGTTCCAGAGATTTAACAACCTTTTCCTAGGCTTCTTGTACTTCCTTATGACTCATAGGTGTCGATATAACTTTCTTCCCATCCTTTGGAATATGTAGGTATTCCTATACCCATCGTACAAGACCTTTAAATCAAATAGCTATGGTCAGTCGAGTAATATGTGAGATGCAAACATGGGAAGGACATCACACAGCACCTCGTCCTTGTACCTATCACCAATAGTGATCGGCACTCTGACTTGCTCGAAAATGTGTAGTCCTCTTTTCTCGTTTAGCCAATGAATCTTATACAGCTTTAAGTGTGAAAGGGTTGGCAATTTCATGGCCTTAAATACCTCTTGCGCGATGATGTTGGTATAGCTCCCTTCGTCAATGATCACGGCACATAGCTTGCCATTCACCTAGCAATTAATATGAAAGAAGTTCTCTCTTTGCTTATTCTCGTTAGCCACAAAAGTACTGAGAGATCGCTAAACAACAAAACAATACTCAGCTCCACCCTCAGGAGGTATGTTGGCATTGGGATCTTCCTCAAATTCTTCCAGCGTCGAATCGGTTGCCACTTCTTCTTCTCCTTCACTCGTACTTTTTACTTCAAATTGGGACTTGTCTCCCTTCATGGTCATGACTTAACTATTTGGACATTGACTAGCCACGTATCCATAGCCAAAGCATTGAAAACATTTAATTTCTCCAGTTTTCCTCCTTAAACTCTGACCCTGGTCTCTTTGGATCTCAAGCTCCTCAGTCTTGCTCTTACCTCGGCCTTTATCTGGTCGGCTCAGCACGTAACCTCGGCATTCCACCTTGAAACTGTTTGATACCTTGTCATTCCCTAATAGATTCAGCAGGCCATTCCTATTTGGCATCATGTTTAGTTACTTAGCATTTGGCTAGCCTGGTTCTGCCATTACCTTTCAACTCTATGGGCTACATGGATGGTTTCATGCAAAGTTGTGAGGCTTTGCAGTTCCATCATGTTTAGTTACTTAGCATTTGGCTAGCCTGGTTCTGCCATTACCTTTCAACTCTATGGGCTACATGGATGGTTTCATGCAAAGTTGTGAGGCTTTGCAGTTCCATGATGTGACCAATCTCAGCTCATAATCCAAAGATAAACCACACTATAGCTCGAGTCTCAGGTTCATTAACATCACATCGTGTTATGAGCAACTGAAACTCTTGGACATAGTTGTCTACGAATCTGTTACCTTGCCTTAAGTCTTATAGTCGTCGGAAAGTGTCTTATTCATAGTGTTCGGGAACGAACTTACTTCTCAGAACTCTTTTCATCTCGTTCCATGTTTAGACCTCGCGTCGAGTCCTTAGGTGAACATTCTGTAGTTTCTTCCACTATATTTCTGCATATCTAAAAAATTCTAACACGGCCACTCTAATGTAGATAGCATCTTCATAATCGTAGAAGTTAAGTGTCTTTTTAATCTTCTCTTCCCAATCCAGGTAGCCATCAGCACTACTAGACCCGTTGAAGTTTGGAATCTGTACCTTAAGATGTTCGGCACCTCATGGCGATCTGAACTCATGTTCATCAATTCCAAGATACTGGTCTTTTTCTTCTTCGTACTCTTCTACTTCATCCAACTTTAACCTCCTCCTTGTGACTCTATCAGCTCGTCATGGTGGTGCTTAGTTCACTAGAAAGGCTTTCGGAGCTTGCTCATTCATCTGCCTCCTTGGCCTATCTTTCATTTCTCAACCCTACTTAACAACTCTCTCATGCGGTCTAGTCTCTAAGACCCTGTTTATTGAGACAACTAAGTTGGCAACGATAGCAGTAAGATCTTGTATCTGCTCATTAGTAGTACGTAGTATTTGTTGGGTAACTCAACCATGACTACAATCATGAGCATCACTTTCGACATCGTGAATCTCTCCTTGTACACTAAGGTTCGCCATTCTCAATACAAAGTTTCAGTAACTACACTTCACATGGATGACTTTAACATACATAAGTATCTCGAACAACAGATTGACTATCACTATACAGCTTTCGGTCTCAACCTTGAGCTTTGATACCAGGAATATATGGTGTATTTAAGAGCTCAGTTATCACTAGGACTTTCTGTAGTAGATTTGAACTAAAATGGGTCCTTCGAGATATCGAAGAAAATTAGAAGGAAATTGTCTATATACGAATAAGAGTAGCTGGCGCGAAGCTACTCGATGGATATTACACACCAATGAACACAACACGGCTCGACACTTTACTTAATATAATGTACAAGTTGATGTCAAGATCCACTCACCACTAATCCTGAGCTGCTCGGCAAGATTAGATAAGAATGTATGTAAAATGGACTTGAAGAGGGTTGTCTCACAAGAACAGGATATTTAATGTCTATGTGTAAAGTTTGATCATTCCGACTTACAAGGAAAATGGACTATTTATAATAAGTCCATAGGGCAACATTACAATTAAAGAAATTACAAAAAGTATATACAAAAAGGAAATTCCTAATACATGCGAAAAATGGTAAAAAGGACAAAAGACAAAATTGGAAAAATTAATACAATGTCAGACAAGGTAGACAGGTGGCGATGCAATATTGGTCCCATATGAATATTTTCTTAGCACAGCGGGCGAGAGGGATTAAGATGTTGTGATAATAAAGGGATTAGGACGAGAGAGATGGTGGGATGTCAAGAAAACACTACTTGGTCGTTAAGTCAGTCTTTCGTCACTCAGTAAGAACCTTTCGATAGCAGTTGTTTAGATTACTCGATACAGAGTCTTTGGTAAGGGAATGGTTAGCATTATTACTACTAAGTGTATAGATTAATGCATGACAATATAGAGAGCTCAAGGAGTTCAACCATCCATCTTCGGTGTAAAGTTTCTTGTTACCGACAGGTTGCCAAGAGAGAATTCTTCAAGAGAAGGATTGGAGGCCTCGAAGTCGTGTGCGAGTAATGTGACCAGTAGTCAGTAGCTCATTACTCTTGTACCTCTTATTATGCTTGGGATGCTTACCACCCGAAACTTCCAGCTGGAGATGCTTGGTATATACTTGTATGCTTCGGGTTTAAGTTCAATGGTTCCAACACCAGCTTTGATGTAGACTTCAGAGATCTATGTAGCAAAAATAGGGGTAAAGGATGCGATTCCCTTTTACAATAGGGATGGGGAGGATGGTTACTTAAACTTTGAATAGGAGGTAAACGAAGAGTTCAGCAACTTGCAAGCTGGTGAAGATCTTAGTATAAGTATGAGATTCAATACAAAGGAGGAATTCGTGAGAGCTGTTAAGTACTACCACATCAAACATTACGCTGACTTCAGTTCTTTAGAATCGAAGCTAAGTAAGTATTCCATCCTTTGTACTAAGCATGAAGATGGCTACTGGTGGAGGCTACATGCTTGTAAGAAGAAACTAAAGGGTGTGTTTGTGATTACAAGACTGGTGGAGCCCTATACCTGTGTCCATCCCATAATAAATCAAGATCACTTAGTGTTGGATAGCAACATCATGGCCAGAGATTTCTTGAATGTTATTAGGAAAGATCCTGATACCAAGATTTCCCAGCTTTATAGTATTATTGAGAAGCAGTTTGGGTATTAGGTCAGCAATAGAAGAGTAAGGGCTAGAAAGATGAAAGCAATTGAAGCCGTGTATGGAAACTGGGATAGGTCATACGATGATTTACCTCGATTGCTCAATGCAATCTAAATGACTAACCTCGGCACTATGTTAGAGTGGATATGGAACTAGTTAAGTTGACCAGGGGTGATGGAGCTGAAGTGGGTATGGTAGTCATTAGGCCCATGCATAGAGGCATGAAAGTACTATAAGCCTGTAGTAAGTATTGATGACACATTCTTATATAGAAAGTATTGCCACAAGTTATTGGTTGCCACTAGTATGGCCAGGGCAAACTACATAGTCCCACTAGCTTTTGTGTTGGTTGATGATGAGATGGCTGACGTATGGGGTTAGTTTCTTATGAACTTAAGGCAGCACATTTATAAGGACAGGGTTAGCCATGAAACCATCTGTGTGATATCTGATAGAGGGCTAGGGATTTACTCAGCTTTGGATAAAGATGAGAACAGTTAGAAACCTCCTTTTGCTGTGTGGTGGTAGTGCATATGATATAGTGCAAGCAATTTCAACAAAGTTCACAAGAGCTAACCATGCAAAAAGTGGGCAACCTTAGCAACCTTGCAAGCTTAGCCTCGAAAGTTTAAAAAATGTTTGGAGAAGGTTCATAGTGTCAAACCTGGGGCACTGGATTGGTTTCATCCTTTGTTGATGCAATAGTGGACACTGACATATGATGAGAGTTATTGATTTGAATATATGACTTCTAACCTTGTGGAAGCGTATAATTCGGTGTTGAAGCACTCCCATGGTTTTCTAGTAATGTTGTTTGTGAAGAAGATCTTTTAAAATTGCATATTCTACTGAGATAAGAGACATAAGGAAGCGCTTAAGTAGGTGCGTGCAAACCGAACATACATTAAATATACAAGAGAGATGTTAGATGAGTAGGTCAAGTGGGTGAATTCTCATGAACTAGTACATTTCAATTGGTACGGAAAAATTTATGAGATTGAGACTGGAAGCAAGTGTGTCAGGAATGGGATGAAGGGAGCTGGGCAGATATATAGGATTTCATGTTCACATGCTATTGCTATTGTAGGTTTTGAGCGCTTCGACATTATGTCCAATATTGGGGATTAGTATAAGTCCACGTAGTAGGTGTCGATGTATAAAGCCCACTTTATCCCAATTAGTGATGAGTCGAGTTGGCCAATCATTCCACAACTCCAAAAAGTATAATCGAACCCATGGTTGGAGTCAAAGAAGAGCAGACCTAGGACTAAGCATTTCCATATAGAAATGGACATTAGAGACCAATCGATAGAATGACTTACATGTTTTGTAGGAGGGAGGGACACAAAAGAAGAATGGGTCCCTGAAGGAATCAATTAGGTAATTAGAACCGGTTGTACTAACTTATACATGGTTTGATTTGTTTATTTACTAACGATGAGTAATTATTTCGTAATTTCATTATATTGACCATGTTGTTTCGTGCTTTTGCAGGCTAGATAGAGCTCGAACCAATTGATGGATCCATTCCCATTAGACAGGTGTAGATACCCAATTTTTATTTTATTTTAGGATAAAAGGTCCTAATTTAGGAAAAATGCAAAAAAATAGAAAATTAAAGAAAACCCAAAAAATAAAGAAATTAGACAAAAATACAAAAAAATGGAAAATTAAGGAAAACCAAAAATATGAAATTTAGAAAAACACAAAAAATACAAAAATAGGATAAAACGCAAAAAAATAAGAAATTTATAAAAAACACGAAAAATGAAATAAAGTTTACAAAAATACATAGAAAATTAAAAAGTCACAAAAAAAAATAAAATAGACAAAATAGAGGATTTATGAAATTATTTTCTTGTTTAGAATAGAGTTTTTAATAAAAGTAGAAAGGAGATCGTTGGGCCTAGGCTTAATTTGAATCTAGCCTTATTCATATGTGCAATTTATGAACAAGGTATATGAATAAGGTACAGGCCAATGGTCTAACGGTAAAACACATGGACATAGCATTGGGTTTAAGCATAAGGTCAAGGGTTTGAATCTTAACAACGGCAAGGGAAGCCTTTTTCTTTTTATAAAAGACATACTGCCACATCAGGGGTTGCTACATGTTAGAGGTCTACTGTACTATGTGTCTTGATACGTGGTGCCTTGGGATTGGCCAACACTACGTGGCATGCCACGTTAGCAACGCGTGCTACGTATCACAATAGGATACTTAGCATGCAGCTACTGGACGATGCGGTTAATGTGGCATTACATTAGCACCACACTAGCCGCCCTTCTCTCCCTTTCCCTTCTTTTTCCTTAATTTCCTTCTCTTTTTCAGCTGAAAACAACATCAACCCCTTCACTCTGGCTTCATTTTTTGCAATTATTGCAAGCGTAATTATACTGATCAATGTGTGATTCTCATCCCATACTTGACCTACTTTGAATTGAGATAAAAAAAGTGTCTAGATGCAATTGTTTAATGGGTCAAATCAAGCTTAAAAAATCAAGAAAGAACTGAAATTTCGCAATTCGACATTTACTCGGTTTTTGAGTTTCCAAGTTGATTCAGTGTTGTTCAAGTATAAATAGGGGTCTTAGGTTTGTTTCACAGTACACACAATCACATAACATTGACAAGAATCATTTCATAAGCTCTCTCTTTCATTCAAGCTCACTTTCGCTCCCTCTAGACTCTCTTTCTCATCTCTCGTGAAACCCCCCTAGCTAGCTCCCCCACAATGCGAGCAACTAAGCCCAGCCATCCTCATTCTTTGTTGTGACTCTCTTTCTCATCTCTCGTGAAACCCCCCTAGCTAGCTCCCCCACAATGCGAGCAACTAAGCCCAGCCATCCTCATTCTTTGTTGTGACTCCCAGCCACACGGCTAAACGGCCATCACTAAACCCTGACCCACGATAGCCCCTATTTAGAACCACTACGTGCTATAATCACAAAACTAAACCAACCCTATGGCTGAGCTCACCTTAGTTTGTAACCCTAAACCCGCTCACCCACTTACACTTAGCAACCCCCATTGCGTGTGGCCTAACTTCGCCACCACCCTCCACTCTGACGACTGCCCATTCCTCTTCCTCCAGCTTAGGTATTGAACCTATACCCGCTAATCCCAATCTAAAACTCATGAATATCCCATTTCCCCATCATTTTGACCATCTGATCACTTTGAGAAACCTTGTTTGAGTTGCTGCTATTGAAGAAAGCTTAGAACCAACTTGGATCCAACGACCTGACCTAAACCTAATTGACCCGACCCGAAATCCGCTCTAGGATCTTACCTGCGCTTCTCTCCCGGTCCGAATAAGTTCCAATCTTAGTTGTATTTTATTTATTTGTTTGTTTTATTTATTCATTTATTTCCTAATTGTAAATGTAAAATAAGAAAAAGAAAACGAAAAAAAGAAGAGAAAGTAAAATAATAATAATAATAATATTTTTTATTACTAAATAAGATAAGATAATAATAAATAATATAAAAAATTGAAATGATAATAATATTAAGTATATGAAAGGTAATCTTTTTATCACTTAGAAAAATATATTTTTTTTAAATAAGTAAAATAAATCAACCCATTTTCAAAATTAGGGTACTTTAGAATTTTCCAAAAAAAAAAAAAATCCAATTTAAGACCCTTTTTTTTTTAGAAATTTCCTTAAATAAACCAAATTGGGTTAAAAATGTAAATCTAGTGTATTTTCAAATTAAAACAAACTCAATCAATAAAGTTTTTCCAAACGAACTACAGAAATCTACTATCGAATAGTAGGTATGTAGGCATTTGTACGTAAGTACAGGGCGACTCAAAATATGAAAAGTTTTATTTATTTATTTTTTTTCCATTTGTGTAAATTAATTAAATTAGTCGCATATGATACGATTAATCGTTTAGAAATTGAAAAAGAGTATTATTGAAAAGCAAGTTTAAATTCGAAAACATTAAAAGTGGTACTCGTTTAGCGTTTAAAAAATTAGCCCCTAGAGCCAATTCTTTGGTTTTCAAAATTCATTTTTACAAAATTGGTTTTATTGTTGGACCAATAACTAAGTTATAACCAATCTGAACTTAACTCTTTTTCCTGACTCCGATCAAGTAGCGACTCCAAAGACATTTTAAAAGAACCGATTTTCTTTAAACCGTAGTTGAGAGTCAATATTAAATGGGTAGTATTTAATACTGATCGTTTTAAAGAAGACCATTTATAAAAACCGAAAGGAAAAAACTAGGCCCGATAGCTTGGCGACTTTACTGGAGACGTAGAGAAGGCTAGCCACTTAAAAAAATTCCAAAATTAAAATTGTTTTTCAAAATATCCATGTTCTTTAGTTGTTTGTTTATTTAATTAATTGTATATTTATTTGTTCGTGTGTATATTTGTTTTGATTATCATATTTATCTTGCATATCACGTACATCAGGACATGGGGGGCTTCATTTGTTGCATCAAAGATGTAGAATAGATGTAGTCAGACCTAGATAGTCTTTGGACCTTAAGAAGGGGGCTATTATGTAGACTCCAGGTACAGTGGGGTAACTACCTTTTGAGGTTGATTAGGTTACCCTACTTAAGTTCATTGTGACCAATGAAAGTGTTCTTTAACAAGTGAGGTCACAAAACTTAAGGATCTCTTTAAAACCTAACCTAATTGCATTCATGAACCCTTTTCCTAAAGCCAGCAAATTGACATGATGTGGCAAGACTAAAAAAAATCTATGAAGTTTCCTAATCTTTTCCCTATAAATCTTTTCTTTCTTATCTTTAAAATATTGTTGTAATCTTTGTGTAAATAAGATAATTTTGATGTAATTTTTCTTTTCATCCATTTTGTAGAAAATGGTTAGGTCCTCTCTTACATGTGCCTTTTTCAAATGAGTCTATATCTACAAGCCTCTGGAGGCTAAAGGGATACTTGAAAAGTGGTTTCAATTTTTCAGTCTATATTAACATAAATTCATTGAAGACAAGATTAAGCTCATCTTCTCATTGCTCAAAGTCCAGACCAATATCATTGTGGCTTTGGTCTACTTCTAGGACCTTCGAGTCAGTCTTTTCACTTTGACCCATGCTGCTTGAGCTCAACTATTGAAGAATACTCCTATCTGTTAGGAGTTCCCTCTGTTGGAAATGGAAAATATGTCCCAGATATCATGGCTAGCCCTATAAAGGTTTTCAAAAAACTCTTGGGCCTCCGTGAATCTGAAATATGGAGAATATAGGCTGATTCCCATAGGAGAATCATTAAGGTAGATAATCTTTCTACTTGTTTCGCGACCCTATCTAGCTATAACTAGAAACTCTTTTGTGGTAGCTTTGAAGATTGGCAGCAATATATGATCAACGCCTTCATCTTGACAACATTTGGAACTATTTTATTTCTTAATGAGATATTTCACATATATCATAGGATTATAAAGTTAATGACCCGAATTTTAGAAGGGAAATCTTATGTTTCAACACTATTAGCAACACAAGACAAATTGCTCAGTTGTGTACAAGAAGAGAAGATTGGAGAATTAAAGACTAATATGGCCTTACTTATGGTTTGGTGTATCGGTTATACTCGAAGCCATAAACTTGATTTCCTTCATAAACAAATCATCTAGAAGATGAATCCTATTAATGCATTTGCTATTGTCATTGAACTCCCCAAAGATATTGCTACGTATTACAGGATCAGAGCTTGCCAAAAGTTCCACACTAAAAATATCTCCTAGGTTACTAAATGGATCAAGGCAACTAAGCTGAAGAAAAGAAATAAGATTGAAGAGGAGCCAAGGCATCACAAGAAAAAGAGGATCTAGACTTTAGGGATTATTTATAATAAATTTTTTAATAATGTAAGGAAAACTTCAAATATGCAATAAAAATCTTTTCTTTTTTTTTTTTGCCACATTGTAGTCAGTTTACCAGCTCTCCTCTTTGCATCCATATATCCTAATGTTGCATTTTGCCTATAAATATTCATTAGTTTCTGTTTGAATAACATCATAAAAGTTGTTTCCTTAAGTTTCTAAGTCCTTTTCTTTGTACCTTTTACTCTAACTCTTTCCAATCTATTCTCTTATACATCCTTAGGATCTTTTTTCTTGTAAGATTGTAAATATTTAAGCTCTTGATCCCTTAGGAATGTTTTTCTACTCCTTTCTCACAACTTGTAAATAAGTCTTATCCTTATATTTCATTTTTCTGTTTCTCTTTCTTAAAAAGAAGAGAATTCTTTTAAAAAAAGAAAAGAAAAGTTGTTAACTGGTAAATAATTCTTCCAATCGGGTTTACATGGCTAATGATAGAATTGCTTCCCTAGAAAAGATGATACATCAGATGGAACAACAATGGCAAATTTTGTTCCCAATAATCACCACTCTCCAAATATCCCAAGATTCAAACTTAGAAGGGAGACTCTTGAATCTAAAAGAAAAGGTAGCTACGCTACAAAGGAGCATTACAGATCTAGAAACGACAATGGGCCCAATACTTAGAAGATTTCAACACCCGGCATTCAATATTGATCAAATGTTGGTAAGCCCAAATAATGAAGGAAGCCTAAGGAGGAGTAAGAAAAAATAAGCCCAAGAGCCTTAGAGGAGACAATTCACTCAATTAGAGATCTCAATTACCTAAATCTTTCATCACCTAAAAGAAGAAAGGATTATAGTTTGTGAAGCCCCTGATCAGAATTACAAACTATACAGCTTTGACCCAAAAGCATGATGTGACTATCATATAGGTCAAAAGGGGTACTGCACCGAAAAATACTGGAGATTGAAGAACAAGATTCAAGACTTCATTGATGCAAACTTCGTTCAGCTAGAGCTATAACAAGTCGGTCCTTCTTCAAGTCATGGGGATAATTTAACTAAGTTTCCTAAAGCTCTATTTCTTTTGAGTATACTAACACCTTCTGATAAACCCACAGGTTGTTTTAAGTAGTTGGACCCTTGAATAAAGGAAGTTAAGGCAATGGCAAAGAAGAATCAAGTTATTTTCAATAAAGTTTATTTTTTGAATAGCTTTGTAATAACTAGAATAATATAATCTTACTGCCTTCTCAATTGAATGATTATAGTTTTATTAGCATTGGGGCAAATAAATCCCTCCCTAAGGAAGTGGTAACTCACTTTTAAAAGGTTTAGAATGGAAAAAGGTAGACTATATCCTACACACAAACTTAAAACACTTTTATAGTCGAGCAACATAATGATGAAGGTACTTTGGACTCATTCCTTAAAAGAAGTCCACTTTGAATGTGATATATAGATTAAAATAAAGTTAGGCATTCGTTTCCAAATCCTAAACACAATTATCTCTTGTTCATCCCATTTGACCTATTTAGAGAATTTTCGAATTTAAATCCTGTCAAAAACCACCTCACAATGGGGCAATTCGGAGGTTAGAGTCATTGATGAAGAGAGAAGGATAAAACTGGTTTGTGCTTACTTTAGTAATGTTAAATCCAAAGGAAACTTTTATTTTTTATAAGTTATTTTTCTTCGAAATGAAAGAAGAGCCAATTCCTTTTTAAACACCTCAATCTTATACTTACTTCACTTGAGCTCATACAATAGAAATCTATGGAATTAAGGCCCTAAATCACTTAAAAGTTAAAAACTTGGCAATGGAGACAATCATTCTTAGGGCTAAAAGAAAAGAAAGACCAATAAGAGACAGTAGGGTACAGTAGTAGTAGTAATAATAATAATAATAAGAGAAACATGAAGAAAAGAGGTTGGAAAATTAGGTCTAAGTATAAGATGAAGACCCCAAGAGATATATCATATCCCAATAAGGGTAACCAAATTAAATCAAAAGGTCAAAAATCTATGCCTAAAATAGCCCCAAAAGACTTAAGGCTTTGAATCACAGTCCGAGCTCTGAAACCCAAAATCTCTATATCTACTTTGAAACCTCTCTTATGCTAAATCACACCAAGCCTTCCCACCCACAATACCACCCTTATATAGTAAAAGCTTTTCCAATCTTGAAAGATAATCTATCTTTAATAAAGGTTGTTTTTGAAACTAGGGCAAGCGTACTTTTAATTTTTCCCTAAAGTTTTCGACTTGTACACTCAGGATTAATAAACTATTTCTTTCAAAATAGGCTATTTAATTAGTCCTTTTTGAAACTATTGGACTAAAAGCCTAAATTTATAATGTTAAACTATAAAAGACCTAATGGATTGATTAAGGCGTATCATATGCAAAATGAATTATAATTTTGGGACTGTAAATAAGAGTGTAATATGGACCAAGAGTTTGTAAGGAAGTTTTCTTTGACTAAACTAATCATTAGTTACTTTTTTTCTTAAAAACTAAAGGTGTTTGAAATTGTAAGGCCCCACCAAGCCACTCAGCATCAAGGCTAAGGAAAACATAAGAGGCTTCATGTGATTATCAAGAGAAGGTTCTTTACTTACTAGCAAACTAAGAAAAAAAAATTTTAAAAGAAGAAAAAGAAAAGAAAAGGGAAAGAGAGAGAAAGTAAAGGCTTGTTACAAATCTTTATTCCAAGTCTATGTCGGCCTAAGTGGTTAAGTTTTCAATCCCTTTTAAAAAGTTGACCACAATAGTCTGGGTCATTCTCACTCTTCTTAAATGAAGGAAATTATCTCCAATATCTTTTTTAACGTAAATAGTTTTCACTAAAGGATTTATCTATAAACATTTTTCGAATCACGTAATGTTTCGAACAAGGTTTTCCAAATCGATTCTAACTTAAGTTTGCTAGTCTCCGAGAGGCGCTCATGTCTAAGTTAGTGAGCCTAGAAGAGCACAACCAGGTTCCCTAAATCAATTCCAACTTAGAGTTGCTAGTCCTCGAAAGACGCTCCTGCCTAGGTTAATGAGCTCGAGAGGGCACGACAAGGTTTTCCAAATCGATTCTGGCTTAGGATTATTAGTCCCCAAGAGATGCTTCTACCTAGATTAGTGAGCCTAAAAGGGCATGGCTAGGTTCTCCAAATCGATCCCAGCTAAGGTTTGTTTGTCTTTGAAAGATGCTTCCGCCTAGGTTAATGAGCCTGAAAGGGCACGACTTGGTTTCCTAAATTGATTTTAGCTTAAGATTATTAGTCCTTGAGAGACGCTCTCACTTAAGTTGGTGAGCCTAAAAGGGCACAGCCAGGTTTTCCAAATTAATTGTAGCTCAAGGTTACTGGTCCTTAAGAGACGTTCCCCTTAAGTTAGTGAATCTAGGAAGGTATGACCAGGTTTTTCAAATTATTGTAGCTCAAGGTTACTAATCCTCGAGACATACTCTCGCCTAGGTTAGTGAACCCAGGAGGACACGATCGGGTTTTCGAAATTGATTTTAGCTTAGGGTTGTTAGTCCTCGAGAAATGTTCCCACTTAGGTTAGTAAGCCTAGGAAGGCACGATTAGGTTTTTCAAATTGATTCTAACTTAAGGTTGTTAGTCCCTAAGAGATGCTTCTACATAGGCTAGGGTTGCTAATCCCCGAAAGACGCTCCTACTTAAGTTAGTGAGCCTAGGAGGGTATGATCTTTTCACCAAATTCCCAGTGAATCAGGCCTAAGATAGTTAACTAGAGTGCTTCTTAGGATAACATCCACCATTGAGACAAAAATAGTGTATTTTTTGTTTTTTTGGTAAAGTTTTGCTCAAACTTCATCACAAAAAGAGACAGTTATAGACATTGTATTTTTGCCCCCATTTTTATTTTATTTTAAGATAAAGGGTTTTAATTTAGGAAAAATGTAAGAAAATAAATGACGGGAATCAGCTGCCGATCATATCCAAGTCGAGGCCTATCAATGCTTACCAAGGCCAAGTTGCAACTAGAAGGACGAAGGGAAGGAAAATAAACACTTAGCATCAAATTTATTGTCAGCCGAGGAGCCGAGAAACTATAAGGTAGAGTACTCGAGACCAAAGAACCACTCGGCACGACCCTTAGAGACTAGCACCAACTAATTCCAAAACTCGACAATTATGGGTCGACTTCTTTGGTGTCTCGGCCAAACCATGCCAACCTCATCTGGTTCGGATACTACTCCTTTCAGGTGTTGAGTTCTATAAAATGCACAGTTTGTATTCTTGTATATGTTTTTCCTTTATTTTATTTATAGGCCCATTTTTTTAGGGTTTAAGGCCTTGTACTTTATTTATAGTGTTGTCACTAGGGTTAGGACTTACTATAAATAGTAATATTTGTACTAATATAGGATGGATATATAGGTAGATATATACAGACAGATAGATATACGAAGTGAAACTTTCCTCTTTTCGAGTAAGGTTATACTTGAGTTAGTATTTGCTGGATTATCGAGTGTTGATCATACTCTTTAATCACCTCCACGTTCTTATTAATCTTGTTCTTAGGATTGTGGTAAACCCTTTCATTTGAATCAGTTAGTGAGTCATATTTAACCTTCATTTGGAACCCCGAGCAACATTTAGTATTCGCGAGTCATATCAACTCTATTTCGAGCTCAAAACCCTTGATTATGTTTGTATCTGGGTGGGTTATATCCATTCACATTCACCATTAAACCCTTCCTGCTCTTTGTACCCATTTTTTGTTTGAATACACATTCCTATTCTTTCGTTCTAGATCTACTGTCTTTTTTTTGGATCAATCCTTTGATTCCTTTTCATCTTGGCATCGGAGATTCGATCATGTATCATATTAGTATCATAACTTTGGGGAGACATGCGTGCAAGTGTTCTTAAAGTAAATTTGTGGTTCTAACATTCCTGTTCATCATTGTTCCACAGTGTTGTATGCTATCTGTCAGTAGTGGTTGTTTTTAGGTTGCTATTATTTGTTTGTTCAATTCTCTGGTCAATTACTGTACAAGCAAGAATGTTGGAGGATAATGTCAACAACACTGGAGATAGTCCTCGCGAAAGCTTGAGAAGACGTGTTAATAACTCGGAATACCAAATTCAGAATCTCATTGACTCAATTCATGAGCTTATTGGGTTAATCAGAGGCCGCAGACGTAATGACCGAGAAGAAAGGAGGGAACAGACACCCACCAGTAGAAGTGGTTCTAATAAACTTTGCAATGTGCTAAGCCAAAAAGAACAGAAACCCCGTCAATGCCGAAAAGAGGCAATGACAGGAGTATTGACTCCAAGTTGAACCATAGAGCCCGGAGAAGAGAGCCGAAGCTGAGAAGAGATATGGCCGAGCATAACTTAAACAGAAGTAGTCGATGCGAGGTAAACTGACCTGCTAGGAATGCCAAGGATAAACCTTGAGCACTTAGTCGAGGGCTTGACAATGTCAACCCCTTTACTTTGGCCCCATTTTTTGCAATGATTCGAAGCTTAATTACATTGATCAGTGAGTGATTCTTGTCCCACACTTGGCTTACTTTGAATCGTGAAAAAAAAAAATGCGTCTTGATGCAACTATTTAATGGGTCAAATTGAGCTCCAAAAATCAAGAAAAAATTGAAATTTCGCAATTTGGCATTTACTTGATTTTTGAGTTTCTAAGTTGATTCAACATTGTTCAAGTATAAATAAGGGTCTTAGGTTTGTTTTACAACACACATAACCATACAACATTGACAAGAATCATCTAACAAGCTCTCTCTCTCTCACTTTCCCTCTCTTTATACTGCAGCATTCTCTCTTTCTAGACTCTCTCTCTCTCATCTCTCACGAAACTCCCTTAGTTAGCTCCCCCACAACGTGAGCAACTAAGCCCAACCACCCTTACTCTTGGTTGTGACTCCTAGCTACATAGCCAAACGCCTACTGCCAAACCCTAACCTATGATAGATCTTCTTTAGAACCACCACATACGACAATTACTAAACTAAACCAACCCTACAGTTGAGCTCACCTTAGTTCATAACCCCATACCCGATCATCCACTCACACCTAACAACCCTCACCAAGTGCGACCTAACTCCACCCCCACCTTCTACTTCGATAATTGTCCATTCCTCTTCCTTCAGCCTAAGCATTGAACCTATACCCCCTAATCTTAATCCAAAACTCACAAATATCCTATTTTCCCTTCGTTTTGGCCATTGGATCGCTTCGAGCAGCCTTGTTGAAGTTGTTGCTATTGAAGAAAGCTTAGAATTGACCTAGATCTAGCGACTCGACTCAAAGTCCGCTCCAGGATTTGATCCGTACTTCTCTCTTGATTCAAATCAGTTCCAATCCGAGTTGTATCTATTTATTCATTTATTTCCCAATTGTAAATCAAAATTAAAAAAAGGAGAAAGTAAAAAAAAAAAAAAGAAATAATAAATTTTTTGTTGCTAAATAAGATAAGATAATAATAAATAATATAATAAATTAAAATGATAATAATATTAAGTATATGAAAGGTAATCTTTTTATCACTTAAAAAAACATTTTTTTAAAATAAGCAAAATAAATCAACCCATTTTCAAAATGAAGGCACTTTAGAATTAAAAAAAAATCCAATTTAAGACTTTTTTTTTTATAAATTTCCTTAAATAAACCAAATTACGTTAGAAATGTAAATCCAACATATTTTAAAATTAAAACAAACTCAACTGCTAAAGTTTTTCCAAACAAACTACAGAAGACTAATCTTGAATAACAGGTACGTAGGCACTCATATATAAATAGAGGGCTAGGCAAAAAAACGTGAACTGTGGATCGAACCATAAACCAAACCAAAAAATTGATTTTTTTGTCATTGGTTTACAATTTGGTTTAGTTGTGTATAAACAGTTAGTAGTTTGGTTCGGAAAAGCAAACCAAACCATCGTTTATAACCGAACCGAATCGAATTAAATTGTTTAGAACCAAATCGAACAGTTTAGTTAAATAAAAAGATTTATACAATTATTTTATACTTTTTTATATTTTTTTCCATCAATCTTCGTAGATTTCATCAAATTTTTCATATCATGTTATTTTTTATCATAATTTTGTATCAATTATTAAAATTAAGTTGAGTAAATTTCATTTAAAATTTCAAATTTATTAAAAATAAAAATATTTGATAAAAATTTGACACAAACGGTTTAAACCATGAACCAAACCGTTATATTAGGTTCGAATTGGTAAGGGAGCTGAACCGAACTGTGTTTACCTCTACTTAAGTGTGAGGGAGCTTAAACTATGGAAATTTTATTTATTTATTCATCTTTGTAAATATTTGTGTAAATTAATTAAATTAGTTGCATGTGATATGATTAGTCGTTTAGAAATTGAAAAAGGGTATTATTGAAAAGCAAGTTTAAATTTAAAAAGATTAAAAGTGGTACCGGTTTAGGGTTTAAAAAATTAGCCCCTAAATCTAGATCTTTAATTTTCAAAAATCATTTTTACAAAATAAGTTTTGTCATTGGATCAATAATTAAGTTATAATCAATCTACCCAATTAGTTATAACTTTTTTTTCCCCATTCTGGTCGGGTGGCGACTCTAAAGACATTTAAAAGAACCGTTTTTATTTAAATCCTAGTCGAGGGTCAGTATTAAATAAGTAGAGTGTAAAACTGATCGATTCAAAGAAAACCTAATTTATAAAAACCAAGATGAAAAAACCAAGCTTGATAATAGGATAAGCACAGGTCCAGACGCGTATAGGCAGGGCATGTCAACGACAAGAGAGGACAATTAGGCAAAACTAGTAGGTTCATGAGATCCAGCTGGACGACCGCATGCTGCCTTACCTTGATTAGATTGGCTTCACAAGTCTAAGTCATCTTCCACACATTCAACTGATCATTACTTAATTGCTACACCGGTGGAGAGGTGGAGTAAGGAAACTCATACTTTCTACATGGCCTATGGAGAGATGACGATTACACTCGGGATGTAGAGGTTCAATTGGGCCTCAAAGTTGATGGATTACTGGTGATAGAGAGTACATATAGGACGTGGCCACAAGTATGTACTACTTTCCTCGAGGTAGTTCCAAAGGATACTGTTGATGGGCGAGGAAGGCGCCTACGTATGGGCTGGCTAGCTGACCACTTTGCTTTCTTGCTTGAGTAGGCAGACAATGAGTAGGTTATATAACGTACTAGAGCTTACATTTTACATATGTTAAAGAAGGATTCGTATTTGCCGACCAATCTAAAAACTTGGTGCATGCCATGTTTTTACATCTATTGGATTACTTTGAGAGAGCAAGTCAGTACAACTAGGAATCTATGTATATCGCATGGCTATACAGGTAAAGGCAGCTATGTAGCTCCTTGTTAAGGATGCCTGTGAGATGGGAGGTGCGGCGATTCTCCTTTGGGTATGGGCATAAGATAGGTTCCTATGCATGGCTCCTACTTCCAGACAGGGCATGATTATAGACAGTGAGCGACCATTGGCGGCTAGGTGGATGATTGATCGTAATACAAAGACACACCTAACACATATCGTGACAACTTACCACAATGCCTTTGACAGATGGAGCCCTTATTAAGTACTTATTTTTCATGCAATTTAATTACTAACTCTTTCACTCCATTACCATTATAGTAGTGACAACAAATACGTCTTTCAAGTAATCTAGCAACCACATTCGGACGAGTTTCTAAAGATACTACCTCATTTCAATTATAATGGCTAATACATTTAGGGAGCTCAAGCAACACTCATATGCTTCCACATTATTGAGTATTACTTTCTCGAGCTAGTCATCGGTAGTTTAGGGGATTGTGGAGGATTCTACCTAAATGCGATATGGGGGAAGTGTTGCACTACATCGACTTGCATAAGAGGACGGATTTTGATGGGATCACGCAACATCTTCATCACATCACCACATAGAATGATCGCCACTCTTGGGTCATCTAGTCGATGAACCCATAGGAGTAGAGCATGGGTATCGAAAATGATATAGAAGAATTACTTGAGAGTACAATGGCTAGATTGGAGTATTACTTGGGCAGTTAGTGAGACCACTTTCAAGTACGACTACTTTTTCCTACTTTCATTGTTATATGATATCTTAAACCTCTTATCTTTTGCAGGCTGAAAAGTTCCAACAAATTAAGATTTCTCTCAATGGGGTCGATTACCAAGCAACCCGATCTTCGACCCAACATGAGATTCAGTTGCTATGTAACTATCTCCCAATCACTCTTTACCCTCTCCATTTGGCTCAAGTTTATGCGGACAAGCTAGATGAGGATACCTAGGTGGAGTTCGAATTTCCAAACCCCCTAAGTGAAGCGGATAGACATAGACAAGAGGAGTTAGGTGTGCTTGGAGACGAAGCCATCGTAACAGTGACAATACAACTCCACCCCTTGTAGAGGGGTCATTTAAGGGTATACATGGGGGGAATATGTTCGAGACCCTAGCTTTAGGTATCAAAGACGAACCCCCTTTCACACCATCAGCATCAATTAAGAGGGAGAGGAGGTTTGTTAGTTCTCGATGAGAGAGCTCTTCTTAAGTGGCTACTATCGGCGCCCTATAGTTTTCGAACTCACCTTAGCAACTACTACAGACCCAAGAGTCCTAAGCTCTGCTTATTTTAGAGGAAAGGAGTAGGTGGCTACTATCGGTGCTCTATAGTTTTCGAACTCACCTTAGCAACTGCTACAGACCCAAAAGTCCTAAGCTCTGCTTATTTTAGAGGAAAGGAGCTGCAATGAGAGTCTGGCATTTAAAATGTCCCAAGTGTTTACTAAGACTAGGAGATGTTGACATTGTTTCTATTATAAATTACGCTTTATTGCATTTGTGTTTATATAGATCTTAATATCGGTTTAGCTTATTTATTATGATTTTAATGAGTTGTATGCCTTATATTTTACTTTTTACATTATTTTAATAATAATGATTTGAGGTTTTAGGTAAGCGAATTGGCGGTGGATTAGTGAATATCATCACACGCTAGAGCTATGTTTTAAGAGGCCAATAAGTGGGGTAAGTAGGTTAGATTCGGAATTTCAAAGTTTTAGTTACATTGTGATTCCTATTTTCATTTTGTTTTATGCGAGCAAGGGGGTTCTTTTACTTGCTTCTTTTGTGGTGTATATTTTTTCCAAAGAAGACTCGTTTTCAAGATGTGAATAATTATAACTTAAGGCATTTGCCTGAACGGTGGTTTCAATTATAATAAAATACACAAAAAACACCTTTAAGAAAGATGCCTTTAATAAAAAAAAACCCAAACTAAAATCTGCTACTCAAAAAGTGCCTTTACGACCTTATACACGTAATATTTTTTCCAAAAACTATTTTTTAAAATTTTTTTTCGAGGAATTCCTCTTAGTATTAAGAGCTCAAGAGAACATTTCAAAATATTGGGGATTTAAAAAAAATAAAAAAAAGAAGGAATATGTCAACTAGAGTTGAAGATCACCAGCAACCCTCACATGTTTCTCGAGCAACATGACGGTACAAACATATCAATGTTAGATATCGCTAGATTTGAAATGTTGTAGGTAATAAAAATGAGGCTTCCACAAAGCAATAACCAAAGCACTGGGCAGTAAAGGAAAAACCTGTTGCTTGTATGCGCATATACCAGGGAAACAATTTCCTTCAACAGAGACATAAAACGGCAACCGTATTGGGACTATCAACCAAGCATGCTTTGGGACTTTTGGTAAGAACAGACGGGCGTTTACAAAAGGAAGAGAAGTGCGCGAGGCTCTTTTTATGATTAAACATCTCTAAGCACTTGAATAGACCTACATCACAGACATTAATGCTTATTATAAAAAGGATAAGTCAGCTAATAGGCAAGACAGCCGCTGCAAGCTAGCATATCTCATTGGACACTCATATGGCACCTTAATGCGGTGGAGTACGAAGGAATCCAAATTAAGCTATCCTCATGACATGTGCCTCACATCCAACGTTTAACAAAACATAAAGCTCCATGGTGAATAATAAGAACCAACAGAGTTTTGAACCGTCAAACAATCATCAGCTGCTAGCTAAACTCATTTGTTGCTGTCAATTGGAGGCTACCAACGTTGCTTTTTCTTCGATCTTCATGCAAATGGTTAAAAAAAAAGGGGGGGGGGGGGGGGGGGGAAGTTTTGGAACTTGTAATTTGAAGCAGCTATGAGAAGCGGAACGAATCATCAAATTGCACTGGAGCATTTGGATTTCATTCTCCTACTGTCAAACCGAATCCAAATTTGTAGTCTTTCTTCTTATGGTCTATCTGCAAGAGATTCATGCAAATCCAGTTACCAAATAGAGCTATGGGCATCAAGATTCAAACTAGTTAAAGGAAAAACAACAACATATTGAAATGGATGGCAAGTATGTGTCTTTTTAATTGTCACTACTCGAGAAAGTTGATTCTTACCTCTGCAGAAAGGATAAACTTAAGTCCCACATTTAATCGCTCTTCAAGGAAAGCACCAACACAGCCATTAGAATCAATCTTGCCTCTTAGACGACACTGGAAAAAACCCAGAGATTAAGTGAAATGGGAAATTAAATCAGTTCCCAAAAAAGCAATTCGATTTTCATTTACCCTATCTATGACATGAGAAATCAAAGACTGAAGTACAATCACAAATTTGTCTCATAAAATCAGGAAAGAAAAATTCTGTTAGATTAAGAAATTAGAAATTTTAAGACTCTTGCACAATCCTTAAGAAATTGCTTTTGCTTTTAAAATCATAAGTCATTTTCTTTTTGTTTTTTACCCCTGGTTTTGAGGAGGGGGTTAGGCACAAGTTGCGCATCACAAATATGATATACCAACACAAACAGCAGCCCCTATATGGATAATAGGCAATTTATCAATGGTAATTTCCAGCAGTGCATAAGTGAGAGAGCTCACTTACGGTTGCTTCTACAGTTTGAATCTAAGGACAGGTGCTCCTAGCTTCTTTTTTCTCTTAAAACTATAATGATCACCTCTCATGACAGATATTATTGCATCTTTTCTACAGTATATCATCAAGAATAACAGGTAGGTGACAACCCTAAACACAGCAAGAGAACAATTAACCTTCCAATCAATAGATGCATTGCAAACAAAGTGCATGTATCTAACATTAATAATTCAAGCACTACAGCATTTGGAAATACAGAACATACCTGTCTAAGAATGTAATCGTAACCAACGCTAGATGTCACATCTTTTGACATGTAATTGTACATAAAATCTGTTGCTAAAGAAACCTGAATTAATGAGGAAAAAACATAAGTAACTAGAGTTGTATCACTGATAACAATCTACATGAAAGATCCAAAATTTACCTTTTCGGACACTTTCTGAACATAGCTCAAAGCCACCATTCCAGTGCTGGCAACTTGTCCAGTAGCGACCTGCATTTAGTAAAACTGCCCATATTAGGATTGCCCCAAAGGAGAAAAAAAAAATAAGACCAAAAAACTAAAGGGCACCCATCCACAAAGAGGACAGAAATCATTAGAAAGTATTTGAATAGCACTTCCTAAGAAAAAGATCCAAAACAAACTTCTTTGTCAAGAACTTCACTCATCCTTCTGTTGATGATGTACACTAATTTTACTACATTAAATGAAAGTTGAACCCCAGCCAACTCATCTATGAATATACAGTTTGTGAACAGTAAGCATGCAATACATGCACTTCAATACTTCCCCTCTTCATGTGTACCAGTAATAACTAAAACCATGTAAATTTGGATGATCGATCTTCATGACTGAAATAGATCCCACAAGATACTTCGTGCAAGGCATGGAGTATTGGTAAGACAAATAAAGATCCATGATGTAGATCAGTCAGCCAAAGGAATCACCATCTTATCTGTGTTGTATCGAGCAGCATATCCAATGCCAGACTTCCGATGCTGACCAGCCCAAAACACTTCGCCACCCAAAGACAAATGCGGGGTCACACTCTGCAAAATGAGAGAATTTAACAGAAGTTCAGAAAATCACTTGCCATGCAAACTATTGATCATTCTACTCTACAACTGAGGTCTGAAACACTCAAAATTGACTATAGAAAGAAGAAAAATTAATTTGTATGCTTAAGTAATTCGCACATGTTCTATTTTCCTTTTGATGGGGTTTATTGCACATTTTAAATTTTGTCAGAAAGAATCCACCTTACAGAGGGTCTAGAAAATAAAGAGATGATTTTTTCAGGGAGTTCTACAATAAAATGGAGTAACTGTAATACATGGCCAAATTGGGAGTAACAGTAGTGATACAATAATTTTCTTAGAAAGAAGCAAAACTAGGAATGATTAAATCAACAGTCCATTCAAGTAGTATCATCATCATTCATCAAGATTAACTAAAGAGTGTGCTGCAATGGAGAATTTGAACATTGCATACTGTCAGTCATTATAGCAGGCAACAGAAAGGTCAATACTAGAGCCAATAGAAAAAAGTCCTCTATTGACCCTTGACAGCACCCCATTGGATTTATAACAAAATCATTCGGTTTGAGGTCATCTCTAATTTATCTGACATTGGGTTGTAAGAAATGTAAAAAGTTCAACATTTTCCTCACCTGAATATAATTGGCCCCAAAAAGGGCACCATTTCCAAGTTGAAACTGCGCTCTGTAGTCATTACCCTACAAAAAGCAACAGTGTCAGGATTCAACCCAGGAAACAGAATACTTTATAAAATCATTTCGAACATCATACAAAAGGTACCGCACAGATCAAAATGCAAGATTTCCAAGTTAAACAATAAATATTGCTCCAAACTCCGTCAGGGCATAATGTTTTATCTACACTTGTATGGTCATATTTTCAGCACCCGATTTGGCATCCATAGAAAAACCCCAACCCATGCCCCCATCCCTCCCTCCCTCCCTGCCTCCTTCCTCCTTTCCTTAACAAACTTAAAATTCATTTAAATGGATGTTTTAGATGGAGATTGCATTTCCCTTTGTTTGATAACTATGTTAAAGGGCATCTAGAATTTTAATCAGATTAGACATAATTTACTCCTTGGGATTTACCCTTTTCTATGTGAGGAGCTGGGTGAAAATTTACATGATGCCCTGCTTTAGAGTGAAAGTCATCAATTTACCATTAAATCTGCCACTAATACCATTTCTACCTATGTTCACAAAAGTGACATGGCATGGAGCTATGGTATAAGAAATATATACCAAGGCACCACCATATATATGGCTCCTCCTGCAAAATAGTTTATATACCTTGGGGATAAGCAAAACAGGAGAATTCACTATGAATGACACATGCTAAAATATAATGTGGAGAATAATGACCATAATCATCTTTTCTTCAACTGTCAGGAGGCAAGATAGGTTCACGGACAACTTGTGAGGCCTCTCAGGGCTTTGAAAAATTTTGTAGACAAAACAAACTATAATGGTGGTGGCTGGGAAAAGACACCCCTCCAGTGGCAACTTTTGCAAAATGGGTCTTGGCACCTTTGCTGCAGAAATTCTAAATAAAAAAGTTATGGCCCATGCAAACTTTTTGTTTCAAACTAGTGATTGTAGTAGTGAGTGGGGAACCTTCAAAATCTTCCTCTGTCAGATCAATAAACAGAACATCCTTTATATTTAATCCACCCTTCTCTTTCTCGTGATATAGAATTGCAATAGTAGCTTTTGATCCCCCTTCCTACCTAGCTTAGAGTACATAATTGAGCTCCCTGCCACTTGGATTCCTCATCTTACATATATAATTGAAGAGACATTCCATCCCAATATGGGAAAGGGCAGCTAGTTCCATCCTCTCAACTTGTTACACAGCCTGCCCATCCATTGACACCATTGGTCACTGAAGCACCATATATTTACTCTAATGGTCATGTGTAGCAGAGCATGACATCACTGGCCAGCTCATCCATTGCCACCGTTGGCCATGCCCAGCACGAGACTTTAGTGATCGTGTAAAGCAGAGCACCTCATCACCAGCATAGAGAACTTATGAACACATAAAATTTCTAAAAGACAAAGAAACACTATATAAGCAGCAAATGGGGACAGAACAGAGCTATGGCAGGCCTCTAGTGTGGCTGCCAATAATGGACGACCTGCTTTTAAATTAATGATGGTATTGGAATTCTATATAACAGGAAATCTGATTACTCATCATCATCGCAATGATAATGACTAAACAGTGAATAAGAATTCTTACACCAGAACAAAGAGAAGCATCAATTTCTATGTGCAATGCACACTGATATCATTAAGGACTGTGACTTGTTTTCAGAACAATTTAAAAGAGCATGTTTGCATAACAAAGACATCAAAGAGATAAAGGATAGATACAAATACCAAACGTAGAACAGATTTAGATTTTTTTAGGGTAAGTAGAACATAGTGAGATTAGATACAATGAGATACAGATAAAAAATAGATGAAACCAATAAGCTCTGAGTATTCAACGTACACTTCCCTAACCTTCCATTTGGACAGAAAATGCTAATCAATAACATTACCCAAACATAGAATAAACCATGAATATACAATCAACAAGCCTCTTTGTGAAAGCATCTCTGAATTACCTCACTAAAACTACAAGAGTAAAAACCAATATCTAAGTCATATACTCCCGTGGACAGTAGTAAACCCAATCATTTATACCATTATTTCGTTATTTAAGACTTGGGTGCTCTTAAGAAAGATTATGCAGTTCTTTTAGCCTATAAGTAGGATTCATTAACTAAACTTCAAAAATATAACATTTGGTCAAAATGAGGCAGCAGCATTTTATAGACTTGAACTCACTGGAACTAGCCCCAACTATCATGTTTCAAGAACTGTAAAAGAGGGAAAAAATAATGATAAAAGGATAGAGGTAGGAGCTTTACCTTGTAATCAAAATTGAACATGCCATGCGACATATGCGGTTCATTTGAAAGCTGAGATGGAGAAAAAAGTGGCAGATGGTCGCTTTAGGTACGAAGGATGAAGCTACTTTACACAAGACAATAGGAAATTGAAAGTCAACAAGAGCACAATCAATGAAATAATTTTCACCAAAGCATTAGCCTTCAAAGTAAAATTGTCTGTAAAATCCCATTTAAGTCTTGCATTTAATCTCCCATCCATTAACAGCCTCCCAAGTAGCATCAACTGCAGAAGAAAATAATTGGATTGTTTTCTAGTGAAACCTCATTGGAAGAAATTCAGTATGACTGGCCTTACAACAGGCATTATTCATGACTTATTGTGCCTTACCTTTGGGTCCATGTAGTTAGCACCAAACTCATACTGAGCAGTGGGTATTTTGATGGTCTCAGAAGATTGAGAAGGAAGCTCTGTAGGTCCCATGGAAACACTGAGAAATTTTGGATAAGTCAATGTCACCGTAAACAGAAAGGGGTGGAAGGAACAGATACAGTCAGATGAGAAAGATTTTTAGAATGTAAGATTCATACCTGTGACTGAGAGCAAATTGCTGATTAAGTCCTTTGTTAAAATCAAAACGAAACCCCTCAAAAAGTTCAGGCTTTAAAGACACTGCAAATGAATATATATGTATATTCAGCAACCAAAATACTGGAGAAATATAACCAGGAAAGCTGATATGCTGCCTGATATGACTGCTATGTTGGCTAATTGCTATAGGAACAGAAAACAGTACAAGATAAGACAAGCATCCTGAACAGATAAAGAGGTACTTTAACGAGAATCATCAACCCAGAAAATGACTTTGAAAACCACAAAAAGCATGTCATGGTTATGATCTTTACAAATAACATCCATGGATAACACCAGGAGAATTCTCCTGAGCTAAGAATTGAGAGCGCTGGATAGCATATCTTACTGTGCTGAGCAACTGGAGAGATTTTGAACAAAGGCACTACAAACATAAAGCCAGCTCTTACCATTGAGTTCTAATTTGCCAATAAACCAGTTATGTCACAAGAAACCCTTGACACACAGGAAGAACCAAGCTCATGGATTGTCAGAACTCAAGAGCTTTATACATCGATTCTCACAACAACAATTGAAGCATCCTATTCTTCTAATAAGCTTATCAGATACCGAAAACTCACAACAGAACCTAAAACATAAAATGCACTAGCCACAGACACACTCCCTCACCCATGGAGACACAGTCAGGCACTTTCTCTCTCAGAGTCAGACTCTGGAAAACATTTTTTCCCATAGCCAATGGTTGTAAACAGCAAAATTAAGCACCAAAACCGATCAAATAAATCGAAAAAAAAAAAGAATTTTGGATTTACTCTCTCTCTCTCTCTATTTATATATAGCTGGAATTCCACTCTCAATAGATGCGTTAATATCTTTGCCCTACATAACGGACATTACTAAACAGTAATTACGTACACTTAAAACTAAAACAATCCGAGCAATAAATTTTATTGCGATATCTCTCTCTCTTCTAACAATGAGAAAAGTTGCATTCTGATTCCAAACTCTCTCTCTCTCTGTAGTTGGAATTTCACTCGGTAACAATGTTTGCCGCAGCTAACAAAGATCACCAGACTTACAACGACACCAAACGCTTACCAGTCAAAGCAGTCAAACAATTAGTTCCAACGTCATCTGCCAACTACAAATCACACTTCATGACATACAATAACAATTTACACTCAAAACGTCTGCTACACAGCTTCAATAGAGTACAAAATCTGGCTTACTGAGAGCTTCACGGTGGATTTCTTCGTACGGAATAGGACAGGGGAGGTTCAGGTAATCGACTTTTTCCTTCGCCGCTTCACCCTCGGGCTTCATTGCTGTCGAAACAGGAGGTAACACGCCCGCCATTGCCGTCGATGCTTCTCTCCGATTTCTTCTTGATCGCGAAGAAATGGGGGAGAGAGAGAAATGAAGAAAAAGAAGGTTGTGATTTGGTTATGTGTTTGGGCGATACGGCTCGTTAGGGTTTTGGTAGGGTTTTGTCAGTTGATTGGAGGCCGAGCCGGTGTCTCACTCACCAAATAAAAGTTACCTTTCTCACACTGGCTTGTGTCTATTTTGTCAAATTATAGTAGGGAAAAATATTTTTTTCCTACTCTAATTTTTTAGTTCTATGTTTGTGCAATATTTCGTCATAGAGCCTTTAAAAAATGAGAATATATTTTCTTTTTACCTTTTTCCTGCCGAATTTCAGTACATTATATACATAAGGACGGAAAATTATAATCAATATATTTTATTAAAAAATTAATATTTACACTATTAAATTATAAGATATTGATACTTCAAAATGAGTTAGAAGTTATAAAAAAAAAAAAACTATTGAAGTTTTATACATGGCATCCTAATATTTTCTTGAATTATCACATTGTGTGCTAGCCAACTATATATAATAAAGTGCTTGTATTATATGTCTAGATTGTGTTTTGATAGGTTTTGTTAATGTAACTCAAAGTTAAGCACCCATTTATTACAATAAATATGTGTATGATATCATGATTTTATGCAAACCCACGTCTTTTTTTTGTTTTTTCAAATCATATAATAAGGGTCCTCTTCTTAAATCTTGCTAGTAGAGTGTTATATATCTGATAAGGTTGATGGTTGAGCTTTGGAGAGAACCAAGTTGACCAGCATGATGAGAGATGGCTTGCAAAACAAATAACATTGAATGAGACCCTCAAAGAATTATTAAATGCAGCCGCTTTAATACTTAAGCTGGTGTTTGGAGGATTCAAATGTAAAGAGAGGGGGCTTTAGGCCTCAAAGAGTGAAAATTTACCTTAGGGGAAGTTTGAGGGGGTATTAAAAGTTTGAGCCTTATTCATTTTGCGTCTGTAACATACTATGTCCATTTCTATGTTACCTTTTTTGGGGGCTTGAGGTTGGTGTGACCAGCAGACAATGCGAAGAAATGATTGCCTTAGGCTTTATAGTCACCACTCACTATTAATACTTCATAGGTAACATATAGTTTAGGATTACATGGATGCATGTCATCGGAGTTTAAGCTGTCACATCGCATTTAATAACTTGTAAGCATCATACGAGTAGTTATCTAGGACCCTTCCGTAGGTTATAGGGGTAACCATGGGTTGCATCGAAGGATCCATGCCCCCAGCAAGATCATTGGACCCATTTCTCCAAGACTATCTATGAGGTTGACAAGTCATGCCTTAGCTTAGCATAGGTGGAGCTCGATCTTAGTAGGTCTTCCCTTACTTTATGAGTCTAGGAGGCTAATGCAAGCTTGGGGCCCATATCTAGGGTTAATCGTCAATAAGGGGTAAAATGCTTTTTATTCTTTTTTGTTCCCTACCTTAAGTTGATATTAAAATGAGTTATAAGTACCTTTTGTCCACCTATGTTTGAATAGTTGCGAATGGGGCTTGTACAAATGTTCGTAGTTTGATTCAGTTCAATTTGTTTTAAACTACATTTTAAAAACATCTTCTTTCAATTGATAAATTAATAGTTATCAAAACTTTGAATTGACCATTAATATCTAAATGGACAAATATATGCAAAACTTAAAACCACAAGACTTTATATCATAGTAATATTGCATTTTAAGTGATAAAAAAACGTGAGTTTGTTTAAAAGATGAGAGACAATGGTAAAGAAAAATTAGTGGATTGCAAAGACTGAGAGTAAGATCAGTGATGATAAGAAAAGAAATATGAGCAAGATTATACTAAAATGCCAACAAATCTTAAAATTAAAAAACGTGACTTATTTATTATATTATAATAAGAAGTGGTACAAATATATGCAAAAATTAAAACCACAAGACTTTATATCATAGTAATATTGTATTTTAAGTGATAAAAAAACGTGAGTTTGTTTAAAAGATGAGAGACAATGGTAAAGAAAAATTAGTGGATTGCAAAGGCTGAGAGTAAGATCAGTGATGATAAGAAAAGAAAATATGAGCAAGATTATACTAAAATGCCAACAAATCTTAAAATTAAAAAATGTAGCTTATTTATTATATTATAATAAGAAGTGGTACAGTTCCTATTTAAGTGGTTCGATTTGGATCTGAATCGAACCATAAACCTTTGGAACTTCATTTCAATTGATTCACAAATTGAAACAAAATATAAAAAAACCATATTTTGTGATTCAATCCGATTCAGTTCAATTTGATAAACGACCCTAATAGCATATTAGTTAGCTATTTCTAACCTTTTAATACCTCTTCGACTTCTTTTCTTTTTAGATGTATGCCCTATAATATTTCAATAAAGAGTTTAATAGGAATCACATATCAGGTAGCTTTAGTCTTATTAAACTGATCTAGAATTATGGGGATATCCAATTTCATTTATAAGATTCTTAATTATAAGTATACAAATTTGTATGATGGCCAATATATGATCTACATAGGGATTTAGATTGTCTAAGTTTAGTGTGTTTAAGGATGGAGATACTTAAGTAGCGTTTGGTTGTAAGGACTGGACAGTACAACTTTATTAAATCATGTTTAGTTTGTATAGTACTAGACACAAAATTTATATTAAAAAATTAATTATTTATATTATAAAATAAATAATTTTTTGTAATATTTAATAAAAATAATATTCATTAACTTAATATTATAACATGGAGTAATATTTTCGAAAAAATAAAATATTTTTTATTTTTATCTAGTAAATTTCATTCTTATATCATAATTCAAATATGACAAAATTTAGGCATTTTATCTAGTTCGTTAACCTAATTTTTATCCAATCACTAAGCAAATTTACAAATCAAACATAAGACAACATTTTTTTATCTATTTTAATACTACGAAAATTGCACAACCAAACGTTACCTTAGAGATGAAGGAGGAAATATAAGGCAATTGCAACTATTAAAGTGAAAGGAAGACTTATGAAATTTGGCCATGCCATCCTAATAGTTAGTACTAGCCTTTAGGATGACAAGCATATATGAAGGCGATATGGTACTGGCAATACGAGGGTATGTAAACAGTGAGCTCAAGCACACTAGCCATAAAGAAACATAAGCTTTCATGCAAATAGCAAGCATTAGTTGTTTAGATGGTGCACCAGCCATCTGATACGTAAAAGGCTAGCATTCAACTAACATAGAGTGTTCTTATCATAAAATGCCTTCAACTATGATCCTAATGACAAATACATAACATTCAAATGAAAACCATTTTCTTTGCACTTTGATTTTTCATTTTTTGCTTATTTTTATTGACCATTTTGCCCTTGAAACAAATTGGACTGCATAAATGGCTTATATCAGTTGTAAGCTGAACAATACAACCTTAATACACATTATGCAGATTTTCCTTAATTCGAGTTCTTATCGATCCCTAAATTATGGTCAACGTTGGATAACTATCTTCCGGTTAGTCCTAAGCAATTTTTTATTTTCGATAAGCAATAATGGGAGTAGTCATATCCCTTAATATAGGGTTAAGGAAAAAAAAAATGTGAACCATGAATCAATCATAAAACCAAAAATTCTTTTTTTACATGCAGTTCGATTACCATTGCAGTTTAATTGCCATTGCAATTCAATATCACTGAACTAATTTGTAGTTTGGTTCAATCAAACTAAACTGAACCAATTCTAAAAAAAAAAAAAAAAAAAAATCTCGACATGTCTTTGCTTGAACTTACGTGACATTGACTTATGATGATAAAACAAATCCCTAAGTCATGGTAAACTTTCATGTTTACTGATTTTATATGTTGATATGCGAATAAATGATATGTCTTGTTAGACTTAGAAGCTTCTTAGCTCTTCCCAGCATATTACTATAGAATTTTACTTCTCTCTCTCTCTCTTTAATTAAACTAAGTGTAAGAAAAAGGATACACCGATTGATGATAAATTAAACCATACTTCTCTATTTTATCGACCTGAATATTAATAAGTTGTTCACCCTTCTCTTTTTCTCTACTATTTATAGCCCTTTTTACGATCTAGCAAGAGTAGTTGAATGTTTACTTCGCACGTAGAGAACATTTGTGTTTTTGCTTCTTCTTTTTTTTATGCTATTGAGTTAAGCAAATCATTACATAGATGTAGATTTGGTATGCTAACCTTTTTAACTATGAGTACGCTTTTAGCTAGAAAATTATTATTGTACTACATTCAGTGCTCTCAAGCTACTAGTAAGTAAAATATAGATTTTATATATGTAGATAGAATCTTGTTCAAATAAAGAATGTCGTTGAAATGTTTGTTAGTTAAGATAAAACGCTCACTATTTCACGATTTTTATGATAATTGATAGTTTTAATTCAATAGTTACCTTTTGCCAACTTTGAGTAATCAATTTCTTGTTGATTTTAATTTCTTATTGGCCAACAGAAGTATAAAGAATGGTGAATGATGTATGCCTCCCTTTTCGTTGGTCACTTTTATTAATTTTAATTCCACAAAATTTAACATTATGTAAAAAAGAAAAATCTTTGAACATGAATATAACCGAACTATGAGAACCTACAATTTAATAAGTAATATAAGCCTCATAATTAGGCAATCGAGATTCAATTCACAAAATTTAGAACAATCGAATAAGTTATTCAATCGAGCTCAAATTTTACGATGAAATTAGGAATATTAGTAAAAATAATCTCATGAGTTTAGGTTGGAGAAAATAAATAATAAAATAATTAATTATGAGAATATTGAATTTTATGTATATTATCATTTATTTATTCAAAACGCATAAAACGAGTTTCACTAATTAACAAATCAATAGAGATAAATTATATATACATTAAAAATCATAAAATAATGTAAATAATATTTAAGAGTATTTATTTGTACCATATATGTATTTATTTGTGAGTAAAAATACGCGAAATTACTTAAAATACATAAAATATATTAAAATAATACTAATTAATTAAAGAAATTTCATAAAAAATTAAAAAATCAAGAAAAATATGGAAAAGTGAAGAAAAGTCTAGAATAAGGGTGTGGCATGCTGGGATTGAAAGGAAAAATAATAACCAATAAAAATAAGCTAAATAGAAAGTCAAAAAGGAATAAATAAGGAGCATATGACACTAAAAAATTTAAAGAAAAATCCTAACTATCTTTATAAATTTAGCAACCCTCCATCAAAACTTATTTTGGTCAGTTTAGCATCAGAAAACAAAGATAGGAATAGGAGAGAAGAGAAGAAAAACTAATTTTAGAAAAATTAGACGAAATTATGTGTAATTAAGACTTATAAAGGGAACCCATATCCGATAAACACCTACAGAGGAATGACCACCACCACTACTAGACAGTAGACTCTACGCTTAGAGCTGTTGACAAGGGTAGAGCCATCGCTAGTGGCTGGAAGCCCTTTAATTGGTGAGTTTCGATTTCTCTTTCGAATTTATTTAATCTCTTAAAAATATCAAATATATTTGGAAAATTATGAAATTTGGTGTTCTACGATATTTTAATATGTATATTTAGGAAAAAAAATATCAAATTGATAAATTTAGGCCTTAGGATATACTACTCTTAATAAATAAATAAATGCGAGTTAGTTTTCAATTTAGATTTAAATGATCTTAATGATGTAGTTTTGACTTTAAAATTTTTTTATAAACCATTTAGGATATATATTACAACGCTATGAATATTTTTTCTTAAATTTAATTTTCTAAATTTTTTGTTAACTTTTATACCCTAAAATTATACATAAAAGGCAATATTTGGGCTTAATTTTATAATTTAATATTAATTTAGTGAAAATTCTGATTTAGTATAAGATTAGGTATTTTAGGATCTTAATTGTTAATATAGTATGATATTGGTACCATTTGGAGTGTTAGAAGTATGTATTATGTGATGAATAATGAGTAAAACAATATAATTAAGTTAATTTTGTGATTTAGGGATTAATTAGGTATAAATTCTAATATAGAGAATAATTAAACATTTTGATATATTCTTAGTAGTGAAAGATGATACATGTAGTGTTAGAAATGTTAGATAGATAATGTAAGTGTATAATGCGTAATGATATATAATATGTGTGTATAGAAATTAAATAAGTAGAAAATATTATGTAAAAATTTATGGTATTATAATATTAAGATTATAATAAGAATCTGATATGAAATATAAATTTAGATGATTATATAAAAAATGTAAATTTTTCTTACATTGAAAGCTAATTCAGTAGCTAAATTAAGAATTTACTATACCGTATGAAGTATAATATTAGTTAAAGGCTAAATACGAGATTTAGGATGCCCAAGTATAATTTGATTAATTTCACATCATGGTTCAGAATGAGTTTCCAGGGTTATCTTATAAAACCTGTAATAAAAAATCGAATTAAAACCTAATTTATAAATCAATTAAGAAACTAGAATTTAGCCTAAATTAAGAATAATTGTAAAAGACTTAAAAGCCCGAATAATTATGTATAATAAAGTCCTAAACTAAAGATAACGTAAAAAATTACAAAATAAAACTTATATAAGATAGTTATATAAGTGCTAAAACAATATCTGTATTATAGAGATTATTGGTGATGGCTTGTGCAACTTACACCTTAAGTGAGTAAGCGGAAACTCTAGGTAAATTGGGATCATCACATTACTGTATTTTGGAGTATTGTTTTATAGTACTCGGAAGTTTGAGATCATACTTAGTTATGTTTATTAGATAGTTGACTATGCAGATGCCTATATGTACGTTTTTTCTAAGTTGATGGAATGATTCTGGTTTGATATTCTATATTGAAATTTGTGTGAAATAATTGAACATCTTAAACTAGACATAACTGAATATATAACTTGTAAGTTTAAAATGGACCTACAAAGCAACCCAATAGGGAAAACATTTAGGGTTCTCTAGCTAAATACCAACTTCTTAAAAAAAGTTAGTGCTGAATACCATAATTAGTCCCTTTTTCATCTTCAGTAGAACTAAATGACTGGGGAAGTCACAATAAGAGTAAAGTTAATGGTTTGAAGGTAGTTGTAAGAGGAGCGGTGTCTTAATAGTACAAGCCCGGGTTTGATTGTGAGTTGTTGAAATATGCGTTAAACTCCTTAATTCGAATTAGAGTGGATCTAATTTATCTAATCTCATGACGGATCAGATAACGTAGTGCGATAGCATTTGCTTATACACACATTGCACCCAACTAATTTACTTGATAATCCTGTTTGTCTTTGATGTATAATTTTAAGTTTTTATCCCAACTTACTAAGTGGTTTGTTGCTCATATCCTTATAGATATTGTTATAGGTGTTAGATAGGAAGCGGCCTTATAATTAACTTGAAGTTAACAGTTGCTGAATCTAGAGGAATGAGGAAATAAATTTGAAGAAAAGATATATTTTTAAGGTCTTAGTTCTTATTTTAGAATCTTCCATTTTCAAATAAAGTATTATTTAGGTAATATAATACAATGAAATCTTGTAAACATTAATTATATTATTTGAATCTTAATATATATGTATTTATATTTTTTTTAGATAAAAACTTGTTTCATTTATGAACTGTTTACTTTAAAATTAGTTAGTCGTGAACGCCCTATATAAATCAAGTTTAAGATAGTGATTATAAAGTCAACTTTTATCCTAGAATAGTTTGCAGGGTGAAACTGTTATGACTTTATTGCTTTAGAGCATGACAAATAGGATTTTATCATTTAACACCTAAATTAGAATGTCAATGAGAGCTTTATAATTAAGCTTGAAGATTCATGACAAGGTTATATGACTTAGTTAAAGTGATCCTATAAGTTTACATGCGGAAAAGGAAATAAAAAAGTAAAAAATAATAATTTGGTTAAAGAGCTAATTGTGGTAATAAACATAAGCTACAACTAGGTGATTTAGGTTAAGTACTTAAATTATGATATTTGCAAGAATAATCTACGTAAGCTCACAATGCGACTACACACACATACACATACACATACACACACACACACACATACACAAACACACATACACACACACACATACAAGAAGTAACCTTAAAAGCTTGGGTTTAAAAAAATAATAATAAATATAATAATATAGAAGTATAGTGAAAAAAAGTTACTTAGAAATATATTATCTATTATTTATTGAAAATGTACGAGTCAAGTTCTAGTAGCTAACAAGCTTTTGAAGATAAGTTACTTTGACAATAAATTAAGTAAAAAGGTATTAAATAATGTTTAAAAAATATGCATACACACTAAATATACTTAGTGTATGCTATATATATATTCATAAATTAATTAGACCATATAATATATACTAATCTATGTAAAAAAATTAGAAAAAGATTAGTAAAACCAAATTTAGGCAAATTCAATAGGAAGGAGGTATTGTTGCATCCATAGAATTATTAAAGGATAAGATGGGATGGAATAAGTAAGTGTCACCTAAACTTAAGAAAAATGGGTAGAATAATATATATATATATATGTGGGAACAAATCCATCCATCGACCTGTCTAGCATTATAAAATTTAAAGATCATTCCTATCCATTGCTTTGGATGGTGCAAAGTTAGGAAAAATTAAGGAAAGGTTGAGAAAGATTAAGGACAAAATTGGGGAAAATTTACAAAGAAATAGTATAAATTAAGGCATTTTAGAGTACAGAGACTTAGGCAAATACTGGAAGTGTAATGCCACCACCACTTGAAGTGAAACCCTATGCCAAGATGAGTAGACAAACCCCCATCCCTCAATGGTGGGTAAAGTGCGGTCTATTGGTGAGTATCCGACCTTCTTGATTTCAGCTAATTTTTTCTAAAAATAGTAAATGCTTTTCAAAAATCATGAAACTGGGTTTTCTTGAGTATTTTTGTACAAAGATTTTAAATATCAAACTAAATTTTTAAAATTTTAAGTTTATATATAATCTTCTTAAGAAAAATTCCCCATCTAATTATTTTCTATCATGTTTTCAGAAGCTTTAATTACATAGTTTCGATCTAAATTTTTTTTATAAACTCCTAAAAAACTATACTTTCATGTTATGTAATCAGTTTCTCAAATTATTGAAGTTACATTTTGACCAAATTTTGATTTCCACTTAAATAGTATGTTGGTATGATCTTTCTTAAGAAGGCTTAATTTAATTTTGTATAACTAAGCGACATTTTAGTTTCTCTAATGTCTAGCAACTAAAACAAGAAAAGTTAAAGTCTTACGTTGATGATTTTGTACATAAACTAGAGTTTAAGACTGAAACTTTATGATTCTTAAACCTATTCTTCAAGCTTTACTTAAGAACTTTGAGTATATGAAGATTAGTGATAGAATTGGATACGGTTATACAGAGTTTTGATATTTTAATGTCGAAAAAGAGAGTTTAACGTGATTTTATACTAAAGAGTAAGTCGAATTGGTGAGTAAACTAATGGAATATAAAGGTTGGAGTAGGGTCAAAAACTTAGTTAGAGAATAGTCTAATGCAAGAAACTTAACATTAAACTATAATAGGAGTTAGAACCTTAGTTAGGAGGTAACTTAGTGTAGAACACTAGATCGCAATAGAAGTCAGATAGTATGTTGTCGAGTCTGATTTTTTCAATTTCTTTTATTTAAAATTAATTTTTAATTTCCTGATTAATACTAAACCCTAACCCATTTAATATTAATCATTTACTAAAGAAAATTGAGAAATTCCGGTTTTTTATTAAAAATAATTTTTGGAGTCAACACCCAACTGAAATCGGGAAAAGAAAAAGAAACCGTAATCAATTGGGTGGATTGATTACGATTTGGCTACCGGTCTTTGGTTTCAATTTTAAATGAAGAACTGGAGGGTTCTAAGTTTGGAGGCTAACCTATTAAACCCTTAATGGGTACCACTATTTATTTACCGAAATTAAGATTATTCTTCTAATTATAATATTTAAAAAATAAATAGATAAATAAAAAAAATTAAAACAAAAAAGAACCTAAGTTTAACATATTTTATTGTCACCCCGAAGGTGCTTACGGACCCACTAGCCGGGATCAGACGATCGTAGTTCTTTCCGAAAAATTTAGTATTTTGATTTATTTTAATTTTGAAAACCGTCCAAGTTTACGTTTTAATTTATTCGATTTGTTATTTAAAAAAAAATCTAAAGGATCCTAACACTTGAGTGTTATTGTTTTATAAAAAATACTCTAAAAATCCTATTTTAAAAGTCTTTTATTAATTCTTAGTAAAAAAAAAAATTCTATGTAAGAAATGTTAATAATATAAAATATATATATTTAATCCCAGAAGAAATTCTAAGCTCCATACTATATTTCAACTATTTATCAAAATAAATAAAATGTGACATACTTAATATACATACAGATACACTAATACTAAAAAACTCCATTAGGCTAATATATATACATAACTACTTATATATTATATTATTAACATAAGCAAATAAGGATCTAATAATGATATAATGATAACAATAATAATAAAAAAATTTGAAAGAACTGAACAAGGCTAAACCTGGTTATTGTTCAATGAATCAGTGACGATGGATAGTAATTCGTGGTGATGTTGTGGCGTTGGATGAACTGCCTGCTATGGACATGTATGGATTGTAGACGTCGTTGATTGGATTTCGGATTAATGGAGCGTCGGGGAGAATTGTTGAAGTTTGGATTGGACGTCTTTGGAATTGTATTGCATGCTTCAGATCGGAAATTGGAGTTCCGAATTGGATGTCAGATTGATTTTGATTTCGTCAGGGGGTATTGATTTGGAATTGTCCTCGTATTGCATTCGTAGATTGTGTGGACATTGGTGATTGTTTGGAGATTTGGTCTTCGGAAATTAGTTTGACTTCGAAATTTGATCTTGCCTTTGGAATTTGATTTCATCTAAGCATCCAATGATCCTATCAATGTTACGTCTGTTGGGGTGTTCGTCATACGTGGAATCACGTCAAAGCATTGGAATCAGATTGAAGGATGGGTTTGATATTTGAAATTGGATTGTCATGCTGGCAATTCAAAAATATGGAATTGGATTGTCTTCATTAGGCTTCGAAAATTTGGAATTGAATCACCTTCATCAGGCTTCAGACATTAGAAATCATCTGACTTCAAATTGGTTTCTGGACTTAGAAATCATGTGGCTTTGGAGACGTTGGCATTGGAAATTATCTGGCTTCAGATTGGGAAATTTGGACTTCGATTGATTTCGGTGGATTAGCAGACATCGTGCTTTCATCTGGGAATGGCCAATTGGTTTTGTCTGGAAATTGTCAGGGAATTGGAAATTTGGACTTCAGATTAGGAATTGCGATCCGTCAGATGAGGACATCCATGTGTCACGCTTCGTCGAAGTCATGGATTAGGACGATGATTAGGCTTCGGCTTTACGTTCCGTCAGATTTGGATGTCCATGTGTCAGGCTTATGGACGAAGCGTGAATTCATCGAAGTCATGGATTCAAACTAGATTCAAACGATCTGAGATATGAATCCCGTTTTCATCTTGCTTTTGCAAAGATAGAAAAATAAAAACAGTGCCTACTAGAATCAAACTCATGACCTCTAATTAAATCCAGCTTAAATACTCTGATACTTATCCATTAAGCCATTGATCTATGTCTTGGCATTTATTACCATTAAATTATATTTAAACTATCTGATTCCCTAAAATAAAATTTTTAACTAAACTAAAACTAAAACTAACACTAAAACTAATTATTCCTAATAAAATTGCTTCCTAAAAATCTACGAAATCTTTATGATTTTTCCTTTTCTTATTTTTTTGGTATTTTCATTATTTGTTAATTTTTATTATCTTTTTATGTTTTCTTAATTTTTTTTTAAATTTTGATTTAGGACCCTTTTTGTAAAAATAAAAATTAGTACTATAGAGAGGCAAAAATTAGGTGTCTACATACGTCAAAAGATTACCTGTTTAAAACTCAAAGGACTTTCTTAGGAGAGAACCTAAGTCAGAAGGTTCTTTGTCGATATGTTATATGAAGTATCTAGTCATAACCTAAGTCAGAGGCTTTCTTGGACAAAAACTTGTACTAAATATGAAGTTAGAAGCTATACTAGAAACTTTCATGAAAACATGTACTGAATACAAGATTATAACCTTAGTCAAAACCTACATTACACAATTAATATTAATAAATGGCTTAACAACCTTGCTTAACTTAAATAAAAGGAACACCTAATTCTTAAAATAACTTTTATTCATATTTTGGATGGAAACTAAAGATGTTATATCAAATATCTAAGGATAATTAGGGAAGATTGGCGCGATGCACAAAGATGATGAGCATTAACATTAAGGTAAGTAGGATCAATATTTTATGGCATTTTCAAGAATTGTTCCAAAATACTTAGAGGCTTTAGTATATTTTCTGTTTATGGTTGTAATTTAGTTGTTTGTACATGTGTTACACAAGTACTTGAATATTGTCTCGTTATTGTAGAGGCTTAGTTCCACGTTATGGTTGTTTGCGTGTACAATATTGTTTGGATTAATTGAAAGTGTTTGATTACCCCAAAAAACAAATTAACTTAAACTTAACTTAAGTTCTAACTTAACATGCATCACAACCCACTAAGGGAAACGGCTAGGATTATTAGGCCAAATACGAACCATGTAATAAATATATCTAAAATGGTCCTTTCCTTAGTATTAGTAGAACTAAATGACAGGAAAGGAGATTGTTGCAAGGTTAAGGACGATGGTTTAGAGGTAATCTTAAGCGGAAGGTGTTTTCCGTTGTACAAACCTTAGTTTGACTTCTATTTGTATGCGCATGATGTCAAACTTCTTAACTTGGATTAAAGCAGGCACAATTTCTTTAATCTTATAATGGACCAAATAACGTTGTATGATAATACCTGCATGTTCATGCATATACATCGAATTAACTTGATCAAAAACTTATTTGTTTGGCTAATTGCATACTTCTGTCTCTGTCCTACTTACTATACAAGTTATCACTCATTCCTCAATAGATTCTTTTGCAGGTACAAAGTAAAATGCTGTCTCCATCCTACTTACTATACAAGTAATCGCTTATTCTCCAATAGATTCTTTTGCAGGTACAGAGCAAAATGCGATACTTCACCTAATTCCAGAATAACAATGAATGGGGCTACGAAGTAAGGATTAAGAAGGAATCACTAGACTTTTGTTTTTTATTGACAACTATTGTAACTTTTTAGGAAAAACTAACTAAGTATCCCTTAGCAACCTATTAGTTTCCAACCCTTGGTCTATAATATATTTAACTTGAATTTCTGGTCTTAAAAGATTCTTGTAAAAACGTACCTTTTTTCATGTGAATATATTACTTATAATTACAATTATAAATTAAAAGTCTTATTCTATAGGTCTTTGGTAAAAAACTATTTTGAAAGGTTATATTGTAGGTTTTATAACTAATAGGCATTTAGTCCGATACTTCAAAGTGGTTGAGTCGAGCATGTTTTGTATGGACTAGACCTACGATGGCCATTGTGAGACTAGATTCTATCTTAGAATAATGCACAGGGTAGAACTGTTATAACTTGGAAACCCCGTAAATTTAGCCTTTTGAGTATAAAGTTGAACTTGAGTGCTATAGATAATTTCCCTAAGTCAACATAACCGATAAATTTAAAACTAATTAAAATTTTAAATATGAAACCTACAGTAAATATGAAAATTTGAAACCCTAATTACGTATAAAAACCCTATATTCTCGGTACACGTAAATATAAAAGATGAAACCTAAGCTTGAGAAAAACCTTAAAACCAAAACTCTAAGCCTATAAAATATATAAAGTTTTCCCAACGATGATAAAGTCTTAATTCAGTAAAATCATCACCAAACATACGTAATTACGTAAAATCGCTAACGAATAAATAGAGATGATTTCTAAACACTAATAAATAAAAAGAATAACAAATTAATTAAATAAATTAACCAGACCACAAACACTATCTTATGACTATTGGTGGCATTACATGCATATGTGTGTGTGTGTGTGTCTGTGTGAGTTTCTTATATTAATTTAATTCTACTACATATTATATGATTATGTACTATGTTAATATACATTACTTTTTATACTAGATAATGTATGCATTTTTTTTTTCTTGTAGTTATATTGTATTACATCCTCAACTTTATCTTAAATTTATCCTATTAAGCTACATTTGAAGAAAAAAAACATTTTTTTCTTCTTCTTTTCTTTTTTTTTCTTTCCTTTTCTTTTTCTTTCCTTTCCACAAAGTCACCCAACATTATCCCATGTGATCCAAATCAAGTAAAGGATAGAAGTAAGGTAATAAAGAAGTCAAATCACATTTTTCCTCTTTTTTTCTTCTACCATTGGCTTAAGTCATTCACATACAAAAGCACTTTTAAACTTTGTCTTCTTTCACAATTTTGAACACAACTCAATTCCTCATCTCTTTCTTTCCATCCGACAAGATTCCCCCTCCTTAATCTTCCATTTTCTTGATTTTTTCTTCCCTTTCATCCAACCATCCACCAATCTTCAATTCATGATATTTGACTTTATCTCTACCATCGTTTTATCAACTTCAAGAGGGAAATAAGGAGGCCATCTTTCTACCATCTTTTTTATCGTATTTGTTATTTTCTTTGTAACAAAAATTTTTGTGTGTTTTTTTTATCTTAATATGTCCATTTTAGTTTTTTTTTTTTGTAGTAGAAATAATTTAGTGAGATTTTTATGTATATGTATTTGGTTGTTATATATTATATAAAATAAGAATTACATGCTAAACTAAGTGTACAATTTTTCTTCTTATTTGTTTATTCTTGTATATGTACAATTAAATATACTTATATATATATGTTTCTTTTATATTTATAGTATATGTAAATATGTGAACTACAAAATATTTTTACTTTAATATATATATGCGTATATATATTACAAAAAGTACAAACATATATGAATAAGTAACAAAATACGAAAAATTTACTATAAATCTATCACAAATACGAATCCGTACAAGTATGTATATGTATATATATATTTTTCTATTTTTTTGAGGTGCAAATACATATACATATAAGATAGTATAAGTATTTATATATGTATATTTTTTGAAAAATATGTATACATGTATATATTGGTACCTTACTTTTTTAAAAGTATGTTAATAAGTATAAATATATATATGTGTGTGTGCGTGTATGTGCTGGACATGAGTTCCATGAAGAAATAGGAATTAATTTTTTCTTTTATTTTCTTTATTTGATTATTTTATGGTATTATATATGCATGTATTAATATTATAAATTGGTAAAAATATAAAAATTAGATAAATTAAGAAATTTACATCATAAACCAATAGGAGGTTACCACATCATCCTTCCAAATTTTTGACATTAAAGTTGCACATTATAAAAATGAACAATAATAAATTAATTTGGAATTATGGTTATAATAAAAATTAAGATAATTAATTATTTGGGCTTAAAGTTGAGTGTTCAATAAATCATGACAAATTGGGCCCAAAAATAAAAATATTTAGAAAATATAAAAATTTAGAAACTATTTACTAAAATTAAAGTAAACCCTAATAAATAAAATCGTTAAGAAAAACTCATAATATATATATATATATAATTAAAGAGTAATTAGCCCCCAAAATAATATATTTGTAATTAAACAGGCCCATAATATAAATACAAGTCTCAACATCCAGAACGGATCTCGCTATATGAAAATATGTTCAAAAATGATAAAGATTGATTATAAAATTATAAAAATTGAACTTAAAACAAAAAAGTTATATGTAATTGAAGATTTTGGAAAAACCAAAGAGTGTAAGTATAATGATTTAGTTATTCAAGAAATTTGATCCTATTAATGAATAACTAAGATAAACCGTTGAACAAATAAATAAATACCCTAAATGTAATTCTTTATAAATATATTTTATTTCCTATAGAGGGAAAACTAATACACATACATTATAAAGTAAAATATCAAACATAATTGTATGATATAAAATTATTTAGGAAGTTGTAAGTTATATAAATATATATATATGTAGATATATAAAAATACCTAAAAGTCCAAAACATCCTAAAGAGGACGCGTTTCTATAAATACAAATAAGTAAATATATAAAACATAATGACTATATTATAGTAATACGAAACAACTATGACGGTAACAACTAATAATAATAATAATGGCAGTAATAATAATAATAACTATAACAATAATAATCAAAATAATGATGGTGATAATACTAATATAGGATCATACATTACAACGAGTCTATATGAATGCATACATGCGTGATAGGTTCTTCTAACAATAAGACATTATGGTTCGATTAGAGTTTTAATGATTAAGTTAATAATATAATTTCAAGTCTTCTACTTGATTTTAAGAATTCCTACGCCTAACTTATGCCATATCTCATTGTCTCTATTATTTTATTCCATTTCTCATAGATATTACAATTATATCATAATATAATGATATAATAATACAAAACTTACAAATAGTGATATAATTCGAACTAGTATAATATTTCCCATTTACCTCAATAAATAAGTTAAACCATGTCCATGTTATGCTTAAGTTATAGTGGGAAATTAGGTAAACTATGATAGACATTTAGTTAACTAAGAAGCCTGGTTTTTCTAAATACTTATAAGTCTTATTATTTTTTAGTTACTCAATTGTCAAGTTCTGGAAATTCAAAAAGGCTGTAAAGTGAACACTAATCCAGGTGAGAGATTTCTAAATCTACTATCTACTTGTGCTTGATACTTCACGATGTTTTGCTAGTTGTTATTGTTTGTATGTTTGAATAACTATTTTGTCTGTGTGTTATCATTTGTATGATCGCCTACTTAAAATTGGTAAAATTTAAATATCCAACTAAAATAACTAGTTATATTCATCGCATATCTATGTCTTGACTGGTATGCTTATGGAGAGTGCTAGTTTTGCTAACTTTTGAAATAGAATGAGAAAAGTATTTTAGAAAAGTTTTTCCAATTTTAAAAAGATTTTTATACAACTTTTGTATGGGCTTATGAAACTTATCGATGATATTTCTACTATTAAGGCAAAACTAATAGAGCATCTCGATGGACTGATAACAAGAAGACTCACATAGTTGACCCCGTAGGGCTTTGGATATGATCCGTTAACAATGGATGGCCTTAATTTGGGTCCACTTGTTTGGATTGGTGTTTTGTTCTTAATTAGGGTAGTAATCAAATGACGTTTGGAGGGATGGTGCCACCAAGCAACTTCATGTAAGTAAGGTGAGGTGCCCTGTATGGGTAAGTACGTGAGACAATCGATGTGTAGACGACATAAATATATACCTTCCATGGTTATAGATTTCCATGGATGTATTATTAGCATTCATTATGTATGCATTCATTATGTATGCATTCATTTTGTATGTAGATAGATTTACATGTGTGTTAATAATGTTTGATTACTTGCTTGAACAGTAGTGGTGATGAATGAACTCACTGAGCTATGGTTTGCTCATTTTCCTATAGCTTCTTTTGTAGGTCTGTTTGAGCTAGGACTAAGATAAGCTCGAGTACAGGGTGCAAATCCAAGTTATACAAGAGAAAGCAAGATTTAGTTAGGAAGTGTATAGTTAGTATAGGAGTACCCCATGTGGAAAGTATTTGTATGTTAAGTTTCTAAATTATTTAATAATTGTTGCAATTTGTAAAATTGAGTTATCCTATCTTATTATTTGGTAAATGATATTGACTCTCTATGGTTTTGATGGACTATAGTTTATTGGTTATCCGTAGTTATCTATATTTCATGATAAAAGAATAAATGTGAAATTGTAGCTATAGTGATTAATTAGATAGAGTCTTGCAACCTCTAACTTGTGAGGTGGTTTCTGTATCATAGATGTATACGTGATATGGAGATTTAGGTAGTCTTACTAGACCCCTCTAGGGTCTTAACACAACTCCTCCTATTCAAGGTGTAATATGAATCGGATCAAACTTAACAGACTATCTTTTTTAGGTTAAAAAAAATTATGAATTGAATTGTATGGTTAAGTTAGATTAGAGAGAGAGAAAAAAAAAACCATTAAATTATGTTAGGTTCAATTAGGGGACGCAAATTGTATCAAACCAAACTACGATAACCCTTCCTAAATGTAACATAATATTGCAAAAGTAAAAACACTGGAGTGATATATTATCACGTAATTAACTTATTGTTAGCCTACTTTCATCACAATTATTTTAGTATTAGAGCTTAGGTTCGATTAAAGGAGGTGGAGTAGTGTGATACGAAACATATAATTGTAACATATGTATAGTCATGTTGTGATTTACGTTGTTGTATTGATCGAGCGTAATGGAGTGTGTCATTTCTTATTGTTGATTGATTGAAGGTTGGTTATAGTTAAAATTACATTGGAGAGACTGAAGGTAGCTAAAGCATATTGGTTATTCGATAAAAATCTTAAGAAAATTTTATTGAGTGGATTTGACCTTACTAAGTTTTAGATGTTAGAAGAAAGCATGTATGGTGGAGGCGTAGGTGGAAGATTACAAGGAGATGATAATACTAGGAGAGATGGGTAATGCTTCCTAACCTCCTATGGAGATGATGCAAATGATGGTAATTCAAACTGTGCAATCGGTAGCAATGAAAGGACCAAAAGATGGAGCATATTGCGGTAATGGTGCTAAGATCCATATTAAGAGAAAGCTAATTAGTTAAAGGAAGAGGAAGATAATGATTTCTATGAGAGTAAGAGGAAGGCAATGATAAATCAATGAAAGATGAAGATTTCACTTGTTGGTGGTAATAGTTCGTTGGCAATTACTTAGATTTGGAGCATAAGATTGAGGAGATTTGTGAACTTACACATACATTCATAGATCCTAGAGGGATATATTTACCCCAACATAACTTTTAAACCAGTAAATCAATAGGCGAACACAATATTTAGCCCTATAATTGATGATAAGTAAATATTGGCATACTTGAATATTTCAAGAGTAGCCATATGATATTGCAACCATTAAATTATACATATTCCAAGTCAAGGGGAAGACTTGCAACAAGCTAAAGGTCGTGTAACTAAGGCTTAACCCTATAAGCTTATGTTTATAAATAAGTTCTTATGAAATTCACTAATTTTTAAAATTTAATTTCACATAGGTGATTTTTTTAACTCTTGTGTCTCGTCATAAAATTTTCTACAAATTATAAAAACTTTTGTTAGTTTTAAATTTTTAGAAAAATTGTAAATAAACTTTTCAAAAGGTGTTATTTAATTTATTTTCATAATAAAAGTATAGAAGGTCAATCGGCTTTACCTTTCAATGTCTCCTTTTAAATTTAAGTTAAATAAAAGAAAAATTTTCATGTATTGGAGTGAATGTGAATGTCTTGAGCACTGATATTCTCATGGTTTACGGTACAATGGAAGGGAACATAACAATAAATATCAGAATTGTAATGAGACAATCATATTAATTATCATGACGTCTTGATGTTGGTATTGTGGGGAAGATATGGGATTTACTAATGTTCGAATTGAGGACTTGATTGTATGTTTAAGAGTCAACCTACCTTTACTAGAATATATATTAACTCTCTTTCCCATATTATGGAGGCAATAATATGAACCATTAATGTAGATTTTAGGAGACACAATAAACACTTGTTATTCTAAGTCCTTTTTTACTTGCTCATTACTTATCAATCATATCCTTAGTGGAATTGGAACTTAGGAATCTCCTTTAGGATGGATCAATGAGGTAGCTACTCCTTATGTTGAATCAAAACGATCCCACTTAGACTCCCAAAACAATAGCAATATGATGAAGGAATTGAATAACTCGTGAAATATAAGATTGGTGATGATGAAGGAGATGACAAAAAAATAAAAATAAAAAATGGACATAATGGAAAGTGAAGGGGAAGGAATCAATAATTAGGTGCAACTAGGTAATTATAATCAAAGAACAAGCTTCACGAAAGCAAGCCCATTTAAGAAGAACTGATGTTAAGTAGAAAGAGAGATGAATGGTGAATGAACATGAAGAAATAATCATGACTACGTAGAAAACATAGAAATAGGAGAGAAGGTCCTTATTTCCCGAGGTTAAGAGATGCCTCTTGGAGAGAAAAAATTATTAAAAAGATTATTTGATCATAAATGAGGAGATTAGAGAGAAGGAAAGAAATTGAATGCGATAACTTAGATACCTTCCCAATTTTCAAAGAAATGGTTGATTTTGGAGGCTATTAGTTGAACTTGGAGAGTTTAGAGCCCATAAGATACATGATTTTGTTTGAGCATAGATTAATTATAAACACTTTCCTTTAATTAGCTTTTTATTTGCTTGAGTTGGTGGTTTTTTAGAAACCATATAATTTGAATTTAATGATTGAGTCGACAACTTTACATGAACAAAAGATGTGTTAAGTACTTGTTAGCTACTTTTTATGTAAGTGAAAGGGGGCATACATATTGTGGAAATCCCCTTTATGCTAATCAATTTTAATTTTTTAGTTTATGATACTTTGTTAGGTAGAAAATACCTAAAATAAAAAGGGCTAAAAGGGGAAAAAATATACAAAAAGGTCACAAAGTGAAAAGGACAAAAACAATGAGAAATAAACGAAAATATAACATTTTAAAAGAGAGATAAAAAATTTATGAAAAGAAGTGGAAAATAATGGGGAAAAAAGAGAAAATTTTGCTAAGAAATATGGGTTTTTGGCAAAATACAATCAAAAGAATCATGGTACACATATACAATTTAACAAAAGCTCCTGGGCGAGACAAGCCACCTTTAGAAGTTACCAAATTCTAAGAAGTAGGTATCAATTTGTGCCTAATTACTCCACATATAGTAGGTTTTTAAAGAAAAAATTTACAAGTTTTCTTTTATTAATCTAACTTGGCCTAAGTTCAATATTCACTTTGAGAAGTGGAAAATAAGTTTATTCAAGCTAAGTTAAGTTCCAAATAACATTTTAATGAGCACTCAAATTTTATTTTACAAGAAAATTAATTTTGGTCCGAGGATAAATTAGGACAAAAAAATCTATTAAAAGAGCCTTACTTTGAGGCTACTTCTTTTTCATGTACATATGCTAAAAGTAACTTACCAAACTAAATAGGTATCTTAAAAACGCTTATACTTTAGCTTAATTTTAACTAGATTTGCAATTTTTAGCAAAATTAGCAGGGATTCAAGCAAAACCTTAAGTAGAATATGTGTGAAGAGAAGATTGGTAATCTCATTGAGGATGCATCTTTCAAAGGACATGCGGTTGAATCTCGAATTCCTTTTCATTTTTTTTAAGTCTATGCATAGGAGTGGATAAAAAAACTGACTAAACCAAACAAATTCGTAAATCGAACCAAACTAAATTGATTCTTAAAACCAAACCGAACTAATCAATAAAATCGAATCGAACCGTCTTATTAGAACATGATAATATTTTACTTACAACTAAAGAATTTGTTTTGTTATAATATAGAGTTTAAAATAACTTTTAGTTTACATTTATTGAAATGCATGTATGTTGAACTTTTAATTACAAATATATATCTATCGAGCTTGAATTTTTTCGGTTTTTCATTTTCTATTTTCCTTAATATGATCAATATCAAACCCTACCCATTTAACATTAACCCTCGACAAAGAATTAAGGAAATTTTGGTTTTTCTTGAAAATTTGAAAATTTTAGAGTTACCACCCAACCAAGGTTAGGAAAAAATCAAGTAGATTGATTTTAACTTAGCCATTAATCTATGGAAAAGTCATTTTTGAAAAACTAGAGATCTTTAAGTTTAGGGGTAACATATTAAACCTAAATGGGTACCGCTTTTAATCTTCCAAATTTAAGTTTATTTTTGCAAAATACCCTTCGAATTCATATTTAAAAGTGAACCAATAAATAAGAACACATTTACTTGCAAAAAAAATGAAGAAACGTGAAAATCACTTACAAAAGGAAAAAATAATTTTTTTCCACTTATTTTAAATCACTTGATAATTACATACTAGTACCTACATACTCGTTATTTGGGATTTGACTTCTTATAGTTTATTTTTGAAAACTTTAGCAAGTTAGTTTATTTTATTTTTGAAAACACCGTTTGGGTTTACGTATTTAACTTGGTAATTTTTGAATTCTTTTTTTTTTTCAAATTTCTAAAAAGGAAAACCTAAGATTTAAGAAAAAAGTATTTTTTTGGAAAATAATATATTTTTTTCTAGGTAAGAGAAAAAGGGAAAAAAAAGAGTTTTTAGTTTTAATAGAAAAAGTGAGAAAAGGTTTTTCCTAAGTGAAAAAGATTTTTTTTATTTAAAGAAATTCTTTTTTATTTTTAGAAAATATGTCCTTTTTTGGAGAAGGAAAAAAATATTAAAAGAAAATGGATTTTTTTTTAGAGAGAGAAAAAAAAAACAGAAGGACAAAAAAATTTACTAAAGGAAAATAAAAGGCTATAGTTAAAGATTTATTACTTTTTTTTTTAAAGACAACTAAAGAGAAAGAAAAAGAAAAATAATAAAAACAAAAACAAAATCTTAAATTGGAAATTGAGTTACGTGTAGGTTAGGGGATGGAGTAGGGACGGGTAGCTTAGTCAAATCCAAGTCAATTGAACCAACATGTACATTGTACATAACTACGAATGGGGAAGACCACAAGGGCAATTGTTGGGGCTCGAATTGAGTGGTTCTAGGCCAATTTTTTGAGCGAGGAATCTTGGTTTCATGTGAATTTTATCAAGGAAAGGGGGTTTAATGACCATGTTGCGGCTAAAAGAGGTAGATTGGTGGTGGCTGAATGTTGCCACCGACAATAGTGGTTGCTTGGCTCATGCGGTGGCTATTGGTAGTGAAAAGAAGGTAAGGTTGGGGGGTTTTTGAAGGCAATGAGTTGTGTGGTGGTGTTATTTTTGAGTGGGGAAGCGTGGGTGGTGGTTTTAAGTAATAACCATTGCTAACTTAGGGTTTGGTAGTAGAAGGCAGAAGATGGTACGATAGACTATTGGGGTGGTGTGCTTAGGAAGCTTGAGTAGTAGAGAAGCTCGAAATGTAGTTGATTTGGTTTAAGAACTACTATACTTGAGCTTCTATTATATATATATATATATATATATATATATATATATATAGAGAGAGAGAGAGAGAGAGAGAGAGACGAACTAGAGAGATAAAGTTTCGAATGTTTATTATTAGGAGCATTTGAGTGATTGCTTAGTGTTGGGAATTGAATATTCGACCCAATTTATTCTTTTCAACACTTAGTTTTAGTCGACAAGTCCAAGAATTAAATCAACTCACTATTTTTACAATAATTGGTTTGAATGGATTTGATTTCAAATATAATACGATCGATTGCAATTCTTGAGTTAAACAATGTTAATAGGGTTCAAACTTTCTGAATATATCTTCAAGAAGCTTCAAAAATCAACAAAATGCTTGAATCATGGGATTTTCAAATCCAAACGTTTAATTTTTTTTTCAATCTTTCGATCCATTTTTTACCCCATTAATGAACATGTCGAAGCATTTTTTTTGGTTCAATTTGTAGTACTTTGAGTGTACTTTACTATTTCACCATTAATTTGGTGAAATAGTGAAGAAAAGGGAATAAAAAAGGCCTAAAAAGTGGACACCCCACGTTGATTTCACATTAGAAAATGTGGGAAAGGAAGATAAAAAGAAGGAAAGGGGAAGAAAGAAATGTTGACATGGCGCTACATCAGCTACGTTGTCTACTTGTAATCTACTATGTATGGGGGCTAATATGCAGCCTAATTAGTTATTGACACATGGTAAATGTTGGGAAAAAGAACAAAAAAAGCACAAAGTGCCTATAAGGAAACTCAAATTTAAAACCTCTAACTTGTCCTAATGTTAAGACTAAGTATACTATTAGTTGGCCTATTGGCCTGTGCCTTATATTCATTTGCAAACAAATTGTATATAAAGGTAAAAACCTAGGTCTAATTAAAGAGAACTAGCTAAATAAATTCCCAATGGTCTATAAAAACACAATTAAAGAAAAGTTTACTCTTGGACTATTTTCAACAAAAAAATTATATCTTTTATTTTTACTTATTTATTTATTATTATTTTCTAAATATTTTAAATTCTTTGATTATTGTGATTTTCCTATTTTTTGTATTTTTTTTCTTTTTTTGGACCCTTTTCCTTTACTCTTAAAAGAATAAACAAACAAACAAATAAATCCTAAAACTATAAAGGACAAAAACGAGGTGTCTACAATATTGTTTGACCTAAAGTTTATACTACATGCTATTTTTGTAAATAAAATTAGCTATAAATAAACTTTAAAAAATTTTTAGTCATATGAGTCTTAACTTCATCAATCTTTAATAAGATATTAATACTTAGTATTAGATAAATTCAATACTTTTTAAATGAGATTACATGTTATACAAATATACTTTCTTAAACTAGAAGATATGGTTCGATCAGTAAATCAGATCGAACCAAACCAAAATTTTATGGTTTGTGAAAAATTCTAATATGAATTGTACAATTCTACTTAAATATATAAAAAATCAAACTGCATTTGTATGGTTTAGTTGGAAAAACCAAACTAAATCAATTGTGCCTATACCTATAATGAATGCCTCGATAGACTGATTATGACATGCATGCATGTCAGTCATGCACATATGCATCATGTTTCTCGATTTGTTATTGGAAACAACAAGGAAGGTGAGGAAATTAAACAATAGGTTTCACTTAATTTAAATGATTCAACACTATTTTCTTCAACCAATCCTATAAATATGCTAAATAGATAATGCGGAACAAATTTAGGCTTTTTTTTTCTATTAATGATTTAGGCTATTAATTATATCAAATTAAAAGAATTCCATGAGAGTTGGGATTAAACCATAATAGAGCTTGCAAAAAAAAAAAAAAGTTGCAAATTCATTTTTTTTAATATAGGGTTTCTTTTGGATAAAAGGTGGACAATATTTGGTATAAAGGAGTCTCAGGGTTCGATTAATATGATAATCACACATTAAATTATAAAAAATCTTGCTTAGTTTAAGCTTTCTTTAGTATCTAAACCTTCATAACCTTAACATCTCTATAGGAATTCATCCATTTTTAACCAAATTGAGTTGAATTGAACCTCTAAGTTGATTCTTCTTTCCATTTCAACTTACATTTTTATTATATTCTTATTTTATTTATGGAAGAAGCCTTCTTAAAGTCTTAGTTTTAAATGTTTTATTTGAAAGTCCAAGAGTATATGAGGTATTAGCAAAATACCAATTTTTTTTTCCTTTCTAAAGCCTCATTTAATAGAAATACTAAAAAGTGCAAACCAATTTATTCAAAGTAAATAAAATGCACCTACAAAAGAAATAAACATATTAGTAAAGCATTAAAGCATGGAATAATTAAGCACTATTATTATGTTTTTATTCCTTTGATCAATTTTATCATCATCATCGTTGTTGTCCTTTATTAAAAAAAGATACATGAAGGATCTAATCATCTCTATCAAACTAAAGATACAACAACATGTTGTTTTTTATTTTATCATTTATTTATTCATTATAAGAAGGAAAAAAAGAAGAAGAGAAAATTACATGAAAAAGGCTAAATGTGTGCACATAGGTAGTTAACTAGACCGTCTCCAAGTGATTGCTGCTTGAGGAATGGTTCGATCTCCTCTTCTTAATGTACTTGACAACAACCCTTTACTAATTGGACGATTCAACTAGAGTAAGTGCTCTGAATCGAACTTAAAAATCACGGATGAAGAATAAAACCCCTAATTTGTAATTCAATTCAATTGGATGCTTAATTGCAATATGATATGGAAATTGGGATAGTGTTCTTGATAATTTGTATACCAGTTTCTTTCGATTTAAACAAAATCAACACGAATCCTAAAGGGAAATGCATTTGAACTTGTTATATATGAATTTTAGCATAGGTCTCGTTGTAAGGGCCACAACCCCATCACATGTTAGCATGACCTTGAGGATTGGGAGGAGGCTTCACAAAGGAGCTTCATCATACAAGGAGATTCCTAAGAGACTTACGACAGTTATAAACACTATATTCCAAAAGTGTCATCTAGTAAGCCGTAAGTATAGTTTATATAAAATAAAGTTTAGAAATCAATTATACCCCTTCATTATCAACATCAACAATAATGAGGAGCTTTCATCGAAAAAAGAAAAAAACTATAATGAGGAGAAATAATAACAATGAAATGGATAATGAGAAATGATGAGATAGATTTGAACTTAACAAAAACTAATTGAATTCAATTAAATGAGATATAAGGTGCATAAGCTTTTAATGAATGCAAAAGTACCAGGAATAAATTTGATAGCGACAACTCTAGTAATCAAAGTAACATATTACCACCAAAAGTATGAATATATATGTGTGTGTATGGGCATGCATAGATATTGATAATGATGATAACCAATTGATAATGATGATATTGAGCTTGAGCCGAGCGAAGGAAATGAGTAGCTTAGGAGTGAAGTGTATAATAATAGTAAAAGTATGGAAATGTGAAAACTTTTAAGGTGTGACTAATGATAGTAGATGAGTAAAAGGGGAAGGAGCACACCTAAGATTTGTAAATTTGCTTAAGAATTTGCAAGATAGCAAGATTTACCAGATGTCTTTTCTTGTTAGTGACACGTGTTTCAAGTTTGTTAAAAGTTTAAGAATTGTATTAGGAATGAAGTTTATTAAAAAGTGTATTGTTATTAATTATGTTGTTGCATTGTAGTAATGGAGGTTGAAATTTGATATTATTAAGTAAAATGTATTGATGTTTTAGCTATTGAAGTGAGGGTTGGTAGTGTCATAATCAAGTTGTAATCAAGTTATAAATAAATAAGAAATTAAATAAATAAGAATGTAAATAAAAACAAGTGAATATTGTAATGCCTTAGGGATAAGAGATGGAAATATATGAATTAACGAAGTTATGAAGTAATATAGATAAAAGTTATTGTAAACCAGTAAGTTAAGGAGTCATAGAAAAGTAGTATGAGTGAAACAGAAGAAACTTATAATCGAAGTCGAGATGGCCGATAAATTTATTAGGTTAGACTAAATTCTAAATTGATGGTGGAAATAATAAGAGTTATATTATTTGGTAAAGGAAGAGAAATTATAAATGTTTAATTTGAAGAGAGAAAGTGAGATCTTGATTGAAGATATAGATGAAACGGAGTAAATGGTATCTAAAGAAATCTAAATTGCAAGATATAGAAGAGTAAATGCTAATCATAAAAATAGTAATGGGTAAAGATAAGTGGGAAGTTCAACGAAGTGATAAAGAAAATATAAGTAGTTAGTGATGTAAGTAAAAGGCTATATTGTAAAAATCTATGCATAGCTTATAGGTTGACACTATTACCAAAACTAGCGGGTATATAAGAGGTTGCCTATATATCAATGCTGAGGAAGAATGTATCTAACTCAAAATGAGCCATTGCTTTGGAACTTTTTGAACGTGTAGTTAAATCTCTCGATAGTTAAGGGGCTTATCATATTTGTGAGTACTAAGGAATGGATTTTGAGGAGATTAATCATCACATATGTTCAAATATTTAAGTACAATAGGGTAACCATATAGGACTAGGAACTACTCATAAGTTAGGAAGAATAAATAAGAAAGAAATATTTAGAGCTTTTGAGGATTTATAAGTTAGATAACATTTAAGGACGAGAGTTTTTCTTTTTTGGGGGTTGGGGACGGGAGGTAAGTTAAGATGTAAAAGCCTACACCAAAATGAAATAATAAGGATTTTAAAGTTAAGGGCAATCTGGACTTTTTTATGACTTCAAACTTCCATTGTCTATGACATATCACATTTCCCTACTCCACCCCCTCACCCCCCCTCTCATTCTTTTCCTTTCTTTCTGCCTTCTTTCTTAATAAGGGTCACGAACCTATTACACGCTCCTAAGCTTGAGGACTCGCTCATATGGTTTGCTGAGTTATCCAAGGGGGGTTAAACTCTGAAGAGCAATGTATTCTCCAGTCTGATGTGCTGAGTTACTTTGCTCTTTACCTCATCCAAGGGATTGTCGAGGTGATTGACCTGTTGCTAAGTCGACCCCTCCACAAGACATCAATCAAAGGGCAATCACCAAACCCGTATACTTCCGACCTACTACATTGCCAAGGCCAGGTTGACTCCGAACCTAAGTCGACTAACCGAGGCTAACCTAATAATAGGCGAACTCCCGAACCATCCCTTCCTTAGTCTAGAACGTCCAAGCTGCCTAGCCCAATCTAATCTATTCTAAACTTGCTATACTCAACAAGTAGCATCATTGGGAGCACATAATGTACAACTGACACGTGCCTTATTTTCTTACATCTGTGCTGTTCTTTTATAACTGAATGTTCTTTTTGTTTAATTATAACTCTATCCTTATAGGAATTTTTTTGTAATTTATACTAACCTAAGATTAACCTTGATTAGGTTTTGTATATACTTATAAATTGTAATAGTCGCAACAGTTCATACTATTGATATTTAGACATACTCTCATGAGTGAAGTGTCTTTTGCTTACTTTTGTTTACTCTGATTGATCCATTGTGAGCATAGATTAGTGGCGAGTGCCATCCGGGCACACTTGTGTGTAATATCAAGTGCAACTTGAGTTCATGTGCGGTGTTAGTGTGTCATATTCATTATCGGTGTACAAGAACCTAATTCTTAAACCTTCGACTATTATTTATCCTTCGGACCATCTCACAATTTGGACTCATCCCCTTGGTTCGTGTAACACCAGATGTCATATGTTTATTTATGTTTGCCTATATCATCTTAGTATCAAAGCTTGGTTATGTTTGAACAAGTTTCTCTTACTTTATGCTCTAAGTGATTTATTATTGCTTTCATATGTTTTGGAAGTTCTATTATTGTCGTGAGAGTTTGGAAAGTGAGTAGTGTTGAAGAATTTCATGCTCTATTTTCCCTTGTTTCTTGCACATGAAATAGAGTGTAAGTATTTGCTTATTTATTGTATATAGTTAACATAGTGGTAGGAGTGCTAAGTGTTGCTCGGTTGATACTGTTTGTAGAGAGAATTTTGAGTGGTGTTTTCAATTGTTAATCTCTTGAAATAGACGACAATGTCTGATTTTAATGTTTAAAGAGCCATTGGTAACCAAGAGAGTAGTGCTTAAAATGACCAAAGTCAACAAAGAAGCTTTATACCTCAATCAGTAGGTGACCAATTAGATAGACTTATTGACTTAGTGGCTAGTCTGGTAACTATTATAAATGAAGATAGATAGCGAGCCAAAAATGGCCTATACAGAGGATGTGTAACTCCTCAGACGTAAGCTTGATAGTTTTTCCTAAAATCTTCATATCATATGTTCACGTATAATATAAAAACTGCCTTACAAGTTAGAGGTTGCAAGACTCTAGTTAATAAGTTTCTAACAGTGTTTATTCATTTTACTTACATTTACTTATTTATATAAGTAATTTAGGTAACCCAACAATCCACAGTCCACTAAGATTGCAAAGACTTGGAATCACCTATCAAACAATAAGACAAGATAATTAAGCTTCTACAACATCAAGAGTTATTAAATATTATAAAGATTTAGCTTAACTAATACAGTATACTAAAGTAATCTTATTTGTCTAATCCAACTGCTTAAGGAACACTCTGTACTTTGATCTTAGCCTATTCCCAACTTTTGGTTACCTATAAAAAGGAACTATTAAGGGGTAAGCATACCATAGCTTAGTGAGTTTATCTCTTGCCACTATCATTTAAGCTAGTTATCAAGTATTATTAATAAATATGCAGTTTAACTGCATACAAAATGAATACACATGAAGTAAATCCAAGCAACACATCCATGGGGCTCGGGAACCATGGGAGGTATAGATTTATGTCGTCTACACATTGATTGTTCCTTGTACTTAACCGCATAGGGCACCTCATGTTACTTGTATGAGGCTATCAGTGGGTACTGTCAAAACAGATGGAACTTAACTATTACCCTAGTTGAGAATATTATCCTAATTAATTAGATGTATCCCATCTAAGGTTATCCATTATTAACAATTAATACAACGCTCCATGGGCTTACTATTAACAAATCCATACAATTCCCTACGGGTTAAATCATGTGAGTCTCGACTTGGGTTACTCACTTTCAATCAACTGAAGATGATATACTAGCTTTGCCTCAATAAGTTAAATGTCATAGAAGATTGATATGAGTACTCACTAAGTTGACAAATCTTTGTTTGAATCGTAAAGCATTTCAAAAATGTATTTTAGCAAATTTTTCAAAAAGCTTGGCAAAGCTATAGACATCACAATTCGCAACTAATGAATCGTAACATGTGATAGGTATATCCAGTTATTTTGGCCAAACATTTAAACTTACCAATTTTAATAAGGTGATCACATGAATGTTGGCATACAGAATAACTAGTTACTCAACAAACAACCAAGTGTAAGCAATAGAACATCAAGCAATTATCAAATACAAGCAAGTAGCAATTCATCAAAATTCCTTCATCTGGCCTGCTTGCCTACTTGTCATGACCTTTGGGGTCCTTGAGTTAGAAATTAAGCCATCTAAAACATAATAATAATGTATATGTAAGAAATTGCAAGAGAGTTTATTTAAGAACCTAAAGTCCACCTAATTACTAAAGCTCGCTCTGATCCCTAAGTACGGTTAAAACTTGTTTTCGCTTTAACTTCCTTATTTTAGGTCCATTTTTTGCATTCCTATAGTCAATTTCATACGATTTTGAATTTTTTGTTCATTTAGAGAAGTCATTTTAAGGTGTTTGGGCTCGTAAGAATTTGATTTGGACCAAATAAATTTGTTGGTCAATGGTGTTGGTTTGACTATAGAATTTAGGCCTAGATTTAGGCTTTGGGCTTAATTTTGGGTATTAGGTCTTACATTTGACCTTTTGGGCTCTTATTTAGATATTTTAAGTTTAAGTTTTTGATCAAATTCCATAACTTGTAATTTGGGCTCTAATGTTAATCTTGTAAGCCTAAATGGGCCTTTTCTAGTAGTTTAAGGCCTCAGCCTATTAAGAGGCCTATAGGGGAAGACCATTTTAATAAGCTTTTAGACTTAATAGACCTTTTATATTTTATTTTATGAGCCTTAATCTATGGTTTAGATTTGGTTACAAAGTTATGGGGCTTTATTCTTAGTTCTTATAAGGGCTTTTGGACTTATCTCGTATTTTAGGGCCTTAAGTTCAACTCCACTTATTGTTTTAGACTTAAGGCCTTAAGATAAGTCCATTTTCTATTAGGATTCAGATCTGGTTCTTTTTCTTTATTGGACTACTAATCATATTTCTATAGCTTTAATCATTAATTAAGCTAGTATAGGCTTAATTTGCATTCTAAGACCTTAAATTTGATTCTAACTTATTCCAATGGGCCAAATATCCTAATAGGTTCACTTAATAACCCATTTTACTAAGTGTTTCAGATTTGGTTCATTTCATTAATGAGGTTTCTAATACTATTCCTGTGGTCTTAATCATCAACGTGACTAGTTTAGGCCGTTAACTCATCATTACCCTACTTAACTTGGTTAATTACATCTCAAATCACACTTAACACTAAACAAACATGTTATTAACCTAATAAATCAAAATTTACAGATTCGAAACTTTCATGAAAGTAGTGGCCAAGTAAGGTACTTCTAGGCTTTCCTTTAACTTCCTCCATCTAACACTTATTCCAGCGTGTTTCTTTGTCTTAATCACACTTCTACTTGTTTTAAGTTAATAAAATCACCTAACATGGTGAAAACAAGATGAATACATATCAAGGAGAGGACGACATGGGTGATATTTAGGGTTTCATGGAGTTTAATTAACTTTTTTTTTCGAGTTATCTACATAAACTATCTTCTATACTTCTAGAATGTAAATAACAATCTAGCTAAGTACATAAATGAAGGTGTAATTATATGACTTAAAATAACATGTACATGATTGTAATATATTTATCCAGTATTTTTAATCATAAACTCTTAAGATATCATAAGTAAAACAAGTGTAAATAGAAAACTTAAGTTGGATAAGTTTTACCTTAAATTGGTCTGCACAAGCTCCAACTTTTCCATTAAAAAACGAAGTTGAAAATCAATCCTTTGAGGGAAAATGCTTGTCAATGAGAAACTAGGGAGTATGTGTGATCTTTTGGTGGTGGCGGATTATTACTTGGTGGCGGTAAAGCCAAAAGGCGCTGAGGTGCGTAGAGGGGTTTGACAACTCCTTTTGTTTTCTTCCCTTTTTTCCTTTGATTTTTGTTTTGGTTTCGTTAAAGTGTTTCCTAAGGTTTTCTATGCATGAAGAATGGTGTCAAATGAGGGTTTTGGAGGGGTGAAATGGTAGATATTGAAGATGGATTAAAGGGGACAAGAGGTGGCTATCTTAGGATAAGGGTATATAGTCCCTTCTTAGTACTATTGTACCTTGTTTGCTTTTTACCAAATGAGGGAGGATTTTATCTCTTTAAGGACAAGTGTCTTTTAATTCTTAATTAATCATTTGTCTTTTGTTTTTTATTAAGTTTGATTTATTACTAATTAAGATGTAATGAGAAGTAGTAGATGGATTAAAGGGTAATTAAACTAATTAATCGCAATTGTACTTAATTAAGCAATATATGCCTAATTAGGGTATAATTAAGGTCTTGCCATATTTTATCATTTCAATTAAGTTCATTGACCTATATTACTTCGTTTGTCATGGTCCTTTATTATTCATGATCAATTAGTGTTTTTGGACCGTGTACGAGGCTAGTGATTTAAGGTTTCTTGGTGATCAGAGAAATTATTTGCTATTAGTGAATGATTTAAGGATACACTTAGGGTTTGTTAGTTGAATTAGGGTTTTGGACTTTCAATTAAGGTTTTGCTTAGTCTATTGACATTTTCCAATCGGTTTGAGGTTTTTCACGTATTAAGGTTTTATACGTATGATTAAGGTTTTAGGGTTTTACTTTCTTTAGAGTTTTTCGACTTATTATTTAGGGATTATGACTTATGATTTATGGTTCAATTGTTTTATTTATGGACTTTATTGCTATATGATTTATTATTATATCTTAAGTAGTTCTAGGGATTATCTATTGACTCCTGTATTTGTTCGAGTTTGGATCTAAAAGGTTATAGGGTTCATATTGTCTCCCTAAGTATAACATTGGCATTCTTAAGGAGATATTTTCATATAATCACTTTGGTTTCATATGATTAATCATTCTTGATTTGTAGTTAATTACGATATAAAACCTAATTAACAAATTAAGGTGTAATTAAGTTTCTTAATCTTAATTATTGGTGTACTCGGTGCAAATTAGGCTCATTTTAAGGCTTAATGTGTCAAATTAAGTTGTTAAGCCTATTGGGTACAACTATAAGTGATGGGAATCAGCCTTCGACCGTGAGGCCTATCAATACTTGTTGAAGCTAAGCTATAGCCAAAAGGACAAAGGTAAGGAAAATAAACACTTGGCATCAACTCTGTTGTCCGCCAAGGTGCCGAGAAACCACAAGGTTGAGTGTTCGAGACTAGAGAACCACTCGATACAACCTCCAGAGACTAGCGTTGACTAATTTCAGAACTCGGTAATTATGGGCCAACCTCTCTAGTGTCTTGGCTAAGCTATGCGAGAAGTTTAAGACCCCTTCCCGAACTCGTACATCCATCTGTCGACCCTATCCGGTTTGAATACTATTCTTCCCAAGATATGGCGAGTTATGTAAAATGCAAAGTTTTGTATTCTTGCACATGTTTTCTCTTTATTTTATTTATGGGCCAATTTTTTAGGGTTTAAGGCCTTATACTTTATTTATAATTTTGCCACTAGGGTTTAGGACTTGCTATAAATAACATATGTACTAATATACGGATATAGACAGTTACAGATAGATATATAGAGATACATATAGAGTGAAACTTTCCTCTTTTAAACAAGGCTACACGTGAGTTAGCATTTGCCGAATTATTAAGTGCTGATTAGACTCTTTAATCGTTCCCACGTTTTTATCAATCTTGTTCTCAGATTATGGTGAACCCCTTCATTTAATCTGATTAGTGAGTTACATCTAACCTTCATTTGAAACCCTGAGCAACATTTAGTGTTCATGAGTCGTATCGAACTCTATTTTGAGCTTAAAACCCTGATCGTGTTTGTGTCTTGGTGAGTTATATCCATCCACATTCACTATCAAAACCCTTCCTGTTCATCGTACCCATTTTCCTTGAATACCCATTCCTATTTGTTTCTAGATTGGTCGCCTTCTCTTATTTTGATCCTTATCATATCTTATACCAAGGCTTGATGATATGTTAGATGAGTTGAATGGAGCAAGAGTATTCTCCAATATTGATTGCAAACCTGGATGCTATCAGATCTGAATGAGAGAAGGAGATGAGTGGAATAATGCATTTAAGACCTATTATGGATTATATGAATAGCTTATGATGCTGTTTGGACTGTCAAATGCACCAACCACATTTATGCAACTGATGAACCATGTGCTTCAAGAACTAATAAGGAGATTTGTGGTGGAATATTTCGATGACATCCTGATAGGAATTAACCTCCTGGACCGATCATACATAGCCGAGCTAGAGGACTCTAGGGACTCACCTGAAGAATACTATCTTGAAGCCCCATTCAAGATGAGAGTTCCTACCTCGACCTCTATGTTTCCCATTACTTCTGACCTGACTATCGAGCTGGCAAATGCGTTAAACCTATCAAACAGTTGTGTCATGACATAATATCCAAGCACACAACCTCCAAAGACTATTTGAGCCAAGTTCCGAAGTCATCTACCAACGTTCAACCCCAGCTCAAGTTGAGTACTTTGTAGCAACTGATTGATTGAGTGATAAGAATTAGCCCCCTAGACCGATCATAAGAAGCCAAGCTCGAGGACTTTAAGGGTTTACACAGAAAATACTAACTCTAAGCCATAGTCGAGACGGGGACTCCTATATGATTCGACCTCTAGCCGACTTGTATGTTAGATCCTCACATATGTCCAACATGATCCTACCTAACTGCGAAGTCCTGACCCAGGAGGTAACTGATAGCAGGCAAGTGTACCTATCAGTTTTAATATAGCGGATGTGAGTCCGAGTCGATCCCTCAGAGGCTTCGAATACTAATATTAACCTTAGCTTTTATCTAACCGGAAAACTGTGATGGGTTGTGTGAATCAAAAATACTAAAATTGACAAACTAAACTAATTATGAGACTTAATTAAGCAATAAAACTAAGAACAACTTCAAGAAGGTAATAACGTATTTAGGAATTATTTTCCCTAGTATTTAACATGTAACTGCTTAAAATATATTCAATTCAATTTCTATTATTCTTGACCGGAGGGATTCACAATTAAAGTTAACACCTTTCTCAAGCATATTAACCCTAATCCTAAATTATTTACCGAAATCTCTTCACTTAGTAATATAATTTTGAATTGCATTAATGTATAATGCCCACACAAAAGAATGACTTTCCGAAAGAAACATATATCTTATCTCTAAGTATATATGTAATTCTCTCCAATTATGTCAAGATTTTATTATACATGTGATTTCTCAATCATCATGCATAATATCATATGTTGATACTCTAGAAATATCAATTAACGATTAAATAACATAATTGAATCAAGAAAAGACAGAAACTTTATTGAAAATTATAAATCCACCTAAGAGTCACATGAAACCCTAGGTTCCATAATCCTAAATACATGAATTTTAAGCTATCATAATGAAACTAAAAACGAGTTCCAACAAAATTAATAAATCAAATATGAAAAGCCCCTTTTGTTGATGATTAATCTCTTCAATCTCTTCAATCTTGAAGTTGAATATTGCTTTCGCCTTTTTCCTTTCTTTCTCCTCAATTCTTTTTTCTTTTGAATGTTTAATCTTGTATGCGAAACCCTAGTATGTCCTTTTATAGTGTATTGAAAGATTTCCGCTTTCGTCATTAGACACGGCCTGGGATACAGTCGTATCCCTAGGTCACGTAACTTTCTGACCTCAGTATATTTTCTTGGATGGACACAGCCTGGGGACACAACTGTGTCCTAGACTGTGTAACTTCAAAACTTCATAACTCCTTTATTTGAACTCCGAACTGAGTGAAACTTGATTCTTTTTCTTCGTTTTCGATCCAAGAATGCGTTCAAACCTTAAAATCAAAATTTTACTCAATTAATTATCAATTTCTTTAAAGAAAACCAAAAATGTAAGGAAAATACTATAAAATCACCATGTAAAATGTATTTAAAATAAAAGTTATCAGTAACCTAGGAAAGGCTAGCTGAACCGAGCTTTCCAATCAATCACTAGTGCTTGACTCCAATTCAACTGACTTCCTAACTAGACTGACTAGCTCCCGGCCTGATCTAGATCAGGTCAACCCCTGATGTAACGCATTCCTATTTCCGCCTTTATTGTATCATATCCCCGATGTCCAGCCACCAAGTGACACATGTCTTTTGATACAATGTTCTAGAATGATTCTTTTTTTTTCGTACTGAATGTTCTTTATCTCTTTTACCCCTTTTAGTATGTTTTATGTAACCTAGTATAGAATACCCTTTTGTCTTTTCATACATGTAAAGCAACCTTAGTGAATGGGTATATAAACCCTCACTTTCTTGTATATGATCATTCATTCAACTTTCAATACAGAGTTATTTACCTTGAGTAACCTTAGTATTCTCGTTATCATTCAACTCCTATCTATTCCCTGTAGTAAGGAGTTGTGGTGAGTAACCCTTCAATTTGGATCGGTATGTCATATCTAGCAGATTGTTGGCCAAGTAGGATTGAATGGTGTGTTATATTTATTTAGTAGCTGCCTGGACTTTACTAAGCCTTTTCTTTGTTTCTTTCTGGTTTGCTTTGTTATGGTACCTTTCTGTGTGTCTAACCTTGAAGACGTATCACTAAGCTCTAACCTGATCCAGATCAGGTCAACCCTTAATTGCAAACTCTTTCTTTTCTTCGTTTAATCTAATTTATACTATAATTCAGAATGACCAACTACCATGCGATACGTATCTTCTGATACAATATTCTAGAAGGATTCTTTACTTTTCCGTATAGGATATTCTTAGTTTCTTTTACTACTTTTAGCATGTTTTATGTAACCTATTTGTAAAATACCCTTTTGTCTTTTCATACATGTAAAGTAACCCCGGTGAGATAGCTATATAAACCCCTACTAAATGTACGTAAAAAACAACTTTATTTATCTTAATTTATATAAGTTTCCCTTTGAACAAGCCTAATGTTCTCATTACCCCTTTAACTCTTATTTATTTCCTTTAATAAGGAGTTATGGCAAGTGACCCTTCAATTTGGATCAGTAAGTCACATTCAACGAATTATAAGCTGAGTAGGATCAATTAACGTATCATATCCGATTGATAGTTGCCCGGATTTTACTAGTTTTTCTTTATTTCCTTTTGTTTTCTCTTCGTTGTAGTGTTTCTTCATATGTTTAACCTTGAAGACACATCACATCCTAGTCTATAGTCTTAATTTGGAGAGTCACCAATAACATCTCTAGGTAGTTTTTTCAAAACTCTAAGCTAAGAACCTCTATGCTAATATAAAGAAATGTGACTTCTACCAACCTAAAGTAATCTCTTTGGGGTTTGTTGTGAGTGGCGGGAGCATCCAGGTTGATGATGAGAAGACAAGAGTGATTATTGAATTGCTTGAGTCGACCTGTTCAACTGACATGCGAAGGTTCTACGACCTGGCATCATTTTATTGCCAGCTTATAAGGAATTTCAGTATAATTATGACCCTACTTGCCAATTTGTTATAGAAGAATGTTGAGTTCAAGTGGAGAGAGAAAGAGTAGAGGAGTTTTAACGAAGTAAAGGAGAAGCCGACTACAACCTGGTCTTAGCTCTGTCAAGCTTTGACAAGGTATTTGAAATGGAGTGTGATGCATTTAGACTAAGCATAGGTGTTACACTGATGCAAGAGGGTCGACCTATTGCTTACGTCAATGAAAAGATTCAAGGCGCCATCTTCAATTATTCTGTTTATGATCAGGAGTTTTATTCCTTGATTCGAGCATTAGATATAAGGCAATACTATTTATTACCTAAAGAATTTGTGATCTACACTAATCATGAATCTTTAAGATATCTGAAGAGCCAACCCAAGTTGTCTTGAAGACAAGCCAAATGGATCGAGTTCGTGGAGAGATTTTCATATGTCATGAAGTATAAGAATGGAAAGAACAATGTAGTAGCCAATGCTCGATCGAGACGACATTCCCTCTTGACTAAGCTACAGATGAGGTTGCTTGATTTTTCAATGATAAAGGATTTATATGCTAAGGATCCACATTTTGGTCTGATATATGCTAAATGTGAAGAGGGCCGAACAATAGATGACTATCATAGGAAGGACGGATACTTATTTAAGAAGAAGAGATTATGTATCCTAACTTGTTCCATGAGAGAGCTGTTAGTACATGAAGAGCATGAAGTACGATTGTCTAGATACTTTAGTAAGCACCAAACTCATGAGGTACTATCCTCAAGATTTTTTTTTGCCAAAGAAGATTGAGAATGTCCAAGTTGGGTTGGAAAGGTACACTACCTGCAAAAAGGTAAAGAGCCGAGTTGAGCCGAGTAAGGGAAATATTTACCATTACCAATCCTGACCAAACTATGGTCCGAGCTAAGCATGGACTTTATATTAGGTTTACCGAGGACGTCCTAAGGGAAGGACTCCATCATGGTGGTGGTTGATCGTTTTAGCAATACGGCACACTTCATGCCCTGTTCTAAGATTAATGATGCTTCAGCTATCTCTTTTCTTTTCTTACAAGAGGTTGTCAAACTTTATGGAGTGCCTGAGACCATTGTTTTGAGACTTAAAGTTCATGAGCTGCTTCTGGAGGACGTTATGGAGACAAATGGGAACTAAACTATTGCATAGCATGTCCTATCATCCACAAATGGACGAACGGACCAAGATTGTCAATAGGATAGTAGGAACTTTACTCTGAGTTGTTGTTGATCGGAACATAGCTGATTGGGATCTATGCTTGCTTATAATTGAGTTCGCCTACAATAGGACTGCCTACAATGTTACAAACATGTCACCATTTGAGGTCACTTATAAGTTTAACCTTGAGCTCCTATTTGGACCAAATACCCCTTTCAAGAATAGATGGTGATCAATTAACTGTAGAAAGAGTGGAAGTCATCAGAGCAGTATACTAGAAGGTTATAGGACATCTGAGCCGAACTGCTACCTAGCTTGAGAGATGAAGTAGAGGATAGAAGAACATAGAGTTTCAGCTAGGTCATTTGGTTTAGATCTACCTTAGTAAAGAATGATTCCCAAATTTAAGGAAGAGCAAGTTATCTCCCAAGATTGATGGTGATAAGGATCAATAGCAGCGGGTCAAGAACCCAGAATGGGTATTCGGGATTCAAAAATGGGTATGAAGAACTGGAAGGTTTTTTATGGTGAATGTGAATGGACATAACTCATCATGACACAAACACTATCAGGGGTGTAAACTCGAAATAAGGTTCGATACAACTCACGAACACTAAATGTCGCTCAGGATTCAAATGAGAGTTAGATACGATTCACTAACTTACTTAAATGAAGGGGTTCACCACAATTTTGAGGATAAGATTGATAAGAACACAAGGATGATTAAAGAGTTTAATTTACATTCGATAATCTGGCAATGCTAGCTCAAGAGTAGCCTTTCTCAAAAAAAGAAAGATTCCAAAACACAGGAATATATTTTCTGTCTGATTTTTGTATATTGACATCTTTTACATATATTTTGATATTTATAGATGTTGCTATTTATAACAAGTCCTAAACCCTAGTAGCAAAATTGTAAATAATGTATAAGGTCTTAAACCTTAAAGAATTGAGCCTATAAATAAAATAAAGGAAAACGTGTACTAGAATACAAAATTGTGTGTTTTATAAGGAAATTTGGCATGCAGTCATGCCACATGTCTTAGAAGGAGTAGTATTCGAACCAAATGAGGTTGGCAGTTAGATGTATGGTTTTAGGAAGGAGTCCTAAAAGTATCACATGGCTTCACCGAGACACCAAAGAGGTCAACCTACAATTGTTGAGTCCTAGAATCAGTCAATACGAGTCTCTCGATGCTTTGCTAAGTGGTTCTTTAGTCTCGAGTACTCGGTCTTGTAGTATCTCGGCATCTCGGTTGATAACAGTCTTGATGCCGAGTGTTTATCTTCCTTCCTCTTGTCTTTTTAGCTTCAGCTTGGCTTCGGTAAGCATTGATAGGCCTCTCGTTGTTCGGGCCATTTAAAGTGCTTGAAAAGATTGATCCTAATGCCTATAGGATTGAACTGCCTATAGATTATGGACTCTCAGACTCCTTTAACATTATTGATCTCCATCCATATACTCCTAAAGACGAGCAACATGGAGTTGAGCCAAATTTGATCCTAAATCTCAAACAGCTTGAAGGGGATGATAGGGATCATGGACCTATTACACACTCCTGAGCTTGAAGACTTAGTCATATGGTTTGTCGAGTTGTTTGAAGAGAATTAAACTCTAAAGAGCAATGCATTCTCTAGTCTAACTTATCGAGTTACTCTAATCTTTACCTCATCCAAGAGACTACCTAAGTGATTAACCCGTTACTGAATCGACCCCTCCACAATACATTAGTCCAAGGCCAACCACCAAACTTGCATATTGCCAACCTGCTACATTGTTAAGGCCGGGCTAACTCCAATCCCACATTGATTAGCTAAGGCCAACCTGACAATAGACTAACTCTGGAACTAACCTTTCCTCACTTCAAAACATTCGAGTTGTCAACCTTGACTTGATCTGTTTTGAACTTACTCTACTCGATAAGCAACATCATTGGGACTACATAATGTATTGCTGACATGTGCCCTGTTTTCTAACATCCATGTTGTCCTTTTATAACCACATATTCTTTTTGTTCGATTACAATTCTACCTTTGTAGATTATTCATTTTCCTTTTCTAAAAGGAATTTTTTTGTCACATGCACTAACCTAGGACTTACCTTAATTGGGTCATATAAATACTTATAAATTATAATACCATTGATATTCAGACATGCTCTCGTAAACTAAATATCTTCTGCTTACTCTTATTTGATCCATTATGAGTATGAATTAGTGACAAGTGCCCTCCGGCTACACTTATGCATAATATCAAGTGTGACCTGAGCTCGTATGAGGCATTGGTACATTATATCCATTGTCGGTGCATGAGAACCCCTGCTCAAACCTTTGACTATCATTTATCCTTCTAATCATCTCTCGGTTTAGATCCATCCTCTTGGTTCATGTGATACTGGACATCGTGTATTCATTTACGTCTGCTTGTATCACTTCTCCTCATGCTTTGTCTCTTTTTGGGTAGTCGCTTCACTTATCTTACAACTTAACTCTAAAATCAAAGGTAAATGAGGCTAAAACCTAAGTTTTCCTTTGGTTTTCTACATTATTTATGCCTAACATGTAGATTTAGGGAAAATTAGGGTTTTTCATGTTTTGAAAGGAGAACTATGTTAAGACACGTTTTGATTGTGTTTAGTTTGGTAAGTTACAGTTTTCATAGGTGTCTTATGTTTCTAAGCATAAAACTTGATTTGAGAATGTGTTTTGGTTAAAGGAAGCACTTGAAATTGTATTGAAAGTGTAGTGCTCAATCAAGAAATTGCAATAAGTAAGTCATGATTTTTGGTGCTTCTTTACATGGGTGATCTATTAGAAACTAGGAAACATGTTTGAAAGGATGTTCCCATGAAGGGTTTGTAGAAGGGAAATTTAATTATAGGTGGTTGTTGTACAGAAAAGGGAAAACAAGATTGTTTTTTGGAAGTCAATGGGGTATACGGCCATTAACACGGGTGTGTTAATAAGTGTGTTTAGTTACACAACCTAAACATTGCTGTATTGAGTGGGAGAAGTGAGGGTAGAAAAGTACATAGCCTCAACATAGGTGTGTTGATGGCATATTCTTGTACACAGCCTAAAACATGGCTATGTTGAGTGAAGATAAGCAAGTAGTGAGATACACGACCCTTAAATGGTTGTATTTCCTACTGTGTACTTTCAAGTTTCTTTTTTACCTTGTTTTTTAGATCCTATTACTCTAAAATTTGGTTTCCAACTTTATTATCGAGTATTTCAATTCTTTTTATTAATATTAAACACACTTTATCATCTTTTTCTTAAAGTTTGATCTGATTGTTCTTGAGCAATGTTATAGAAGGTGAAGTGAAAGTGGATAGTGTGAGGATGTGGTTAAAGAGTTTTGAGTTTTAGTTCTAAGTTTGGCTTTTGTACTTATTATCGGGTTATAGGAGTATTATAACAATAAATTCTATCTTTGCAGCTATTCCAAGATACCATACATGCTGCTTGTGTGTGCTATGAGAGAAACTAGATGAATTTAACAATTAGTAACTTATAAATTGCTTGTTACTTGTTTATGGCTTAGCTTAAGGATCGAAGGTGGTAGAACCCTAAGAGGCACTACGATGATTAGTATATAATATTGTCCCTAATGGAGTAGCATATCGAAAGGAATTGGGGTAATTTTAGGGGAATTATGGTCAAAGGTGGTAATTCTTGATACTGGTTAGAGGGGTAGATGTGGCAATTCCCAACTTAGGATCTAGGGTCAATGGTGCTAATTCCCAAGTTTGTATACATACATATGTACAGACATACATACACATATTATTGAATGTAAGAAGGGTCAAGAGTATCCTTATGCCAATCGATATACTAAACTAAAAGTTGACTAAATTGAATGCTTGTAACTCTTGTTGCATTGAATGCATATATTATGTTGATTGGGTGGCATGCGCATGTGTGTGTGGTGTTATGTATTGAACTTTGGCTCATTCCTTAATTTTTACAACTACAGGTAATTTTGATGGTTTGCTAAGTATGATAAGTTTAGAGATGTTGACCATTATTAATAAGATAGAGAGCGATTGTAATTATTATTATGAAGATGATTGGTAGAATGGTATGATGATAGTTGTAGAGTCTTGTTCAATGATCTTATGTTGTTTGGAGAGGAGATTCCAATTGACTTATGATAATTTTGTTAGTTGAATTGTGGTAGAGGTAGAATTTAGTAGATGGAAAAAGGATATGCCTACATTTTCTATTTTGTAAGAGCTAGACTCTAACTTATTTAGCATGTTTTACATTTATGGTTAGGATAACTAAATTGTAAGTCATTTGGTTATATTTGAATGTGGAGGTTTATTATTTATCATCATTGTTAGTAGTGCATGTGTTTTGGAGATTATATAATGTAGCTAGAGTCTTAATGTGTTATTAGCTAGTACAAACACGTAGTGGATTATGGTATCCTAAGTCTAAGACATTTTAGCATTGTTAGAATACAATGGAAGACTGAAAAAAGTTGTGCCACTCACTGCTTATTATATGTTGCTGTTGTTATTATAAACAGCTTGTAAAGAATGAACTACCTATTATTACGTAACCATCTGCACTTCATTAGTTAGAGAAATTCTCGACTCTTAGATGTGTTGTATGTAATCTCCTATGCTAGGTGGTTGCTACTGTTGTGCTTTTGCATCAACTTGATTTAGTTTAGCATGTTGGAAATTAGGAGCAACATGAACCATTTGAGATATCTAAACTAACTAGTTAAAATATCAAGCTTAATAAGAGCTTTTTGAAACATAGCAACAACTGACCCCACTTTAGGAGTTGAAGAACTAAAGACATTATTACACTTAAACTTCCGTAAACACCACATTATTACACCTAACTTAGCAAATATTCCAATTTTTCCCGCTTGTTACAATTTATGGCCTTCGCACTATCTTTCATCCTTCTATCTAAGGTAGTCACCCTTACCTAAGGAAAATTACAATAGAAAGTATTAACATTTATAGGTAAGTTCAAATAAAAGATTAATGTTTCAAAAATTCTAATAAAAGGTCAATATTTTGAAAAGCTCAAATAAATAATCAATGTTTCACAAAGCAATAAAATAAGGCATCTATAATAGTTAATTTATAAAATTGTTTGAACCACTTTATGAAATGTTGATCTCTTATTTGAAAATTTTGAAACGTTGATCCTTTATTTAAACTACTTTGTGAAATGTTAATTCTTTATTTGAACTTTTGAAAACATTGATCTCTTATTTACACTTATCTCCAAACGTAGATCCCCTTTATTGTAATTTTCCCCCTTACCTAGATCTATACAAATACCCTAGGTTGCAAACCATATTGGACTTATCTAAGAACAACATAATGAAACATGCTCAATAGTCTTAATATCATGCTCAATAGTATCAATATCCCTATAAAATTTACATCTTAGAGAATTAACAACATGTCTTTGATATAAATTGCTCAATGTAGCTATACCATTGTTCAAAGCTCTTCATATAAAATGTCTCACTTTGGGCAAACACGATGCAAAAATAATATTCCAAGCTACCTTATTTATCTGATGAGAGGAGGATAGTAACATATTAGTTTGATGAGAAGTCCATTTGATAAAATTATATACTAACTTCACTTTGCAATATTTCATCATGTTATGTGGCTAAATAAGTTGATCCTCCATTCTCAAACAAGGTAAGGAGATTCTCTACATCGCCTTCACCATTGCATGTTCAAACCTTTTGTAGAGTTCCTCTATCCGCCTTGTCCTTGTTGTTTCATCAACAAGATTTGCTATCAAGACTTTGAATTATATTAATGGGGTCTAAAGATTGGTTTGTGATTCAAAAGGCTAAGGACCCATCTACTTAATCCAGCACAAATCAAAAGACTATCTCCAACTTGCCATACCATTCTTAACAATAGAGCATTGTTGCCATTTAAATATGCCCATTCCTAAGAATCATGAGAGTCTCTAAATGCTTATAAAAAAGAAGAGTTTAGGAAATGGATGCCTTTGAGCATACATACCTAGAAAGCATTTAGGTTACTTCTTGAAGTAAGTTTGACCATAAGCATTGTATTAAAATAATGTGAATCCTTAAAACCTAATGCCTCTCCTTGATTTTGGAAGAGTAATCTTCTTCTAACTTTGCCACCGTATCTTTCTTTCATCATTCTTTAGTCCCTTTTAACATTGCACTACCATAGAACTTACTTCTCTACATCATTTCATTAAAAACTTGAAACAAGTCATAAAAAATGTTGGAATGGCATTTGTTACTGATTTATTTACATAAGAGCTACAAATAATTCTCAAAGTAAGTTTGACCAAAAGCATCATATTAAAATCACAAGAATCCTTAAAACCTAGCGCTTTTCCTTGATTTTAGAAGAGTAGTCTTCTTCCAACTTTGTCATTAGATCTTTCTTTCATCATTCTTCAGTCCCTACTAGCATTGTACTACCATATAGCTTACTTCTCTACACTATTTCATTGGAAATTTGAAATAACTCATAGAGAACATTGGAGTAGCATTTGCTACTAACTTTATAAGTACCTCTCTTATAGCATTCGCAAGTAAACTTCTTTCTAATTTCATAACCTTAACCTAATCTCATCCTTCATAAATGTAGAGCTTTTGATTTATTTCTTCTCTAAGTAGTAGGAAAGTCAAGGTACTTACTTAGGTTTTTCAAAAGTAGTACTTATAACATACCAAAAATCTTTTCAACACACTCAATTGATGTATTTTTGTAATAAAAAGGGCTTGACTTTTGGAAATCGACCTTTTAAGCCAAAGCATAATAATAGTCATGAATCAAGCAAATCAAAACCTACATATTCTCCATAGTAGATTCTAAAAAAATAAAAAATAAAAAATCAGTGGTCAATAAATAACATATAACAAAATGGGGCAAGAGTTCCTACTTTGCATTCCTATCAAACGCTTATCCAAGATTTCTCTCTCTTTATATTTTGGGACACTATATCAAGAACCAAAATGAACAAGTAAGGTGAGATGGGGATCCCCTTACCTAAGCCCCGTCATTAGACTCACTTGACTAGCAAAATTACTATTAATTGTGATTTTATATACTAATATGACACATTTTATAACCTGCTTAACCTAAGTCTCATAAAAAACAAGCCTAACCAATACTGTTCTTAAAAAATCTCATTTCATCCATTCATAGGCCCGGTTCAAGTCAAGTTTAAGGTACAATGGGTTTTTTTTTTTCACTCGAATTGCATGAAATGCTTCATGGGCTGTAATGATATTATCATGAATGATAAGACTTGTGATAAAGGTATTAAGTTTTATAAATAAAAAAGAACACAATGAAAATAAAAGGTACTATAAAACCTTTCTTAAGATATATGTGTAATATGCAATAAAAATATATATGTCAATAAAAAATTATAAAACTATATCTTTTCTTACTGTCTCCTCACGAGGGATGGAGTTTAATTGAAATCTGAATATCGTTGTCTTGTATTCAAATGTGTTCACCACAAGAACTCCAAATGTAGTCCCTTTAACGGTATCCACGCATACACATTAATAAGGGCAAATTTTAATCCTTTATATTGTTAGGTAACTTAGATTAGAATTTTAGGAAGCAAAATGTTATATTCTCTTTTTGCTTTTCCGTTCGGTGTCTTTCTAAAATAAAAAATCATAAAACTCTTTTTCTGTCCTTATCTCTTTTAAACATTGTATTACATTAACTAAAATCAATGAAAGAGACTTTTAATTTCATGAACATTATAACTGTCATATCCTTTTAATTGCATAACAATCAAATATGGAATTAATGGCATATAACTTTTAATTACCACGAACTTTTCAATAACAATCAAATATGCAGAAGCACTAATACAAATATATCGCCTTTAAGATACTTGACTGTAAATATATTATATTTGGTAAAAATAAATTAAGTCCAATATAATAGAAAAATTATGAACAAGAAAACACTATGAATCGATTATTGCATAATTAAATCTTATCAATTGATATCATAATTAAACCATTACATGTTATATCATATCATCAATGTTTAATAATTTAACTCTGGACACCCACTTGTATAACTTGGATATCGTTCTCTCGGTCTAATAAAAACAACCATAACTATATAACGTCTAAATATCTATATCCCTTCTAAATATTTATCCGACCATGGAAAATTTTTAAATAATGCGATATCATAGAATTCTACTAATAATATATATTTATAATAATTCCATAAATATTCTAATTATCTATGAGATTTTATTATAAAATATATACAAGCAAAGAAATACATAAATATAATAAATACTTACATTTTACAAGCAATATTTATAAATACATTAAAAATATCTTGATATAATATATATAAATTACAACAAAAGGCACTTTATGGTGACAAGGCTATGTAAATGGGTTTTAAACAACTAACAGGGACACGTGAGATAATTTTGAAGCTAAAATTGTAGAGACTGATGGGACGATAATGTTTGACCTCTTGGAGAGACACAATGTTTGGGATAAGGACGATTTTGGTGAGATCAAAAGAAGAAGGGATGATACCTCGACTAAATCGAGGAAGTTTCGAGCACCATTAGATCACTATTCTTGGAGAAAGGATTAATTTTGTATTACTTGCTAAGTATATATACATGGATGGCTGAGCATCAAGAAAATTTAGATATATACTAATAATGGTATATTTTAACAAAAAAAAATTATTATTTATATTATCATACGTTAAAAATTCATACTTGCACGTATATTATTTATATATATATATATATATGTGGTAAGTAATACAATACCCGATTACCCGACGAATATTTTTAGTTGGTCTCGTTGCCTGGCTATTCAACTCTCTCTCTCCATTTGTGTTTCTAGTCAAAGTCTACTCAACGTATTTGGTAATGGTAAAAAAGGACCAAGACAACTACACACGTAACTGCAACCATAGACGTAAATATCATTTTATTTTAGGATTAATTATAAAACAAATGTATCCGAGTTTTTTTAATTTTATACTTTAATTTTTGTGTGCTTTTGCATGCATGTGTTAACGTGCTTCTCAGTTTTGTAACCTTAACTCCACATAAAAACATTACATTACGATTAGCGTAATGATATGTTATGTTGATTTTAGAAGATAAGGTTTGACTATAAAATCGAACTGAATAAAACAAATACAAGAAGGATAGAATATTATAAGTTTATAATATTATATTTAATTTATACAGTATATAATATAAAATTTATATTAAAAATTTAATTATTTATATTATAAAATCAATAATTTTTAATAATATTTAATAAAAATAATGTTAATTAACTTAATTTTATAAGATAGATGGATATTTTTAACAGTATAAAATATTTTTATTTTTTTTGTTCAGTAAATTTCATTTTTATATTATAGTATAGATATGATAAAATTTGGACTTTTTATCTAATTTATTAGCCTAATTTTTTATCTAGTTATCAAGTAAAGTCATAAACTAAATATAGGACAAAATTTTTTATTCAATCCAATATCACAAAAATTACGCAATCAAATATTACCTAATGATGAAACAAAATAGTCATTCATTCCCGATAGATTTATTTCTTGTAGTTATTGAAATTACTATTCTATAGAATTATTACTGTGAAACGAGAAATTACAATTTTCTTTATAATTGTATATCTGGTCATGAGGTCTTAAAAGAATTACCAAAAAATAACTATCACTTGTTCATTGTATTCATTAAAAAAGGCAAATCTAGCCATGAGACACCAAAAGAGTCACCAAATGATAGCTACCAATTCTAAACTTAGATTAATGAATTGCGATAAAACACGATGTTATAAAATATACAACATATATTATGGCTTTAAGTTGAAAATATGAGATAGATTTAACTATCCGATTGAATTTTAGCTTAAAATGACTAGCCATAGGTCAGGCCAACATGGTTGAATTTTTCTTGAAATTATCAAATTAAATTATAATGTATTAACTATATTTTACAAGTTAGCAAGTATTAAGATAGGCAAGAGGTCATACCTTGTACCCACTCTCTAGGTACAATTTGCACTGCCTCATGAATGAAAAAAATGGAAACGATTCATATTGATAAAGACTCAAAAGAAAAATATTCTTCCAATTAAAGGTAATTATCCCAATGAAACCGAAAAGATTTTCCTCTTAAAAAGAAAACAATATTTATTTTATATGTAGACCATGTCCATAACAGCTACTTCCAACCTACAGCAGATTGATAGCATTGGAGTCACCACCACCACAAAACAAACTTCGGAAATTTTCGCAAACTACTAATAATTTTGGAATTATTAGGGTTCTTTTTTTTTCTTTTTTTTTTTTTACTCTTTTGTCCTTTTTCCTGTTTTCCCATGACTCATTCATATCTTCTCTGCATTTATATATGACATCTAACAAACTATATGATTTCTACCTAATATATTTCAGCTTCAAACCAGTTATTTCCATAGAATATCTTTTATGTATCTTATTATAATCATAATAAATAGAGTTGCTAAGTCTTGGCCGATTTTCTTTCTAGTAGAATTGTATAGTGAAAATTCACGTGTCTTTAATAGAAGAGATCTAAGAAATATAATATATTTATTGAAACCAAAATTTTATTTGGTTCCTTCTAAAACTTAATAAAGACTAGTATAATTCTATAGGCATCTTTTAATTGCTTGGTTTTGTAGTTTGTAAATGGAGACGCACTTATTCTTTTTTGGGATTCCTTTCCCCTAATTTCCTAACTTTTATCTGAATTTCAGGATAAAACCTGGAAAATGCAAGAAAAGCCGTAATTAATGGCTTAATCGAGTTGCTTCAGTCTCCCGATGCATGGATCTGTCTAATGAAAAATTTCTTTGACAGGTCAATTTCTATAATAAAAAGATGTTGCAAAGTGTTGGTCCATTTTGGATTAGTGAGACTCCCTCAGCTGATGAAGTTTCTGGATGTTGTGTTTCCATTAGTATTTTTATCAAAGTCAACTTGACTAGCATAAGCTGGCTTTCGAGATATATATAGATTCTACACCATATTCTGGAAGTTAATATAATTATACTAGTTTTCTCATGCGATTAATGAATTATAATCAAATCCTCCTCCCTCATTATATCCACCATAAAAAATGAAGAGTTCAATATAACCTAAAAATCATGATATTTGAAAGAAAAAGGTTCCCCTATATACCCTTCTCAAAACCCAAATTTACTTTAATTCTATAAAGATAAATTAGAATATAATGAATTTCAATTAAAAACACATTATAATAACAAAATACAATAGATAGACAAACGTAATATTGGCTTAAATTGGATATGTGAGATAAGTTACCCTTTCTTATCAACTACTGCCCTAAAATAACGGTTACAAATTCTACCAAATTGGTTGAATTACCATTATTTTTTTTTAGATTCAACTATATTTGTTAGCAATATGTGATATCCTAAGCGAGAAAAATCGCACATAAAATTTTGGAAGAAAATTAACTGTAGTTTATGAGGCCAAACTAGGAAATATCAAGTCAAAATAATGACCGAAAAAACCTTGGCTTGGCTATTAAAGTACTCTTGTACTGACCACAATAGGGGTATTAAAGACAAGACGTCTTAATAGATGTAAGATTTGGAGATGAACCAAAAAATGGGAGGTGATGAGTCTATATCAAGGGATATACTGATATTGGAATCTTCAAATTCATATAGATATTATAACCTTTGTATTTATATGTCTTAGAGGGTGGCAAGAGCGAATAATACATTAAAAAAGAGGGAAATTTGGGTCCATAAGGTGGCACAACGAAACATAACGAGTTAGGTTAAACTAAAAATTTTCAACCTCATTTATTAAACAGGACGAAGCGAGTTAATTTGTTTACCTCTGTAAACGATGAAGTCCAAATTAACTTACTTAACTCATATGTATAGCTTTATGGATGGTTGATGTATCTTGAGAGAAAAAGCCATCCAATATGCTTTTTAATTATTTAAGTTCCTAAAATATCTTCGATGAAACAAATGATGGAATTACAATAGTTGGGATCATGTCTGGAGGACATGAATTCGTTTATAGAGTAGTTGTAAAGAAGTCGCATTTTCATGACTAGTAAGCAAATTTTTGCTATACTTTTGGTTTCTATGTATCGTCAATTATGGCATAATTGAATTCATGTATATAGTAGAGAGGATTTTGGATATTTTGCCGAGGTTTGTTTTAAAGCATTTGGTGACAAAGTGAAGTGTTGGACTACTTTTAGCAATAACAATGCAAGATTAAGCAAACGATAAAACTAAGCTAGTTAAAAGGCCAACAAAATACGTAATGTTATACTTATGCACCTTGTCGATATAATGGGCTTGTCGGTGAATTAACTGATGGTGCATTTTGTTTAGGGGAGGGAGGGTTGTTGGAGGGGGAGGAGTTTGTAATAGGTAGGTGAGTACTTACATATAGATTATGCAACATAATAAGTAGGTAGTAAATATCAACCTAACATTGGTTAAGAATGCTTAGTGTTTGAAAAGGCCATTAATCATCTATTGACTTGACATTATTAATGGGTTATTTTGGACTCGAGCCTCTATGCTTAGACCGACCTATTCAAGACCTAGGCCAAGCTTTCATAGCTAAGTTCGACCTACTATTATGAGCTAACCTACTTCTAGCTTAGGAGTTTCCTATGGAAGTAAGGCCAAGTTACGAAGAAGCCACACCAACCACTTGCAAGTCTTCAGCTCGGGCTTCAATTTGGTTCGTAAAAGGTCTCTAAGCTAGCAGTGGGTAAAGCTTAGTTTATGAAGCTCTAGGCGCACCATACAGAGACAATGGATAGAAATGGCGGTTGCTAGGTATTTCGAGCCACATCCCACAAAATCCAGAATGTGCCTCTAATGCATAGATCCACCTTCTATTTTGGCTTAGCCTCATCCCTTATAAATAGGGGGATGAAACTTATCGGTAACACATATTCTCCTTATGTCTTGCTTTCTAGTACCTCTTGTGTCCATTTATCCTACAGTTGCAAACTTAACTATTGGAAAGATTCTACTCACAATTTTCCCCTTTTTTAAGCCTTCATTATGTACATAATGCTCTCAAACCACCTCCAATTGAATTTACATGTAACAATTATTGATTGCTTTTAGGTTGTAACATTATACAATAGTTCTAATTTAGGTGCAACGAGAGACTTAGCGGGCCCTATCTGTAAAAATAAAAAAGAATAATGTATTATAAAAATTTATTTAAAAAGGAGAAAATTAGGTATTATATGAGTAATTTAAAGAGCAATTGTCAATAAGACGTTAGGTATAATTAAGTAGTTACGACCTTTATCACCTGTGCTTACGTACTACTGTTTGGTCTTTTACATCATATTTTCATTTCTATTTATGAGATTTTAATAAAAAAAAATAGCTATATTCCATTCCTTGAAAATTATAGTTTTATTCTTACCTTATTCAATTCATATAAACGATTCAATTGAAATTTTTCCCATCAAGATATTGTCCGCTTTGATGTGGAATACTACACGATTCTATCTCTTAGTGCAACAGTTTTCTAGAAGGTTACCTATCCTGAAATTAACTTAGCCCAAGCATGCTTAATTTTGGAGTTTCGATGAACTCTAAGTCATTACACTAAAAGGTATTCCAATTATTACGATTTTGCTACTTAGATGAACTTCGAAGTTAATGTACTTGGGTTAGGTCAGTTTTAGGATATGTGACCTCTTAAAAAGTTGTTGTATTAAGGAATAAAATCATGCAACATTTTATATTAAAGCGGATAATATCTTGACATTTAAAACACGCTGTATCAAATTTCAAGCGAAAGGTCACCGCCTTTTAATTTTCCCGCCCATTCATTTTTTGCAAAACCATGTAGGATAGTTGTCGTGTTTGTCATCGTTACATAGTAGTGCTTATTAACTATCGACAGTAAGATGACCGTTAGATATTTAGCTTTTGATACGTGTCAACCATCCATGTATGACCATCTAGTCAATACCCATATCCCCATTAGCCATGTGTTTGAATTTTGAGAGGGGAAATCGTTAACATACACGTATAAATGCCTTTTTTTCATTATGATTATCGTTTCCTGCTCTTCACTCTTTGAATCTCTCTTTGAAAACTCTCTCGCGAGTTTTTATCTAGACCTTAAGCGGTTTTCTTGTGCGTATGGGTAACGTCCATCACTTCAAGCTCAACATGTATGGTTTGAAGTGTCATCTGTCCTCTTATTTCTTCAAATTATAAAATGACTCTTTCTAAGGCTACTTTTCCTCCTGAAAGAAGAACCGGTTTGGCATCCTCAATAGATAGCGCAATGGAAAGACGGGAAAAACTTGCCCACATTAATGCTCTTCCTCTAGACAATTATCTAGATGATAGGGAAGATAGGTTAGCCATTAGGTACTTATACAACAATGTTGTTTATAATATTGATTCTTTGGATAGGGTAGTAAGCGATGCTGTTAAGCCATTTGTTGCAAAATATAACAAATATTGACAAGATATTCCTAATCAATAGCACCTGCATAAGCTAAGGGAGGATGATAGAGTTTGTTTTCCTATTGACTGTAAGTTCCATTTGTATTTGAAATATCTTGGTTTTGGATTGTGTTTGCCATTTTCTACTTTTTAAAAACAATTCTTCAATTGCTTTTGCATTACTCCAAGTATGTTCTCTCCCAATACCTATAGGCTCCTCCTCGTGTTTGAAATAATATGCGAGGAGATTGAGTTTATAGCCATATCTCAATTATTTAGATATTTTTTCTCGATAAAGAGGCAGCCAGATGGTTGGTTTTACATAGCAGCTCGGCATAGGCATAAGTTTACAGATGAATTAGAGTAAAAAATTCACAAATGGTACAATAAATATGTTTCAATTAAGTTGGATGAGAAGTTAGATTTTTTGAATAAATGGACTGAGCCTATTTGAACTAAGAATATTGAGTTGTTGTTGAATGATGCCGCTGTTGCTAAGAAAATCAAAGAGAAGCGAGGAAGTATAATGTTTTTTGGGGATTTTGAGAGGATTATATACAAATATGAAAAGGGGAAGCCTATATTTTCTAACAACAAAGGTAGGATTTGATCTATCTATCGTGCTGACGTAAGAAAGCCATTCTTATAACTCATGGTGGGGGGGAGGGGTGTTGGGGTAGAGAAATAGCCTTTGAGCTTCTTTCCTTTCTTCGGGAAAGACACCATCTTTTAGATAGTCGATAACGGGATCCATACAAGATTTTTCCTTCAAGTAATGAGCTACTTCATAATTCTACTTATTGCTTCTAAACTCTGAGCAGAAACGTATTCAATATATAGTTTGTTGCGAACGGTATCCAAGAACAGACAGGGCTAGTCATTGGATAGGTCCAAGCTTATAGAAAACTCGAATAAGATTAATGGGGAAAGGTACGAAAGGAGTGACAATGATGAATTACACAATAAGCAAAAACCTACGAACAGCTTCAAAGGATATGACGCACCAATGGAACTTTCGAGGACTCACGGTACAATTCAATATGATACACTAACTGGTCTAATGACTTTACTCACCACCTAACCTTACTTAAGGAAAAGGATAAGAGTAATGCCGAGAACAAACAACAATGTTTACGCAAGGAAGAAAGTATTCAAAAATGTATTGAAGATAATCTGTTCTTTATAGCTACAAGTACAAGGGTATTTATACTTAAATTAGGGTAACTTGCTTAAAAGGGAAAAAGACAATAAGAACATTTCCTAAAGAAGTAATATATAGAGACAAAAGGGTAAAAATGAATATACAAGGAAAACAATCATTGGTGCTACAAATTCTACATATGATACTGTACATGTGGCGAGGTTGTAAGGAGATGCGGACAAAAAGTATAGACAGATGGGCTTATCCGAGCAGGGGTGAATTAATCAGTCTAGATTCTCTCTCTTTCGGCTTCTCGGCAAGAATGATGCTGAGTGATTAGTCAGCTCGGCAATAGAGAGTAATCGTTAACTTGGTATACCATAGAATAATGGGCGGTCATACAGTACAAAATTACAGGCGACTCGACAAGGAAGTACTCGGTCTCGGTAGGGGTTGGTTAGAACATAAGGATTTGTCGTGCCAACTCCTCTAGTTCTCGAGCTCGATTGCGGGTCAAGAGTCCCATAGCTTAATTCCCATCATAGTTTGTCACTTAAATTAGGGAGCGTCATATTAGCCAATTTTAAGAGTTTATCGGCAATAATATTCTTGACCCTTTGTATCTTTTCAATTGTAAAAGATTAAAATCCTTTTATGAGCGTTTGCACTATCCTTAAGTACTTGCTCATCACATCTTCCTTCGCTACAGAGCTTCCTTTTACTTGATTTGCTACCAACTGTGAATCAGAGAAAACCTCAATCTTTTCGGCTCCAACTTCCCTTGCTAACTTCATCCCTGTACTCGGAGCTTTGTATTCAGCTTCATTGTTGCTTACTGAGAATCCGAACTTCAGTGCATATTAAATTTTCATGTTATGGGGTTCTTGTAGAATAAGGCTCGCGCTGCATTCTTATTTAGAGGAGGAACCATCTATACATGGATTCTATGTTGGTTTTTCAGCCATTTTTATGATGTCCTCATCTCCAGTGAACTTTGCTACAAAATCTACCAAAACCAGAGCCTTAAGTGCCACACTAGGTTTATATTATACACCATAAGAACTTAGCTCTAAAGTACACTTCATTGTCCTCCTTAAAGAATTTAGTCGTTGCAAGGCTCAGCATAGAGGTTGATTGATAAGAACAATTATTTGATGGTCCTCAAAGTACAGCTTCAATTTCCTTACCCGAAGAACGACAGCTAAAAAAAATTTCTCAATCTTTATATACCTCAGTTCTAGGCCCTATAAGACATGACTAGCGTAATAGATCGGGCTATGTTCCCTACCTTCTATTCAAACCAGGAGAGATGAAAAAGTTTGGTCACTGACTGATAAGTATAAAAATAAATCTTTCTTGGGGATAGGTGTTGAAAATAAATTTTCGGCATCGCCTCTAATACTTTCAACTCTTTAAATACTGCCTCATACTTGTTAATCCATTGAAATTCCTTTGGATTTTTCAACACTTTGAAAAATTCTGCATACCTATCTATGCTCCTTGATATAAATCTATTTAGGGCAATAACTCGTTCGGTCAATTCTTGAACTTCTTTAACAGTGCTAGGAGACTTTACGTTCCGAATCGCATCGATCTTCTTAGGATTTTCTTTGATGCCACGTTGAGTGACTATATATATCCTAAAAACTTTCCCGAAGTGGCCCTAAAAACATATTTCTATGAGTTGAGCTTCATATTATACCTGCTCAAGGTGTTGAGTGTCTCTTTAAGATCGGTAAGGTGTTGACCTTCTTTCTTATTCTTTACTATCATATCGTCAACATAAATTTCGATGTTTCAGTGGATTTAGGGCTTAAATATCTTAGTCACAAGCCTCTAATAGGTTACGCCAACATTTTTAAGCCTAGAGAGCATCACTGTATAGCAATATATTCCAAAATTTGTGACAAAGGACATGTGAACTTCATCATCCTTCTCCATCTTAGTTTGATGTAATCGGAAAATGCATCCATGAAAGAGAGTAAGACATGCTTAATAGTTGAGTCAATTATCCGATCTATTATCGGCAAAGGAAAACAGTCTTTGGGATAGACCTTATTTAAATCTATAAAGTCTATGTACGTATACCGCTTACTATTCAACTTCTTGACTAGTACATAATTAACTAGCTAAGTTGGATAAGACTTTTCTCTTATGAATTTAGCCTTTAATAGCTTGTAAACTTCTCTTTTATGGCTGTCTATTGTTTAGGAGTGAAATATCTTTTCTTTTGCTAAACTATGTTCGCATTCGGATCAATCTACAACTTCTAGGTCATTACTTCTTTAGGGATGCCCAACATATTTGAAGGACACCAAGAGAAGACACCGGTGTTATCTTGGACAAATTTAATTAAACTTTTGTTGATATTTGCTGGCAAAGGTCTTCTTATCTTCGTTGTTTTTTCAAGATCATTCCCTAGTGGGACTTCCTCTACTTCTTCTTTAGCATTCTCAATACCGTTAGACTTCTTATCCAAATTAGTCCCAATTTGAAAGAATTCTCTGCGCCGTAATGCTCTCAAATATGAGGATATTGCTAATTGCTGGTCTCCCTTGCATATTTTGACTCTAGTAGGAGTGGGGAATTTTGACTTGAGATGTGCAATTAAAAGAACAATGCCGAATAGATGTTGGCATGGTAGGGTCATAATCATGTTATAAGTGGATCAACGTTTGACAACAAGGAAGTCTACCTTATCCTCTAGAATATGCTCATCATCTCTAATTTGAATAAAAAGACAAATAACTCCAGTAACCCATACAATTTGATTATTAAAGGTATATAGATCATAATTGTAAGATTTCAGCTGTGCCTTAAGCTTTGGCTTTATTTGGTCAAAAGCGTATTAAAAGATAATGTTTGCTGAACTCCCAATGTCAACTAAGATCTTTTTTACATCGAAGTTAGCAATTCTTATACTGATTGCTAGTGCATCATCATGGGGTCTTTGTGAGGTCCTAACAAAAATTGGTGATCAACTTACAATCGGTAGGTTTGGAAAATTTAGGACGATCGCGTAAATTATCTGATCGAGATCAAATTTATGACGAAATTAGGAATATTAGTAAAAGTCATCTAGTGAGTTTGGATTTAGGAAACTAAAAAATAAAATAATTAAAATTTATAATATTGAATTATATGTATATTACCCGTTATTTATCGAAAATACGTAAAACGAGTTACAATAATTAACAAATTGCTATAGAAAAATTATAAGTACATTAAAAATCATAAAATAACAATAATATTTAGGAGTATTTATTGTACTATATATATTTATGTGTAAGTAAAAATATGCAAAATTACTTAAAATATCATAAATATACCAAAATAATGCAAATTAATTAAAGAAAATTCATAAATAATTAAGAAAAAGTCAAGAAAAATACTAGAAAGTGTAGAGTAGAGTGCCTAGAAGGCTAAGATTTGAAGTTGGAAAATTAGCCAATTAATGCAATCCAACTAAAAAGTGAAAAAGATTAGAAGATAAGGATATTTGGCAATTAAAAATTAAAAGAAAATTTAAGGAGAGGATGGAAGAGGAGAGAAACCAATTTTACCAAAAATAGACAAATTAAAGTGTAATTAGGGTTAGATAATGAAACGAGTACCAAATGAAGACCTAACGCAGTGGCTATTGGGGGTCCAAGGTTTGACACGGTGGTGGTTTTGGCTGACTTATCCTTATTGCTGGTGGAGCTCCGATGGCTAAAGAACTGAAAATGCGTGATTTTTTATTGTAAGTTGCTATTTTTATTAAAAATATCAAATCATGTCCAAAAATTATGAAATTTGGTTTTCTAAGGTATTTTTCAATGTAAAATCAGAATATCAAACAAGTTTTTTTAAAAAATAGAAGTGCGTATATAAGTTCCTTAAAAATAAGCCTGATTTCAACGAATTTTGTATGAATTTTCCAAATTAGTAAATAATGTTATTTTGAGCTAATTTTTGGCATACATATTCCTTATATGATAAATTTAATTTACATAAAAATAATTTTTTATATACTATACGTTTAGTATTTATTAAAATTATTTTTGTTGAATTTACCCTATTTTCATATAAAAGAAATAATAAATTTTTAATTAAATTCCTTAATGAAACTGATTTGTAATGACTTCTAAAGCTTAGTTATGATTTTGGGAATATTCAAGTTGAATCTTATAATTTTATTGGGTCGTTTACTTAATTTAAGCTAATTTTTAACAAAATCGGACCTAAAATTTATATTTCAGAAAATAATATATATTAAATTATCTTAGTACTTCTCATGAACAAATATAACAACTATAATTTACTTATAATATATTTTCTATAGCTTTAATAGAATTTGAGGTGTTAGTTGTATATATTATGTATAATATGTAATAAATATGTAGGTAAAAAGAGCATATTTAAGTTAATTTTGTAATTTAGGGTCAAATTGGTACAAATTCTAATTTAGGATGTATTTAGACATTTTAAGATGTTAGTTGGTGATGAAAGAAGATATTTGAAGTGTTGGGAATGTTATAGTGCATATTAAATACATATTATGTAATAATGGGTAATATGTAATTATAAGAAATTAATGTGTATAAAATATTATGTTAAAATTGATAATACTATAATAATATCAAATAAATCTTATATGAAACATAAATTTATATAATTATATAAAAAATATAAATTTTTCTCACATCAAAAGCTAAATCGGTAGTTAAATTAGGAATTAGGTATACTGTACGAACTAGAGTATTAGTTAGAAGTTAAATAAAAGATTTAAGATACTCAAGTCTAATGTAATTAATTTCACATAGTGATTTGGAATAAATTTTATAGGGTTCGAGTATAAAACTCATAATAAAAAAACTAAATTAGAACTTAATTTAGAAACCGATTTAAAAACTGAATAAGAACCACGCCTAAATTAAGAATAATTGTAAAAGACTTAAAAACTTGAATAATTAGGTATAATAAACCCTAAATTAAAGATAACATAAAGAATTACAAAATAAAGCCTATACAAGATAATTATATGAGTACTAAAACAACATTTGTGTTACAGGGATTATCAACAATAGCCTATGCGAGTAGCATTTTAAGTAAACAAGTGAAAAGTCCAAGTAAGTTGGGATCATTACGTTACTGTATTTCGAAGTACTATTTTATCTTACTCAGAGGTTTGAGATTATACTTGGTTGTGTTTGTAAAATAGTTGATTGTATGCATGCCTGTGTGTGCATGTTTTTGAATTTGATTGTATTATTTTAGTTTACTTTGTGTGATTTGTTTGAATTGATTGAATACCTTATAATTATCTTAAAGCTAACAACTATTGGATCCTAAGAAATAGGGAAATAAATTTGAAGAAAAGATATATTACTAAGGTCTTAGTTTTTACTTTAGAATCTGCCATTTTTAAATAATGTATTACTTAGATAATATAATGTTACGAAATTTTGTAAACATTAATTCTAATATTTAAATCATAGTATATATATACTTTCATACTTTCTTAAGTAAATAATTTATTTAATTTATAAATTGTTTACTTTAAAGTAGGTTAGTCATTAACGCCTTGTTCAAATCAGATCTAAGATAGCGGCTATAAAATTAGCTTTTATCTTAGAATTGTTTGTATGGTAGGTTTGTTACGACTCTACCGCTTCGAGGCGTAACAATCTTTGTACACCTTCAAAATCTTCCTTTGTAAAAGAGATGGAATTATCGACCCTGATTTTCTTACCCTGCACATTATAAACATATTGTATAGCGTTAGTTGAGCTCGAATAACTTGACCAACCTAAAGTGGAAGGTTCATTGACAATAGTGTTTATCATTTCCATTTGGTACTCTGTTGTTACATTCGTTTCTCGCATCTCCTCGCTTAACTCTTTAATTTCTTCATTTTCTATGACATATAATTTCCTTTTATGCCTAAGGACGATTTTCAATTTCCTTAACCAATCAATAAATTAGGTCCAACAAAGATATTGTCTTTGTTAAGAATGGATTATAGCGAAATGTTGTTATTACTATTTGCGATTTTCCATTTAACATCTATAAAATAAATACAAAGTTTAATGTTTATAAATTTATTATGTGAAAGGACTTTCAAAATAGCTCCTACTATTTTACTCAAATCTAATAACCCCTCTATTAGATTTGAAAAACCCCGTTGAAAGATTTTCTAGTGAATCCAAAACCTTAAATAAAATTAATATGCATATAGTTGAGTTGTACTTACATATTATATTATTTTAGGTAGGCATTAATTAACTTACCAATTGTAAATCTATATGACTTTTGGATTTTCTATTAAGCTAACTACTCTTTTAAAGTATAACTTTAAAACCCAACAATTGCTTTTTAAATTGTCAACCTTAGCTAAGCTTACAAATCAACAATTTAATTTAAGTCAACTCAATAATAAATTATAGTAATTTAATGTGAACCGGCAACTAAGCTGTATTAGCTCAAATGAAATCTTGACTATTTTATAATTTATAATTGAAGGTAACATTGTTGATCATTGACTTAATATATTTAAGGGATTTCATTATACTCACCAATCATGTATATTATTGTTAATCATCGACAATACTTGTATACATAAAATAAATAAATCAACTATAAAAAAAATATAATGCAATGATCACGGGTTAGCTAAAAGGTATGGGTTGATGCTAGACCCACAACTGAAGGTCATGGGACTAAAATCCATAGACTTAAATGCAACTTGTCTTTAATCTTCTAGATTTCTCTATGTCTTGAATAAAGGTGGACCTCTAATTTTTCATTTCCAGTACTAAAACTAATTTTCTAAAAATATCTATTTAGAAAACAAGTACAAATGGAATTTAAATTTGGGCTCACATGCCTACATATACTCAATTTACATTTTATCTATGAGGATGTAGACCCAAATAAAATAAAATTACGTTTGTTTTTCAAACTTAACCCGTCTGAAGGACACGCAAGCCCTATTTTAATAAATTCGTAATTATTCACACAAAATCCATTCATGCATAGGCCCATGATCACATGCAAGCAAAAAAAACTTCATAAATCACAGAAACCATATTAACCAATTGATTTAGAATAATTATTATAATCCAAATAAATACACTAGGGATTACTATTATCAAATTCTCATAAATAAATATTTAAAAATTTTAGTTACAAAATTTCTCGATCCATTGATAAAAACACTATCGTTTTTAAACAATGATTTATACTTATAAAAGATGTAGATGTTTAGGATCTAGAAGAAAAAAAAAAAAACATATGTCACATTAAATCTATAATATAAACATTAAAAAAATTAATCCCATTAAGATTATAATAATTATTTTATGAATCAAATCTAGGCCAATATCAACATGTATTTTGCATGTTTCACAAGTTGCTTTGATGTCACTATTAGGTTTTATAAATCAGAAAGAACATAGCGAAAATAAAAACTACTATAAAACCTATCTTAGGATTCTTGCATAACATGTAATAAAAATATACATGTCGATAAAAAAATCATAAACTATATTTTCCTCTAATGAAAATATTGTCTTCTCCTAGGGATGAAGTTCAATTAAAATTTGAATATTGTTGTCTCTCTAAAATAAAAAATTATAGAACTCCTTTTTTGTCCTTACCTCTTTTAAACATTGTATTACATCAACTAAAATTAATGGGATAGAATTTTCATTTCATGACCTTTTTAATTGCTATAGCCTTAATTGTATAATAATTAAACGTGGAATTAATGGTAGACAACATTTCAATTGCCATAAACTTTTTAATAACAATTAAATATAAAATTAACAAATTTCATGTCCTTTCAATTGTTATAAATTTTTCCATAGCAATTAAATATGGAATTAACAAATTCCATACGCTTTTACACAAAAAAAATCAATAATACAAATACATAGCCTTTAAGATACTTAACTGCAAATATATTTTATGTAGTAAAAATAAATTACTTCCAATTTTTTATTTGGATCAATTTATTCTAGCTATAAAATAAATATTAACAATTTTTCTTCTCAGATACTTTGTTCTCGTTAAATATAGTATGATGTGTAACCCTTTAAGTTTCTACATAGGAAGGTAGTGTCCATTAAACACAAACTTTGGTCACCCTCTAGTAATCATTATTAGTCCTCCAACATAATAAAAAAGTTATGAATACGAAACAACGATGAATCAATTACTAATAATTAAATCGTTTAATCAAATAATATCCCGATTAAACTATTACATGTCATGCCATCAATATTTAATAATTTTACTTAGTTTTGAGATAAAAAATAGATTTAATAAAACTTGTCGTGGGCATAAGCTTATAAGCCACTGTTATCTTAACAAAGCGACCTTGGATATCGACTCCATAATTTAAAAGAGCGATAAATTCTATCTTAATTTATCACTATCATCTTTATCTTTAATGCCATACTCAATAACCATATTATTTACATTTTAAATAAATACTACATTTAACAGTATCAAAGTACAACATTCTATATATAAGATATATGAATGTTTCAAGTTTAGAGATTATTTATACTCATTCATATGGAGCAGAGATCAATAACATTAAACATATAGTGTCCGCTATTAATGGGTTGTGTTTGGTATACTGAATTAGTTTTAGACACTTACTTGTTTAACTCGAATATCTTTCCTTCGATCAAGTGAGAATGACTTTGGTTATAAAATGTATTATTCTAAATATTTATGTCTCTCTAGATATTTATTCAATCAAAGACAACTTTTAGATAATATAATGTTATGGAATCCTGCAAATAATATATATTTATTATAATTCCATATATGCTCTTATTATTTATAAAACTTTATTGTAAAAGAAAATATAAATGTAATAAACACTTATTTTATATAAATAATATTGATAAATATAAGCACAAATTACAACAAAATGCACTTTATGGTTCAAAGACCTAAATGGGTTTTAAACAATTAACAAGACATGTGAGATAATTATGAAGCTAAAATTGTAGAGACTGATAGGACGATAATGTTTGACCTCTTGCAGAGACACAAAGTTTGGGATAAGGACGATTTGGGTGAGATTAAAAGAAGAAGGGATGATAACTGTATTAAATTGTAGAAGTTTCAAGCACCATTAGATCACTATTCTTGGAGAAAAGATTAAATTTATATTACTAATTTTATATTACTTGCTAAGTATATATACATGGATGGATGAGCATCAAGAAAGTTGAAATATATACTAATAATGGTATATTTTGAGAAAAAAATATTATTTATATTATCATACATTAAAAATTTATACTTGCACGTATACTATATATATATATATATATATGTGTGTGGTAAGTAACACAACACCCGATTACCCGACGAATATTTTTACTTGGTCTTGTTGCCTGTCTATTCAACTCTCTCTCTCTATTTGTGTTTCTAGTCAAAGTCTATTTGGTAATGGAAAAAAAAAGACCGAGACAATTGCACACGTAATTGCAACCATAGACGTAACCCTTGGCTTTTGGCATGGAAGTAACTGGATACGACCATTAATGGATAATATCATTTTATTTTAGGATTAATTATAAAACAAATGTATCCGAGATTTTGCAATTTTATAATTTAATTTTTGTGTGCTTTTGCATGCATGTGTTAACATGCTTCTGAGTTTTGTAACCTTAACTCCACATAAAAACATTACATCACAATTAACTAATGATATGTTATGTTGATTTTATAACTTAGCGTTTGATTGTGAGAATTGAACTGAGTAGAATAAATATAGGAAGAACTAAACAATATAAATTTATTATATTATATTTGATTTGTACATTACGTTATATAATATTTATATTAAAAAATTAATTATTTATATTATTAAATAAATAATTTTTTTGTAATATTTAATAAAAATAATACTAATTAACTCAATAATAAATTATAGTAATTTAATGTGAACCCGCAACTAAGCTGTACTAGCTCAAATGAAATATTGACTATTTTATAATTTATAATTGAAGGTAACATTGTCGATCATTGACTTAATATATTTAAGGGATTTCATTATACTTACCAATCATGTATATTATTATTAATCATCGACAATACTTGTATACATAAAATAAATAAATCAACTATAAAAAAAAAATAATGCAATGATCACGGCCCAGCTAAAAGGTATGGGTTGAGGGTAGACCCACAACTGAAGATCATGGGACTAAAATCCATAGACTTAAATGCAACTTGTCTTTAATCTTCTAGATTTCTCTATGTCTTGAATAAAGGTGGACCTCTAATTTTTTATTTCTAGTACTAAAGCTAATTTTCTAAAAATATCTATTTAGAAAACAAGTACAAATGGAATTTAAATTTGGGCTCACATACCTACATATACTCAATTTACATTTTATCTATGAGGATATAGACCCAAATAAAATAAAATTACATTCGTTTTTCGAACTTAACCCGTCTGAAGGACATGCAAGCCCTATTTTAATAAATTCGTAATTATTCACACAAAATCCATTCATACATAGGCCCATGATCACATGCAAGCAAAAAAACTTCATAAATCACAGAAACCATATTAACCAATTGATTTAGAATAATTATTATAATCCAAATAAATACACTAGGGATTACTATAATCAAATTCTCATAAATAAATATTTAAAAATTTTATTTACGAAATTTCTCGATCCATTGATAAAAACACTATCGTTTTTAAACAATGATTTATACTTATAAAAGATGTAGATGTTTAGGATCTGGAAGCAAAAAAAAAAAAAAAATATTTCACATTAAATCCATAATATAAACATTAAAAAAATTAATCCCATTAAGATTTAGAAATATAATATATTTATTGAAACCAAAATTTTATTCAGTTCCTTGTAAAACTTAATAAAGACTAGTATAATTTTATAGGAATCTTTTAATTGTTTAGTTTTATAAATTGTAAATCGAGATATACTTATTCTTTTTTTTATTCTTTTTTCCTAAAGAATAAAATCATACCACATTCTATACTAAAGTAAATAATATCTTAATAAGAAGAATCGTTATAAATTATATCTAATCCGTAAATTAAACGTGTCCATATAATCATTTCTAACTTTCAACTCGGCGAACTTGAAACGCTAGGAAATATTGTATTTCAAGCCGAAGGTATTGATATTACACGTCCTATCACAAAACATATTTCTGTAAATTTTCTTGGATAAAATAAAGTTGGAAATGGAAAGAAAAAGTAGAATGTTGAAGATTAAAAAGAACTTTCAACCTCTAGGATTTTTCATGGATTTATCAAACCCATGGGGGTAGAACTTCATATGTAATTGCTTTTCCTGTTGACATTTCAAAGGAGAATATTTAACAACCATCTCTATAAATACCGAAGCTCAGAACTCGAAAACAAAAAAATCCCCCTTAAACATTAATTCCTCGTACCGTATTACATCATTATTATTTCTGTCAAAATATATCGTATGGTGATGGCAACTTTTCACAACATTTTCGTTGCTACTCTAGCTCTTATCCTTTGTTATTGTACTCATGTGACGATTGCAGCTACTGGGACTGCAACCTTTTACACCTCACCATATGTTCGTAAGTCTAATGAATCTAACTTCTCCAAAAATAATTCCACTTTCATATTCTACCGTTAGGTCATCCTAAGACCCGATATTAAGAATGTCTAATCCATCATGTGGCCGTTGAAATCTCTATTATGTTTTTTTTTATTTTATTTTTTTTACATGTTTTATTTTTATTATTTTTTTTTATACAGCTTCGTCATGTTATGGGTACGCGGATCAGGGGGTTATGATAGCAGCAGCAAGCGATGCGATCTGGGATAACCATGCTGCTTGTGGTAGGATGTACACCGTCAAGTGCCTTGGCCCGACCAACGCTGGGGTTGCGCAACCGTGCACGGGCAACTCGGTGACAGTGAAGATCGTCGACTATTGTCCTCCACCCGGATGTCGAGGAACCATTGACTTGTCTCAAGAGGCTTTCTCCGTCATTGCAAACACTGATGCTGGAAAAATAAACATATCCTATGAGCAGTACGTATCATTATTAACAAAAAAAAAAAAAATTGATTTACACTACGCTTCTTTTACATGCGAAGCGAACATAAATCCGCACAATATGTGTACCTCAAAATGAAGGGGAAAAAAAAAAATCACTATTCTTTATTAATTCATTCACATCTTTTTATATATTTTTCTCTTAAAAGGGGTAATTGATCAGTTTTGACTTAACAATATTACAGGGTGTAAGATTATCGAGAGAAAGACAGGACAAGAAGACTGGACATGACATCCTGTATGCTGGAGAAGCATTCCTGCATTTTGCTCTTTTTTCTTTTTATATTTTAAAATTGCAAATTAGCAATAGCCGCTAATTTTACTATCCATAAATAAATTGGATGGCGTTGTTCCGGAGTCCTATATATAAAATAAATTGATGATTAAGTTATCCACTTTATGAGAGTTTTTGTTTTCGGAAGATTTTCTCTTTTCCTGCAAGGAGGTGATAAAAAATTTTCAAACGACGGCTAAAATCATCTAATATAGTGATATAGAGACTAATCTCTTAATCTAATCAACGAAATTCCAATGCTTCCTTTCCATTATATTCGCCAAAAAGGGAAAAAAATTGTAAGACAAGCAATCAAACATACACGAGCAGCAAATAAATAAGTTGTTGTAAGATGCTTATGGTAAAAATAATAATATAGCTACATACATCTTAGTTTAAATTTTTCATATGGGTATCGATTTGTTACATAAAATTTATATGATTGGATTGGACAAAATTTTTTATTCAATATTTAGTTTGTAATTTGAGCATGATTACTGAACAAAAAGAGGTTTGAAGGATTGTAAAAAAAAATCTAAAATTGATCACATCTAAAATATGGTGCAAAAATTCACTTCATTGGACAAAAATATAAGTATTGAAGATATAATGTAATTATATAAATATTAGACATTATTGAGGGAATAAATATAATATTATATTTAAAATTTGTAATTTTAAATAATATAAAAATATAATTAAATAAATCTTAGACAATATTAAAGGTACAAATATTAAAATACAATATTAAGTCCAGTACTTATATTTATCAAATAAAGAATATTATAAATATCTATATCTAGTATTATGTAAATTAAACTTGATAAAATAATATTATACTATCTTGTATTTTTTATATTTGTATCGATAAATTCTTCTTATCATGTTTAGTTTTAACAAAAAAAATACTTCCTTAATTTTTTCAAGGATAAATATCATAAAAAATAAAAGCAATAACATATCTACAAGGTAATGAAGAATAGGTCTAGATCTCCCCCGCCGGGACCAAACTAATTACGTTATAAACTTACAAATGAACCAATAGGTCCCTTTATATGTGAGTGATGTAAGCTATTCCAATAACTTAAAAGACATATGTTAATTTGATTTTTTTTTAAAAAAAAAAGGAAAAAGACATTTGTGACCATACTATTTCTTATGTGGCGTTGACAGGAAAACATAGTTAATGATGTCTCCACACATTTTATAAAATATCCATAAAATTTAAGGTCGCTATTTGGTAATTTAGGTATATATTAAATATTTTTATATAAAATTATAAAATTAGCCTTATTAATACTAAACAACTTTTCATCTCTCCGTCAAATAAGGTTTTGCGCACTATCCTTTTGTTTCCTAACGTAAATCTAAGACCATAAGATAACCGTTTAACATAAATGTACCCTTGCTATGACATTTTTCCTACGATTTTCATCGGCCAGTTAAAGAATAAAACATTGCTATTAAAGAGTTGGCTTGCAATTAAATTACCTTTCAATCTCGTCGGCTATTGATCCGCTCCCAAATTGCTTTGAAACAAACGGGGCCTAAATCCTCGAATAGGTCGTTTATTTTTATTTTTTTTTAAACGTGACTAGTAAAAATTACCTATTTAATTTTAATATAATATTATTTAATAAAAATATTAATAATAAAATAACCTTTAAAAATTATAAATATCTTATGACATCAATAAATTTTCCAACTTATTCATCTTCCACCTTTTTTTTTTTCCTATTACCCACTATTTTTTTTACTCCAATTTCTTTTCCCTTTCTCCCCGTGTACTTTTTTTCTTGATCTATTCTTCTATTTTCATGTACAGAACAATTACCTTTTCTTTTCTTTTTCTACATTCGTCTTGCTATTTTTCACTACGTTCTCTCTCCCACATCTCACAATTTCCTTTCTCAAAGTGATGGTTTTTTATTTTTTCAATATCACTTTCCTCTCTCCTTTTGTGTAAAAAGATAAATTTATTAAGTACATATTATTGTTAACATTTTTTTTCATAATTTTATTTTTTACACTTTCACATAATAATTAATCATTAAATATTATAAATTAAAATTTCATGTATTTAATGTTTGCAAAATTTGTACATATGTTGTAGATGCAGCATCCACTAGTCACTCTTAATATTTGAAAGTACTAATATTCAAGATAAAAAATGATTTGTTTTAATACTAAAGGAGATGTTATCCTTTTATACATTTTATTCAATTAAAGTTCTTCGGTTAATTATAAGTAATTGAAATAAGCCACTAGAAAGGAAAAATGATAGAAGTGTTAGCGTTTTAAGAAAAAAATCCGTAAAATGTCACCACTTCAATTAAAATCATATATCATGAATATGGTAGCTTTAAAAGATAAAAGTATGCATTTGAAACATGACTTCTTGTCACAAAATTACTACAATTTGTATTAGTATGATTATAGTTGAAAACCTAACTAAAAGGTAAACCATATTTATATTATTAAAACGTTTTAAAGTTTTAAGTAATTATCGAAACAATATTTTAATTATTTTTATTTATTTAAATTTTTAAATAAAATTTTTATTATTGATAAATAATTTTTTAATACGTTTAATTATAATTATAAGATAATTTAAGGATTTTAAGAAAATATAACTCTTCTCCCCTCTCTCTCTCCCTCCTCTAACAATCTTACTACTCCTACATTTTCTCTCGTTTTCTCCTCCAACATACCCACTACTCTTTATACCTCTCCCCATCACTCTCATCTCTCTCTCTTCATTGTGTGTGTGTATATATATATATATATTTGGAAGGAAAAAAACCACATGAAAATAATAAGATCTAAACTCTCAACTATAGATCTAAAATTTGGATTTAGGATTCTTAATTTTAACCTTTCTCTCCATCTATTAATATTTTCTAGACTAACCAATGAAAAACATTTGTTATATAAAATAGAAAAAACGAAATTGTAAGTGATTCTATTAGCAATGGTATTGATAGGATATTTTGGATAAAGGCCTCCAAGCTTAAGGCTGACCTCTTTAAGTCATTGGTCGAGCTTAGGAGCCTACGATTGATCTCTATAGGCCCTAGCCAAGCTCTCCAATACTTGGTCAACCTCCTCTTGATCTACGACAAATTATTAGCATGAAAGATGGCCTCTCAAAAACTCGAACGAAGTTCCTAAGAGCTCGATCGACCGCACCTGAGGATACTGAGTAAACTCTGTTCTCATTCCATATATTTAGAGTTGGGCCCTTCAATCTGCAACATGTACTCTTAGCCCATTAATTCAAGTAAGATTTTAGTGGGAACGACTCTCTTACATAAGGCAAGTCAACAACTGATACATGTACAGATCCTAGGATCATGATTCACTTCTTTGAAAACACTTGTTAAACTTACTTGCAAGTATGAGATAAGCTCATAAATTAAAGGACCCTCAATTTGAGATTCTTTTCCCTGCCTTATTCTTTTCTCTTTCCTCGCTCAAACACCGCCTAACTTAAGTATCAAAATAACTACATTAAATTTACCTTTGGCAATCCTTTGAGCTCACATATGCTCTTTTGTAGATAATTCCTTACCTCAAGACCTCTCCCAAATTTGAGCAACAACAAACGAATTGAGGAGGGACTAATGGAAAGAGGGATAAGAATCCTTAAAGGTTACAAATATGGTACCTTTTACCTTTGAATGAAATTATGTTTTAAGGATATATATTCTAAAAATGGGGCAATGTTACGATTGTTGTTAGTTGATTTTAGTATATAACTTTAATCCTGTAAAAAGAAGAAAGAAAGGTTATAGTAGGTGCTGAGGCTAGTTCAGCGAAGTCATTCCAATACTTAAGTGTATATTCAAAATAAAGAAGGGAATTAGTAAGAAAGCTTATTATATTTGAGTGTTAGAGAGTTCTTACAGTTCTTTATTTTCCTTATTTATAAAGGTATGTGTATGTTTATAATAATGGGTAATCTTTAGTCATGGCTCATGTAGCAGCTCCTTAATTAAGCACATGCTTAAATAATAGGAGTAATGGGCACTTATGCTATAAAGTCATACAAGACCATAATTGTTTGCACCACTTTTCAAATTCAAACAAAATATATAAGCATGTTGGGCCTTTGAGCCCATTAGATGAGCCAAGCCATAGAAGGCCTTAACTAAAAATAGTAATGAATGGTGGCTCAACAACTAAGGTACCGAATAATATTGTTGGGCAAAATTTTGCTATCAATATTTGCCCCTTAACTCTTATGATTGAGAATTCAATTATGGGAGTTGCTAATAAGGATCAACACTCAACTCAATCGATTAAGTGACAAGGGCTTGAGCTTGTGTTCTTCCTAAAGTTTATAATATACCTTCCAAGAAAATTCATCATATTGTTATTGGTGTACTTTAATTTGACATTTAAAGCACGTTGTATCAAATTTTTGGCGAAAGGTCACAACCTTTTAATTTTCTTGCCCATTCATTTTATGCATAAGCATATAGGATAGTTGTCATATTTTTCATCATTACATAGCAATGCTTATTAACTGCCGATGGTAAGATGACCATTAGATATATGGCCTTTGATACGTATCAACCATCCAGGTATGACCATCTAGTCAGTAGCCATATCCCTATTAGCCATGCGTTTGAATTTTGAGAGGGGAAGTCATTAACATACACATATAGATGAATTTTTCATTTTGATTATTGTTTCTCGCTCTTTACTCTTTGCATCTCTCTTTCAAAACTCTCTTGCAAATTTTTATCCAGACCTTAAGGGGTTTTCTTGCACATATGGGTAATGTCCATTACTTTAAGCTCAACAGGTATGGTTTAAAGTGTCATTCATCTTCTTATTTCTTCATATTCTAAAATGACTCTTTCTAATGCTACTTTTCCTCCTTTAAGAAGAACTAGTTTGGCATCCTTATTTGGTAGTTCAATGGGCAGTACAATGGAAAGATAGGAAAACTCGCCCATATTGATGCTCTTCCTTTAGACAATTATCTAGACAATAGGGCAGATAGATCAATCGTTAGGTACTTATACATCAATGTTGTTTATAATATTGATTCTTTGGATGGGGTAGTAAGTGGTGCTATTAAGTCGCTTGTTGCAAAATATAACAAATATTGACAAGATCTTCCTAATAAATGGCACCTGCATAGGCTAAGGGAAGATGATAGAGTTTGTTTTCCTATTGATTGTAAGTTCCATTTGTATTTGAAATATCTTGGTTTTAGATTGTGTTTGCCAATTTTTGCTTTTTAAAAACAATTCTTCAATTACTTTCGCTTTGCTTCGAGTATATTCTCTCCTAATACCTATAGGCTCCTTGTCGTGTTTGAAATAATATGCAAGGAGATTGCGTTTAGAGCCACACCTCAATTGTTTAGATATTTTTTCTTGATAAAGAGGTAGCTAGATGGTTGATTTTACACAGCAACTCGGCATAGGCATAAGTCTAAGGATGGATTAGAATAAAAAATTCACAAATGGTACAATAAATATGTTTCAATTAGGTTGGATTAGGAGTTGGATTTTTGGAATAAATGGACCGAGCTTATTTAAATTAGGGATATTGAGTTGTTGTTGAATAATGCCACTATTGCTAAGAAAATCAAAGAGAAACGAGGAAGTAGAATGTTTTTTTGGGATTCTGAGAGGATTATAGCTAAATATGAAAAGGGGAAGCCTATATTTTTCAACAACGAAGGTAGGATTTGATCTATCTTCCGTATTGAGCAAAGCTGAAGTAGGAAAGCCATTCTTATAACCCATGGGGGGAGGGGAGGTAGGCGGCGGGGGCGGTGTTGTGGGGGTAGAGAAGTGGCCTTTGAGCTTCTCTCCTTTCTTCAAGTAAGACATCATCTTTAGATAGTTAATAACAGGATACATCCAAGATTTTTCATTCAGGAAAGGAGCTACTCCATTACTCTACCCTATTGCTTCTAAACTCTTAGTAGGAAGGTATTCAATATATAGTTTATCACTCAAATTAGGGAGTACCGTATTAGCTAATTTTGAGAGTTTGTCAACGATAATATTCTTGACCCTTTGTATCTTTTCAATCGTAAAAGATTAGAATCCTTCTATGAGCGCTTACATTATCCTTAAGTACTTGCTCATCACATCTTCCTTTGTTGCATAAGTTCCTTTTACTTGATTTACTACCAACTATGAATTGGCGAAAACCTCAATCTTTTCAACTCCAGCTTCCCTTGCTGACTTCATCCTTGCAGTCGGAGCTTCATATTCAACTTCATTATTGTTTATTGAGAATCCGAACTTCAATACATGCTAAATTTTCACGTTATGGGGCTCTTGTAGAATAAGGCCCACGCTACATCCTTCTTTAAAGGAGGAACCATCTATATATAGATTCTATGTAGGTTTTTTGGCCATTTCTATGCTATCTTCATCTCCTGTTGTAGGTTTATATTATGCACCATAAGCACTTAGCTCTAAAGCATAATTCATTATCCTCCTCGGAGAATTTGGTCATTGCAAGGTTCAACATAAAGGTTGATTAGCAAGAACAATTATTTGATGAGCCTCGAAGTATGGATTCAATTTCCTTAACAAAAGAACGATAACCAAAAAAAATTTCTCAATCTTTGTATACCTCACTTCTGGGCCCTATAAGACATGACTAGTGTAATAGATTAAGCTATGTTCCCTGCCTTCTATTCAAACTAAGAAAAATTAAAGAGCTTGGTTACTGACTGATAAGTATAAAAATAAATCTTCCTTAGGGATAGGTGTTGAGAGTACTAGAGGTGATGCCGGAAATTCTTTCAACTCTTTAAATGTTGCCTTGTATTTGTCACTCCATTGAAATTCCTTTAGATTTTTCAATCTTTGAAAAATCCTATACACCTATCTGCGCTCCTTAATATAAATCTATTTAGGGTGATAACTCGTTCGGTCAATTCTTGATCTTCTTTAACAATGCTAAGAGACTTCATGTTCCGACTCACATCAATCTTCTTAAGATTTATTTTAATGCTACATTGAGTGACCATATATCCCAAAAACTTTCCTAAAGTGGCCTTGAAAACACATTTTTGCGAGTCAAGCTTCATGTTATACCTTTTCAAGGTATTGAGCATCTCTTCAAGACCAGTAAGGTGTTGACCTTCTATCTTATTCTTTATTATTATATCGTCGACATAAATTTCGATGATTTGGTAGATTTAAGGCTTAAATATCTTGGTCACAAGCCTTTGATAGGTTGGGCCGACATTTTTAAGCCTAGAGAGCATCATTGTATAACAATATGTTAAAAAATTTGTGACAAAGGATGTATGAACTTCATCATCTTTCTCCATCTTAATTTGATGTAGTTAGAAAATGCATCCATGAAAGAGAGTAAAACATGGCCTGATAGTTGAGTCAATTATTTAATCTATTATTGGCAAGGGAAAACAGTCTTTGGTACAAACCTTATTCAAATCTATAAAGTATATGTATATGTGCCACTTATTATTCAACTTCTTAACTAGTAGTAATTAGCTAGCTAAGTAGGATAAGACTTTTCCTTTATGAATCCGGCCTCTAATAGCTTTTAAACTTTTCTTTTATGGTTGCCTATCGTTTAAGAGCGAAACGTCTTTCTTTTGCTGAACTATGTTCACATTCGGATCAATCTGCAGCTTATGAGTCATTACTTCTTTGGGGATGCCCAACATATTCGAGGGACACTAAGCAAAGACACCAGCGTTATCCTGGAGAAATTTAATTAAACTTTTGTCGATATTTGTTGGCAAAGGTCTCCTTATCTTCATTGTTTTTTCAAGATCATTCCCTAATAGAACTTCCTCTACTTCTTCTTCGGCATTCTTAATACTGTTGGACTTCTTATCTAGATTAGTCCCGATTTGAAAAAATTCTTTACGTCATAGCGCTCTTAAATATGAGGATATAGTTAATTGTTGGTCTCCCTTGCATATTCCAACTTTAGTAGGATTGGGGAATTTTGACTTAAGATGTGTATTTGAAAGAAACATGTTGAATAGATGCTGGTATGGCAGGCCCATAATCTTGTTATATGAAGACCAACGTTTGACAACAAGAATGTCCACCTTATCCTCTACAATATGCTCATTGTCTCTAATTTGAATAAGAAGATAAATAACTCCAATAACTTATATAATTTGATTATTAAAGGCATATATAGATCATAATTGTAAGATCTCAGCTGTGCCTTGAGCTTTAAGTTCATTTGGTTAAAAGCATGTTAAAAGATAATGTTCGTCGAACTACTAAAATCAACCAAGTTCTTTTTTATCTCGAAGTTGGAAATTCTTGTACTGTTCGCTAGTGCATTATGGTGGGGGTCTTTGTGAGGTCCTACAAAATTGGTAATTAACTTACGATCGATAGGTTTGAAAACAATTTGTATAATTTAGGATGGTCGTGTAAATTATCTGATCGAGATTAAATTTATAATGAAGTTAAGAATATTAGTAAAAGTGATCCCATCAACTTAGATTTAGGAAAATAAAAAATAAAATAATTAAAAATTATAATATTGAATTATAAGTATATTACTCGTTATTTATTGAAAACACATAAAATAAGTTGTGATAATTAATGAATCACTATATAAATTGCAAGTACACTAAAAATCATAAAATAACTTAAGTAATATTTAGAAGTATTTATTGTACCGTATATATATATATTTATATGTAGGTAAAAATATGCGTAATTATTTAAAATACCTAAAATATGTCAAAATAATACAAATAATTAAAAAAAATCATAAATAATTAAGAAAAAAAATAAAAAAATACTATAAAGTGTAGAAATGTTTAGAAAGAGGGCCTAGAAGGCTAAGATTTGAAGTTAGAAAATTAGCCAATTAAAGTAATTCAACTAAAAAGTGAAAAAGATTAGAAGATAAGGACACTTTGCAATTAAAAATTGTAGACACCTAATTTTTGCTCTTCCATAGTCTTAATTTTTATTTTTACAAAAAGGGTCCTAATTCAAAAAAATAATAATGAAAAAAAAAACAAAAAAATTAATAAAAATAATAAAAATTAACAAATAATGAAAATACCAAAAAAAATAAGAAAAGGAAAAATTATAAAAATTTCGTAGATTTTTAGAAAGTAATTTATATTAGGAATAATTAGTTTTAGTGTTAATTTTAGTTTTAGTTTAGTTAAAATTTTTATTTTAGAGATTTAGATAGTTTAAATAAAATTTAATTATAATAAATGTTAAGACATAGACCAACGGCCTAACGAATAAGTAGCGTAGTAGTCAATTTAGTTGGAGGTTACGAGTTCGAGTCTTAGTAGGCACTTATGTTTTTATTTTTCTGTCTTTGTAAAAACAGGATTTAAAATCAGATTCATATCTGATCAAATCATATGAATATTTTCATGTAGAGAAAGAAAAAAAAAAGAAAAAAAAAACAGCAACAAAACAAAAATAGTATATTTTCATCGCAGTTCATCCAGCAACAGCATTAAGCACGAACCAGGCGCGGCACATCACAAACTGCTGTACAACTCAGTCGATAAGGCAACAATCCACAAACTGCTGTACGACTCAGCCGACAAGTCCACGCTCTAACCATCGACGGTCTAGATAGCAGCGATCACATCCACGCACGGGCCGCACTGACAATAGCAGCAAGTTTGCCAACTAGCTCTCGTCCGAGTCGCAACACCATAGCGGCATATATATCTAACGCCGCAACAACAGTGTCCGCTGTACATCCTTCATCACCGCAACACATCCCTTGATCCTTCAATAACAATCAGGTTCGGTTCGATCTTGTTTTATTTATTATTATTATATCATGTTATGTTATTATATGATGTTATATAAATATGTGCATATAATAGTATATGTTTAGTATTACTTTCCTAATATTATGTAGATTAGATAAACATTTAAGTAAATAATCATTTAATAGTAGTCATTTAAATAGGGATGTGAATATTAGTTTAATAATCGTTAACATTAGTTTTTGTTATATATAGATCTGTATATTTTACTAGTCAAATAGAATATAATGTGTAAGTATGTTGATATGGGGGTTTTAGTATTAGTTTTCACGTAAACATATTATATAGAATTATTTTATTTTAGTAGTTCGTTAAATATATTAGTTTAAGTTTTGCATTAGGTTGTTTAAAAATTTCTCATTTAGAAAAGTTATTCTCTTTTTAGAAAAAACAATAAAAATCCTTTCTTTTTTTTTTTAATTTTAGGGCTTTTAGAGCAAATTTTTTTATAAAACAATAACATTTAAGAATTAGGACCCTTTTTGTAAAAAAAAAAGAAAAAGAAAAATAATTACACATTTATTAAAAACGCGCTCGAACCTACTATTCAAACCAATTTTATAGTTGTGCGCATGATAGGACTAGGGATCTAATCTGTTCCCTTTCATCAGCATTACGTGCTTAGCCTTGCAGGTATGTAATAGTGGTTTTTAATTATTGTCTATAGATTGTTTTATTTTATTTTTATCTCATTTAGTATATACATAGTTATTTTTAAGACTTGTACTAATTTTTTATTTTATTTTTATCACGTCTTTAATTGATAGTAATTAGTTATAGCATTAGTGTCTAGTGAACATATGTTAAGTTAAGTTTTAGTTTATTTATTTTTTATTGTTTTTTTTTTTAGATTTCATGTTTTTAAAATGATATTTTTATCAAATCTCATATTTTACAAAATCTTATTCTTTGTATATTGTATTAATTTAGAAAAATTGCATTAGGGATGTTAGGTTTTTCTAAATAAAAAAATCATTTTGATGTTCATAAAATAAAAAAAAAACTTTAATTGACTTCTATTATATGGTTAGGCATCTTTTCCATAGTTTAGGCTTGTTTTCCATAGTTTAGATGTCTTTTTCATAATTTAGATGTCTTTTCCATAGTTTAGATGTCTTTTTCATAGTTTAGGTTTCTTTTCTATGATTCAAACATCTTTTCTATGATTCAGACATCTTTTCTATGATTTAGATTTTTTTTTCTATGATTTAAAAATCTTTTTCATAGTTTAGGTATCTTTTCTATGATTAATGCATATTTTCTATGATTAGAAAATTTATTTCTTTCTTTCTTTTCTTTTTATGTTTTAAGCATCTTTTCTATATAAAAGTTTCATCATGTAGAATATTATATATTTCATAAAATCTTTAGGGTTTTTCTTGAAAATAAAAAAAAATTATCACTTAGTTATTTTTAAATAAAAATTTTAATTTGGCACTTTTCAAAAATTAGGTTTTTAGGTTTTTTTATATATATAATATTGGAATAAAAATTAGGCTTCTAAGGATTTTTCTTAATAAAAATAAAATGGTTAATAAAAATGTAAATTCAACCAATCATTATTTATAAAAAGAACTAACACATTAAAGTTTTCGAAAAGAACTATTACCTGATCCCGGCTAGCGGGTACGTAGGCACCTTCGGGGCGACGATAAAATATGTAGAAACTTAGGTTCTTTTTTTTTCTTTTGATTTTATTTATTTATTTATTTTAAATATTATAATTAGAAAAATAATCCTAATTTCGGTAATAAATAGTGGTACCTGTTAGGGTTTAATAGGTTAGTCTCCGAATTCGGAACCCTCTAGTTCTTTATTAAATTTGAAATCAAAGACCGGTAGCTAAATCGTAACCAATCCACCCAATTGGTTATGGTTATGGTTATGGTTACGTTTTCTTTTTCTTTTCCCGACTTCGGTTGGGTGGCGACTCCAAAAATTATTTTTAATAAAAAGCCATAATTTCTCAATTTCTTTAATCGAGAATTAATATTAAATGGGTTAGGGTTTAGTATTAATCAAGAAATGAGAAATCAATTTTAAATAAAAACCAAAAAATCAAGCTCGACAAAAATCAAAAGAAAATTTAGGGAGAGGTTAGAAGAGGAGAGAAACCAATTTTACCAAAAGTTGATAAATTATAGTGTAATTAAGGTTAGATAAGGAAACGAACACCAAATAAAGACCTGATATGGTGGTTGTTGAGGGTTCAAAGTTTGGCATGGTGGTGGTTTTAGCTAACCTACCCTTACCATCGGTGGTTGAAGAATTGAAAATGTGTGATTTTTTATTGTAAGTTACTATTTTTATTAAAAATATTAAACGACGTTAAAAAATTATGAAATTTAGTTTTCTTAGGTATTTTTACATGTAGAATCAGAATATCAAACCAATTTTTTAAAAAATAGAAGCGCTTTTATAGGTTCCTTAAAAATAAGCTTGATTCCAACAAATTTTGTATGAATTTTTAAAATTAGTAAATAATGTTATTTCGAGCTAATTTTTAGCATACGTATTCCTTATATGATATATTTAATTTACATAAAAATAATTTTTAATATACTATATGTTTATTATTTACTAAAATTATTTTTGTTGAATTTACCTTATTTTTATATGAAAGAAATAATGGATTTTTAATTGAATTCCTTAATAAATCTGATTTGTAATGACTTCTAAAACTTAGTTATGATTTTGGGAATATTCAATTTGGATCTTATAATTTTATTTGGTTATTTACCTAATTTAAGCTAATTTTTAGTAGAATCGAACATAAAATTAATATTTTAAAAAATAATATATATTAAACTATCTTTGTACTTCTGATGAACGAAATATAACACCTATAATTTATTGTGTATAATATATTTTTCGTAGCTTTAATGGAATTTGAGGTGTTAGTTGTATATATTATGTATAATATGTAATAAATATGTAGGTAAAAAGAGCATATTTAAGTTAATTTTGTAATTTAGGGTTAAATTGGTACAAATTTTGATTTAGGATGTATTTAAACATTTTGAGATAGTAGTTAGTGATGAAAGAAGGTATTTGAAGTATTGGAAATGTTAGATGTGCATGTTAAATGTATATTAGGTAATAATAGGTAATATGTAAATATAGGAAATTAATGAGTACAAAATATTATGTTAAAATTGATAATATTAAAACAATAATAATATAAAATAAATTTGATATGAAATGTAAATTTATATAATTATATAAAAAATATAAATTTTTCTTACATCAAGAATTAAATCGGTAGTTGAATTAGGAATTGGATATACTGTATAAATTAAAATACTAGTTAGAAGCTAAGTAACTAGAATACTAGTTAGAAGTTAAATAAGGGATTTAGGATACTTAAGTCTAATGTAATTAATTTCACATAGTGATTCGGAATAAGTTTTCTAAGGTTCACGTATGAAACCCGTGATAAAAAACTAAATTAGAACTTAGCCTAAATTAAAAATAATTATAAGAGACTTAAAAACTTGAATAATTAGGTATAATAAAAACCTAAACTGAAGATAACATAAAGAATTACAAAATAAAGCCTATATAAGATAGTTATATGAGTATTAAAACAACGTTTGTGTTATAGAGATTATCGGCGATGGTCCATATAAGTAGCACTTCAAGCGAGCAAGTAAGAAGTCCAAGTATGTTGAGATCATTACGCTATTGTATTTCAAAGTACTATTTTATTTTACTTGGAGGCTTGAAATTATACTTGATTGTGTTCGTTAGATAGTTGACTGTATGTATGCTTGTATGTGCGTGTTTCTGAATTTGATTGTATGATTCTAGTTTACTTTGTGTGATTTGTTTGAATTAATTGAACACTTTAAACTGGACCTAACTAAGTATATGACCTGTAAGTCTACAACGGACCTGTATAACAACCTATTAAGGGATATGCTAAGGTTCTATAGCCAAATACCGACCTCTTTGAAAGAGATGGTGTTGGATAGTATAACGAGTCCCTTCTTCATCCTTAGTCGAACTAAGTGATAGGAGAGAAGGTTATGGTAAGGGTGAAGTCAATGGTTTAAAAATAGTCGTGGGAGGATGGGTGTTTTAATTGTACAAGCCTGAGTTTGGTTGTAAGCTGTTGTATAAACATTGAAAACTCTTCAACCAGAATTAGAGCAGGTATAATTTCTCTAATCTCATGATGAACTAGATAATGTCAGGCAATTGCATTTGCTTGTACATGTATTACATCTAAGTAATTTGGTTGATAGTCATGTTTATGTTTGATATATAGTTTTAAGTATCCACTTAACTTACCGAGTAGTTCGTTGCTTACATCCCTATAGATATTATTGCAAGTGCTAGTTAGGAAGCGGTCTTATAATTACCTTGAAGCTAACAATTGTTGGATCTTCAGGAGTGGGGAAATAAATCTAAAGAAAAGTTATATTACTAAGGTCTTAGTTTTTACTTTAGAATCTGCAATTTTTAAATAATGTATTACTTAGATAATATATTGTTACGAAATTTTGTAAACATTAATTGTAATATTAGAATCCTAATATATATATATTTTCATATTTTCTTAGGTAAATAATTTGTTTAATTTATAAACTGTTTACTTTAAAGCGGATTAGTCATGGACGCCTTGTTTAAATAAGATCTAAGATAGCGGCTGCAAGATTAGTTTCTATCTTAGAATGGTTTGTACAATGAGATTGTTAAGACTCCACTATTTTGGGGGGTGACGGTTTTTGCACACCTTTGAAATCTTCCTTTATGAAAGAGATGGAATTATTGACCCTGATTTCCTTACCTTGAACTTTATAAATATATTGTATGGCGTTAGTCGAGCTCGAATAACTTGTCCAGCCTAAAGTGGAAAGTCTATCAACAAGAGTGTTTATCATACCATCCGATGCTCTATTGTTACATCCATTTCTCGCATCTCTTTTGGCCCAAAGAGGCCGTATTAGATTTTCTTGCTCATTACGTCATCTCTGGGTTGGTCATTCGATGTTCTTGGCATCATAGGCAAGGAACTTACCTAAATATCCTTATTAAATTGCATCCTCAATTGCATTTTTTTAGTTGAATACACTCATTAGTGTTGTGGCTTTTATTGTGATGAAAATCACAATATTTGTTAGAATTTATGTGTGATGGATTTCCTCTCATTCATTCTGGCCACTACAATACCCCCCTCTGATTGCGTACTTCCATTAATATATCAGAGATTGGATGATTGAATAAGGTATGAATAGAGTAAGTTTGGGTGTACAATTTCTTCCTTTCACTACTACTCCCTTCTCAAAATTGATCATTGCATACAGTAAGTTAGTTTTTCATGTTATTTTTCTTGTCATTCTTTCAATTACCTCTAGTTTGATTGACCTCACACTGAGCTTTAATATCTTCTTCCTATTGAATATAAGATGTAGCCTTAGCCTTGATATCTCCATGTAACTTAACTCAATCAATCACCATGTTAAGAGCAATGCTTACATCCAACTTTGGGATCTAAACCATCTCAGCCATAAACTGAGCTAAGTAGTATCCAATGGACTTGTTAGATCTTTGCTTTATGGTGTTAAGGATAGATGAATCCTTAACATGAAGCTTACTTACAAGGAAGTAATGTAAAAACACTTCTGTTGGGTCCTTAAAACATGAAATTGTGATTGGCTTCAAATGTTTAAACCATGTACTTGCTATATTCCCCATAGTTGAAGGGAACGGCTGATAAGCTACAACATCACCCAAGCTACAGAGTTTAGCCAAAGTGCAATAGTATTCAAGATGATCTTCTAGGTACTTTGTTCCATTGTATGTTTTGAATTAGGGTAATTTAATGTATCGTTGTAGACATCCCATTTTCGCCCTTACGTAATTTTATTATTTTTTTAGGGGTCTTAATTCAGAAAATAACAAAAAAAAAAAATTGAAAAATGATAAAAATACAAAAATGAAAAATTCTCAAATAAATAAAAAATTAAGAAAGAAAGATTAAAAAAAGATTAATTAGATTAAGTTGTTATAGGATCTTGACTAAATAATTGTTAAGAAAAAAGAATTATGATACAATGACGTATAATCTAAATAAATCAAGATTTATAAGATTCAAGTGTATTTCGTGTAATGATCCAATCAGAACTCATTCCACCAAAGTATCATCCACTTTGGCATAAAACACTGTACGGTTTTGTCTTCTAGTACAATTGCTTTTCAAGAGGTCACCCATCTGTCACCCATCTTGAGATTACTCCAGCATGACTCTAGAGTTTCAACGTACTCCGAGTCGTTACACCAAAAGATGCATTGATAATTAGAGTTCCTCCCTCCAGGCATGTAAAGGGTATTATAATCTATCCCTCTTACAGAACTGACGCCCTAATCAGTTTCGTTACACAGGTCCAAGATAACCACTAGGCAAGGCCTCACCCTTCTGCCTGGTAGATTGCTCTGAGACAATTTTATAATGACCCAGCCATAACTCCTTTTACCGAAGTATTGTCTACTTTAGCATGAAATACTGTATGGTTTTGTCTCCTGGTGCAGTTGTTTTCTAAGAAGTCACCCATCCTAAGATTGCTTAAGCATGAATACGCTTAACTTTGGAATTTCGACGTACTCCGAGCCGCTACACTAAAAGGTACCTCAATAATTAGAGTTCTCCTCTCCAGGCATGTAAGGGGTATTATATTTCGGATCTTTATCAATTTAGATTTGATTTGATCAGATTTGAAAGATTCGTTTCCAAATCTTATAAATAAGGGTTGCACAACACGAGATAAAAAATTTTCAATTACACATTATTTAAAAAACACCATCCTTATCTTTATTGAACACCTTACGCCATCGTGTACTGTATACATACACTCGTTTGGCCATCGCACATCATTACTACAAATTTCTGTAGCACAAGTAGCCCTAGTAGCCCTAGTCATAGCCATGATAACCCTTGCCCTCAACACATCTGTACGTCTTCCATTATACGACCATTGTACCAATAACCTAATACACACAGCACCAGCACGAGAACAGTAACCCCTGTCGACGTCACATGTGTATCACACATAACTCCCTCGGTCTAACAACTAAATCCACGAAACGTACGTTATTCTCCATCACCATCCACTGTACAGCTCTTCATTGACCACTTAACAGATCTAACATTGAAACAGTCCTCAGCAGCGCCCTAATTTTCAAACCGAACAACAGTTTACTCTTTCTCTTTCACCATCACTCGTATGCACCACGCTTACAAACAAAATCAGACTTACCGACAGCCATCAACTCAAGCCCTAAACTCCGTATACCCACACTTGCGGCCACCAAACATCGATCTCCCTTAATCACAATCACATGCCAATCATCAACCTGATGCATGCCAACTTAGTGTAGTATGATCCACAACTCTATTGAACACACTGCAAGCCCAACTGCACATGACAACACTCAACGGTTCACTCATGGTAGTGACACAATAACGTGACGCCCCTAACCCAAACATCGCCACAACCTCTAACTTTGAAAACCACTACAGACGGCTATCATTAGCTGTGGCGTTGAATTTAACCCCTATATGTCCAATACAAAACTCATCATTCCAGTTTTTCCCTTTCGTTCTAGGGTGTGAAATGGCTTGTATGAAGTCGACTTTTGCTGCTCTTCTTCTTCTCTACCTTGTAAGGACTGCGACTCACTTGGAGCTGCATCAACTAAAACCCGACACTTTGGATTCGACCCAATCGTGCCCTGCTTTGTTGACACTCATGCCCAACTTGGTAGTTTTATTTCTTTAGTTCTTCTTTTTACTTTATTTGTTAGATTTTTTTTTTAATTTATCTGGATTATTTATTTAATGATTTGTTTTAGTAGTTGACTTTAAAATATACAAAAGGAAAAAAATATTTTCGTTTAAGAACACCTAAGAAAAGTTGTTTTTCTAAAAATAAAAATGATAATATTTTTTTTTCAAACTAAGGCTTTTCCTTCAGGGATTTCAAAAAATAATAATAAAACTTCAAATTAAGACCCATTTTTTAGATTTTTTTAGTCAAAATAAATAAATTAAAAACATAAAGTCAATTGGTTTTCAAAATTAAAACAAATCAATAAGCTAAAGTTTTTGGAATGAACTACAAATGTTTGATTTTGACTAACGGGTGTATAAATACCTCTAGGGCGATGTAAAATTTGTAAAAAATTTAGTTTTTCATTTTTTTTTGTAAATTATGGCTCGAATTAATTATTTTTGTAAGATAAATGCAATTTAATTTATTTACAAGTGAGTGGATTCTTTTTAAATATTAAAAAGGGATTATTTTGGAAAATTAGTAACATTACATGTAATGGTTTAACAGGGTAGCTCTTGAACTTAAAAAATTTGGTTTTTTTAATTCTTTCCCAAAAGTTTTCAAAATGTAGGCTAGTAGTTAAATTAGAATAGATTCGTCTAATCGATTCTAATTTAATTACCTTTCACGATTTTATTTGGTGGCGACTCTAAAATTTTTCAAAATAAAAAAAAAATAGAGTTTTCTTTAATTTTAGTTGAGGGTTTTAATTGAATAGGTATAAGGATTAGTTTACATTAAGTTAAAGGAAATGAAATGAAATTAAAATAAGAAATCGAAAAACCAGGCTCGACAGTCATAATATTACTCCCTCTAATATTTTAAGAATAAAAAATCTCTTCTTTATTTGAAATTGTCTATTAATTGAGTTAGGGGAGCTGACATAAATGGTTTTGCATGGTGCTACGCCTCAAAGTCACAGAATTACAACAGTTCTACCATGTAAATCATTTTATGATAGTAACTAGCCTCACAGTACCTACCATAGATATAATCTGCATAAGACGTCGACGACTCCTCGCTTTGAAATAAACAGTTCAATTAAGTGTTTAGTTAAAATTACAATAATTATCACAAATTTTTAATCAACATACATAATCATATGTAAAGTCCACAGAACTTTCCAGGAAACTCTACATAAACATAACAATTCACTAATTTACATAACAACTATCGGTCTTTCATTCTTAAACTATAAAGGACACTCTAGCTACACATTCACTGCGAAGTGAATCGATCATTACACCTCAGGCTTAAACAGAACTAACCTCTGGATAATTGTAAGGCGGCATAATACTTGAATTATTTAGAAATCAGGACCTGCAAAAGGATCTATACGAGTATGAGCAACTATAGCTCAGTAAGTTGAATTAGAGACTCATGAGTATATACAAACAGAAACAAGATTATTAAACAATTATTTTCATGTAATGCCATAAGCAAGTGTCATTATACAACATAGTTCGGTCCGTGGCGAAATCAGAAAAATTTCACCTGCTTTAATCTGGGTTGAGGAGTTTCATGTTATGCAACAACTCACAACCAAACCTAGGTTTGTGCAATGGAGACACTGCTCCTCCTAAGACTATCTTTCAAACCAATGCCTTTATCCTCACCGCGACCTCCTCTCCTGTCACTTAGTTTGGTTAAGGATCAATTGCTATCCAGTGCTATCTTTATCGAAGGTATCGGTGTTTGGTTGGAAAATCCTAATGATCCTCTAAAGGGTTATAATGCATGACAATTTAGGTCATTAGAGTCGAATAAGATTAAATTTCATTTAGAGTGTTCAAACAATTTTACACTAATCCAGTCATAACACAAAATCAATCACATTACAAATTTTAACACAAATTCAGATACATCAAACATATGCATAAACTAATTACAATCACAACTATACACACTCCTAAGTCTCCAAGGACCATAAATAGTATTCTAATACAGCAAGTAATAACTCAACTTACTCGGAATTCTTAGTCGCTTGATCACTTAATTGCAAGCCGGTTTGTCTCTGGGTATCCTATAATACAAATAGGTCTTTTTAGTACTTATACTTTAATAATTCATATTCTAAGTTATAATTTAACTTATTTCTCCATGTATACCTATTATTTACTAATGATTCATTCTACCCTATTTCGGGATTTGGTTTTTAAATTAGATTCTAGTTTTGATTCTAGAATCTTAAATATGCTCAAATCCTAATGTAAAATTAATCACATTAAGCTTGAGTATTCTAATATCATATTGGGTTTTAATTTAGTGTTTTAAACTATTCGGTACACGCTAATTCTAATTAGGGTTCCTGATTTATTCTCGATGTGAGAAAATCTTACATTTTTTTATACAATTATCTAAAATTAATTTTTTTAGATTTATTATATACTAATTTTTATTATTATATTATTTAAATAAACCTAATTTTTCATATTTATTAAATTTCCAATTCTATATATTCTTAATTTCCTACAATTACCACATAATTCCTTCATTAATTACACTTAATACTCCAAAGGCTAGGATCAGGTTTCCACATCAAATATTAACATCTATAACTATCTAATTATTATCTAAATCGGTAATTAATGACTTAATCACCTAATGAACCCAAAATTACCTAATTTTTCTATCATTTTAGGGATAAAAATTTACTTAAAAATTTCAAAAAAATAAATTTAAAAAAATGGCTTTATATCACTGTTCTATATATCACTTAAGCATTCTATAAAAAAAATTTGAGTTCAAAACTAAACTTTAAGCCTATTTATTTCTAGTTCTAATCATACTCGGTTTTGCTTAATTTATTAGAAACCCTATATTTTTAGACTTAATTAAACTTAATCACTATTTTTCCTTAAATCTATATATAATAAAACATCAGAATAATAAATTTCATAATTTTGTAGGCAAAATAAATAATCTTAAGAAATTATACAAAATTAAAGTAAATGAGAGACTGACTCGATTCGATGACTTTTGGGCTTCCAACAGTAGTCCAGGTGTGTCGGCTGGTCCAGGCGGTAGGTCTGGAATAGGGTGGTGGTGGCGGCTCGGTCCCGGGTAGTGGTGGTGGTGTGTAGGTTTGGTTCACTAGCTTCTACTGCACAGATTTCCTTATTTTTTTTTCTAACCCTAATTTTTCTCTTCCAATTTCAATGCTCTTTATTTTTTTCTAACTTCTAATTTTCTAAAGGAGCTCTGTAATTTTTTTTCCTATTTATAGAGCTTTGTAGTAATTATTGTGCATTTAATTAGACAAGACATTGCCCAAATCTCTTATTTTTTGCCTTTTGTGTTACTTGATTTTGATTGGTTAATTTTTTTCTTCACTTCCTGACTTGCTACGACCAAATCCACATCATTCCTTATTCTTCTGATTTTTTCTTAATTAATTAATAATAATAAGTTTTTAGACAATTTAAGTAATTTCATGTGTTTTTATCTACATGTAAATACATGTGGGGTACATGTGAATATTTCCAATTATTATTTAAGTTATTCTATGATTTTTAGTATACATATAATCTATCTCTAGTAATTTATTAGTTATTAGATTACATTTTTTGCCTTTTCGATAATTAACAATTATTATACTTAAAATTTGAAAATTTTATAGTCTCCTATTTTATTACTCATTTTCTTAAATTCAAGTTTACGGGGTCATTTTTACTAATATTTCTATCTATAGTTTATAATTTAAGTTTGATCGGATCCTTTAATTGATTATTCTAAATTTTGTGTTCTAAGTTCAATCCTACGGTTATTTGGCTTAACTTTAAGGCTTACATATAGTTATCACTATGCCCTTGGTTTTGGTCTAGCTAACCATTTTTACGGAGAAGATTCAGAATCTTGTCATTTTTCTTATTGAGTTCCTGATTCTTTTTGGCTAAATTAGTGCAAAGCTACTTTAATCTAGCTAAATATTGTTTATCGGTATGCTTACTTTGCCCATAGGCTCCTAAGGTGACGTTTCGACGCCCTTAGGGTGATGATGGGCAGCACATAGGCAATGTGTGGGTGCCCACAGGCGATGCCTTGACCGCCCATGGACGCCTAAAGGCGAAGCACTGCTGACACCAGTCTGTTAATCCTCACTATGTCTGGACCTCGTAAGTTTCCCTGTATTGAGTCAAATTAAGCCACAGGCTCCACTCTCGATAGTGTCCTTTTGTCAATTCCTTTAAGTTTCAGCCTTGCGACCCGATTGGTCATCGTGCATGGTTGAAAAGCCAATGGCGTGAAGCTACCGTGCACTGTATTATGACTGAATGCCTATAAGTCAGAATCCGGGCTAAAAGCGATGCACGTACCCTACAATGAGTGATTACTGGGCGATGCTTGGGCGACATGTAGGCGCTCCATAGCCGTTGCATGGGCGAGCCTTGGGTGCTGTTCCTGTCAACACTCGAAGTATTAAGGAGAGGAATTAGTATTTATACTTGTTGTCATTCTTGTTTTTACCATGTGGGTAAATATTTGAAAAGAGACAATGCCAAATGTTGTTGGTTGATTTTGGTATGGAACTTTGATCCTACAAAAAGAAGAAAGAAAAGCTATAATGGGTAAGAGATAATGCTTAAGTAAGTGTCAAAGAGACAATGCCTAAGTAAGTGCATTTTCAAAATAAAGAAGGGAATAAGCAAGAAAACTTAGTATATTTAAGTGTCAAAGAAATCTTATTGTGCTTTCTTTCCCTTATTTATAAGCATGTATCTTATGTCTATAGTAACGAGAAGTTCTTGATGATGATTTACATGGTAGTTCCTTAATTAAGCACATGCTTCAATAATAGGAGTAGTGGGCGATTATGTAATGAAGTCGTATAAGGCCATAACTATCCGTGTTATTTTTTAAATTTAAACCAAATATATAAGTAGGCTAGACCCTTAGACTCATTGGATGAGTTGAGCCATCGAAGGTCATAATTGAAAATAGTAATGATTGACGGTTCTATAGCTGAGGTATTAAACAATATTGTTGGGTGAAAATTATGCTATTAATAATAATTTATATCTTAATTTTGCCACTTTTTACAATTATATCTAAAATTTCGATTTATTTAATTATATACCTAATTGAAGAATTGATCGTTACTGTTTACGTTTTAATTAATTCTAATTCATAATATTAGTTCAATTAATATGGTTAACCAATGGGTGGTTGCATTCTTCCTTAGGGGGTCATGCCACAACCTTAGAAGTATTACTTAACTTTAAGGCCGTGAAAGATCACTTATGGCTATAAGTGAGCCTTGTGACTCATATTTGTGAAGTGGGCTATGATTATAAAGAATGGTCGATAGCCACTTATAGAGCATTTTGTAACCTCATAAAACCTTGATGACTATTTTATTAGTTGATCATGTTGACCAAATTAACGGTGTAAATTTGAGTTAAGTGAAGTGTAAATGTCGATAACTAAATATTTAATTAAATGTATAATTAGATAAAAAGAAATTTTAGATATATAATTATAAAAACTATAACATGAACTTTTTAGAAATTACGTCATCAAATCATGATTCCATATAAAATATTTATAAGATTATTATAGGATTTTTTGCTGAATTTTTTTTTTGTCCCAATAGATTATTTCTTTATTGGCTAAATCCTCTCACCAGATATTGGAAAATGGAAAGTATCTTCCCGGTGTATTTGGATGGCCGGGAGGCCTCCTCCTCCTCCCTCCCTCCCCGGAACCCGCTACAGCTGAACCGTCCGGTCCAGCCCCTCCACAGAAAACCAAAAACCACACAAAATCCCCCCACGAAGCACAACACGCACCTTTCTCGACAACACTCGTCACACACACCCTCTCGCTCTCTCTCTCTCTCTCTCTCTCTCTCTCTCTCTCTCTCTCTCTCTCCTCCTCGTAGATCATTCACGATGTTCCGCTTCCTCTTCAAACTCAAGCCCTTAACTCAACCCCCTACCACCATCTCCTTCACTCCCAAACTCCAGTCTTTCTCCACCGTAACTCAGTCCGCCATAACCCTAGACCTCCTAGTCAAATCCTACGGCTTCTCCCCAGAATCCGCCCAAATCCTCTCCTCCTACATCGACCCAAAACTCACTACCAAGCCCAAGTTCGACACCCTTTATAACCTCTTCAAATCATACGGCTTTGCTCCCAAACACATTGCCACCATCATCACAAAGCACCCAACTTTCCTCCATACGGATGCCGACACGAAGTTCAAGCCTAAACTCGACCTATTCGTCCAAACGGGCCTCACGGGTGAGAAACTCGTCCATGTAATTACGAACGACACTCTTTTATTGAGGAGGAGTTTGGAGAATAGGTTGGCTCCTTGCATTGCTTGTTTGGAGAAGTTCTTTGGTAATAAAGAGGATGTTGTGAATCTTTTTATGGTGAAAAGAGGGACTTGGGTTCTGCATAAATTTAGTGAATATATGGAGGTTAATATCGATACCCTTCGGTCTCGCGGTGTGCCTGATTCGAGTATTGCAAAGTTGATTGCTGTTAGGCCTAGGACATTAGGGAGGGAACCGGCGAAGTTTAATGAGGTTTTACAGGAGGTTAGTGAGATGGGGTTGGATCCGGGTAGTTTGATGTTTATGTATGGGATTGTTACTTTGGCAGGGATGAAACCGGATAAATGGATGTCTAAGATTCAGGTTTTTAAGAAGTATGGGTGGTTGGACGGTCAGATTAGGACTTTGATCATGAAGCAGCCGAAGATTATGGACCCGTCATTGGAAAAAATCGATAAGTTGTTAAATTTTTTTATGAACAGTTTGGGATGGACTCCCGAGGATATTAGTAATTACCCTACTGTTTTGATGTCTAGTTATGAGAAGAAGATTTTGCCTCGTGTGTCTGTTCTTATGACTTTGTTGGCTGAGGGTCTGACGGGGAGTAAAAAGATTCCCGGTGCGCTTTTATTGGCTGAAGATAAGTTCACACAGAAGTATGTGATGAGTCATGTGGATAAATATCCTCATCTCTTGGATATGTACAGAAACATGGAAGTTTTGGCGCTTTGTAAAGTAATCGAGGTAATGTATAGATGAATATTCTTCTCTTATTGAATATAATTCCTGATTAGATCATAAGCTCTTACTTGTTTCTGCCTGTTACCTTCTTTTGCTAAAAAGCTATAGATTCTACTATGGAATTTCCAGGGTATTGATATAGTCCACGCATTTGTTCAGTGTAAGAAAATGTCTCTGGAAGTGTGATTTATGCTTTATTCTCGTAAAATGATCATGGCACTTTTTTAGATGATTGATCATGGCACATGCTGTTGCGATTGGGTGTGTGAAAGAAAGTATCTTATGCTAATTCTTTGCAGAAAGAAGGCAGAGTTTAATGTGAATACTGAAAGTAGCCACCAAAAATAAGGTGTATACTAAACAAAACATGCGTGAGTGCATTCTATGGAAGCAATGTGTGGCCAGAGAAGGAAAACAAATTGGGTTTTGTGATTTGTAAAGGTGCTATGGTAATTGAGTTCAGGTCATTGCATAGGCTTTTGAAGTCAACGCTATATTTCCAGTCTTGGAGTTCAATTCCAAGGATTCAATTCTTTGGAATTGGATCAACCATCCATTGTTTAGTAATTGATAAAGAATGGATAGGGATTGCTATTATCTTGTTTGGTTGACTTAAAATGAACTTCAAAACTAGCCCTTGTTTGGTTTACTAGGAATAGGATTCAAATTTCTTTGGAATTTAATTCTGATTCCGCAAGGATTCCTATTCTTATGTTCAATAGTCTTATTTATTTTTTTTCTTATCTTGCTATTAGAAGAGAATAGGGTATCAATTGCTAAATTAAGGAATGGGATTCAATCGAATTTAAGTAATAGGATTTCTTATGCAATTGGATCCTAGTGTTTCCCTAGTAAACAAACAAGGTCTAAGAGTTCTCACCTTGGTTTAAGAGGGTCAGATGAGAAACTAGTCTGTGATAACTTTGATGGGAAAGCTAGTGAAAATAATAGTTGATACTGTTGAAGTGCCGATAGGGAAGGGTTACTGCTGCATCTGAGAGACTAGCTAAGCAACTGAAGAGATGTTTAGAAATTTACAGTCGAAGCACTGAGGACAATGATGTATAAATTGAATGGTGTAATACTTACAATGATCTGGATAGTTCTCAGAGGAAATTAGTTAAATTACTTATACATCTCTAGTTGGACTTGATGAACAACTATAAGTGGGTTTCTCTGAAAGGAGGTGACACCTTGTAGGGTTAAAGTCATTAGGCGAGGGAAATTGTGACAGGATCTTAAATAGCTTCTAGTTGCTGGCCTAGTGACACTGAAGCCAGATTCTGAATTGTGTTTAGTGCCTTTATTGCCATGTTTGCCTATTTCAAATGAATATAAGTTTGGGCTCATTAGAGAGAACTCAACAATCCCAAAAGACAATTAATTTATGGAAGTAGCACTGGCCTTTTCTCATTGAATGTTTTCCTTGTAACTACAGAACAAGAAGTGGCTGTTATTTTCTACAATAACCATTCCTATTTCATCTCATATTACACATCTGCTATATAGTCAACTTCCACACAAATAATTTTCATCATATTCAAATGACAAATGCATAACCAATTAAATGCACACAACATTGACATTGCATACACATAAGCAGTAGATATGCCATACACTGTTGCTTACACATGCATAACATAGCTACCGTACACATGCCAATACAGCAAGTACCCTTTTGATGTACTTCCCTTTTTTGCATGGGTAGGCATGCTTGAAGGGATTGATTTCATATTGATTAGTGGTAACGTTACTCCTCCCTTCAAGAATGCATACGGCCTCATGTGTGAACCATGGATATGGTTGACAAATCATGTCAGCAACTTAATGTGGCCTCAGGTGGGCTTTCACTCCTTTCTCAGAAATCAAGTTTCCTATATATGAAACTTGTGATCAGCCAGAAGCACACTAGGATTGGTTAAAAAAGTCAGTGTTTTAGGAGAAGCATGAATATAGTGTGCAAATAATGCATGTGTTCCACCCATGACTTACTATGAAGCAATATACTGTCAAAAGATTAAATATCCCTTGGAAACCTCATTCACAAGTGCTTGAAAAGTCAAAGTAGTATCCATGAGACCAAATGGCATAAGAAGAAATTCAGTGGTCATTGTGAGCACAGAATGCTGTCTTTTCTATATAAGATGGCTTCACTCTCACTCGATGATAACATGAGCACGAGTCCAGTTTAGAGAAGTGGCAAGCAATGTAGGACTCTTCCAGCAACTCATCTATACTCGGAATAGCGAATATGTCCTTGATTGACTTTTGATTGAGTATGCGACAATTGATGCAAAATTGCCACGACTGATCCGCTTTCTTAATGAAGAAGTGAGAAGAAGAAAATGGAGATTGCCTTGGCTGAATGTTACCTTTCTCAAGCATTTTTTCACTCCTTTTGATTGTGAGGATATAGATGAGACAAGTGTTCCTGCTTGAAGCTGAATAGAATGTTCACATTGTCATGACGGTGTAATTCCTTGTGGAGGTTGGAAAATGCCTTCAGATTCATGCAATGACATCTAAAGAAGCCAAATAAAGCATGAGAATTTTTATTTTATTTTATTTTTTCTTGGGTTGAGAAAAAGGTTGGGGGGAAGGTTTTCATCTCATTGAGAGATTGGTGTTCATATTGCTAGGCTATAATAACCTTAACATAAGGCATGAGGTATTGGCAAAAAAATAAGGCTAGATAGGCAATTATACGAACTTTATCGTTAGGATATGTAGAAACTTGTTAGAGCAACAAAAAAAAGGATTTGTCAATTACATGATGCAGAAATAGTGGTTATCTGTCTATTTAATTTTTCTATTTTTTTGGATGAAATGTTAGACTTTGTATTTCATTAAAGAATCAATATTGGGGAAAACCCCACTTTACAAGGCTCAGATGGAACTCAATGGAAATATAAAAACTCGAGCAAAGCACTTATAAAAAGACAAAAGCATGCCGGGATCAAGAACTTGGCTAGACACAATCAAAGAGCACTATTATTAGCCAAAAAAAAAAAAGAAAGGATTATGCAAGTAACATCTGCTGCTGATCACGAGCTGAGACCAAGCCTTTTTTCATTCCTTTCTTTCCAAGCACAGTACACCTCAAAACCTGTGGCAATCTTCCAAGCTGATGATAACTGAGGGCCAATGTAATGTAATACTTCCTCCGAGATGTACTTTATGTGGTGTGTTTGGGCATAGCGACTTAAAGTATTCTAGCAGGATTTGGGTAATCATATAGAGGACTACCTTGGCTGCTTCTTGTGTTTGTTGTTTATTTAAGACATTGAGGGAATACAGAGCTTACTTTTGTAAGTTTAGAAAGGGTCATGAATCTGGCTTTGCAATTTTAGGAGTATGGGAAGAAGAGGATGAATCTGTTTTACTCTCTTAGGACTCTTGATTCTTATTTATATATGATACCCTTCCACTGGCCAACTCCTGACTATTTCACCCTCTTTTTTTTACCTAAATTTTATTTTCACCCCACCATAGAAGTAAAAAAAAAAAAAAAAAGACCCTCTTAACTAACTGCCACTCTTTTATAACCACTCACATGCACCAACTGCATTGCACGTACAACTATTCACACACCACTTGCATAGAATGCTAACTTGACTACACGTGCAAAAAACTACCCTGCCAAAGGCACTGCTTCTTATCCTTATCCTCATCTTGTCATTTATAAACACAAATGAAGTGCCCTTAGAGTCTTATCAGCAATTGGATGTGTAGCAGTGCGTGTTCCTTAGTATCTGTGTTCTGCATGCAAATGAGTATATATGTGTAATGTGGCATTTTCTAATAGAGGCAGTTGATGTGTGGTTGCTACTGTCCCGTAATTACTGTCTTATTGATCAGCATTATTTCGCCCCCCCCCCCCCCAAAAAAAAAAAAGATCAGCATTAAGCCAATAACAGAAGTGACAAATCTGAATCTCTCAAAAATATTTTCTATGAGATCATTGGGTTCTCTTTGGAAGGAGACCAAACTTTTAATCTTTCAAAACAGGCAAGCACAGAAGGAAAATTGATAAGATAATTTGTTGTTGGATCTATTTGAAACCTTCTTGTTGGATGATTCACAACAATTTCAGGTTCTATTCTAACCTATGTTTAGTTGAATTTTTCCCTCGCTTCCCCATATTGAAAGTAGTGTTTGGGCTCATTAGAGAAAACCGAAGATCTCATAAAATTCAAGAGTTTGAAATGAAAGTGGGGTTACTTTCATTTCTGCAATTTCCTTCCATTATGCAGCAAACATAGCAGTAACCATACCATAACTGCTCCCCTATTTTCTCCATTTTGATTTTAAACTCACTCCCTAAAATTACTCTTAACATTACACGTTGTATAACTGCACAACTACCCCGAATACAACACACTTTAACCAACAATACCAACTAACTACCATGTATATAAACTGATAAAACACCCATGTTTACAGTTTGATGCACATAATTAAAGGACTCACTTAAACAAATACTTAAAAACACTTAATAAATCACAACTAATTCTTCCCTCTCTTATTCCTGCGTGTGTATGCTTGCTGAAAGGGAGTAACAAGCTTCCTAATATTATTACTGAACCTGAACATACTCTGGAAAGGCTAAAAACAAGAAATTGGGAGCAATCTTTTAACAATTCCATATGTGATGCTTCATTTGATTAATGATACTCATTGGGCAGGTAGGTGTGGATGGTTAATGAACTTGCGTGGCACAGATGACTTACCTCGCATAAGAATGATGAAAATGATTGGAGGATATTATATTAACCAAAATGTTGCTCTATTTTCTAACTTGAAAAATATAGGAGGGATCCTTAGATATCTGATTGAAGTGAACCTTCCATGTATTTAAGGGTTTTTGAAATGATATCATGCATTTTGGATTCTATTGCGCTCATAAATGCTAAGGTTCTAGTTCTTCAACAATATTGATGAGAATTCAGGACTACGTATGCACTCCATAATGAGTTTTGGAACTTATCTGGGGATTCTATTGTTTTTATCATCGAATGGACAAAATCCCAAGCTACCCTATCTTAGGTGTTACCATTATCAATTTTCAGAGTGCTGTGGAGTACCTCTTATCTTATTGGTAGCATTGCAAAAATTTCTTGTGGATTAGAGTTGCCCTAAATAAATCCTGAGATCAGAATGTTGTTGATGGTCCTGCATGCTCAAGAAATGTTTACTGCTCTATTTTAACTGGGGGTGGGGCCCTCTCTTTTGGGTCTTGCACTAATATCTTGAAGATGCATTTGCATAGTCATCACAGTACACATCTTCTAAAGCATAGAGTGATTTCAGCTCATGGAAATCTTGGGTGCTTTCCTGCTGTGTTAGTTGAACTATCTATCAAATTGATACATGCTGTTTGTAAATCTCTTTGGACTTCATCATCCACGTTCTGTTGTGGAAAAGCGATATCTGCAATCTGCATGTGTTGGATGCTTTACTTTAATCTGTTAATTTTCCTTGAGACAATAAATATTGGAAGCTTGACCAAAGATTTGAGAAAAGTGAGGTCTCTGCCAACACAGCATGAAAAGTGCTCCAAAGTTGAGTTGTGTTATTGTCAACTGGGATTATCGATATTTTAATATTCTAAATAATGAGGTAATCGCGTCAATTGGGATAATCAATATTTTAATATTTGAAATAATGAAATAGGTTTGCACTTTATTTGGTACAGTGGACTATTACTGGGCTCTTTGCTGCTTCTGAGGAGTGTAAAATCACCTGCCTTACATTTTGCGGTTATTGAGTCGATGGCGGTTGGGAAATGCTAGCCAGTGAAATTCTAGGACTAGCTGTGTTCTATCTTTATCAAGTTTGTTTTATACTAGCTCTATTCTCTGTCATGGTTCCACTTATGATTTTTCTTTTTCCAAGAGATTTAGTTGTTGACGTCCTTTGTACTCCTTGAGGAGGTTTAGGTGATTTTTCTGGCTGTGGCATTTTTAGTTTTGGTTTGTTCCAGAGGTTCTTTGGTGGCTGAATCATGGATTGATTTCCTAGAGTAATTTCTAGAGTTGAAGGTTCTGGTCAAATATATGCTAACGAATCATCTTCAAACGAAAACAGCTGTTTGTTTTGAAGCATCGTGACAGATGAATCTTATAGTTTTTGTGCTTGTGATTCCTTTATAGTTTCAAAATGTTTCTGGTACCTCGCTGGTTGATTTACTGCTGTTGGTTTTTCTGCATTGGCTCAGCAGATAGGCACGCTTATGCTTGCTTCTAAATTTTGTTGTTGAATTGCAGGACATGTCGAAGAGAGTGGCTGAACAGCGGTTGTGAAAAAATTTGGATCAAAGTCTCCATCGGAGGTGCATTCCATGTTTTTATTTTTTTATGATGCATCATATGTTTTTCCTTCTTACTGGACACAAAATTTGTTGTTGACTTGATGAGAAAGCTTTTCATAAATTTTTTCTTTTGGAAAAACCTATTCAGTTTTTGTTGCGTGGTTTTGTATTGCAGTCCAGATGGGATTTGGTATGATATCTTCCTAAGGTTTTATAGTTCAGTGGGGAATAGGAAAGTCAAGAACAAAGTGAATGTGTTGATTTTGATGAAGTGGAAATCCAAATCATAATCATCCCAACATGAGGTGGAGTCACATGAAAATTGACTTGATCATGATCTTGAGTTAATCTGTTGGTTGTGTTCCATAAGGAATTAGGGGTCAAAGAATTAGAGAGTATAGGAATTCTAGACCACGGGGCTAGCTTTTCTCTGTATCGTTATCTGTTTTTGATATGTGATCTGTTTAATATCCGCGATGTGTATGTTGGTCTTTTATTCGTTTTTCTCTTATTTGCTCGGTTCAAAAACTGATGCAGCCACAAGATCAAAGGAAAAGCTTTCTCTGTCAAGCTTCATATGGTGTTGCTGGACAATTTACAGCATTTATAGCACGTCATATGTGGTTTCCAAAGAACTTGAATTTTTTTTTTTTTGGGAATTATTTAGGATTCTTTTCAAAGGTGGTTGTAAGGCGAGACCAAGGGACTTCGATTTCTTAGCACAGAATGCCAATTACTGAGTATGGCAGAGACATTAAGATACTTGCTAACCTTGTAAATTCATTTCCAAGCATGACTATCTTTTGTGTTTTGACCAATTGGCCCATAAATTCTTTTGGAATGAAACCTAAGGAACAAACGAAAATCATTGGATTCCTTGAATGTCATGTATGTAAATCGAAAGAATACAAGAGAAATCAAGCCTCAAGCCTTTTCAACTTGAATGGGCAGCATGGGAACTTAGTTTGGGAAAAATCCTTTGGGATCAATTGTGTAAACGTAAATATACTAAATATCATTTCTTTTTTCCCCAACGGTATTACAGCTTGAGGAGAAAGATTAATATTCATTTTGTTATATTACAACGGTTTTATTGTCAAATATCATTTCTAATCCCTTTTATTGCCACCATGCTATCAGGAAGTACAATGCGAAGACAAGCCTTATTAGCTAACAAATGATAAATCACCTTCGTGAATGGTAAAGATAACAAATTTTTGGCAATGATAAATAGATATCAGATAGGACTGTCGGATCGATGATTCATGGACCTACATATAAACATAAAGAATCTCTCAATGTTTTTGTTGATTGGAGAAGTATCTTTTCCTTCCTTATGGATCAAAAGTTGCATTTTAAGGAACTTTTTTTGTGTGTCATTAATATCTTAAGAAATTCTTTTCTTCAAAGAATTTTTATAAAAGTGTTTTAATAATTTTCTAATATTTCTGTAGGTCTCGATAAGAATATTCAATCAATCAAAAATTAAAAAGAATATATATATATATATATATATATATCCTCTTTAGTTCTTTCCCCTCTCTCTATTAAAAAAGATTTTAATAGTATTACGATATGTGATAAATTGATGAATAGCATGTAAGTATTATTGAAATTTTGATATATGTATATATAATCGGTATTTTTTTAATAAATACATTTCTTTATTATCAAATATTTATATATAAATATTAATAAAATTTTGATACTTATATATATAATTAGTACTTTTTCAATAAATATGTTTCTTTATTATCAAATGTTTATAAATTATTGGTACTTATACATTGCATATTGATTTTTTTTTTTTCTCTCTACTTGCAAAGCCAATTTATCTCATGAGTATATTAATATTAAAACTTTTGCTGCTTCCGTTAGGTACGAGATCCTTGCATTATCAACATAATTTTCATGCTGTAGGACAATAACAGGCTAGTGTGTCAACGCCATTATGTCCCCAAAATTTAATTGAACTCTACTTTTTTGAAGTGACAATTTCAATTCTAAGAACTCGTGATTCTTGGAGCCGGTACTCCTTAACTTCTTCACGCCGGTACTCCTTAACTTCTTCACGTGTTAAATCGATATATGGTCCTAAGATAACAAATTGGCAGACCAAAATTTATGAATAATTGACCTGTTTTTGCTTTATTGAAGCTATATTTCATACATGAATAATGGTCGGTTTTAAGGGTCAATGTGAAGCATGTCTCACAGCACAACCTTGTGTTTCACAAATTCCCAAGGATCGTAATCATTTCTCCATCATATTGGAAAAATAATCATACACTTAGAAAAAAATATAAAAATGATATTTCGGGTTACTTTTTCTATTTGACCCATTCACTTTATTTATTTATTTTTTTCTTAAAATCCCTACGTGACCCACCTTTTATAAATGATTAAGATTTTCTAATTCCATCTATGTTAACAAAGATTAATATTAGTTTCACATATGTATAACTTTTTAATAAACAATCCATCTAAGAAATTTTTAATGGAATGAAAATGATAGTGCTTTTTCAAAAGGTCTACTCCTAGAATAGAAAAAGTTATAAGTGAAAGAATAAAACAGAAAAATAACAAAACATAAATGACTCGGATAGAAAAATTATAAGGTGATAAACTTCAATCGAAAGGAAGTTAAAAATGAAAGGCTATTTTTATATTTTTCTACTTTGCAAATTCAATTATAATGACATGAAAATAGTTTCTATCTTAATATTAAGAATGGTGATTTGGTATGTCTTATTCAACTTGCCCCATTCGAAACTAGTATACACTAATGGTATAATGGTGAGTTCTTGACCTTTATGTTTGGATACTTATTTCTTTAACTATTCAAAAGTGTATTCAAACCTAAAGAATTAAAGATTAATCCACCTACAATGGTAAAGGTTGATTAATTAGCCACTCAAAGTGTATAAACCAATCAAGCCAAATAGGGTTGGTCAACTAACTAACCCCAGCCGATTAACCAACAAGGCTTGTGTCGATGATAAACCTAGAAAAGGGTTGGGTTCGACTCATGAACCGGACTGGAATTGGCTTGGACTTGTGAGCCATGAGCTTGACTTGCTGGGTATAAGCCCTAAAGCCAAGCTAAATAACCGTAGGGCTGTACTTAGAACCCAAGGTTTAAGGCGATCGGTTAAAGGATCCGATCAAACCCAAATTATAAACTATTAAGAGGAATATTAGTAAAACTGACCCCGTAAACTTAAATTTAAGAAAATAAGTAATAAAATAAGAGACTATAAAATTTTCAAATTCTAAGCATAATAAGTATTAATTACCGAAAATGCGAAAAGTGTAATGAAATAACTAATAAATTGCTAGAGATAGATTATATGTATACTAAAAATTTTAGAATGACCAAAATAATAGTTAGGAATGTTCACGTGTACACCACATGTATTTACGTGTAGAAAAAAAATACGCGTATTTACCTAAATTGGCCAAAAACTAAGCAAATAATTAAAGAAAATTATAAAATAATTATAGAAAAATCAGAAGATGATAAGCTGAACCAAGATCAAGTCGTGATAGGTTCAAACCAGAAAAAGAAAAATTAACCAATCAAATTTGGACAACCTAAAAGCCAAAAATCAAGGAATTGGGGCAAAGTCTTATCAAATTAATGCAAATTAATTGCTACAATTGTCTATAAATAGGGGAAAAATTTTCAAAAGTCATTTGGTCAGTTTAGGATCTGAAAAAAATTAAAACATTGAAAAAATCGAGAAAAAAAAGAAAACTGTACAGATTAGGCAAGTGAACCAAACGAATCATTCACCACCACCTGGGACCGAACCACCACCACCACCCTACACTAGAACCACCGCCTGGACCGGGCGACAACTTTGGACCGGGCTTGGACGGCCAGAAAGCTTTGGACAGGTTAGTCTCTTAAATGACCCGATTTTGAATAATTTTGTAAAATTAGTTATTTTGCCCAGAAAATTATGAAACTTGTTATTATGAGGTTTTATTGTATGTAGATTTAGGGAAAAATATTGATTACATTTAATTAAATCTGTAATTATAGGGTCCCTAACAAATTGCTCAAAACCAAGCATGACTAAACCGGAAAATAAATATGCTTAGAGGTGTAGTTTGGAGTTCAAAATTTTTTTGTAGGATGCTCATATGATGTAGAATAGTGCTATGAAGCCATTTTTTTAAAATTAATTTTTGAAATTTTTAAGTTAATTTTTAGCCTTATAATGATGGGAAAATTAGGTGATTTAGGGTTAATTAGGTAATTAGGATGTTAATTACTGATTAAGATATTAATTATGTGTTTAAGGATGTTAATCTCTAAAGTGGAACCCTAATCCTAGCCTTTAGGTATTAAGTATGGTTAATTAGGGAAATTAGGTAAGTAATATAAGAAATTAGTAATATGTGATATTGTAAATTAATAAATCTAAAAAAAAAATAAAGTTATTTAGATAATATTATAATAGAAATCAGAAAAATAATAAATCTAAAAATAACAATTAATCTTAAGAAAAAGTCTCAAAATGTAAGATTTTTACACATCGTGAATAAATCCGATACTGCAATTAGGATTAGCGTGTACCAAATAGATTAGAATACCAAATTACGACCCAATATGATATTTGGACACTCGAGCTTAATGTGATTAATTTCACATTAGGATTCGAGTATATTTCAGGCTTAGAAATCAAAGTTTAAAATCTCATTTAGGATTTGAACACCGAAATAGAGTACACGAATCATTAGGACGTAATGAGCATGCACGGACAAAAATGAATTAAAATATAACTTAGAATATGAAACTGTAAATTTTAAGTACTAAAAAGACCTATTTGTATTATAGGACATCCAGAGACAAAATCAGCTTGCAATTAAGGGATCAAGCGATCGAGTAAATCCAAGTAAGTTGGGTTATTGCTTATTGTAATAGAGTACTAGTTTAATAGTACTCGGAGACTTAGGCTTGTATATGATTGTAATTGTAAGTAGTTACGCATGTGTTTGATGTATCTGAATTCGTGCTGAATTTGTATTGTGAGTGATTCTGTGACTGATTGAATTAGTATGAAATTGTTTGACCACCCTAAATGGAATTTAATATTAGTTGACCCCAAATAATTAATAATGTCATGCATTGCAACCCATTAGGGGATTATAGGATTCTCCAACCAAATACCGACCCCTTCGAAAGGGATAGCGTAGGATTGAAAAATGGTCCCTTCTTCATCCTTAGTCGAACTAAGTGACAAGAGAGGAGGTCGCGGCGAGGGTGAAGTCAATGGTTCGAAGGTAGTCGCGGGAGGAGCGAGGTCTCCATTGCACAAGCCTGGGTTTGGTTGTGAGCTGCTGCATAACATAGAAACTCCTCAACCCGGATTGGAGCGGGCGAAATTTCTCTGATTTCACAACGGACAGGACTACGTTGTGCGATGACACTTGATTGCTACATTGCATAAAAATAATTGTTTGATAACCTTGTTTGTGCTTGTATGCATTCATGAGACTCCAATTCAACTTACTGAGCTGTAGTTGCTCATACCCTTATAAATCCTTTTGCAGGTTCTGATTTCTGAACACTTAAAGCACTATGCTGCCTTACAATTACCCAGAGGTTAGTCTGTTGGAAGTCAGGGGTATGAGGATCAAGTTACTTAGTATAGTGTTTAACTAGAGTAATCATATAATTAAGAATGAAAGACTGGTAGTTATTCTGTAATCTAGTAAACTGTTATGTGATGTAAAACTTCCTGGAAAGCTCTGTGGACATATATATATATATATAATATTGTACATGTTATTAGAAATTTGTACTATTTATTATAATTGTAGTTTAATTGTTAATCGGACTGTTTACTTTAAAGCGAGGAATCGTCGATGCCTTGTGTAGGTCATGTCTATGGTAGGCACTGTGAGGCCAGTTATTATCATAGAATGGTTTACACGGCGGGACTGTTGCGACTCTGCGACTTCGGGGCGTAACACTGGGTTTGATGGGTTGGCACGGTTCAATGTGTTAGATCCATTGGGTTGGTGGGTCCAAGCACGGGTTAAAGAAACTGGCTGTTTAACCAGCCGGTTTTAACCTAGAAATTAAAAAAAAATACAAAAAAAGGGTTAAAGAAAGTTTTTTGTAAATTAAATTTAAGTATTCTCTTTAAAAAAAATATAAAATAAAATTGAATATATATTATTACTTATATTTATAAGTTGAAATGAAAACTAAATAATATATACGAGTTTATAAAAAAAATTTATTAAAGCCCGTATATTTTAATGTTGGTAAAAGTAAATAGTTATAGTGTAAAATATATTATTTTAACTACTAAAGGAGTTTTTCGACCAAAAAAAAAAGGCTACTAAAAGAATTTGGGGCATAAAATATTATAAGTTTCATATAATCTTGCTTAATTTTTCAAAGAGCAATTACCTTTGTAAATAATATATTTTAATGATTTATAAAAATGTAAGTATATTTATAATTTAATACTATTAAAAGTTATAAGGAATATTTTTATGTCATATATAAAATGACGAGTGTATTATAGATATTAGATAAATGATATTCTCTTTATAATATTACTTCAATTCACATATAAATTATATTGTCTTTTGAAATTTCCTTTGAAGTAATAAAAGAGCACAATAAGCATTACTAGTCACAAATTAAGTTACATATTAATTATATCGATAAGCTTTCCATGATATGTTGTTTATAAAAAGATGTTTACTTACTCAATTCACTATTTATGGGTATAAAGTAATAATTATAAATTATTGAAAATGCAAATTATTAATATCGTCTCTAACAATTAATAGGGTATGAGTCATTAATCTTAACACACAATAATTAATAGAGTAAAATAGTCAAAATTTTAAACTTTTATAATTTATTAATGGTTTTTTTTTTCAAATTAAAAATAAAGATAAAACAAGATTTTTTTCCCAATTAAAAAATAAAAAATTTTGGATGGTTCAGAAGCCAAAAATCGATTCGAAACTGGCCTAAGGTTGGTTGATCCTAGTTCAAGGGGGATTGGGCCCTTGACCTAGTGGGTCTAGGTTAGGTTTGACTTGACCTTAGGTTTAGTTGCTGACGTTTTCTCTACCCCTTTTTGATATGTTGACTTGGTACTTATATAATCCTAAATCTAAAGTGCATTTTCCATAAATTATTGATAAGCATATGTGATTATCATGTTTGCATTTTCCATAAATGAAAGTACTCCATAATTTATATCAGCATTTGATAGTGTAATTTATCATTGATTATTGATAAGCATATATGATTATCATGTTTTCATGTTTGTGCATGTGAGTTTACTATTTAGAATGATACTTAAATTATTGAAGCCAATTAATGGAATACTAGTTGTAGTTGCTCCTATGTTAGGAGGAGTGGAAGCATTAGGGTACGAAATAGATGTTATGGATCGATAGCTATATCGTTTTGTAGGGATAGTAATTCGAGGAGATCCAATGATAGTTTAGGCATTAAACCGACTATAGTGATACAAGTTAATCTTCTTGAAGGAAGTGGTAAACGAGTTGCAATGGTGCAATGGGGTGACATTTTAGACAATTATTATAGATTAGTTATACCAATGATTGATCCAATAGTGAAAGTGTGAGGAGACGACTTTGAGGCCATAGTCTCATCTTTATATTTATGTATATTTTTGTTATATTTTGTGCTTAGGAGTTAAGAGACTCTAAGTCTTAGAAGGACAAAACTATATTATGTGTTGGGTAAATTGTGAAAATGTGACTTGTGTTATTGGGCTTTTGCAAAGATATGACTTGAGTTTTCATTTTTGATAAATAGACTTCTTAAGTCTCTTAATTTTATGTTAATTATATAAAAGGACATATTGCATCTTTTTACTAGTTGCTCCAATTATTAAATAGTACAAATAAACAATATTAATACATTTTAATAAGAGATAGAGAAAATAAGATAAAATAGAGAAAACTTGGGAAAAAAAAAGTAACACTTCATTTTCCAGCTACCCCTAGCCTTAGAGTAGCCAAAAGACGGTAAAACTTAGACTTAGGTTGTGACTTACCACTAAAGGTGGATTATGTGACCTACACATGATAATAGACAACTACCCACCACCAAGAAAATTAAAGAAAAAAAAAAGGAAAAATAGCTAAAACCCCGAATAGGTATATATCAGGTCACTTGACTTGTTCTGATTTTTAGCCCAATGATATGAGTTACCTTTTTGTAACTTACTAATCTTGCCCAGCACTTTAGTGCTTTATAAGCTAGTATGCATCATCAGCTCAGTATTAGATGAAACTAAGGGTGGGTAAGTCTTTAATGGGCATCTTACTCACAGGAAGTGGTTATAAAATTAAGAATTGAGCTTCTAGAATCTAGAGATAGAGTAGGACTTTAAGATAATAAATCAAGTTTAAGTGGCTTTCTTTAGCGATGCTTGGAAAGGCTTTACAAGCGATTGCATCATTGCAACCGTGTAAGTTCATCATTGACTAAAAGTACGATAGGTAGTGATTAAGGTCATTAGTGCCATTGTAAAACTCCATGATAAGTGTAAGCCCCAAAGTTCAGCCAAGTAACCGTAGGATTGAACTTAGAACTCAAGGTTTAGGGCGATCGGTTAAAAGATCCGATCAAACCCAAATTATAAACTATTGAGAAGAATATTAGTAAAAATGACCTCATAAACTTAAATTTAAGAAAATAAGTAGTAAAATAGGAGACTATAAAATTTTCAAATTTTAAGCATAATAACTGCTAATTACCAAAAAGGCAAAAAGTGTAATATAATAACTAATAAATTATTAGAGATAGATTATATGTATACTAAAAATTTTAGAATGACCAAAATAATATTTAGGAATGTTCACGTGTACCCCACATGTATTTACGCGTAGATAAAAATACGCATAATTACTAAAATTGGCCGAAAACTAAGCAAGTAATTAAAGAAAATTATAAAATAATTATGGAAAAATCAGAAAAAAATCAGAAGAGGATAAGATGCATCAATATCAGGTCGTGGCATGTCAGGATAAGAAAAAGAAAAATTAGCCAATAAAAATTGAACAACACAAAAGCAAAAAATTAAGGAATTTGGACAAAGTCTTGTCAAATTAATGCATATTAATTACAGAAAATGTCTATAAATAGGGAAAAAATTTACAGAGCTCATTTGGACAGTTTGGAAAGTGAGAAAATTAGGGAGAGTCGAAAATTCGAGAGAAAATCCAGAAAATAAAAAAAATAAGAAAAACTGTGCAGTTAAGGGTTTTAAAAGGAACCCACACCAGAAGAGGAGCTGGAAGTGGACGGCCACCACCAACACACGGTGGTGGCAGCGCCCAGGCCGGCTGACAAGGCCATGGTGGCCCGAGGTGGGCGGAGACACCAAAACCGGTGAGTCCAAATTCTATCCCGATTCTTGTGAAATTTTGTAAAAATAGTAAATATAATTATAAAATTATGAATTTTGTTATTCTGGTATATTTTTGTATGTAGTTTGTAGGAAAAATATTATTTAGATGAAAAAATGTCCCGTAATATAGGGTCCTTAAGAAATCATGCAAAACCGAGCACATTTCGGTTTAGAAATAAATGACCTTAGGAGTGTAGTTTCAAGCCCAAAATTTTTCTGTAGATTACTTAGATGATATAGAATAGTTCTATGAAGCCCTTTTTCAAAAATTAATTTTCTAAATTTTTAGATAATTTTTTAGGCTCTAAAAAGAGGCATAAAATGGGTAATTTAGGGTTAATTATGTAATTAAATGATTAATTTATGATTTAGTGAATAATTACATGTTTTAGGATGTTAAGATCTGATGGAGTATGATACTTATAGCATTTAGGGTGTTAGATGTAATTATTAGGTTAATTATGTAGTAAATTAGTAATAGAAAAACATAGTAAATTATGAGTTAATTTTGTAAATTAGAATAATTAGGTGTAAAACCTGATTTAGGATGGATTTAGACATTTTGAAATAATAATTGGTGTTTAGAGATGGTAATTAGGGTAATAGAAATATTAGAAATGCATTATGTGCATAATATGCAATAATGCATAATGTGTAATTATTGAAAATATAATAAATAGAAAATATTATAATAAAAATTGATATTTTGAGAATAATAAAAATGCACAATAAATCTGATAGGAAACTTGAATTTATGGAATTATATGAAAAATGTAAAAATTTGTCACATTAGGAGTGAATTCGGTACACTGATATGGATTTAAGTGTACCGAGTAAAATAAACACTGACAAAGGGTAATTATGGTATTTAGGTTATCGGGAAATAATGTGATTAATTTCACATTATGGGTTGAAACTAATTTCTAGGGTTGGAATATAAAACGCTACTTAAAAATCGAACTAAAAACCTGGTTTAGAAATCGATGCGAAAACCGAACCTGAACCTAACCCCAAACCTAGAATAATTGTAAAAGACTTAATACCTAGATAATTGGGCATATTAAACCCTAAACAAAACCTAACAAGAAGCACTATAGGATAAAACGAACCTATAACAATTATATGAAAAGCTGAAACCACGTTCGTATTATAGGGATAACCGGCGATGGCCTGAGCAAATCGGACCTCGAGTGAACGAGCGAGGAGTCGAGGTAAGTTGGGATTAATACGATGCTGTATTTTGGGAGGCTTAAGATTATGCTTGGTTGTGCTTGTTAGATAGTTGAATGTATGCATGTGCTTGATTATGGGTGATGCCATGATTCTGTTTATTGCTCTGGTACATACTGTATGAATTGTATGTAATGATTGATCACCCTAAACTGGACCTAATCAAATATACGACCAGTAATCATAATCGAGCATGCATGGCAACCCGTTAGGGGATTTAGGACTCTCCGGCCAAATACCGATCCCTTCGGAAGGGATAGCGCAGGATTGCAAAATGGTCCCTTCTTCATCCTCAGTCGAACTAAGTGACAGGAGAGGAGGTCGCGGCGGGGGTGAAGACAGTGGTTCGAAGGTAGTCGCGGGAGGAGCAAGGTCTCCATTACACAAGCCTGGGTTTGGTCGTGAGCTGTTGCATTAACGGTAACTCCTCAACCCGGATTAGAGCGGGCGCAATTTCTCTAATCTCACGACGGGCCGGACAACGTCGTGCGATGGCATTTGCTTGCACATGCATTGCACCTAATAAGTGATTGAAAACCTTGTTGCGTGTATGGTATAGTTTTAAGTCCTCCGTCCTAACTTACTGAGCTGTGGTTGCTCACATCCCTATAGACATCGTGCAGGTGCTGGCTAAGAAGCGGCAACAACTACTCTGAAGCTAGCAACTGCTGGATCCTGGGGAGTGAGGAAAAACATTGAAGAATCAAAACATGTTTTACTTTTCATTTCTGATTAATGTAATAACTGAATTATAGTGACTATATATAACTTTTCTCACTTTCTTAAATTATTTGTTTAAATTACAAATTGTCTACTTCAAAGCGGGTTAGTCGTGGACGCCTTGTGTAGATCAGGTCTAAGATAGCGGTTGTAAGGCCAACTTCTATCTTAGGGCAGTTTACACGGCGGGGGCTGTTACGACTCTACCGCTTCAGGGCGTGACAATAAGGATCCTAGTCTAAGGTGATGGCAACTCATTCTGAATCTCCTTAATGAAGGAGGATTAACCAATGGAGGATTGGCTAAAGGAGTCTTTTTTTTTTTTTATGTATCTCAGTTTGGAGAGCTTTCTATTATACTCCCCATGCTCATCTATACTCTGTTAGCTAAGATCGGTGGGAATTGACCTTAAAGGAGGTCGGGGTGGTTATTTGACCTAGGGCTAGAGCGTAACTATGCGTAGCTATTGGGGCTATGAGTGAATCAATCAGAGGGTTATTTTTAGTTACAAGTGATGGTGGTAGTGCTGGGGCATTATTGTTATAGACGTCATTCTTGAGTGGTGGAGGGATGTCTTGTTGTTCCTTTTCATTGCGCTCGATTCTTAGCTCTTGGTTCTCTACTTACAGCTTAACTCAAAGTTACTCCATTCGAGCGAAATGCTTAGGATTAGTCTACTTAGCTATTGAAGCTCGTTGTGGAGGTGGATTGGGATATAGTATTTCCAGTTGTTGGATTGAGCTATTGCGCAATCGCATTAATGTTGTCTTATAGGTTGGAGTGGGTTTTTCGTGATCTTTTAGCCTTTTGTGGTTGTGGAATTCACAATTAGATGGAGCTAAATATTGTTATGAGAATTTTGTAAGGTGATCAAGGTTGGAGGCTACTTGTAAAATGAGCAAACATAAGCTAAGAATGGGTACGAAGGTGATTTCAGTGTGGTTATTCTAACACTTAAGTTAGTAAGGTGTTTGAGAGAGGGTAAATATGTATAGTGTAAATGAGAGAGACAGTAAGAGTTGGAATCCTTTTACCTCTAACCTTGATTTGCGATTTATAAGTCTAAGAGCAAGTTATTTCCTGAAGGAGATAATGATAGCCATGGACTTTCCTCATTTACACAAGTTGTTCTCTCTAGCTTTCTTTTGAATTACTAATTCGGTTCTAGCCGATTTGAGGCCTATAGACTTAGGGTTCAAGGAGAAGGGTGTGATAGAGGCTTAAAAGATGTATTTTAATGAGGTTGACTACGCTCCTAAAGCGTAGTCAAGGATTTGGCAAGGTCATCCTTGAAGTTAAAGGCTTGCCTAGGCTTTAGCAAGGTCGACTGAACTTTGGGGAGCTCAGCTTAGGCTATATAGGTTTGTTTATGCTCTTAGGAGATTGACTTAGGCTTAGAGGCCCACATTGATAGCCTATCAACAATAATCAACCACTAAAGATTGCTATGTAACCCCTGTGTATGATTTATACAAAATTATAAAACAAAGGTCATATATCTGCCAAAAAGAGAATTCTTCTTAAAATAGCCAAAACATATGTCACTTTGTTGTGGTTTACCATAAAAGTAATATTACAAAATAAATGTGACAAAATAATATATTCAGAAGTAACGCATACTCTTTATCTTTGCAAACCGTACAATCTATTAAAAAGTTTAGTTCATTTGCTTATAATATATAGCACTAAATCCATTATAATATGTTATAAAGATAATTATAACATAAATGAGATAATAGAGGCGAAAAATATAAATTTAGAAACGAGATAAGAGGAAGATGAAAAAAATGAAGTAGGATATTGTTTATGGTTTCTAATGGATGATGGGCTTGGTTTATAGCTCATATGTTTATATTTTTACCCTTGGAAGGTAAAAAAATAATACTAATTTACATTTATCATTTCTATTTAATAATATTTATGAGGGTATAAAATACCTTGAAACCTATACCTTGTATAACTTAGTATATAGGTTTTAGGATGAGTACATGGCATGCAACATCATACTGTATCCTACCTTCTAGGAAGAAGTTCCAAAAAATTGTACTGTAACCTACCTTTAATCCTTAATACTTATCGTAAAAACCTACCTATTGAGTAGGGTACTATAACATATAGAGTATAATAGAATTATTTACTCTATTCTCTCTCAGCCTTCTTTGTCTCTTTCCCTTCTATGTATTTCTATCTCTTCTGATTTTGGGTAGTTGCTTCAGTTCGATGTGGTGCCTTCCCTCTTTAGGATTCAAGCATGGATTATTAGTTTTGTATTGTGATTTTTTCGATGGTTTTATACACTTTTTCTAAGGTTTATTATTTTTTTTCTCAAGTCCTTGATTCTTTAAGCCTTAATCAAATAGATCATCACTTGTTCAATTTTTTGCCATTTGACTGACTTTAATATTAATTCTAGGGTTTCCTATAATTTAGAATTTAGAATTTTTATTGAGTTCCCTAATCTTTGTGTTCTTTTGGATTAGGGGTTCATATTAGGGGTTGGGTGTACATGCGGCTTTATAAGTGCAAAGAGGGGACACTAAGATAGAGAGGTTTTGGATTGAATATAGGAGGTAAGGATAATATATAACGGTAAAAACAAGTTGGATATATACAAAAGAAAGTACCATTGTTTTATATTAAATTAGTGTGAAAAGATTGGATCTTTCTTTGTTTAATATGTTGCTGAACATCATATGAAACATAGGTATATCAATGATTTTTCAAGATAATTATTATCCTATGTTTATTTCTTATTTTATGACATAAAAAAAATTTCGTAATATCTAACACTCTACATTGAGATCTTGATTAAAATTTGAGCAATTGTCATTTTCACTATATATTTGAAACATTGTCTTTTCCTTTTTTTTTTTTTTTTGGAGCATTGCTAGCATTAAGGAATCAACCTAAACTATATTACAATATAGGTTGTCTTGACTATGATTTTGTATAAAGAATAGTAACATACATCTAATTTAATTGATTCAAACATAAGAGATGCATCGAGGTTGGCCAAAAACAAAAAAAAAGAAACATAAGAGATACATTACGCACATGCAAAGAATTTTCATATTTGGAATCTCTTTTGTGATATTCTAATCCTCGGGAAAAGGAAACAAAATAGAAAAATTTGTTTAAATAATTTCCAAGCTCCTCTTTCATAGTACATGACTCTTTTGTATTAATATCGTAGTGTATGTTCTTGTAACAACAATGGTATTCATGGTTAAGGATGATTTTTTTACTCTCCACTTTCATCACTATTCATGTTAGTTTACTAGGTTTTCTTAAGAATGGTACACCGGTTTGATTTGTTATAGAATTGATCTACAATAGTTATGTTTTTCATGCCACTTACTATCCTTTCAAGCCTACCATCAATGAAGAAATGGTAATACTTATTGTACATTACAACTCCTTTTTATTGTCTCGGAACATTGTCTATTTCTTTTAAGATGAAAGCCAACATTTTCTTTATGATATTGTTGATGGATTTAGTAGAAGTTTAATGATAATATATAAGGTTCTGACTATTTCCAAAAGTTATTTTTCATTAATTAACGTCTATTATTAAGAACTTTGTGTACCCTTTTTTAAGAAAAGCTATCGTTTTAAGAAGGCTTCTTACATTGGAACGTTTTAAGCTTGAGCACATGTCATGAAATATTTTAATAGCCTTATGTCAAGCTTAAGACATATTGAAATTCACATATCTTGGTTATTTTGAAGAGTGAATGTTGTTGCTTTGAATGGTACAGAGTTGTGTAATAGATCTTTTGTTTGATGGGCTATTTCTTGGTGTTTGTAAAGGTTATATATGAGTAAACGGTCGATGATGACTGATTGCCTGGCATATTCAAGAGTATACAGTATGTATTACTGTAATAACATGAATTTCTATCTTTCAAAGAGTAACCGATAATATTATTTTTATTCAAACTCCTATTTTTATAGCTTATGGGAGGCTTATGATTCTAATTATTCCCAATTGTTTGAGTATTGATTATTTTGCCAATTATGGGCTCCAGTGCTAAAGAGGGGTTTGGGGCATAAAAGGGGGATAGAAAGTCAATGGATGCAATTAGAAAATATGGAAGTACGTTTGGAATAGAGTGAGATTGATGCTTTAAGGTGATTATTGAGGAGAGAAGAACAAGAAGAGAAGGAATTTTGTGAGGAGGTAGAGTAAGGATGAATTTTGGAGTTTTTTTTTAATAATTTTTCTAATTTCACATTCCTTTCTTTGTTTTGTAATTTAGATTTGTTTGTAATTAGTTATTTTCTCTTTTAGATATAGAAGAAAAATTTTGCTAGAGCCAAAGAAGTTCAATAATGTGCTTGATTGGTGTCATGTCATATACTGATGAAGATGAAATGGGAATTCTCATCTATTTGGCGTCTAATGCTCTTAAAAAGCAAAATGAGGAATAAGGTATTCTCAAAATTTACAATTCATAACATTATGTTTCATATCATTTGTGAAAAATAGCTCTCGTAGAATTAGATGTGCATTCTAGCTTATTTACTAAGAGTAGCTACAATTGATATAAATAAGTGCATCTTCTTAATAGTAGACTAGTAGGAAAACTTAGATTTTATTATAGTTGAAGGACTATTCTCCAAATTAAAGCACATAATTTGGAGAATGATGATAAGTATACTTCTATCACTAACAAATTTGTAGAAAATGAATGTTTTATAAAGTGGAAATTGCAAATGTGTAATGATTCTAATACCATATGATATATTTTCTTTGATTGAATTTAACTACATGTATTTGTTTGATGTTATGAGGTTGAAAGTTGATAGAAAAGAGTTACAAATTACTAATAGTTTGGTTCCTCTTACTGATGCTTGATGAATGTGAAGAGGAATGACTAAGAAATTTGGTAATGGAAGCTGTATTATGGGTAATTTTGATGGAAATAGCACATTGAATCTATTAAATGGCCTAATTGGCTTTATCTAGGTGATAACTCATGTTGTACTAATTTTCATGCTATTATGTTGTAGAATTTTATGGCTAAAGCTGGTGCATTGACTTAGGCGTTGACATTTGTGCAAGCACCGACTGAGGCACCTAGGTTGGCACCATCACTGGATTAGGTTATAACTCCTCCTAGAGAGCTTATAGTTCGGTATGTATCCCTCCAATAGTGAATCCAAGCAATGTAGGTTATATTGAAGGTTATGTTTTTGTATATGGGGCAAATTATGGGAATTAAGCAGGGCTAATTAGTATGTTATTGATTTATCATTGTATGGGAAATAGTAGGTTAAGGAATTAGATACTTTATCTCATCATTCTTTGCTTTTTTTTTTTTTTTGAATATAGTTTGGATAGCTTTGGAGGTGGGTCTTCATATTAATTTTTGTCTAGCATATTTATTTTAGTTTATGATCCATTTATCATTGAGCTACTTCTCTAAATTACAATTTAAAAGCTATAGTCTTAGTGAAATAACTTTAAAGAAATCACATTGATATGATCTTACTTATATTTATCATGTATTTTGAAGAATAAAGACAACTGTAGATATTTTGTAACTCAAATATATTTTTGATGATCCTAAACTGAGAGAGCACCCACGAGAGAGGAGAGAGACAGAATCAAATCTTTCTTTTATATATTTATTCTTTTGGTGTTGCCATGGTTCCCTGTTGCATTTCGATTATGCAAGATTAATAAGAAAGTCACTTAGTTCTTCTAGAATATCATTCTAAAGCTACATTACTCTTCTAATTTAACTTTTGCTCAATTTATTTTTTCAACCACCTCATTGCCAACTCTACCAATATAATTGCATTTATTGGTAAAAAGGGTAAAACTTTGACAACTTTAATCCACTGTCTCATTCCATCCTTCTTATTTGGTATATGTAAGTAATGATAATGTAATATCTTACAAGTAATTATGCTTTTATCTAAATTTTGTTAATTTTCTTTGTAGGTTATATCTATCGTCTCTATTGTATTATACATTTTTTAAGGATCATTTATACATAATTCTATTTTATTTTTTTTAATTTATCAATTGTGAATATATCACTTTGTGTAATTTTTATATACGCATCGCAAGTGCGCGTCTATTAGGGAAATTGGAACTTTTTGGATGGAGCATTTTAGTTGCGAGTAACATACTTTCATGAACTTTACTAAAAACATTGTTAATATATGTGTTATTTTTCTTCCTCTATTGTTAACGGATTTTCCATGTATTATTGTTCGTTGTTGTCTTCTTCTGTTTCCCCTTTATTTTCAAAGATTTTTAAGCCATGTATGTTGTTCAATTTAATTTTTTACAGGCAATGTGAGTACTCCGACTACTAGTTATTTTATTAAATTCATAATTGTGAACCTATTAATCGACATAAGTCAACTTTCAATGAGATAAAAAAAAAAATCCAACAAAAAAGTTGTTTAATGGTACAAACGAATCTTATATCTTTATAATATTACGACATGTATAGAAAAAAATAAAATATTGAGGGCTCATATGAAAAGCAATCTAATTGAAGATATAACTTGTGATATCATTAATTATTTTGTATGCGTATCACATTCCTTCAATAAAGCAAATTGAATGCAATTATCATATTTACTTTATTTTTAACATATGCATTTATAATGTATTACTATATTGTGTATATATTCTTCTTTCATTTTGAATTTTTTTTTAAATTCGTTTTTATATTATTTTTTTTCCTTAAATCATAGTTCATATATATATATATGATATGATTTAATAATTGTGTTATATTTAGTTATATTTAGCTATTACACGTGTATCGCGAGTGTGCCGTTTGCTAGTAACAAAAAATTCAAAAACTTAATAAAATAGATTAAAAAAGGGACTTTCATCCTTTCTTTGATTTTATGTATTTTAATTTTAGTATTTTTTCCATTTCACGTAAGGACAAAATAATGAAATAGGATTTGCAAACATTTATATATATATATATATATATATATATTTGGGAGTTTAAATATAAATAGGGTAAATACACAGAGTAAACATAACGCTTGTAATTTGTCCCCAACTTTAGTAGGTCATTTATCCATGGACATAATTCCAATTACCTTTTCAAGATCAAGGTAGATTATATATTTTATAAGAAGAAAACTGAAATAAAACTTGATTTATTTATTTATTTTTTGTGTTTCATAGATATATAAAGCACTCGTTATCATTATCTATCCAATAGAAAGATAAATAAGATCTAACTTGATATTGGAATAGAAGGTGGACACAATCAAATATATTAAATTAGGTGTATTATTTACTGTCTCTGTTTTTTCTTCTTCTTTTTTTTTTTTTCCTAATACATTATTTCGAACCATATAAAAAAGATGAACTTTACTAGATATAAAAAATTCAATCGTAGAAATACATATTGCTTCATACAGATTATACCTTTGTTTTTTTTTTTTTTGGGTATATTACAACGACAAGATAGACAATGCAACCGTTAAACCCTTTTAAAAATTTTAATACCGGAAAATTTTAATTTTTATTATTAATGTAATAGCAAATCAGTCTTATATATTAGTATATAATTGAATAGTTTTACCAAAACCGATTTATTACTGGAATCAATCCACATCGAATGAAGAATCAACCTAAAAAATAATCAAATGTATATAAATGAGAAAAAAAGACCGATGCATTATTAAATCAGATGAAAAATTTTGGGTCTCAAAATTTTAAGAGGGGTCCAGGTATTGTGTTTTGAAAACTTGATATTTTTTCATAATTTTGATAGTTTTTACGGATTTTTGATTATTTATGATGTTATTAGATTTGATTTTAAGTATTTGATTTGGATATATGAGATGATTAAATATTAAAAGATAGGATTTGGTTTAATTATATTGAATCGAATCGGCGATCGAATCGGTTAAACCGTAAAAATGAATTTAAATTTAATAATATTGATAATTTATTTTGTCCTCTATACTACACTTATTTTATTTTATTTTTTGTCAATCCAATTCTTCAGAAACATCTTCACACGTTTCATTACACTGAAAGTAACATACAGACCCAAAACCACATTAGTAAGTAACTGGCATTTAATAATATTAGCCAGATCAAACAAAGCCTTGAAATTTAATGTGAAAAAAAAAAGAAAAAGAAGTTTGCAATTATTTCCAAATTTTTTCAAAAACTTGGTAAGAAAGGCCAGCAAGGAGTGACACTCCTCATTGGCAGCATGGCTGTTACAGTAGCCAAGTGTTTGGCATCTGATTAACCCCCAACTAAGGTTTAATTGACCCAACCTTCAGCTTTTTAAGGGTTTGTTAAACCCCCCTCTTTGAATAACCCTTTTTTGTTTTCATATTTCTTTTCCTTCTTCTACCCAAACACACCCCTTCTTTCTCTCTCTCTCTCTCTCTCATACAAACTTAACTCAGCCCTTTTCACTTCACTTGCCCTTCTTCCTTTGTTTTGGTAAACCACTTCTTCTTGCAAAGATTTTTGTCCACAAAATCTAACAAAAGTTTTCAAAATGAGAAAACAAAGTAGTGAACTACCCTTACCCATACACACCTCTCTCTTTCTCTCTCACAAGTTAACTCCTAGAAAACTCTCCTCCCTCTCTCATATTAACACCCTCTTCTAAGTTGTGCTCTTGAGACATCTTAGTAAGAACCACAACTTGTACAACATTGTCGGTTTTTTCTCCAAAACACAACCAAGACAATATGAAAAGGTCTCCTAGCTATTCTTGTTCATCCTCATCGTGTTCCTCTTGCATTGGTTCCAATGACAATAATAAAACCAATGCGAATGACCGATTAGGGAAACCTCACAAGACGAAACGCCCTCGGAAATGCCAAATCGTCGATGATCAATGCCAAAACGCCAACAGTCCTACCTCCGGTGCAACAAGACGAAGCTCCATCTACAGAGGAGTCACCCGGTACGCTTTTTATGTTTATGTCTGCATTTATACTGGCCAATTCGAGATGGGGGAAATAGGGGACGGAGGAATCAAAACTCTAATAGTGTTCATGCCATATAGGCTACAGAGACAGAGAGTGAGCGCCGCGGCGGCGCAAATGTTTTGGCGACAGTGAAAGAATTGGATGCATTTATTTATTTATTTTCAATTTTCTTTTGAAATAAATATATATATATATATATATGCTCTGTTTGGTAGTAAATTGAATTTCGTGTGAGTCAGACTTAGTGGCTTTGGATTTGCATGTAATTGAATTTGAGAACTGTGGTGATTAAATTCAACAGGCATAGATGGACAGGGAGGTTTGAGGCACATCTATGGGACAAGAGTTCATGGAACAACGTCCAGAACAAGAAAGGAAGACAAGGTGAGTGAGAAATTTATTTCTTATTTCTTTTTTCCACCGAACGGGAAAATGGATTGGAATCCGGATAAATTCTGTTGAGAAACCGTTTATACCTCTAAATTGCAACAACAGTCAGATTTAAGATCATTTTATGGTCCATCAACGGGTCGTTTGATAGTTTGATCGAACAATGATAAAATTAAATTAAAACTATAGGGTTATTATTGTTTAATATAAATTTGGAAAATCAAGGAGATCTGTGTTTTTAATGTCTTATTGTTGTTATTGTTATTATTTATTGGAGATTTGTTTACTGACTCCGTGTGGTTTTATTCCTGATGATCATCGTCATTGCCAACGTTCATGTACACTTTTGTCTCCTTTTAGTTTATTTGGGTAAGTCTAAGATCTCATTCATATGTTCAACTTTTTTATTTGAAATTACTTAAAAATTGGAAATGTTAAATTAATAATTAATTTTTTTTTTTTTTTTATATGCTATTAGGGGCATATGATAGTGAGGAGGCAGCTGCTAAGACCTATGATCTTGCTGCACTTAAGTATTGGGGACCCGACACAACCTTGAATTTCCCGGTAAAATTAAAATATTATTTTACTAGAAACGTTGGTTTAATAATATCTATATTTTATTTTTTATTTTTGAATATTTAGATAGAAAGCTACAAAAAGGAGCTCGAAGAGATGCAAAATGTTTCCAGGGAAGAGTACTTGGCTTCGCTACGGCGTCGTAGCAGTGGGTTTTCTAGAGGTGTTTCTAAGTACCGTGGGGTGGCCAGGTATAAATATAATATGATTTTTTTTTTTTTTTTTTTTAAAGTTTAGGATTCTGTTAACAATGCTGCTCCGATGGACTGATGGTCGATGCGGATGGGATTTCGATTTCGCAGGCACCACCATAATGGGCGGTGGGAGGCGCGGATCGGGCGAGTCATGGGCAACAAGTACCTATATTTGGGCACATACAGTAAGTACTCATTTACATTTCCATTCAAACATATTAAATCTAATTGTCTATGGAGTTGATTTAAATTTATTTAGTGTATTTTAGGTTTTTAATTACTTTCGTGAATTGTGGGCGTCCACATAATATTATATATATATATATATATATATTTTTCTTTTTTGGGATTCTTTGTCGAGAAATCTGAAAAGCATGCCCCTCCTGCATGGCAGGTGCCAAATTCAAACCATGCGTAATTGGTCAGTTGCGACGTGGCAACTTATCTCTAAGACTGGATCAAATATTTTTGCCATAAATTCGGTCAAAACAATGATAATATTGCAAACTAATTTAATTTCCCCAAACTAATTTAATTTCCCCAAACTAATTTAAATTCCCCATAATGGACCTAGACCTAGTTTTAGTTTAACATCCAATTAATCATAACACCCCCTATTTTTCATGGTCAAAACATCTAAATTGTTTTTCACTTATTTTGCTAAGAAATCAAGTACACACTTTATATTATAATTCAAATACATGAAAATGGGGGTTATAAAAATTAAGTACCATTCCTCATGATAGTGCCTGTAGAATTCGATGCAAACCTTATTATACTTTCAAAACCAAATCATGACGATACGGATTAATCTCTTCTTCCTCACTTCTTTTTCTCTTTAAAAACCGTGCATGATATTTTTTATCTTAAATGGCTCTTAAGTGATGAAAGAAAGAAGAATCAGTACCGTAATTTATGATTTATGATTATTTTATAGTTCTATCTGTAAAACTATTTAATCTCTATTATATCAACTTTAGTAACATCCTATCATATTAATTTTAATAATTATTTCAATGGTTAGATAAAAACCTAGATCATAATCAATCTTGAATCGCAATCGAACTCGATTCCACCTAATTCCCATCGTATATTCAGAAAAATCACCTGTACCGAGTCTCACAATGTTAGTGTTTTGTTTTGTTTTTTTTTTCCTTCAATATGGTCCAAATACGATGGGCTAAGTTAATTAAGTATTGTGGAGATATTTAAGTTAAAAGAACATGTCTGGGTGACACGGCATATAGCGCACACGTGGCATACCCTAATAAAGAACGGGGAGATCGAAAAGTAACAGTAGCCAGAAGTACGGCACGTGATACTACACAAGGACAAAAGTGGGTCTATCGCTATCACAAATTATATACATGTATGTATGTATGTACGTACGTATACACTTCTCAATAACCTTTATGTTGTTCGAATTTTTTTTTTATTTAAAATTTTAGGAGTTGGGGACTTTTCAAATTCGACAAACTACATAATGACATGCACGAGGTCACGTGTGAGCATCAGCGTGGATGCGTCGGAATTTAAAACCAACGCAAACTCCCACCCTGAGATATCAACACGAAACACAATCAATTAAGTCTTATATTTGAATATAAAAATTTTTAGATTTAGTTGGTCATTCATCTTAACGCGGTATCAAAGTAAAAATATCATATAAACTTGATACCACAATAGTATAAGCTCGTACTTAAAAAAATGATCATGTAATCATTTTATCTTGGTAAATCACTCCCATAAGGTCTATTATGAGAGAGCCGTCAACATTTTCCATAAGGTTTTCGATAGTTTATTTTTAGGACAACTTTATTTTACAGTTTATGGGTCTTACTTAATTTAAATTAGGATATTTTATTGTAATTACATAATTACTATACTGTAGAATTTCGCCGATATATCAAAACTTGGAAACTCCAAGTTGGTCGGCCGTCCAACGTGCTCTATTATTCACGCCTATCCCTTCGTCTGGGGATTGACACAGATTGATACAGATTGCCATCATTTTCAGCCGAAGACAAGTGCAAAATGTGCCGAAATTCTGGGAATTTTCACGTTTTGATTGTGCTCTTCTTCAAAGTGAAAAAGATAACTCTCCACAATCTGATCCGGTCATGATATGGGTATACTGTGTGTGTTGAGTTCGGTCAACTTCAACATTCATCACAATCATCTCTATAGTCTATTCTTAGACTACATGCATTTCACGTTGAAGTAAATCTTAAGGTGAAAAAGGTTAATGGGAAATCATGAAATCAAATAAAGGAATCGGTTTAATATTTTTATATACTTGTTTTTTTTTTTTCTTTTTTTCTTTTAAGCATCTAATTGCTTTATTTGGACTTATGTCTTGAAAGCAGTTGTTTAATGGAAAACTGAGTCTCGTTGCTGTTGGATCGTGTCAAACTTGTAGTTGTAGTAGATACGATAGGTCAGCCACCATAAACCAAAAACTGAGTTATCATTTCATTTGTGGAATGAAAGTCCAACACCATGGACCGGCATAAACCCACTAACGTGATAAAATTGTGCAAATATACTTCCCACTGTTGCCACTTACTGATGAATGTGACCACACAATTTAATTCGGAGTGTGCTCGTCTGCCTGAAAATAAATAAGCGATTTTCAAGGTTTTTCTTGATCAATCGTAGAATACATACTTGTGCTTTTATTTATTTATTTATTTTTTTACTTTGCATATCGTGAATTAAATTTTTAATTAGGTATATAATTCTATAAGGTGATGAAATTTCATGTATGTAATTGTAAAAAGTAGTAAAATCGAGATATAAACTGTAACATTATTCCTTTTATATCTAATTGATCTTAACGTGAAATGGTGTTATTTTCTAAACGCAGAGACCATGCTCCATAAGGTCTATCAAAGAAAAGTCTGTGTCGATGAATTCCTTGCGCCCTTCCTTAATAGCCTTTGCTTGCAATTTCGCTCATTAGTGCTCAACTATATAAGTTGACCGATGATATTAAGTGAATTTTCTAATATTTATTTTTTCCTGTGGATTCGTGATTGCATCTTGTACAATTTATGTACATGGTTCTAAATAAACCATGGATTAGTACTTTGGAAAATGTTAAACCCCTTTAGACAGCTAAGCTTGTCAGCACTAAGATACATCTTTATCGTTTATTAACCAAATCAGGTAGCAGAATATCAAATAGATCAGGGCTAATCACGTGATTAGTAAATCCAAATCAACTTAACCACACCTTTTTTCTTTTTTTCTTTCTTTTTTTTTTTTTTTAAAAAGACTTAGTCCGTATACTAAACAATTAATTATGTACTTGTGCTATTCTATTTTCATTTTTTTTTTCTAATTTTTCATTTTTAGGTTTCTGATATTTGATCTCTCATTTGGTAATGAATTTATGCTAACTTGTTTGTTTGAAGATACACAAGAGGAAGCAGCAGCGGCGTATGACATGGCGGCGATACAATATAGAGGAGCAAATGCAGTAACCAATTTCGATATCGGCAACTACATCGAACGCTTGAAGTCGAAAGGGATTCACGTAGACCTCCCTCAATCCCAAGAATCGAACCTGAATCCGTCTAACGAACTAGGAGAAATAGAAGTAGAGATAGAAGAAAAATTGCCAAAGTCGCAACCGCAACATCATCATGAGCAGCAGCAGCAGCAACAGCAACAACATCAACATCAACATTGCCAGGAGCCAGCCTCTACCGGCCTACTTCAGTACACAGAATTATCACCATGTGTTGACTCATCGACGATAATGGAAACCGTCGATGAGCATGACCTTCCCTGGGATTTCTATATGGATGTAGGGTACAACCCCTGGCCGGTTCCGAACCTTCCATTTGATCAGTCAGGCAACGGGCTGCCGGACTTGATCAATATAGACAGGGGTTTTGAAGACAACATAGATCATATATTTGAAGTGGGGTTCAATGAGACAGGGGTCAATGCAGAATGTGTTGTGGACAACACAAGCTGTGGGGCAGAGGTGGATGGTAATGGGCAGGAGAGGTTGTTGTCTTCTACAACCTCTTCTCCATCTTCTTCAACGACTTCAGTTTCTTGTAACTATTAGTATTGAAAAATTCTAGGGTGTTTTTTTTTTTTGGTTTTGTTTTGGAAGGTTTATGTTGTTGGGGTTTTGTTTGCATTTTCCTTGTAAGTTGTTGGGATCTGTTAGTTAAAGGCTAGGGCTGGTTGATGGGAAAAAGATTCAAAGTGTTTTACCTTGTTTCTTTAGATTAAAGAAAAGTAAGGAAAAAAGTTGGACAACAAATGTCATAGGATTTTGTCTTTCTTCTTGTTAGAATAAGGAGCAGGTGTGGGCTTGGGTTCTTAAATGTGGGAATAGCTTGTGTGTTTATAAATTTTCTTGGGCCTAAGTTAACATTTGTTGCTATCACATTGTTTGTTCCTAGAGCAGTTTCATATTAAGTCCATAGGAATAGGAGAGTTACAATGGCATCATTTGCAATGGAAGTTGATCCCTTTTAAGTTTCTAAAATATTTATTAATTCAAGTTCAAGTATTTAATTCGAGGGAAATTTTCTCTTCAAATGAAAATATTTTGGAAATTAAATCACCACTTTAGCCAATAATTAAAGTCAAGACTAGGGGCATTTGGGTTATTAGAATGAATCCCGACGTATATTGAAAGGAGGCAAAAGTCAAATTTTTAAAGACCCTTACATATTCTATTAAGAATAAGGCATTTGGGTTATTAGAATGAAATTTGTCGAGTTATCTCGCTGTATACCTGTTTCAAGTTGGAATTAGATGTAATTTCAATAGAAGAATAACTACAGGTGTTATTGATTGACGGATTGGAGATAACTCAAGAAGATCAAGGTGTTGAAGAGTACTACTAGGTGTTCGCATGACCTTGTTGTGGTCGGGAATTATCTAGCTTTATACCTATTTCATCTGTGTCAACATCGCATGACCTTGTTGTGGTCGGGAATTATCTAGCTTTATACCTATTTCATCTGTGTTAACATATGTTGATTTGGCATCTTATTTTGATTATCTTTTGGAAAACCTAGATGATGTCTAAAGAGACAAGAATTGATCCAGATTGGGATAAAGTTTATGGAGCTTTCTAAAATTACAAGAATGGGATAATAACTCCAAGAAAGGCCAGTTGAGAGAAAGAGACGAACACCTAGGTGGTTCTAATCATTCAAAGCTTCAAGCAATTAGCCCAATAGTGCACCTAGGAGGTAAAATCATTAGAACTTAACGAATGCTAAGTGGGTCCTTTAAGATAATAGAGAAAATACAAGGGGTTTATGAAGAATTAGCAAAACATGAGCTACTTAAGTGGATATGACCCACCAACTAGTATTTGATGTTAAGCATAAGTATTACTTTAGGGCCTCTCTCCACAAAATCCTTGTTAAGGACTTTGATAAGAGAAAGTACAAACTTGGAGCTTATGAGCTCTTAAGAGCATAGTGACGAATATTCATTAGTGTTAAAAAAGATAATCCAACTTACATATGTTAAGGACTACTTATATATGTCTTTTTAGGGTTACGATATAAAAGTGTAAACGAAAAAGGATACGATCCAAAATATGTAAGTTAGAAATACATAAAAAGGGGTGAAAAAGATAAAATTGATGAAAGGAATAATTTATGGTAGTAAGTGTTGGAGGATACGAGTTAACTGGACATTGGAAAGTACTTTGATAAGATAGTATATGGAGGCAGTGCATGCTAAGGAATTTACCTAAGCTAGCTAAGGACAAAACAAAAGGAAACAAGTTAAATAGTGGTATAATGGGAATCGAGAGAGGTCAATGGTTGTCCTGGTGAGTGGCTTCAAGTTGTTAAGGTCTTGCGAGCGAGTTATCATACTATTCTAGTTCTGAATGTCCAAAGGCTTGGTAACTTAAATGGTAGTGTTGTAGCTAGGCAATTGATGTAATTCATAGCCCTGGATGAACTTTACTTTGTTCTTAGTTGGTTGCTCACTGAGGATTCTTCGTACTTAGTTTTGGAGGCCTCGAGGTTCGGCTTGGGTTAGGGATCCTAAGGTTGAATTGCTACATCCAAAGGTTAGAGTCTCATTAGTTCCTCAAGGTTGTTGAAGATTTATCCATAAATTTGGATCGTTGGGTTTAGCTTCATTTCAGATATAATGGGTTAGATCAGCAACATTGAAGGTTGCAGAAAAACCATATCCTTTGGGTATCTTTAGCTTATAAGTGTCATTGTTGACCTTTTAAAGTATCTTAAACAGTCCATTTGCTTAGGAAGACAACTTGTTAACTTTATGACTAGGGAATTGCTCCTTATTAAGGTGGATCCATACTAAGTTACCCAACTGAAAACCTATGGTCTTCCTTCTCTAGTTATTGAGGTCTTGTTGCTTAGCTACAATCCTAGTAAGTTGCTCGAAGACCTCTTGATGATTTAACCTGTCATCCTTCAAGGTCAAAACAAAGATCATATACATGGGAAAGGTTGGTTGGTTTCATTGAAAACCTTAGGAAGAAACTTATCTATGGAACTATGTGAGGACCTATTGCAAGCAAACTCGACAATAGGTATGCAAAAGTCCTAATCCATATTATTCTTACTAACTATAGCTTAGAGTAGGGTGCTTAGGGTCTGATTGGCGACCTCTATCTAATTATCAGTTTGAGGGTAGTAGGAAGTATTAAACATCAACTTAGTTCTAAGTCTCCTTTACAATGTCTTTTAGAAGAAGTGTGTGAACCCTAGATCTTAATCCAAAACAATGTTGTATAGGACTTAGAGTAACTACACGACTCTTACAAGAAGAAGTTAAAAACAAGTAAACTAACTTCCATCATTTGGCAAGGAATGAAACAAGTCATTTTGTTCAACCAATCTATGATCACCATAATAGAATCATGCCTTTGAGTTGTTCTAAGTAGTTCTAGTACAAAATCCATGATATGCTATGCTGAGAGTTGATAAGGGTGACATCATCAAGATTGGTCTAAGTTTGCAAAAAGCTTAATAACTAAGATGGGAAATGCATGAATAACAAAGAGAGTAAACAAGAAAAACTATGAATGATTTTGAGGATGCGACACACTAAGGAAACTCCGCAGACTTACAGCTCAACTTGATATGACGTATGAGCTGATACTATAAGGGTACTCGTCACCTAGCCCTATTTAAGGGTTAGGATAATAGAAGAGAAAAGAAGTAAAGGAAATGCTTACGAAAGGGAAGTATATTCAATTTTAGACGTGTCATTCTTGCAATTACATACTATAAGGGAATTTATACTCGAAATATTAGAGCATCCTACCTAAAATGGAAAAGACAAAAGGGTATTGCCCAAAAGAAGTAACGTATAAGGAATAATAAATGATACAAATGAAAAATACGAGAAATTAGTGATTAGTGCAGTAGAATCCTTTCACGTAGAATTAGACATATAGTATTAGGTCACTAGAGACGCTTCTGGGAGAAATAGATAAATGGTATGGTTAAAATAGGGGTCGTTGAGTAGAGGTGTTAAGTAGAGGAGCCAAGCAGAGGTGCCGAGCAGACCTAGGGGCCTTTTGAGAAGGTATGGGTGTGGATGTATACTAGGGTTCTTGGCACCAATAATGCCAAGTTGAAGGTTAGCATGATCATGGTTGAGCAGATGCAAGAGGGGTCAGACTGTCAGTAGAGCATATTTTAGGCTCAGCATATGGAGTTGGTTGGTAGTGAGGATTATTAACTCAGTCTTGGCTGGAGTTGGTTGGAACAGTATAGTTTGCTTTGCTGGTCCCTCAAGACCTCACGCTCGGGCTTGGGTTAATGGTCTAGTAGTTTGATTCCTATCATTCTCTTCGAGTTTATTTGGATTTGGGATCAAATTCGAGATCAAATTTGGTTGGTCTTCACTCAATTCTCTCTCAGGTTGGTTGAGGCTGAAGTCGGTAATATTGAAGGTGTCAGAGACTCCATAATTCTTGGGTAATTCCAGTTGATGCATTGTCATTGATCTTATGGAGTATTTTGAAACTTATTCTTTCTTTTGTTCAGGAATCTCTCCTTACTTAAGTGCAACTACATCAAATCTTTGGGTTGAAATTGTGTTGACTTTCTTCCTTTACTCTTTTCTCTCATTCTCTTGGCAGCTTGGTTAATCTATTGGGTAACTTTCTCATAGATTTGCTATAGAGACTGTGCTTAGGTTCTTAAATTAGAGGCTTCTTGTTTGGACATAGGTATATGGGCCTGGTTAAGGGGTAGCTTTGGGTTAAAGCCATAGATGACTTCAAAGGGTGTTTGTTTGGTGGTATTATGTACATTGCGGTTGTAAGTGAATTCCATCACAAGCAAACAAACATCTCAATTGATCAAATTTTTCCTCATTGCAACTTGAAGCAGTGATCCTAAAATACAATTGACAAGAAGTGCTGAATAGTAATTTAGTCATCGTTTGACGTCAAAGACTTCTCCAGAAATGGCTCAGCAACTTTGGATCTTTATTCGAAACTACACTTCTTAACATGTTGTGGAATCGAACAATTTCTTACAAAAAGAGAAAAGCAATAGCCGAAACATTATGAGTTTTAAAGCAGGGCATAGTGTGCCATCTTATTAAATCTATCCACAAAGACCATTACAAAATCTTTTCTTCTTGTAGTTCTTAGCAATCTGAGAATAAAGTTTATGCTTAACTTGGTTTAAGGTCAAGTCGGGACAAGCAAAGGCATTATTTTCCCTTGTTTAGCTTAGCATTTGGCCCTTTTGCAAGTAGCACAACTTTTAATAATTTGGTCATCTTAGGCCAAAAAAATTTTCCACTCAACAACTCATATATCATCTTTTCCCCAAAATGTCCGAAAAGTCCACCAGAATGATCTTCTCTAATAAGTAATTCTCCTAAAGAATAAGTTGGCACATATAACTTACCTCCTTGAAATAGATACACATCTTCCATGTGATAGTCATCAACTGTTCTTCCTTTGGCACACGTCTAAATATAGGACTAAAATGGGGGTCCTATGGATACTGTTCTTTAATGCTTGAAGATCTTAACAGTTTGGTCTGCAACTCAGTAAGAAGAACATGTCTTTTTGACAAAGCATCTGCAACTATATTATTTTTACCTTATTTTTACTAGATCACAAAGTTGAATCTTTTGAGGAATTCAACTTACCGTGCTTGTCACTTTGATAACTTGGTATGAGTTCTGAGGTACCTCAAAGATTCATGATTTGTATAAATGACGAACTTTCTTGACAATAGATAATGCTGTCACACTTAAAGCGCTCGGATAAGGGCTAAGAGTTTTTTGTTATACATTGAGTAGTTCAACTAAGGACATCTCGGCTTTTTGCTATAGTAAGTAATTAGTTGGCCTTCTTGCATTAAGACAATGCCTATATTAATGTCCGACGCATCACAATTAAGCTCAAAGTTTTCTCCTAGTTAGGCAAAGTTAATACTGGTGCAGAAGTCAATCTTACCTTCAACAAAACTTCTCTCCTCCTTCTTGCTCCACTTAAACTCGATATCCTTCTTTGTCAGCTCAATAAGGGGTGCAACAATGGCATTGAAGTTTCTGATTAATCTTCGGTAAAAGGATATCAGTTCGTAGAAACTCCTCACCTTAATACAGGTGGTTGGAGTCGACCATTCGACAATAGCTTAGATTTTCTCATTATCAATTCGTAAGACTTCTCTACTAACTACATATCTTAGAACTACTACTTCCTCGTAGCATAAACAACACTTCTTCAAATTGCTAAATAACCTTTCAACTCGAAGTATATCAAGTATGGCACGGAGATGCTTAGAGTGGCTTAGTAAGTCAGCATTATATATAAGGATATCGTCAAAATATACTACGTTACACTTTCCAATCAGGTTTCTTAGCATATGGTTCATCATTTACATAAAGGTGCTCAAGGCATTTGACAGGCCAAAAGGCATAATGATCCACTCGTAAAGATTATGCCGAGTTTTGAATATAGTTTTCCATTCATCTCCTAACCTCATTTAGATCCGATGGGAACCAGACTTCAAATCAATTTTACTGAAGACCTTAACTCTATTTAGTTCATCCAACCTGCTGATAGGATATCGATACTTGATCGTAATCTTATTCACGGCTCTACTGTCTATGCATATGCGCCAGGTACCATCCTTTTTCGACACAAGGAGCATCAGCACAGTACAGCACAGAAGATGAGACTCTCCTTTACATAACTTTTTGCTAGTAGCTCATTGACTTGTCTCTAAAGCTTAGTAGCTTATTCGGGGTTCACTCGATAAGCTGGTTTGTTCGGTAAGGTAGTATCGGGTATCAAGTCAATGTAATGTTCAATGCCTTCGAAGGGAGTAACCCCTTAGGTAATTGTTCAGGAAATAGGTTGGCATACACATCTAGTAGCTTTTTGACCTCTAGGGGTAGCTCACTTTGCTCTTTCAATTCTAGCAATTGCCTAATTGATAGAAAAGTTAACATGTTGGCTTTAATAACTTCTCAAAACTCGGCTCTACTTAGAATCAAAGTCTTCTTAGGTCCTTAAGCAAGTTTAGCTTGCAGTTTGCTAACTTGATTCGGTGTCATAAGGTTTAAAGTAATCTTCCTTTTATCCTTCTCAAACACATAAGTGTTTTTGAACCCATCATACATAACCCTCTGATAAAAAAGCTAAAGTTTGCTTAGCAACACATGAGATACACACATTGGTAAAATGTTATATAGAATTTCATCAAAATAATTTCTAATAAAGATTGGCGGTAATACTTGCTGAATGACATGTAGTGTTCCCTTCTCATTTAGCCAATGTAACTTATATGGCTTTGGGTGTGAGCTAGTCGACAACTTGAGCCTTTTAACTAGGTTGGCAAACATGACATTAATGCAACTTCCACTATTGACTATAAGCACACATACCAGTTCATTCACCTTGCATATGATCTAGGATAAATTCTCTCTCCGCTCCTCCTCATTAAAGGGTTCCAAACTCATCATACGTTGAACAACTAAAGTTAGCTTGTCCAAGTCTTCAGCAAACACATCTTCCTCAATTAACTTGGCATCAACATTAACCTCAATCTCTTCCTTTACTTCTTTTTCCTCCTCTGGTTCTTCATATGTGCTGTCATTTTGTTCTTTGGGGCATCTCTCTTGATAATCATAGCTCTCTCATTCGGACATTAGGCAACCATGTGCTTAAGCACTCGACACTTAAAACACTTCATTTGGCTAATCTTCCTCATAAATCCTTATCCTTTCTCATAAGTTCTCAGCGGCACTTCACCATCAATTGGTTAGCCTTTCTATTTAGCTCTAACATCCTTTCTTCTACTTGGTTCGACACTTTGCTGAGCTTAGTAACTTCCTTGAGCAGGTTGGCCTAGTTAGACTAGTTGACTTGGCCTATTCCTCCTTTACCTTTCTACTCACTGGGCTATTCTTATAATCTCATCAATGTAGTAAATTGTTGAAGGTCTACGACATCTTAGATGTTGCCTCTTAATCTAGTGAGAAATCTGGATAGCATTCAGGCTAATAGTTCATCCACTTTACATCAAATCATTAGTATTTGAAACTCTTGAATATATTTATCAACAGTTCAGCCTCTTTATCTCAGCTCTTAAAGCTCAGTAAAAGTATCTTGCAAATAAGTATTTGGTACGAATTTGTTTCTTAGTATCCTCTTCATTTCAGGAAAAGTATTAACTTCCCTATATCCTTTTTGTCTCTTTATAATTTAGAAGTACTTCCACTACATTGCAACATAATCTGAGAACTCTACAACAGTAGTCCTCACCTTTTTTATAGTCCTTGTCATGACTCTACAGGGGGCCTAGTAGGATTGCTTAAAATTTTCACATCATGTGTGCACCCATGATTTGAAAATCATCTTGCAAGTCAGAGATTGCAAGATTCTAAACAATTAGTCACTAAAGTTTTTATTTATTTAACTTACGACCACATATATATGACTATAGATATCCGATAAGCTACAGTCCAACAGAACCGCAGAGAATCGGTATCCCCTACCAAATAATAAGATTAGATAGAAAAGTTCTAAAACTCAAACTTACTAAAGTCACAGAATTTAAATAGAGTATACATGATTTCCAATTAACCATATAGTCTGTCCTCAGAGTCTAACTTCTATGCATCTCATCTCGACGTTGACACTCAACTCTCAGTTCTTAACCCATGCCCGATCGTTTAGCAACCTACAAGAGAAAACTATTGGGGAGTAAGCTACAAGAGCTTAGTGAGTTAATTTTCCTCAACCACACAGCAGTCATGTTATACCACAGTTAAGTTCAACCAAATGAATGCATAAACAAGCAGAATGCCAAACAAATACATGCAGGTGACCAGGTACTGCATGTAACTCAGATTTAACGCCCTCCGAAGTCAGGGTTGGAGATTCATCGGTACAGTCAGATCTGGGTATCATATTAGAACTTATTTCATAACGAAACTCCCCGTTTCGTATTTAAAATGTAATGGTACATCCATTACCAGCTTTATCAAAACGAGTTCCACATATGATTGTGAGTAAGTTCACGCAACCCTCACTCACCCCTAAACAAAGGCCTCTGGACTCGACCCATAGCCAGGCGGTTGGCGCCTCCAACGCCTAGTCATCCCGCGGGCAAGAGTAAGGTCATATCGCACGTGTGCACCGTACGGAATCAATAACATTCAATAATCAACCCAAGTATGGCCTCTCGCTACCTCCGTGTAATGTGACTGCCCGGAATTAGTTATGTAGTGCATGATTCATGAATGATCCAAGTTAACTTTTCTAGTCGAATAAAAGTTATGTCATATTTAACCAGTGATCATTCCAAGTCATAAACAATCATTATGTTGAATTTATTATGCATCAAACATTATATTATTGAACTTTAAAGTAGATTCACAATTCACAACAATTATCATGTATAAGCATAACCCAACCCCATACACATTCATTTATACATCATAATTTAGATTCTCTACTTATAAGCACAAACAAGTATGGAATTATAAGGAAAAACTCACTTGGCCATGGCTAGTTCAGGGATCGTAATAGTCGATGGACAGCTTAGGGTCGATATCGAGATCACCTAAGAATAAGGAAAATGTGTAAGATAGGGAATTTAAAACTAGCTAGAGTCATAATGTGTAAGGTTTATTTCACTTAGTTACGTGAAATTGTCGATTCGAGCTTTTTATCGAATCGCGTGTAACTTTTTCGTTTTAGCTCGGATCATTATGAACTTAGAGTCCATTTTGATCGTTTTCGAGCGTATTTTCTCGTAACGAGGTCCGTTTTGGACGTTGTGACTCGTAACTTAAATTGCGATACAAAAATATAAAAAAAAATTATTATTTAAATTTAAAAATTATAAAATATTGATTTTCACTTTTTCGTAACATATTTATAATTTAATAATTATTTAAATCATACGTTTGGTATTTTTATTATTTTGGGTATATTTTCCTATTTTTCTCATTTTCCTATTTTTATTTTTATTTTTTTATTATTTATTATTTATTTTTTTATGTACCTCACAATTATACATATATATATTCCAATACTTATAATATATAGTTTATGGTTTATGTTATTGTAAAAGCGTAAATTACGGTAGCATATATATATATGTATATACACTATATATATTATACGTATGATATATGTATATGTAATTATTTAAAACATACTCTTATACACATATTCATATATCTATATATATAAATATATAGATTCGGCATACATTCATATAAATACATATATATATATATATATATTCGGCCTATGTACCTATAAATACATATATATATGTTCGGTATATATATGCTTATTTAGTATTTGTCATTTATCATAATATTCATACATAATATACCGTATACTATTATATATATACACATACTTATAAAAAAACACTCCACTATATACTATACAACTACACACATATATATATAATCATATATGTAACCCATATATATATATATATATCAAGTTACGGTACATACATATATCTTTATACTATAATTATGTAAATTAGTAATTAGATGTATAAAAAAAAATACATAATACATACTATATATCTCGGTACATACATGTAGACATACTTAATCTTTTATTTATACATTTACTTAATTTTAGGTATTCATATACATAAACATATACTATTAGTATTATATGTACAAATACCATATAATATATAAAAATACCATAAAAATACTATAATTCTACACATATATACTGTCATATACATATATATTTTCTAAAATAAATTACTTACCAATTATCTTGGGTTTTTTTCTTCTTCTTTTCCTCCTTCTTTTTCTCTTTTCTTTCTTTCTTTTTCTCTCTTCTTCTCGGTTTGCAGATTGTTTGTGTGTGTTTGTGCAGAATTTTTTTCCTTTTTTTCCATATTTATATAATCTCTCCTTTGCTCACGTGATATTAGCTTCAATTTTAAGCTAAGTTCACTTTTACATTAATATCAATAAGACAAAACAAAATCCACACATGTCTTTTACTTGTTCACGTGGCTTATTCTATTTTTTTTTCTTAACTTTTGCTCTTCTTCACGTTGTGTGCCGGGGAAGAATTTGGATTTGGAAATGAAGAGAAGAATTGAGATAAATTGAAAATAGTAGAGAAGGAAAATGAAATGTATTAAAAATTATGTGTAATTTTTCGAATCATAAAAATTATAACGAATTTCTTCGTAGATTAGTTTTCAAAATTCTGTGAAATTTTATCAATTTAACTGGTACCCATTACAATTATAATTTTTATAAGTTATTATGGTAATTTCATTACAATGTCATACAAACAGACGATTTAGTCGAAAATTACATTCGACTATAATTTTATTGCTATTGTGTAATATTTAACTATTTTATAGGTTTACGTTTATGATTTTAGGGTCTCGAGCAATTTTGAGCTCAGTTTCGATTAATGATACATAGACTAGTTTTGAAGGTTTTAGTAAACGATTTAGGATTTTGATAAATTCCGAAGGTTTTGTTATCGGTGTTATATTTGATTTATTAAACTTCACTTTCTTTTATTAAACTTCACTTTCTTTTATCATTATTAGCCTTATCGACTTATTGTACAATTTAGGACACTCGGACTTAAGTTAAGGTTCAACTACTGTTTCCTAGGGTTTACAGTCCTCATATTGGTAATAATAAAAAACATGCTCTATCTTCTCTTCTTAGTCTAGATAGTTATCAACATTTCTAACCATTGAAGCTTGGGATCTGAAGCTTTATATAGTCAGCAGCTTAAGGTCGCTTCTCTTCCTCATTGTATTCTTCTTCTCCTTTATCATCCATATCACCTAAGTCAATCCTTCTTCATACTCATCCTCTTACTCTTTCACCTTGAGATTGTTGAACTGAGATCTCTTCTCTTGCAGGTTGAGTACCTTTGGGAGTATTTTGTACGGCCTCTGTAGGTCGAAAGGCCAATGCATGAATAGCTCTGGTCAGATCAGTTATAAGTTTAACTATCTTGTTAATTCGTTCATTTGTACTTATAAGGGTGTTCTAGGGTTGTCGTTTATGGTGGATAACACCGCTTTTGTCATCTCTAATGCTAGCGTTGGCATTAGGATCCATCATCCTCTCGACAACAACTTAGTAAACAAACTTAGAATCTACAAAACAATAGACACTGTCCTCTTAAGATAAACAGCTTGCTCGAACACTTATCCACACACAAAAGTTCAAACCAATTGTAAACAAAACAATTATCCCAAAGAACAATAAACCCAATTGAAACTTGCTTTGTTTTGGTATGCACGAAATAAAGTATAACAGAGTATCCAGCAATAGCAAACTCTACACCTCCAACTTACTCAATCACTCACAACTATGCTTTATGTAACTTCAATACGCGACCACAATAAACACTACTACTTAAGAGAGCTCAAACATAACTTACCTAAACATAACTTATCTAAACAAACCTTTGCTCTAATACTAAGATGATATATCGTACTAAAAGTTGACAAGAGTAGCAACATCGGGGTGGGTCTAAGCTTATAAAAACCTTGAAAATAAAGATGGGAATGGACAGATAACAAAGAGAGTAAACAAGCAAAACTACAAACGATTCTGAGGATGTGACACACCAAGGAAACTCCGTAGACTTACGTCTCAACTTGATATGGCACACGAGCTGGTTTAATGAAAGTACTTGCCACCTAGTCTTATTTAAGGATTAGGATAAAAGTAGAGTAAGTAAGTAAAGGAAATGCTCATGAAAAGGAAGTATATTCAATTGTAAATATGTCATTCTTGTGACTACATACTGTAAAGGTATTTATACTTAAAATATTATGGCAACTTATCTAAAATGGAAAAGATAAAAAATATATTGTCTAAAAGAAGTAATGTATAAGGAATAATAAAGGGTATAAATAAAAAATTAAAGAAATCAATGATTAGTATAGCAGAATCTTTTCACGTAGGGCTAGACATGTGTAAGCCCCAAAATTAGCCATTCGAGGTTTCGATCGGTTGAATGACCCGATCGAGCCTAAATTATAAAGTAAAGCTATAAATATTAGTAAAATGATCCCATAAGTTTGAATTTAAGAAAATAAGCAATAAAATAAAAGAATATAAAAATTCCAAATTTTAAGTGTATAACTCCTTATTTATCGAAAATGCGTAAAATACATTCCAATAATTAACGAATCGCTAAAGATAAATTATATGTATACTAAAAATCATAAAATAACCTAAATAATATTTAGGAATATTTATTTGTACTATATATGAATTTACATGTATGTAGAAATACGCGTAATTACTTAAAATACGCGTAATGTGCCAACATAATTAAAGAAAATTCATAATAAATTAAGGAAAAATAACTAAAAATCAGGAAAAATAAGGAATGATCCAGAATTGGATTGTGGCAGCTGGGAAAAAAAGAAAAAAATCGGCCAATTAAATTAAGACAATACAAAAGCCAAAAATTAAGGGATAAGCAATTGTCTTGTCCAATTTAATGCACAAAAAATTCCATAAATGTCTATAAATATGAAAAAATTCAGAGAACTCCTTTGGACAGTTAGGGATTTAAGAAAAATAGAGAGACTCAAAAATTGAGAGAAAAACCAAGAAAAAGAAAAGAAAAGGAAAACTGTGCAGTTAGGGCCACAAAGGAGAACCCAGACCTGACGGGCAGCTGGGAGTGGACGGATACCACCACCACACGTTGGTGACAATGCCTAGGTGGGACGACACACCCATGGCCACCGACGGTGGCCGGAGCCACCCAAATCGGTGAGTTCGATTTTCAGCCCGATTTTGTATAATTTTGTAAAAATAGTAAATATTATTATAAAATTATGAAATTTGTTATTCTAAAATATTTTTGTATTTAGTTTTTATAAAAAATATTATTTTGATGAAAATATGTCTCGTGATATAGGTTCCTTAAGAAATCGTGCAAAACCGAGTATGTTTCGGTTTAGAAATAAATAACTTTAGGAGTGTAGTTTCGAGCAAAAAATTTTTGTGTAGATTACTTAGATGATATAAAACATTTCTATGAAGCCCGTTTTCAAAAATTAATTTTATAAATTTTTAGATAATTTTTAGGCCCTAAAATGAGGCATAAAATGGGTAATTTAAGGTTAATTAAGTAATTAAATGATTAATTACTGATTTAGTGAATAATTATATGTTTTAGGATTTTGAAATCTGATGGAGTATGATACATGTAGCATTTAGGGTGTTAGATGTAATTATTAGGTTAATTATGTAGTAAATGATTAATAAGGAAAAATAGTTAATTTTAAGTTAATTTTGTAAATTAGGGAAATTAGGAGTAAAATCTGATTTAGAATGAATTTAGATATTTTGAAATGATAATTGATGTTTAGGGATGGTAATTAAAGTGATAGAAATATTAGAAATGCATTATGTACATAATAGGCAATAATGCATAATATGTAATTTTTGAAAATATAATAAATAGAAAATGTTAGGATAAAAATTGATATTATATAAATAATAAGGATATATAATAAATCTGATAAGAAACTTGAATTTATGTAATTATATGAAAAATGTAAAAATTTCTCACATCAGGAGTAAATTCGGTATACTAATAAGGATATAAGTGTACCGGATGAAATAAAATACTGACTAGGGGTAATAATGATATTTAGGAGATCGGGAAGTAATGTGATTAATTTCATATTATGAGTTGAAACAAATTTCTAGGGTTGGAATATAAAACATTACTTAGAAATAGAACTAGAACCTAATTTAGAAATCAATGTGGAAACCGAACCCGAACCTAACCCCGAACCTAGATAATTAGGTAAGACCTAGATAATTAGGCATATTAAACCCCAAACAAAACCTAACAATAAGCGTTATAGGATAAAATGAACCTATAATCATTATATGAAAACTGAAACCACGTTTGTATTATAGGGATGATCGGCGATGGCCTGAGCAAGTCGAACCTCGAGTGGGTGAGCGAGGAGTTGAGGTAAGTTGGGATTAATACATTGCTGTATTTTGGGAGGCTTGAGATTATGCTTGGTTGTGCTTATTAGATAGTTGGATGTGTGCATGTGCTTGATTATGGGTGATGCTATGATTCTGTTTATTGCTCTAGCATGTATTGTATGATTTGCATGAAATGATTGATCACCCTAAGCTGGACTTAATCAAATATATGACTAGTAATCATAATCGGACATGCATGGCAACCCGTTAAGGGAACCTAGGACTCTCCGGCCAAATACCGACCCCTTCGAAAGGGATAGCGCAGGATTGCAAAATGGTCCCTTCTTTATCCTCAGTCGAACTAAGTGACAGGAGAGGAGGTCGAGACAAGGGTGAAGATAGTGGTTCGAAGGTAGTCGCGGGAGGAGCAAGGTCTCTATTACATAAGCCTGAGTTTGGTCGTGAGCTGTTGCATTAACGGCAACTCCTCAACCCGGATTAAAGCGGGCGCAATTTCTTTAATCTCATGATGGGCCAGACAACGTCGTGCGATGGCATTTGCTTGCACATGCATTGCACCTAATAAGTGATTGAAAACCTTGTTGTGTGTATGGTATAGTTTTAAGTCCTCCGTCCTAACTTACTGAGCTGTGGTTGCTCACATCCCTATAGACATCATGCAGGTGCTGGCTAAGAAGCGGCAACAACTACTCTGAAGCTAGCAACTGCTGGATCCTAGGGAGTGAGGAAAAACATTGAAGAATCAACACATATGTTATTACTTTTCATTTCTGAATAATGTAATAACTGAATTATAGTGATTATATATAAATTTTCTCACTTTCTTAGGTAAATAAATTATTTAAATTACAAATTGTTTACTTCAAAGCGGGTTAGTCGTGGACGCCTTGTATAGATCAGGTCTAAGATAGCGGTTGTAAGGCCAACTTCTATCTTAAGATGGTTTACATGGTGGGGCTGTTACAATTCTGCCGCTTCGGGGCGTGACAACATGTAGCATCAGGTCATTGGAGATGCTTTTGGCATAAATAGACAAATGGTATGGTCGGAATAAGGGATACTAAGAAAAGGTATCGAGTAGAGGGGTCAAACAGGGGTATCGAGTAGACTTGGGGACCTTTAGAGAAGGCATGGGTGTGAATGTGTGCTGGGGTTCTCGATTCCAATACTATCGAGTTAAAGGTTGGCATGTTTATGGTTGAGTAGACGCATAAGGGGTTAGATTGTTGGTGGAGCATATTTTAGGTCGACACTTAACTATTGAGAGATGAAAAGTTACTTCACTCGACATGTAGAGTTGGTCGGTAGTAAAGATAAACTCAACCTCAGCAGGAGTTGGCTGGAACAGTAGAATCCGCTTTGCTAGTCCCTTAAGACTTCACGCTTAGGTTTGGGTTAACAGTTTAATAGTTTGATTTCTATTAGTCTATGCTTAAATCAATCTATAATTGGCTTACAATTGTGGTGTATACTCCCTAAAGGGCTTTCTGTTCCCTTTAACTCTTTCGCAAACAGTGAACTTCTCTATCACATTACATACATCTTTTATTAACTCGTATGTCCTCTTCTTCCCAAAATAATCTGTTAAGCCTCCAGCATGGGTTTCTTGAATTAGTAGCTCTTTCACCAGGTTAATTAGAGTGCAAAGTCATCCTTTCCTAAATAGATAACTGTTATAAAGGTAAAACCTATTGTCGGCTACACCTGCTTAGCATTTAGCTACAATAGGCCTAAAGAAAACGTCTTGCTCATATAGCTTAGTCAATAAACCAAACCTAAGAATCTTTGTCTATAATTAAGCAATTAGTACTTGTCTCCTAAAAAAGAAATCACAACATTTGTACTTCCTTTCTTTTACTTGATACAAAAAAATGATCCCTAAAAAATCAATCCACTTAGCTTACTAACATGACAACTTCTACTATCTTAGGAGATACTTCAGTGAAGTGTAGTCAGTATATATTACAACCTTTCAAGGTAAGAGGTGGTGTTGCTATATAGTAATTGCTTATACTAAGGTATAGAACTCCTTATTGTAAGCAGAATAATTCAGGGCGCCACTACCAAGCTTCTTATTAGAGTAGGTGATTATTCTTTGCTCTTGCATGAGTAGAGGTCCTATTACCAATCTGGATGCATTACACCCCATGTTCAAATACCTTCTCAAAGTCGGGTAAGTTCAAATACGAATCTACAAATTCTAAGCCAAATCTAAGCTCAATTTCCCTTATCAATAATTCACAATCAACAGTATGCATCATAATTATTAGTATCATTGCTCCTTAGTTTGGCATGCTTTATTAGTAAGTTGAAACTTCTTCCTTTATACGTTGGAAAATTTTGATTACTTAAAGTAGTTTTAAGCTGTCATTGTTGTTATTCTTGGTTATTGTGGGTGTTGTAGTCTTATTATTGCATAATAGTGTTGTTGTGTTGATTGGGAGTAGTTATATTATGTTATTATGCTTTTGTTATGATTGCGCATTTAGAGAAGTCAAGTAAACTAAGTATTTGATAAAGTTACTAATAGAGTTGAGATTGTAGGCTAGGTATTTGATAATATTGTGTAAGATGATGTTGGGTGAAATTTTCTATGGAGGAGTTGGGAAAGGGACCATAAGGAGGTGGTAATGGTAAGAAAAGTCTCACTAATAACCCTACCTTAGAGGAATAAATGCCAATTTTCACGAATATGGTAATGAATTAGTAAACCTAAGTGATGACGATTAGTATAAAGAGAGTTGATGGACAAAGAGGAGGTAGAGTCAAAATTATGTACATTGTGATGTCAATGAGAAGATAGAGGAAGGTGATAACTTCAGTGATGGTCAAGTAGTTTGAAAAAGGAATCTTATGTTAGGAATTGAAACCATAAAAATGAAATCCTTAACCTATAGTAGAAATTCATTGGGTGAGTATTTAGAGCAAAAGCAAAAAGTAGAAAAAGTGTTTGAATGCTATGTTGGAGGACTAAAGTAAGATTTAGGGCTCTTAAGTTTATTGGGTATATAGCTACGTAAAGGAAAAGTTTGAAGGTAATCTTTATTGCTTTTATCATGAAAGTTGTACATAGTATATAATGCTGGAAATGTTTCTTTTATTATGGTACTATTTTACATTACTTCGTCTTTTTTTTTTTAATTCTTTCCTATATACTAACTTTTTGTCATTAATAATACCTTTTAACTATGTATTTTTATTTTTATCACTTAGACTTGATAGCTAATTATTATCACTTCTTTTAATTATGAATTCAACATACGTATGCTTTATGCAAAATAGTACTTAGAGAAGTTGTATTTATATGACAAGTAGCATCCTTTGCATTAGTTAATATTGAATAACACCATTTTTAGCATATAAACTGCATTTGCATAATTTGAAAGATTGTGCCACTTTTTTATAGTAACTTAACATTTCATATAAAAATGAAGAAGACTATTGACAGTAACATAAAATGAACATGTAATATTTAGTTATATGATTAAACAACGGTATTCACACTATTGTCAAAATGTTATTTATGATAATTTTGTAAGTAATTTTGCTATTTTTAACATTGTATATATTTATTTTATAGATATATTTTCTTTGTTGATACCTTTTGCGCATATATATCTGTATATATGCATTAGACTTTTCTTATTAATGATATATTTTGATCATCTATGGCTGTTTGTTTTGTTGCTTATAACTTTTTAATTTGTATTTTTTGACAATTAGCCATTTTTTTCTTTTAATATATGCTTAGAAGGCATATTGTCTATAAATGATTGTAACTGTGGAGGTTGTAGTATATGCATGGTTTAATGCAAAACAACACAATTATCGATGTAACACTATATGCTCAGGATTTCAATGATTGTAAGTCAAACAATAATATGTAATACATGTTTATATGATTAAATAATAATATTAACACCATATTCAAGACAATTCATAAATATATAATATCAACACCCTATTAAAAACAATAGGTAATCTATTTATTGTGATCAGTTTTTAAATATATTAATATCAATTTATTTTAAATTAAAATCCACATATTATACAGGACATTAACTAATTTATAATATATTTTGTAGAATAAGATAGTTATCACTCCACCTTTTATTGTTTTCGACCCATAGCTTTTCATCACTAATATAAAGTCATGCCCACTGTTCACTAACTTTCAAGGATAAAATGCTAGTAGGTAATAATATCAAAGGCCCATATCTAAAATTCAAATTCTAGAAATCATCCAATAGTCTGGCATTAAAAACTTGGACGATAAAAAAAGATCTCTTCCTTTAAACTCATAATAATATTATGCAGATATAATCAAACACTTTGCTCAAATCTATATTTCGGGAAGCTTCTCTGGTTCTATCATCCATTTTAGTAGGATTAGTCCAACCATTCATTCCACCATTAATTTTCTTTAAATCTAGATCGTTCAATACATAATTAATTTAATAATCTAAATTTAAAAAAATATTACTTAAGAGTGAGATAAAGGTTGGATTGATTCAGTAAAATATAAGGACATAATAATAGAAAAATCCTTATAGTTCGACACTCGTGGAATTTCTTCAAGTACTATTACTTTCTATTTCTTATTTGTGTAATATGATATGAAAAAAACAAAAAAATGAATCGACGATATTTTTTGATACATTTTTTTCTTCCTTTTTGGCTATCTTTGGATAAATTCCATGATAGTTCGTAAACAAGTTTGATGTTGTCGGACATTTTTTGGGCATAGCCAAAATAGACACTTGATGTTCTTAGTGGCTATATAGCATAATGGTAAAACATGCCTTTCCCTATTGGCAACAGTGATTTATTGGCACTTTAAGTGGGATATGTGTTTGATAAAGTTCATCTTTTTAGAGTGATTGTCAATTGTTTTAGATTATTACATTCTTTAATAAATATCTAATTTTAAAATTGAAATATAAGTCCTACCTAATTGGGTTTTTTTTTTTTAAACCCAAATAATTTATTACATAATATTCAACATGTTTTACCATTATGCTATAAATATCTCATTTTAGAATTGAAATATACGTCCTACCTAATTGTTTTTTTTTTTTAAACCCAAATAATTTATTACATAATATTCAACATGTAAATTAATATATTTGAATTATTTTTTTACCCAAATAATTTATTACATAATATTCAACATGTTTTACCATTATGCTATAAATATCTCATTTTAGAATTGAAATATAAGTCCTACCTAATTGTTTTTTTTTTAAACCCAAATAATTTATTACATAATATTCAACATGTAAATTAATATATTTGAATTATTTTTTTACCCAAATGATTTATTACAATATAAAGGAATTATTATTCTCTTACAACAATTTCTTTTTTCCTTTTCATTTTTGGTATAATGTCCTGTTTGTAGTAACTAGATAAAAAAAAAATAATAATAATAGGATGGTTGCATTTGCATGATGGAAGGTGGATAATGTCCTGTTTGTAGTAACTAGATAAAAAAATAATAATAATAATAATAGGATGGTTGCATTTGCATGATGGAAGGTGGCATATAGCTTTTTTCTTTGGTATTAATTGCGGCCAGTAGTAAAGAAAATTATTCTTCTCGTGGCAATGGAAAAGAAATTAACATAAAAGACTTTTCCATTCACCCCATTTTCAACGAGAAAGTGAATGACAAGCATAGGGAATCTGCTAAAAAAAATTACTTTATACATAAGAACATATAGTGACTTTTCAACCCTTATAAACAAGCCGAAGGCGTTGGGGAGAAAAAAAGAACACTAAAAGATAGGGATGGGTCTATGGAGGGGCCGAAGGGGACCTAGCTCCCTCTCCTAGCTTGAAAAGGATTAATTATAAAAATTTAATTAAAATTAAAAAAAATTATATATGTAATATGTATATTTTAAGAATAAAACTTAACAAAATATTATATTTAGCTTATTGGATGAATGTTTTCATAAATAAGAGATTGTGGATTTAATTCTTATAACAGTCATTTTAACTTTTTCTACTTGAATGACATTTTCTTTTTATTTAATTTTTTCCTTTACAATAACTAATTACATAAAATTCTATTCATCATAAAAATAAGTAAATTTCTCTTGAGGTGCTATTTATTTAATAGTTTAATCATAAATAACAATTAAATTGCTGATAATATAAGTGTTTTAGTCTTATTGCGTAAAGCATTATTAAATAATGACAATATATTACATGATGTACTTTTCTTCCAATTATTATTATGAAAGTAAGTGGATTATTGAATTATTAATCACATGTCACTTATATTGAGATTGGCGATTTTTGTAGGATTACAAATAATATAATTTTTTTAGAATCATCATCTAATAAACAATCGAAGAATACTCATTTTATATCATGTTATTGCTCTTCTCACTCTGCTTATAATTTGCTATTTAAATATATTTTTTTTATGTTAAATTTTAGTTGATAAAATTGAACAAGTTTTATGTATTAGTTTGATTTCTTTATTAACTAATGATTAAATTTCAATTAAAATTTGTTGCAATGCAAAGGGAAGAAGTTAATTCTTTTGGTCTCTTACAAAGTGCACTAAGTACTCCCAAATTTTTCATTTAAAATTTTGTGAATACACTTGTTTACAATATATATATATACAAATCAGCCCCTAGTAGTATTATTCTGTCGTCCTTCTTAAAAGTAAATAAATAGATTTGAGTCTTCTATAATTTATATGGCGTAACTATATGTGCTATCCGACTCCAACATAATCCTCTTCCATCCTATGTCCTTCGACATTTGCAAGCTCAGAAGCAACGCATCAAGGGGCAAGATCGGCCCCATGCGTTTTTGCCAAACTCCACCCCTAACTCTACCCTCATCATCTCCTCCTACTGCCCTCCATTCAACAGCTCCATCGCAATTTATCTTTATAACATCCCTAGGAGGTTTCTACCATTTACTAATAAACGAGTGTCCCAACCTCCCGATCTTTTTTCTACTTTTTGTTGACCGCCATTCGTATGCTTCTTTGCGAACCAACCCCATCAAGCTATGGTCTTGTTGTGTCGGTCTGAAGATACGCTTGTTGTTTTATCAGCCCACGGAATTCTCTTCAAGCTGGCATCATGCCGTATCCACTCCATGAAGGCCGAGTGATCCGCAATATCCCGCACATCACACCACCTCCAATCTCTCCAGACCTGCTTGATTACACTACATCCGAAGCATAAATGCATTAAGCTCTCATCCTGTTTTCCACAAAAGATGCAATCCATATTCACCTCAATCCCACGTCTGCACCAGACCTGCATCTTCTTCCTCATCCTTCATCAATCTATAAGCAGAGCTGAAATGCACTTTCCCGTCCGGGTTGTATGGCCATGTCCACTCATCATCAAGATCGTCCAGGCTCCAGCTCAACAAGAAACAGGAAACCCAATTTTCCCTTCATCCCATCTGCCACTCGAATCCCAAACTTCAGCAATCTATAACTCTTCACCATCGTTAGTAAGGGGACTGCTCAAAAAAGGGCGAACCGGGCCATATTTGTTCCATCTATCATTCTAGAAATTAGCTTGAGTAATCCTATTGGCCGGTAATAAGACTTTTATCATTCAGCCAGTTATCTTACTTTACTAGGAATTTAAACATGTCCGATCGGCTCTTAATTTGAAATTTGTTGTCCTGAAACTTGTACTCGTCTCTCACCACTTTAGACCAGAAGTGTTGCCCTTCCCGCAGGAACCATGCCGACTTAATAAAATTGGCTCTATTTCGTTGGTGAAGATCATGTAAACCTAGACCTCCTTGCTCCTTTGGCTTCTTTATTTTCCTCCATGAAACCCAATGCATCTTTCTACCTCCCTCAACACTCCCCCAAATAAAATTCCTATAATGAAGTTCAAGTTGAAAGCATACTCTTCATGGAATGGGTACCATTTAGGAATAGTAGTTCGCAATGCTCCCCAAAGATAAGCTGACCAAAATCTTCCTAGCTAATGCTGATATCATCCTTGCCTTCCATCTTGAAAGCTTCTGTCTAGTCTTTTCCAAAAGAAAGGAGAAATCTACTGCATTCAAACGTCTACCCATCTTAACTGGGACACCCAAATATTTACCCAACGCAGCACTAAACATTAATACCAAGGATGCTTCATGTCCTTTCCTTCATCCGTTGAGGAGTGCTGTAAGAGAAAATGGCACAAGATTTACTATAATTTACTTTTTAGCCCTACACGATACCAAAAGTACTCGTGACTTGCAGAATAACTCTAGCATTCTCTTCAGACGCCTCCCCCCATAAGAATAATGTCATCAGTAAAGAGCATGTTAGAGATAGGGGCAGAAGAGCACCTGAACTGGATGGGTTTCCATAAAACCTCTATCAACAAGCTCTTGAATGCACTTGCTTAAGATGTCCGTGGCAACGATAAATAAATAAGGCGACATAGGGTCATCCTGGCAAACTCCCCTGCTTGGCTGGAAGGCGTTCGATATAGTGCCATTGAAAATAAGCCGGCAGGTGTTGGTAGCCAAACAAGATCCGACCAAAATTAACCCAAATATCAGGGAAACCAAACACCTTCATTGCATGTCTCATATAGTCCTATTCCAGCCTATCATATGCCTTTTGTAAATCTCCAGGATTTACCACCTTTCTTTTTCTTCAAGGAGTGCATGATTTCTTGAAAGATAATCACATTATCTCTGGTTGATCTACCAAGCATGAAGCTGGCTTGTTCTTGGCTAATAATTCGTGGAAGGTGAGGCCACCGGTGGTTCACAAGAAATTTCCCAAGCACCTTATACAAGATTGTGCAAAGGTTAGTGGGTTTGAAATCCTCAAACCTATTTGCACCTTCTTTCTTCAGAATTAAGACTACGAGTATTTGGCTAATTTCCTCGGAGCACTTTGCCAAATTTATGAAATAATACGATAAACAGATTCCCAGACTTCAGGCCAGCAAGCGTTGTAAAATTGGGAATGCAACCAATTTATCCCTGGCGTTTTATGATTTGCAATCCCCCACATAGCGCTTTTCACTTCTTCCTTTGACACTTCCTTAGAAAGATTAACAAGATCCCGTCTGTCAAAACAATTAAGATATGGAATCCAATCCGGCAGTGAAGATTTCACAAACATTCTTTCCGTATAGTAAATGTCTGCAAAGAATTTTGTCATCATAGATTGAACAGAATTAGTGTCCATTACCTAGTTATTCACATCATCAAAGAGAACCAGGATTCTACTCTTGGACCGTCTAGCAATAGTTGATATGTGAAAGAAAGGAGCATTCCGTTCACCTTCCAGGAACCAATTTGAATGTGATTTGGCAGCCTAGAGCTCCTCCTCCTGATTAAGCACCTCTTTCAAGGCATCTTGGAGAAAGAGTTCCCAGTAAATAAGAGCTTGGCTTGGATCCGATAAAATTTCCCCTCTCACTTGTTCAATTCTCCATATGAGTACTTCTTTTTTAACGTGAACTAAACCAAAGACTTCCTTGTTCCACTCACGTAATTTTTGCGTAAATGAGTTAAGATCCACCTCAAAATTATCTATCGAAAGGAGCCAATTTGCTGCCGCATACATAGGCTGAAATCGGAACGGCCTACGCTCCCTCGATCCTGATTTGTTATCCGAGTGCGTACATAAAAGCAAAGGAAACGGAAAATGGTCAGAAAACAACAGTCAATAGATGGAAAATCTTAGTATCTAGATAAATTTCCCTCCAAGCTACATTCGCCCAGGCTCTATCCAACCTTGACTGTATAAGATCCGAGATGTTTCGTGGTCTTTTAGACTACATGTATGATGTACCTACTACCCACATATCCCAAGTCAACCATACCACATTTATCCATACCCAATTGATATCTTTTTGCTCTAGATTGAATGATATCTCTGCCACCCAAATAGAGAGGATAAATGAAGACGGCATATTCTATTCAAATGTACTTAGTTTTTCTCTTAACATTTCAACCAAATTACTAATATCAAAGCATGATAATTATATAATTATCGTATGGTGCCTATAATCTATGTTTTGCATCTATCTTATAGTATTTATTCACTTAATATATTGCATTAACACATAGTAACAACTAAATCTTATGATATATCTATTATATGAATTTAGAATCTTTTTTTTAAGAGATACGTCCTTTTATAGAATTTGTGAAACTTTGAGAATCTATATAACCTTTTAAATAATTTAATGCATGATTATATGCATTCATGATATTCCATTCCAATTTTCGAGGGATTATACTTATTTCTAAATAATGTATTATTTCATGGAGAACCATTTAATTAGGTGAGTGAATATAGTATAGTCAGAGTATAAGGCCCAATATGTATTGTATCTTATATTGGAATTATCTTAGAATTTATATCTTATAAAATATGGTATAGGATATCTTATGCAATTTGTAAAGTTTATCTTTTTCTTTTTTCCCTTCAAATTTCAAGTTTATATGAGTAAATAAAAGTAATCTATATAAGATATTACAAGTTCTTCATACATATAATCTATCAAATTTGTAGCAAAATCTATTAATAAAAAAAACATAATTTTTTACCTTCATTATCTCAAGTTTTTATAATCATATTACTTAGTAAATGAGAAAAAATAAGGGAAGGAATGGAAAATGTAAAGTTGGAGAGGAAAATAGGGAAGAGAAAAGAAAATAATAGAAGAGAAAAAGTAAGAGAAGTAACTTTAGAGTTATTAACTTGATCATTTTTTTTTCTTTTTATTAAAACATTTATTAGGCAAGAAATATAATTTAATTATTTATTGTTTATTTATCAATATTATTTTATAATTTTTATAGTATCGATATAAGGTATCTTAGAACTTATGTTATCTAAAAGTATATATAGATTTTAAGTTAAGTATTGCGTACAACTCATATCCTATCATGTTAAGCAGGTTTTGGAAAATTTGTATCCGATACCTACCTTGTAACCTTATAACTTTTATACTTAACTTAAAACTTGTATTATTTATAATTTTTATTTTATCGATATAAAGTATCTTAAAATCTATATCCTTTATATCTTAAAATATATATAGGTTTTAAGTTAAGTATAAAGTAGAACCCTACCTTATCATGTTGAATAGATTTTGGAAAATTTGTTTCTAACACCTATCTTATAACCTTTAATGTTAATTTGAAATATACCTTATATCTTATAACCTTTAATGTTAATTTGAAATATACCTAACAAGTAGGGTACAAGTAAATAACCTATACAATAGATTGCCTATTTACCCCTATCGTCTAATCGATCATATATAATTTTGGAAATTTTTGTAATTTGTATACCTTCATTATTAATACTTCTTTGCATTACCTTTCATTATTTACAAATTTTTAATATTTATCACTGCACCCTTTTGTTAACGATATCTTTTGGTTACTTTTCTTTCCAATTACGTTTCCATAAAGGGAAGCTTTTATGATCCCATCCTTTATTTTTAACAAGATTCATATAACTCTTTATTCCATTATTTATTTATATATTTTTTTAAATTTGAATCGTTAAATTCATAATTTATTTAATAGTTTAAATTTAAAAATATATAAATTAATAATAAAATGAAGGAGATAATTAATCCTCTGAGAAACACATACAAGATCATAGAAAGGTCCTTCCAAAAGACATATTTTATGGCTAGAGAATGATACGATTTGCAACTCTTACATGCCTGATAGGATCTTAATAAGGAATCTCGAAAGAGTTGCAACTCTTTCATTTCAGGTTTGTTATGTAAGAGTGGCCTTATATAGATGAACTAGATTAGAATGGAATAAGAATTAGAATGACAAATTATTTACTTTATGTTTAGAAACGCTATGAAATGGAATAGAGTGAAATATATATATTATATATAGTATTTGTTAAAAAACTCATAATTATTGAATGTTATAAATCTTTTTTAACCAATGATCTTTATAGAAAAAAAAAACGATAATTAATAAAGATATTATGGAATCACGATTTTACTTCTTTATAAGTAAAATTGAGTTCCTTCTAAACGATGAAATTGTGATTTCCAATAAATCGATATTCTAATTTCTAAAGTCACTACCAAACATGAAAAAGAAAATGGAGTTAAAAATTGCGATTCTATGCTCGGTTCATTTTTGTATACTAAACAAAACTTCACATTAAAAGACATAGCGTTTCATTTACGGATCTAAAACTAAAGCAATAGCCTTCTAAAGCAATAGCTACATTATTATGATGTTTTCAAGTGAATTTATTTTTCTTATACATGTGTATATATTTTAAATTAAAATCCCAACTTGGTACAGGACCTTATCAAAGTATAAGAAGTTAACGAGAAATGGTGATAAATATCTTCATTTCTATTGTTTGGTTGGCTATTGAAAAAACAATAAAAAAGAAAGAAATAAAATGAAGTAAAGGTCTTGTTTGTTTTAAGGAATCACATGGTAGCGTAAAATATTTTTCTTTAAAAAATAATTTCTGGAAAATAGTATATTATCATGTGTTCGAATGCATTTATAAAAATATGTTGAAAAAACTTTTATGGTATTTGACTCATGAATATTATTTTACTTATAATCATATCTAAATAAATTAATATTAATATGTTACCATAAATATATTTTATCAAACATTTTATTTAAAAAAAAAAGTGTAACTACAAATGATTTTTTTAATATATATTAATACGATCTCTTTAGTTGCTTTTATAATATTGAAAACAAGTCTATGACTTTTTTATCTAAAGATAATTAATTTTATGTTTAAAATATAATTTATAGTTTAGTTATAACAAAAATAAAGTAATTATCATTTAGTTAGAGTGAAAATGCTTGTGAATACTAGAGTAGTGGAAAACAATATTCTATTTTGAAATAAATAAGATGTTTTACTTTAAGAAGGGTACCATTTTTCCTTTGGTTGAAGAATATTTTCCTTGGCAAGGGACAACGGTTTTAGTTAAACGACCCTTTTCAATAAAAACAAATAAGCGAAATTGGAGGAGTATTTTTCTTAAAACAAATATATTTGACAAAATTATTCTTATTTTATTTTGATGATTTTTTTTTTGGGTAATTTAACTTTATTAAGAAAAAGGAAAAAAGTTCAGCAAACTACTCATTCAGGGCTCAGCATTTCAGGCCTGCCCCCTAAAAAAACCAAACCTTCCAGTTAATGCCGGAATCAAACAAAACCATCAACAGCAGGAAAAGAAGACTGAAAAACGAAGGATGAAGTCGCTTTCAACTCTTCCTTGGCTAGTCGATCCGCTACCTCATTTGCTTCACCTGATTCTGATTCTGATTCTGCAAAACATTTCATTATCAAATTTATTTATTAGATCAAGACTGTGTCGAATAATAAATGAATTTGAGGCTGCTTTTGCGCGTCTCCTATCGATCATCTCTATGGTAAGGGAGCTATCAGATTTCACAATGATCTTATTCCACGTCTTGTAATAAGCCATCTGTACTACAAACGTAATGGCACTCAATTTTGCTTCTACGGCAGAAATTCTCCTCGTTTCATATCTAGCCACCACCACCGCTGCAGTCGCTTTAACTCCTCTCCAGTCTGCTGCCGCATCCATATTTAACTTCAACCATCTGCATGGTGGTTTTGACCAACTCCATTTCCTTACATCCATACCTTCCGAAAGCCTTCTTTTCATACTTTTTGTGTCCAACTTAACTCTCCATTACTTCTACGAAATATTCGATCATTCCTCTCCCTCCATATACCAAACAAATCGGACAATTCCGTCTAATTTTCTTTAAAAAAGTATTAGATTTGAAGTTTCATAATTGTTCTCTCTCTCTCTTTAATTTCCATCCCTACATTCCAAAAAAAAAAAAAAATGATTTTGAAAATAAAAATATATCTATTCAGTTCTATCAGTTTCCTTTTATTTTCACTATTTAGTTAATCTACTAAACATATTATTTACGTTTTCCTTTTATCTTAATTTATTTCTTACGATCCAATTACTCTGTGATTATGACACGCACAATATTTATCTAATTTACTAAACATAAAAAAAAAAAAAAAAATTCTTTCCAAAACACAACATAATATCGATTTTTTTTTATTTCCACCCTTTTTTTTAATTCGCTCTGTCTTTTATTGAGAAAAATATAAAAAGGAAAAGAAGAATAAAGGAACTACTATATGTTTCTTAAATAAAATAAAAAATATTATATCAAATTTGGATTGATTTTATAGTAATCATAATTTCGATAATTAAACTTGATTCTATCTTTTAATCTTTGATCTCCTCCCATCTTTGGATTTGGAAAGGAAAAAGCAGCGAAAAAAGTAAATCACAGATCCGAATATACTAATTAGAAAATCCCGTCTTACACGACATTAATCTTGTGATCTGATTCGCCTCCGCTGCCATTACCAGTAACGCTCTACCATATACTTCAAACATTCTCGTAAACCCTAAGCCCTTCAAACACGGCAGCAAAAACTGCTACAATGGAGGACGGATTCCCTGCAGACAAGCTCTTCAACCAAGGATACTCCTACACCTACGATGACGTCATCTTCCTCCCGGGCTTCATCGGCTTCCCCGTCGAATCCGTTTCCCTCTCCACCAAGCTCACCAAAAACCTCTCCCTTACCACTCCCTGCGTCGCCTCCCCCATGGACACCGTCAGCGAATCCGCCATGGCCCGCTCCATGGCCGCACTCGGTTCCATCGGGATCATCCACTCCAACTGCTCTCCGTCAGAACAAGCCGCCCATGTCTCCGCCGTGAAGTCCCACCGTATCCCCGTCCCGTCGAACCCGGTCGTTGACGGGACTGTCCCTAGCCGCTGCGGGCAGGTCCCGTGGGATCTGGACTTGGCGGGGATTGTGAAGTTCTTCGATGAGGAGAAGGAGAAGGAATACGCGGCAATCGTTAGGGATGGGGCGTTTGTCGGGTTTGTAGGTAGAGAGGATGTGGAGAGTGTTAAAGGGTGCCCGAGATTGACGGGGCCGGGTTCGGTGGGGAAGAACGGAGAATGGTTAGTTGGGGCGGCTATCGGGACGAGGGAGGCTGATAAGGAGAGGTTGGAGCATCTGGTGAAAGCAGGGATTGATGTTGTGGTTTTGGATAGTTCGCAGGGGAATTCGATTTATCAAATTGAGTTGATTAAGTATATTAAAAACAGGTATCCTGATTTAGATGTGATTGGTGGGAATGTTGTGACTACGTATCAAGCTCAGAATTTGATACAGGCTGGTATTGACGGGCTGCGGGTTGGGATGGGTTCTGGGTCTATTTGTACCACCCAGGAGGTTTGCGCTGTCGGCCGGGGACAGGTATAATTTGGTAGTTGTTCTCTTAAAGCAGCACATTGATATTCTTTTGCTAATCTTCGCTGTATATATTGCTTTAGGACGGTATTTCTATTTTCTTTTCTCAATTCTATATAGCTACATTTGCAATTTTGGATTTTTGTTAGATCAACTTGTAACTCAGTCTATTTTGTATTGATGTTCTTACGATTATCGTTTGTGAGTAAATGGACTGAATTAGGAGTTTTTGATAGTTGATGACGCAGTTGGACATTTTTTAAGAGGATTCGAACGAGATTGTATGAATCCGGGGAAAAAGATATCCTGTTACACATTAGACTCATTTCTCTTTTCTCCATGCGTGAATTCGGTGCAGTGAGCGTAAAACATGTACCTTTTATCTTTACCAGTTGGGTTGATTTTGTTTTTCATGGCTGTTTCTCCAATTGTATTTGTGCAGGCAACTGCTGTATATAAGGTTTCATCCATTGCATCTCAGCACGGCGTGCCTGTCGTTGCTGATGGTGGTATTTCAAACTCAGGGCACATAGTTAAAGCTTTGACCCTGGGAGCTTCCACGGTTATGATGGGAAGCTTCTTAGCAGGGAGTGTAGAGGCTCCTGGGACATACGAAGTGCAGGTATGAGTATGTTTGTGCTATTATTTTTCCTACAGATTCTATGCTAATGACATATCGATGCTGGAGATACAGAACCACTCTATTTCGACTAACTTCTTCAAAGGATCGATATTTATTGACATTGATATCCAGAGGAAAAATAATTTTTCTGCATAAATTTGCTGTGCTGATATTTGACAGAAATTAACCTATTCAATTTTCACATCATATTCCATTTCCCATTCCTATACAACAAAAAACCTTGAAAAGAGCAGTCGTTGATTTGGCTAATCCATAATTATTTGTGTTCCTAATCGGAGTAGGTGGTTTTGAATTAGTGATTCACATCCTAAGGAGGCATCTCAGTAGGCTAGATATTCCTTGCTTGATGTCAGTTGAAATAGATGTAGAAGTAAGGACATCATTGGTGGTTCACCATTCGAGGGTTCACAGTGAGGCAGAACATTACATTATCAGCCCAACACAGAAAAGGATGGTGGTATTATTAGTGATATTTAAAATTTCTAATGAGGTCTTAATATGGGCATAAAAGTTGGCAAGATTTTTACATTGCCATGGTGGTTAGGAGTCAACTGCCATGGAAATTGGCATTCCAGTAGCTGTGAGACTGAGTATGGGTTATCAGCCACATTAGTTTTGGTTATAAAATGCACATTGTTTGTATAATAATATTTAGTTATTTATGGAAAACCTTAATTTACTTTTTCTTTGAGTTTGACACTTACTGTAGACTTACTTAGCATTTCGATTAGGGATTCTCTGTCTTCATTTACATCTTTTAGATGGGTTTCTGTGAGTGATTCATGATATTTTTTTTCCGTGGCATATGCTGCCGTCTTATTTTGATTAAAATTATATAGAGATCAATTTGCCTGTTGCAGGATGGCAAGAGGGTGAAAAAATATCGAGGTATGGGATCTCTGGAGGCAATGACTAAGGGAAGTGATCAAAGATACTTGGGTGACACATCTAAATTAAAGATTGCCCAGGGTGTAGTTGGCGCGGTTGCAGATAAAGGCTCTGTTTTGAAGTTTCTGCCTTACACAATGCAAGCTGTTAAGCAGGGCTTTCAAGATCTTGGTGCAAGCTCTGTGGGGGATGCTCATAACTTGTTAAAGTCATCTCTAAGACTCGAGGTATATGTTCTTCGAGTGCTTTATGTCACTAGGTGCGGTACGATTTATAAAGCAATTATCAGTTTCATATTACCTGTTTGTCTCATTTCACATGAGGTGATTCGTCTTAGTGGTTTGTCAAGCCTTTTATCACAACCTGATACTGGAACCAGTAGTAAAAGTGTAAAAATTTAGAGGTCCCAATCCCATAAAACCCCAAGGCAATTTAAGCTGACAAGATGAAGCATGTTTAGCAGAAAGTGCGACTAAGATAAGCATGCCAAAGTATCGATGTGATGTAGGCAAGATTCTGAAACCAAGTCTTAAAATTCTCTTTCTGATTTTGTGACATCAATTCTCTGAATGGGTTGAATAAAGTTCAAATCATATAAAGTTTTCCTAAACATGTTGTGTATACCTATTTTAATTATTTAGACCATATGTCCGATCTGTGTATTCAAAAGGAATTGATAGGCTCTTATGTACATGCATACATATATGTGGATACAGCATGCCACTTCAAAAGTAGTGTTCAGTTTGATGGTTTTTGCCTAACTAGGTTCTTTTGTACTTCATTTGGCTTGGTGGAAGCTTTTTTTATGTTGATGGTTAGTGGCTGATGTGCTTTTCTTTTTCTATGTTTGGGGGGTCCATAGGTGCGCACAGGTGCAGCACAAGTTGAAGGTGGAGTTCATGGGTTGGTTTCCTATGAAAAGAAAGCATTTTGAGAAATTCTATGTTGTTATTCAAATTTTTATCCAGCCCTTTCATGGGTCGTAATATGCACTTCAATGAGGTTGACTTGTGATGGAAAATCATGGTTTCTGTGATCCTAATTTCTTTGTAATTTTTTTATAAGCAACGGGTGATACTTTATGAAGAATTTTTTTTTTTTTTTTTCCTCCAGGGAAAAAAGAAGAAAGAAGAAGAAAAGAAAAACCGATTCCATTTTGAACTTTAGTTAATTTTTCAAAATTTGCAACATAGATTTTCACGTTTCTAAATGTCATATGTGCAATTAAAGTCTTACACGTTAGCATTATTACCTCAATTAACTATGTTATTCTCCGTCACCTTATGTGTAATTTTCTATTAATGAGAGGACAAGAGGCAGCAATGTCCAATATATTTCTATATTATATGTCAACTAATCGTAGCATGTTACATGTCAATAAAAACAATGGAAATACTATTCTATTACCTTGTAAATCCACAATAATGTTTAAAATTAAAAATTCATGATAATTTTTTTACATTGCCAAAAAAAATATATATATATATAGGAGAAAGACAATTCCGTTCGGATATATTATCCTCGCCACAACAACCACCAACTGATCGATGTAGGTCCAGTTATTAGCAATTCTACAAAGCTTGCTAAACCCAAGCTCACATAGTACTTTGGAAAATAGTACAAAATGGAAACAAACTAAAAGAGAAATTTGAAATTGGATCTAGAAGCTAGCTTCATCATAATTGAAGGGATCACTATAATGCTTACGTGTTGGTTTACCAATTAAGCTTAGATCTCGAAATTGGGCCGAATTAACTCGGAACTAAGTTGAGATTGCAATAAGGGAGAAGAGATGGAAGTTTCCATCTCCTTCTCCAACGCTGACCTGGAAGAGGTTGATAATCCCCATCAAGATGCCTTTGTGATTGGGCAAGGATCTCAAAATTTGAGATCCTAAAGATTATAACGGACACTGGTAGTTCCACCGATATACTCTTCCTCAATACATACAACAGGATGAGTAAGAAACTGCCAGTAAAGATAAAACCATACCACCATAATCTCATCGGCTTTAAGGTAGTACAATATGAGCCAAGGCCATCATCACGCTAGACATGAAACTTGGCAATGACAACCACATAGCACAACAATCCGTAGAGTTTGGTGTGATTGATTGTCCCTCCTCTTATAATGCGCTCTTGGGAAGACTAAACCTAAACGCATTCGGGATGATCACATCCTCTTTACATTTGGAAGCCAAATTCCCGATGCCTACGGGGGTGGGAGTATACAGGTGTGATCAGAAACTCTTGCGAAAGTTATATGTTAGGGCGGCCAAAGGCGATGATGTCTTTGCCCTAAAGACAGGCCCACAGGAGAGACTGGTTAAGAAGGGCGAGCCTAGAGAAAAAAAAATGAAGATATCCAGATCAGTAACTCTCCTAACCAAATAACGAAAGTTAGGATTGATACCCCAGTCAAAGTGAAGGATGAAATCATCGCCTTCTTACGGGCAAATTCGAATAGGTTTGCTTGGTCAGCATCGGACATGCCTAGGATTTCCTTTCGACTTAGTGACCCACAACCTTAACATCGATACCACTGTGTAGCTTATTAAACAAAAAAAGAGGCATTTTGCTCCGGAACAGTAGGCCACGATCGACGAAGAAGTGCACAAGTTGCTTCAAGCCGACTTCTTGAGAGAGGAAAAGTACTTGACGTGGCTAGTGAACATGGTATTGGTCAAGAAAAAAAATGGGAAGTGGCACATGTGTGTCAATTATACCGACCTTAACAAAGCCTGCCCAAAGATTGTTTTTCCCTTCCTAGAATCAACCAGCTCGTCGATTTTACGTCAAGATACGCTCTGTTGAGCTTCATGGATGCCTTCTCGAGGTACAACCAAATTAAAATGGACCCAAAGGATGAAGTCTATACCTCTCTCGCCACGGATTATGGAACTTATTGTTACATTGTAATACCATTCGGATTAAAAAACACCAGAGCCACGTATCAACGAATGGTGACAAAACTAGTTAAGCTCCAAATTGAGCATAATATGGAGGTGTACGTTAATGACATGATCATTAAGAGCTAGAAGCCCGTCAATCATGCCATGGACTTCCAGGAAGCCTTCAACCGAATGCACATGCATAACATGAAGTTGAACCCTCAGAAGTACGTTTTTGGCATCAGCTTTAATAAGTTTCTCGAATTCTTGGTCACATAGAGAGGTATTGAGGTCAACCCTGAGAAGATTACGGCTATTAGGGGAATGAAGCCTCTTAACTCGGTTTAAGATATACAGAAGCTCACGAGTACGGTGGCTGCTCTAAGTAGATTTATCTTTAAGAGCGTTGATAGATGCATTGAGTTTTTCAAAATTCTCAAAAACCTGAAAGGTTTTGAATGAACTCCTGAGTGCGCCACTACCTTTTAGCAGCTCCAAGACATCCTCGCTCATCCCCCAGTCCTTGCTAAGCCTATCCAAGGGGAGGATCTATATTTTATACCTGGTTGTTAGCGATTGGGCTCTCTCCTTTGTGCTGGTTAGGGCAGACGGAAGGGAACATAGGCCAATATCTTACGTCAGCCACATACTTTACAGGCCTGAGGCCAGGTACACCCAAGTAGAAAAATTTGTGCTACCGTCGTCATTATTGCCAGACGACTAAGGCCCTACTTCTAGGCACACTAGGTGATTGTGCTCACGGACTAGCCATTGCGCAACATGTTATAGAAACATAATGTGTCCAGTCGGATGATGAAGTACGCGATGGAACTAAGCGCGTATAGAATCCAGTACCAACCATGAATAGCCTACAAGGCATAAGTCCTGGTTGACTTTGTAGTAGAATATATTAGAGAAGAAACACCACTGGGTGATGATAAACCGGTATGGACCCTCCACATTAATGGATCATCTACTACTGGAGTTTGAGGTGCGGGCCTTATGCTGATCGACCTGCATAAGGTCACCATTTGTTATGCTCTCAAGTTCAGGTTCAATTTTAACAACAATGAATCCGAATATGAGGCGCCTATTACCGGCCTGAAGTTAGCCAAGGAGATCAGGGTTGAGCAACTGCGGATATTCTCGGACTCCATGCTCGTTGTACAGTAGGTCCGAGGGGAATATGAAACCAAGGATAGCACCGTAGCTAGGTACTTAGAGAAGGTAAGAGGGTTCCTAGTGGACTTTCCCTCTTAAGACATGGAGAAAATCCTTCGAATGGAAAATTCAGCGGTCGACTAGATATCTAAGTTGGCCTCCACTGGCATATGAAAGCTTATGATAAAGGATAGGAAGATCTTCATAGAGTACCTGCTAGAAAAAAGTATAGCTCTAAGCTTAGCTAAAATTCTGGAACTGACCACGGCAGCACTAGAGCCGAGCTAGACAGATCCCATCTGGAGCTACTTAGAGGAAGGAACATTGCCAGAGGACAGGACGGAGTTAAAGAAGCTTCAATGCTACACTACCAATTATACACTAATTGACGACATTCTATACCGTAGGGGAATTGACTTCCCCCTTCTCCGGTGTCTTCAAGAAAAGGAAGGGTTGCACACGTCATAGAAGAGCTGCACACTCATATCCAGTCCCAAGTCCTGTACCTTCGAGCGCTACAACCGAAATATTATTGGTCTACTATGAGGCAGGATGTAAAGGTCATAGCCTAAAAGTGCCCATAGTACTAAAAGCACACCCTAATCAATCACACACTTAGCACCGCACTTTAACCCTTGACGAGCCCACGGCTGTTTGCCTAATGGGGGATCGATATCTTTAGCGCCTTCCTGAAAGCATTAGGAAGACGGTAGTTCATAATTGTCGCCATGGACTACTTCACGAAGTGGGTAGAGGCCGAAGCCATGGCTAGAATCACGAAGAGGAGTATAGAATCATTTGTCAAAAACAATATTCTCTCTTGGTTTAGAGTCCTCCATGTATTGATTACGGACAACGGCCGACAATTTGACAACCCTAAGTTCGGGGAATTCTGTACCAAGCACCACATCGCTACGAACTTCACCTCAGTTGCCCACCCCCAATCGAATAGACAGGTAGAGGTGACCAATCGGGTCATTTTAGACATGCTTAAGAAGCGCATGGACTGATCTTATTGTCACGCCCCGAAGCGGCAAAGTCGTAACAGCTCCGCCGTATAAACCATCCTAAGATAGAAGTTGGCCTTACAACCGCTATCTTAGACCTGATCTACACAAGGCGTCTGCGACTAAATTTGCATCATTCCACACTCTTCTGATTTTTTCCTGATTTTTCCACAATTAATTTATAATTTTCTTTAATTATTTAGTATTATTTTAGCATATTTCGCGTATTTTAAGTAATTACGCGTATTTATACTTACATGTAAATTCATATATAATACAAATAAATATTCTTAAATATTATTTACGTCATTTTATGATTTTTAGTATACATATAATTTATCTCTAGCGATTCGTCAATTATCGAAAATGTGTAAAATGCATTGTATACTTAAAATTTGAAATTTTTACAATCTTTTATTTTATTGCTTATTTTCTTAAATTCAAGTTTACAGGGTCATTTTTCACTAACATTTCTCTTAATAGTTTATAATTTGGGTTTGATCGGATTTTTTAATCGATCGCCCAAAACCTTATGTTCTAATTTCACTCCTATAGTCAATTGGCTTAGCTTTAGGGCTTACATTCTACCCCCCTTTAAAATAGTTTCGTCCTCAAAACTACTGTATACCTATGTATTGCTTACTTGCTAGGATTGATAGTTTATATATTATTATTATTCTAAAAATCGAAGAAACAACAAGTAATGTTTCGTCTTTACTACATTAAGTTCTACTTTAGTTTCTAAGTCTAGATCTTCATCCGGTTGTATCTTTACCTACTCCGTGTCTCAACTCTTGAACTTCTGAACCTGATTATCCAATATTTTGGGGGGTTTACTTCATAACCTTAACTCCCATCTTCCATTCTACTAAGCGATCATCAAATGAAATTTCTGTATAATCTACTGATTTAGTTCCTGGATTGCTTTCTAATTAACATTCCATTTCTTCTCTATTTGGACCTTGTTCAATCTCTTAATTTTCCTTCCTTTGCATTCCTTATCTTAGTATCGATCAAAACTTATTTTATTGCTGTAGTCTCCTAGTCATATCATATTATCTTATAACTTAGTTTTATGATCTTGCAAATTTTCTTATTGGTTTATTCTCCATTTATTCCTTGTTTAATTGTTTCTTAAGTTTTATTTATGATCATTACTGATTCTACATTTACTTCATATCATTACCTTTCCTCTCATCCATAATCTTCTACTCAAAATGATGATACTACTGTCATAGCTTCTCATTTGTTCTTCATATAACTTAGCATAGGATCAACAGAAGCAAATTTGGCAAATCTCGACGCTTCTCCACCTCGGATTCAAATGAGATGGTTAACGACTCAATTTGACTTGACTCGAGAAAGATGAATGCGACTGTTGACTGACAGACTCAACAAAAGAGACAGTATTAAGAATGACTTACTACTTGACAAAACATGACACAACAGAATATACTGATCAGATCGACATGATATGAGACTCAACAACAACAATTTGACAATTTCAGATTTGCCATGTTCCTATTGGATTACCTATTGCAATTGCTAATATGAAGTACATTATAGCTTCATAGCTTCTTCGTATACTGGATTACCTCAATGGATTTTTCCTCTAATCACCAATTCAACATTTTTAATATCCACCGAAATCCCTTCTCTAAATATAACGAGCTCGATGAAAACGTATTATCTCCTCTGGAAATCACACGTCTTCCATTTCAATATACTACTTATGATCACCCAACTTCAATAATGCTATCCACGGATACTTCGTATATCAAAATACTACCGACGGATACCACCACAAGCGTTTCCATATACGGTTGACATGTATTTCTTTCTCCCAATTCTATGACTACAATTTATGCACTGATCTTATCTTGATGCCCTTCTAATCTAATATTATTTTAGAAATTGACAGTCACTCCTCAAACTCTTAAGGCCTCATTTACAACATCCAATACGGAGTTTCAACCATAAGTTTGATTCTTGATTGACTTAGTCATGAAATTCAAATATCCACAAAATAATCTTCAGAAATACATTTGAATCCCTATATATTACTAGTAGATTCAATACTTATTGATATTTTCTCCAGTCTCTTCTTTATAGATATGAATAAACTTCTCATAATTTACCACCAGTAAGTTTCCTTTTTAATTGCATTTCCATCATACCCTACGATTCTGCAGATTAATGTCTTTCCTCTAATATAGATTGTAAGCTGATAGGTAACAAAAATCTCAATCCTCTTAAATCCTTTTCTGCTTATTAGTTTCTAACTTGTAGAAAATGAATACCTCAATATCATCACTGCACTTGCATTTCATCCATTTGTATATTCTACGGTGAGGGTCCTCATCAACCAATCCTTTTGTTCATATATTATTATTCAACTAAGATCAAATGAAAGTCCTTTGCAAAAATCACCACTTATCACCTAACTTTTTTTTTTTTTAGTTCGGATTCTTAAATGCTATATGTGATTAACATTCCTTATCCTAATTAGTTTACTAATAGATAACTGTCTCATAAAATTTACTTTTTGGAAAGTTATACCTTTCTAGATGGATCCTTAGGATAACTAAGTAACTGTTGATCAAAAGTCCTAATTGTCTCCAACTGGTTACTTTAATTCCATCTCTACCGTCGCTTGTTATTTATCCTACTAATATTTTAAGGTGCTTGGATACTTACTCAGTTGTAGTTTACGTAGCAATTTTACTTTATTTTTTATGTATCATTTAATAGCTATCCATCTTATTTACCACTTACAAGTACTATATAATGATATCATTGTACTTGTCTCAGCACTACATAAAGATCTCATGACCCATTTCATATTCATTTGGCTTTACTGACACTTAATTATTACTCCAAACTATAATTCTCCAATTCATGATTCACTAAAGTCCTAAGAATTCTTAATCTGATTATAACCTCATAACACTATTCCTTTTACTGTTCTTACATATTGAAAGAACTTCCAAGATTGATCACCAAAATACATTTAATCTCTTTACACTCCTAGCTACAAATATGTCAATCATTATTACATTTATACATATCCAAGAGAATACACTTTTATCGAGATGCATAATTATATCCATTTAGAGATCATTAGGATATCCACATATATAAATAACTAACATAGAACCAATTCTAATTCTCTAAAAAACATGATCAACTATCATACATATCCAAAATTCAAATTACTTATAATAACTATTCATTCACCAAAATTCCACCATAATGTCTTCTAATTAATTCAGTATCATTTTCACTTATTGATTTATTACCTTATCCTTTCATAGGAAAATCAGATATAATGATCATTTCATATACCTTCTCATTATCAGACTCCTTATTATTGTCATCATTTCTCATCTCCTATATCGCATTCTTATTTTTATATAAGATTTATTTCTGAATTAGGTTTTGATTATACCTCTATTATAGGTTCTGATTCATTTCTAAATCAGTTTCTAACTTTTCCCTCTCAATATTTTGTCTTCTTAAAATTCGTTTCCATAACATGCTTTATTTCACTTCAGATTATACTACCTTGTATTTATACTAAGCACCAAAGCTGAGATTAGCTCAGAAATCCTATAAGTTTCGGATTCACCTTAATTTTTAGTGCATATCACCATATTTCTCTTATTCCCAAACTTAAATTGATTTCCACTATTATTCATGAGTCTCGTCACCTCATCATATCTCACCGATTATAATACAAATTCATCAACAAACTTTTTAGGAATTTCATCCACAATATTAACATATCCTAATCTATATTAACTCAAAAAATTTCTTCATTCAACCTAAATCACTTAAATAAATCACCAATTCTTACATATATAAAACACTTCCAAAATCGGTCACCTAAGACACATCCAATCCCCTTTTATATTTTACTCACAACGGTATAATACATGATGGCATATGTACATTTCCAAAGAATACATATTTATCAATAAACACTACTATATCTCTTAAAAGATCAATATGATCCTAACTTATATAAATAACCATTAATATGATCAATCCTAACTCCTAACAAAATATAACCAACTAATACATTGTATTCATCATTCAAATCAACTATCTCCTCATATACTGTATTCTCATGCTATATCTAATCTTAATCTACTCCAACTGATTCAGGAGAATGTGAAAGTCATGCAATAAATCTTTGGGGCTAATCATCTAAAGATATATGATATACTAGTTGCAGTACAAATCATATTAGTAGAATAGGGTATCTCTCTTCTATCGTTGCTACACATATCTTACTAACATCGCCTGAGTTACAATCTTTCACTTCCAAATCGTCCTTATTCAACAAGTCATATCACATGATCCCTATTATGCTAAAACTCAGACTGATCTCTGTTATTGTCTATAAGTCTTATCACTTCTCATCAATTTCCACACAACTCCATTAACAAAATCCTCAGTAATTCCGTTCATAATATTAACATATCCTAACTAACCAATTATAATATTGTTCTTCATATCTCGATTCTGGATTAAATCAGGGATTATCCTTCATTCCTCTTGAATCACCTCAACTAATCACCAATTTCTCCATTTGATCCCATCACTAAAGTTGAATTCGATTAACGCCTATCTTAATGTAGTGATATAGTCACTACTTATCTTATAATTTATAATGCGATACTTTAATATCCCTTTATTTCTACCCACTCTCAATATACTCCTAAAATATCTAATTCTGTTAATTGTTTATTTCAAAGCAAGTTCAGTAAAACTACGCTCTGATACCAATTTAGAACTGTCACATCCCGAAGCGGCAGAGTTGTAACAGCCCCGCCGTGTAAACCATCCTAAAATAAAAGTTGGCCTTACAACCGCTATCTTAGACCTGATCTACACAAGGCGTTCACGACTAAATTTGCATCATTCCACACTCTTCTGATTTTTTCCTGATTTTTCCACAATTAATTTATAATTTTCTTTAATTATTTAGTATTATTTTAGCTCATTTCGCGTATTTTAAGTAATTACGCGTATTTATACTTACATGTAAATTCATATATAATACAAATAAATATTCTTAAATATTATTTACGTCATTTTATGATTTTTAGTATACATATAATTTATCTCTAGCGATTCGTCAATTATCGAAATGCATTTTACACATTTTCGATAATTGACGCGTTATATACTTAAAATTTAAAATTTTTATAGTGTTTTATTTTATTGCTTATTTTCTTAAATTGAAGTTTACAGGGTCATTTTTCACTAACATTTCTCTTAATAGTTTATAATTTGGGTTTGATCGGATTCTTTAATCGATCGCCCAAAACCTTATGTTCTAATTTTACTTCTATAGTCAATTGGCTTAGCTTTAGGGCTTACACTTATGGCGCTTGGACTGATGAGCTGCCTAATATCTTGTAGGGGTACAGGACTACGCACCATACTTTAACAAGCGAGACCTCCTTCCGTCTGGCTTTCGGGTCAGAAGTTGTCTTCCCCATCAAACTTGAACTCCCTAATATCCAGACTCGAAGTTTCTATATTGCCCTAAATAACTCATCACTGTAGGCAAGCATCGATACAATTAAAGAAATCAAAGACCTCACTGTTCTCGAGTTACTACATACCAACATCGGGTTACTCGGTATTATGATTAGTAAGAATTTAAGGTCGGTGACCTAGTGTACCGAAGATTGGAAGCCACTGGTTCATGAGAAGGCCAAGGTATGCTGGCCCCTAATTCGGAAGACCTGGTCAAAGTCAGGGATAAACTGAGTAATAGAGCATACAGGTTCAAAGATTAGATGGTGAGCTTATCTCGCGCACATAGAACACCAATAATCTGCACCTCTACTTTGATTAAAATTTCATCATGTATAATTTTATTTTCAAATTGAGTCGAAATAAAAAGCTTTCAATTGATTGCATATTTCTCTCTCTCCCCTTTTGTTTCAGTCGCCTTACCAACCTTTCAAAAAGGCACATGAATAATTACTAGAGTAAGTCGAAACGCCACCAACCTGACCCCCTTAAGGTAACCTCAACAAGGGGAAATACCCTTTGCACAGAGGAACTCCCACAAATTAGGCAGGTCACAATACCACCTACTTGACCCCCTTAAGGTAATCTTGGCAAGGGGAAACACTCCTTACATAGAGGGACTCCCACGTATTGAAAAGGTCGGAACACCACCGACCTGACCTCCCTAAGGTAATCTTGATAAGAGGAAACACCTCTTACATATAGGAACTCCCCTAACAAAACCTCAATTAAGGGTTCATAAAATTTATAGAGAAAATAACGAAAGACTTTCAAAAAACTTTATTTATTCATTCTATACCTCTATTTACAAAGCAAATGCCGGAATCCTAGCCCTAACCACATTTTAAAAAAAAAATTACAAAACTCCGCTACCACCTAGGATTAGCTAGCTTGGGTCACTTTGAAAAATTCAATGCATCAATCTGTTTCAAGCACTATTCAGTAGGCACTGCATCCTGCAAGCCTTGAGCGGGGAACGCGAGACGTGTGAATCGGGAGCAACAGGACCCCCCACGGGCAGATATTGTAAACCCTAAAGTTAAATCAAATGACTATAGAATTGAATTTAGAATACAAAGTTTAAGACGATCGGTTAAAGGATCTGATTAAACCCAAATTATAAACTGTGGATAGAAATATTAGTAAAAATGATCCCGTAAACTTGAATTTATGAAAATAAGTAATAAAATAGGAGACTATAAAATTTTCAAATTTTAAGTATAATAATTGTTAATTATCGAAAAGGCGAAAAGTGTAATCTAATAACTAAGAAATTACTAGAGATAGATTATATATATACTAAAAATCATAGAATGATCTAAATAATAATTAGGATTCTTCACATATACCCCACATGTATTTACGTATAAATAAAAATACGCAAAATTACTTAAATTACCAAAAAATTTATTAAATAATTAAAGAAAATTATTAATTAATTAAGAAAAAAATCAGAGGAATAAGGAATGATGTGGATTTGGTCTGAGCAAGTCAGGAAGTGAAGGAGAAAATTAACCAATCAAATTAAGCAACACAAAAGGCAAAAATTAAGGGATTTGGGCAATGTCTTATTCAATTTAATGCACAATAATTACTACAAAGCTCTATAAATAGGGAAAAAAATTACAGAGCTCCTTTAGATAGTTCGAAGTCAGAAAAAAATAGAGAGCATCGAAGTTAGAAGAGAAAAATTAGGGTTAGAAAAAAAATAGAAAAATCTGTATAGTAAGGGTTAGTGAACCAAACTCACACACCACTACCACCTAGAACCAAGCCACCACCACCCCACTCCAGACCCATCGCCTAGACCGGCCGACATACCTGGACTGGTGTTGGAAGTCTAAAAGTCATCGGACCGAGTGAGTCTCTCATCTGCTCCGATTTTGTATAATTTCTTAAAATTATTTATTTTGCCTAGAAAATTATGAAATTTATTATTCTGAGGTTTTATTATATGTAGATTTAGGGAAAAATAGTGATTAAGTTTAATCACATCTGAAAATATAAGGTTCTTAATAAATTAAGCAAAACTGAGCATGATTAAAATTAGAAATAAATAGGTTTAAGAGTATAGTTTGGAGCTCAAATTTTTTTTGTAAAATGCTCAAGTTATATAGAACAGTACTATGAAGCCCATTTTTTTTAAATTTAATTTTTTAAATTTTTAAGTAAATTTTTAGCCCTAAAATGATAGAACAATTGGGTAATTTTGGGTTAATTAGGTGATTAAGTCATTAATTACTTATTTAGATAGTAATTAGATGTTCAAGGATGTTAATCTCTAATGTGGAACCCTAATCCTAGCCTTTGGAGTGTTAAGTATATTTAATATAAGAATTAGATAGTAATTGTAGAAAATTAGGAATATGTAGAATTGGAAATTTAATAAATATGAAAAATTAGGGTTATTTAAATAATATAATAATAAAAATCAAAGTATAATAAATCTGAAACAAAATTTAATTTTAGGTAATTATATAAAAAATATAAGATTTTCTTACATTGGAAATAAATTCGATACCTCAATTAGGATTAGCGTGTACCGAACAGTTTACAACACTAAATTAAGACCCAATATAATATTAGAATACTCGAGCTTAATGTGATTAATTTCACATTAAGATTCGAGTATATTTAAGATTCTAGAATCAAAACTAGAATCTAATTTAGAAACTAAACCCCAAAATAAGGTAGAATGAATTATTAGTAAATAATAGGTATACATGGAGAAATGAGTTAAATTATAACTTAGAATATGAATAATTAAAATATAAGTACTAAAAAGACCTATGTGTATTATAGGGTACCTAGAGATGAATTAGCTTGCAATTAAGTGATCAGGCGATTGAAAATTCTAAGTAAGTTGAGTTATTACTTACTATATTAAAGTACTATTTTATGGTATTCGGAGACTTAGGATTGTATATGGTTATGATTGTAAGTAGTTTATGCATATGTTTGATGTATCTGAAATTGTGCTAAAATTTGTACTGTAATTGATTTTGTGTTATGACTGTATTGGTATGAAATTGTTTGAACACCTTAAATGAAATTTAATCTTATTCAACTCTAACGACCTAAATTGTCATGCATTACAACCTGTTAAGGGATCATTAAGATTCTGTAACCAAACACCGATACCTTCGATAAAGATAGCACTGGATAGCAATTGGTCTTTTTCTCATCTTTAACTGAACTAAGTGATAGGAGATGAGGTCGCAGTGAAGATGAGGGCATTAGTTCGAAGGATAGTCTTAAGAGGAGCGGTGTCTCCATTGTACAAACTTAGGTTTGGTTGTGAACTGTTGCATAACATGAAAACTCTTAAACCCGGATTAGAGCGGGTGAAATTTCTCTGATTTCGCAACAGACCGGACTACGTTGTGTGATGAAACTTACTTATTGCATTGCATGAAAATAATTGCTTAATAATCTTGTTTATGTTTGTATATATTCATGAGTCTTCAATTTAACTTACTGAGCTATAGTTGCTCATATCCTTGTAGATCCTTTTGCAAGTCCTAATTTCTGAATACTTCAAATATTATGCCGCCTTATAATTATCTAGAGGTTAGTTCTTTTGAAGCTTGGGGTATGAGGATCAATTCACTTAGCAATGGATGTATAGTTAGAGTGTCCTTTATAGTTGAAGAATGAAAGACTGATAGTCGTTATGTAAATTAGTGAACTATTATGTAAATTAGTGAATTGTTATGTTTATGTAAAGTTTCTTGGGAAGTTCTATAGACTTTACATAATTATGTATGTTGATTAAAAATTTGTGATAATTACTGTAACCTTAGCTAAACACTTAATTGAACTGTTTACTTCAAATCGAGGAGTCGTTAACGCCTTGTGTAGATCATGTCTATGATAGGTATTGAGAAGGCTAGTTACTATCATAGAATGATTTACACAGCGTGATTATTGCGACTCTATGACTTCGGGGCATAACAGATATTCTCCAGGGACAGCTTTTGAGGCATATTCCTACTAAGTTGCCAAGGCAAGGTTGAATGTAAAAGCGCCTTGCCTTACCCCGACAACAGAGGATGCACCTACATCTTTGAAGGTTACCTAAGTGGACTCCCCCTACGCTAGGGCTTCCCTCTTCTTGTTAAATGTAGGGGAGTCCAGAAAATTAATGAAGCTCAAGTCCAGATCTAGATAATGGGAGAGGATTTCTCTCCTGGTGAAGCAGGCAGAATTAATAGACAGGTCCTTTAACTCCTCTAGCCATTCCTCGGTGGCCCTACAGTTGGCAATCGCCTTCCTTACAGCAGCATCACTGAGGACCTCTCCGCTCTCCATCTTGGAGATGATCTCTTTCATCTCTAAAACTTTACCCTGCAAATCCTCTACTTGTTGCTCTAGAGTGGCCTTCAAGCCGACCAGCTCAAGCGACGTAGCCCTAATACCCCTACATTTGGACACCTTCATCGCCAGCTCGGTTTTCAGCCTAGCTATGGAAGCCTTCAGCTCGACATTTTCTTTCTCAATTTGGGCCCTAGATGTGCCCTCTTCCTTCGGTCGTTGCGAGAGATGAGCCTTAATCTTCTACTTGTTCTCCAGTCGAACCTTTAGCTCTGTAACTTTCTAGGCATCCCTCTATACTTTACTCCTCTCCTGTTCCGCTTACTTAAGCCTCGCCTAAAACCCTGCTACCTGCACAATAGAGTAGCCGAGGCACTTGTTAGCTTGAGAAAAATTTCTCAAGTACCTCCTGCTAGAAGTCTCCACCTTTAGTAGGCACTTCTTCTACCAATACAACTCTTCTCGCAAACTAGTTACCTCTTTTTGGGTGGCATGAGACTTGCTCAGCTCGAGGAGCACTTGGCCATGGTACTGCAAGATAAAAATAAAACCTACAAGTTAGTACAAGACGCTAAAATACAACACCACAACAACATGGAAGACCTACCTACCGCATTAGGGTACCCAAGTGTCTTGCAATTTGTATGGGGTCGCCTACACCCTCTTGGGAGATCCTTTATAGCATAGCCTAATCACCAGGGGTATAAGACTCCATTAAAGCCTAGCAACTGAGGGTCTGGTGCTGTAGTGTTAGGTCACCAGCACTAACCTCCCATTTCGGCGATAGGATCTTCCCCTGGGCCCTCTTCATCTCCATCTGGGTGAGCCCCCGCTTAAGTGTATGGCACTTCTATGAATGAGTTTGGCCCCAGTCCTATCTTTCGGAAGTTGTTGAGGACGTCCAAAAACTCACCTCCAATGTCATCCACGCTTTAGAAGGGATGAGCAAAGGGCTACTCATTCCACTTTCCTTTGGCTAAAGGTTCCCTTGCTAAGGGCTTTTGCCTCTTCATCTTTGAACTTGGCTCCTCAAGTACCTCGAGAGCCTTGTGCTTCTCCTCTATAACTGCAGATGAGGCAGCTATCTCCCCGGTTCCTCTCTCAGCTGCCCTCAAAAGTGAAAGCACTTGTAAGTTGAGCCCCTCTACATCGAAGCCTTCGTTGCCCACGATGATGGGCTTGGATGGGTAGATAGCAGGAACGAGCTGAGCCATGCTCAAAGGTGCCACGTTCATTGGCTTATCCTGAGGCACATATTTTAACCACAGCTTACTGGTTTCTCCGAGCCCTGGCTTCGATTTTGCTACCTTCCCTGTTGGCTGACCTGCCTTTGATTGTACCTGGCGTCAGCTCATCAAATCATCTACAAATGAACAAGGTACCCTTGGAGACAAGCTCTTGCCTATAAGAAGACTGATCTAAAGTTTAGAAAAAGAAAACAAGGACAAATCAAAGGAAACTACCACTACCAAATGCAAAACACCGTCGTAACCAGCATGACCAAGGAAGTCTACCTATCCTACAAGTGTTAGATGAAGCATCCTAACACTAGTACAAAAGACAAGTGCGTAGGAATGAACCAGTACCTTTAACCCACTTCTCTGCTATAGCTTTCTTCATGCTGAGGAAGAGTTCAGAGATCAAGCATTGGAAATACCTTTCTACGGTCTCCGCAACGTTGATCTCTTGACCACCTTTTAGCCCTATGAGGGCCAAGATCACCTGGATGACCTCGACGTCGTTCAACCCAAGCCTCTTCTCACCTGCAGTACGGACCATTTCGATTTACCAAGTCCAGAAGGTAGCTTCTTTAAGCATCTCCACCACCACGTATTTGTCCTATAGGCCCTTGACCAAGTCGATAAGGCCATAGAACAATTTCTTTCGTAGGCGTAGTAGCCCTTATCACTAAGCATTCACAGAGCACTTAGAACACTTTCAATACCCTCTACCCATTTAGAGGGATTTACGATGGGTTGCAGCGATAGTAATCGAAAAACTCCCTCTCAAAATGACTTGGGGGGAGGCACAACCCAAACTCTAGGCACTTCTTGAAAACTGCAAAGCGTCTCCCCTTTAGCAAGGCCACCCGTTTGTCCCTACGTGGTAACCTAATATGCCACCCAGGTATTGCCCTTACGAAGAAGTTACTGATGATCTAAGTGGAGGTAAAATCCTTACTTTTACTTATACGGCCATCAGACCCCTTCTTTGTACTAAGAGAGCCAAATAAATCCTTAGCGGAAGGCGAAGGAATATCTACGTACACGTCTCTGGGGATGATATTGATGATTTTAGCCCTGTCCAACGCTTCTACGGCCATCTTCGTAGGTTGGTCAAGTTGTACCAGTGACAGCACTTTATCCTCCTACGCCTGAGGAGGATCACTCCTTGTAAAATCTGAACTGAAGGTAAGTTCTAGCGAAGACGAGCCAGCCTCACCCCTACTGGTAGACATGATTGTGATTCTTAAAAAGAAAAATTGAAGCTTCTAAAGAAGGTTTGAGAGTTCGAATGCGAACGTAGAAATTATAACAACTAAGTGAAAAAATTGTAGAAAAGCAATCGCTCTTTGCAATCCTCCTATTTATAGGAAAACCGCCTAAGAAGCCGTATAAGCAGTTATAGAGATACATATAAACACGAATCCCTTATAATACTACCTAGTAGACATGTAGAAAGCATCACAATCAAATAACCACCTTTAAAAAGCAGAAAGTATGTGGCTATACGCTAATCTACTGCAACACGATACTTATCACGTCGCATTTAATGTACGGAGTACAAGCGGGCAAAAGTTGCATTTTGAAATTCCCTTCAACTGGAAGCTTCTTTAAGGCCCATCCGATCTGAACTTGGTCAACGTCATGAAGACATGACACACCTATTTCCGCTTGATCCTTATCAAGCTCTGTTTAAGCAGACCGGTCTGTAGCATTGGAGCACCTTAGCACCTTTGCCCACCTAACCTTAGACACTTTTAGATCGACAAACTATTGCCTAGGATAACTCACCATTTCGGGCCTTCTCACCTCGGATCATCCATCACTTCAAATCTGTAACCTCATTATGTCAACATCATGGCATCAGATCGAACTTCTTAGAGTCAGATTGATTATGCTTAAGCATGCATTTCTTCTCCTTGCCTCTTTCTCAGCAATGAGACCGTAAGAGGGGAAAGTGTTGACATGATACTTTAGGTAGAGACCTCTCAGGCCCAACCAAATTCACTAAGCCTTACCTCCCTAGGCTCGCCTTTATAGGCCTCGAGCCTGACCTTTAGTGGCCCAGGCCCATGAAGAATTGTAATGACCATAAACTACAAGATAAAAATAAAACAGCCATGTTCCAAATATTAGGGACACGTTAGACATGACAGCTCTACTCTCCCACACTTGTAGGAGAAGTGCGGGAGAAGATCTCTCCTGCAAATTGATCTTCAACGACTATATCTACTACGCTATAAATACTAGACATCTAACCAACGGTAACCTTCTCTAAAAAACTTTGCATTCTAAGCCTATACGCTAAGTATTCAATCCCACCAAAAGCTTATTACTAACTTAAGTATCGGAGTAGTCACGTCAGATAACCCTCTGACATCCTTTCATTATGCACTTTTTTTTAAGCTCAACACGTACAGGATTAACTATCAGCAAAAACTGAGAAACGATACACATGATTTTTCTTTTTTCTTTTTTTGCTTCCCTTACTATTTTTTTTTTTAAGTAAGGCTGATTTATTTTTAATTTTATAGTTCAATCCAATGATTCAAGAATCACCGATCCATACCAAATACCCACTATACAGATCGGTTCACAGTTTAAAACCAACCTTACTTCAATCTAAGCAAACCCTTCTTTAAAGTGAGGCTATTCTAGAACTTTCTCTAACTAGCCCTTAACTCTAAGCAATGAGAGAAGACTACAGAGATGAAGATATATAGTAGATGATGCTGACATAACATAATTAGCGTGTTTGAATACCCAATACATACATGTTTTTGCAATTTTTATGGGAGTTTTAAGCTCTTTATGTTCTAGAACAAAAGATAAGTCTTTCAAAAGGAAATTTAACTTGTTAAAAGGAGGAACAAAAGATAAAATTTCCTCTTCATTCTTCCTATGGATTGTAACAACAAGCATATCGACAGTATCATTTGATTCTCTTGAGCTTATTTAAAGTTCAACTGTTATTGTTTGAATAAAATTTAAACTAATATCACAGCTTACGTTTTAACTTTATTGCTTTAATTTTTATTTATCTGATTATATACTTAATTGAAAATTTAGTTGTTATTATTAATCCAATCACCATAATTAGCAAATAAAATGGCTGCTCATGATTTTAGAAGAGTCATGCAACCCCTTAAAGTACTTTTACTTTATATGTATAATTATAATAAGTGACAAAGTTGAGGTATAAACAATATTGTTGACCTAATGAAATTCCTTCTCAAGTTTCTAGTATTTTGTTATTTCATGTTTTGCAATATCTATTTCTTCTTCTTTTTTTAATTTTTATAAATTTGATTCTATTGCAACAACTATAAACTTACTTATTTCAAAATTAAAATGCTTACTTTTAACTAAATTTAAAGTAAATTTGAATTGATATATGAAATATTTTGTAACATATTCGTCTACTATTTCTAAGCATGCTAAATAAACTTTATGATACAAATATAGATGTTTTTGAAGAATGAACAAGTCTAATTATTGTTTGGCTATACTCTCTATGTTTTTATTATCTTTGTATAATTTTCATGTGCATTTTATAGAATAATTAATGTATGTTTATGTTAAAGTTGCTAAAGAGTTTAAATAATATGTAGATAAATATTTGAATAATTGCTATAATATTTTAAAATAGTTAAAATTAATAAATAGAAAATTCAAAATGAATAGCTTATTAATATGTTATTTGGGGAAAAAAAACTTTATGAACAAATAGATATATGAAGTTTTTTCCATTAACTCTTTTGAATTGACTATTATTTATTATATATTAAATTTAAACTTAAAAAAAGAGAGAGTTTTTATTAAAAAATAAATATAAAAGAAACGAACTATCTTATTAAATGATTCTTTATTTGCATTATTGTGATCCTTGCTCCTCCCTTCACATTGTTTATCTTTGTATTTTAGAGATTGATTTTACCAAATAAATGACTATTGTTTGATCGATAATTTTTTGGGTTAATGAATCATTCTATTAATTTATTCAATAACTAACGTCATATTAAATTATAATATAATAATATCGTAAAAAACTATAAAGATATGTCATATTAAATTATAGTTCTATTATAAAAGGGAAGAACTTTCAAAGTTATATTAAAATCAACAAATAAAATTATGGAATTGTATTAATGTTACAATAAAAAGTAGAATATAAAGAAAAAATAGCTTCCAAAATCACATATTATAATATAATTTCCCAAAACATTCATTTATTTTGGTTATTTGGTAATCACCGTATATTTTATTACTAAATTATTAAAACATATTTAATAACATTATTTTATTAAATTAGCTTTCTAACACAAATAACAAAAGAATTTTATATTAGTAAGGCTGTTATAATTTAATAGCATTAATACTAATCTTTTAACCAATTAGTCGAGTTTAAGAGTCGCTTTCATAGTGTAATATAATTTTATCATCCCGTCTTTATTTTTAGTAGATTGATCTAAATCTTTATCGTATTTTTAATCTATATTATTTTAAATTTAATCATTAAAAAATCATAAATTACGGTTTAAATTTTAAAAAAATTGAAATGAAAGATAAGAGAAAAAGGTACGACAAATCCTATTAAAACAAATGATCTCCCACGTAATTTTTAAAAAATAAAACAAAAACAAAAAAAAAAAAATCTATTGTTAGCGACTATCCCTCTCTCCAAATTATGAGCAAAAAGACACATGCAATACAACTGGTCTTTTGTTTTCTTCCTTGTCTCTTTATTTTCAAACCCTAAAGTTCTCCTGTGAAGGTGCGATTGGATCAGTAACCTCAGCGCTATTAGCTTGATCGAATCACTTGTATCACCACGTAATTACAGGTTTCTCTCTTCTCTTTTTTTGTTAAATACATATATCGTACTTAATCTTTTTGATTGAATTCACGGATCGAGTTTCTTTGATGTTTCTTCGTCCAGTGGAATTCAAATATGAGATTGGATAGTCTGTCTGGCGAACTCATTTGATTTAGTCTTTTTGTGAATCGTTTGGCAGATTGAAGTTTGATTCAATGCTTAGAAAGTCGGGTCGGAGCTTTTTTTTTAATTTAAGGTTTGGGAAAGAGGTGCGATCTTGCTTTGTGTAAAAATGGAAGATTTGGGGGTTATGTTTTTGCATAAAGAAGCGTTTTGATGGATGGGATTAGGAATCAGCGATTTGCAGTTCATTGTTATGTGAGTTTGAACATGTGAAATTAATGAATTTAGTGCGGATAAACTTGAAAGATTGTTTAGATTTTTCAATATGTCAATTAGTTAAGAGTTGAAGCCACCGAGGACAATAAGATTTAGGCAGAAAACTAAGCTTTTGTTCTGTGGAAAACATTTTCCAGACTTTTTTTAATTTTTGTTATGGCCGAAGTTCCAAAATTGTTGAATGTTATGGTAGTAATCTATAACAATAAGTGGTTTTAGAAGACAATGATAGCAATTGGCCTTCATGGTGGTGGTTAGTAACCACGAAAGAACAATGAGGAAAACATTTTCTCTTTCTAAGAGTGATAATAGCTTTCCTCACTTTCTATGGAGATCTTTCATGGTGGTTAGCCACTTCCACTGATCACGAACCGTCACCTTTATTTCCCATCACCACTTGTCGACAAAAGCCATTAATAATAGCAATATTTGATAATTCTAAAGTTCAAATGTCCAAAAAAGGTCTGGAAAACGTTTTCCATGAAAGAAAAACAGAGATCTCTGACGTTTGTTGTTTATGTTTTTGAAATAATAAATAAGGGGCTTGATTTACTTTTCCTTTTTTTGGTATACTGGTTGCTTATGCTGGAATATGGTTGTGATATGCAAGGAATCATGAGAAAATAATGTCAAAATTTTCGTCAGTTTTTTTTGTTTTGGGTTCCCAAGTTTGTGTTTATATGGTTGCTAACATTGCAAGCGTTGCTCTTGTATGGACTATTTCCTTCTCCAACCAACCAAAATTGGAGATAAAACGATTATCCAATTTAATGTCCTTCCAAATCAGCCTCATGTTTCCTGAAATCAACACACAGTTTCATCATCCTGACATTAAAATTATTCTATTTGTTTAAAATCAAAAAGCAGTCATCTCACTGCACATGAAATCGCTGATGCTTTCCCAACATTAAAACTATCTGGCATGTAAATTTGGTTGCCATATGTATTTTGATCTTTACTTCACGTGTAATGGGACTGAAACGGAAAAATGTGAGGTATTGAGGTGGACTTTTGTCCGCATCAACACTTACCTGGCAATATTAACATTATGTAGGCACAGGCCAACATCCTTTATCATGATGGAGGTTTACCTGGCAATATTAACATTATGTAGGCACAGGCCAACATCCTTTATCATGATGGAGGTTTTGACTTGGATGATTTTTTTAAATTTAGAATGTCGTTTGCACAAATGTGTAAAGGAAATAGTGGCAAAAGTTAGGACCCTTCTGCTGCATTTTTCTTCAAAGTAATACGTCACTTTGTGCTTTCTTCCAATGTCTTGCTTTTTCACCAAAAAAATATGATTATTTAAGAGGTCTTGTTTTCTATTTTTGGTTTTGTATCAGATTTCTGGGAAGATGTCTGGCCAGAGCCAGAGGTTGAATGTTGTTCCTACTGTTACTATGCTTGCAGTAGTGAAAGCCCGACTTGTAGGTGCTACAAGGGGCCATGCTTTGCTCAAGAAGAAGAGTGATGCTTTAACTGTGCAGTTCCGTCAAATTCTCAAAAAAATTGTCTCCACAAAAGAATCAATGGGAGATATCATGAAATCTTCCTCATTTGCTTTGACCGAGGCCAAGTATGTGGCAGGTGAGAACATCAAGCACATAGTCTTGGAAAATGTTCAAAGTGCATCTTTGAAGGTTCGATCTAAGCAAGAGAATGTTGCTGGTGTGAAGCTTCCAAGATTTGAATACTTCAGCGAGGGTGAGACGAAGAATGACCTCACTGGATTAGCCAGAGGTGGCCAACATGTCCAGCTTTGCCGTGCTGCATATGTGAAGGCAATTGAGGTTCTTGTTGAGCTTGCTTCACTTCAAACATCATTCCTCACCCTTGATGAGGCGATTAAGACTACTAATCGTAGAGTGAATGCTCTAGAGAATGTGGTGAAGCCTAGGTTGGAAAATACAATAAGTTATATTAAGGGTGAGCTTGATGAGCTTGAAAGAGAGGATTTTTTCAGGTTAAAGAAGATTCAAGGATACAAAAGGAGGGAAATCGAGAGACAGACTGCAGCTGCCAAGAGATTTGCTGAAGAGCAGTTTGCTGAGAAGGTTTCTTTGCAGAAAGGTGTTTCGATGAACACAGCACACAACCTGTTGACAGCATCAATGGGAAAGGATGAAGATATAATTTTTTAATTTTTTTTTTCTGATATATTGTCAATTATAATATTCATGCTGGTTTCCTGTGTAATTCCAAATAATTTGCTGAGTAATGTCATTGTTTATGTGCTCCTACTTGTCTAGTTTGCTGTAATGCTTAAGGTAGCGTTTTTGGTCAATAAAATAAGGCTGCACAGTCTTCTTGTACCGTATTTGGTGTGTACATTAGAGAGTACATAATTTTTACAAGATGGCAGCTCCTTCAATTTTTTATTCCCTGTGACTGTTGTTTGGATTCAAGCATATTTTATCACTACCAATAAACAAAGACGATCCTCGGGTTGTTTATGGTATCTGAAGGAGATATGATGTGCTAATTAACCTCCTTTGTCATTATTGTTTTTCTATTTTTTTCATCTTTGATTTTTTTTTTTTTTTTTTTTTTTTTTATATTTCACATGAAATCATAATGAACTACTGATCTTCTTTCTTCCTTTCTCAATTACTAATTCTTGTAGTGGCTTGTATTTCCATTTTACTTATTTATCATACATTGGTACTAGAAATGATATTTCTTATTTTTCAATTATGGGATGCTCACCTCTCTCAACTCTAGTTTTCTCAGATTTAAATAACTACTCAACTAGGAGAGTAAATAAACGAACAAAGTCCTGAAGCTCCTCAATTTTCGCTTAAGTTCGAAGTAATAATAGTCGAGTTGGGTCGGTTGGAGCTTAATTTGAAGCTATTTGAATAGTTTATTACAAGCTGGCTAACTAAACAAAGCTCAACTCTAAGTAAGATGTTAGTTGATCAAGTTTCAATTAAGTTTGGATATTAATACCGTTTTAATTAGAGAAAAAATATTTTTAAGAGATGAGATTAAGCAAACTAGATTCCTGTCGGGGTAGACTTGTATGCTATGTATATTTATGTATATGTCTATATATATATATGTGTGTGTGTGAGTGCGTATGCACTATTATGCCAACTATATATGATTATAAATATTATATCTTTATATTGCATGTAAAAACCATAAAATATTTTAAATATTATATATATGTCCATATATATATATATATATAGAAATATATTTTGTTTTGTATAGCAAAATATAAACAATATATACATTATGACATTATTATATGACAACATGAAATATATATATGTGTAGTAATATATTTGTAAAGCTATATACTATAGAAGCTACATGTTAGCATGAAAGAAATAAGAGAGAGAGAGAGAGAGGAGGTAAGGACTTAAAGTTATGTTAATGTTTTAAATAATACATTTCGATAAAAAAGTTAAATAACTTATTTTCTTTACATTTTTTTTATAAAATTAAATTACATTCAAAATCACCAACCATGCACAAATTCACATTTTTTTATTATAGTCCCAACTTAATATAATTTAATAAATAAAATAAATATTGGAATAAATATCCCTATAATCAAATAAACATAGTGTAAATTTTTGGATTATTAATACTCATAGTCCTTCTTAATGAAAAACTTTTCTATTCTATTCTAGAATACATAGTCTTTAAGTGTTTTGCCAACTCATTTTAAATTGAGAGTAATTATAGCATTTATATTAATAAGTTTTCTATCCTTTAGTTAAGTTGGGAGCATAAGGTAAAGTGTGTTGTACAGGTTATCAATTATATAGAATGTTACGGTGAAGGTTTTTATATCATGAAGAAATATTTATATGTGGACAAAAGTGAGGTATAAGATTATTTCACGACTTTATTGGAGTTAGGTTTCATCTTATATAAGAATTAGAAATAGAAAATGACATGATCAGCAACGTGATCATATTACTTGGCTATGTTAGTGGAGTGCATGAATAGAAAGTGACACAATTAGCAATACAACCAGCGACACAACCGTATCACTTGGCTGTGTCCATAACGCTCATGTCCAAAAAAGTTATACAATCGGCGACACAATCATGCTACTTGGTCATATCCATTTATTGATGTAACTCTTTAACTTCAAATGACATTTTTTATTAGTAAGTACAACGTATCATCTTCCAAAAGTTACGTTACTTGGTAATAAACAATCAAGATCAATTTTTAACTAATCCAAACATAACCTAATAATTAAAGACTAGGTAATTTTAATGGATGTGTCCTTAGTAAGAGTTGTAATATTTGGAACTTGATGTTTAGATATCTAGTTATATATTAAAATTATAGACATTTTTTGCACAAACATTATTATTCTTTTTCAAATCTTACCATCAAAACACTTCACCAATAATTGAAAAATCTTTTTTCAAAATTCTTTAAACTTATGAGCTCATCAAGAATATAGATTGATACCTTATTTTTCGTACTCACTCGATTGTATCTTAGAAGGGTTTATACTTATTCTTTGCAAACTTAGTATAGGACATGTAAGATTCTTAAGGAAAGTGTTTTTTATGTGCCTTCAAGTGTCCTTGATATTCTACATTTAAAATAAATTTTCTAATTGAATGGCATTCTGTAACTTTGTCCCTAACCTTTGCTAGGAACAAAAGCATGGACAAAGTAGTAATAGATTTATAGCTTGTGCCTGTATTATTTCCCTCAAAGTATACTAAAAACCAATTTAGAAACTAGTATTCATTGAGAAAACTAAAGGAGTAGATAGTTTTATAAGAAGGAATCACTATCCATGTATGTACGCATGTATATATATGTATATAAAAGAAGTAGCCACTATAAATTAGCTTTAAACTTCGTATACCTAATTGTTGATGGGTTTAAAATCATTTGTTGCTTATAAAAGACAAAAGAAAGGATTACTTTGAAGAAGTTCAAATTGTTTAAGCATTTAACTCGATATCTAATGATTGCCTACTTAGGACCTACATGTGGAAATTATCTAAATGAAAATATAAAATTGCACAAAAAATAACTTAAATTGAAACAAAAAGAAATAGTTGAATATGATCGTATTTTATTTTGATTTACTCTTACAGACTAACCAAATAGTAAGATGCACAACAAATAATGATGATTATTACTATTTTTTTAACAAGACCTTTATAACCAAATAATAGAGTGCGTAAAAAATACTAATGATTAAAATTTTCAAATCACTATATAGTTCGAACTTACTCGTTCATAAGCCTAAAAAAGCTGATATTGTAAGAATTCTTAAGTGTATTTACACATGTTGGTAGGGTCTTTTAAACATTGGCTCATCAAGTCTATCCTAACCCAATAAGGTTCATAGCTGATGACAAGTCACCCTCAACTTAAGTCTAAAACATGGCCTATCCAACTATAAGAAGCCTCTTAATGGATAGAAAACTAGATAAGGCCGAAAGACTATATCAACAACCACCTCCTACATATGTAGAACACGTTGGATAGCTCGATCTTATTCTCTAATACTTACGGATGTGGCTTTACCTACTAATTCTTCTCTAACTGCTAGCTCCATTTCTCTATAAATACAAGGCCAACACTTAATAGTAATCTATTGGATATTTTGTACATTAGAGCCAACATATTGCTCCCAAATATTTTCGTTCTTCAAACACTCAACTAATTTAAGTATCGGAATGGTCACATTGTACAACTCTTCGGTGCTCCCTAACTGTGCTCTATTTTGCAAGCTTGATTACTTGCACGAAGCCTAATCACTCTTAACGTCATACTAGCAAAAATTTTGAGACGACAACATATAATTAATAGATCTAAATGACTGTTTAATAATCTTAAACCGATGCTATAAATGTACAAGTACATTCTATAAGGATAAGCCAATGGACAAAAAAAAAAAAAAAAAAAGACAACTAATATAATCTAATAATCTAACTCTCATTTCTTTAACATACTAAAACTAAGAAAACCCGACCTTACAGTTTAACCTAATAAATTAATGATGTTGGATTTTAATACCTAATAAATGAACGTCATCCGTTTATCTTCTATTAATCAGTTCAACCTTTTCATCTGCAGATGGATTAATTAACAATGGCGAAGCCGAAGCCATGTCTCTTCTTCTTGCTTTTTCCTCTTTCCCTCTTCATTTCAGCCTCTTCTTCTGGTCTAGACCATGCTAAGCTCTCCCTAGAACATAGCCTAAAATGTGCACAAAACCTGTCCAATGAAATAGAACATTACTCTACTAGGTTGGGGGATCATGTCGCCTTTCACGCGATCGATGACTGCCACCAACTGACCTCAGCCAATGTTGATCATATCGAATCGGTTCTATCCAAATTGAAAGAATTCGATCCGGATGATGATCGTGGTGTGATCGCGAGCAAAACCGAGTATGAGAGGGTCATGTCATTGATGAGTGCTGTAGTGACCAACCAAGAAACATGCTATGATGGATTGAAAGAGTTCTCTTCTGGGAATGTTTCCAATGGAGTCATTATTAGGGATGTTTTACCAAAGATCTCTAGTGCTAAGCAAATTTATGGCGTTTCGCACGGTTTGGTCATCAATGCATTGGCTAACCTAAGACAGTTTTCGGAAAAATCAACAGAAAATGTTGATGATGATCATAGTCTATTCACCACCGAAAAGTACAAGCTCATGACAAGAGGAGATCGTCTTCCCCTTCCAGCATTTATTCAGGTAATTAAGAGAAAATTATATATTTACTATCAAAATTAATATATATAATTATAAATTATTAAAAAAATAAATATTATATCGCATATTTAAGATATAACAGTATTTTTTATATGATATATCAATGCTATATCGTATCTTATAGTATTAATATTTTGATAATATTTTTTATAAAATTTGTAATTATAAAGTTTTTTTTTTTTTTTTACAATATCAGTAGATATGTATTATACGCAGTTATCAATGTTAGAGTTAAATATTTCCCTAGGAATATGATTGTAAGAAGTCCTATGTAAGTGCACAGCACACTCCAATTCTAAATCTAGACTTAGGGCTTAGGCTTAACCATATCAGAATCAATGGTTAACGGTTTAACATTTTATTAAATCGGTTTCGAGCCAATTCAATAAGACTATTGATTCACGAACCAATTCTTGAGCTTGTATTTTGGATTTTCATCAATCTTTGTCTTTTTTTTTCTATAATTTACAATACATATATATATATATTTGTCTATATGTGTTTATATGTGTATATGTAAAATATGTATATTATATATACTCATTGTGTAATATATATGTATGTAGATAATATAATATCTATTATATTAAGAGTGCAATACTTGTCTATCGATTTCAAATAAAAAAAATTATATAAAAAAACACTTTGATGATGTGACATTACCATTTGTACCTAGTGTCGTATCTTGAAGATGTGACATAGTTGTTTATATTAATGTTGTATCTTCAAGATATGATAGAGATATTATACTAATATCGCATTTTGAATATATGATATAAGCTTGGTATTTTGATAATTATTTTTATACAATTTGTATTTTGGTAATTTTTTTTTTAATATTGATTGTAAAAAGGTAATTTTCTCATTATATTAAAAGGAAAATCCGTTTTCTAACTACCTACTATAACTAACAATCAATATATTGTAATTTAACAATTAAATATATTTATATGATAGTTATCGATTCACATACAACCATAAGTTTGCTTCTAAACTATTGCCAATTCTTTGTAAATCTTTTTAGTTAACAGTTACCATTTTGTATTATATTTACTTTTACGGTTGTTATTATTTTATTCATCTATTATTAAAATTTTTATTTTAGTAGCATATATTATTGATATTATTCTATATTATGAAATCCAAACTTTTTTTATATTTATTACATATGCAATATGGATGCATCATCCACTAGGAAAATATAATATGCACATATTATATATTTATCCTATATTCCTAATATGTAATTATATAAATATATATGATATACATATTACATAATGTATATATATACTATTAATTATGTATATAATATACTATATATGTTAATATGTATAAATAAATATATATGCCAATATAATATATATGTTATCACGTATATGTAAATTAAAAAAAAAAAAAATGGTTTCAAGCCTGCTGATTCAAGTAGATTGATGGTTGAATTGTCTAAACTTTCATAAACCGGCAGATTTTCGACAATGGACCGATCTTATACTGTTTTGCGGTTCAAAATCGGCTTTTTACTTAGGTTTATCTAAAGCTTTTAACGCGTTATATTTTGTAAATTAATTCACAAATTGCCTAAACATTTTGACGATACAATTTATCTTTTGTAGTATCAACGGATGATTCATTCTGATCTGAAAAGCAAAGGAATCCTTGTTAATGACACAATCACAGTTGGTTTCTCCAGCAATGACAACTTCACCTCCATTCAAGACGCCATAGATTTTGCACCAAGCCATCTCGGAGATGAAGATGGATACTTCGTAATTTACATCAGAGAAGGCATCTACAATGAATTCATCAAAGTACCAAGGGAAAAACCCTACATCATGCTCCTAGGAGAAGGCGTAAACCGGACGGTAATCACCGGAAACCACACCGCTAGTGGTGGTTGGACAACATTCAGCTGCGCAACACTCTGTCAGTTCTCCCCCCCCCCCCCCCCCCCCCCCAAAAAAAAAAAAAAAAAAAAACCCTAGCACAAAATTTTGACAGTTTTCATCATCTTCTATGCCCTGACCTGTGAAATTGGTGATTTCTTGCAGCTGTTTTCGGGGATCGATTCGTCGCGATCGACATCAAGGTTGAGAACACAGCTGGACCCGAGAATGGCAGGGGAGTAGCCGTACTCAACGGAGCCGACCTCACTACGTTTTACCATTGCAGCATCGAGGGCTACCAAGACACCCTTTTTGCACACTCTTTCAAACAGTTCTATAGAGAATGCGACATCTACGGTACTGTAGACTTCATATTCGGAAACGCAGCAGCAGTGTTTCAGAACTGCAACATCTATGCTCGAAAACCACTGCACGGCCAGGCGAATGTCATTACTGCTCAAAGCAGGACCAACAGTACCCAAAACACGGGCTTCTCGATCCACAATTGCTCGATCAAGGCCGCGCCGAGCTTAGAAAATGGTACTAACCCGCCGCGCACCTTTTTGGGCCGACCCTGGAGAGCATACTCCAGGGTGGTTATCATGGAATCGTACCTGGATAGCCTAATCGACCCCGCGGGGTGGTTGGAATGGAGTAATCCGGTTGCTTTGGATACCCTTTACTATGGTGAGTACAAGAACTATGGTCCTGGCGCAAATACATCTAGGAGAGTGAAATGGAAGGGTTTCCATGTGATGAATGCTTCAGAAGCTGCTCACTTCTCTGTGGATAACTTGGCAATGGGTGAGGATTGGTTGCCTGATATAGATGTGCCTTTCTATGGTGGATTGATGCCACCTGAAACGTTTTGAAAAGTCATGATTTGAGAGAGTACTTGTGGATGATTTCTTGTATTTTGGTTTCTTCAGATTTGGCATCTAAGTTACAAGTTTCTTCTCTTTCTTATTTATTTATTATTATTTTTTTTGGTCAATTATGGAAAGGAAGATTCTAACCATGATATATTTCAATAGAAAATCAATGGTTTGTTATTAACTTGTGAATTAAAAGCGCATTTTAAGATTAAATAACACCTATTTTACAAGGTTTGATCATTAAATAATTTCATCTTGTTACGAGCTTTTCAACAATACAAACTTTGTTAAATCTGAATATTGTATGTAAAAATTATGAATACAAAAGTAATTTTCTCTCGATTTTCAAAAAAAATTAATAATTATGAAAAAAAAAAAGAGGAAAATTTTAAAACTTTGACAAACAAATAAATAGGTCAAACATCAAAATTTATAACTGAAATTAAGTAAAACTACTATAATGCAATCAAAACTGAGCACATATTTATACTTTCTTTCTAATAAGGATAAAGACACGATAAAAACTAAAATCAGTATTGTCAAATCCAAATTTACACATACAATGGATCTCGGTTGTAACTTGTTTTTGATTCAATCCCGATTCAATTCTCGATCAAACCTGATTCATTTCATTAACCTTTGACTATCTCACATGCTCAAATCAATCACTTGGACCAGGAGCTTGATGACACGAACTAAAATACAACTATTAAAATATAAAATAAATAAATAAAAATAAAACAATAAATCATCATAATTGAAAGTATAGGCTTACATCTAACTAGGCTGAATTTGAAAGTAGAGAAAAGGGGAAAATAAAAAAAAAATAAAAAAAAAAGAAGACCCTAAAATCTTAATTATAAAGAATGGATGTTATTCTTAAAAATCTTGGCTATTAAGATTTAAATCTACCAAAGTTCTAGCTTTTACGTGCAGATAGATTTTGTGAGCAACTTTAGCCACATTCTATTGGAGAAGGAACATTAGCTTTAGCATCCTTTCTTTTTTCCACTCTATTGGAAGCTTACAAATGGCTTGAACTTAAAATATGTACCAAGAACAATGTAAAAGCAAAGTAAACAAGTGCTTAATGTTTCCCCAACCATGGGCATATTGTACTCCTCTTGTTAAATAATGATTGGGACATCGGAAAGACATATGTTTATCTTGAAATAAAAATGGAGAATATTAAGTTTTAGTTGTTGCAAATTAAGAATAAATGTCACGATTTGTAAACACTTATATATAAAACTTATATGTTTACCCCATGTACTATTCAAATATGAATGAAAAGGGAATTGTAATATTCTCAATTTGCACGACGCGTGGCGTTTGGTTCTTTTTTTTTTTTCTTTTTTTTTTATCCCATTGGTATCGTCTTAACACAATTTTTTTAAATATATAAAAGATAAAATTATGAGTATATATGTTCCTGTATTACAAAATTAATTATTAAAAAGTTGGACATATTTACTCTTTACCCTCTTTTTTATAAGAAATAAATAAATTTTTCTTTTCTAATCAACATAATGGATTTTTTCGAGCATTTTTTCGCAAAAATAGATCAACTTTCACTTCCCAACTTTCATGCCTCGATCACTGGCTTCTCATATTTATGATAAAATATAAAAAATCGATTTATTCGAACATTAGTTTCGAAACAAACAGATTAGATCTAGATGAAATAGTTTTTCTAATGTTAAGTTTCAAATAAATATATATCAATAAAATATAAAGAAGATATAAACAAAAATAACAATTTAAAAAAATCATCAAAATGTATATTCTCTATTTATACTCAATGTTAAACTATAGGTTATCTCACCCCAAAGATAATTTATAGTGTTTCCAAATCATGTCATCGCTTTGGAATAATATAGAGTGGAATAGGTCAATGTGACATAAAGAATAGAATAAGATATATGATAATATTTACTTGACCAAGCATGTTTACTTTTTATATTTTATACTATTCCAAGTGCTTAATATCTAGTATTATTCCAAGCCTATCTAGATCAATGATTAAAAATTAAAAATTAAAAATAGTTACTTCAACCTCACACCTAAGATATTTTGTACTAAGTGTGCATTCTATGACCCACACACTCTTTTTTTTTCTTACATCTTTATGCTGACTTCACTATGGAGTGATTTCATAATATTTATGGCTTTTGCTTCCTACCAACGGAAATAAGTAAAATAATATCATTTTTTTTTTAATTTTCTTTTTCCTTTTTCAATTGCTATATATTGCAAGCATTGAGAAATCACGCTAAAAAACCAACATTCATACACTAAATTATAAGGATCTTATCAAATAATCCCGTAATTGAAATATTGATTTAACATCAGCTATAATTAGCCCATATATGATTGGTAAAAAAAAAAAAAAATGTATCAGATAGATATACAAAGCGGGAAAACGTAAAAGCTCAAGTTATATAACTAAATAAAATAGTAACATGAACATATAAAGTTAAAAAAAAAAAATCAATAGAATTGAGCTACTAAAAGTAAATGTAAATATACCCATTTGTTCTATAAGCATAGGCGGTAATTGACTAACATTTGCCAGCATAATGTTGAATCAAACGTTGGCGTTTATCCTGCTCTAAGTTTTAATGAGGACATGAAAGAAGTCGATAAATTTTCAAAATTAAGTTGAGTTAAATCGAATTACATGCCAAAAGATGAACTATTGCATGGGAAAATCTATTTACAATTCGTCCTATTTTAATGGGTCAAAAACTTTCTCCTTCTTCAAGTTTAGGATTTGTCATGATTAATGTATTAGAACCTGCCATAGAAAAAAATAATAACAGTAATTAATAAGCCTGCTAATAATATTAGACCTTAGTATATATTGATAAAGATTTTTGCTTCTTAAATAAATCTTCTCAAGATAATGATATGACAAACAGAGGATAATGTGAACTTTCTATGTTTCCTCAATTTTATATTTGAAGTTTAAAATTATTACATACCATACTAAATTAAATTCTTAATAGTCCAATATTATACATAAAATTTAAAATTGATAAATATTATATTCAATGAGACTTTTACTTATCAAATTTACTAATTCAATCGTCTTCGAAAAGATGACATAATAAAGGCTTATAGGAATTAAGAAAGTGATATGCAAAAAGAAAAGGAAAAAAAAATTTAAAATATTAAAAAAATCTAAAATATTCCTAAGACTACATCACTTGAAATTGCTTTAGATAATTATGAAAATTATTTCTTAAAATAAAGATTTTAAATATTGTAATCTTGGGATTATATTTCCAAGATGGGGTATTTTTGGATTTTTTTGGTTTTTTTTTTTCTTTTCCTGGTATCCAAAGTTTATAAAGAAACAAAAAGTAAATAATAATAATAAAGTGATGAAACTTACATTGTTTCCTATAGCATGTATTTACCAATTGGAAGGAGGAGCTCTTCTGCTCCAACCTTCATGTTACGACCGGATAATAATCTCCTTGATCCAGTCCCGGAAACCAACGCATACACCAAAAATTCAGCACAAACCGGCCGATGATCGGAGAACCGAGACTCCGTTCGAACATAAAACCGCTGGTGCATCCCATTGCCATGCCATAGTATCCTGTCACACCTAAAAACCACCAAAAAAAAAAAAAAAAAAAACAGTAATTGAGATAATTAGTCCTCCTAATCCTCCATAATCCATGAATTCTTTCACTATACCATGCAGGAGTTCTTCTTTTATTCCTTGATTTTACAGTGTCCCCAGCATATGCATCCGAATCATACGAGTATTTGTATGTTGGAGCAAAGTAAATCTTTCCCTCTTTCCATCCCTTGAATACCCGTCCCGCGTCTCTTTCGATCTGAAGCTGTAATCGACAGCAACACGAAAATCGATTTATGTGAAGAACACAATCTCTTTAAAAATTTTAAGGGAAAATTTTTTTATGCACGTGTTTGTTTCGTTTCGTTTATATTATCTGTATCTGTTCATTACCTGATCCTTTGAAAGAAGTGTGTCCCAATCACTCATCTCCATGAACTTCTTGGTCTCAGCGTAGCTCAAGGCTATACGATAATTCAAGTCCCCCAGCCAAACGATCCGGCTGGAAACAAAAATCGTTCTTCACATCAAGAAAAGGTCGCATGGTTTTTACAGGATTCAGGAAAAAGATCAGAAAGTGGCTTACTCGTGATCCAATATTTTCACAGGCATCTTGCTACGAGGCGTTCTACAAATCTTCTTGAACTGTGTGTTCTTGAGTATCTCGATGACATCCAAGTTCCTTCTGAGCTCGTCGCCCTCCTTCTGACCGGATGCCAGGTGACTGCAAACGAAACAAAAGCTTGTCTGATGGAAACACATGCTCACTGAGATGCACCCCTGCAACGAAACGGAAACCCTCTTCAAGATTTCGTAAGAGAGAATTCAGTACACAAACTAAGCCACGGGATTATTACCTTATTTCCAAGACATCCCATGATCCCACGACTAACATAAGAGACGCGCAGGTGGCTTACGTGTTGAACAAGCTCCGTCCGCATCCATATGGTCAGGAAAATTCCCACCATTTGCTTGCTTGTTATGAGACTGTATTTCCTCTGGTTCGCACCAGAGACATCCACGATATCGATGTTACTCGGTTCATCATCCTCTTCGTCCGAAGAGAAATCGACCCCGTTCGTGTTTGGCTGTTGACACCTAAAGCATAAGTCCCTGCTGTTTTTCCTTTCCATTTCTGGTGTGCAGTTGCAGGCCTTGAGCTTCCTTCCACTCTCCGCCCTGAAAACCTTACTGACCCTCTTCAGGGATGGCTTTGGAAAGAAAAGCGATCCACTGAGGATGGCTTTCGACGATTTCGAAACCACCTGAGACGATCGGTTTAGCGACTGGTTTATTAGTGCTAGCCACTTCACTGCTGGCTCATTGTCTTCGATCACTAGAACATTTCCGGCGTTTAATGGGACGATTTCCTGAAATCTGTTAGCACAGAATGTATTCATCTATCTCATGCTCAACCTTAAATCCACCATAACAATAGATCCCCGAAAGACAGACCCAACAATAATAGGTTATGTTAAAATTCAACTCCACGCCACGGTCGACTGATCTAAAAAACTTTAAAAAAAAAGTTATCATCAAGCTTGCCTCTCGGGTTTCTAGCAGAGAGGCAAACGAGATGGGTGAATTATTGAATTCCAAAAGTAAATAAGAAAAGGCCCATCAGTTCGAAAGCCATGAAAACAAGTTGATTGATTCGATTGCACTCTTAAAATATCAAGCTAGGTTTAGAATAGTGCAAGGAAGAAATCAATGATTACGTACCCCAGAACGTATATGTCAGAAGGATCATGTATGCGAAGAAGATGATCCAGATTAAGGGCTCTGTCAGGACATTTACCTCCCACATTCCATGTCGCCACGAACACACTGAAAAGGAAATAAAGAATAGCCCAACAAAGGCAAAATGGGTTAAAGCTCATCCATACAGTGTACTTAATCAAGTGACAAAGAAACCGAGCGCACTGGTTTAATTTTTACCGAAAGGTTTGGATGTTTTGATCAGTTGTTGAAGGTCCTGTGCCACGGAAACAAGCGCTCTGCACCACTGGATGGAACATTGATTCTGCAAAGAAGGAAAAAACGAGAAACTCGATAACAAGGTAATTTAATGGAATGCCTTTCCTTTAATTGATTAAGAAGTTAACATGGTACCTAAATAGCAAACCTATGTCGCGATCATTTTTAACTCAGCAGCATATTTAGATGAAAAGGATAAAGTAAAGAAGAATGGATCGCCTTCGATTTTGTGCACATTGATACCACAATGGTCCTCCTCCCCCTTGCTTCCTTTCTTGGGTGTAGATTAAAGTTCAAAGTTAAGAACATATTCTTGTTTTACCAATTGGAAGATGCTATCGTACTCTTTTCTCTTCCCCACCCCCCCCCCCCCATAGACCATATGCTGTCACCACAGAATTGGAACTTTCGAGCACCAAAGATTTCACGAGTGAACCCAGTCTTATCTCATCAAGAAACCCATTTATCCTTCAGATTATAAGTTCCTTTCATATTAAGTTAGGAAGATTCAGCTTTCAGAAAAATAAAAATAAAAATAAAAAAAGGAAAAGTACAAATCCGCATAAATTTTCTATTTCGGGGCGGTAAGACATCAGTTCTGTTTTTTTTCTTTTTTCCCTTGGAAGACTTCTTAATTTTGCCAAATGAGTGGCTACATTCATGCATTCAGATTGGAAGTAACAAAACGAAAAGCGAATTCACTTTCTAGAAAAAGGAAAGAAGAATAAGGATTTGTGTCCAATTTGGAAAATATTTGATCTACATCAAAGTCGAAATATCCACTATTTATGGAGTGAACAGAAAGGAATTTTCCCTTCCATTCATTCTAACACTTAGGAGACATCAAAAAGATCAACTGAAATTTAAATGCAGACATGGAAAATCACCAGAAGAGCTGCAAGAATCGGGTCTCGATTTGCTTTTATTCTGAAGCCTCATCGCGTAAATCTTCTCAGCAAAAAACTGCAACAAGAAAAAAAAAAAAAAAAAAAAGAAAAGCAGATTTGAGTAATGTAAATAGGATAAAAACAAGAAAGGTCTTAACTTACATTTGAATTTGCAAAAATGAGAAAAACATTCACTCAATCTTCACTGTAATGAATCAAAATTAAAACTTCATGACTTAAAAAAGGCATAAAAAAGGGGGGCCAAGAAACAAAGAAAACACCTTCCTCCTACTCTTCTGATTCATGTAAACCACGATGGATTCAGTAAGACCAAAACCAACACCAAGAATGTGAATTTTCTCATCAATGGTACAGACACAATACCAATGCCCTTCAGAGAAAAATAAAATAAAATAAAATTTCATATTACCTTAATTAGACGTGAATTTAATGATGCCACTATAAGTAAATAAAATCATTATTACATCCATGAAACTACATAATTCTATGAAAAATACTGGCTCCCACGTATGTTTTTGTTATTTATTTATTTATTTATTTTTTGGTTAATTTGTGTCCAAATAATTATAGCACTTATCTGAACTTTTATCCCAAAAATGGAAGTTTCCTCTTACTTTCATACAACCAGGATAAACAAGATACTGTCCTAACAAAATATTATATTAAAAAAAATGCCCATCATGCCAAACATTCCAAGAAACCAGAAAATAATTCTTATTGTATGAACCCCTGCCAGGAAAAATATTTTCAAAAAAAAGCAAACAAAATACAATATTTATCAAATGCCCATCAGACCAAAAATTCCAAAAACCAAAAGAAAATTCTTATACTTGGCAAAACATGCAGGAAATGAAACTCCCAGCTACACTTAAAAAAAGAAAACAAAAAGAACATACCGAGTCTCATGCTGAAGGATGATACAGAGAGAGAGGGAGAGATGATCTGGCCATGTATTACAAGAAGAAGAGAAGGATGGTGGCATCCATATAAAGTTGCTTTGGTCGTTTACTTATATTGATGTCTCAAACTTTCATTGTTTTTCTCGAGAAAGTCAACTTTGCCTTTCCAAGAAAATTCCACAATAATTTTTATATTTCACTCTCTCCTGGAAATGCATGACTAAAACGATTTCCCAGTGGATGTAGAGAATCAAGAACTCAACAAGTGCTGTGAATTGAAGAGAGAGCAGTCATGTGTATAGGTGGACGACATGGACATACACCAAAAACCCCGAAGAGACGAGAATGAGAAGGAACATGTTGTCTATACATACATTTATATATTCTTACGTGTAAAGTGTGCAAACTATACCATTGGCTTGTTTCTTCCTTTCTTTATTTCTTTCCATTATTCAGCTTGTTGTTTGGTTTTGTTTGTGTCTCGCCTTAACAAGTGTTTCAGGGTATTAATGAAAAAATTTAAATACAAAACTTTTTAGACGTAAAAACTATGGTATGGTTAAACTACTTTGGAATTCAATAAATTATTTTAATTTATAATAAAATAATATCTATTAATAATTAAAAAAAACAAATATCAATAAATTTTTAACAAATATCCATAGCTTTCGTAAAGATTATCCATCGTCTCGTTTTTATTATCAAATGTTTTACTGTTACAGTAAACGGACATGATTTATACTAAACTCAGCATATCCCATCCAACATAAATTTTTTTGGAATCATCTATTAATATTTTCACATTTGTATTATTGGGAAAGGAAGAGAGAAAGAGAGAGAGAGAATGGTCAACAGGAGGGATATAGAATCTAAGACGTCCCTTCAAAGATCAATTCAAAGTTCCGGACTCTTTTCTTAAGTCGAAGACCATGAAAAAAATATAAAAAAAATAAATTAAAAAAAATTAGAAAAAAGAAAATTTGGCGTCCCCCTAATGTGTGTAGTTTATATGTCCATTGTATAAAATATTACAAACATATTATCATCTTTTTGAAACTTTTACTTTTTATGTATAAAAGGTTTGTTGTTTTGAAATCGGTGAACGTGAAGCCGTTGAATAGAGCTTGTAACTATAAAAGTGAGTGAAAAGTGGGGCATGATAGTTTACGATGCTCACAAGTCCCCCTTGAGTCTTCCCTTTTTCTCCACGTATATTAATTACAAGTAGAAAAAGTGAATCACAAGCTCAAGTGTAAGCCAATTGTACATTGGGAAAAAGCAAAACTAATTATAATTGTTTTCCTTTTTATTTTTATATTGGTGTAATCGGCCTATATTCTTTTATATGATATTAAAGAAGTATAAGATGAGGAGAAACATAAACTTTACATTGTGAAAAGAAAGAACCAAAAAAAAAAAAAAAAAACGAAAAAAAAGAAAGGAAAAGACCGTACTACAATTTAGCTGGACTTTAAACAACATAGGACGTGGAGACCTTAAGCAAGGAACTTTGGTCTTTTCCTCCTCTTTTTCTTTAAATTAAGATTTCGTATTTCTAAATACTTTACCAACTTAAGGATCAAAATGATTACGTTCAAATCAACTTTAGCACCTTATTAATTGTGTTTTCTTTTATAAAAAACCTAAAATCGAGAAGTTTTATCATTATATCAATAGAGCAAACATTAACTACCAACAAATAGCACATCTCAAGCTAAGATAAAGGAAAAAGGTAGCAAAATGGTGTAATGGTTTTGTAAAAAGCATTTTGAACTTTTCCAATTTTATAATAATAAAAGATTTAACAGTATCAATTATCATGAAATAATCTCACGTAATTACAAACACTAATGGCTTTTAACGCAAATTATAGTGACATGCGAATATAGCACTAAGAGTGCAACAAATATCATTTATGGTTACATAAGAGATTAAATTACAAGTTAGGAAGAAGGTCGAACCTATCTAAGTCATAACAGATCAATCGAGTGAAGTAAGTTAACCAAGCCAACTTGAGAAAATAAACTAAGTCTCAAGTAAGGGAGGAATCAATTTGGGGCGGTTAACCAGGTGTGGGTTATTAAGCTAAACCAATTCGATTGGCTTAAAGCATTGACTAGTCCGAATTTTTAAGGCATGATTTATTTAATGTTCTTATTGCATAGTTTACTTAGTTTTCTTCTTATACAATTATTTCCTACTATATTTACCGATTATTTTAGCTTATAAATAGGCTTAATAATATAATCCAAACATCAAAATTGACAATAGAAATCATGTCTCTAAGAGATTAATATTTTTGTTTTGGTTCTTTTGAGAAAATACTCAAATTTATTAAAAATATACGGAGAGTTATGACTCATTTATGGCCAACCAATCAAGTTTCTTGTGCTATTGGTCCTTTTGTCTCTTTATTGCGAATGGGTCAAAGCTTTGTTCCACATTCCTTTCTTGGTTCATATAATCAAAGGATTGGGTTTCTAACATGTTTTGAGCTTTTTGGGAGTTTGTTATCAAATTAATGTTGTGGGGATATCAAGATCTATTCCTAGGCTTATATAATCTAGTGCAACGTCAAATGAGTTAGAATTACCATGCCTCTTCTACTTCTACAACTTGGAATGTTGCAAATATATAACATTTTTATTTTTTATTTTTATTTTTTTATGTATTAACATTTTGCTCCATCGTATATTTGGATATATAGGAAGTAAATAGGGAAAAAAAAATCATTTTTCATTATTTGATTGATATGACAAAATGAATCAAGACAGCTAAATTATTTTTTAGACAAACTATGTTTCCTTTAATTTAGTAAAATTGCATAGTTGATGCGTTGTTGTACCTCTGAACTCTCTTTTTAATAATTTTTCACCCAATTTTAGAGAGAAATAAGAGATAATGTTATTATCGCTATATGAATTTATTTGTTTTTATAATTTCCCCTTTAAAGTTCGAAGTTAATAAACTTTACTTCCAACCAAACATTTTACTTGTCAATTTTAACTTTGGAAGTTTAATTATTTAAGTAGTATACTTAATTGAACTTTTATTTATCTAATTTACTACCTCTATCATATTTAAACAATGATGTAGTAAATGACCATTGTTCAAAAAATACAATTATAAGTAAGATGGCAAATCAAACAAAAATTTAGTCGAGTATATAATGTTTAGCAACTCCAAACTTTAGATATAAAGTTAAAAAAAAAAAAAAACCTAAAATTCAATTAGTGATTTGAAATTATTTCAAGAAACAAAATAGCTTTATGAATAAAAATAAAAATTCCACCCATTCACTTTCGCCTTTAATCAAATTTAAAATTTTCACTCATTTGTTCATTACACTTTTTTTCCTTCCAAATTTAATCAATCAAATATGTCATAAGGCTCGATCATCCCACGAAAAGAACGCATCACATTGATCAAACGCGGTCATCAAGTAGGAAGGATCACCCTGCCTTATCAAGGGCCTAGATGTAGTGTTAAATAGGCAATAAATAAATCATCGTATATAATAAAGTATATTAAATAAAATTAGTAGTGACATGAAGCTTTATCCTTGAACAGTACACCTTCAATTGGCCTTGGGATTCACGTGGTCTACCAGCCCAGAAAAAGGGTACCAACCCTGACGTGAATTGCTTGGGGGGGGTGACAACCAGAAAATATTTATTTTTATATAAAAATATTAATAAAATTTTGATATATATTAATATATATAAAATATAAATAATATTTTAAAAATCATTATGATATGTTTTAATTTTATTATATTTATATAATATATTATATATATACTAATATTATTAAAGTCAAATTAATCCTTATAATTCACCGTCATTTAACCATAAAATCAACCAAATCCAATCTTAATTTAATTTTCATCGAATCTAATTTTATCTCTTCAATTTTTAGCCTTTTAACGGGTCTACATCAACAATCCCAACTCAAGCCCTACACCATTCGTATACACGCACGTAGGATATAATGCTCGGTAAATATTTTTATCGGGCATGAATAAGAGTGGAATTTTGGAGTTGTGGAGCGACAGGGTGGAAGTGGGGTCCACCGTCGGCCTGCCCAATAAACCGTCCGTATGTTTCGAAACGTTCAGTCAAACGCACGGAAAGCGCACATCCCCTGCACCCGAAAAATACATGCGTGGAACGCGGACAATTATATAAATACCCCGCTCCCAGTCAGTCAGTCCCATACGTGGTCCAATGGCATTTACGTGAATGTCAAAACTATCGTCCGAATTCTAGATATCTTTTGTGACTGTGACAACTAACCAAACTTTCGCTCGTAAAAATTAACTTTTTAGTATTTTTTTTTTCCATATAACGTTTATATGATGAAGTTTGACAAACGAATGCACCTGTTTTTTTAAGGGAAATCTTTTGTATATGAAAAATGTTTTTTATTGAAAATATATATTTTTTAAAATGGTATATTTTCAAATGTTTGAATATCTTTATGAAAACATGCTAAAAAATTTTTTTTACTATTTAGTATGAATTTTATGAAATATGTAGTCATGTTCAAATGGAATATTATCATTATAAAATCATTAAATTAATTTTTAATGTTCATTATTATAATATCCTTAACTTATATTTTAAAATTTATCTACAAGTGTTTTAACTTATTTTTTTATTAAAGTCTCTTTATATTTATAATTTATAAGTCAATTCTAACAAGGATTAATTTAAAAATCATTTTTTTAAAGTTAAAAACTTGTCAAAAGTAATTTAAAAACAAATTTTCCGTTTTAAAAAGCATAAGTCATTTTCTTAGAAAACGTTAAGATTTTCCTTTACAAGAGAAAATATTTTTTACTAAAAAGGTTATATTCAACCTAACAGAAAATAAGAAAAATATTTCCCTCCGAAACAAACGACTAAAAATTTGATTTGATGATTAAATTCGATAGGATGAATTAAATTCAATCCTTTTTCCCTTCAATAGTTGTTCAAGGTATTAGAATTTTATCACCAGTAGCTTCAAATTCAAGGTATGAAAATTTTAAAAAATATAAAAAATTACGATAATAATTTTGATATCACCGCACACTTGAATAATAGTTCTATCAAAAACCAAATGCGTCCGGACAGCTAATTAATTTTCCTGAATAGTTCTCATGGAATAGGATCGATACTCTTCTCGTAGTAATCCATCAAAAGAGGGGGTTCAACATTAGATCCGATGACAATTTATAATAATAATAATAATAATAATAATAATAATAATGAGAATGGGTTAGTATATTACCAACTATGAGTCTTTTATACTTTTTATCGTATTTTTGGCTCATGAAGTAATTATCTAACGAAGCAACTAATTTGGTCATTAATCAACTGACCGTAATTACAAAAACCCTTTGGTGATCAACCATATGACTATAATTTTCAAAACCCCCCACAGTCAAATAGCATGAGTATAAATATTCCAACAAAATGGGTAAAACTCAATTTTTTCCACCCTAATAGTTGTATTGCATGGTAGTTGGCGAACTGCCTATAATTCGTTAACATCTTAGCCCATATGCCGACCAAAATGACCAAATACCATAAAGTCGTAACATTCAAGCAACAATGGAAGTCGACCGGATTAAATTAACCGAGCCGACACGATTTAAGACGGAAAATTAGACCCTTACTTGGTTCAACATTACGCGTAGTACTAATTTGAGTAATTTCAAAATTGTCGAGCTAGTGGTACTTTTCCGGAATATATACTTGTTTAATTTCCAGATATAGTGATCAAAATACAATCAAGTAAATATCTATTTTATTATACTAATCTGTAAAGGTTGATTTTAATGGTTATGGTACTGGCCTAAATGCAGAAACGAACCTAAGAGGGTACGGAGGACGCTCCAACCCTCCCAGTTCCCAAAAAAATTAATTATTAAGGTGAAAAAAATATTTATTTCATATACATTTTGAGGATTACTTCACAACATAATTATAGGTGCAATGATGTTTGAGTTTGACCTTACAAATATAAAGTCATGGATTTAATTCTCGCAAGAAATGGCATAAGGATATTATTCGAAAAAAAATTTATTATATATTATGTCATGTGTTATATATATAGCATATAAATAATAATAAAATATTGACAATAAATAATAATAAAATAGGTAATTTTCAAATCGATTGTGATTTGTGATTTATGAAACGTGTATAACACATTCCATACATTAATATTGCCATTGAATTGTTTCTCATAGCACTTTTTCCTTCTAAAAAAAGAAAAAAAAAACTGCGGATTTGTTACTTCTAACTTGCTGTGATAGCTACCCATAATAAAATTAATAATAATAGTAGCCAGAATGTTGTTAGAATTTCGATAAGGTAAGTTTAAATTAGTTTAAAACTTTCAAAGTCATGACTCTCTCTTAAACAATGTGATATGGAGTTGTGTTTTAGTCTTTGTCAATCTTGTAAACTCGACAGCTAACCCAACCCTGACAACGTGCGCCGGCAATATCTTATGGTACCCCCCCACCAACACCCCAACTATGGTCCTGGGGTTTTTCATCTTCTCGATGGTAATGGTGGTCCTGTAGTGATATAGATAGAATCGTTTGTATTATATTAGAGGGAGAAGCTATATGTCGTTTGTAAAGGAAAGTGGAAAGAAGAGTTGTAAAGGAAGAAAGTACATTAGATTAATGTTTAACAATTAAATATGGTAGATATCCTTTATAGTCTATTTGAATAAGCCAAACAATTGCATTTCCTCCTCATTTTTGCACTCCCTAGCCGAAAACCTAATAGAAACCCTAAGTTCCAATTTCTTTGAAGGAGGTAGAAGCCTAGAAACCTTCCAAGGTAGTAGAAATCCGTATTTTATAACCCTTTTCCATGGTACGTGGTTTCTAATCGTGTGCATAAAATCACAAGTAAGGCGGACAAAGTGGACGTTTGAGTATGTGATTTCCAATCAAAGAACGGTTAGTAAGCATTACAATCAATGTTGTCGAAATCGACTCAAAAGGCAAATCTAGAAATGAGAAGGGATTAAAAATCGATGTCAAAAAAAATTAGAATGTGATTCATATTTATTTATAACATAATAAAATTATTTATATTCTTGAAATTTGAAAGTTTTAAGCTTTTACAATCAACTTTTTACTTTTCTTAGATTTTTATTTATTTATTTATTTAGTAAATTGATGCATTCTCTAAAAGAAATAGAAGAAAATAGCATATTCTGACTCAAAAAACTCAATTAGGTCTTATATGAATTGGATTGGATTGACTGAGTCAACTGAGTTAAATTAAAGTCACTGTTGATAATGGTAAAAGAAGTTATCCGAACCAATTTTATAGCCAAGCTTCAATCATCTTAAGAATGATGGATTAGATCTCGATGAGAAGGAAGAATTTCGAGTTTTTATCACCAAAGGACTAATTAGGTTTTGTAAATTTAATCGTGTTTTATATAACTATGTTATAAGGAGATCAGTGCAAAAAAGAACTTAAGGAATTTCAATTAGAAAAACTTATGATCAATTTTGATGGATTAAAGGATGAAACTTTGGTTATTTGAGGTATAGTTAGATTACTTTCAAGCAAAGGGTAGTCAACCCTTAAAAATGTTGATCAAATAACAAATAACCTCTATATGGAGTTGAATTAGATAAATTTGAGAAGCCATGCAACCATATGCTCGTACCCCAGTACTCAGTTATGCTCCCTCATCTAGGACTGAATTCATGGAGCCCAATTGACTAGTAAAGTGTCATGATTCCCTTACAATAAGTAATTTTATGTAACAACCTCTGCGAAATTACAACCTATCACGTCATCCTATAGCATAATGACACGTCGGACATCTTAAAACAACCTACTAACCTCTTCACATAAATATCAACCATGAAAAACCTTTAATAACTCCAACAAAATTTCTTAGATGTTTCCAACATTTAAAGACCACAAGTAAATTCTAAATGATCAATCTCTCATTATTCTTATTCAATGAAAATAAAAATTCAAATCTTAATTCAACATTATCTATCTAAAAGAAACATGATGATAATATTTAAGTCTCATACTTGCCATATTCGATAAATAACATAAAACTAAAAACTCTAACAAAAGGATTGTTAGGTGACTTCTCATGATCTAAAAAATAAATAAATAAAAATAAACGACTAAAGGTCTTATAACATGTTTTAACTAAATCCATAATCTTACTCAAAACTATACGAAACGGTTTCCATTGTCATAATGATAATCAAAGAACCCAGTTGCATCATCATAATACTCGTAGTTACTATAATAGCAATCTTCCTAATCTCCATAACTTGCTCATGTAACTAAAAATAGAAAAAATCCCTGAGGAGTGAGTAATACTCAGTACAAGGTAATCAAGCACACGTACATGATCATACAATAAACACACATTCACTTATTCTTAACCACTATATGAAACAATAACCAATTCTTATCTATTATTAGGTCCATTAAGCAGCATAGTTCCAGCATCCTGAAACTTAAAATAACTCATGAATCATGTACACAAATATATATATATATATATATGGTATTGGGTCATCTCCAATACCTTAGGAACCAAGGATCACCTAAAACTATTCAGTTTATTTCAAAGTGATATTCCAATCAAGAAAACATCGCACTAAGATTGTTGGGATGCTACCCCACGATTACTGGTCCTCTTAATCCCATGGGCTTATCCAAGCACATAAAACATACTTTAAATTTAAGACAAGTAATTATTAAGTCCATTTAAAAAGAACTAGGCCTACAAACACATACAACACACACTACCCTATACTTGACTCAATGGATTACTTGGATTCTATAACTATCGCCTCACAACTTGTTCATATGAAAATAAAATATCTTACTTAGTTTTTAGAGTCATGTAACATCATCCTTAAACTTCACAACTTAACCCTTATATGCTTACAACTTGTGTCACTTAAGGAACCTAAGATCATTATGATGAGAGATTGGTTTGTAAAGCTATTTAAGTGAAGATTTGTGTTTAGAAAGGCTTTAGAAAGAATTAAGAATGGAAAAACACGCCCGGAAATCACCAAAAAACAAAGGGGAACATCATTGTAAGTATTAAGGAACTTAGCCTCCAAATGTTACTTCACATAGGATCCAAATGCCAAGATTCTGGGGAAGGTTTTTCCCTGCAGTCTAGACACTAGTAGGGTTTGCATCTGGATGCTAGCTTGCAATCTCTAGATTTCTACAAACTATAGTGACTTTTCACTCATTACCCTTCAACCTCCTTCCACAAATTTCAAAACCCCCCTCTTTCGAGGTGTTTCCTAAAAGCATAGCCTCAACTCTACACTCCTCAAAACATCAACCAAACATCATTCTACATCCAAATCTAAAATCAACCCTGTATATTTCAATTACACAACCAGGTGTACAAAGTGTAAACATTAGATACTTATCTTTAGGATCTGAATTTCACACTTCCACCACCAAGAACCTATTAAGGAAACCTCAAAACACCATCTTAAATTTTTTTTATTTGTTGCACTAAGGATGAAAAAGAACTTTTTTTTTATTGATATTTGATCGAAATCTTTAATAAAAGACGATTTCACATCTTACCTTAATCCTCTTCTATTTCAATCTTGTTAAAACACACTGATTTCCTTCTTGTGTCTCAAGTCTCTCGCAGAAACCTTAAGTTATAAGAGCTATACATGAGGAGCAATTGCAAAAAGTGTTTTAGAAATTTAATAGGGAGCTTTTATACTTAGGGTTTGTGGAACTTTGATTATACCTAAATTGCATCTACTTCTTTTTAGAAAATACCAATTACATGCTTAATGATAAATGATTTTTATTTTCTTATTGTCCTTTTATTTTTATTCTTTATTTTTCCTTTTTGTTAGGTTTTACATTTTATGAAGTAAACATTTATTTGAGAATTTATTGTAATTTCGAAATTCAACTACAACTATAGACAATGTAGAAATTAATTATAATAACTTTTACCATTATGGGAAAAAAAAACTACTAAAAGCAAGCAAGAAAAACAAAAGTTTAATCTATAATATATGGGGGCAATATATGAGGTGACACTATAAGCAACAATAGATATAAAAGCACGAAATTGGGATAGATGTATCTAATTTAAGCTAATATTAGAACAATCCATAAAAAACATTTACCTTTTTATTACGGCATATATTGCATTTCATATACAAAAAAGGATTTTATTGATAAGAAAACTTACAGCACGCTAGATTACTCAATAGAAAGGGAACTATACGTACTTTATGACATAAGCACTTACTTTCTCTCTTAATTTGGTTTTGATGATAATAAATGGGTTGGATTATGTTAATTTGTGTATTAATTATATAGGTAGAAGGTTTACTAGAAAGTTAACATATGAATAAAACAAGTATGAATGACGGTGTCTAAAAATCATTAAAAGGTTGACTAGAAGATGAGAACATAATAGAAAATGTGAAGATGCCACGAAGTAATGTGTAATGCTTGTAGCAGGTTGTGTAGAGAGTGATCGCATAAAGGTTGTGAACAAATATAACAAAATGCTTGTAGACGATTAATTAAAAGGTTATATCTATAAGAAGTATTAGTCATTTATTTGAAGCAGTTATAGAAGGTAGTGTAGAAGAGTCAAGCTGATTATAACCAAAAAGTTACAGAACACTCATATTTAGAGTTTTTAAATGAATTGATTTATTATAATGGTCCAACCTCACTAATTGAACATATTTAGGTAATATGTTTGACTCATTTCAGTCTAGTTGGGTAAATATCAATGGAGATTTATTCATCGTAAAGATTCTAAAAGAAGCATTGATTTTTCTTGGATTAAAATCAAGAAAATTCAAATTTGAAGTCAAGCTGCTTCAAGATTTTACCCATAGAGTTAAGACCAATGCTAACCGTCCTTTATCTTCAGGGGTTATTCAAAGATAAGATGATAACAACAAATCTAATTCGCAAGATTCAAGGAGATATTTTTCTAAGTTTAACGTTAGCAGCTTAATCGAAGGATAAGTTCAAATCAAATTGTCAATAACCATTGAGATTTCAACAACAATATCGAGAAATGAATGTTATACAGCAAACTATAAAAGCTGGAGTCTTTCAAAATCACGAGTATCGTCGTCGAGCGTATAAAAGCCTACAAGCAATATTCTTAGTGCTCTAAATTTTTAATTTCATTTTTTATTCATTCTTTGAGCTAAACTGAGAGGATAATTTATTTTTGTCTCATCATCTAATTTAATTTTACAAGTGAAAATTTGTTGTAACTTTGAGAGAGGGTCAAATGGTTGTATCTTGTATTTAGCTTGAATAGAAGCTAGCGAGACGAGACAATGGATTAAGGTCAAGATTAACCAAGTTTTTGCACTATTTTAAAGCATGATTGATTAATATAATGAAATAACCAGTAAAAGTAATTGGATCGCCAGTAGTAAAGCTAGAAGAGAAAATCGATGTACAAGATAGAACTTTTATAAAAATCTCTACTCAATCTTCTTTCTTGTTTACTTTTTTACTTTCCTTATTGTTTATTTGCTAACTTAAACATTAATTACTTTATGCCATTATTTTAACAACTTGAGGGGATCTAAATATTCATAATTTTCATTTAAGACTATTGATTTTTGAAGCTAAACAATCAATCCATCCCCTCATCCTTCTTCCTTGACTTTTAAATATTTATCATCTGGAGAGAATTTTATTTAGTGAATTGTTATTGTTTAACGGATATGATACGATTTTTTTCATACTTATTACAAACTAAAAGTATTGAAAGAAAAAATAATAAAAGCGTAAGGTGGAATAGAATATTCTTCAACTGCACCTGCATTTAGTTGGTAAAATGGTTATTACTAAAAATAAGGAATTGTAATTCTCTACAAGATTAAAGAAAGAGTTACTCTTTGATTTTTTACAATATATTTTCATATTTATTTATGAGACCTTAATATAACTATAAAGAATAATAGCTACTTCTCCATTCTACTCTTAAAGAATTTCACTTTTATTTTTATTCCTACTTTCCATTATGTAAATCAAATTTGTCGCTAGAAAATAAAAATTGGTTAGTAAAAGTTAAACCCAGGTTTAGGTGAAAGTCGTTTATTATTATTTGTAAAAAAGTAAAATGTAAATGGATATGGTGCTTTTATCCTCATATGAGCAAGAGCAAGGTAACTTGACCACTTATTCGTATCTGACTTAATTAAACTTCTGTAAATTAAAAGATTAATTTGATACTTTTTTTCTCTTTTTTTTTTTAATAAATTTTGATAATCAGTGTATTCCAAACTAATTTATTAATAAAATTTGAAAGAAGATGGCCCCTCAAAAATCAAAATTGTTCATAGGGTAGACGGCCAGCTAAACAATAAATTAAGAAAAACAACTTGGTCATGGAATAGCTCATTGCCCAAAGAAGCAATCCAACGAAAACAAAATGCTGGAACATTACGTGTGCTGGTCTCAAATTTGGTTGTTCTACAGGAATCCCGTTCCTGTCAAGAACTGTTCATCAAATGACGGCTTTTTGCTCTTTCCGAAAACTGCAGCATCCCCAAAATAGAGGAAGACCACCGCCGACCAACTCTTTGTTTTTATATATATACAATAACATATGTGCATCCGAAATGTATGTATAAAGATAAAATAAATTGATATAATAGCATGTTGCTGAATTAAATGTTATAAATGACTAATATTATAAAAATAAAAAAGAAAAATGATATATAAATTCTCTTAATGTATGGAAAAAAAAAAAAGAAGAAGAGAAAACAACTACATTAATATGTATATCTATTTAAATATATTAAAATATATAAATTATGTAACTATCTATGACATTAAAAGTGAGAACTCCCATTTAATATTATAGAAAAATTAAAATATAAAAATTAATTCTTTAATTTACATATAATTTTTTTGAAGAGGTATAGATATAACATATAAAGATTACATCTTCAATATAATTAGAGATCAATAAATGTAGGTACATAGATATGTTTGCTTATATTTTTAGTGGTTGCAGATTTGAAATGAACAAAAAAAGAAAAAGAAGGTTTGTTTTATGCCAATGAAAAGCATAAATTAAAATCCAATGTGCACTTGTAGATAAAGTGAAGTGAAAGGTCGTTGAAGTCCACACTCTTACCAACTAGAAGTTATTGGAGAGTAAACATACTGAAAGATACAATTATTTATAATTATCATCCCCCACAAAATTTGCAAATTATCTTTATCAATTGATATGGAAGTTAATAGTTATAGGCTTGATCGGTTATATAATATTAATATTTATTAAACTTATAATGATAAGAAAAACGGTTATTTGGTAGTTAAAAGAAGATTATTGATATATATATATGTATCGTGCTTGTAAATTGGCCATGATTAAGCGACCGACTGCATGTATGTATTCAAGTGTTTCTCGGGAAAAATTACACACTAAAGAATAAACGATAAAAGCTAAAGTCGAATTGAGATCGAAACCTTTTAGTGATTCGAATAGAAAATAAGCATTAAGTAGACGATGATATATATCATATAAAATAGTATAAATAAAGAATAAAATTCCCATGCCATAGTATGAATATTTTGTATATTTTACATGTGAGGTCATTCTAATCTAGGATAGAAAGTTTCATTATTACTAGAATTTGTAGCTAAACGTTCACCTCTTTTGCATAATTTTCGCTTTTGTATATGGGTTAGTATGTATAATAAATGGTTAATATAGGATTACTTTTTACTGGAAGAAAAGGTATATTAGAATTATCAAACCTCTTAGTTAACACCTTGGTGATACCATATATTACTATAAATAACTAATATTCATCTATAAACCTTTCTTTATAGATTTAAAAGGTAAATACTTTATAAATCGTAGTTATAGCCTATATAAATATGACTATTGGTCTTTCGACACGATGAATCATATTCGATTCCTCATTTTCTTAAAATTATAATATAATGTAGTTGGCTAAAAAAAAATTATATTTATATAAAATACACTCTAAAACATTCGTTTATATAATTCACATTGAATTTTTATAACCTATTCGAAGTATAATCCGATACGTTGATTAAGGTTGATATCATATACAAATGTAACTTCAAATGCTAATAACCTCTATAGGCTGGCCCAAAAAGAATAACCTCTATTGGACCTTTTCTTTTTTCTTTTTCTTTTTTTTTTTTCTTTTTCTTTTGTTAATTTATCTGTCAAAGTTTTTAAATACCAATAATGAAAATCAAACATAAAAGAAAGGTAGATGACAAGTATGAAAAGCTGGATAAAATGTTCCTTCCCCGTTTTGTATCGTTGCCCTTGCTAGCATGTCAAAGAATTACAAGCTACCATGTAGTGCTAAGCATCAAAACTTGAGGAAAATTGTTGTAGCTTAAAATTTTTTGATGGGTTTTTATGGTAGATATTATATGTTATAATACATTACTAGTTTTAAATTTTTGAAAGCTAAGGATATGACCTTATGGTTATCCTAGAATTTATCAGAAACCTACCTCAAATTTTATGTTATGGATTACTCCGTAATTTATTAACGAGATTCATGAGTAAAATATTACCAATAAATGTAATCAAATATGTGAGAAATAACAAAAAAAAAAGAAGAAAAAAAGTTAGCCATCTATTTTAATTATATAACTCACTGTTTTAGACTAACATTTTGTAGGATAATTAAGCCGACATCACCGTTCTAATTTAAGTTGATACTTGGTTCGTGTATATTGCATTTTCTTACTTGTTTTATTTTATTTTTTTTTATCGAAATTCAAAATATTTGCATGTCTTTAAAATTTTAATTTAAAGAGAATTGTTGAGTTCCGACTTACATATTATGATTTTGGATATAAATAGTTATAACATTCAAAATGATTGAATAAAAAATTATAAGTTAATATAATACAAGCTTTAGAATAATTTCTACGGATTACGAGATCAATTCCAATTCCAATTCCAATTTTTCAAAACCCAAATATTAGATAAGGATAAAGGGTCTCACCCTACTTGCCTTATACACATGGTCATCTCTACGTATTTCTAGGGTTAGTAGTGAGTACGTTCCCATCGAGAAAACCTTTATTCTAAGTGGGCAAGAATAAAGTAAATTCTCTCTCTCCTTCTCCTTCTCTCATACGAAAAAGGAAAAAAAAAAAATTAGCAAAAAAATCCAAATATATTCGTGCTGAGAAAATAATCTCAAGATTACGACATAGGAAATCGCTTTCCATGAAATATTTGTGTTAAAACTATTAATTTTATCATTTCGCCTTAAAATCGTCTTTTATTTTAGTTGAAAATAAAATCGTTTCTTCAAAAACGTGATTTTAAATACTGAAACCTTGGAAATGTTTTCCCAATAACAATTTTTTTTTTTTTTCCTTTCCCCCTCTCTCAGATATGAAAATGTTACATATGCTCGTTTGAATTCGCATCAACATACGAAGAGGATAAGGATTATAATCACAAACCAGATCAAAAGTTTTAGTTTAAATTGGAGAAACTGTAGACTATCTTTGACGTACAGTAATAATGATCTTGATGTTATGAGATTTATATTATTTTCTATTTTATTGGATGTATTCGAAGAGACAAATCCTGAAATCGTATAACTATCCAATTTGATCTCATCAATCCACCTGCGATATATGACTTCAGTACTTCGAATTATCTCATTGTAATTTCCCGAATTATAAAAAGGGAAAAAAAGAAAAAAAAAAAAAGATCATTTGGAGAGCAAATTAGATATTTTTTATATATCTTATATTGCCAATCAATCGAAAAATATGGATTTGGCTCAATGTACTTTGAATAATTAAATAATTCGGGTTTAATCATCACAGAAAGTAAAATAAGAGAAGTTCTTTTTTTTTTTTTTTTATGAATCCTCTAGATGAGTATAAACCCGAGGGATTCATATAAGAAGATACCAATAATTGGCCAAAAACAAAAAAGGTGAAGAATAAAGGAGTACGAAGCATTATTACTCGATGCCCACAGCACATGCAGCTGAGCATCAAAAGAATGCGAATCATCCGGTCTAAAATGTGGCTGCCCATAATCATGCATCTTCATCCTTCATCATATCCTTCCCCCTTCAACCTTTAAGCACTTATAAGGTCTCTAACGTATAAAACCGAATCAAATAAGATGAAAATACAAGGTTTATAATATACGGTATGATCTAAACAAAAAAATTTAAACTAAAAACGGATAAAAATTGAAAGAAATATATATATATATATTTTATTCTTTTTTTTTATGTTTATGAAAATCGTGGTGACCGTTAAATTCACGTCATTGAATGAACAAATTCGGTAGAAACCACAAATTTGTGGTTATCAATGTTTAAAACATCTTCGATCTCATTGAATTAATGAAGTTTATACATGTTAAACCATACTCTAAATAATGTAAAAGTGATATCTCGGAGATGGGAGTCAACCCTAATCCCAATGCAAGCCAAACTTCATTAAGTTTGAGAAAGAATCAACAAAGGCCCCATGGGGAAGTAACCTTTAATATTGAAAATCAAAGGAAGGGAATGGTTACTTCATGGCAATTCCTAGATGGATTCGAAACTTTAGACCATCATTGGTAAGATTTTGATTATATAACGATCCAAGCAAGAATCTATGACTATAATGTATGAATTTTTGCAATATAATCGATCTCCTCTTTAGGTTAAGATTTTTGTGAACAAGAAGAAATGAGAAGCCCAGTTTAGGGAGTAGAACTAGAAGGGCCAATCTCATGAGAGGAGATCAAGAAGACCTTCAAAAGTGTAGGACCTAAAATAACCCCTAGGATTAATAGAATCGATCGAGCATGTTGGGAGGCAGGCAGTATGGAGATATGTGGAGAATCAAACTTTAGAACCTTCGGATGGAAATATATTAACCATGAATTAAATAAAACACCTTTTAGCAAATGGGATACATGTATGTGTTGAATTAGGGTAATGGAAACCCATCAAGGTGCAACAGATTGATGTATATGCATCCATCTATGTTTTGCGAATGATATCTTACTATTTGGAGAGGCAACAAGTAAGAAGTACGATCCCTTTAGAAGTCCATTCAGGCAAAAGAAAATTAACGTAATTAACTCGAAGAATTTGAAGGAATAGGTGCGACAATAAATTTGCCAATTAATAGGATTTTCTCGAGGTGATGATCCAAGGAATTAGCAATTCGATTTAATTTCATGCGTAAGTCAAATCTTATTTGAAACGATTCGATTTAAATTCTTAGAAAACCAAACCACTTCCAATAGTTTAAGATTCTAAATCAAACCATTTCAAATACAACTCCGTTTAGTTTAAACTACTTTTAAAAGTATTTGTTTATATTTAATAATACTAATAATTATTGAAACTTTTAACCAAATATTGATATTTAAAATGAGAAGCATTATATAAAAGTTAAAGCCATATAGCATTATGTCATAATAATATTGCATTTTAGATGATAGTAAAAGTATAAAAATTTGTTTGAGAGATGAAAAAACAACACTGAAAGACAAAGAGCAAACAATAAAAAAATGAGTGTAAAAAGAGAGACAATAAAAAATGTAAATAAGATCCAAATGAAATGTTAATACGATTTAAAAGTTAAAGAAAAAAGATCTCTTATTTTTTATCTTTAAATAAAAAAAAGTTCAATTAAGGTCTAAATGATTCGATTTATTTCAACCTCCTAACTAAACTGCAAATAGTTTAAACCTCCTTTGAATCGAATTGTAAACCGAATCAAAATATAAAAGAACCATATTTTACGATTCAATTTGATTTGGTTTGATAAACGGTTCTACTTAAGATTCCTTAAGACCTAAAATGGCAATATGAAAAGTGGTGATGTAAATTTCATCATAGAGAAGTTAGAAAGGAATTTAACTGGTTGAAAGGCAAGAAAAAATATGAGTACGACAAGCGAACATATGCTAATAAAATTGGTCACTAACCTTATATTTATAATGAGGGAAAGTGGAGGGAATGAATTAGGAGGGGTTGGATTAGTTTTCCATTATTTATAAAGTAGGAAAATTGAAAATGAATGAATGTAGGAAGGAAACGAATCAATGGGCCCCATCATAACTTGATCCCTTTTCAAATGGAGAGAAAATGGAGAGAAGGTAGAAATTTGAATAAATTTTCATTTTGTCTTTCATAGTTAATTATTATGGGTATTTTAGTAATTTATTACTATATATTCGATATATACAGTGATAAATAGGTTGTCCTTCCTTTTCTTTTCCTCCTCTAAACAAACATGTATAAAGGAATTAAATCGCCCCATATTTTTCATCCTTCCAATTCTTTTCTTCCTAATTACTTCTTTTCCTATTCCTTCCCTCATCTCAAACATAGTACAAGGGAATAATAGGCTATCACATACAAGCAATGTCACCAACGAAGGAGCTATCATATACTAATATAGTGAAAAAGAAATGCCAAAGAGATTTGGGTAAGGGAAAGGAACAGATGTCCGTAACTCCTAAACTGAATAAGTTAGTAGGAAAAAAATTTCGGGACCGACCAAAACCTAATTCCCACCCCCTAACTAGAAGGGAATAAAAGGAATGTACATTTCTTTTTAATCTATAAAGGCGTTTAGAAAGAAAGAAATGATCGAGTATTTAGACTGAAGGAGCCCAACCCTTTCTGAATAAAAAAAATTGTCTGGTGGTTGTAGTAAAATTTTAGACACACATAAGGAAGAAAAACCTTAGCGCAATGTAGAGTTTGTAAATACACGGCAGGCATCGCCAGACAGACAGACGGATTGAAAGTTAATTGTGATATTTGAGGAGTAGAGTGAGTTTGCAAAAGTCGGAACCCATTGTCAGATATGAACAGTGTAAGGTAACACCGTCACTTGGGTGGCTTTGGGAGATTAAAAGTAGCGAAGGAGCAAGACTCCTCTTTAAGTTATAATTGAAGAGGACATAAAAATGGAGGCTTGTAACCAGCTTTCGGAGAGCAATATCTAAACTTTCACCAAATGTCATTGAAGAGCAGAACGGGAGTTGTGTGTATTTTTTACCGTGAAAATAAGAAGCCTTTCGCTCTATGATCAATCCCTAGGGTCGGTTGAAAGCAAAGCCTAAAAACTCTTTTTATCTTCCTTTTCATTTTCCTTCCTTGCCGCCAAAGTAGGCTACTAGGAGAGTAAGCAGGCCAGGAAAAGGTCGATCTGCACGAGTAGGCTACTAGGAAAAGGTTGATTCGGAAGTTAGCCCTATCAATGAGGCTAAGAATCTTATACAAGCCATCGATCTAAGGCTACCACTAAAGGACTAGATGCCCATGCCCTCGTGTTAGATTTAGCTTGTTTGTTGTGTTTCCTCGGTTTCATGACATTGTGCTGCATTGCTGCAGTAATTTGTTCTTGCTGCAAAATGAAAAACTCGAATCGGATATCAGTTTCATCTCATTACGATGTTTTTTTTAAATTGAATATCCCAAACAAGCCAATGTCATCAGATGATTATGATTTGGAGCAAGGAAAATGTTCTTAGCCCTCCCATCACCACCACCACCATAGGGCATGCACGTGCAGAATGGATCTTTCTTCTATTACCCAATCAAGCGATTCTAACCATATGAGTTTAGTGTCAATAAATTCAATACTCTACCTACTCGATATTACAAGGAATACACAGCCTCATCTAAACTTGGCACGAGGAAGATGATCAAAAACACAAAAACATGTACTGTACCCTAGACAAATTCTTCGAACATACACAACTCAAGCTGATAAGGCAATTACAAACAATAACATGTACCAACCATGAGTGAAACTCCATTTAAGGATCGTGATCGTGCCATCAAAAGGCGATTGCTGCAGGTTGACTGGAGCCTACACTGCCAATGCATCTGGAGGCTCATGACCATGCACTCTAAGGCGATAGATGCAAGTATGTGTAGGACTCCCATGGTTTGATGAAAAGTAAAAGTTGACAGTATCAATTAGCCCAGGAGCTATATCATCCACCACATTAAATGTCTGCACAGAACTCTTCTCAAGGTCATAAGTAAATTCCGTTAGGGTAAACTCCGTACCACTTGATGCTGCATCTGAAGACCCTTGCAACAATCCAGTGACCCGGCAGTCCTTAGGAGCACTTGCTCTGTCATAGGCAACACCCTGTCGACATTCATCATCCAATCACACTTCAGACCTCAGTCACAACCCACAGTCGATACGAATGCATGCTGCATAGAAACAAATGCACAAGTACAACAAGCAATGCTTGCTGAGGAGACGACATATCTACTCAAACAGAAGAAAGCCCCAATGAAATGGACCATCTTACTAAAGTAACAACAAAACACCTTATAGGAAAAACAGAACAAAATAAAAATGGTTTGAGTTAGGCATTCATTATTCAAAGGTAGAAAATCTAAGCCATTGTTCACAATCATGATCAATGAATCTCATGATACCAGGACAGAATCCATGCTCCCAAGGGAAGGATCAGATCGAAATTTTAGTCCATACAGAAATTCATCCATCATAGGATGGCAACAAAATCATCAGGAATTGGTGAATCTCATACCATACACCATCCAAACAACCATATAATGCAGCAATTAAATTTACTAAAATGGGCATTTGACAGCTAGCTGTGGACATTTTGTTCATCTGGCCAAAAAATTGCTGATAGTCCATGGTATCTAATATCGTGTAATGAGAAAGAAAATTCTTATGAAATCACCAATCCATTCAAATATAAACCATGAAGCTTAGATGGGATAAATAGAACTTACACAAGAAAGGGTGTGTCTGTTTCATGATAATTTGCAAAAACCAAACAGAAATACTTGATTCAACAAGAACTTTCCATTAAAATACCCTTATAAATAGAAAACCATTTGCATGACACCAAAGCCACGAACCATCAACTGAACATCATTCAATCAGCTCACCACCAGCTACTAGTAAACACTACAAAAATTAGGCACCACCATAATATCCACTGAAGTTTCACAATTGTTTCTTTTCCCCCTTTTTGTTCAGTAAATTTACTTTTCTTTAGTAGAATAGCTTTCCATATACTTCTCTTGGGAAATATTTTTCAGAAGCACCACCTTCCTACGATGCTCCACCTAAAAAGACCCACTGAAAAGGAAGGACAAAAAAGGAAAGAGAACCAAAGCACAGTAAGAACGTAATATGCTCCAACAGAATCTTCAAAAGATCCCTAAGCTCCTTAGGAGCTGAAAGAATGATCACTTCCAACCTACTCAATTATTTAGCTTAAAAAAATTTTGCTTACTTGCTTCAAAAAAATTTTGACAAAAAGCTATTAGAATTTTAAGTAAAATAATAAAGTTTTATTCAGAGAGTACCTGGATTACATTTTCAATTTCTTTTCACAATCTACCTATTATGAGATATTACTAAACCCTAAATGTACTTTTCTTCTTAGTCATGAACAAAACACACTTTTCTTCGTCATAAACGATACATCTCCAACACAAAACAAATAAATTTTTGTATAAAATTTCAGCTCTTGAAAACAGCTGCTGCAAAACACCTATTATTCAGGGCACTCCTAATTGTAGCAGTATCTGCCATGTGGACATTAATTTGAGCAATCTACAAGCCAACTATACAAAGACATCAAAACCAACACACCAAATAACCAATCATGAATATTATGAATATATGTGTTCTTGAGGAAAACATTTAAAGAGATGCATAAAATCAAAGTTATCACTATAATCATGCAAACAAGAGATTTAAGTGGATATCTAATACATTTGTGTGCAGATATATAACTGCCTTGCTGTCCATGAAACATTTCAGAATTTAATTTTGCATAGAATGAAATTTAAATTTCAAAAGTAACCAGGAACAGCTGATGCTTTTTGCAGAAAGACAATGCTTCATTTGGCCCATTCTAAGAATGCAGATATAGCTGGCAAGTAAATTTCCTATCAGAACAATACACCCAGCAAGATTGCCACAATAAAATATCCAGAAAGACCACAAATAACTTAATTTAAAAGGTCATTGCGCCTGGATGTAGAAACAAATAAACTACTTCCCACAAGTGCGCAATACTGGGGTCTATAAGGTAGATATGGGCACAGGTAGAAAAAGAGAGTGAATGAAAATTACCTGCATGACATTCTAGCGCTCTAAGAAGATTCAATCAATTAATACTTACATACAGCCCAATCACTTTTCTTACAGAAAACCTACTACGATGTTTAATAGCATTTTAGGCCCTAATGGTAATTTCATAAGGAATCCCTATTATACAAAATATTGACTACCCATTTTTCATTTAGACCGATGAATAACTATTTAATGATAATACCCTCAATAAAATCAATAAATGATATTGTAATATCGATAGATAGCTTCTTAAGGCTATATACCACTTCTTCATAATTACTATTATATTACAGCCTTATTCCTATCAGATTGATACACCCAGCAAGGTTGCCACAATAAAATATCAAGTAGGACCACAAATAACTTAATTTTAGAGGTCATTGTGCCTGAACGTAGAAACAAATACGCTACTTCCCACAAGTACGGGATACGAGGGTCTATAAGGTAGATATGGGCATAGGTAGAAAAAGAGTGTGAACAAGAATTGCCTGCATGAAATTCTAGCAGGAAATATTTCCGAGAAGAATCAATCAATTATATTACACTGACAGTCCATTCCCTTTGCTATGATAGTAATTCCATTCCCCTTTATTTCTTATGATAAGCTACTATGGTGTTTAATTGTATTTTAAAACTATACTAATAATTTCAAAAAGAATCCCCATGATATGAATAACTATTATATGGTAATTTCTCTAAAATACCCTTAGTAAAATCAATAAATAATAACGTAATATCGATACATAACTTATTACATTTTTATTTCATTTTTCAGAAATAACCAATATATTACGGTCTTATTTCATTCAGTAAAATAAATGAACTGTTACTGAAGTTTTTTTTTTTTCTGGGGGGGGGGGGGTTGTAAATGAGATCAATTTCATTTTACAAAATTGTACATAAGATGTATATAAAAGAACTCACTACTATTCGATCTTAGTGTCAAGACTAAAACAAAAAGACACTAAGGATGAATACTAATCACATAATCTCCACAAATTTCTCGAGTTACAAAATGCATCCTAAAACTATTCTTTGTATAAATTCTAGGCTATCAATAATCCCATTCACCCTTCTATTATTCTGTTCCAACTGTTACTGAAGTTGCACTACAAATCACAATGTGTGCCATATAATTAATATGAAGTTTTATAATTTTCAAATCAATCAATATGAAATGAACAATAAAACAAATAAAATGGATATCTCCATTATAGTTATTAGTTTTTCTCATGAAATTTGAAATCCTATTTGAAAAATAAATAGATAAATAAATTAACAATCATGATAGTTAATGAGTATACTCTAGACCAGACAGATTGCACACAGTACACACACCTTGCATGGACCTAAGCACACCATGTAATGCAACCAATAAATACTTTTGAGTGATAAAGGTCCGCACAAGTACCTAAGTTTAAGAGAAAAGAATATCCTATTGCCATCCAAGCAAGAAAGAATCTTTATCAAGAAAAAATAAACCTTTTGGACAAAATTAGCAACATCACCTTTGCTACATGTTCCAAGGAAAAGGCTTCAGGGAATATAGCAGCCCGCAACCTAATCTGAACAAAACCACTGCTCCCTTCCAATGGAAAGCACTGCCCTGGTTCACCAAAACTTGGTTTCAACATTTTATCAGCATCACCATGAACCCCATTCCGATTATTCCAGAGAGACCAGATACCTCTACCAGGGGAATACACCTCTGAATGTTTAACCACCATAGCCCCACCTGAAGCCAATGCGTAATCCACCTTCCCAAGCCCATCTGCTGCATGCTTAGCTATCTCCTCCATCACAACATCCCTCGCATAAGCCTTAATCTCATCCAAACTCACATCCTCAAAACCACCAGCACCACTACCCTTTCCCTTATTAAACTCCTTGACAAAATTCTCAAAATCGTCCTTCAACAACCACTCCTTGCCCTTCAACTCATTCAAAGAACTCTCAAGACTCTCACTTTTCAACTCGAGTTTCCGAACCACTGCCTCCAATGTTCCAGTTTCACCGTCAATCTTATCACTCAATTCCTTCCATATCCCACCAATTTTATCCTCGATTTTCTTATCAACCACATCAACTTGCAATTGTATCATCCCAGAAGTCTTTTTCATCCGATTCTCAACCTCCGCAATCCGTCCCTCCAAATCCGAATACGCGGACGGATTTGTGACATCGGTATTCGGCGGCGATTTCACAGCCAATCTCCTAATTAACTGAACAAAACCTAATACAACTAACAAAAGAACGAAATTCTTGGCAAAAACACTCACCACCGTCAACCACCAAGGTTTCTCCGCCTTGGCAGGAAGTTTCCGAGTGCGGCGCAGCGGAACCACCATATTCCCAACTGTTTTCTTCACCGCCGGACCGTCTTTAGCCTCTCCTCGGATAGAGTTATGGCTCAGATCCTTGCTGCTCGCCGCGAGGATCTGAGCGTCCGCGGTCCCAGCGTTGCCGTTAGGGTTCGGTCCATTCTCGGTGGCTACTAGTTCGATCGTGTGGTTGGATTTCTTGTCGGCGACGACAATGGGTCGCCGGCGAGCGGCGGGGTTCGCGGTAATTGAGACGGTGGACGCGGACATTTTAGGGCTGGGGAAAATACTAAAACCCTAATTGGATCTGAATAATGGGAAGAGGATTAGTGCATGAACTCAAGATCTAAGATTATCTTTGCGTGGATTTGAGCGGATTCGAGGGAAAATAGTAAAACCCTAGCGGAGACGAGAGTGAGAATAGTGAAGGGAGAAAAATGTAGCGACGGGTCGCGACGCTTTGAGCGGCTTCCGACGTTTGAATATTATATTAAGTGACTTCACAATGGCCCCGTTGACATTTCCATGTGTGAAGCGTTAAGGTTTTAGTTTAAATAATGATGAAATTTTCGAATGGTTAATATAAAAATTAATATTATATTAAATTATTTAAATATTAATCAAATTTTTAGTGAATAAAACAAAAAATTAAAATTATGATAATAATTATTACTCATAAAAAAACATTATGATAATGATTTAAACAAATAATTAAAATTCTATTTAAACCACTTAAAAATTTAATTTTCTATTTAAAATACTTATCATAACGTTCATTATCTATTCTAATTACTTAAAAATTTTCATCTATTTCAACTTTATCCCAAATATTATTTCTCTCATATGTGATTTTTACAAACATTGCATATTGTATATTTACACTTATGAGAATAACTATTTTATTTTTAATAAAAATACTGAGGAAAATATTACAATAGACTATAACAAATTATGTAGTTATTATTTTGTCCACGTAGAAATTTTAAAATTTAAACTCAATCGAATCTAAAATTTTATATTTAAGTTCGATTTGATTAAACTCATTTATACTTAATTTATTAGTATATTAATAGGATAAATTAAGTCTAAATTCCATTTTTCCTCTTTATAATATGTAATGTTGTTTGAAAAAATAAAAAATTCAAAATTTTTAAATAGTATTAATATCTAAACTTGATTCCAATTCAAATGATATTTATACTCAACTTGTACTTAATTAAATTTATAATTTAGTCAAGTTAAATATTATAAAATTTCAACACTAATCGTTTATTTCATATGCTGACTTGATACTTTGATGTGACACAGGCTAATATTAAAACTAATAAAAAAGAAAAAGAAAACACGCGCACATACACCCTACAGGACGATGATGTTTGTTTGAGAAAAGTAGGAAGTTTGAAAAAGCAAAAAAGAAATTGAGTAATATCTTTTCCTCGATTAAAAAAAATACCTTTTAATATAGCATGTCATTTTAAATTTAACTGCAACTTACTCGTAATTTTTATTATTGCCACTCATTATGCAATAGTAAGATCGTATAACTAATAAGTATTCCTCACTCAAACGAACTTGAGGTACAAGAAGCACCGTAATTTCATCATGAATGTTGATGTAGAAACATTTGAACACATACCTAAAAGAATGGAGTGTTTTTTTTTTTCCCAAAAACGATAATATCTGTCATTAGATATAAAATAGAGACTAAAGAAGATTAGGACTTAAGACATCTTAAAGTGAGTGTGCACAGTAACTCGATCCGCGGCTCGATTTGCATAACGACTTTTTACGATGGGGGCCTAAATTGAGCAATTTGTATTGGAATTAGTTTTTATATAAATTTTCTTTTCAAGTTATACATTTAACACAGTATTATTATAGAAGCCTTTGTAGAGACAAATGAATAACCCATATTTGTAGTTAATTCTAACTTTGCATTTCAACACAAATCCCAATTGAATTCAAAGACCAACTTTGATATACACCAACTCTCTTTGATCTCATTCCTTAAGAAAAAGGTATAAGATAAACATAAATATAATTTTCATCATCATAAAAAACGTACAAAATGCAAGTTGGATTGCTTACTGATCTCATTCCTTAAGGAAAAGGTATAAATAAATATAATTTTCTTCATCATAGAAAACTTATAAAATGCAACTTAGATTGCTTACAATAAACTTTTGCGTATTTTCCATGGATATGATATATAATAAATGCCTAATCTTTCAATTCAACTTGTCATGCCCCGAAATAGCAGAATTCTAACAATTTTGTTATGTAAATTATTATAAGATAGAAACTAACTCTCAACTGTTATTGTAGACTTAATTTATATAAGGTATCTATGATTGATCCACTTTAAAATAAATGGTTCACGTGAAAACAATATCATTTTGCTTGCAGAAGTCTTAAAACATACTTAAAATTCAAATAATTCAAGTCTTATTTACAAGACTTAATAACTTAGTTTGTTTAATATGTACATAATTCGATACCACAAATTTAGTAAATAAGAACAAAAGCATCATAAGTTTAACTGTTCTCCAGTTATATTCTCACTCCCCATATTCCATCCATCATTAATCTTAGCGTAGTTATGCTACAACATTCTATTCAACACCTGTAAGGAAATCTATAGGAATGTGAGTAACCAACTACTTAATAAGTTGAGATTGAGACATAAGACTATGCAAGTACAAGCAGGATCATCAAACAGTTAGTTAGATGCGATGCGACAAATAAATGCCATTACACGATATTGTCCAGTTTGTTGTGAAATTAAAGAAGTTTTACCTGCTTTAATCCAAGTTTGAGGAGTTTCAACCATATGCAATAATTCACGGCCAAACTCAAGCTTGTATAATGAAAACATCTCTCCCCCCATAACTATTATTTGAACTATTGTCTTCTTTTTTATCACTTAGTTTGATTAAAGATGAAGAAAAAAACATTATGCTATAGTGCTATCCCTTTCAAGGGTATTCGTATTTGACTGAAGAACTAAAATATCCCCTAATGGGCTATAATGCATGTCTGGTTAGATTTCAATATATCGTTAAGTCCAGTTTAAGGTAATCAATCAATATCACATAATACAAATGATTGCAATCCAAGATAGTAAGCCAATAGTATTATTATCAAGCTTAGAAACACTTATACACAAGTATACGTACATTTAAGTTATTACAAACACAATCAAGTATAATCTTAAACTTCTGAATACTATAAAATAGTATGCTGAAATACAATTACATATTAATCCTAACATGACTCGTATTGTAATGTTGTCGTTAGTCTCTATAATACAAATATTATTTTAGTATTCATATAATTATTATATATAAGCTTTATTTTGTAACTCATATTATTATCCTTAGTTTAAGGTTTTACTATACTTAATTATTCGAGTTTTAAGTTTTGCAACTAGTTTCGTACTTAACAAGTTTTTTATTTAGCTTCTGATTCGGTCTCTAATCTAATCTTTGATTCAGTTTCTAATTTAGCCCTTGATTTCAGTTTAACACATGAGTCTCAGAAATACCCTTTAGCCTATTCTCTTAAGTCTTACTAACTGCAATTCAGGTATATATATTCTTTGTTTTAATTCATGATCAATTTCCTAGTTTACTACTTTCACCTAGTCTATTATTTAGCTTCTGAATCAGCCCTTGAACTAAACGTACATTACAACTTAGCATGAATTCCTATGATTTCTATTCATAACTAGATTCGAAATATACTACACAACCCATCACCACTTCAAGTTGAATCAACTATACTTAACTTTGTTATTTAAACACTTTACATACTACACATATATTATCACAAAGCCCACAATATTCAAATTCAACACTTCTAGCTCTACAAGTTTGATCCCCCAACATCATTTAATATTATAATATGCCAAAATATCACTCAAGTCAGAACCTAAATCAATTCCTTAAAAAATCATGAAATATATTCTAATAAATAGCTATATAATATAATTTTTAGGCATAAAAATCATATTAAAATTTACAAAATAATTTTCCCAAAAAGCTCTATATAATAATTTAATACATATTATAGATGTTCTACCAAAAAATTTTAGAGCCGAGATAACATTAATAGAGTTTATGAAAACAAAAACAAAATCAGCTCGGGATTAGCAATTTCTTAAAGGCGATATTTCTCAACATCTAATTTCAATAAAATGACATTTTTCCTGCAATTAACTTGTGAAAATACTCTAGAAAATTTTTTTTCTCACAATTTTCTAGGGAATTTTGTTTTTTTTACTAATTTTAACAAAATTAGGGTAAATTTTGAACTTACCAATAAATCAAAATCTGGCAACGGTCCAAGGAAGTATGTTGACCCTCTTAGGCGCTGCTTCCCCATTAGTGGTATCTCCTTCATAGATCTTCTTCTAGTATGCACACTCGAATTTAGCCCTAAAACACCCTATTTTTGTATAATCTCCTAAAAATATTTACTGAACTCCATAGTGTCCAAATGAATTTAGGAAGACTCTCTCAATTGCCAAGTGTATAGGTTGGTGATGTATCCACCTTTTGTATCTAAACTTTTTTCTAATCATACTAAACTAAGTTCTCATGTAGCCATACCACAATTTAGCATTCTTCTAAGTGACACTTAATTTGTCTTAATTTTTTATTAATTAGTTTAGTATATATTAGGTATTTTAGGTAATTTTAAGTATATTTTCCTACACGTATATTCATATCTAATACAAATAAATACTCTTAAATATTACATTCACATTATTTTATATTTTTTAGTATGCATATATTTTATTTCTAATGATTTGTTAATTATTAGAACCCGCCCCCCTCATTTTTAATAGATAACAAGTAATATGCATATATTTTATAAATGCAACATTTAATTGTTTTATTATTTTATTTTCTTAAATCTAAATTTGCGGGACCACTTCTACTAATATTCCCAGTTTCATTGTAAAATTCTTACTTGATCGGTCAACTTCCACAATTGCCTTAAATTTTATATATAATTATCCAACCAACTGATTGTGAGTTGATAGTCAATTTGGTGAGTTCTTACACAACGCAAAAATGAGACCATACATATAGTTTCAATCAAAGTTGAATATAAATGAAATGTAGAAATAAAATGTACAAATCCTTAATGTGATTATATAATTCACTTTATTCTTCTGCTATTATTGAATACATATTTGTTTTAAAACTTTAGCTAATTATTTATATAGATACATAAGTGATCTAAACTCACATCAAAACAACTACCATCACTATCGAAGTTGCTAACCTCATAAAAGCAAATAGATATGGAATAAGTTATTTCTATTAGAATAAATAAAACATTTGGTATAATTATTTATTAGAGCAAAAGTATGCTTATATAATTAAAACTCCTATTCATGCATAGAGCAGACTCATAAGTAATTTATACATGAAATGGTAACATACAGGAACAAAAATTGGGGGGGCGGGGGGGGGGGAGGGGGGTGGCAGCAGCGATGGCATAAGAGCCCTGGCCCCCCTAAACTTGGAAAAAATTTAATATTTAGTATTTGAAGAAAAGAAAAATATATATATATTTTAAAGAGCAAATTAAATGAAATTAGCCGTGATTTAGTGGTGAAGCATTTAGTTTTACAAAAATGAGATTTTGTGTTCAATTCTCATATTTGTCATTTTATTTTCCTTATACATATTTATTACATCATTTTACTTTTTATATGTATTTATTATTTAAAATACATTTGTCCTTTTATATTTATTAAACTCTTTAAAAGTTTTATTAGTAATACACTATAAATAATAATTACATTATTCATATTATAAATATTATAGTTTTATCACATAAACTATTAATAAATAATACCAGTTGTCTGATAATCAATGTCACAAAAATGAATATAAATTATTGAATAACTGATTAAGTAATAACTTATACTCAAAATGATATTCCATTTTTTAGCATTGTTAATGAAACAATTATACCAAGTTATCATGAAAAATAGATAGTATAGTATTTTTATCTATATTAATTTGCTTTATTTACTATACTAGCAATTTTCTATTCAAATTTTTTTATATATTTTTACCAAAAACAAAACTTACGTAAGTTTCTATACATTAATATAATTTTTTATAAATTAACAGTTAAATTTTATCTAGTATATATGCATGATAAGAAAGTTAAAATTTTATTCTTTTAAAGTATACCAATTGTCCTTAATCATTTTTTTTAAAAAAAAAATTCAATACTATTAAGCTTTAGGAATTATTGTAAGTTAAATAATTAACAAGATCCTTTAACACATATAAGATGCAATATAATTACAATAACAATAAGATATTTTCCTATCAATAATTTTAATATTAACTTAATTAATATAAGTTAAATTATCGTAGTATTGTAACCCTTTGCATTCTATACACAAAGAATATGTATGTCAACAAAAAATAAAAATAGTTATGGAAAGGCATAAGTGATAGCAATTTGAAATTATAAATAATCAAAACGTATCTAAAAAATGTACTATTATTGAGAAGGTACAAATGATAAAAGTCTAAGAAATTATATATTTTGATTGATAATGGACATATCTTGTCTTCTTATAAATGCATGACTTGTGTTGTTCTATGTTTTATGATCATCAATTCTCGGTGAAAAATGACATGGGTAATTGGATATCACCCATTTATTGAACACCTTTTAAGTTTAAGATGAACTTGTTAGCTATTATAAAAATAAATACAATAAATCCTAATGTTTTCATTAAATGTACTAAAAGAAAGCAATTAAACAAAAATCTATAAAAATTAAAATCTATAGGAAATAACTTAATCTATAGGAAATTAAGTATAGCAAATTAATGATCTTTTTTTTTTTTGCATTGTAAGATTGCAGCATAAGAGCTTTACATATTTTGATAGGAAACTTTCACAGTTTCGTCCATCATTTTGATTGAATCATCTAGCCTTTCATATTATCATTAATTTATAATCATTTAAATCTAAACTATTGAATTTACAATTAATTTAATAGTCTAGATTTTAAAAAATATAAATTAAGAATTAGATGAATAGCTAAATCAATTCCTAAGAAATAAGGATGAGACCGTAAAAAAATCCACTTTCATAATGATGTCAATGTACACATTCAAACATCTTTCATCAATTATTTCAGAGATTACCAATATTCTATTGAAAAATTTAAATAACAAAGAAACAATGTTAAAGAGATGAAAATAGTTTGTAATTTTTTCATTTCCACAAAAATTTTCATATTATCAGAGCCTAACTGATATTATACAAATCATCGAATCCAAGAAGTAAACAAATAGTTTAAATTGTCGTATATATTAAGCGTAGTAACTTTGTATACATACCATATCGTTAAATAATTCAATTAGTAAAGTTCTATAATTCTAATTTTTCTTAAGGATGTTGTTTCCTACATAATGTAATTGTCAAAAGAAATTAGGCATAACAATATGAAAAGATAAATAGGCCTTATAATATGGATATTTTCAATATAAGACATTTGAAAAATGGAAGTTGTGTATAATAGTAAATATGATACTATAAATGAAACTCATAGCATTAATCGTCGAATAAGACAGCAAAGTAGATGCTCTTAAATTTATGCTTTGAAACAATATTTCCAAAAATACAAAATTGAAAAAGAGAGGCAATACAAGACACCCAATTATTAATAATACGATATCTAAATAAGAATTACGTGAGAACATAGGAGAAATGATAAAAAAAAAAAACCTTAATATTAAACGTGTTTGTAGGTTTATAAATGGCTCAGGTGCTAGATGCGAATTTCGAATTCGTCCATAAATAAGTTAAAGGGATTCAACCACTTATTTAATGTGTGGATTTTCGTCAATACATAAAACTTGTTTGTATTATGTCGTTATGTTATGTCTAGGTTGGTGGGTTAGATGTCAAATAACAAGCTCTACCTGTACTTGAATCGTATATGTTCACATGATACAAATAGATGCTGACTCTTCCATATGTAGTTCTTGTCACACCCCGAAGCAGCAGAATTGTAACAGCCCCACCGTGTAAACTATTCTAAGATAGAAGTTAGCCTTACAACCGCTATCCTAAACTTGATTTACAAAAGGCGTCTATGACTAACCCGTTATGAAGTAAACAGTTCGTAATTTAAATAAATCATTTACCTAAGAAAGTGAGAAAATATATATATACATTAGAAATATAGTTATTACATTTAACGTTTACAATATTTCACCGTAATCTATTTCCTAATTAATACATTATTCAGAAATGAAAAATTTTAAGATTAGAGCTTAGACCTTAAAAATATACTTCTGTTCTTTAAATGTTTTTCCTCACTCCCTAGGATCTAGTAGTTACTGGCTTCAAAGTAGTTGTAAGCTGCTTCTTAGTCAATACCTACAATGACGTCTATAGGAATGTGAGCAACCACAGCTCAGTAAGTTAGGATGGAGGACTTAAAACTATACCACAAATAAAAATAAGGTTATCAACCAAATCATTTGGTGCAATACATATTTAAGCAAATGCCATCGCACGACGTTATCCAGCCCATTGTAAGATTAGAGAAATTGTGCCCGCTCTAATTCGGGTTGAGGAGTTACCGTTAATGCAACAGTTCACGACCAAACCCAAGCTTATGTAATGGAGACACTGGTCCTCCCACGATTATCTTCAAACCATTTACTTCACCTTTACTACGACCTCCTCACCTATTACTTAATTCGACTAAGGATGAAAAAGAGACCCATTTTGTTATTTAGTACTATCCCTTTCGAAGGGGTCAGTATTTGACCGAAGAATCTTAGATTTCCCCTAATGAGTTGCTATGCAGGTCCAATTTATGATTATAAGTCATATCTTTGTTAATGTCATTTTAAGGTGATAGGGTGATCAATCACTTCATATAATACAAGCCAGAATAACAAACACTCATAATCAAGCACATGCACACAATCAACTATCTATCAAGCACAACCAAGTATAATCTCAAGCCTCCAAAATACAACAAACGTATTAATCCCAATTTACCTTGACCACTCGCTCACTTACTTGAGGTCCAACTCGCTCAGGCCATCGCAGATCATCCCTATAATACAAACGTGATTTCGGTTTTTCATATAACTATTATAGGTTAGTTTTATCCTATAACGCTTATTGTTATCTTTTGTTTAGGGTTTAATATGTCCAGTTATCTAGGTTCTTAAATCTATTACAATTATTCTAGGTTTGGGGCTAGGTTTAGATTCAGTTTCCGCATCGATTTCTAAATTAAGTTCTAGTTCAATTTCTAAATACTATTTTATACCTGAATCCTATAAACTCGTTCCAACTCATAATATGAAATTAATTACATTACTTCTAGATATCCTAAATACCATAATTACCCCTAGTCAGTATTTTATTCCACTCGGTACACTTAAATCCTTATTAGTGTATCGAATTTACTCCTGATATGAGAAATTTTTATATTTTTCATATAATTACATAAATTTAAGTTTTCTATCAGATTTATTATATATCCCTATTATTTATATAATATTAATTTTTATCCTAATATCTTTTATTTATTATATTTCCAATAATTGCATATTATGTACTGATAACTCTTATTTTAAATACATTTCACATAGTGATTTTATAGTATTTCTCTTACATCTTTGGTTTCTTTAAAGAAATTGATACTTAATTGAGTAACATTTTGATTTCAAGGTTTGAACGCGTTCTTAGATCGAAAACAAAGAAAAGGAATGGAGTTTCACTCAATTCGGAGTTCAAATGAAGGAGTTATGAAGTTTTAAAGTTATATAATCTGGGACGCAGCTATGTCCCCAGGCTGTGTCCATCGAAGAAAATATGCTGAGATCAAAAAGTTACATGACCTAGGGACACGACTGTGTCCCAGACAGTGTCTGGTGACAAAAACGGAAACCTTACAATACATTATAAAAGGACATATTAGGGTTTCGCATAGAAGATTGAACATTCAAAAGAGAAAAGACTTGAGAAGAAAGTGAGAAAAAAGGTGAAAGCAACATCCAACTTCAAGATTGAAGAGATTCATCATCAACAAAAGGGGTTTTTCATGTTTTATTTATTGGTTTTGTTAGAATTCGTTTTTAGTTTCATTATGATAGCTTAAGATTCGTGTATTTAGGATTATGGAACCTAGGATTTCATGTGACTATTAGATTGATTTATAATTTTTAATAAAGTTTCTATCTTTTCTTGATTCAATTATGTTATTTAATTGTTAATTGATATTTGTAGAGTATCAATATATGATATTATGCATGATGATTGAGAAATTACATGAATAATGAGATCTTGACATAATTGGAGAGAATTACATATATACTTAAAGATAAGATATATTTTTCTTTCGGAAAGTTGTTCTTTGTGTGGGAATTCATTATACATTAATGCAATTCTAAGTTATATTACTAAGTGAAGAGATTCCGGCAAATAATTTAGGATTAGGGTTAATATGCTTAAGAACGGTATTAACTTTAATTGTGAATCCCTCCGGTCAAGAATAATAGAAATTGAATTGGATATATTTTAAACGGTCACATGTTAAACACTAGGGGAAATAATTCCTAAATACGTTATTACCTTCTTGAAGTTGTTCTTAGTTTTATCGCTTTCCAAATTGCTTAATCAAGTCTCATAATTAGGTTAGTTTGTCAATTTTAGTATTTTTAATTCACTCAATCCATCACAATTTTCCAGTTAGATAATAGAGCTAAAGTTAATATTAGTATTCGAAGTCTCTGAGGGATCGACTCGAACTCGCATCTGCTATATTAAAACTGATAGGTACACTTGTCTGATATCATGTACTATCACTTATTATATATATAATACACATCTAATATTTCTATCACTCTAATTACCATCTCCCAACATCAATTATCATTTTAAAATGTCTAAATGCATCATAAATCAGATTTTACACCTAATTACCCTAATTTACAAAATTAACTTAAAATTTACTAATTTTCCCTATTACTTATTTATTATATAATTAGCTTAATAATTACATCTAATGCCTTAAATACTACAAGTATCATACTTCATCAGATTTCAACATCCTAAAACATATAATTATTCACTAAATCAGTAATTAACTATTTAATTACTTAATTAATTCTAAAGTACTCATTTTATGCCTCATTTTAAGGCCTAAAAATTTTGCAAATTAATTTTTGAAAACAAGCTTCATAGCACTATTCTATATCATCTAAGTAGTCTACACAAAAATTTTGGGCTCAAAACTACACTTCTAAGGTTATTTATTTCTAAGCCGAAACATGCTCGATTTTGCATGATTTCTTAAGGATCATATATCATGGGATATATTTTGATTAAAATAATATTTTTCATAAAAACTAAATACTAAAATGTTTTAGAATAACAAAATTCATAATTTTCTAAGAATATTCACTATTTTTACAAAATTACACAAAATTGACTTAGAAATTGAACTCACAGGCTTGGGTGGTTCCGGCCACCATCGGTGGCCATGGGTATGTCGGCCCACCTGGACACTGCCACCACCATGTGATGATCATGGCCGTCCACTCCTAGTTGCTCGTTAGGTCTGGGTTCTCCTAAAAAGCCCTAACTGCACAAATTTTTGTTAAAGTTTTGTAAAACCCTAATTTACTCTCAATTTCGCCTCTCTCTAATTTTCTAAGATTCCTGATATCCAAAATAAGCTTCTAAAAAATTTGGGGTATCTATAGAGGTCTTGGAAAATTATTGTGTATTAATTTGATTAGACAATGGCCTTATCTTCTTCCATTTTTCCTTTTGTGCTGTTCTAATTTAATTGGCTAGTTTTTTTCTTATTCGCCCCAGCCACCACGACCCAAACATGGATCATTCCTTATTTTTATGATTTTTATTTATTTTTTCTTAATTAATTATGAATTTTATTTAATTATTTAGTATTATTTTAGCACATTTCGCGTATTTTAAGTAATTACGCATATTTCTACTTACATGTAAATTCATATATAGTACAAATAAATATTCCTAAATATTATTTAGGTCATTCTATGATTTTTAGTATACATATAATTTATCTTTAGTGATTCATTAATTATCGAAATTCATTTTACGCATTTTCAATAAATAACAAGTTATATACTTAAAATTTAAAAATTTTATATTCTTTTATTTTATTACTTATTTTCTTAAATTCGAACTTACAAGATCATTTTTACTAATATTTCTGGCCTTACTTTATAATTTATACTCGATCAGATTTTTTAACTGATCGAAACCTCGAGTAGCTGGTTGTGGGGCTTACAGTTCTTAAGCTGGATATTAAGTGCGATATGAAGTGTATGAGAGAGACAATAATGAGTTGAGAAAAACATTCATCTCTTGATTAGAGAGTGTATATCTTGAGCTTTTTTTAAGATGAGCTTACTTAAAAGACCATGGTATGGTAATTTAATCAAGTTTGATTTCTTTGGATAACTGAATAAACAAATAAAGTACCAGATATATAAGATTCATTTGCGACATTAAAATGGAGAGTGAAACTATACTAAGGTCCTATTTAGATTTTTTTTCTTTCAGTTGTATTTTATCTGTATCTATTTGAAATTTAGTGTTTGGAAAATTATTTTATCTATATCTTATTTGTTTCTGTTTCATAATTATGATAAAGATGGTGATTACAATATCAGAATTACGGAATGAAAATTCACATACTTTTTAGATAAAAGATTTGAAAAAAAAAATATTTTATGCATTGGAAATGATTATTTAATTGGTGTTTTTAAAAAATATATATAATTATATCTTATTCTTGTCAAACACAAAAATTCAAGTAAATAACAATAAAACACCAATAAGACGAAAAAAATGCCTAAATCTAATGATCATTAGTTCTTAGTCTTTAACCATTGCCTAAGCAGTTGGGTGGCTTGATAGCTACCACTATAGTTAGCAGATCCTAAAATAGAAATGTAAGAAGATTATATAACATTATGTAAAGTTAGATAAGTTAATCAATTAGATGTGTTAAGCGGTGATTAAAATCGGGTCATTAACTGTAAGCCTAAGCATTTATTCTAACACTTGTATACAACTTTCTAAAGCCTCAACATTTAGATAGCTAGATTAGGATTTGTAATTATTTTAAGGGATAAGTCAAGTTTTTTACAATCTAATGGTATTGTTACCGATCTCCCATTGAGAAAAATCAAAGTTCTAATCCTTTATCTCCATATTTTTTTTAAAAATAAAGGGAGGAAAAAGGCAATAAAAATGACTATACTTTTAACTTTTGGTAATTTAGTGTCTAAACTTTTATTTTTTGTGATTTAGTACTTATTTCTTCGATTTGGTTTCAATTTAGTGTCTCTATTAATAGTAAAGTTAATGATCATTACAATTTTTTGCATTTTAGTGTCTATTCTTAAATTATGGTTCCTATCTAGTGTATATACTTTAGTTTTGATGTATTTTTGTGTTTGTTCGCTTATTAATTTATTCAATATTAATTTCTGATTTTTCTTAGTTGACATATTATTTTAAAATTAAAAAAATTTGTTTATATCCAATAATTTCATCATACATAACTTTTAGATATGATGTTTGTAAACCCTTGAAAGTTACGATCTAGGTTTTGAAATAGACTCAACTATAGTAGACAATTTAGGAATCGACAAGGCTAATCAAAGTGAAAACCATAAAAGACTTAATTAATCGCGTAAAGAATTTTTCGACCCTAAATGTTTCTAAAAGCTAAAGATTCAATTCGAAAGTGATAAAAACCTTAAAAATGATTTCATTAAGGACATATATACACCAATTCATCATGATATATCCTAAAACCCTAATTGAAAATATAATGCTTATATTTTGCAAAATCGTTAGTAAATGGTTAGAGATAACCCTCATTTTTACTTATATGATTCAAATTCTCAAGTAATCCATTAGGAACTAAGATAATAGGTCATAGATTATATTTATTCCTTAAATATATGATTAAGATGGTCTTACTTAGGATTAGGGTTATAGTTGAAGATTAAGTTACATATAGTGAACTTTAAGACTCAAATTAGTACTTTTTACACTTGTTATCCAAAGTTATTTATCAAATGAGATATATGGACTCTAAAAACCTAAAGTAAGATCTCATCAACCACATTTATACATCAATGCATCATATACCTCAATTCTTCTCATTTTCTTCATTTCTCCCCTAATTTCCCTTAATTACTACATTATGTGCACAAAATTACACATACTTAAGGAATGTTGACCAAGATAATACATGTTGACCAAATTTCAAATGTTGACCAAGTCAACACATGTTGACTAAAGTCAACATTTTGAAAAGTCAACATATGTTAAGAGATAAGGAAAATATCTCTTATGTAATGATGCCATCCTTTTCTTTTCTTTTTTATTTTTCTTTTTCTCTCCTTTCCTCTTGTTGCCGTCCACATATCTTCTTCTTAACCCCACCACATGTTACTTTACATTAAGAGAAACAAACAAAAGAAACAAAACAAAACAATCCCTCTTTCATGCCGTAAGCTTCCTCCCTTCTTTTCCTTTCATTTCTCCCCTTTTGTCTCCTCCATTTCAACATCATAAAAGGTATGTTTTTAAGTGCTTTATCTTACTTTTTATTAGTCATTAGTTAGTTAATTAGGTAGATTAAATAAGTAGTTATATGGTTAGGTTTGTCTTGAAGAAGAGGAAACAAAGTTTCCTTCTTTATGTGTAGAAGTTTGAAGTTTGAAAGAGAAGAAAGAAAGACATGAGGATATGCTTCTATGTATGCATACATAATGAAAAACCAAGAGAGTATAAGTAGAAAAACCTTTGTACATGAGTATATAACATGTACATAACCTAATTTAAGATTAAATCTTACTAAACATACCTATACTACACTAAATATGTACATAAGAACACAAAAATATGGAATTAGAGGACTTTTCTTAAGGACAAATTTAGGAATACGAAATTTTAGTGTAAAATACTTATTCCACCGTATAGGTATACGAGTATGTATACATGTAGAAATACGGTATAAACCTTAGTATAGGTATAAGTATAAGTATGTATAAAGTATATGTACATAAGTATAAGAAAAGGGGATAATATGTACATAATACATATGTATATAACATAAGCATGATGGAAGGCTTATGTAAGCATATGATGAGGTAAAGGATGACATAATCACATGATGACATAAGCCATGACATAAGCAAGTGATGACATAAGCAATGACATAAGCAAGTGATGATGTAAGCGATGACATAAGCATAAAATTAGAAAATAAGAAAACTAAGAAAAATGTAAGTGATTAGGTAACTAAATTAGTAAAACCTAATACACTTACTAAATTAGATTATACCTAATTCACTATAAGGATTAGTAATAGCAAAGTAAAATTCTTTCATTAGAAGAATTTAAGGAATAAAAGATATAAACATAAGTAATAAAAGTATTTAAGTGGTCATAACTAAAACTTTCTATAAATTTAGCTCATAACATAAAATAGGGGTCTTAATATCCAAAATAGATATTACCATGTGAAAATACGTTCAGAAACGATGAAAATCGATTATAAATTCATAAATATAAAAACTAAAACGGAAAAGTTACATACGATTGAAATTAAATCTTACCGGGTAAAAAAATTTAATAGTGCTTTAAGTAGAACTAGGTACGTAGTTGTTTAGAATTAATAGTTAATTCAAACACTTATTAGTATTGTTATCACATAATGATCAGGTGACTCTGAGGTGAGCGAGGACCTCCTGATCGATTACTACGATTAGGACGAACCGCTATGGCCGAGTGAGTATTTACCCTGTGATTCCATGCTTGATTGTGATTGTAGATAGTGGACTTAAATATTATCGTTAATTAACTGCTGTGTGGGGTTCGGGATATGCTTGTGTATGTAACTGCTTGTTGAGTTGTGAATTTACCTTAAATTCAGATAATGCCTTGTTTGTTGCATGGTAGTATAGAAAATGATTGTGTGTATTAATGGTTGGTCACAGCATAATTGGAACTAATTTATACTCGGCTATAAAAAGAAACCGGAACATGCATTAACATGCATGGCATGGATACTATTCCGGCCGTCACATCACACGGAGGTAAAGAGAGGCCATTCGGGGGTTGATATTATTGAGTTATTTGGTTATGTACGGTGCACTCGTACAAAATGACCTTACCCTGGCCCGCGGGAACACTAGGCGTTGGAGGCGCCAACCGCCTGGCTAAGGGTCGAGTCTAGAGACCTCCGTTTAGGGGTGAGTGTGGACTGCGGGGGCCCACTCGCAATTATACTAGAACTTGTGTTTTTCTGAAAATAAAGAGTTATTTGATATAAGTACGGAACATGGAGTTCCATAGTAAAGTAAGTTCTAGTGTAATACCCGGATCTGATTGGTGCCGTGTGAACTCCAACCCTGACTTCGGAGGGCCTTAAATCCGAGTTGCGTATATGAACTAGTTAAGTATGCGTATTATTTGGCATTCTGTTTGATCATTCATTCATATGCGTGACTATAATGTGTTTATAACTTGCTTGTTGTGTGGCTGAGGGTTTTGCTCACTAAGCTTAGGCTTACACCCCTTTAGACTTTTGTTGCAGGATAGCTTATTCGTAGAGACAGGACGAGGGATGCCACAGGTTAGCCTGGGGACCTGGGCAAGAGCGAAGTGTCCTGTGTGATGAGAGGAAAATAGTTTATGTAGACTATTCCTCGTGTATTTATGTTTAACTTATGTTTACCTTATTATTATGAACTTAGATACACTTAAATACTGTGTAATATAAGCTTTTGAGCTTAACTTTTATATCAATATGTTGTGTGATGATATCATGTGAATCTGGATGTACTTTGGAACTAGTAGTTGTAGAGCCTTGTATATTGTGTGAAGAGTTTTTGATTGGAAGGGTAACCAATCAGGGGTTCTTCATACAATATACGGCGTCTGCCACGACTAGGCCGTCCTCAGTTCGTCACAATGTTAAATTTTAGCAAACCTTATATTGTTATAGTCTTTATAATTATTTTAATTTGAAATAAGATCCGATATGCGTTATGGATAAATTAAGTAAAATTTTAAAATAATCATAAATTATAAATCAAGTGGCCAAAAATATTAATATTAAGACCTATCAAACAATATCTTTATACTGATTTTTATAATTTTGTAATCTTACAACTTACAAATCAAATATTGTATGACCGTAATTATATAATCATTGGAAATCTCATGTTGTTAACTACTTAAAACCATTTTTGTCCAAAGTTCTATGGATGAAATCTTTATGCTTTTACATTTTAGAAGTAATGATCTGTTTCAAGAAAAAAGAAAATAACTAAACGAAAAGTTCATAATTCCTTTGAGCTTTTATTTATAATATTTTATTTTCATAGTTCTTTTGTATTTTGTATTTCTCTTTTATTTTTTGTAATAGTCTACATATGTTGCAGATGTTTTCTAAATTTTATGATTTTCTATGCATTATAATTAACCTTACTTTTATAAATTTATTTATTATTATTATTTTAAATACGTTTTATGTGTTGCAAACATGTTTCTTTAAATTTTGCAATGATTATAATCGTAAAAATCATATTTAATCTTTAAGAAATACAAAAAGAAAAAAGAAACCAAAGATTCAAACAAGCTTGTTTTTTTTTTAAAAAAAAAAAGAAAAATTTTAAATATATAATTAAAGTCAAATTAACAACTTTTAAATAGTTTGTAATATGAACTTTCTAATAGTGATAAGATTATATTAATACAACATATGTTTACAAGTCATAGAATTGGAAATTTGAAAAATTAGTGTTAGAATATATTGTATGGATATATATTGTTTAATGAGTCAAGAAAATTTATGTTTTGTGTTCAAATGACAAGTGGTTTGCATGTTACGATTATTTTAAATCTTCTCCAATTTATTTAATTTTACAAGACGCGTATTTGATCTTATTTTTAAACAAAAGTATATATTATTAGCTTTTGAATAATATAAAGTTTGCTAAAATAAAATATTGCAAGAAAAAGTTATGTATAGTTGAAATTAACAATGCGAAAATAATTATTTTTAGTGTTCAAAATAATTTATTAATTAAGAAAAATTAATTTTTTTTACAAATTAATATGTGATCAAATACTAAAATACATCAAAATTAAAGAATTGACACTAAAATACAATCAAAACTAAAGTATAAACACTAAATGTAAAAAAAATGTAACAGCGTTAATTTTCTATTAACAGAGACACTAAATTTAGATTGAATTGAAAAAAGAAGCACTAAATCACAAAAAATAAAATTTTGAGTCTTGAATTTTCTTGATATTACTTCAATTCAATTTGATTTAAAAAAAAAAAGGTACTTAGCTATATTTCTCTTTATTTATGCTAGTTTACTTTTATTTGTACTTGGTCTAGTTTAGTTAGGTGATCCTTTTTTTAGTATAAGTAATCATGGGAATATTACACGAAAGAGGATCAAAGTTTAAATAGAGAATTAATGTTTTAATTATATTATATATACATACATAATACATATTATACATAATTATACTATTTATTTTATTTTATTCTTTTAATTTTTCTATTTTTCTCTTTGCAATTTTTTTTATTTTTTACTAACTTTATATGTTTTTGACACTTTTTTTCTATTTGTTTATTATTTAATCTGCTACATCAATGCCATGTGTCTACCTTGTTGGTGTCATAAGAATGTCATGTGTCATATAATTACCACATTAGCTAGAGTTAATGGTATTATAACGGTAATCCCCTATTTTAATCACTTATTGAACATTAATATCTTAGTTAAATTTTCTAAAACGTTGATTTCTTATTTGAATTTATCTCCAAAATTTTATCATCTTCCATGTAATTTTCCTGAAGTGATAATAATCATTATTTAGTATTACCAACTTAAGTTATGTAGTTAGGGGCCCATGTATCCTTAATCATATCGAATCTATTATGTGCATATATGTGTGTTATCATGCATATTACATGAATTGGGAGTGGGTTTTCATGTCATTTACCTAAATACCATTAAAAAATCAATCTTGTTATGCTTTTTTCAATAAAAAGTACCATGTTAGTAAAATCTTTGGTACTTAAAAATCCCATAAAAGAAAAAAGGGCCTTTGAGTTGAACCATCAATGTTGCTAGTTGAGTTGCCCATCCTTCATTACCTTTAAGGGATGTTTGAATCAATCTTACTTAGAATGAGCATATAACATGCTTATATGCTATCTTTATCAAAGGAAATAGAGACGAAAAGAAAGGTGTTTACACATTAAAGAAATGGGGTCTATATGGTTTAGCATAAATAGTGAGGTCTCTTATCAATATTTTGAGTTATATTCGTCATAGTATTTTGATCAAGTCATGTAGTTAGGTCGCAAAACAAAAAATCTAAGTTCCATACAATAGTTGAATAATTATTATTTATTTATTTTATTTTTGGAGTAACTACTTTGATTTTACTTTTCATTTCATGATCTAAATGGTCAGGAAAATATTTTCATTAATCTAATCCAATCCAACTAGTGACTTGACATTTATGCTCTATTAAATATTAATATCTATTATGGCAAAAAAAATCATATATTTTTATAGAAATAAATTTTCCATTATTCTCATTAGATTTAATGTGCAAGTAGATTTAAGGACTAAGAAATTTAATCTAACTCCATTAAAGCATGTGACCTAATCAATTGGATTTTTTTTTTGTTTTAAATTTCTATTAGTTACTAAAGTAGAAAGAATACACTACACATTCTATATCATCTATAAACTTTCTAAAGGTCTTCCTCTTTCCTTTATAAATAATAAAAAGCTTAGTAGTAATAATGGTTACCATCTCTCATCCGTATACCACCATAACCTCCTTTCTTTTATTTCTTCTCCTCTAACAATTTCTCCTTGTTCTATGTGCTTACTTTTTCTTGAACAAATAAGCCAAGAAGTTGCTAGCTTAGCCTTACCATTGCATACATCTCGTCTGCACTGTTAATCTCATATCCATGTTAGTCATTTCATTAATTTATCCTGTCTTTATTTTATTAGTTTAACTTGCTATATGTATCGCTTCATAACCTGGGACATAGTAGATCCATCATATCTACATACTTTAGCTTGGATACTTTAAGACTTGAAACCTATCTAATACCACATTGATACATAAGATATTTGCTAATTGCACAATGACGATTCTCTAATTTCATGTTTGCTACATAGAATTAGTTTGGAATGGAATAGGGATCGAAATGATAAATCTTTTACTATATTTAGAAATGCACATTGAATTAAATGAAGCTAAATATATAAATAGTATTAATTGTAAAAATATCCTTAGTTATTGTGTGTCATAACTTATTTACAGATTAAATAAGTAATTTAAATTAATATAATTAATGAGGGTAGAATAAAATCGTGATTCCGCCCCTGAAAGGTGGAACTAAATTGCCCCTTAAAAGTGGAATTGTGATTCTATTATCAAATTACACTTTCAAACACAAGGAAAAGGAATGAAATCTTAAATTGTTATTCCATTTTGGTTTATCCTTACATGCCAAATATGACATAAGTGTAATATATAAAGAGTGACTCCTATATCCCATATCAAACCAAAAATAAATCAACTAAATCCAACTATAGAAAAGAAAATAAACATAGGTTTAATTGCAATCTTAGCATAACCTAGCATAAAAAACCACATAGACTACTACATCCATTTATCTCTATTCATCAATATACACATAGTCAACAATGTCTTCCTTACTTCTTCAATACACATCATAGCCTTAATTTTATTTTTTAACATTGCACGTTAATGAAAAATAAAGTCTTACGAGAGGTATGTCTAATTCTAACTCCTAAATAACCAAAAGGACATAAAGATGACATTGCATACAAACACCCGTACACACATAAAGTGAATGCAAAATATAACTTGTTATTACATTCAAGTAAGTAACTCATCACAATATCATCTTGACGTTCGTTAGTTAGAGTAACTCATGACCCTACAACATATATGGAAAATATGATTATATACATGATATTAGGTACTTACTAACATCCGAAAGTCTAATAATTTAACCTCAGTGGTACGATTGACTAGGTGGCCAACTCAAATGGCTTTACTTTATGTTGTAGCTCAAAGTCTAAACTATTCATAAACTTTTAAATTTTGAAGTCTTCATTAGCCTTAAATGCATCTAAGCTAAGCTTCAACAACATGTTCAACTCAACTTCATATTTCATAATCTTATTGACTTACATGAAGTTAAAGAATTCAACAGCCAATTCCACTTAAGGCTATTTAGGAAAAATTTATGCAGAACACATTTTTGAACCTAAGTAATAGACCCAATCATCAATCTTTATGTCCTTCCCTATTGGCCAGAGGTAATGCCTAAGTTAATAAGTAGAATAATTTACCTTTTTATCTTAGAAAGCACTAAAAGCAACAAAGATTTCTCTTAGTTACTTTAATCTACCTCTTAACATTAAATAGATTTATAGTGGTGACATGGAACTCCATTGCCAACCTTACAAACATATCTAAACTGGATGGTCTAACTCATCTCACACTAAACCCTACCATTTTCTTAACCATTATGCCTCTATGCTTTAGCATTTTCTTAAATAACTTGTACATTTTCTTGAATTTGTTGCTGCTGTTATTGCATACGGGTCCTTACAAGAAGCTCTACTAATTAAGTCGTATCTCTCTAAGGTGGTTAAGGACTGCTAACGTGGCTTATTTTAAGGTTGTTGGTCATTACAAACTTCATTCCTAGAATTTCCTGAAGAATTTAGGCCTTAACCCTTCTTAGCTATACTAAAGAAATAATAAGAGCAAAGTGGGTAATTAAATATGCTTGCAATGATATGATAATGGCAAGAAAACATACTAAACATTAAATAGGCAACAAATAAGTTATGATCAAACAATCACATAAATAGACATAGATTCATTTCCAAGATATACTTAACTTGCAATCTGCTCACTCTACTGATTTCTAAAGACTTAATACTTAGTTTTTCAAGATTTCATAATCTAGCTATAATACCAATTAAAGTTGTAATGCCTTAATACTTGAAACGTAATAACTTTGACAAACTATCTTCAGCATAAACATACTAAGATTTAAAACCTATATAGTACAATAATGGTACATGAAATATTTGCCAACCATAAAATAATAATTCTATAAGTGTAATACATGGAGAATGGCTTCTATTAGTGAAACTCAAACTATAAATATATTAGGCAAATCTAAATACCAAAAATATAAAATAAAATAAACATAGGTTTAACTAAAATCCTAAGACAACACTCTACCCTACTGAGTCTGACTAACGCAACCTAAAATAACAAACTACGTAAACCACTACATCCATTAGTCTCTGATACGTGGTCAATAGCGTCTTCTGCACTTCCATAATGCATATCATATCCTTAGTCCTTATATGCTTAATCTTAAAAATAAAGTCCTACAAGGAGTAAGCCTAAACCTAGCACGTAGATTACCATAAGCACATAAGGGTATCGTATTGTGCAAACATTTGTACACATATAAAAATGCAATATACAACCAGCTATTATCTTTATTAGGTGACTTATTACAATAAAGTCTAAACATCCCGAGATTTAGGGTAGCTTATGACCTGTAGCATAAACATGTAATATAATCACATATATTCGACTTTGGGTACTTTACCAACATCTAGTAGTTTCAAAGTAATTCATGTTATCTTAAAGTAAATGTTACCCTCGATCATTAATTAAACTAGTTTACAGTTGTTCGTAGAAGTGCCATACCATACCTATACAACCATGTTATAATCTTTTCCTAGTTACTAACCCGTTTTACAATATTCACCCAAACAAGCTACTAGCCACCATGCAACTCCTAAAAGTAATCAAATTGTTTTAGTATGCAACTCTACTCGAGACACTACCATACATTTAATCAGTTGGCACTATACTAAAACAAGTACTCCTGAATTCTCAATCCTAGCTAAGCACAAACGAAACACTTATTTAATGTTGTTCTTAATTAAATTTATTTTATTATTTATTTATTTTTTTCACTAGCATGTATGAGAACATGCAGAGTAATTCCTTATCTAAAATGAGCTTTTCAACAAATGGTTAATAACATACAAGTTGAAACCCTAATAAATAAGCACATATCCATGTAGTTTAGTATTTCATGCAAGTTAAACATAACTTTTTAATTGTGACTTCTCGATCACTTGTTAAGTTTTGTCATTTAGTAGGAATATTTACTTGATTGATGTCATCTCATAAATTACTTACCCTCCTGCTTAATCCATTTAGATATTGTTCTCAACCTTTTATCTCTAAATATCAATCTTTAACCCTTTTTATTTTAATGTCTTTATACTTGGTTTTAGCATAAGACATGCATGAGGAATTAAAACGTGAAATTACAAGTTATATGATAATGGTGTCTTAAGTAAAATTGTTGAATGAATCATTTGGGCATATACGTAATGACATAACCACAACTAAATAGATATACAAACAATTCATGAAGCAGAAGAAAATTTAATTGAGATAATTAAGATTGTAAATTGATACATGTTAGGCTTTGATAATACATGTAAGAATTCTCTAAATTACATATATGAAGTTTAAATACCCTATGTAAATAAATAATCATGTTATACATATCGATATCGATTATAACCATGATCAAAATATTAAAGTAATGTTAATGTGTAACTATATCTTTCTCTCATTTTTCTTCGCAAGCAAAGCTTTTAATGAGACTAGTTAACTAGGTTTTTGTTAAGAGATAAGGAATACAGAAGAGACCTAACCTATTTAAATAATCCAATAGAGCCTCACATTATGAGCTAACTATTGGTTTAAGGCCTATACCAAGCCATCTAACAAAATCTTTAAATAAAGTGAAAAAAAGTTTATCACATAAATAGAACAAATAAATAAATTATCTTAATTAATATATCTCATTAAACTATAACCATTTAATCTTAGATAATTAATGGAAACACAACAAATTGGAAATTTTCCTAATGGTATTTTCATTAAGTGCAAAAGTATACTTAAAATAAACAATATACACTTAGATAAATAAGATGGTAAGAAAAACACATTTTAAAGAGTTTGGACCTTTTATAAAAAGTTTAAAGCTTTTGTTATAAGAAATGACCCTTTAATCTTAGAAATAGATACTCCAAACTTTTAATGAAAGGTTGGGACCTTTTGATAAGGATCTTCTCAGTATAGGATACTTAAGACTCTCTTTAAAGAGCTCGAACCTATCTTTGATAAATACAAATTTTGCTGCTTTTCACCCTTGTGGTTTTCCAATGGACTATATTTTTGTTAAGTTTTCTTTTCACAATCAATACTCCTCACCAATTCCCTTTCACTTAGAATAATCTCGACTCATCCTTATAATCACAGTATTCCACTATTCTAATACTTTGAAAATTCTAAATTCATATATTCCATAAAAATTCTAAAGTTTTCTCATTACATCACAGCATTCTCAAATCTTCCATGCATAAGAATAGAATGATACAAATAGCTTACTTAATTCTTTTGAGATCGTAATCTTCATACTTAACCTATAGCTTTTTGTAGTTCTACCAAGAACCTTCAATTCAAGTTATTCCTTCATAAGAACCGTTGATAACTTTGTAAGTTATTTACAAAGAATTGACGCTTACTATTAGAGGTAAATAAATCCTCTTCACAACCTCTTACCTCAAAGCTCCTCAATAATCAAATGACATAAACAAAAAAGTTTTTGCCATAATAAATTAGGGCTTAACAACAAAATCCAAAGAGAAAGAATAAGAGAAAAATGGTAACTTAAACTTGATTGTATCCTATTGATGGTTGGTTTTGGACAAGTGTCATTGACTTCTTTGGCTCATAGACTAAGCTCCTCGACCCTCAAGCTGACCTCTCTTAACCTTAAGTTAAACTATCTGATGCCTAAGTTCACCTATCTTAGGGTGGTTCCATTAGAATGGCTCTAAGAAGAGTAGACACAATCTCTACGCTCCACAAGTCATAAACCCCTTAGCATAATTCAACAACACTTACACAACCTATGGTGGAAACCCATTTGCCCATATATATAAGGCCCATAATGCATTAATTATGGCATGATGGTCCAAAACACCCTATGAAGGTTGATGTGGCCTAACAATAAGCATTAAAAGCAAGAAGATAGATTCAAGACCAAAGTAATCATATCCCTTCTTTGTGGTAAAAGATCTTACCCTGATGTCAAGGCCCCGATACTTGTGATAATATATCCTAGGTTGTATACTATGAGTCGATTAGAGGTCAAGATCCTATCTATAAATAGTCGACTTCTCTACCTTATAAACAAGGATGCAAGTAATAAAATATAACTTAAAAGACCCTTTGCTGGAATTATCTCTTATTCTCTCTCATTCTCTCCACTACTTGGATCCCAATTAAGCATTAGAGTGGTTTAGCTAAACAACTTTTTAGCTGTTCTACTCACCCATGTTTGTTTTGCAGGTCTCTCCAACTTAGTCCCTTAGAGTCCTTAGGCCCAAGATCCCTTATCTCTTAAGCCCACTAGTCCTCTCAAAAGCCTAATGATCAAATTACTCTACTAGCTAAAATCCTTAGAAAACATGTCTTAATATGGAATTAGAAGGAAAACAGAGTCAAAGAATGTTTGTTTCCATTTTATAGTAAGGAAATTGTTTATGTAGATAAGGAAACCAAATACACTTAGAAGACTTTTAAAATTCTAAGTTGATGAGATTAGAGTATCAATTATTAAAATAACCTCACATTGAATAATCAATCAAAATGGGTATTTTAATGTTGCTACCTATTATCGTTCATGCCTTTGTCATGTTTACACATTAAAACTTGTTGATAATTATTATTTGCTCCTTTGTACGATATACTTGCAAAACAGAGCATAGCTATGGAAGGCGTTAGAAGGAGCTCTAAAAGTCAATAAAGATCATGAAGGATGAAAATCCTAGTGGAGTAGAGAGAGAGAGAGAGAGAGAGAGAGAGAACCCTTTACCTAAGGGCCGTCATCTCTTATTTATAGGTGATAAGGTCGAGAAATTTTTTAAAGATATCTCTGGAGTAGAATCTTTTAAATAGGAAAGTGTATTTGGTTAAATAGATATGTATCTTTTAGAAGCTATAGTGTATTTTTATAAAAGATTTGCCTTGGATATAATTCATTTATATCTACTCTAATCTAGATTGGGGGAGCTAAGTCTAAGTCTCTAACAAGTTGGTTTGAGCTTTGGCTCATGTAAAAAAGGCCTATCAACAGAACTCATACAATCAATTTTAACACCGACTCTGTTAAAGTAGACCTAGTTTTGCTTTTATCCGATAGTGAAACTAAGAGGCTCTGTTCCTACTTTTAAACATGTTTTATTGGATTCTTTTACTTATTCTCAACCTAAAGCAAAAGAAATTTGAGATTTATTTGTTGTTAGAGGCTTCAAAGGCTTTGCTGATATTGAGCTACTTAATTGATGCCAAGTTTTCATTCATCTAATGCTAAAAGAAGATTACAATTGCATTTGGGTAAGAAAAATATGGAAAATCAACTCATTGATTAAGGTTATGGTGAAATGTCTTCACTTTCTCATCATCTCAAAGTATCACCCATTGCTTTGGTATGAATTACTTTTCCTATTTTCTTATGCAATATTTTGAACAATTCATACTTTTTGTTTTGGCATCAATTTGTAGTACATCGTTGATCTTTCATGGCCTTTAATTGTTCATATACTTGTTAAGGTTGGTGCTTATAGAAATTACAAATAATGCATATAGATTAGCAATAAAAAGTATGGATTTTTTTTATGCATATAGATTAGTAATAAAAAGTATGGATTTTTTTTTCCTAACTAGATAAGTTTGAGAATATACCATGATTTTGTTCTTTCTATTTCAACAATGCTCACTATCTTGATGAATGTTGCATTAAGATATCTACTTTAAAAGAAACTTAATAGGAAAAAACTAAACCCAATCAAAATGTTGCCCCTACATAAAGGGAACCACAACAAAAGAAAGCTAAATGATAAAAAAGATATCAAACCCATACAAATTTAGCATAAATATATTCCTAAAATTAGGGCATCCAAGATGGATGAAGGTAAAGCAATTCACGATAATAATAGTCCAATTGATACTACTGTTTCTAAAAACGTTGAGGATGTTATAAATGGAGTTAGTCTTTCTAAAATTAAAATAGTGGATTTTGAGATCGAGAAGGATATAAAATCAGTTAATGTTGTGAAAGTGAACTATGAGGTTAAAAGCACTCCTTTAGGCTCTTCGGCTAAGAAAATTGTTGAGCTTTCTAGAGCTGCTTTACATGACTTTGTTTTTTTTTTTTTCTAAGATTTCATGTACACTTATCACAAAAATGATCTAAACCCCTTCTAATGTAATTGACTCCCTTTGTCATAATGAAGGTATTGATACTTATGTTCACAATCTTTAGGATAATTATAGTTTCCATGTAGATGATAAGATTATAAATGATGGGGTTAAGGATGAGGATGATAAGGGCCCTTTGGCCTTTTCTTTTTTGTATCATGAGATTAAAGAATATTTGGAAGAGACAAAAGATTCATGTTAAAAAGTGTTACAAAGATTTAAGATCCCTATAAAGAAATGGTAATAAAGCTACAATCAATTAATTGTCCTCTTATTCATCTTCTACATAAGGGTAGCTGTTACGCCCCGAAGTCGCAAAGTCGCAACAGTCCCGCCGTGTAAACCATTCTATGATAGTAACTGGCCTCACAGTGCCTACCATAAAGATAATCTACACAAGGCGTCGACGACTCCTCGCTTTGAAGTAAACAGTTCGAGTAATAATTATACTACAATTATGATAATTATCACAAAGTTCTATAAAATATAGATAATTATAAATAAGTCCACAGAGCTTCCCAGGAAGTTTTACATAATAACTACAGTTTGCTAATTTACAGAATAACTAACAGTCTTCAACCTTTAACTACAAGGTCAGTCTAGTTACACATTTGCGAAATAACTTGATTCTCACACCCCCTGGCTTCAAAACGACTAACCTCTGGATAATTATAGGGCGGCATAGTACTTGAAGTGTTCACAAATCAGAACCTGCAAAAGGATCTATAAGGGTATGAGCAACTAAAGCCCAGTAAGTTGAATTGGAGACTCATGAATGCATACAAGCACAAATAGAGTTATCAAACAATTATTTTCATGCAATGCAACAATCAAGTGTCATCGCACAACGTAGTCCGGTCCGTTGTGAAATCAGAGAAATTTCACCCGCTCCAATCCGGGTTGAGGGCAGCAGCTCACAACCAAACCCAGGCTTGTGCAATAGAGACCTCGCTCCTCCCGCGACTACCTTCGAACCATTGACTTCATCCCCACCGCGACCTCCTCTCCTGTCACTTAATTCGACTGAGGATGAAGAAGGGACCGTTTTGCAATCCTGCGCTATCCCTTTCGAAGGGGTCGGTATTTGGTTGGAGAGTCCTATGATCCCCTAACGGGTTGCAATGCATGACATTTTCGGTTATTAGGGTCGACTGAGATTAAATGCCGGTTAGGGTGTTCAACAAGTTCATACCAATTCAATCAGTCACAAAGTCATTCACAGTACAAATTCCAGCACGAATTCAGATACATCAAGCACATGCGCAAACTATTTACAATCACAATCATATACAAGCCTAAGTCTCCGAGTACTACGAAACTAGTACTCTATTACAATAAGCAATAACCCAACTTACATGAATTTGCTCAATCGCTCGATCCTCTAGTTGCGAGTTGATTTGTTCCTGAGTGTTCGATAATAGGTTCTTTTAGTACTTATATTTTATGGATTCTTATTCTAATTTATAATGTAACTCATTTTCCTCATGTATTCCTACAACGTATTAATAATTCGTTGTATTTTATTTCGGGGTTCGGTTCCTAAACTAGATTCTAGTTTTAATTCCTAAGTCGTAATTAGGCTCGAATCCCAATGTGACATTAATCACATTATGTTTGGGTATTCAAATATTCTATTAGGTCGAAATTTTGGTATTCTAACTATTCGGTACACGCTAACCCTAATTGAGGTATCGGATTTATTTCCGATGTGTAAAAATCTTACATTTTAAGATATTTACTTAAAATTAAATATTATTTCAGATTTATTATTTTTCTGATTTCAATTATAATATTATCTAATAACCTTATTTTTTTTTAGATTTATTAATTTACATTTTCACATATTACTAATTTATTATATTACTTACCTAATTGCCCTAATTAACCATACTTAGTACCTAAAGGCTAGGATTAAGGTTCCACTGCAGAGATTAACTTCCCTAAACCTATAATTAAGATCCAAATTAGTAATTAACATCCTAAACACTTAATTAACCTTTAATCACCCAATTTTACCATCATTTTAGGGCTAAAAATTAACTTAAAAATTTCGAAAATTAATTTAATAAAAAATGGCTTCATAGCACTGTTATACATCAAATGAGCATCCTACAGAAAAATTTTGAACTCCAAACTACATCCCTAAGCCTATTTATTTTCCGGTTTACTAATGCTCAATTTTGACCAATTTGTTAGGGACCCTATATTTCCAGATCTAATTAAACTAAACCAATATTTTTCCCTAAATATACATACAATAAAACCTCAGAATAACAAGTTTCATAATTTTCTGGACAAAATAAATAATTTTACAAAATTATACAAAAATCGGGTGAATAAATGACTAACCGGTCCGAAGCTTTTGGGCCGTCCAAACCCGGTCCAATGTTGTCGGCCGGTCCAGGCGGTGGGTCTACTGTAGGGTGGTGGTGGTGGTTCGGTCCCAGGTGGTGGTGGGTGGTGGTTTTAGTTCACCTTGCTAATCTGCACAGTTTTCTTTTTTTTTTTTTTGGAATTTCTCTTGATTTTTTTTGTGTTTCGATTTTTCTCAGATCACAAACTAGCCAAATGACTTCTGAGAATTTTTTCCTTATTTATAGACAAATGTGACAATTAATGTGCATTAATTTGATGGGATTTTTGCCTCATTTCCTTGATTTTAGGCTTTTAGTTTGTCAAATTCTTATTGGTTAATTTTTTTCTTTTTAGTCCACAACCTGACCTTGTTGCAGTTATCTTATCCTGAATTTTTTTATAATTATTTTGTATTTTTCTTTAATTATTTACTTAGTTTTCGGCCTATTTTAGCAATTACGCGTATTTTTATCTACACGTAAATACATGTAGGGTACACGTGAACATTCCTAAATATTCTTTTGGTCATTCTAAAATTTTTAGTACACATATAATTTATCTCTAGTAATTTTTTAGTTATTTCATGACATTTTTCGCCTTTTCGGTAATTAGCAGTTATTATGCTTAAAATTTGAAAATTTTATAGTCTCCCATTTTACTACTTACTTTCTTAAATTTAAGTTTACAGGGTCATTTTTACTAATATTTCGCTCAATAGTTTTTAATTTGGGTTTGATCGGATCCTTTAACCGATCGTCCTAAACCTTGGGTTCTAAGTTCAATCCTACGGTTACTTGGCTTGGCTTTAGGGCTTACAGTAGCTTACACTTTTACTCTTCTATGTCTTAACTATTTGAGTTATAGTATCTTAATGAGGTATAATTTATGTTCCCTTAGATCTTATACTTCTTTTAAATTATAATAAAATTTGTGTCGGTCCCTCAATTTAATAAAAAGGAAACACTAACTTCATACATGTAATATGATCTCCCTCAACTAATCATTTGATTTCACGGTCTTCTATTTCTATTTTGTTTTTGCAAATATGTCTTATGTCGCTTACATGGTGGCTCACTTATTAAGACTGGATTTCCTTCTTTATACTAAAAGGAGATACAATCATTTTTAAATTAGGTCCTTGAAGCTCTACTTTTTTTCTTTTTCCATTTTAGTTCATCGACACTCTACTTACCTGGTTCTTGTTATGTTAAATTGAATGATTTCCTTTTCCAAAAACCATTTCTATGCAACGTTATTTCATAAAATCCACTAAGCATGTTTTTATTATAAATATGGGTTTGAACTACCAACAACTTGAGAAGTTATTATGATTATTCTTTTTCACTAAAAGAAGTAACAACGATTCAGATTGATTTCCAATATTTGAATCTATAAGACTTATTTTAATTTAGTGACTCAAGAAGATGTATTGATGTTAACTTTGCAAAATTCACATGGATATAGCTTAGATTAGTACTAACTTTGCATGGAGCTTGCAAAGAATAGTAAATGTGGTGCCAATTAGAAGATTATAGTTAATTAATTTTCTTTATTTTATTTTATGTCATACAACATTATTTATGGGATTATTTATATTTATGGGATTTATAATTTTATCTTATATTCTTTGTATGACCATTTTGCCTCTAGTTGATTATTAGCTTATTAGACATGTTATTTTTATTTTATAATACTTATGTCCATGGGTTATAAGGTTTAGTGTAAATACTCATTATAAGACTCATCTATTAGTTAATAAAGATTTTTGTAGGAACCTGAATAAAATCTCGTTCTTCTTTTTCCTAGATCTTATCAATTTTTACAAGAATTGTGGCAACTTTTTTGTTTTTTCATCTTTTTTATTCTTATTTTAGCACCTTACAAACTTATCAATAGGAATTAACTACATAGATTATTTTTTTTTTACAATCTCTTTTAAGGAGAAATAATCATAGCCTTTCCATTTCGTTTTCTTTCATGTGAAAACTCATAATAATCATAAAAACCTTAAAAACGAAACACAAAATTCCTTTCCTTTTTATTAATAGTTTGAGGATTTTGTAAACATAATTTAAGTACCATTGAGTCAAGATTTCATGGGCAGATTTGGAAATATGATAGAAAAGACTAAAGAATTGCCATTTCCTTGGTTTTGTAAAGGAATTGCAATTCATTATCCTATTGCAACAGGAATTCTATAAAATTGCTATTTTGCAAATCAACTTCTGAAATGGGTTTGTAGGAGAATAATAGTTTTGGTCTTGTAAAAAAACCACTTTTTCAATGAATAATAATAAGAGTTCTATGGATAACTATTTCATAAACCAAATCCTATAATGTTCACAGAAAAGGAATAATTAGTTAATTATACCTAGACTGGGAGAAGGATCGAGTTCAACTCAGCTTGTCGGCTCAAAGAACTAGCCATAGACCAGATGCCATAGGCTTAACTCGTGGCTTAAATTGCTAGGCCTAATGGTTCAACATGGGTTAAGGGTGGCAACCGACTAAATTAACAAGCCCAAGGCCTAAGTTGTAGATCGGTAGTTTAACCAATCAATTTAACCTAGACCCATGCTACATCCCAAAAAAGAATTTGGACTTCAATTTGGCTACAAATATTTATAGCCTTTGACCACTACAATCCCCCCAATTAACGCAACAAAACAAAATATACCTACCCTATTTTGTCGTGTTTACTTCACCCCCCATCTATCATACTTAGACACATTAACACAAGATACATGACACTAAATCTATACATATGCTGTATGATTCATGACTTAGCATTCACTCTTCACTCACTCTTCAATGATAAGTAAAATAACCATGCAATGAGCTATTAAAGTAGGTGATGGTGAACTATAATTTTCAGTTTAGCCACCCACTTAAGGAGACAAATAAACTTCAAATTTGAATTGATGATTGGGGCAAATAAGGAAATAAATTACAAACGTAGGTGATTCTACACATTTGCTTGGTGTTCTTTCAAAATTTGAAGGAAATCAATTGTGTATAAATTGTATGTATCAGTCCTCCTATTGTTCACCATCTAAAAAAGTCTCTCTAAGTGCTTCATATCCGTTGTAAGTTATATTGAAACGCTTTCAATTTACGCAATATTTTTTCATTCAATTAGGATAAATTTATTGTGTTGACCTCCGTTGAAAAAAATTATGCTACTATAAAGAAAAACTATCCTACACGATAATGACAATTTTTTTTTTCAGTTTATGTAGAAAACTTTGTGCACAATTTCTTTGTCTCTTTCTCTTTACAATTTGAAATTATAACAAAAAAAGGATTGCATTTTCCTTGAATCTTCCTCCTATAATAAGACTTCCAAAAGAAAGGGGAAAAGCCTCAAAATGAGCAGTTTGTTGATGTCAATGACTATATTATCTAGCAAGACTACACCAGTGACTAAATTGAGGATGTATTCAATACTTTACTAGCTCCTCCTGTAAGCCTCACAACAAGACGCTCAAGATTTTGATCGGTTGAAAGATCTGATCGAGGCTAAATTATAAGTAAAGCTAGAAATAATAGTAAAACGATCTTGTAAGTTTAAATTTAAGAAAATAAATAATAAAATAAAAGGATATAAAAATTCTAAATTTTAAGTATATAACTCGTTATTTATCGAAAATGCGTAAAATGCATTCTGATAATTAACGAATCGCTAGAGATAAATTATATGTATACTAAAAATCATAAAATGACCTAAATAATATTTAAGAATATTTATTTGTACTATATATGAATTTACATGTATGTAGAAATACGCGTAATTACTTAAAATACGCGAAATGTGCTAAAATAATACTAAATAATTAAAAAATTCATAATTAATTAAGGAAAAATAAATAAAAATCATAAAAAATAAGGAACGATCCAAAATTAGGTCATAGCAGCTGGGGAAAATAAGAAAAAAAAATCAGTCAATTAAATTAGAGTAACACAAAAGCCAAAAATCAAGAAAATAGGGCAATGTCATGTCTAATTAATGCATATTAATTACCAAAAACGTTTATAAATAGGAAAAAAATTCAAAGAACTCCTTTGGACAATTAGGGATTTGTGAAAAATAGAGAGACTCGAAAATTTAAGGGAAAAACTGGAGAAAAAAAAAAGAAAAGGAAAACTATACAGTTAGGGCCATAAAGGAGAACCTAGACCCGACGAGCAGTTGGGAGTGAATGGCCACGGTGGTAGTGGTGCCCAAGTGGGCCGACATACCCATGGCCATCGACGATAGCTAGAGCTACCCAAATCGGTAAGTTCAATTTTCAGCCCGATTTTGTGTAATTTTGTAAAAATAGTAAATATTCTTAGGAAATTATGAAACTTGTTATTATAGAATATTTTTGTATTTAGTTTTTATGAAAAATATTATTTAAATGAAAATATATCTCGTGATATATGGTCCTTAAGAAATCATGCAAAACCGAACATGATTAGGATTAGAAATAAATTACCTTAGGAGAGTAGTTTTGAACCCAAAATTTTTTTGTAGACTATTTAGATGATATAGAACAGTGCTATGAAGCCCGTTTTCAAAAATTAATTTTAAAAAATTTTAGATAATTTTTAGGCCTTAAAATGAGGTATAAAATGGGTAATTTAGGGCTAATTAAGTAATTAAATGGTTAATTACTGATTTAGTGAATAATTATATGTTTTAGGATATTAAAATTTGATGAAGTATGATACTTGAAGCATTTGGGGTGTTAGATGTTATTATTAGGTTAATTATGTAGTAAATGAGTAATAGGGAAAAACAGTAAATTTTAAGTTAATTTTGTAAATTAGGGTAATTAGGTATAAAATCTAATTTAGGATGAATTTAGACATTTTGAAATGATAATTGATGTTAAGAGATGGTCATTAGAGTAATAGAAATATTAAATGTGTATTATGTACATAATAAGTAATAGTACGTAATACACAATTATTAGAAATATAATAAATAGAAAATATTATAATAAAAATTAATATTATGATAATAATAAAAATGTACAATAAATCTGATAGGAAACTTCAATTTATGTAATTATATGAAACATGTAAAATTTTTTCATATCAGGAGTAAATTCGGTACACTAATAAGGATTTAAGTGTACCGGGTGGAATAAAATACTAATTAGAGATAATGATGGTATTTAAGAGATCGAAAAGTAATGTGATTAATTTCACATTATGAGTTGAAACGAATTTCTAAGATTCGAGTGTAAAACAATACTCAGAAATCGAACTAGAACCTAATTTAGAAATCGATGCGGAAACTGAATCCAAACCTAACACCGAATCCAAACCTAACCCCAAATCTAGAATAATTGTAAAAAACTTAAGACCTAGATAATTAGGCATATTAAACCCTAAACAAAACATAACAATAAGCGCTATAGGATAAAACAAACCTATAATAGTTATATGAAAAATTGAAACCATGTTTGTGTTATAGGAATGATCGGCGATGGCTTGAGCAAGTTGGACCTCGAGCGAGTGAGCTAGGAGTCGAGGTAAGTTAAGATTAATACGATACTATATTTTGGAGGCTTAAGATTATGCTTGGTTGTGCTTGTTAGATAGTTGAATGTGTGCATGTGCTTGATTATGAGTGATGCTATGATTCTGTTTGTTGTTCTGGCTTGTATTATATGGTTTGTATGAAATGATTGATCACCCTAAACTGGACCTAATCAAATATACGATGTATAATCATAATCGGACCCACATGGTAACCCATTAGGGGAACTTAGGACTCCCCGGCCAAATACCGACCTCTTCGAAAGGGATAGCGCAGGATTACAATTGGTCCCTTCTTCATCCTTAGTCGAACTAAGTGACAGGAGAGGAGGTCACGATGAGAGTGAAGTCAATGATTTGAAGGTAGTCGCGGGAGGAGCAAGGTCTCCATTGCACAAGCCTGCGTTTGGTCGTGAGCTGTTGCATTAATGGCAACTCCTCAACCTGGATTAGAGCGGGCGAAATTTCTCTAATCTCATGACGGGCCAGACAACGCCGTGCGATGGCATTTGCTTGAACATGCATTGCACCTAATAAGTTGATTGATAACCTTGTTGTGTTTATGGTATAGTTTTAAGTTCCCCATCCTAATTTACTGAGCTATGGTTACTCACATCCCTATAGACATCGTGCAGGTGCTGGCTAAGAAGCGGCAAACAACTACTCTAAAGCTAGTAACTGCTGGATCCTAGGGAGTGAGGAAAAATATTTGAAGAACAAACATATATTCTTAAGGTCTAAGTTTTGTTTTATTTTAGAATTTTTCATTTTTGAATAATGTAATAACTGAATTATAGTGTATATATATAAATTTTCTCACTTTCTTAAGTAAATGATTTATTTAAATTACAAACTGTTTACTTCAAAGCGGGTTAGTCGTAGACGCCTTGTGTAGATCAGGTCTAAGATAGCGGTTGTAAAGCCAACTTCTATTTTAGGATGGTTTACACGGTGGGGCTGTTACAACTTTGCCACTTCGAGGCGTGGTACCTCCTAGTTTCAAGCAACAAACGCCAAACCAGTGGGATGATACTGTAGAGCGCGAAGAAGTTATAGACACTACTGGTGACAATGTCGAAGAGTTGCAACGTGGTGATCTAGGTAAACCTCATAGACTCGCAAAGTTTGATATTTTCACTAAACATTTTACGAAAAATTACAAATTTGATGGGGAAATTCTTATACGTAATACGACTATAGCTCCTCAAGTTACGCATGGAAGAAGGGGGCTACAATGAAAGCATCCCGGAGATTATGGTATTGATAAATCCTAATAGGAAATTGTACGTCTTGACAGTTCCTAGTTGTCCTCGTAATTCCAGTACAACATGGAAAAGTAGAAGTTAGCCCTTGGACAACATATTGCAAATGTACACCTCTCCTTTGGTGCAAATAAGTATAAGCCTTGATTGTGGTCGAACATGAAGTGTTGAATCTAAACTCATGTATCTTCAACACAAAGACCATGTACAAGGTTCCAACAACTATATCACAAAGATAAGCGAGAACTAATAGTAATATTTAGTTCCATGGATATACAGGTACTATATCTACAAATTTATGGATAGATAGATGGTAAGAAAATTCTTACATGGATGTTATATGTCACTAGATAGATGATAAGTGATACCTTAATAAAAGACCTTTGGCCCTTAAGGTATTTAACTAACGACATATAGCATAGGCCATATCTAGAATAATAACCATTATTCTTGAGGAGTATAATTGGCCATAAAAAAATTTTCCCCATATGTTTGATAATGTTAACGTAAACACTGCATAGATAGAGAAAATAGAAAATCTTTGCCACCCCATGCCAAGCAGGACTTTTTCCATATTAGGTGTACATGCTACAGTTTAAATTTGTGTGTTAAAAAAGGAATTGAGGCTATACAGTACAAAGAAACACACTGATAAGGTTAATAATCAAAACAATTATGGAAAAGCCATCTCTACATAAAATGTAGAGAGATTATTGAATACAAAACATTAGAAGGTACAAAAAATTTTAAAAAGATGTTACACACCATTGATATTTTTATAAAGTATAAAAATCTTTTGTGTAATTTTTGTTTGCACAAAATACCAAAAGTGGAGATTCATATAAGAGATCGGGACGTATGTTGATAAGAATCAACTTCTCGAACCAATCATACACAACCAAGCTAAAGGACTCTAAGGACTTACACTAAGGATATTAGCTCGAAGCCCCATCCAAGATGAAGATTCCTATTTCGACCTCCATCTTTCACTCTACTACTGACTTAAGCACTGAGCTCACATAAGTGCCAACGTAGTTTTTAAGTAGCTAAGCAGATATGTCGACTTGCCAAGCATACAAGTCGACTTGCTAAGCAACCATGCCATGACCCAAGCATCATTCGAGTAGACTAGCCTTAAACGTTTTTCCAAGTCGAGCTCTTGAGTTGACCAGCATTTGACCTTATTCCAGATTGAACTATAAGATACCTATCTTAAAGGGGATCTGAATATCCTTAATTGACTGAGCTTTGACCTGAACCAAAATAGGTTGGCTCTAATTGTAGACTCTTTTCTCCATTTCGTCCGAATCGTACTCCATTCTAAGCCGCTAACCACCATACAATATGGTTTTTTAGTACAATATTCTAGAATGATTCTTTATTCTTTTGTACATAATATTTTTTGTTTCTTTTACCCATTTTTTTTTAATATGTTTCATGTATTATCTATAAATTACCCCTTTTGCTTTTTCATGTATATACTATAACCTTAGTGGGGTGAGTATACAAACCCCCATTTATTGTACATAAATACCACCACCTCATTATTGAATATTATCAATTTCCTTATTAAGTAATCTTAATGTTTTCACTCTTTTTTAACTTTTATCTATCCTCTTTAATAAAGAGTAGCGACGAGTGAACCTATAGTTCGGACTAATGAGTTCTATTTGGTGAATTGTAGGTCGAGGAGGATCAATTCGTGCATCATATCCAATTGGTAACAGCCTAGATTTGCTAAAACCCCCTTTTGTTTTCTTTTGGTTCCTTCTCATTGTGGTGCTCCTTTGTGTTTGACCTAAGAGACTCATTATATGAAATAAGTTGTTAAAAATATTTAAAGTTTTCCATGATACCACTAACACTTTTTTCCAAGTTTATAGGCCAAGTGTAATAGAGGTCACTAATACTATGGTTTTTGTTGATGTACGTGGGGACCCAATTTGATAAGGTTGTGAGATTGAAATGGTGGTCAAGTGGCTACAGTATTATAGGAAAATTCCTTTTATATACCTTATTGCCATAATTTTATACCCACATTGTAAAATATATGTTCTTAAAAACTATCTTACTATGTATTGTCAGATAATCAATAACTCATTAGATATCAAAGATTTATTTAGTACAAGTGTAGATAATGAACTTTGTCGAGCAATCGAGGAAATAAACGATCTTTTGCAACCTTTTACGTATGCATACTGTAGTCAAGTTACCGTTACGCCATCATTACCCTTAATAACACACAGCTAATCCTTTACGGGGAAGCAATTATTAACTTGGAAACTATAGAGACATCGATCTGGAGAATACAACAAACTAAATTGCAACACCATTTGAACACCAATTTCGACTTAGGCATAATATTGGCATTCGTGATTTTGATATCCTAAAGTGGTGGAAGTTTCAAAGAAGGACATACCCCATCTTCTGTCGCATAGCGTGATAAGTCTTTATTGCTCTAGTCAAAATACCAAACTATGGTGGTCTAATTCCGACTAACGAATACATAGACACTTGCACATGTTGGACAACCTTAAAATCTGGAGAAAAAAAATATTTCTCTCTAAGCCATAGGAAAAACCGTTACAAATGGGATGGCAAAACTCCTCGACATTGCATTGTGTATCAAGATATTCTTTCCTTTATTCAGTTGTACTATAGCAAATTCAATTTGATCAAATGTGAAAGTTTTGTAATATAATTTTTCAAGGTGTCAATTTACACATATCATGTAATTTCCTATCCATATAAAAAAATGCAAACTTGTTCGTTATTTAATTCATGTACGAATGATAAATTCTCTTCACTTGCTGTTAGGGAAGAAATCAATGCACACATAAATCATAATGCATTCATCCATCTCCAATTATGACAAAATACATGAAAAATAAGGAGAAAGATAAAATGAAAGAGAAATTGGAAAATGACAACATAAGGCCCCATAAATTTATTTACAATGTCGGTGGAAGATGGCATAAAAATTTGAAGTCTCCAAAATGTGCAAGATCAAATAACCTATAAATAAGACCTATCAATAATACTTTAGCCACAAAACACTCTTGTTCTCTTCCTTTCCAAATATTATGCTAATCTTGTTTCAAGAAAAAGATTGTTTCTCTTGGTACATTTGCTCCTTAATTATCTAAAAATGGATCTTTTTTTTGTGCCTCTGATTCAAGTTCATCATCCAAAAGGATGACACGATAAAATTAAGATTAATGACTACATAGAAGAGGATATTATGTCTACTAAAGAAGGTACTACTATTAAAGGGGGGAATGTCTTGTTAGAATTAAAGATCTTAATCCTATAGATTCAAATCTCCAGGAACAACACGTGTAAAATTAGGGTACAAAATAATATAAGAGATGTGAAAATATACTTGAATCAATAGTGCTAGTTATATAATTATCTAATTGTTAGCCTTCCAAGTTAATCACGCAATTCCTTAAGATTTTGTCTCTCTTATTCTTTCCGTTGATGGGAAGTTAGAGAGAATAAAATTATGTGTATGACTTGGGGACCACAACTTTATATATATATATATATATATATCTATTAGGGTTAGCTACTTGTTATCCCTTTTTATTATTATTCCCAATTCTGTCTATTATAAAATAAGAAATAACATCACTAATCTTTTACACGTATAAATCTACACTTTATATGATGCATTAAAGTTCATAAATATATTAGATCATTTTATTTGGATTTTCTATAATTTAATAGCTTTATTACATAATTATTATTTAATAACACATATAAGCTCATATAATTTATTATTAAAAGAAACCCAATAATCTCCCACTTAGGCTATATTTGTGACCTTATAATTATCTATAAACCTTATGAGTACCTAGAAATTTGATATCTTTACCAAATGCAACAACAATAGTCTGATTCACCAATTATATTAAGGGGAAATTGCAAAAAACTCTCCTAAACTTTAACTTAAGTACAGACTGACCTGTTAAACTTTCAAAGTAAGGTGTTTGACCCTATAAACTTTTATAAATTGACAAACAACCTCCATAACTTTTAAACATTAATTTTGGTATGTAAATACCCTTTAAACTTTGATTTTGGTGCGTAAACAACCTTTATGCGCTAAAATCAAAGTTTAAAAAGTACTAAAATCAAAGTTTAAAAAGTTTAAGGGTGATGGGAGTCATTTTACCAATTTATGAAAGTTTAGAGAGTTAAAAACCTCATTTTAAAGTTTAGGGGGTCAATCCATACCTAAATTAAAGTTTAAGGAGGGTTTTTTTGTATTTTTCCCTTATATTAATATAGGACTAAAGCAGGTCTAGTTACATATGTCGTAATTGACATTTCAATGATCACATACATTACATAACTAAATGACGTAAATCAAGTATGGATGTGTAGTATAGAAATTGCATGTAATGTGATCTAACACGTCTATTTCCAATTGTTCCTACTATAAGAGTTCAGAAATATAAATTTCAATTGTAATACCTTAAAACCGAAAATAATCTTAAAACTGAAATTAACAATAACTGTAATTGTACCATAAACTATATCAAAATAATGTGTTTAATTCAATAAGCACTAAATATATGATACAAACTCCCACTAAAACTAAACATCATGAATGTAAATGACACCTATATGAACAACATACTCGTGAAAGACCTTGGGCGTTAATCCTTTGGTTACCAGATTTACAACTATGGAGTTTGTCTTGATATGCTCTATAGACACTTATCGATTCTAAACTCTTTCCTTTGCAACTATGAACTTAATGCCTATGTGTTTTAACTTCACAGAGCTCCTATTGTTGTTGGAATATAGTACTACTAATTTATTGTCACAAAATATTTTTAATGGTCTTTCAGTACCATTTAAATATGCAGGCCAATGACGAAATTCTATAGCCACATTCCATGATTAAATGCCTCATAACATGTTATAAACTCTGCTACCATAGTGGAAGAAGCTATGAGTATCTGCTTAGCCCTCTTTTAAGAAACTGCTCCATCAGTAAGCATATAGATGTAACATGAAGTGGACCTACTACTATCATGGTATCCAGCAAAAATCAGAATTAAAGTAACCAACAACCTTTAGTTGATCTGATTTCCTATATTAGAGCATGTAATCCTTTATTCTTTGTGAATATTGCATGACTTGCTTGGCTGCTTTCCAATGATCCATCATTAGATTGCTCAAATATCTTCATAATATGCTAACAAAGTACATAATATATTGACACATACACAATTGAGCATACATGAGACTTCCAATGGTTAAATTATAAAGAACCTTTTCCATTTCTTTATTTTCAAGGTCATTCTTAGGGCATTGGTCAAGACTAAACTTATCTCTTTTAGCTACAAGGGTGTCATCTAGTTTATAGTTCTGTATGTTAAACCTTTTAAGTATCTTTTCAATATAGCTGTTTTGTGTCAATCCAAGAATAACTCAAGAACGATCTCAATATATTTGGAATCCTAATACGAAAGAAGATTTACTAAGATCTTTCATTTCAAAATTCTTTAATAAAGACCTTTTGATTTATGTAATAAACCCATATCATTAGTGGCAAGCAGTATGTCATACACATATAAAACTAAGAAATTAAACTTACTCCCACTAAATTTATGGAATACAAAATCATCAACAGCGTTCATCTCAAAACCTAATGAGATAATGACCACATGAAATTTATGATACCATTGGTAAGACCCTTGCTTGAGCCCATAGATGGATTTCTTTAATTTGTACGCCATTTGTTTTGGATCTTCCAAAATGAAATTCTCTAATTGCATCATATAAATAGTTTCATCAATGTCTCCATTGAGATACATTGTTTTAACATCCATCTGATGTAACTCAATATCAAAATGAGCTACTAGTGCCATTAAAACCCTTAGAGAGTCTTTCAATGAAATTGGAGAGACAATCTCTTTATAATTGACACCGTCCTTCCATGTGAAGCACTTAACAACAAGACTTGCTTTGTACCTTTCTATATTACCTTTTGAATTCTTCTTGGTTTTAAATATCCATTTACAACTAATGGGTTTTATATCTTTATGCAAAGGAACAAGGTCCCATACATCATTATCTTTCATGGACTTTATCTCTCCATTCATGGCATTTATCAACTTTTGAGAATTAAAACTTCTTGTAGCTTGATGAAAGTTAATTGGTTTATCTTCCATCATTCCTGTACCATCCTGATATTCTTGGAGAATCACAATGTAGTCATTTGGAATTACAGTTCTCCTTTCTCTAATGGATCTCTTTAATGACATTAGTTCTTGAGTTTATTGTTATGAAATTTCTTTTTTAATTCGAATGGGATGTTCAATATTATTGTCTTGTTCTAGAATTGCTTGTCGAGCAATGTCAGGTATAGTGGTCCAATCTTGAACATTATCAATAAGCATTAGAGGAATATCAACATATTCTTCCTCAAAGACAAAATCCTTATTTATATTTCCCCTTGCAAACTCAATATCTTCAAAGAACTGAGTATTTATTGTCTCAAAGATTGCCTTAATTGTGGAATCATAAAACTTGTAACTCCTAGACCTTTCAGAGTGCCATATGAAATAGCAACTAATAGTTCTTGAGTCTAATTTCCTCTCATTTGGCTTGTAAGGCTTAGCCTCAGCTTGACATCTCTAAACATGTGAGTGCTTTAGACTAGGTTTCTTGTCTTTTCAAAGCTCATAAGGGGTTCTATTAGCTGTCTTAGTCAGTACTCTATAGAGTAAGTACACTGCAGTTTTCAATGCTTCTCCCCATAGTAATTCTAATAAGGTGGATTGACTAATCATATTCCTCACCATGTCCTTAAATGTTTTATTTTGTCTCTCAACAATACCATTCATAGTAGGTGATCATAACATCATGTATTGTGAGATGATATTGCATTCTTCTAAGAATTTAGCAAACAGTCATGAATGTTGTTCACTTGATCCATCATATCTACTGTAGTATTCACCACCACAGTCAAACCTGATAGATTTAATGGTATTGCCAAGTTGATTTTCAACTCGATCCTTAAAACTTTTGAATGCGGCTAGTAATTGGGACCTTTTATGAATAAGATATAGCTAACCATAGTGAGAGAAGTAATCTATGAATGTTTTAACATATTGTTAACCATTCTAAGAAGTTGTAGGGAATGGTCCACAAATATTTGTATGAAATAGTTTTAAGACTTCTATAGCTCTATTGGCACTTAATCTTTTTACATTTGTTTGTTTTCCCTTTATATAGTTAACATATATGTCTAAATTTGTAAAATCTAGAGGATCAAGAATATAATCGGGCATAAGTCTTTGCATTCTCCTTTTAGAGATGTGACCTACTTTCTTGTGCCATAATGGAGCTAAATTATCATCGGTTAATTTCTGCTTTAAGTTTTGCTTATCAACATGTAAGAATCCATTATAAGAGGCAATCATATCAAGTAAATATAGATTATCGTTATAAAACAAAAACTTAGACCGATTAAATTGGAATCGTAAAAGAGACTAAACCAGCTATCACCAATTGAATAAGTGTAACCTAATTTATCCAAAGCGATAATAGAAATCAAATTCTATCTAAATGATGATAAAATAAAAATCTCATTTAAATCTAAATAGTAACCAATCCTAAGTAATAATCTAAAATTCCTTATAACCTCTACTTTAACTGCCTTGTCATCATCAACATAGATGTATCTTTCACCATTATTAAGCTTTTGGCAATTCCAATAACCTTACATGAACACATTGGTGTGAGTTGTTACACCTGAATCTATCTAACAAGTGTATATAGGTATTGAAGTTAAATTAACCTCAGAACAAACAAAATTGAGAAGCATACCTTTCTTTGCATGCTAAGCATGATAATTGGTACATTGCTTCTTTTTGTGACCCTTAGCATTATAGAAGAAACAAGTATCCTTAGCTTACTCCTTATTTTATTTCTTTTATGGTGTTGGCATTGCAGGTTCCTTACTCTTATTTCTTTTATTAACCTTCTTACTCTTAGACATACTAGCTAAGTGAGCACATTCAACTTTTTTCATGATTTAATCTCTTTTCTTCCTAAACATAGTGTGAGATGAGCTCATTAAGAGTCCAAGACTCTCTTTGGTAGTTATAGCTTACCTTAAACTAATTGAACTGCTTAAGAAGAGAACTCAAAACTAAGTGCTCCAATAAGTCTTTCGACAAATCTAATTTTAGCGCCTTAAGTTTTTAAGTTATATAAGATATCTCGATGATGTACTTCCTTATGTTCCCTTTACCTTTATATCTTACTGAGACAAGTTTTGCTAAGAGTGTACTTGTTCCAACCTTTTCGTTCCTCATAAAGCTTTTCTTAAGGTCCTCTATTATTGGATATAGTGCCCTTGAATGCTCTTAGAATGCCATGCTTTATGACCATATGACAAAAGCGATTTGATTGCTCTAACTTTTCGATCTTCCTTCTTTCATCAAAGATACTCTTATCAATAATAGCAAGAGGGCAATTTTTCCTAATGCTAAGTCCAAGTTCATGACTCTGAGAATGATAAACACATTCTCTTGCCATGTTCTAAAATTGGTGCCACTCAACATAGGAATAGAATTAATATTGGCAATGATATTTGCAACAAAACCAAAAACTGAATAGAAAACAAATAAATAAACAAACAAGTTGAATAAAATTAATCTCACACACACACACATATATATATATATATATACTGAAACATGCAAATAATAATTCAAATAGCAACATGACCTATTATAAGATAAGCAGCAGAACATCAATATGTAGTTTTTGGACAAAAATATTAACTTGTAAGTGGTAATCTTGCTATAGTGATCAAGTATTGATAATAAATTCCTATCAAATAATTAAGTTTTTCTTTGGAACAACTAACTATTTATAAGGAAAATTGAATAATTATCACATATTTATCGCCACAAGTATGTATGTATGTAAAATGATCAAATGTTAACCTTTCTTTGGGTCGATTAATAGTCGCATGATTCACATACATACATCCTGTTTTACTTATTCAAAACGAATGACTTTTATAAAAGAGGCTATTTTACTGTCATGTAATTTGAGCCATCCATATTGAATAATAGATATCAAATTGCAAAAATTTGAATTTTATTGCTTAAATTCTTAAACCTTAATTTCTTTATTAAGCCCCTAAATAAAAATAACCATAAACAGGCTAACAAAGAAAAGAATTCCGAAATATAAAACTGAATCTCTGACTGAAGCCATCTCTTAATTCAAACGTGATCCAGCACTAAAATTCAATCCATGCGGTGTTACATTCAAGCAATATAATCTATTATTCAAGTCCATTCAATCGCATAACCACCCAAAATTGTGAGGCAACGCGTGAATGTAAATGTAACCTAAACTACATCTGAATTTCACTAAATCAATAAAATCAAATAAAAATAATATAATATAAAGACAGGACCATACACTGAAGGAATCTCTACTGTTAACTTTTGCGGCATCTTAATCCATATTGAAATCAACGACGTAATCCATGACTCCAGTTAAAGGTGACAAAGATCCCTCTCAATATGAAATCAATTCTCATGACTGACGAATGCATGAACTCAAGCGCAACATAGATTCCCATTAATTTAATCGATGAAATCAGATGGAGCCAAACATCTTTACTTCCAAAATAGGCCCTTTTAATCCCATCGTAAATACCAGCGTACGATCGAATATAAAAATCTTTTTTAATTCTTGAAACCTTAATCCTTTAAATTAGAGAAAATAACACCTTAAACAAATTACTTTAAATCTTTAACCATTTTAATAATTTCAAGACTTTAATTTCACATATAATTGCTTAGATAACACTTGTTAGGATTAATGATCTTAATCTTATAAATTTAAATCTCCAGGAACGATATATGTATAAAATTAGGGTATAAAATAAAATAAAATAAAAAGAGCACCCGATTCTATGCTGTTAATTGTGTAATTATTTGATTATTAACCTTCAAATTCAATTATGCAATTCTTTAAGATTCCATCTCTCTTATTCTTTCTATCGATGAGAAGGTAGAGAAAATAAAATGATGCATATAACTTGGGATTAGTTAGCTATTATTCGTTTCTCTATTATTTTTTATATTGCCTCTCATAAAAATAAGAAATAATATCTCTAGTTTTTATGCTTATAAATCCACAATTTATATGACGTATTAAAGTTCATATATATATATTAGATAATTTTATTTAGACTTTTTATAATATAATAATTTTATTACATAATTATTATTTAATAAGACGTATAAATCCGTTCAAGAAGATGTTGGAGAGCAGGGCTATCGAAGAGAGATGATTAATTTTGATAAAGAAATAGATATACCCGAAGTTGGAACGCAAGATTTGGAAGCCTAGATTTCAGGCAGACTAGTGGGATAAGAAACAACTTAAAAGTCACATGAAACTTTTCCACTCAAGAGAGTACATGGCAACAAACAAAGGGTTTCGAGAAGTGCTACAGTTAAAAACGTGGAAAAAAGAAAAAGTAAAGGCGGAATGTTTTTTTAATCACATTTCCATGTGTTTGGTTCTCTTCTGAATGTTTGCCGTTTGTCTTAGAGTGTGGTTTTTTATTTCTAAGGTTGTGGTTTGCGTTTACTGTTAGGTGTATGGAGAAACGAGTCCAATGATGCAAAATCATCTACATTGTTAGTCTAATATGTCTCCGTTGCAAGGTTCGATGGGTCCGAATGGATTCCAAACCGGCTCTATGTCTAATTATACCCATAATATCAACCGATTTGTAATCACCTTGTGTGAGCCAGGCTCATGAGCTTATAAAGCCAGCGATCCATTAGGCACAAATCGGCTCACCCTGTCAAACTGAATCGATTGACTTATGTGGACGAAGCCAGCATTGAGAAGGCATGTTTTTGTACTCTTCCCAAGTGGAAGGAAGATAGATTGCTCCTAGTTAGCAACAAAACCCTTTTCCATTTTTGAGTGGAAAGACAATGACATCAAAACGAGCCAATTGGCTTTGTCTCAAGTCTCAACACCTATAAATAATAATATAATAATAAAAAAGAGAAAACCCCCCTCCCCACTCTCTCTCCCCTCTGTTTGTTTATCATCTATACATCTCTCTCTCTCTCTCTCTCTCTCTCTCTCTCTGCGCTGTCTTCTCTTCTCCTGCGAGAAACGAAAACACAAGTAACCGATATGATGATTTCATGCCCATAAATTTAATATCTTTTCCCTCTCTCAACTTTCAGATCGCTCCCTTTCTTTACTCGAGGTAAACTAACACTTCCTCATACCCATCTCTTCATGTCCTTAACTCTCTTTTCCCATCTCCGTTTCCCTGTACTTCCCTTTTGTTCATTTCTTCATTACCCTTTCCAAAAAGTTTGCATTTTGACAAAAACCCATCATTTTTCAAACCAAATTATATTGTTCTTATGATTTCCCATTTCGTGTCCTGTCTTTTGCCTTTATTCTGTTTACATGCAAAGTCTCGTTTTTGGTAGTTACAAGGTTTTGATTTGGAGAGGGTAATGGAAATTTAGTAACTTTGTTGGATATTGGGTTTTGGCTTCTGATGCATTTGGTGAATGATGTGCGATTTTGGCTATCTGCATGCAGTAGGTTATATAACTGATGAAATTTGAGCCCGTTTTATCACTTAGGTTCTTTTTTGTTCATTTTTCTTGATTTTGATTTTGAAGCTGTCGAATTAATGCATTAGTCGAATTGAAAACTGGAAATAGTTTGATTGGATACTTTACATTCCTAATATATTGTAGGGTTTATGCTTTTTCTTTGGGTAGTTCTGATTGATAAAGATTTATTGGTATTTGCCGGCCATGTCATTTTAAGTTTAGCGTATTATTTGCAGTTTTTGTTTATTGATTTATTTATTTATTTCAATGTTTCTTATAAGATTGGTTATTTAGAATCTGTTTAGTGGTTGTTGTAGTGATGGGCTCTTTCATGTGCTTAGTTTGACTTTCTTGTGTTGCATGCCTCTCTAGTAAGCATAAAGGTATATGATTTATCATGGAAATCTGGATTCATGAGTTTATGGATTAGGGTAGAGGATACTTGTTTTAGGTAAAAGTTATATACTTTACTTTTGGTTGGTTTCAAAGTTTAGGTTTTGTAATCGAATCGAGTGAATGTGGTCCATGGTTGTTTAGGTATACAATTGAGAGTTTAATGACAGAAAAGAAGGTATAGATTGTTTGATGGGGATTCAGACAATGGGCTCACGAGGTGGTGGTGTTGGTTGCGGTGGAAATACTAATGGAAAATATTCTCAAAGTCAGCCATTGACACGGCAGAGTTCATTATACAGTCTCACGCTCGATGAGGTCCAAAATCAGATAGGTGACTTGGGGAAGCCACTAGGCAGTATGAACCTTGATGAGCTTCTCAAAAATGTCATGACTGCAGAGGCTGGTCAATCCATGGGTATGGACAATGAGGGCACGACATCAGGGAATTCTAATGGCCTACAGGGTCAGGCGAGCCTTTCATTAACGGGTGCTCTTGGCAAGAAGACAGTGGATGACGTCTGGAGAGACATTCAGCAAAACAAGAAGAATGAGGAAATGAAATCGCAAGAACGACATCCGACTCTAGGAGAAATGACGCTGGAGGATTTCTTGGTAAAAGCAGGTATTGTCGTTGAATCATCCTCCGACAAGAAGAGCTCGAATCTTGTTGTTGCAGTGGATCCAAGCGTGGCAGCACAGTTTCAGCAGCAGACACAGTGGATACAATACTCCCAACAATTTACGCACCCACAACAAAGCATGATGTACATGCCCACACAGCCTCTAGGACAGCCGCTCCAAATGGGTGCCACACCCCTGATGGAACTTCCTTATTCTGATAACCAACTTCCTTTGCCTTCACCCCTGATGGGGACATTATCTGATACACAGGGTAGTGGAAGGAAAAGGGGTGCACCTGAAGACATAGTAGAGAAGAGCGTGGAGAGGAGGCAAAAACGAATGATAAAAAATCGAGAATCTGCTGCTCGCTCGCGAGCTCGGAAGCAGGTGAGCTTCTTGTTTCAACCGACTTAGATTTGGCTGCTTGTAATGTCAAAATATAGTCTTCTTTGAGTTCCTTAGTTTATGTTCATTTACTCTGATGCATGAGGCTGTTACGATCAGGCTTATACAAATGAACTGGAGAACAAAGTTTCAAGGCTGGAAGAGGAAAATGAAAGGCTGAGGAAACGAAAGGTTAGATTTCCTTGGATAATAACATTCTAGCTTTTGTCTTGGTGCCTGTTGCTAAATTTGCTGAAAAGATGATTTGCATAATATGTCTACTTGCTACTCATTTTCATTTCATTTTTAACGTTGCTCAAATGTCGCTGCTGGCATTGGTTTTCTGTTCAATTGATATATGAGCTGTATCTTAAAGTGTTTACAAACGGACATGCCGCCTCTATTAGGATACTGTATACAGTAGATATCTAACTATATTTATTTTTTCTTTCTTATGATATCAAGTGACTGGAAATTTGATCACCACGTTGTGGCTCATGATCATTATGTGCAAATATTTAGTTTCGTCTATCAATAGGTGCTGTGTTGTGGGATTGAATTGTAATTTCATTTTTCGGCATATTATAGAAAGAACTCAATGGTCTTATTTTAGGGCTCAATTAACGAGACAACCCCAGATCTCCTCATAAGTAATTCTGAAATTCTTTTTCTGAATAAATAAAACTTGTTCATTTTTCAATTGATTTTCTATTATAACATCGGTATAAATAGCAGTTACTTTTTGCCCGACAACTGCTCCTACTTTTGCTCCTGTTTCCTACATTTACTATTGCTTTGACACATACTATAACTGTAAAATAACTAACCCCTTCTTGTGACCACTAACTCTAATGGCCTCAGATTACAGCACAAAACCAGACACATACCACTGCCCTACACCTACTGCACACACATCACAGGACTACACTCACACAAACACGCTGCATACTGAAGCTTATTTCACAAATACACTGACCACTGGAACTTCTACACACCCTACCGACCACTGCCGGCTCCCAGTCTGCTTAGATGAATTTAATGATGTCTTGACACTAAAATTACTCCTCTCTTTGAGACACGTCTGACCTCAGATGCAAGTGTCCTCTGGTTCCACTAATTTTTTCCTCCTTGGGGTATTCAGGCTGATCATGTTCTTGATTTTCTTCTCCAATTGCTAGAAAATTGATTTCTCCTGCTTAATGACAAACTGTAATCACTTGCCTCAGTCTCCTAAGACACTTGAATTAGAGTGCAGATGTTGCTGCAATATTCCATGTGCATAGTTGATCCAAAACTGCTTGAATCTATCTCAATTAAAAGATTCAGAACCATATATGTCAAGAATGCTAATGGATCTTCCATGTCGCCATTTTCCCACTGCAATTAACTTCTTAATTTGTGTGATCAGAGATTCTGCTTTGTCAAATTCATTATCAGAAGCAAAAGAGCCTGTCTCTAAAGATTTGAACCTGGCCATTTTTCTACCTTGACTTGGTAGCCCTTGAATAGTTGGTCTTTGTGTTGTCACATCAGTGCTTAGTGCCTTCCTTCTCCTTGGCTTCTGCTTACAAATCTTCCATTAATTGATTTTGAGCCATGCTGCAACTTCTTGTTGGCGCATTTTAGTAGCAGAATCAGCATCCCATCTGCTGCTCCTGCCAATTCTCATGCGTCCTTGACTGTTGTTGTTTTCTGTCTATATCCCATCGACCATTCCTACTGTTGTCAAATAATGTGCCAGAGACACAATCAGTTCCAATAGGTGCTGTTAGTGCCCCTTGAGTGGCATTTGATCCTCCTTGTACGGCAATAAGAATTGTTGTTGAAGCATTTTTAATTCATCCATAATGATTGGCTCTGGTGCCAAATTGTAATAAATTTTTGGGCTTATTATGGAGAGATCTCAACAATCTCTTTTTAGGCTCATTTAAAGAGAAAGCCCCAGATCTCTTCAAAAACAGTTTTGAAATTCATTTTCTAGAAAGATGGGACTTCTTCTGTCTGTCGATCTTTCTTGATACAGCTGCCCCTATTTTTGCTCCTGTATCTCTTTTTCTGTTGTTTCAGCACAACACCAGATGCATGCCACTGTCTTATACCTACTGCACAAACATCACAGGACTACACTAACACACACACACTGCATACTGCAGCTTATTTCACATATACACAGGCCACCGGAACTTCTACACACCTTACTTGCCAACTCCAAATTTAATGATGTCTTGACCCTAACATGCCGGCTTACAGTTCATGCTTAATTTACTTGCAATGGATGTGGATAATTTAGGCATGACTCTGAAAATTAAATGCACTTGGCATGGGCCGCTCCATTAAGCTAGCAGATTATGGGGAGTACAACACATAAATACTTCACCCCCCAAAAGGAAAAAAAATCACAAAAAAGATCCAGTAATTAGTTTTAGAAGCATATGTATTTAATTTACATCTAGCAATTGATCCAAGGTAGTTTGGACCATCATGTAAACTATTTGCCATGTCGATCCTCTTATGCATGATTGTGTATATTCTTGGAGTCAAATCTTGGCAATCAATGTCTTGTTGGTGTGGAAAAACATTCTTGGAATAGGCATATTGGCAAAAAGCAATTCTACTCCCAAGGGATTAGCCTAGTGGTTAAAGTTTAAGATGCACTCATGACAACTTGCATGAGGACTTGAGTTCAAATACTACAATGGACACTTCTTGGGGTATCTATATAGTGCAAACTATTTTTACTTGGTGCATGAGTTTTGTAGGGTAGTTTATGTGCCTGAAGATAGGAGGTCATAATACAGCTGTGCCTTTCCGTCATTAAAAAAAAAAAAAAAAGTAATTCCAATGCAAACTTAAGAAATATCGTAAACTTTCATTATGGGAATACGGCCCTAATTATTTACCCCAAATTGCTCCAAAAAGGAAAGAAAACCTTATGAAATGTACCTGATGTATTGATATGATTGTAAATGGAAGTTTGGGACAAGGTGCTCCTTTGCCCTTAGTTTTCACTACATAGTCTTCTCCACTAGCTTTAGACTTCTATTCTCACTATAAATGTCAGGATGTGCAGAGGAGTGGGATTCTAGTGTGAATACTACATCATTTAACTGGTATAAGATTTGCTTCAGGTGCTGGGGAAACTTATTGCTTTTGGGCCTGTTTGTTTAAGGGAAAATCACTTGTTAGTAAAAATGTTTTTCTTTAAAAATATTTTTCCTCGAAAATAACATGTATACATGCGATTGATTGTTTTAATAATGATAATAATATTCCGAAAAGACTTTACCGTTTGACTCTGACATTTGTAGAACTTGTACCTGAATAAATTTATTTCAATTCATTACAATAAATGCTCAATGTCAGACCTTTATATAGGAGAAAAAGTGTGAATGTAGATAATTTTGAATATTCATGATTACAAATTCTTTAGCTTCTTTTTATTAATTTATTTCAACAAGTTTTGATTCCCCCCAACCCACATGGAAGTCGATTAAAATGGAAATGAAACAAAGATCATTCTTCTAGAGTTAGAAGACTTGTAAAAACTATGGAAAAATTGACTTATTGTTTTAAAGATTTTTAAGTTTTTTTTTTTTTTTTTCCATGGAAAGGCCAAGATTTCCTCTTGTACAGGAAAAGTTTTTCCATTACAGGGAAAAATATTTTCTACTTGAAAAGGCTGTTTTAACCTAACAAAGGAAATTATCTTTTGGAAAATAGGTTTCCTAAGAGATGGGCCCTTTTTTTTACAATTTTTTCCATGATTGAACATGTTGACTGTTGGTAAGTTTCTTGTTGCAAGTTTTTCCTATGATTGTTGGTAAGTTTTCTTTAAGTGTTATAAGTTTTGCTTTATGAATGTGACTTGTGTATGAAGCTTTGGCAGTTTCAATCCAGTTTTTGCTCTAAATGCCTTTTTTTTTTTTTTCCCTTCATTGAGGCTCTTAGGCTTTGTAGGTCCATAGATTTAAATCAGATGTCTTGGACTGTTTTTTATATAAAAGTCCACGGTCGTCCATGTTCCATTAGAAGATTCAGCAGCTACTGCTGCCCCTGCTTTCTGAGGTGGAACTCCAGGTTTGCTGAAGATTTATGTTTATAGAGGTTTCGAAGAACTGACAACTGGTTAGTTGGATAAGGTTAGTATTATATATAATCTTATAAGGGTGTATATTCTATGTACTATCACTATTACAATTTTTCTCCCTGTGGAAGAGGATATTATCCTGCCAGCTTACGACTCTTTTGGAGTTGGGTTAGAGAACCAAAGTTGCAATGACAACAATTAATGTCACAAACACTGTACTTGCCCTGTAATTATCCCAGAAGCCTCTTAGTTTTGCAGAAATTTGAAAAGCATGAAGAAGTAAATCATCTTTGTCGAGATCTTGTGCTTACATACTGAAGATCCATAACCAGGACTTTAGATATAAGTACTGTGCTTGCTTGTCAGAGTTTAGTTTTGACCTCTCCATGATGATTATTGATAGTTCATGGTGGCCAAGGGCCAAGGAGAGGAAGAATTGTTAAGGCTTAGTGAAGAGTGTTTGAATAAAATTTGGATTAGGAGTTTGAATGGAAAAGAGGAATTGCTTCTGGACTGATTTTAATGAAGATATCATGCTGTAGATGGTAGTTTTGGCACAACAAATGAAGCAGAAGGATTATGCTATTTGCAGCAGAGAGCACACCTTTGACCTCATAAACCTTTCTAGACTTCGTGCATAACACCGCTGCATTTTGACTACCATAACTGTTATGTAAACTAGACTTGGTTAAATCAGAGATCCCTCTGATGAAATTTCTCTTAATACTGGTAATTGGTACGCAACTTGTCTCTGGTTGAATTAGATTAGCTTAGAGCATGTTGATATCTCCTTGAAACTAAGTAGTGGTAGAGACTTTATATCAAATCTAAGCACTTATCATGTTTTTATAATTCTTGCCCACGTGGACTTTGAAAAAGCTAGCTCGCTTATCTTTGACCTGGAGCATTGTATACATGAAAGAACCCTGTGAATTTGGACTCTGATGCTGTAGTAATGTTCTGATGCTATCTTTTTGCATCAGACGTCAAGAGGTGACTTAGCTTTGGGAAAATGATTTCTACCTGATTTAACCCAGTATTCCATGCTCCATATCTTTTGTTAGTTTTCATAGTTGATTTAGCTCTTTGTGTGAAGTTAATGAAGCTCAACCTCTACTGCGTGAATAACCCTAGTGACTCTAGCTCCATCCTCCTTGTCCTTGCTGCTTGATGGTGTGATTAACATAATTATTATGTGATTGAAACTATTGATGCATTGAGTTGTTTTGAGTTGATACTGATGATTGAATTCATGATAATATCGATTCAGTCGTATGAGGCACTTGGCTTGGTGTCTCATGTATTCTTTCTAAATCTTCAGGAGCTGGAGACAAAGTTAGCAAGCGCGCCACCTCCCGAGCCGAAGTATCAGCTTCGGAGGACATCATCCGCTCCATTCTGATAGTTGATTGTCTCAATCCGGAGGTTTTGTAGATATATGGATATTTCTTTTTCTTTCTTTCTTTTTTTTTTTTTTTTTTTTTTAATTAGGTGGGTACAAGTCATGTTTTGATAAGATTAGGGATGAAGCAGCCATTTTAGGGCATTGTTAACTGATTATGCTTTTCTCCAGCTTGTAGTGGCTGTGCCTGTAATTCAGTCATCTTGTAATAGGGACCCTTTGTATTTGCCATTGTTGTCTTGAAAATTACATCTCATAAAATTTGATAGTTTAAGCTTTTTGTCTACTTAATGCTTATTCCATAGACACAAAATTAAAAGTGGGGAAGGTGGGGGGGGGGGGGGCTTCGTATCTTTAATTTTTATGTACCATTTAGACATATTCGTGATTTGGACTTATGCAAACTCATGACTCGTGTTTTCTCAAACTTGTGTTTCATCATTATGTGTTACTATCATGTGTTAATACTTGCTAGGGACATGTGTTGGGTTTATGATTATGACTAATTTAATAAAATAATATTATTAAATCAGTATAATTAAACAGTGTAATACAAAAAAAAATAAAAATTATGGAAAATAATAAAAAAAATCGAAACAAAAAAATGAAGAAAAGAAGTTTAGTTTTGATCCTATAATTTTTTTTTATATTATTTTTTTTATATATCATTTAAGTAAATATACTTGGTGTAGTGATGAAAGAAGTTATGTGTTTGTCAAAAGATGAAAATACAATGCTATGTTTTCCCAAAAAAAAAATATATATTCAAAAGTTTGCAAAAATGTTGAAATGGAGGTTTGTGTTTTTATAATTTATTCTATAGATTATATTAGTCTCTATCATATATAATTTAGGATTCTTCCTACCTTAAATGAGCCAGGTTCTTCCATGTTGGATTCTCTAATGCATTTTTGCATGCACAGTGAATTTTCTAAGGCAGTATAGATAACATAGAAAATATAAAGGAACAGGATTAAGAGGCCAATCTTGTACTTCGGTCTTCAACGCACCATTAGATCAATGAGATATGCATTTGTTTCTACATGTGATGTAACTAGATTCATCTAATTTCCCCCCACGAGAAATATATAGGAATGGTTATGAGGTTAGAAAAATAGAATCTTGCAATGCTTTGAATTGATGAGGTCAATATAACAATAATAGGGTTGTTCATTAAATTGAATTATATTAAATTGAACTGAATGGAGTCATGAAATAAGATGATTCTTTTTTCCCTCTCACCTTAATTGGATGCATAATTGTCTCGGCATGTAATGTTGAGAATAATGCTGGAATGGGAAAATTTTGCCATAATAAAACATGCTCAAGATGGACATTAGGTTATAAGGAACCTCTCTTAAACTATTCTTAGTGGAAGTGGTAAAATGAAATGGTTGTATTCTCTTCAACTTAATTCCGGGTGGGGGGAGAAAGGCTCCAGTGCATTAGTCATTCATTGAGCAAGCTGTTGGTTAGGCACTTTTGTTTTCTTTGTCTCCTTAGATGTAGTGTGGTTGTTAATGGTTTTGAATTTGTCATCTTTGTTCCAAATTTTATTTCAAGACAATATATATGGTGAAAATAAATACATTAGAGACTGTAACTGTTTGAATAAGTTATCTAAATTCTAAATGAATTTCATAAATGATCAAGTTTTGGTGATACTTTTAATGTGTAATATTATCATAATGTTATTAAGGTAGTTGTGCATCGAGTCCTAAGGATATAGCAACGTGCCACATGTTGCAGCTTGAGAATGAGAACATGCAAAACATCAATTACATCAATGACACTTGTCCCCATTGGATTTTTCTCATAGCCATCCTCACTAGTCTTAGGACAAAGTCTATACTCGAGTCAATCCATGGGTGAGCCAGTACTGGTAAAGGCATGTATTCTTTAAGAGGTTCCTTCCTTCCCTTGACCTTCTTATACATCACATACCTCTCCAATATTGAATAGACATTATTCATAATTTCTGATCAAAACAAATGCTCCTTTATTAGCTCATAGGTCCTCATATTCCCAAAATGACTTGTAGACCTCCAATGTATGCTTCTTAGACTACTAATTCCCATACCAAGCAAGTTAGTATGCATAATTGGCCTTATTGAACAAATACTACTCAACGGTATAGAATCATTCTGTGGTCACACTAGATTTATACTTAGCTACAATTGGCCCAAAAGAAGTCTTTAACTCATGCTATTTGGTCGGTAGTTTAAAACCAAATAACTTGGACTATAAGGTAATGATTAGAATAGTCTATGCGATAAGACATTGGTTGTAACATTTTTATTTTCCTTCTTATACTTGATTACGTTGGAAAAGCTCTTCAAGAACTCGGCTTATTTTTCCTATCTTCTTGATAGTTTTTTTTTTTTTTCCTTGACCTCTTAAATATTTCAACAACTCATGGTCAATAAAAATGGAAAACTCTTGACATAACAAGTAATGTTGCTATGTTGTGAGTGCTTAAATTAATGAATAAAATTCTTGTTGTAAGTTGAGTAATTTAGGTCTTCTTTGCTAAGTTTCTCACTAAAGTATGTGATTGACCTTCTCTCCTGCTTTAGTAATGCACTTATACTAACACTAGGTATATCATACTCCATCTTAGAGACCTTTTAAATGTCAAGCAAAGTAAGGATTGGCATGGTAGTAAGCTTTTCTTTAATCTCTTTGAAGCTTCTCTAAGCTCAATCATTCCACCTAAACTCCATACCCTTCTCAGTTAGCTTGGTTAGTGGGGCTACAACTATATTGAAGTTGCGAATAAATTACCTATAAAGAGAAGCAAGCATGTAGAAACTTCTAACCTCGGCTATACTTTGTAGGGTAAGCCATAAAGCATAGCCCTAACCTTCTCATTGTTAATCTGAACTCTATGTTCTATTACTATTAACCCCAAGAATATTACCTTAGGTTAGCAGACATACACTTCTTTAGGTTGTAATAAAGCTTTTTAGCTCTTAACACATCAAACACCATCCTTAGATGCATGATATGATTAGTCAAGCTTTTATTATAGATCAACATGTTATTGAAGTAGACCACCTACCATCTACCTAATAGATAACGTATTATATGATGCATGGGTCTCATAAAAGTGCTCGGTGTATTAGTTAGCCTAAAAGGCATAATTGTCCCCTCATATAATCTATGGTTCGTTTTAAAGTCTGTCTTCCATTTATTACCTAGTTACATCTATATTTGGTGATAGTTACTCCTAAAATCAACTTTAGAGAATATTTAGGCTTCATGTAATTCATCCAACATATCATCAAATCTAGGAATCACATATTGGTACTTGATAGTAATGCAATTAATAGTTTGGTTATAAATATACATCTTACAGGATTCATCCTTCTTAGGGACCAACAGTGTAGATGCAGTGTAAGGGCTTCTACTCTCCTTCACATGTCCTCTCCCAATCAGGTAGTCCACTTAGCATTTCAATTCTCTCACTTACTTGGGGTTCGTATTATAGGCAGGTTGTTTGGGTAAAGCAATACTTAGTTGTAAGTGAATATTGCGCTTAATCCCCCTTAGTGAAGGTAATTCACTTGGTAACTCCATAAGGAATAAATCTTAGAACTCTCTCTATAATCCTTTCACCTCCTCAGGTAATGAGTTTAAGTTGGTCACTTCCAATAGCTGCTTGATTAAGCATAAACATATTGGCTCACTAGAGCTCATGGTCCCTCTAACTCAATTTTCCCCATGAATAAGGTATTCTGCACTTAAGTTATCTAAGTTTGAGCTTCCTATACTTCCTTACGTGTCTAAAGATGTAAGACTATCCTCTTGCCATCCTTTTGGAATGCATAGATGTTATGGTATCCATCATGCAAAACTGTTAACAAGAGTATTTATAGGAAACCCTGACATCCTTAACGTAAATAGGAGATAATTACTAACAAAAGAGTTAAAATGTAAAGATTCAATAAAATAATCTAAAAGTAAATATTGAAAATAACAAAAGTGATAAATTAACGATTATTCGATAGTTTAAAATAGTAGAAAACAATTAGTCCCCATAAAATATATATTTTTTTTTACTAAGGAGTTTGATCCCTATCATCACCCAATCATTGAAGATGATTCATCTTTTGATTGGAACTACTGTCCTTAGGATTAAAGATAAATATACAAAAAAATAAAAATAAAAAAAGAAGCCATAGCTAACCTACAGTAGTACAGCCATGCTTAGAATGCTATTAACACCCCAAAATCCTTTCACTCATCATGTATTATGTTAACTAAATCCAAGTGAGACTTATGAATGCAACACTCTTACAATGGTACCTTATTGTAGAAAAAATTCAATGCAATAGACATTTAAACATCTAATATGGTCCTAGTAATCAACCCATGCTTAATGGCAACAACTAACTAGTTTTCCTGTAGTGAACAGTTTTTTTTTTTTTTTCAACCATCTCCTTGTGTTTATTTTTTATTGTATCACCTATTTCACTTTCTATTGATTTTTGCTCAACGAACTAAATAGTTGCCATTTCTTTAGCATTCATCTCATCTAATCTCTTTTGAACCTATTCTCTCATTATTGCTAAATCCTTATGCATCATCTCTTTAGGTGGAGATAACAAAGTTATTCTCTTATCCTTAGTAAAATAGTACTCATGTGTCTCCACTTTACAAGAAACCGCAAGTTGCAATTTCCAAAGCTTCCTTCAACTCAAGTGATGGTTATTAAAAAAAAAAAAAAATCCTTACCTCATGGTAAGGATATAGATGTTCGATAATAACTAGTCAAAATGATTCAACTACGAACTTTGAAATGAAATTACATGGATCGTCATCTATAAGTACATTTTTCCTTAAATATGAATACATGTACGAAATTCTCTAGTTGCCATCTCTATAATTATTATTATTATTATTATTTTCAAACAACTACTAAAACTTTAGAAACTTAAAAATTTAGATTTTTTTTTTCTTCAATTGAAATTAAAATAAATTAAAAAGAACCTCATTGCCATGCTAGCAACTAGATGTACATCCATGCCGATGCTACAATCACTACCGTATTACACTACTACATAAAACTTTCACATCAACCCTAACTTCTCATTTCTTCTCACGTTTTAAACACTAACATAGAATCTTCTTGTAGATCATCTTCCTTGTATTTGGAAATAACCCCATTGACCCTTATTGGTTCTTGATGAACGCCTAACCTGTTGTACCTCATCTCTTAGCAAGTGCTTAAAGCATACATGAAAATGCCTAGGACCAGCTAACAGATAAGACTCTTTTTTCTTCTTCCTCTATTACATTGATCACATTAGCAACACATATGGATACCTCTCTTACCCCATCTTAAATTCACTATCGTATACACAACTTCGATTTTCTTCAATATGAGCTCTAATGAGAATTGGCAAACTCATACACATATTGCTCAAACAAACCATCTTACCAACCTTTAAAAAAAAAAAGGATTAACTTCAAGCTAAGTTTGCACATGACCACTACTATTAACTACAACCGCTACTACTTCTAGCTTAACCATCGTTGGTACACACCGGATTTGAGCTTCCAAATTTGTCCAATCGAGCTTAAAACAAGGGCCCCCCTTAGAGTGTATAGTGATGACATGTCCCTATATTAGAATTTCAACTGCATCTTATTTACTTAAAGAACCTTAGTCTTGCGTCTTTATAAAAGACAGACCTATGCGCTAAACAAAAGGAACTAAGCATCTTTCAATCTTATCTTTCAACGTAACAACATTTTTATTCCTTTGAAAACCCAATACACTTATATATGATTTTAATCTACCCTTTAAGAAATCAAATCTCTTAGTGAAAGAGCCTTAAGATTTGAATTTTTTATTTTTTAATTCTTCAATAGATAAAATTAATCCTCAAGCAAATATTGTACTTTGATGCCAAGATGATATGATTTGATCCTAAAAGAAAATCTACTCATATGATTTTTAGATGGATTGTTATCTATGTTTTAAAAATAGAATATTATTTTGTACTTTTGGGTTTTTGAATATTGGAATTAAATGAGAAATGAACAAATTAATTAGTTGATAAATCAATGGACACTACAACTAATTATTTTAAACTTGGTTGTTTTTTTTTAATTCTAATCGATAAGTTTATGGATGCCATAATTAGAATAAATAAAAGGAGATTATGAAATGCTACAATTTTATCATAAATTGATAAGTTCTAAGTGAATAAAAAAGACACTCTATTAAAGGTTTCTATAAACAATGTCAACTAATTCAATAAAGCTGTTAATAAGAGTATTTATAAGAAAACCTTGATATCCGAATGGCAAATAAGAGATAATGACTTACAAAAGGTCTAAAGGATTTGCTTTAAGCCGTTTAAAGGCTATGTCGATAGCCAAAGTGATGTGCATTAAACAACTAAACCAACTTCAAAAATGATTGCTTCTAGAATTTATGATTGAATTCTAAGGGAAATAGCCATACAATTGAGGATTGATGGGAATTATGATCCAAAGACATCTATAAGTGGTATTTTACCTTATATGGGACTTCTATTCTATTGCACTCAGGGTCCAAAAGTGGACTTTTAAGTTGTAACATAGGTATAAGGCAAGAAAACAAAGGAGATGACAAACAACGAGGTATACAAGCAAGAACATAGCCATATTCTTGACCATGAACTCTCAACATGCTCCTAAGCATGGTCTTATTGAAGGACACTGAAAACTTGATAGATACATAGGCATGAACAAGATTGTATTATGCTTGTCTACCCTAACATAACCATGTTTCCATGAAGAAGTGTAACTTGAGAGTTATTCGGTCCTAATACACTTGTGTTGGGGATCATGTCCCCTTTGGCAAATATCTTCTATGATTTTCTAGTTATTTACAATTTTACCATTATTATGTCTTAGGTATTGTAATCGAACTTCTTTGATAATTAATTGAATGAATTATCATTTTTGAGTCCAAAACTCTCTTTATTTTTATACTCTTATCAATATTTGATGGTTGTGAGTATACTTGATTGATTGCGTTTGTGTAATATCATAAAATTACTAGGTAAGTTCTATTCAACAAGGTGTGTTGCATCTAAGTTGAGTTGTTCTCAAAACCTTATCCCGGTAAAATCGAAAACCTTAATTTAATAAATTGCAAATTCTTCACAATTTTCTTAGGGTTAAGTTATTGGATGTCTTATTGATTGTCTCCTTAAGCATATCATAAAGGATATGCTTAGGTATATAGCATCAATTGTTTTGAAACTTTTTCATCGATTGTAAAGAATGTCCATTTAAATGTAGACATTAAATCATCTATCTAGATCACACCTTTTGGGCCCTAAATCATCGCATATATCATACTTAACATGCTCTGCCTAAAATCATCATAAAAGGTGCATTTAACTATTTGAACATACAATTTACATGCAAAGTATTAAGCCTTAAGTATAGGTTGCATTCATGGTGGCAAATTGTATAAAACTTAACTAAGATTAGAACTTGATGATACCTTTAATTTTATATTCATCAATTAATACTTTAAACATCACATAAACTTAAAATTATCAAGATACTAATAATCCAATGTATATATATATATATATATATATATATATATATATATAAAGGTGATTCCAAACATAGGGTATACACTTTCCATAATCATGCCCTAATTTTTTTTTTCTAAACCTTCTAACACTATCTATCACTAAAATTAGCATATTTATTGAGTAATCCTTGCATCAACCAAAACTAGTCCCCCTTGACATTATGGGTCATGAAGAGTAATTATTAATTTAAACTTCCTAAAATATGTTTCTAACCATCTAACATTTTCAAATCATTAAGCTAAACATAATTATTTGACTCAAACCCAATCTTAACACATGAAACCGCAATATTATTAATAGCTCCACCAACATTGTTTTCGTAAGTCCTTTAATCACTTCAAAACATTACTTATTATGTTAAATCTTTCAAACATCCATATGGTATTCTAAAACTTCAAATCTCAACTAAACACTAAAAGATGTAAGGCTTACCTCTTGAAGAGTTTTGTAATCATTCATCCTACAAGTTGACTGTTGCTTTCCAAGGCCCAGAATGAGGTTTCCTTTAACTTTTCTATCAAGATCCTAAGGTTAAAAACACTTATTTACACTTATACTTAAAGATGAAACACTTAACTATCAAAATCTTCAAGAAATTGAATATTACATTACCTATGGTTAAGTAACATGCCACCAACTTTGTGACCTCCTAAAGCTCCTCTTGATCTTTTATTTCTAAGTAAAAGCACAAGAATAAACCGAGTTAGTAGGATGCTGTACTAAAATCTAAGATTTTTGGTGTAATGGTTTAAAGTTTTAGAGGATTTTTTAGGGTTTTACCTTTAAGAATTTTTGAAAATGAATGGAGGAGGCAATGGAGAGGTTCATGACATAAAAGGGGTCTTAAAGGAGGGTTTAGAAAACCTTAAAAGTGAAAAGAGCCATAATTATACTTGGCATATTCTTGTATTTCCCAACTACTAACCTTATGTTATTGGGTTTTAGTTTGCTTAATTTGATCTCCAACTTAACTAGGTCTTAATAAAACTCTAAAACATTAGTTAAATTCTATTTTTCTGACACTTCCTTTGAAAATTGGGTATAGTTATAAAGCAGTCATTTTTGAAATATTGACCTTGGCCTAAATTTTAATGTATTATTTAAAATTGAACTTTGAAATTTCTTCTTATCTCAGGCTAAGTTTCAAACATTTTCTTTAGATAAAACACATCAAAATTAGGTGAAAGGCAAGAAAATAATTTCAAAAATTTTTAGTCCTAAAATTCATAAACTTCTATTTAAATAAACTTTAAAGAATCCTATTTAGTTATTAAATAATTTATGAATTTTTTTTGGTGTTTCACATACAAAATAACAATGATAATAAAAAACAGCAGCGTCAAATTATTGTTATAAGCTAAACATAAACTTCTAATGACATGGAAATTTTATGTATACTTGTTTTTTCATTATTTAATACTTCATATATTTATATTTATCTCTATATATCCTTAGCGCTCAGTTGGGTACATGTCAACTTTCAATCAATTCATAATTTGATAAATATTTTTTAAATATAACAAAAATTCATTAAAGTATGATATCTATTTTTAAGCTTCTGCAAACAAGTGATTTATCAAATTAGATAAACATAGACCTTACATTTTATCACCTATGGTTTGTATTAATTATGGTATATACATTAGCATTTGATTGGATCATTACAATTTTTTAATACAATAATATTGTTAAATTATATTTACTTTAATAATTAAATAAATTTAAAAAATAATTAAAAAAATAACATGAAATAAGTATGTAAAAAGGGAACTCTTTTATATGTCATAGCCAATTACCAACCATAGGTAGTTGACTATGTCTTTAGAAGCATGGTGGGTTGTAACTTTCTTATTGTGATGAATCATTGTTAACTGCATTAAATTAGAAAAAATAGAAACTATTTTTTCACTAAATACCTAACAAGTCATAGTTTAGTTGTACTATCAACTTTGACTCATTACCAACCACCTACCTAACATTCAAATTAAGGGTGGTTAGTGAGTAGCTATGATTTATTGTGCATTTATGGAAATTTTTAATGGTCTAAATATTGGGAAAAGGCTAGTCACCACTGGTAGGCATATTCTATACTTTTTTCAAATTTATTTAAAAAATATGTTATTTTTTATTTATTTTTATTAAATTATTTAATTTAATATAATTAATGATTTTACTATGTTAAAAAATTATTGTGAATTGATTAGAAGCTAACACACATACTCTAATTAATATTAATAGATGTTGGTAAAACAAAAGTTATATGTTTGTCCAAAAAGAAAGAAAAGAGGTCACTTATTTAAAATAGTATAAAATATAATTGTTTTTTGTAATTTCTCTTTAATATATTTGATTAAATAATATAATAAAAATATAGAAAATTGAAACAAGAAAAGAAAGGAGCTATAATGAAGAAAAAAAAAAAAAACTTAGGTGGTGAGGGTTGACTTTACTAATAGGGCATATAGTTTGTTGGGGTGCTTGATGTTATTAGATAAGGTTACAACCATGGTTGAAGAAAAATGATAAGACATTACTTAGTTAGAGAAGCAATGCTTTGTTTGCATTGAGCATGCCTCTTGGGTTTGGTTTAGGTTAAAGAAATGATTTCTTTGACTTTAGTTAGTGTATTAGGTTTTGGTTTAGGTTAGAAATTAGGGTTTGTTTGCTTAAGTTGGGTGTTTAGACATCCGAGTTTACATCAAATCAAAGAGTTAAGCTTGCAGAATATGTTGGGTGTTAGATGTTTTGTGTGTGGTTCAAGTTTGAGATCTTAAGTTAGCTTCAAGGATTGGACTTGGTGTATTTAGCTTCATTAGCTTGTGGGTACAAGAATGCAATTAGATTGAATTTGGAATGGGTTTTATGGTCCTAAACTTGTCTCGTTGCCCTATTAGGCATCTTAAAAGGAAGCCATTGTAATGTTCTTTATTATATGCTTAAATCTTATCTGTTAAGTTAATGGAAAGCTCATACTTGGTCTATTAATTGATACAATTTCATTAAAATATTTTAGAATTTATATTTTAATGATTCTTAAATCAAGAAAAAATGAATCACAGTTATCAAAAGTTATAATATTATTTATTATCAAAATTAATAATTTGTTTGATAAAAATGTTTAAATTATACAATTGTAAATATAAAATAAAACAATGAATAATGTGTAGAACTTAATAAGTTTTGTTCCCTTAGTAGTATTAACCTTGTTTCAAAAATTTAACCTAAAATCTAATACAGTAGAATAAGTATTCATCACCTATTAATCTATTTCTTTATTTGGTCGACAAAATGAATATTTTAAAAAGTTGTTATTGTTAAAAAATAAGGAGTTATAATTCCTGTATAGAACCAAAGAAATAACCATCATTTGATATTTATAACATATTTTAATACCTACTCATGATACGATAACTTTACTTGTCTATTATATTTTTGAAAAATTACAATTTTATATATGTGCCATTGAGTTTTAACATTTTATTAAAACCTATTTGATATCCTGTAGAATGTGACTTATTAAGTAAGTGTCGGGCTTCGACAGTATGAAGAGTGGCTAAGCGTGGTTAGTACTGCCATAGGAGATATCCTGTCAGCAACCCCTTCCAATATTATTTTTCTCTTTCTTTGGAAAAAAATGTTTTCATTTTTTTAATTTTTTATAATTTCATTTATATTATTTATGTAAAAATACTTACTAATCTATATTATTAAAGACAAAAAACTTTAATAAGTATAAAAAACTACATGTCTTTATCGTTTTATATATTAATTTTAATCACTATTTTTTAGCATCTCATATTCACATATCATTCAATTTAATTATTATTCCATTAACTCATATCTTATCAATTTTTTTAGTTTATAAAATTCATTTTAAATTGATCTTTTAAAATAATAGTTACCAAATACGTAATAAGAAAAAGAAAAAAAAAATTTCTACCTTCTTTTCTTCTCTTTCTTATAAGCCTGCATTAAAGTAAAAAGGGAAATAAAAAAGGGACATCATTAATATATTACGAATTGAAGAATATAATTTTATTTTATTTTTATCTATATCTAATATTATTTTATTCAACTAATTATTTCACAAAAATTACATCCATTAACACATTCTTCTTCTCTCTCTCTCTCTCTCTTTGCTCTGCATTCAAGATTTCGATTGTGTTGGGCACGGATAAAATTAAAAGAACCCTATGGAAACGGAATGAAACTCGTGTAAACATGATGTTTAGTTATTAAAAGTAATGATAGAAATAATTAGGAATGGAAAAAGATAAGTAGAGGTATTTTTATTTTTAAAGCAATTTATTTTTTCTTCACTTTTTTAGAGGAAAATGAGTGAAAATAGATAGAAATAAATTAAAATTATAAAAATATCTCTAAAGGAAATATTAAATATATAAAATTAAAAATTTTTAATTATTTCCTTCCATTTCTATGTATCCAAACAAAAAAACAATAATATATTTCGCGTCATTTTCTTTCTTTCTATTTTTTCTGTTTTCTTTTCCAAATGTTTTCATTTTCCTTGGTTTTCACTCTCAACTAAAATTACCAAACAAACTGTTCGTTTCACTTCAAAATCCATAAACCCCATAACTCCTCCATTCCTTTACCTCTCTTAATCCTTCATTCAAATTCCGACTCCAATTCAAACCCTAGCCTAGCAAATGAGGTTTACGCTCGACTCGCCCGAACTGAAACCGGAGCGGTCTTCCACTCCTGCCGAAGACCTAAAATGGGTCCCACTCCAAAATCACCCGGTTTTCACTCCCACAACCGCCGATGAAGCTGCTTCCACTTCTCCGAGGAGCCTCCTTGCTTGGGATGGATCCTCTCGACTCTACTTCTGGGATAATAGCAAGAAAGTCATGAACCGGATCTCGGTTCGGCTCGGTGAACCCGAACCTACTTCTGTTATCGCCGCTTCTCCATGGAGGGTATCTAAACAGTTGTCTTTCTTCGTTTTTGGGTTCAAATTGTTATTTTATTTTAGGCTTTGAACGTGTTGTAATACTCGCAATTTAGTTTATTTGATGTTTTGCATTGGTTTTGATTTAAGTGCTTCTGCTTCGGGGGGTGGAATTGTTAATAAGTAGCAAATTTGATAGACGAATAGGGTTTGAGAAAGTATTTAAGAGCATGTTATTGATTCAGTTTTGCTATTGTGGTGTATTGAAAGGAGTTTGGGAGATCATAGTAAGTGAAGAATTGGAATTGCCTTTTAGGATGAATATCGTGTTATGTACTAAAAGGGAGGGAGTTTTTGTCAATGATCCCTTTGATTTGATCACTTTTTCTTATTCGATATTCATGTAAAACTGGGCAGTTTGAGGTAAGAGATGATGGAATGCCTATTTGTGAGAAAATAAACGTGAATAGAGATTGTAACTCTTGGTGAAGGGGAGGGATTTAGTTTAGCCCTAGCTTTCTAGGCTTGGAGTGGATATAGGGAAGAAGGATGTTCTAGGTAAATATTGAAAAGAGAAGACATCATATACCTTCTATTCAACATTCTAAAACCTCTATCAGTTTATAGCTCAAACAAATTAAGTTTTGTGATACAGAGAAGGATGGTTTTGATGGATCTGCAGTTTACAACCTGTTCAATACAAGATGAGTCTAATTATGAGGGATATCTTCATATATCTGAGAAGTAGTTTGGGATATCTTTGTTTCTTAATATTTGGGATAGAAGTGGGAAAGCTTTAATACAAAAAACAACTTTTCAGCTATTGTTTCCCATTATAATAGATGATAAAAGTGCAGGTGTTTGCATCTCCTCTTGTAGAAAACTTGTTGTATATGCATATAGAGTTGTCCATAGTTACGGGAAATACACATTACATGAACATCATTTCTTTCTTTTACTTATTACATATCATATTCATGCCTTAAGTAAGGGGGGAAAAAGAAAAAGGAAAAAGGAAAAAAAAAAAAAAAGAGAGAGAGAGAGAGAAAAAGAAAGAATAGAAACAACTGCCAACCTAGTTTTAGAGCTAGGGGTTTTTCCTCTAGATCCTTTTGCTGACTAGGTAGAGGAGTTTGGTTGGAGGTGGTGATATTGAGATGATGGCTAGGAGAGCTTGGTGGTGGCTTCAACTTGTGGTGGTGCTGTGCTTGTGGTCATGCACTTGAAGGAGGCTTCCATCTAGTGGAGATTGTTGCATGAGAACGTAGAATTGGTGGTTGCGCACCTTGTGGATGTGCACCCATTGGCTATTGTCTCCTTTGTGGTCGTGGTTGCATGCCTAGTGGATGCATGTCTATAGAGGTGTCTGTGGTGGTTATGGGCTATTTGGGGACATGTTTGTTGTTTCCTTTTGTTCAGTTATAGGGGGTGGCTATTGGACCGCTGTGGTGGTTGTCTTCTGTTATTGTTATGACCCTTGTTTGTTGGCAAAGGAAAGCAAAAAGAAGAAGATAAGGGGCGAAGAAAAGAAGAAATAAGGAGCAAAAGTGAGATCCTTTTGCTTACTAGGTAGAGGAGTTTGGTTGATGAGGTGGTGAACCTGTGTCTTGTAAAGGGTTCTTGGTTATATGGCTTTGTTGTTTCCTTTATGTAGTGGCAGGAGGTGTTTGTATGATTGGTTGTGGTGGTTGTCTTGGTGAAAGAGTAATTTGCTCTTTTGGTTGGCCTATGGACAATTGTCCATGTTTAGTGTTAGACAGGTTTGGATGATATGGCCTGAAGGAAATGTATTTGAGATTTGATTAAGGATGACTTTCCTGACCTCCCTCTCCAATACTCTTGAAAAAGATTGACTAAAGTGGAAAGATCACTCCTACAAGGGATAATCAGTGAGTGCGGTATACAGTATTGTGAGAGCATGGGGTAATACGGTGCCGGGGATGTATTGGCATGGTTCAGGAGTAATATTCCAAATTCTTTGTTTTCACTTGGCTTATTGCGAGATGGAGACCTTATACTCTTGACAAGCTGAAGAAGAGGGGGGATGGTTGATTGTAACATCTGCCATATGTGCAAAAGAGAAGAAGAGAATCAAAAACCTCTTCTTCAAGCATGACTTTGCCAGTGATCTTTTGTCTGCTGTTCAGACTCAAAAAAATTGGCCTTCAAATGCAAGGTGTATCACCCATGATCATGGCTTCAACTTCGTTAACAGCCTAGCTAATCTGCAACTTATTTGGGGGAAAGCTGCTGCTGCATTCCTTTATTTCATTTGCAGTGAACGAAACAGGAGAAGATTAGTGCGTCATCCCTCTGCCTTCTGAAGGCTCAGAGGAATTCTTTGGTGTATCAGACCTCTCTGCTGTAGTCTTTGTCTAGCTTGCTTGAGTTGTCGAGTAATGCACTGGTTTTTGTTTTGGGTATTATTTGATAACATAAGTTTTTTGTAGTAGACCCTTTCTTAGACAGGGACAGCAGGTTTCTTTTACTTGTTTTGTACAAGGGAATTACCTCTTCTTTCTTTATCGTACTGTCTTCTCTTATTATCAATAATTTAGGGAAAAAAAAAATCTGAATTCACCCAAAAAGAAAGTAACTGTACACTGTGCGCCCTTACTTTTGATTCAACAGGTGCTGCAAACAGATGTGACAATCGACTTTGTGATTGAGAAAATTGCTATCAACAGAAATGGATCAGCAATGCTCCTGGCAGGTTTAGATGGTTTATACATCATGTACCTCTATGGACGCAGCTCTACCAAAGACAGAGCAATTATGTGCAGGTTCTTAAAAACTCTTAAGATTAACCGTTGTTTGTGTTTCTTGTAGCTCATATAAGATGTCATCTTCCATGGCACTTATATTCTGGAACTGTTCCTGCACTAGTCACTATTGGAGGAATTTGTCGCTTTGGATTTCTTCCCCATATGTTATATTATCCAGTGCCGATAGACTGGAGTCTGTTATTCCTTTTTTTTTTTTCCTTCGGGTTGATGTAACGCATAATATTGTTTTCCTTATACAACATGAAACACAATCCCAGGAGATTTCTAACATCATGTTTTTCTTTACTTGTCTCTTGTAGTATTCCATTGTATCTTTCGAGTCAAAACTATTATGTGAATTATGACTTCCAACTACTTCCTATCAAGCCTGTATCCTAATTTTGCTATTCTGTTCCTTCTACAGGACTGTTTCAATTGGTTCTCCAATTTATTTAAATGGAGGCAACAAAATAAGAGTTCTGCAAGTTTTGTGGCACCCTTGCAGTGACACCCATGTTGGAGTACTTTCTTCTGATTCGGTTTTCAGGTGTCCATACATCTGCTTTCTTGTTGAAAAGGTTCTCTTATTTATGGGGGCACATATTGGCTTAGATGTTGGCTTTTACTTTAGAGCCCAACCTGTGATTGAAAATGAATTTTCTAGTTAGAGATTTCTAGGCCATAAGAAAGTTTTCAGAGGTCATGTAATGCTTATTGCATTTTTGGGGAGTGCATATTGACAGGTATTTCAATCATGAGGTCTTAATGCGTTATTTACAGCTGAATAAGATTTCAAAGTAAATCAAACTCAGCATTTTTTTTTTTCCAAACTTTTATATGCATTTGCTCAGTTATGGTGGCCTCACTCATAAATCACTATGGTTTTCTATTCTACATCTGAGCTACTTCTTATTATGAAGAATATATTATCAACATATGCCTTTTCAATCTCATATATTTTTTAGCATTTGCCATTCTTACATATTTCTTTATTTCTTCTTGTGAGCATGGTTATGGAGTTGAATACATCCAATTTTTGCTTTTCTTATGCTTTATATGAGAGAGTTATAAGAGTTGTGTTTCCTTTCATTTGCATATTTCCATGATTTTTGCTGATTTTGATTTATTGTAGACTGTTTGATTTGTCCACGGATCTCATGCAACCAGAGCAAGAATTTTATCTGCAGCCAATGGAACCACGTAGATCTAAGAAAGCAGCATCACTCTGTCCTGTGGATTTTTATTTTGGAGCTGACCATATGTGGGACAGATTCAGTGTAAGTCACAGGGAAAAACCTGTTCATTATGTATGTTCTTAGTGTGCTCAATACATCTTTTTTTTTCTAGGGTTGTTGCAGTTCCTTTTTCTTGACCTTTATAGTTGACGAGGCATATTGTTCCTTTTCTGCCTTTATTTTTCTTTCCTGATACATAGCATGGATCTATACAGGCTCACACCATCAAGCATTAGCCTAAAAGATGATTGAGGGTGTCTATGTAATGAGTATACTTGAATGTTTGTAAAAGCCTGAGCATGCCTACATGCATATGGAAATTTTCTTTTGCAGCTTCTCCAGCCTTCATGACCATCATAATGTCCATTTTATATCTTTTGCCGTATTTCGGAAAGTAATCACTAGATCTTATATATTTGAATAATTCTGCTTTATATATCAATTGCTCAATGGAAGTTGGATTATCCTATTTTCTATGATATTATCCGATTTATGGTTTCAGCAATCATTTACTGTATATTACTTCCTTTTTCTGAGCCAACCATTTCCCTTTCACGGAAATCTTGCGCTTGGAGTTGCATATTTGTTTGCTGACACTGTTACTGTTAACTTTATTCAGATACATCTATTTTTGTCCTATATATATATTTTCGTCTGATGTATAAATGACTTTTTTTTTTTGTTTATTCTTATGTTTTCTCATCTTTTGCTATCTTATTTAATTTGTTATCATTGCATGATTTATCATCATTCCCCTCTATTAATTTCGCAAACCAGGAAACTGGCAACCATAGCTACTACATTATAAATAGTGGTTTTGAGAGTCAATTTATTTTGGTGTTGATTTGATTATACTGGGTGACTTGAGTATTTGATTGAATAGTGTTTCTTCTTCCTCTACCTTTTCGTTGAATCGTGTATTTCATACTGCTGCAGGTTTTTGTTTTATTTAGTGATGGCTCGGTCTATGTCATTTGCCCTGTTGTTCCCTTCAGGAGGTAAATTGCTTTTTTGGATATTTATGATGGCCTTTTATGTCCTTTTCCTTCTATAGCACTTGCATTGCCTTTGATTGTCTTTGTAATGAAGAAGGTAACTGAAGTATGCTTTGTGGAAGGCCATTGTTTTTTGTCAGTCTCACAAGCAACAAAAAAAAGGTGGTCCCTGGTGCATGGAAGATGTGTGCATCAGGCATCTCATTAATATTGGATTAGTTGGGATCTACATGTGTGGTCAAGGCAGGTCCTACAGAGCTAACCATGTTTTAGTGCACTTTTCGTGATTAAGGTTTACCTATCTTTTGCTCACCAAACCATGTAAAATTGTAGTTTAGGTGATATTGATTATTAGTAGATAATTATTTCTCTGTCCTGTGGTTTCCATTGCTATAGAGGTCGTCTGTTTGTTTATTTATTTATTTGGCAATTCCTTATTCAATTTGATTGAAAAGATATATCTTGTTATTGAGTGATAGCATGGGCTGGACCCTTTGCTCAAGCTTGAAAGGGTATCAATTGCTAGAGTTGAATTTGATAAATATGTTGCTGGATGTCATTTAGGTTGACTTGGTTCAACTTGATTCCTTGATTAAACGAAATATTGCGCTTAAGTTCGACAAGAACATTTTCTTGCCTTTGAATTGTTCTTCACTTCATTTTAAGATGAACCTTTGTATCAACAAGAAGTCTAAAACGGGCGCGAGGGAGGGGGTTGGTGGGGGGAAGGAACAACATTTCTACACATGAAAAATAGATCTGTACAACTAAGAGTAAGTTGAGATAAAAAAAGGATAATGATATTGAAGTAGAGCATCTGGAGCTGGTACATAGTACTCTGTAGCTCTGTTTGGTAAGCTCCTTGAGTAACTTGTAGTTGTACTTGGTTTGACCACAAGAAGTCCAACTCAATTTATGGATAAGTAGATTTTAGTAGCTTGCAGATAGCTTAACTTGTTATACCTCTAAAAAGCTTACTTTTTGGACAGGCCTTTTATTAAGTTTTCATTTGTCACAGCCTCTACAAATGGGAGTTTATCCTGGAACTATATGGTGATGCTCAAACATTTGGTCTAAAATCAGCCAATTCAGCAGCTGTTCGCAACTGTCATCTTGCAATTTCCTGGTTGGAAGCCACATTTCCTGAGTTAGCTCAGCAAGCAACAGACGAGGCTAATTTGTCGACTGTAAAAGCCCATCCGTATACTGTCTTTGATGCGTCTGTCTGCTTGCAGGTAATGTGATATATATTTACTTGTTTTTCTGATTGAACAAGTTCTGAAATTTTTTCTTGTCAATTTGAAGCATGAAATTATTAAAATCATGATATCCCCTCTTTGTTTCTTTTTGTGCTTCTAGTATACTTCCATAAAATTCTTGAATAAATTTGGTAGTAGCAAATTGGGTGTCTCATTTGGCCTATTGCTGTCCTCTCCGAAAAGAGATGCTCAACTTTTTTGGAGGCTTTGATGCCATTGTTGCAGCTGCATGGTTGAATTGCTAATTGCTAGACAGAGGCAGTAAAAAGTTTCTGATCTTAAGAACCATGCCAGATTCTGTGAGCTCATCATACCAGGCTGACTGACCTTAGTGTCTTTTTATAATCTTTTTCTTGCATCTAGAGAAGATTATCCATAAAATGTGGTAAACATCAGTGGACTGCACTTGAAAAACGTCTCTATAGTTTTTCATATTTGCTAGTGTTTGTTGATATAAAACCTAGTGTATTATTTAAGAAAAATCATACAATTACAATCTTTTAATGTGTGGATATATATATATATATATATATATATATTATATTTTTTACTTTGTGTGTCATACTTGGGCATTGGAGAGGATATTCCTAGACAGAGACTGTAAAAAGCTACCAATCTTACGAATATTGTGCAAGATTCTGAGAACTCATAATATCAAGGTGAATGACCTTGGTGTTCTTTCTACAATCCTTTTATTGCATCTAGAGAAGATATTTATCTGTAAAACGTGGTAAATGTCAGTGGATCACTACTTGAAAGGCATCTCCATCCTTTTTCATATAAGTGTGCCAGGTGTATTATTTAAGAAATAAACATACAATTGCAATCTTTTGATGTTTTTCTGTTGTGTGCATCATGCTTATGTATTGAATAGTATATGGCTTGTGACAGAGTGATGGTGAAAGAGGACCTATCTAGCTGATCTTACCTAATGGGAATAATGCTCGAGTATAGTCTTGGTGGTTTACATCCCGCATCATATTATCTAAGAATGTCAGTTGGAAAGTCAATTAACCTATTATAGGGCATTTACAATCATTGAACAAGTTATCACCTGCAGTCATCATCAAAATTACTTTATTGATACAAATAATTGGATGATGCACACCATTTCGTGTGAATTTACTGTCTTAAGATAAAATTACATGGATACACTGGTTTAATTTTCAATCCAAAAATTTGATAGGTGACCAAATTCTCACTAACAAAACGGGGTATTCTTGGGCCTTCTCATATTTTGAATATGTTAATCCAATCTCTGGGCTTCTCCCTCTTAATTAAAGTTAAATATGGGATTTAAGGATATTGTAGATGACAAGAACCATAATATCATTGTAAGATACTGAAAGAAAAAAAGAGGAAGAGAGGAAGGAACCATAACATGCATCACATAAAAATCTCATGCACATTGTTGTTGGTTAAATCCATTCTAGGACATTTAAAGTCTGCTGTTGCTGTTCCTTCTTTACGTGTACATGAACATGAACATGCAACAAAGGGTAATGTTGATTGTCTATCTCTAATTTTAAATATTCTAAAGTTTTCTTTCTAATATGCACAAGCATTTAAAAATTTTCTTTATCTTCTGTGAAGCCATACTCATCTCCTTTCACTATTTAGGGGCCTCTGTGCAGAGTAGGTCATGGTAGAGAAGATCAGGCAGATCGAATTACAGATAACAAAGGTCGTGCTATAAGTTTCCTATACAACTTGATCAGCAAAGATTCAGTGCTGGTTACAGCATGGAGTGGTGGCCATCTGCAAATTGATGCCCTGGCAGATGAAATCCAGCCAATGTGGAATGTTGCTAGTGCTCCTCGTGTTCGCGTTGATTCATTTGATCGAATTCTTGGTCTTGCTATGATTTGCGAATCAGTTTCTGAACAAGATTCTCTTCTGCAACTCAATGAACCCCTAGATTCTACCACCTGGCTGGGACATCCACCCCCTTTATTGAGGTTGGCCATTGTGGATTTGGCTTTGCCTCAGAAAACCATTGGTGATGCTCGCATCACAATGTTTGCCGATCCACTTATGCCAGAAAGAATGTACTGTCTTCATGCTGGTGGAATAGATTCCATAGTAGTACATTTTCTTCCCTTCACTAGTCAAACTAATGGCAAAGATGAAAGTACGAGGACACCCTCAGTGCATCCTGTTTTAAGTAGCTGCCCAGGGGATACATCCTCACTATCTCCCCTTTGTGGTTCTGTCTCATTATCTGACTCTTTTGGATACTCATGGATTGTTGCTGTGACATCTGGTCGGGAATGTCTTGTGCTAGAAATGAGAACCTGGGATCTCTTGCCTCCAGTTCATGTTGATGCAGGGGAGGAAGATGATAGTTTAGAAGGGTTTAAAAAAGAGAGTGATACCCTGGGCATCATTAGCAAAGAACTTCTTGGTGGTCCTAAGGTGGTTCTTGTTCCACAGACACCCCCAAATTTACGTTCTGTTGCAGCTGATTCTATTGAAGGTCGCTCAATTCAGCATCAGTACTTCAAACTTTTTCATGAAAATTATGTGGAATATGCTCATAAGGTAGGGGATTATTTGTTGTTTCCAAGAAATAGCTTTATAATTTGCCATCATTTCAGATAAATTTTATTATTCTGTCCCTTGTAATAGACTCCCTCCTAGAACACCAAAGGATAATCACAAGGACAGTGCACATCTATAAGTTACTGATTGTAATCGTAAGAGCACTCTAAAACACTCTCAGTGTGTAAGGTTGAGGGTTTCCCTTTATTTTATCACACAACTGGGAACCATTCTTCCAGTGTTGGAATTGCTTCTGCCGTAATTGATGCAGTTATCTGAACTGATATCCATTATCATGCATTCATTATTTTCAGGTACACTTTGAGCTCAAGCATCATGCTCCTCAGCTGAAGCGGATTATTGATGACCAGGATGCTCGCTTGGTTGATGCACAACAGAGGCTTGCCAAAGTAGAGGTGAAACAGGCTGGACTAGACAAAAGATTTCATCATCTAGTTGAACAACAGCACATTCTGGAGCAACGTTTGCAACGTCTAAGGGACTTGCCTGGGATCCACAAGAAACCGCTTTCCAGAGCAGAACAAGAGTTCAAATCTGAGCTTGGTAATCATTCTCTTTGCAGAATGTTATTTTCTCCTCAAAGTGAAGATCTTGTGCAGATTAATTTTCTTTTTGTCTGTTTGTAACAAGTGACTACAAATAAGTCAAATATTAAATGGGTAGAGATGAAAGTCTAAAGTGGTTCCCCTTCATTATTATTACTACATAAAGAAGATTCTTTCCTTTTGTCTCCCGTTTGGTATGTAGGAAATTTATGTAATGGAATGGAATATGGACCAGAATGATAAGTCTTTTTATATGTTTGAAAATGCTTACATAATAGAATGGAATGGAATGCCTGTATAATAGTACTTGTTGAAAATGCCCTTCATTATCGGATGTCATAACTAATTTGAAGACCAAAGATGTAATTTTAATTAATGATAATTAATAAGAGTAGAATGAAATAGTAATTCCATCTTAAATTTCTCTTCAATGCCAGAATTGCTGATTTTAATGAATTGTAATTTTGTCTTCTAAAAACACTTTCAAATATGAGAAAAGAAATCAAATTTAGAATTGCGATTTCATTCTGAATTCATTTCTACTTATTAAACGTGAATCATTTCATTTGATGGGATCTAATTTATAGTTCTATTAAACGTGAATCATTACATTTGATGGGATCTAATTTATAGTTCTATTAATTAGCCAAAAAAAAAAATTATAGTTCTATTGGGTACAAACGTTAGCCATGTTTGTAATTTTATATCTCTTTTCCTCTGCTCTTTGGGGAAGGGGAAAAAAAAAAAAATTGCTGCTTTGATGAATGCAGCCATGTTTTTGTTGAACTCATAATTATATATCTACCGAGAGGATGCTTACCATCACTGTCTGGCATTTAAGTTCTTTTACCTCTTACTGACCATGCAAACCTTTTTTTTTTTTTTTTTTTTTTTTTTTGATGCAGAACAATTTTCTGGCATGGAGTTGGATGCACTACATTCATCTATCGAGGCCTTAAATGCTAGACTTAGAAGATACACACAATCTTCAAAAAAAGCTGCACCGTTATTGGGGAAGAAAAATCAAAATCTCGTTCGAGACGACCATATCTCTCAGCTAAAGGCTGCACTTGAGAAACTTTCCCTTGTCAATGATGAGAACCTGAGGAAGGTGAAGCTGGTTGAATCAGCGATGAAGAACCGGGAAAGCCACAAATGGTGAAGTCCAGCACTGAATTGTCATTTACTTAAAATGCTTTGGAAGTTCAGTTACAGTTGCAATGGATCCATCAATCTATCTTAGAATTAGGTGAGCTCTTGCAATTATATCGGGATACGGCCATATCTGGAGACGGGAGGTAGAGTTGACTGCTAACAGGTTTGCACGTCTCATCCTAGTCGAAGCTAACTTATCTATTGACAAGTAAACTGTTTGGAATTGGGATCATTATTGTGTATATTATAGAACTTTGAAGAAGAGAAGTTCCCTCTTTGAGTGGGCAAGAGAGAATGCGGGTGAGTTCTCTGTTTCCGCTGTATATCAATTTGTTTTTATTCTGGGATAGCTGGTGAACGGAAGAGATATATCTAATCCGAGCATTGCTTTATTAATCATGTCAAAATTTCAATTTTACTCCCCTCTTAAACGAGTGCAAGAGATTAGCCAAAGTAAAGGGAGGAATGAAAGTGCCAGTGGTGGTGTGTTTTTAACAGCAAAAGACATGGTAAAGGTAATGCAGCAATGCATAGCAATGTTCGGTTTCATGAATTCGCATAAGAACTTACAGCTAAAATGGCATTAACACGTCCTTCCATTAGGATAGTATAGTATAGGATAAGGATGGGATGGGATGGGATGGGATGAAATTGAATGGAATGAGGTTTAATATTGTAATGAGTCTTGGAGCATATGTAATATTTATGTGAACGTAGAAGTTTCTCTTAAAGGTTGCATTTGGTTCATTCGAACGGAATAAGGTTAGAAAGAAATAATAATTCCTCCGTTGTTATTGTTTCATTATTAGGGATATTTTTAAAATATAAATTAATTTTATAAGGAACAGTAATCGCTGAAGTAAACATTGTTTATGTATGGTTCCATGATCTATGCAATCTAAATAAGCACCCTTTTAACAAGTAATAAAGATAGAATGAAAACGTAGATTACTACAAAGGAAAGATGTTGGTTTAATCCCTCTTTCTCTCCTTTCTTTTTTTTTTTTTTTTTTTTTCTGGTTTTTTTTTTGGGGTGGGGTGGGTGGTGGAAGGGGAAGGGTTGATATGATTTTGCGTTGTCTTTTTGTAAAATTCCTCACATAGAAGAGGATGATGGACCAAGCTGTATCTTTTAAATATTTAAATCATGAATCATGATATTATTTTGGCAAAATAAAAGGAAGGAAAAAAGAAGAAGAAGAAGAAGAAGAAGAAGTAGTAGTGTTGATATAGCTACAGCCTACAGCCTTACAGGTACGACTCTTTTCCTGATAAAATTGCTTTTTACTAAACTCGAGTTTATCTGTGCAGTCGAGCTTGATTTGACTTGTTCCTTCTATATAATTGGTTTGATCCAATTGTGGGTTAACTTTCGATTTAATTTGGTTTATCTCTTACCTCTTGATGTGCAGGTTAATTATTTGAGTTAGGTTTAATAATATAGCATTTTATAACACATCATCAAAATTATAATTTTCAACTGTAGATGCTGAGTCATTTGAGAAATCATTAATTTGTGTGGATCACAGGTGGTTTTATCCGGAAAAGAAATTTTTTCTTTTTCTAATTTTTAGATTATGAATTTTCAACCTTCTTCAAGTATGCGGAATTAGGGTTAGCAAATTCTAACAAAATATAGTAACAGGATTATGAACTCAACACTACCGGCAAAAGTTTATGGAGATAAATATAAAACCCACGTTACAAATGACTTAAAAGCATGATTAATAAATGTAATTATTTGTAATCTCTGTTCATTTTTAGATATTCTTAATAATAACACAAACTCATTAGGGAATAAGGTAAAGAAAGATAAATGTATCCAGTATACCAATCTTATATTTCTTTTTAACGTTGGACTTCCATTTTTTCTTTCTTTCTTTTCTTCTTTTTTTTTTTTTTTTTGGAATTTCATTTTTCACCGTATACCATATTAGGTTAATTATGAGATTTCTATTGCACGTCTCCACTTGGTCAAAATTAATTGTCTGAACTTGCACATTCCTTAGGGGTTTTTCTCGTCAATCATGCCCACCTAGTGGTACATCCAGAAATCAGTTATCAATCCTTTCTAGTAGTCTACAAAACGTCATTTTCAAATTGTGTTGATCCAGAAGATGAATGAATCCTACCAATTTCTCCTGATTTACTATAAATAATGTTGGGATAATATCACGGTTACTATTTGAACTCGGTGTCTTTTTTTCAATCTCCGATCAAATGCCAATTGTTAAATTTTGGTTATGAAATTTTAAGTTGTTAAATATAATACTTTATCGAATATTTGCTTGTTAAATTCTATAATTGAAGTTTAAAGATACTAAATTTTACAGTCGGATGGAACTTTCACCTATCAAATTTAAAAAGTGCAATTATAGATTATGTAACGCCTCGAAACTCAGGTAGCTATAGCTTACTACTGTCACGTAAAGGCTCAAGACCTATTACTATTTTCAAGCATATTAAATAAACAAACCACAAATCAAACTAATAGTAAAGGAATCTTCAAGTTATGACATAAGCAGCCTTATAAGTTTTGTCTTCCAACATCAATAAGGGTACCATAAACTATGGAGTCTATTATGCTTCTATGATTCAATTTATTTAATAAACATTAATAGAGTCTCACTTGCTCTTATTACAACATACTATAGAAACTTAGTCATAGTAACATTAGTTTACACTTCTAGTATAGAAATAATATAACATTACATATATAACTAACGAACCCTTCTATTACTCATTTAGTGGGTATAATCACCATTCTCTACATTTTACGTCAAGTCTTACCTTAGGTCCGTATAGTAGTCTTGATCTCTTACATTACTTGCATAAAAAAAAAAAAAAAAAAAAAAACAAGGTCCTCAAAGGATAAGTAAAATTGCGTAGTACAAAAGTTATGTAATCATACACGCATGAGAAAATCTTTTCAATATCATAAATTAATGCAAAACATGCTTTCAACAACCGGTTATTCTCTTTATTAAAGTCTAATATGTGACATAGTTTTACTGTTCCAAAACTTGAGATAACTTATGACTTTAAATCACATAAGTATGATATACAGTATATAAATTTAGTATTGAGTATTCCTCAGTATCTTAAAATCATTTACATCTTAAAATCTAACTGAATCAACTCGATAAGTAACTTCAATCAAGACAACTCCATTTACAAATCCTTAAGTGTAACCCTAAGATCACTTGTACTCCTAATCTTTTAAACTCTGCTAAACACGCTCAATACATTAAGCATTTAAGGTCACATATAATTATATTCATTTAATAACTAAACTAGCAAACATATTCATAGGCATATGACCTCATACCTGAACCAGTAGTCTTGTACAACACTTAATTCTCTAAATAACTCGTATCAACTCTAGAACCCGAGATTGTCAAACTTAAGTTATCTTGGTTCAATTCCTATCAAACTCTAACTTACTATTAGATGGTTTTATAAGTGTTTATTTAATTATTTAGGGTTAAATTCAATGTTAATATGGGTTAAAATCATGTTTTGGTTTGATGAAAATAAGTTTAGGGTTGAAAAATATATTCTTTAAGTGATTTTGATCAACTATCGTCAAGATGGTATTAAGAAATACCATTAGGACGGTTTTGCGAATAGAATCAAAACAAAGTTATGGTGGAGTGGCCCCGAATGTTAGGACAACTCTCCCTTGGAATAGTTAGGATGGTTTCAGGGCAACTATACGTTGATGTTTAGCTTCTTCAACAAACATCTAACCTAAAAGCATAAACGAACTTCCAATCTTTCAAAACTCATTTTCCACTTTCTTAATTCTTCTATAACACCAAGAAAATCCTTTCTAAATTATTATCTTTAAAAACTATCACTTATTGTATAAGAACCAAATCATTAAGGAAACTTACTTGTGACAATGAATCTCTTAAAAAATCATCTTTTTTCTTATTTTCTTCAAAAATTCATATAAGATAATTTTGTAATATCAATAATTCTCAGTTTAATCACATTACTCTACTCTTTCCCACTCGATTGACTGTTTTTAGGTAGAGAGCTTATGTTAAAATGATTACAATCATAAAGTTCAAAAGGAAAAACTAAGGAAAATGTAGCACTAACCTTCTTTCTCTAATTCTTCCCATAGTTAAAGGGCTAGAATTGTTTTGGTTTCCAGCAAAGTTACATTAGAGAAGGAGAGAGAAAAAAAATATATGTTTTATTTTATATAAATACCCCTTCCCTTAACCATTGTGTCTCCAATCTTTTCCATCACGAGTTTACCCTCATCTTTTCCATGAAATCTCCACTTTACCATTTTCTTTTATTATTATTATTATTATTCACTTTTTTAATAATCGTTTTATTATTATTCTTTTTCTTAATAATCGTTTTTCTTAGGTAATTTTTTTGTTATTATAGGTTAGCTAATAAACTCGATAACTAAAAGTTTGATTACGTATTACATTTAACCAATGTTATCAAATTTGGTTCGATGGTTGATTCAAACATATAAGAGGGTCAAATGTTATGGGGATAGAATCGGCCTCAATCGCGGTTCAATTGGGATTAGATAAAAGTTGAATTGGACCTGTTTTATGATTGGATAAGGTCAAATTAGATTAAATAGTAGGGTTTAATAATACTGCATTTAACAACTTCAAACTTGAAATATCTACCTAAATTCAACAAGATTAATGATATTTCATCAATTTCAAATAAGTTGGATCACTTGAATTTGGATTCAAGATACCACCATAGACAAACTTTATTTTATTTTGAAGCAATAGAACAAGAAGATCGATATAGCTGTAAGCGTGGTTATTATTGCCTGTAAGTGTAAGCCCTAGTGTAGTGAAAAGTGAAGTGTGATATGAGTATTGAAATGGTAAATAAAATGAATTTGGTATAAGATAGAAAATCAACTCTACGCAAAAACATGAGAAAAAAAATAAAAGATTTTTTTTTTATGGGTTGGAGGTGATTTTGATTAATAAAAATTTAAAAATATGCAATGGATGATTAAGCACTAGTTGGATAATAACTAAATTGCTTTGTAAAACTAAGTTTAACTTTCTTAATTGAACATTAACCAAGCACAACAACAACATCAACTAACTACTAGTTAGATGCCAATATAATACACCAATGGTGACTTCTAAGTGATAATGGATAAGGTAATAGAAACCATAAATGATTGTAAAATTCCATCTTGGTTGTAAGAGAAAAATGATAGTGATTTATTAGGCTAAAATAGTGAATGCTAAGTTAATACTAATTGGGAAAATTTTCAAAGAAATGGTTAAAAAGGACCATTAGTCATTTGTCGGCTTGACATTTGGGAAGGAATGTTGCAAATGGTATCATCGTTAAAGATATATCTATACAAAACTAAAATGGTTAGGGACCATCAATTCGGTTATTTTACTCTATATGTTGCACCTGGTGAAAATGGAATCTTTTAGCAACTTATGTATGAACATCAACATCATTAGATATAAGGGTTGGAAGTGTCATTAAAGGAAGGTTTGGCCAAGTTGTAGCTTCTAACAAACTTCTATGATGGTAAGGCTTTCTAGGAGATGAGAAATGAATGAGTCGGATCCCCACACTCAAAAAAGAGGAAGGGTCGAACTCCATTGTATGGTGATATGACGAGGATGTTGCATGCTTAGAAAAGTATAAAGAAGAAAGATTGTGATGCCTTAAGTGATAATAGAAGTGGATGGTAGAGATTGTAAGTGATTGTAAAAAACTACATGGATCATGGAAGAAAAGAAATAGCAATTTACAAATCTAAGATAATGAAAATCATTGAGCCAAATGGTTAAAAATGCCAATTAGTCATATATTGACTTTAACTATCTACTACTGATAGAATAAGGAGTTATACTGATTGGATGGAATAATTCATACTATTTGTCAGTGTTGTCAAATCTAGATTAATCTATATAGTTCAACTCGATTTGACTTGATCTAGCCATAAAAATTGTTATGTCTAATCATGATCTAATCCCCATTGAACTTGAGTTGAACTTTATTCCACCCCTTTAACTTTTAACTTTCTCATATGTTCAGGTCAATTATTCGAGTCAAATGTGACAACACTACTATTTACAAATTATAAACTCATAACTTAATTCCTCACATGGTTATTTTGGTCTATCCATATAATGGAATAGTGACATTATAACCTTAATTCATGATCCTAAGTAGCGTTCTATACATTTTGTAACTTTTCCCTCTAATTTCTTTGCCAATATAATTAAAAGATTGCTTATATTATAACAAAGTTGCTTCTCAATTCAACATGAAAACCTTCTCTTTTTGCAAAAATATGCTTTTTGAAACTAGAAAAGGCTAATTGGATACTTGACATAAATCTATCTTTAGTGACTCAACGAATGATTTATCTTGCCTCATTAGTCCAATTATAACCATTTTCCTTATCAAGCCAATGAATGGATCCACAATAGTATCATTCCAATGATTATATAAATATAAGGGAAAAATATATAAAATTCCCCTAAACTTTTATTTAGGTGTGTTTTAACCCCTTAAACTTTCAAAATGTGATTTTTAGTCTCTAAATTTTTAGAAACTAGCAAATAACCTTTATAACTGTTTTAAACTTTGATTTTGGTATTTTCAATCTAGGGGGTTATTTTGCTAATTTATGAAAGTTTAGGGACTAAAAACCATACTTTGAAGGTTTAGGAAGGCAACGCACACCTAAGCCAAAATTTAAAGAGGTTTTATGCAATTTTTCATAAATATAAAGTCTAATAATATATTATTGAAGCCTATAGTTTTGATTAATCTCTTATGCTCCACCTGTTGACTCAAATTTGAAGGTTTTATTATAATTTATTTAGTAGCGCATGTGGTTATCAAACCAAATGAGTGGAAAAAATGGGATGAGAGTTCCATGAAATACTCCTACTCTTATCATAACCTCTTAATTTAATAGTAGTTAATACCTAAGCTAAAATATAACTATTAATGTAAGCCTTGCGTAATCATTAGTATGAATCCTAATTTAAGTCTGAATATCTTAAATGATACTATGAGTCGATAATGTTAGAAACGATAAAATTTTTATTAAATTAAGAAACCAAATATAGTATCAATAGTAAAAATCTTAGAAAATTGATTGAAACCTAAATCACGTACAAAAACCCTAAATTCGATATACTTGTAAATACTTGAAATCAAACCCAAAAATTATAACTTTAAGCTTATAAAATGAATAAATATTACTTAATAGTAATATGATCGTAGTTGATTATAATTATTGATTAAATCATATAAATTTTTTAAATAAAACGTCAAAATAATTTGTAAAAATTATAATCGTAATGGATACCAATTAAATTGATAAATTTTCATAAAATTCCAAAATTAATTTATAAATGTTATTTTTATTATTTTTACATTTGGAAAAATTACATATAATTATTTTTATTTTCTTTTTGTTCCTTTTTCTTTCTTTTCTTCCTTCTAATTTTTTCCTTGTTGCCACATTACAACTGCAGTACACACAGTAGCCCACGTGAGTTTTTTTTTTTCCTCTTACAAGTGTTGAGAATTTGTGAGAAAAAAGTCAAATGTAATAACTCTTATGTTCCATCTTCATTAATGCATTGATTTGAGATTTGCTTTTACAAATTTATTTGCTTTTATTCCTCTTGCTAATTGCTACATTTGGAATCCTAGAAGTTTAAAACACTAAAAGCAAAAGTGAAAGAAGAGAAAAAGAAACAAAGCAATTTTATGTACACAAAAACCAAACAAGAAAAGCAAAGGGAAAAAAACTAAGAAGAAGAAGGAGAAGATTAATGAATTTTTTTTTTCAAATTATTAAAACAATTAGGTAAGTATTTATTTAATTTTTTTGTACATATATATCATATAATATGTATAAGTATACTAAGTATTTATTTATTTACTTGCATATGCATGAATAGATAAATATATATATATATGTATATAAATATGTATATACGAGTGAGTATATATATTATTATGTCTAATACACGGTATATGTATATAAGTACAAATAGTAATACATATAATATGTATTTTCCTACATATGTATTTTTGTATATATGTATGTGTGTGTATTATATATATATGTATATTTAGTATTTTATTATATAATATATGTAGGTATACACGTATAGTATATGTATATGTACTAAGTATTTCCTTTATATACATATATATAGTTTTTTTATTTAATTTTTTATGTACATATGTGTGATTATGTATATATATGTACTTATTATTTTGACTATATGAGGTAAATATATGTATATATACTTAGTATTTTCAAAGTATAAGAATTTTTGTATATTTGTATATATATGTATAGCTGGATATGTTGGATATGTAGGTATATATGTCTATTATTAATTATATTTTGTATTTTTGTACATATGTATATAGGTATAGTATAACTGTATGTGTACATAAGTATATAAAGTATAAATAAGTGTATATTATACTTATATATGATGTAAAAGTAAAGTTAGAATAATTTATTATATAAAGTATAGTACACGTATAAATGCATGTATATGAATAGTGACGTATACATAAAAATACGAGTATAATTAAATAGCATATACAAGATACTATAATATTAGTTTAATAAATAAAGTAAGTTAGTAAATATATATATACATAAATACCATAAATTTGGAGAAAAAAATTAATAATCAAGTAAATTAGAAAATTTGATAAAATATAATCATAAGTATTTATTTATATATATAATTATACCGTAAAATAGGAAAATTATGAAAAACGAACAAAAGTGATACGTAACACTTCCATATGCTATCGTGGACTATAAATTAATTAATTTTTGTAATTAATAATGATAATAAAATACTTAATTAATTAGAAAAATAATAAAGTAAAAAATTTGAATTAATAATTCTAAAATCTCGAAAATAAATAAAATAGGTAATTATGGTAAAATAGGCTTAAAATAAGAAAATTATCAATTATACGATATGAGTAATTATTAAATTGTAAATATACTAAGAAAAACTTAAATTGATATTTTATAGTTTTTTAAGTTAAAATAATAAATTTTATGATATTTTTATATTATAGTCAAAATTGTGAGTTATAATGTTTAAAATGGATCTCGCTACGAGAAAATGCGCTCAAAAGTAATAAAAATAAACTATAAGTTCATAAAGATCCGAACTAAATTGAAAAAGTTAAACGCGATTTAATAAAAAACTCGAATCGACAATTTTACGTAAATCAATGACTGAGTTAAGTAAACAGTATGAATTACAATACTAGTTTAGTTTTTAATTCTTAAACTTACTATTTCCTGTATTCCTTATTCTTAAGTGATCTTGACTTTGATCTTGAGTTGCTGTTAGACTACTACGACCGTTGAGTTGATAATGACTGATTAAGTTTTGCATAATAATTCCATACTTACTTGTGTATATAGTTAGTGAATATAAATTGTTATTAATAATTAAATGTCTTGTGAGATTGGATTATACTTGTATATGATACCGTTTATTGATAGTGAATTTACTTTAAAGTATAATAACGTATTGGTTGTTGCATAGTAAATTCGATAAAAATTGATTGTATGTGACCTTGTTGATCATTGAATAATAAAACCTAACATTATTCAACTTGAAAGAACTAAATCGAATCATGCATAATCTCACACTATATAATAAATTCTGGCAGTCACATCATATGAGGATAGTAAGAGACTATACTTGAGTTAATTATTTATTGTTATAGATTTCGTAAAGTGCACATATGTAACATAACTTTACCTTAGCCTGTGGGATCACTAGGCGTTGAAGGTGCCAACCGCCTAACTAAGAGTCGAGTCCATATGCTTCTGTTTAAGGGTGAGTGAAGGTGGGTTGCATGAACCTACTAACAATCATACATAAAACTTGATTTTGACAAAAACTAAAAATGGATATATTATTATATTTTGAATATGAAATGCGAAGTTTCATTATAATATAAATTATAATATGATATCCGAATCTAACTGTTGCCGATGTATCTCCAATTTTGACTTCAGAAGGCGTTAAATCTGAGTTGTATATAATACCTAGTCACCTACATATATTTGTATACTCACCTACATGTATTCGTATGGTATACTAATTGTTTATGTATTCATTTGGTTAAATTAATTGTTGTATAACTTATTTATTGTATGGTTGAGGAGATTACCTCACTAAATTAGTTAGCTTATACCTCTATAGTATACTTTCGCAGGCTGAGTTATTCGTAGAGTCGAGCCGTCGTATGCTCGAATTTAGTTATACATCAACGGGTTGATACGAGAAGAAGATGTGATATGAGTGTACTTATGATATTATATTTAGACTTAGAATCTTATTATGTAATATAATATGATAACAGTTTCTAATATGAGTTATTATCACCTTCTCATTTATAATTTTTATATATGTGTGTGTTATTTATAATTAACTAGTTTATTATTATCGTCATGAAATGATATTATTTATACTTGACTAACTCAAAATTGTTAGTTGTAGTAGTAGTCTTAGTTTTGTATATTACATAAGAAATTGTCGATTGAAAGAGAAATCAATTTACAGTTTTTTGTATGATATACAGTAACTGTCGCAATCAGTCCCTTTCTCATCGTGACAACTAAACCTTCCTTAACACTTGATTTGAAAGTTTTTAACTAGCGTTGATTTAACATTTACCATATTGACTTACAAACTCTTAACTAATTCTCTCCGTTTGGGACTTTACTTACTTAAGATTTCACGTACTCTCTTCCACAAACATATGGCATTTTTTTCACACCTTACCATATGTCCAAGTTTTCGTCATTTTTGGTGTGTAATATGATTCATTTTATCACCCTCTAAGACCAATAAGAATTCAAAGATTCCAAAGACTTATATAAATCTAAAAATTCTAGATCAGGCGGATACAATTTGACTAGTTTTTGCTTACTTGTCCTTGTATCATGCACTTAGTGGCAAGGGATTGACCGATGGTATTTGCATCACTTTAACCCGAAAGTAGTTAAAGGTCAAGCTAATATTGTGACTAACGAGCCTTTTTAATAATTTGACCAAAAAGTGTAACTTGATATTTACGACACAAGCGTTATAAACTATAGTTAATTCTCTTCATTTGAGACTTTATGTACCGAGGATATTACACTTATGTTTGATGAGACGAAATTATCTAGACAATGGACATAAAGAGTTTGGAAGGCCATTGTCTCCTTAAAATCATTTTTTTTTTTTTTTATAGAGAACATTGAAAATAAAAACCTGTCTTAGAGATAAGGAATGTCTATTCCTAAGGATTTGTTAAGGAAATAATGAAGAATTTTTCCTTATGGAATTCATTCGAAGCAATAAATGTTTCTTACACCAACAATCAACTTACTTCACCAAATTTTAGTTAGATGGACAACATTTAAAAGAATAAACTAATAATATACTCTCTCTCTCTATCTATTCATCCATCCATACATCTAATCCTCTGCCATTCTAGTAATTTAACAACCTGTTTGTGCCTCTTTCTACTCAACACTTGGAGGATTTTTGTCTCATGGAATAGCTACTCATGGTAAGTAAACGTTGTCTAAATTCTTTTATAGTTGTTAAAATCGCGATTTTATTATTGTTTTGAACTTGTCAAATTAGTAAAATCATACAAAATCAGTAAAATCGTATATCACATATATAATTCTATCAAGAATCTGAAATTAAATAATTTTACATCCATTTTAAATTCTTAATTAAGAAAAATATCATAAACTCAAAATATATTCTATTTGCAATTTTAATAATTATAGACCCTTTTTATGGATAGAGGAGAGAATAACAATTTCATTCCCTTTATTTGAAGATGTCATAAATAGACACAATAAATACTTTGTTATGGAGAATATTATCATTAAAATAATCCCCATAATTATTCTTGGTTGGAAATTGCCTACTTTATATTAAGCTAAACTCGTTTTATTAGTCATGTTTGGAAGCTTAATGAGAAGCATGAACTGGGGGCTTGTAAAATATTCAGCTCAATGCAGCAATAAGCAAGGTTGTTTCATCTAACTATTTATTAGCACTTAGGGATTGAATCAATGGAAATGATTTAAAACCCTAATGTCATGTTTAGTATATATGAATAGATTATAATTGAATTATAATTCTGGTTTTAAGGAGGAATTCAATTCCGTTTTCTTTCTATATTTATTATTATTAATTAAATTATTTATTTAACCTTCAATTTAATTATAACATTCAATAATTAATTATTTTTTTACAATTATTATATACACATTTAATTTTATTCAATTCTATACATATTTCCAAACATAAAAAAAAAAAAGAATTATCATTTTACTCCTTATTTTTTTTCAATTTATTTCATTTCATTCCAAATTATTTCTGTCTACGAAACACAACATAATATTGATTTCTAACCACCCCATTCAAGAATTCCTCTGAAAAGTAAACAGTGATGTTTCCATTTCTTGTTGACATTAATGATAAGAGCTAGTACCCAATACAACCTCTAGAGATAAATTAATTGATGTTCGTAGATCTTAAATTATAATAAACGTTTGGAAATTCTTTCTTGCAACAGAAAAAACCCTTGTTTCACGGTATTTTTCTATATATCGAAGTTCCATTTTTTCTTCCTAATAGATATGTATCAAGAACTGAGAGAAAACTTGTTTAAGAGGATTATTGCCATTGTGCATCATTGAATGATTAAAATATAAAAGAATGAAGAAATATGGTTCCGTTTTGATGTTAAAATAATAAAAGTATTCAACTTATTCACATAACATTAAAGAAAAGGAAAAATTCACTTTACATGCTTTTTTTTTTTTTTTCACCTATCAAGCACTTATATTTTTGTTTTTCGCACTTTGTATACTTATGTTTTATAAATCAATCAACGGGAGAGCTAACATTTCTTCTTTAGCATCCTTTTTTTTTTTTTTTTTACCACGTACATAACATTAAAGAAAAGGAAAAATTCACTTAACATTGTTTTTTTTTTTTTTTTCCACCTATCACTTTGCATACCTCTATTTTCGGTTATGGCAATTTGTATAGTTATGTTTTCTCAATCAACGGCAGAGCTAACATTTCTTCTTTAGCGTTCTTGTTGTTATCATATATACAAATACATATTTTAACTGTCTAGATTTTTTTTATTAATTTATATTTTGTTGTAAAGATCTTTTGTAATTTTTCGTACTACTCGTTTTCTAGATATAATAGTAATGATATTAGATTCATCATGATTGTATAATGTCACAAATTAAATCTATAGTCATGTAACAAGTATATATATAAATAAAGCCTTTGTTTTGTGTGGGAGCTTTTATGATTCTATCGTCAATTTTAATGGGATCGATCCAATTCTCGTACATAAAAAAGAGTTCTTACTTCTATGTTTTTTTCTCCCAATAATAGTACATGTTACAACCTAGCGGAATGATAAGTCGAATTACTCTTAAGCTATTCGAGTTCGGTTTAATATTTACTCGAGTTCGATTTGAGAACAATTGAGTCAAGCTCGAACTCGAGCCTTATAGTGTTTAACTCAATTAGTTCGCGAACTTAATCAAAATCGAGTCAAATATAAATTCTAATTAAATTTCAATATTAATATTATTATTATTATAATTAAAATAAAAAATATTTTTTAAATGAATCAAAACTCAAACAAACCTAATCAAATGAAGCTAAAATTTATCGAGTGTTATTTCAAATCGAGCTTGATCTCAAGTTTAAAATCTTAAGCTCATCCGCGCTAGAACTGAAACTCCATACTTCAACTCGTTTAGAATCCTAATTCATCCCGTTGGAAAAACGTCGGCTGAATCCTCAGCAAAAGAACATGGAATTTCGAACATCCACATGCAAACTTGGCAGCTCGGGCACCGTAGTACTACTGCTAGCAGATGTTAACCCTTTGGAAGACGAGTCCGACGACATCTCATCAAAGTTGACGAATTTGCTCATTTGGACGGCAGCTAGGTGAGCACACCGTACCGGAGCAACTGCAAGCAAAATCACAAATGAAAAATGAGGGGCCGAGCATTTTACCAACAGATAAAGACATAAATGATTTCTATTATATCACCTTTTATCCATGTCATCAAATCTGATCTGACCAGTTAAACCGGATATATAAGAGAATTAAAGTTAAAAGAGATAAAATTATATTCAAGCGTGATTTAATTAAGATTGAACTAAATTGATCTTATGATCGTATCAAGTTCAATCGAATTAAACCATCGTAAGAATCAACACAAGTTTAACAATATTTTTTTTTTATGGGTTTCTGACTTTATTAAAACTGTTTAAAACCTTTATTTGGAATGTTTTCTAAACGTTAATAACTTATTCGAACCCATTTAAAATTGACTTAGATGATTGTATTTAATATATCCTCAAATTTCAAACAATAATGTTTTGGATTAACATGCAATGCATCCACGAGTACCTAAAGAGATGGCCGAGGTGCTTCTCTGGTACCTACAAAATAAATCATGAAATGAAGATTTTAGGACAAAAATTGGTTAACAAATTGCACGTATAAAGCTCTAAAATTGTTGCTAAGTTAATTTTGGTATTGATTCACTATAGTTTAATTAACATTATGGTAGCCTTTGGATGCTAAGATTGGATAGGATAAAGAAGATTGGACAATATAAGAGTAAAATAATATTATATCATATTTAGTTTGTATAATATCATATATGGATTTTTGTGATGTCTTTCGTTTGATATACACAAATATTGGACTCAATATTGTGTTTTGATATTTATACCCTCGATTAGATTTAGATAAAGATCGGTTTTGAACCGTAAATCATCTCGACCCGTAGAAGGCTGGGTTGAATCGCCCCTCCAAACCACCAGAGGCTTAAGAGCTCAGGTGGTTCAAAAAGACGGAACCGGCTGAACCGACGAGTCACAAACCACTAGGCCAACTTACCATTGAATCGATGAGTCGGTATGGCCAATTTAATCCCTTAAAGAAAGAGAAAAAGAAAGAGAAAAGGGAGGCCATCGAGTCGAAAAGAATAATTGGATAATATCTCGTAAGTCATTATATATCAAAGCTACTTTATTTGTGACGGTGAATACTAATTTTTTAAAAAATAATATCATCAAACTAATGATAAATAACTAATTATAGGTTAATTATATATTAAAGATTGATGAACAATTCAGTTTCACTTAATTTAAGTTTTTTTTATAGAACTTGTAAAATGTTAAAGACTTAAATATGATGAAAAAATAAAATTCGAGGGAAAAAATAAAAAAGTTAGAATCACATTAAGTCGGAAATTAATAAAAAAAATTAAAAATTATTAATGAATTAGTATACTTAAAAAAAGATATTATATTATTAGAAATTATTAATGTATATTAATAAAATATTAAATATTAAAAAAAAACTTGTTCAAGGGTTAAACTGACCCGGAACCGTCTCTCTACGAGTTGGTTATAGTTCAATCGTAGCCAACTCAACCCTTGATATAATCTAATAATTATTTGATTACATTTTTATATTATTTAAAAAGTATAAATTTTAAACATTTTCTAATATTTATATTCTCAATATTGTCTAATATTTTACTTAATCACAATAATATGCTTGTTTTTATCTAGTGAAGTCAATTTTTATACCCTATTTTAAAAAAGACAAATTTTAAACATTTTATTAAGTTGTTTAGACCTTTTTTTTGTTCAGTAATTAAGCTCAAATTATCAACTAAATATCAAACAAAACATTTTATCTAGTTCAATCCCATAAATTTTACACAACCCTATATGATTAAATGCCATCAATAGGCCTGATAAAAGTACAATTTAAGATTTGGTAATGCAAAATCAATAAACAGGAGAGCATAAGGCCGAAAACCGATCGAAATCAAGAGAGTATAGATGGGGGGATCTAAGCCAGTGAGTTAGCACGGGATTATGTGGCAGTCTATCGTTACAATGGAAGACAGAAGGGAATTACTTACACATAAGATAAGGAGTGAACAAGCTCTTCTACTTTATCTGTTGTAAAACCGACCTCATCATACAGGACATGGTAATGAGTTGGACGTGTTGTTCCCTATTAGATGCACCACACTATCTTAAGCTTACGTTATAAATCCAAATTCAATATGGTATTAGAACCCGATACGAAATATTTGATTTCTTATATTGTCTTTTCACTTAGGGTTGTTAATTAATAAATATAAAACAAAAAATTTTACGATATGATAATTTTAAAAATTTTAGATTATTATCGTTCAAAATAACCATACAGTATATGATTACTTTTGAATTCAATAAATCACCTTCGTTTACAGTAAAATAACGTTACGAAGCTGTAAACAGTTTCAGATAAAACACTATCGATACTGTTAGCAACCGTATTGAGCTAAGTGTTATAAAAAGGAATACAAACTCAAACAATTCCATTGAAAGTTAGACACGGTTAAGAGTTCTTACAATTATCCCAGTATGAGCAACCGTGTAAAAATCATTGCCTCTTGGATGCCCCCACATGGTTGCGGATAACAGTTCCTAAACCAAGAAGAAAGAACCAACATGACAAACATGCATCTAAACGTGCCAATGGTGGTGTTAATAAACTTGCAGAGTTTCGCTTACCGGCTGGAACATTATCAGCAGAATTAACCTGGAAGAACCTCGTATTGTGCCTCTTCTGTGCAATAATCACCACGAATTTCGGATTCCGATTTTCGTCGAGAAATCTGCAAGCCTGTAGAGAAAATTTCTTATGGTTTTCATCTCCCGTATCTTACACGTACGATTGATAGAAAGAAGCAGCTGTGAATTTTCAAAACCTGAATGATTTGATCCAGTTCAACATTTAAAACCTGGTTGAACAGCGATTCGCTCACTCCATCCCTACGAGAGGAGAGAGCATCAGCAAGACAACATTTGAGATCTTAAGAAGTAGTAAACAATCTAACCGGATTGGATGAAGAAAATCGGACAAAACAAGTGTAAAGAGGATAGGACGGTACAATTTATTATATTATGTTTTATTTATACAAGGCATTGATATAAAATTTATATTAAAAATTAATTATTTATATTATAAAATAAATAATTTTTTCTTATAATATTTAATAAAAATAATATTTATTAACTCAAAATTGTCATAAATAGAGATATTTTTTAGAATATAAAATATTTTTGTTTTTGTCTAATGAATTTCATGCTTTTATCATGCTATAAATGGGATAAAATTTAATCTTTTTATCTGGTCCATCAACTCAATTTATTGGTAAATTTCAATTGTTGATATCTCCCCCATGAATGAAGGTAAGGTGATTCTGCTAAAACATTTGATATATAAAATTAAGTTTTTAGATTAGAATAAATGTTATGCTAACGTTAATAGAAATCGGTCTACAATCTGTTAATATTATGTACCTGAAAATGATGATCTGCTCGGGTTTCCTTTGACTTGAAGATGTATAAAATTCTAACAAAAGCTCCCTGCAATCATCATAGTGCTACAAATATAAGCACCCCTTCTTTAGCGAGAAAAAAAAAAAAACCAACCTCATAATTCCACCATCCTTAATCCTCCCATATTTTGATTCTCTATATGGCATGAACAGAGAAGCAATCATTTGAGCTTTGGGTGATTGAGCGCAAACGGAGGCTCAGTAACGAGATATTAATGGCCATTGCCGAGAACCAACAACCTTATCAAAAGTAAACAGAGAGTATTCTCAAAGCGTGCCTTTCCCTCTCTGTAACTTTTCAAAAGTACGCACTTACCTTCTAAACTATCTCTAAAACATACTTAAATTAGTTGCTGTTTATTGGCATTTTAACGAGTTCAGGGGATTTATCTGCATTTTACTGATAGTTCTGTGATTTCGTTTTTAATCGGTTACTGTGTATTGGCATTTAGTACCGCGGCGATAGAGGGCACATCGTGGCCGACCGAACCATGATTGACATCCATTCCAAGAATCATGGTCGGCCGCCGGGTAGCTATTGACATGGAAGGAGAATACTCAATTGCTAGCATAGAATTCAAACCACCAAGCTGCAGAAGCAAAAGGCTGTGGATAAGTAAGAAGTAAGAATTCAATTAAAATGATCCTCCAAAACATCGTTATGATCTCATTCACCTTGGCATTTATTTTGAGTGGGACATTAGTGAGATATTGATCATCGACTTTGGTTGGTGCAATGCATTGGGTGACGATTCCATACTGCGCAAGAACTTTCAGCTTCCAAGGTCCTTTGGAAAAGAGATCATCTTGAGAAAATCAAGTTCAAGTATTCATTCAATGGACAAATAGACAAAAAAGAAGGAATTCCAGCCTAAACCAACCATAAATTTCCGAATTCTTCCTGTCTGGAAGAAGGCATAATAGAAAATTTGGCGCATGATCACCATATTTTTCCCTGAGCCTCTCAAGCACCCTTTGTATCCTAACTTGAGGCAGTGCGCACCTATAACGAGGTTCCTCTTCCACCACTGCACCCGGCGGTTCGATGGCCTAAAAGGGACTGATACGATTAGCAAATGAACACTTACATAGACTTGAAGATGCAAGGTTGTGTCTATAGATATCTCATAATTCCTTTCATTTCTGCGCATTTCATCAAGTTATTGATGAGGTAGCGCATGTCTCAGCGGGCTGAGAAGTTAACAACTGATCAACGTCTGATCTTTGCTGGATTCACTAATGTGAAGGAAATCTTATGAGGAAATCAGAGACCTATATAACTTTCTTCCGAAGACACGGATTACCTTGTTATTGAAATTCCAACGCCCATTACGAGGTAAAAAATCCACCCCCTTGCCCACTTTCAACTACAAAACATAAAAGTATTAAAAAAAATATTTTATTAGTTGAAGAAAACAATGAAATGTCCCTTGTGTTAATAGAAAAGGGGATGAACATGTACCTTCGGAGCAGGCAAGATACGGCCTTCCACCTGTGTAAACTGAGAGCTGATGGAAATACCCACCATGCGCAAGATTGGATCATCATTGTAATTACTAGCAATCAAACCCTGTTAGGAGAATCAAGCAGAAAATGGTACGACGAATATGCCCTAATCTGAGTTCGGTTGGTATATAATCTCCCCCTTATATATATATGGAAAAACCTACTTCTTTCAAAGCTCTCATCCTTTCTTCAGGCTTCTGCCACGACTTCTCAACTAGTGAAGCTCTTTGTTGGCTGGACAAAGCCTTGGTGTACCTTTGCAAAGATACTAGTGAGAAAAGCTGCAATTTCCCACAGGGAAAAAAGAAATAAATTGAAAGTGTAAAAAATAAAAAAAAATAAAAAAAACAAAGAAAGGAGGCGAATATGACCAACCTCTATGGGAAAGTACGTGGGGCGTTTCGGTTTCCTGACATTGATACATGGAAACTCTGCTGAATTACGCAATGGAATACCACGATATTCGACAAAATAGTCATACACGGTTATCTCAAAAGTTGCTGCTTCAACATTTTTCCCACTTCCATTCTTTTGTTTCATTGAAAACCTACAAGCAGAATCGATTGCAAAATATGTACCTCAAAGAGACTGCTATTCCTGATTTGTCTGGAAAAATCACTAGTAAGAGATAGAGGAGGGGGCTCACGATTGGTCTTTGCAAGGTTGGTCACTAAGGCCAGTGATTTTATACTCTCGATTGGTAGTTTCAACTTTTGTCCTCAAACTTTTTAATGCCTTCTTGGCCTACCATAAAGAACATATAACTTAACCAATCACCAAAAAGTTGACACTTAGGAGGATATAGTTTGAATCAGAGAAGCTGCAAGCACCTTACTCCAATCGATCTCGCGTGGATCTTTGACGTTTTGGTTCATCAAAAGGAAAGCAAGCACAGGACCGGGCTTAACAATCATCGTAGTTGATACATCTGCGTTAAAATCCATACTTGTATTGAGGATCAAAACAGTGACAACATAAAGTTGTAATCATTGAGAAATCCTTCGAACTACCCATGTTTAAAGATAAGCCCCCTTGAGTAGCTTGGAAACTCGAACTAAAACCCGGGCATCCTAGCACACCACCTCCTACATCGACGAAATTTTTGGGGTGGTTTTGAAAGAATGATTGTCTAACAAGGAGGCAACCCCTGCAAAGCAACCCCAACAATGCAACCATTAAAAAAAAAAAACATAAAAACAAATACCAGAAGGAACCAACGAACAGTGGCTTTACCGTCTTGCTGCATTTTGTCTTAGAATGACGTCAAGAACCCTCGCTGCATCTTGAAAACCGTCGCTTTCCTGGCCTAGTAATGCCGCTGCGATCGAATGCAAGGGAATCATTGCTGCAAAGCTTATTTCCACATTGATTGTCTTAGATCCATACGGTCGCTTCAACCTCTTCCTGTCTCTTGGGAAACTACCATTATCCGTAACTCTTAAGGACATAACAGAAAACAAATTGTACAAATCAAACTCCGTGAAATCAAAAGCTCACATTTGGATTCTAATCTCTTACCTAAAAGTTGATGAATCATCTAGAAAGACAGTGAAATCGAGTTTCTTTTTTGGTAAGGAACCGAGTGTAAATAAACTCTTTTTTCCTTCATAAGCAAAGGTTCTTCCTGCCAAGTCCGCAGCATAAGTCGCTTGAACTTTGTCTATGACCTTCCATCCAATCCCTTTCTCATCAACCGGACTTCCATCTTCATATGAAAATGCTAGCTGATCGGGACCAAGTAAAATAATAAGAGAAGAATAGCATCGTTGTCGTAAGACAGATCGCTATAGAAGTTTAAGGCAAAAAGGGTAGTACACTATATTGGTAAAAATGTCCTTCAATCCTGGCCATCGAAACTTTGAAGTGGTTTGTTAGAAGTTGAATCTTTTGCCCTTTAGTTCCAAGACTCTTCCTTGCCATTGGAACGCGCTGGATGGCTCTCGAAGGGTTGGATGGTGGAGAAGGCAACCCTGTTGCTCTGTCACCTCCCATTTTTCAACAAGCTCTTCAAAATAGAAACTATCCTGAAGCACGACATACATAGCGAGGTTGAAAATAAGAAATTCATGCACGATCGACGAGAGACTGCTGAGCATGTACTAACATCATGCAATGACAACGATAGCAAGTTCTTTTTGAATATTATTATGAAACGCTCGTTGTATTTCAAAGTTTTATGATCAATGAAATATATTCTCGAAGGAAGTTTTTCGATCTTGCTGGATCATCCTATATTGCAGAATAGAGCATTTGCTCTCTGCATAGATTAGACAGACAGGGCATTCCAATCCATTTCAATATCTACCTTACATCCATCAATCCAAAAGGGATTCAATGTAGGCTTTGATGAGATCTTGATCACCTTTTGGTAATAAAAGGAAGGTTAACTTGGAAAAATCTCATGAAAACAACAACAATAACAAAACATACCTACATACATACATTCATATATACATACATACATGTATATATATATATATATATATGTGTGTGTGTGTATTTATGGGTAGTTGGCGGCCGCTTGCTCATTTAAATAATCATTTGTATGATAAAATTTTTTCATATTTTTACATATAGTAAACTTATTATACATATAATTTATCATATATATAAAAATATGAAATATTTTTATTATGCATAGATATATATATATATATATATATATATTGAACATTTGAATTTCATTATAAAGAACAAGTAATTATGTTGATTGATTTTATCGAAGCAATAGGCGCATTCACGTGGCAAAACTAGCCTGCAAAAATTTTCTTCTTATTCTGCTTCAATTGTAATTATATTTGTAACACATTATATTTATTTTTCATATTTTAGTTTAAAATAGATTACACAAGTTTATTATCTAGTTGTACACTTTATAATGACAAATATATTTAAATGTATTTGATTTAGACAAACAAAATTAGTTCTTCAATTTCAAGTAAGAACATCTTTTTTCCCTCTCCAGTATGTTCATAAGAATCACATTATTACATAAGAATATATAATTATGAATATACAACATATATAATATATGTTTTTTTACTAGGATGGATATGATGGAAGGAACCATAACACGCTTTATCTTATTAGTACAGCACAACATACGTAATTTTTATTATTAAAACTTAATGAATTTTCTTTTTTTAACCAAAAAAGCTTAATAAAGTTTTAAGTGTATCGTCTAGAAACCTTTATGTTTATATATCCAAAATTTTATAAAGTCCAATAATTTTTAGGTGTATCATTTAGGTTCTTTCTATTTATGTTATCGCATAATTATAATGAATACAAATAAAGAAGGAACTTGGTTGGTGTAATAACGCAAACAGTTTTGTTACAAAATTAAGGACTCAAATGACTTACTTGCGATATAAATGATTTGACTGACTTCGTATAAAGGATTCCGTGGCTGGTTTTTCATATTATGAATGAATAAGAATTCGCAAACACATAAATACATACATACATCCATAAAATACGCAATCATATTATTACAAAAAAAAATTAATATACATAATTTTTACCTGTGGATGGATATGATAGAGTGCACTAAGTGATGCTTTACCTTATTGATTCAGCATATTCCCAAAATTTAGAACCAAAAAACTTACCTCACATTCTTTTTGAACTATTTTATAACTTGTACAATCTAAATAATACCATATAGAGTTTGTTAAAAAAGTCGCTAGAAATCCTTGGTGCTTAAATCAAAAGTCAATCAAATCAATTATATTGTATTTAAGTCATTGGAGTCCCTGATTTTACAACAAAACTCAATTAAATCTTTTATGTTTGCATTATTACACCAACTAAATCCCTTTTTTAGTATTAAATATAACTTTAACGAATACATTATATGATAACATTAAAAAAAAAAAAAAAGCGTTTAATTCCAAGACATTAGCGAATTTTGTGGGCATCAAACAAGTCTTTTGTTTAACAAAGTAAAAAACACAAAACAAACATCTTAGGACAAATTGAACTCACTCCATATCATTCGGGGAGCAGAATTCGTGACTTTTCCCAAATGTAGTGAATCTCTGAAGCAGTTCTCAGACTAAAATCAACAACCAAGTACTAGATGGACCAGTTGAAAAAATATAATGGAAGAAGTAAAATAGAAACAGTTTCTTTGACTGATCAGGTGGGGAAGTTTTTACTAGGTGTCAATGTGTTTAGTTTCTCCCTTTGCTCTAACCTAAGCAAATTTGCCTAACATCCTCAAATCTTCATCTCTAAAAAAAAAAAAAAAAAAACAGTTTCATGATTGAAAACAAGAACATAACTTGAAAGATCTTCAAATACACTATCAGCTAGCCTAAGTTAGAAACCGCAGGCAGAATACTCAGCAGAAGAACATCGAACTGCAAACGCGATCGTGCAACTTTGGCAGCTCTGGTATTGGGATACTGCCAGAAGATGTTGCTCCTCCATGGCTGGATGATGTTTCCAACATCTCGTCAAACTTGATGAATTGTAATACTTGAGCAGCAGCCAGATGAGCATAGCATATTGGAGCAACTGAAGTGTAAACAAAAAGAACCAAGTTAAGTAAACCACGTGAGGAAACATTAAACAAATGGTCTGATTGGAACTAAAATAAACAGGATAATAAGGGATCGAGCTCGAATAAGTCATCTTCTGTTTGTCTGAGAAAATAATCTCACTTATAGCGCTTACAAGATTAAATTTTAGAAAATCTTTATTCGGGAATTAGATACTTGACAGATTAGTTGGAGTATGGAACAAATTTGAGCAGGTGTGTTCATATGTCCTGCTGATCGAAGGAAATTTTCAGAAAGCATTAAACTGCAGTTATTACCTACAGAAATAGCTGTGGTGCTCCTCTGGTACCTGCAAATTAAGTAAAGGAAAGAGGATTTAGAACAAACCCCAGCTAAAATATCGCATACAAACTCAAGGGCTCTGTTACTTTGATAATTACTCTACTCGCCCTTAATTCACTTTAGCAATGCCACTAACAATAGCCCGACAAAAATAAAGCGGCTTAAGAGTTGCCACCATTGCAACATCCTGGGAGATGAGTCATATATGAGAATGAAACTAATAAAAAGAGAAGTCCATAGTGAAATGCTTACACATAAGATAAGGAGTGAACAAGCTCTTGTAGGTCATCTGCTGAAAAACCAATCTCATCGAAGAGTACATGGTAATGAGTTGGGCGTGTTGTTCCCTAGAAAATACACACGATATCAGAGCAATTATCCTGAATTATCATTTTTGATTAGCCGCACTACACCGTTTAATTGGTGAAAGCAATTAATTAGAAGTTGACAGATGAAATTTCTTACAATCATCCCAGCATGAGCACACATGTAGAAGTCATTGCCTTTTGGATGTCCGACGTGGTTGTCAATTACAGTTCCTGTGGAAGAAACAAAGATCACAAACGCAAATAAAATACTAATGCTAATACGAGAACAATTTGCAGAAAGTTTGATTACCTGGTGGAACATTATCGGGAGACTGAAGCTGAAAGAATTTTGTATGGTGATTTTTCTGTGCAATAATCACCACAAACTTTGGAAACCATTGGTCATCAAGGAAACGGCATGCCTGCAGGAAAAAAATGCGTTAGAGCTTCTTGTGATGCCGGTGCATAACATTGATAGAAAGAAGCAGCTGGAAGTAGTAAGGCAAAAACCTGAATGATCTGATCGAGTTCAACATTCAAAACTTGGTTAAACTGTGATTCACTCACACCATCCCTACAAAGAAGATGGCATACCTAGCAAATTAATAAAAGCTGTGATATCTGATCGGAGCAAAGAGAACATATGGCCAAAGGAAAAGACCATTTAGAGGACGCTCTCACATTTAGGAAGCACAGAGGTTTCAGCAACAGCAGAAGCAAATGTATTAATATAGCCCTACCTGAAAATGATAACCTGTTCGGGTTTCCTCTGATTAGAGGAACGATAAAAGTCCACCAAAAGCTCCCTAGGAGACAAAGCCAACATAAGTTTATAAATTTAAGTGCAAAGGGAAATTGCGGCTGTGCAAGAATTCGGGAAAAAAAAAAAAAAATTCATAAATAAGACAAATAATAACACCTCCAACCTGATAATTCCATCATCCTGTTTCTCAGTATCAGATTTTACAGATGGTTTGAATAGAGAAGCAATCATTTCAACTTTGGGAGACTGAGTACGCACGGAGGCTCTATAACAAGATATCAATGGCCATTGGCGTGATCCAACCACCTAATGCAGATAAATATTAAGATATAAGTATGACAAATGTGAACTGAGAAGAGAAAAAAAATATATATGAATCATGTGATGCATTGTTTTGATAGAAAAAAGATTGTAATACCGCTGCCACTGAGGGCACATCAGAACGGCCTGGAGAACCATGACTAACATCCATTCCAAGAATAAGGGTTGGCCGCTTTGAAATCAATGGCATGGAAGGAGAATGTTCCACGGCCAGAATAGAATTGAGACCACCAAGCTGGAAAACAAAAAAAAAAAAAAAAAAAAAAAACAGTTGATTAGTAGTAGAATTCCGATTGAATAGATCTTGATTGACATTCATGAGATTAATTCATTTACCTTGGCATTTATCTTCAGGAGGACATTGGTCATATATTGGTCATTGATTTTAGTTGGTGCGATGCATTGTGTGACTATACCAAACTCGGAAAGGTTTTTATGCTTCCAAGGACCTTGAACCAACAAAATTCATTAAGGAAATCAAATTCAATGATCCCAAGATGAGCAAAGCTACAAGTAAAAAAAAAAAAGGAACCTAAGCATAAACGAACCATATATGTCTGAATTCTTCCTTTCTGGAAGAATGCACAACAGAAACAATGGCGGCCCCTGGGCATATCTCTGCTTGATCCTTTCAAACATCTTCTCCACCCTTACGTGAGCTGGTGCACGCCTTAATCTAGGATCCTCTTCAAATATCTCATCTGGAGCATCAATAGGCTACAAGGAGACAAAAACAAAAAGTTACTGGTCAGTGAATTAAAATGACATGGACCAAAAGAATACATAAAGCACTGCCTACAGAGTCTCACCAATCCTTTTGCCCCCGCACAGTTCCTCATGGTTCTAGTAAGATGGTTCACATCGCAGCGAGCTGAGAAGATGACCACTGACCAGCGCTCAATCTTTGTGGGAGTGACTAACGTCTGCAGAAATTGATTCGAATTTTACAAGGTGATCAAGCGATCTTCTATGCAGATATAAAGCTCAAATAGGAAAATTAATCACCCTGTTGTTGAAATTCCAGCGTCCATTTCTCGGAAAAAGATCTGCACCATTGCCCACTTTCAACTGCAAAACATTTATATTAATACAAAGAAAGGAATCTAAAGCTACCCAGGAGAATAACATTATGTATATGACATAAAGGAATCAGCAACCATTTATTGTGATTGGCAAAGAGATAACGGTTACCTTTGGAGTAGGCAAGACACGGCCATCCACCTGTGTAAATTGAGAGCTAATAGATATACCAGCTGCACGCAAAATAGGATCGTCGTTGTACTTGCTAGCCACCAAAGCCTGTCAATAGTAACAATCAAAAAACTGCTAAAAACTATATCGCTCATATAAGCTTCAAGGGCAATAAAATCACCATCCTATATATCGAAAAACATACATCTTCCAAAGCAGTCATCCTTTCTCTAGGCTTCTGGCGTGATTTCTCAACTAGTGCAGCTCTTTGCAGGCTGTTCAAAGCTTTGGTGTACCTTTGCAAAGAAACCAATGAACATAGCTGCAATTTTCAAAACCGAAAATGAAACAAAAGCAGAATTAGGACTTCCACCTGACTCCAAAGAGGCAAAAAGAAAATACAACTCGAGAAAGGAGTGCAAACTCTCCCACCTCTATAGGGAAGTATGTCGGACGTTTGGGTTTCCCAACATTGATACATGGAAACTCGCCTGAATATTGCAGTGGCAAACGTCGATGATTGACAAAATAATCACACACTGTCAGCTCTATAGTTGCTGCTTCACCATCACCGCCTCCACCCCTTTGTTTCATTGAAAACCTTAAAAGATAACGGTCATAAAACATATGCCTCAAAAGAGAATGCTGCTCCTAAGTAATCCAGGAGTCACTGGTAAGAGATGGGGGAGAGACAGCTCACAATTGATCTCCGCAAGCTTTCTCACTAAGGCCAGTAATTTTATACTCCTGATTGGTAGTTTCAATCTTTACCCTCAAACTTTTCAGCGACTTCTTGGCCTGGTTTGAAGCACATACAAAGCTATCCAATTACCGAATTTCACCATATGAAATTAAGTCAAGAGCAAACAATTCTATAACCTACATTTACCTTGTTCCAATCAATCTCGCGTGGATGTCTAACACCTTGATTCGACAAAAGGAAATCAACCACAGGACCTGGCTTTACTATCATCGTGGTTGATACATCTATGCAAATACAGGGTTGGGGTAACCATCAAAACAGCTATGAAAGAAAGTTATGAAACCGAGATGAGTCCATAAAATTACCCATATTCAAAGACAACCCTCCCTGAGTCGCTCTGAAACTTGAATGAAATCCCTTGCATGACAGCACACCACCTCCTACTTCATCGAAGTTTCTCGGAATGTTATGGAAGAAAGATTGTCTAACCAGGAGACAACCCCTGCAAAGCAATACAATAAGACCACAGCCACAAAACAGGACAAGGGCAGACAAGGGAACCACCACAGCTTGAAATTAACTTACTGTTTTGCAGCATTCTGCCTCAAAATGATATCCAAGACTCGGACAGCTTCTTGAAAGTGATCACTCTGCTGTCCGCGCAATGCTGCTGCAATGGATTGCAAGGGGATTTTGGCAGCAAAACTAATATCCACCTTGATGGTCTTGGAACCAAATTGTCGCTTTGCTCTCTTCTGATCGCCTGAACTTGGACTACCATCCTTTCCAGCTCTAAGTACATAAGAAAGAACAAGTACACAGGTCAAACCTCCATACTAAAAACGAAATCAACTTGAAAGTTACTTGAATTCTAGCTTTGTGCCTTGTGGATCCAACATCATCCAGGACAACTATGAAATCAAGCTTCTTATTCGGTAGAGAACCAAGTGTAAACAAGCTCTTCTCTCCATCGTAAGCAAAGCTTTTTCCATCCAAATCTGCAGCGTAAGTTACTTGAACTTTATCCATCACCTTCCTTCCAATTCCCTTCTGATCAGCAGGATGACCATCCTCATATGAAAAAGCCACCTAACCCAAAAACAATGGAGGCATAAGATAAGATCAACATACATATACTTGAAAAACAAGAATATAAAGAGTTTCTAAAAGAAACCAAGCCCGAAACTAAGCAAGCCATAAGATCAAGAGACATATACTAGAAAACAGGACGATAGAGAGTTTCTGAGAACAAAATAATCTGAAACCAAGCAAAACCACAGAAAGATCAAGAGACATGGTGAAAAAAAGGACTATAAAGTAGGTGCATACACTGTAATGGTAAAAATGGCCATCAGTGTTGCCAATTGCAACTTTAAAGTGATTGGTTAGAAGACCAATCCTCTGCCCTTTAGTGCCTAGACCCTGTCTCGACATTGGAAAGCGTTGGACGTCTTTTGGGGGATTCGGAGGAGGAGGAGGAGGCAGTCCTTTCGCTTTGATATCTTCCATTTCAGAGTGAAATTTGAGCCTACTGAGACAAAATATCCTGGGAAAAACCAGAAAACTTGTGAATTACTGGGAGTAATGAATAACATCATGTCATGGGAAAACAACTAAATATCATGATATCAGTGATTATCAAATGCTAGCTAGATTTCTCTGGTTGATGTAACCACTTACTAAGCCAGAAATCTAGTTAGTATAATCACTTTTACTATATTACAACATTATGAACAAATCCAAATATTGTGGTGTCAATAAATACGAGAAAGAAAAAAAAAAATTCAGTAAACGTATTGACAAATCAAAAGGGCTCTTGTAAATAGCAAGAATGGCAGTAGAAAACATCATTCACATGAACAAGAAATAAAAGATTCATGCATAACAGAACAGTAAGCCTTCAAGGAAAATAAATAAATAAATAAGAAAGGAAAAAAACCCAGAAAATAAAAACGAAGATGAAAATGCTTAACAACGTGAAAATATATATATATATATATATATATATATATATATACACACACGCACACTAAAGAATTTAATGTACAAGAAAATCTTCTTATGACATTATATATTATATTTTATAATTTATATAATAAAAGAAATCGAAATATGATAAAGTAAACATACTATATCCTCCTATAAGAAAAATATAGATATTGTTTTTATTTCATCACATTAAACACAAATATTATTATTACTCACAAAAGAACTCAGCCAGAAAACGAAACACAACAACAATGCACATATCATGCATATACATGTACATATATGCAGAGAAGAGAAGTATGTTTTATGTAAAAGCAAACCAAACGAACTACATTATGAAGATTCTAAAAATACTGAACCGCCATTAGAGGAGAGCGGAACAAAAAAATAAACAAGAAAACCAAACGCCATAGTTTCACGCACAGAGAGAGAGAATACATACACAAGTAGAGAACACAACATTTATACATTATTACATACATCACATCATATGTAGATATATAGATATATATAAAATACGGTAAAAAAACACTGAAAAACCACACGCCATTGATATGACAAATAGAAAGCTAATTTTTACATCACCAGTGCATAGTCAAAACATGAATAACCAAAAAAAAAAGAAAAAAACCCATGAAGGTCAACAAAAAAACCAGAAGAATAAGCAGACAACAAAACAATATATAAAAGAAGGCAAAAAGGAAAGAAAAAGAAGACGCTCTATTTCTTTTCTTGATCCATACGCGTACGTACGTACCTGACTGAGAGAAGAAGCAAAAGGGAAGAAGAAGCCAAAGCGTGTGTGACTGACTGTAGTAAATAAGGACTAAGCCTACTCGGGGTTGGGTTTCTATTTATAGTGCAAGATACAGAGATATACGTATATACGTGTATACGTATGATACGATACGATAGTGATATAGCTGAGGTGTATCATTACTATCATGTACATGGTTAGGATGGTATGGTATATGTGTATGGTAGAGTAGTACAGTAATGAGTCGTTATATTAAGACAACATGGAGGGGAACTTTCCTCCTTCGGTGCCGTTTTAGTAGGCCACGTGTCGTGTCAGTCCCCACAATGACCTTTTTAGGCTTTTGCTTTTATTTCATCCCTTTGTCCCCTCCGCTTCCCTTTTTTAATTTTATTTCCATTTATATTCTCCTAAAATCCCTTTTTTCCTCTCTTTCTTCTTTCCTTATTTGTGAAAAAATATAATTACATATAATTGAATTTGTGTACATAAAAAAGGAAAATGGGTCCCACTTCACCTATTTTATAGGGTCTGAACTATATCATTATTCTATTCACTAAAAGGGATCATATTGGTACTTAAATTCCTAGAAGGAGTACTTTTATAGATAACATGACATAAACTACTAATCTTAAATTATTGAACATAAAAAATAAAAGGTATATGGATCCCATCTCACCTATTTTGTAGGGTTTGAATTATACGACCGTTTCGATAACTAAACGAGATTGTCTTCATACTTAAGTTCTTAAAATGAATACTTTCATAAATAACATAAGGCCTGGTTACATAAGCTATTAATTTTAGATGAAAAGGAAGTGCAATTATTTTGAATATTTTTCTTAAAGGCAAAGACCATATCAGACTCGTTACAAAGAAAGGATATATGAAAAATTATTAATATTATCCTCGAGATCTAATAGTAAATTTTATCATAATAAATTCACTAAAAATCATATTCACACTTAATTCCTAGCGTGAATGCTTTTGTAAATGACACGAGGCATACAACCGATTACATAAACTACTAATCATAGATGAATTGATAGGAAGTGCAATTATTTTGAATATTTTTCATATGGCCTAATATCAGATTAGGCTCGTTATAAAGAAAGAATATATAAAATATGTTAATATTATCATTAAAATCTAATATTAAATTTTATCAGAATAAATTCACTAAACTGTTTTTCTATTTATATTCAACATTGGATTTTTGAAATACTAATAGTGTAATTTATCTTAGACTAACTTTATGGATGAATTGTTGACGTTTCCTCGTTCCTTTAAACTCCTTATAAATGACTAATGACACCATAAAATCGTCTAATCTTTGTCCGACAAAATGGAAGGAAAGATGTTGAGTCTTGCAAACTTCCTGACGTAGAGTAAGGCTGTTAGTATATCACACATTAGCTCAGTAAAATAAAATAAGATTATAATTTTTATTAAAATATAGAGAAATGACTATTAGATCATTTGTTTATACATAAAAAAAAAGGTACTAAGTATATTTTATAAAAAGAAGGAATAGCTACTCTTTTATTTTTAAAACAGAATCGCAATTTCCCATTTAATAGCAAAGAGTTCTTTCGAGTAGCTATCGTACAAATTAAGACTAGATGAATATAGTCCCTTATAAAATCAACAAAACAAGCTATAATACTCCCAGCTTAAAGTACTATGTAAATTTATTTTCTTTTCCACTTTTACTAAATAGACCATATTAATCATTAATTGAATGGTTTTGTAAAGTGTGTAATTAATATTCGACAATGTATCCTCTAAAATTACTTTTTCTTAAAATTTTTTAAAGTTATAAATAAATTGTTATTGTTATTTAGATTTTTAAAAAAATTATGTAACATCATTGTGACATAATCTTTTAAAAAAATTTAGACAATGACAAACTTTTGATTTGTAATTTTAGAAACTTTGAGAAAAAAATTAATTTTAGAGGATTCAAATCTACTAAAAATACATAAAAATATTTTCATCCTAAGTCCATAATAAACACATGTGAACCGAATTTTACATGATATATTTAAGATATTTAACTTGAAAGATTTAAAAAAAATGGTTCAGAAATTCACATTCTTTTTAATTTTTATCAAGGTTCGGGGCTGTTTTGGTGGATGATTGTGATCCTCCAAGATCTCAGCATCAAAAAGAGGAAAACCTGTGAGAAGATGCAGTACCTGCATTTTGCTTCTTTTTTTTTTTTTTTTTTCTTTTTTCCAATAGAAGAACCCCGAAAGATAAAAAGGAGGCTTTTCCTATTTTTGCAGGGGCATAGGTTTAAGGCAATTACTACTTTTTTGACACTACTAAAAAGATATAGTGACTGAATATAAATTCAAATAGATTAGACATACGGTTATAGAAATGAAATACGAAATTATACAAGATACAATACAAGATATATGACTATGATAAAAATAAATATATTTATAATATAGACTAATTATTTATAATTTCAAAGTAATGTAATATCTATTAATATTGATAATAATTAGGAAAAAATATTTAATAGCACTAATACGTGATATGAATTAATAAGTGATATACAAGTACTAGTAAAATTTTTATACGTATTAATAGAGAAGTATATTTTTTTTTAAGTATCAATTATGTTTTCATGTATCAAAATTTTATTGATACTTATTTATATAGTATGTTAGTAGTATAGGAGTGTCTCTTCAATAATTAAATATGAAATAAGTAGAAGTGAAAAGAACAAAAGTTTTTTTTAAATCTTAAAATAGATATTTTTTATTAATTTTTATTAGTGGAGTTTTCGAAATTATTACTATTAGTAGTAGCTTAGTAATATAAGTTATAAATTCTTCTATATAAAATATATAGCCAACCTATTTGAAGTAAAGCTCTTGCTCCAATATGATATGAAGCAGTTACCAGTTTAGAACATGACCAGCTTTCCCCACCCCCACCCCACCCCATTTTTATTGCGCCTTTGGGTTGCTCTGGAAGTAGACGTTTGATAAAGTATGATAATGAAATTTAAAAAAAAAAAAAAAAAAAAAAAAAAAAGAGGTAACCGCAGAACCACCTACATTCTGTGATGTCGTATGATACTTTTGCACTGTTTTTTTTTTAATATTTTATTTACATTCTTGTATATTTTATATGTATTTATTTGAAATTTTTAAGAACACTAGATAAAAGTTGAAAAGTAATAGAATATATACTTACAAGGTTTAAGATTTAAGACACATAATTTATTCATTGAAAATATATAAATTTACATTTGATTTCTTTATAATCATTAAGATAAAATAAAAATTAAATAAATTAACTTTTATAGATATTTCGTATGAGAGAAGCGTATTTTTTACACGTGGTAGCCAAAAAATAAAAATAAAAACTAAAGAACGTAAAAGAAAGACCGTGAAAAGGGTATATATATAAAAGATAAATACATGTTTGATCGTATCGAGTTCAATAGACTCCATTAGAGAATAAGTAAGTTTTGTGCATATGTTTTATTAAAGTTAGGATATTTGCATATATACCCCTAAACTATTGCAAATGTGTTTGAAGTTTCCTTTATAATTTTTAAAATTATACATATATATATATATATATATACATATTTTAAACTATCCATGAAACTATCCTTAAAACTTTAAATGAATATCTATTTATCAGTATTGTTAAATTCGAATTGATCTTAATTCGGTTCATAAAATTACTTATTTCACCCTTTTAACTTTACATCCTTTCATATATGTATAAATCAATTACTTAGACAAGATTTGAGAACATTATTATTTATGATGTTTTAAAAACACTATTTAGATTTTAATAATAGTTTGGAGCTATTTGCATAACTTCCATCGTAATATGGACATAACTCGCAGTTTAGGATCCGCACCAAACCGAGAGCAAAGGGACATATTTGCGCATTCGAAGTAGGCCCAAAAATTAAATAATAGAGATGTATAAATAAATCACCAAACAAACACAGAACTAGAGAAAATCAATGACAAAGCATCGAAAGAAATTTCTCAAAATTGAAACATCATTGGATCCTGCTTAACTACATAACAACAACAAAAACATAAAAAGAATGAAAACCCTAGCAAAAAAAACATAAAAATAACCTACCTTTGATTCTTGATAAGTTAATATGAAGACCGAGATCAATAACATGAACCTAAATATTTATCTTATGATATTATTATTTATATATATACACCCAGGTTTTCAAAGTTGTTGGAATAAAATCATTAAGATATGTTTATTCTTACTTATGTATAGATATAGTATCTATATAGGTAAGATCAAATCTCAATATGATCAAAATAAGAGGTTTCATGTTTATCTAGATCTCAATAAAAAAATTAAAAATTAAAAATTGTAGTCTCACTAAAATAGGGAAATCAATTTTACCCAAATCTAATTAAGAATCTTAATTACATTTGAACTTAAATCGATTTTTCCTTATTTGTTTGATAAATCCCTCAATCTATATGGAATTTGAGCCAATAAAAATTGGAATTATAATCATTAATTAATAACTATTATTTAAATGTACTCGAACCGCAACTTAAATCAACCTTTCATATGACTACTCTAAGTTTTATGCAAGAAGAACCATATTAATGAAAATGGTAAAATATGATTTTTTTTATTAGAAAAAAGGAAAACCCATCATTCACTTTAATATTATAGATAATAAATGTAATAACACCATGGATTAATGATCTTAATTTTGAATTTTTACATGATTAGTGTGAGAAATAAACTAAGTTAAAAATAGAATTGTAACTTTAAAGAATAAATTAGATATAAGTAATAGTTATTCTTTATAATTCTTTTTAGATTTCATGAATAAATATAAAAATATGCTTAAAAAATTAAAAATAACTATTTGTTTACTCATATGAATGAATTACAATTCCTGTGCAATGACATTATAAGTAAATATAAGTGAAAGGAAACTTAGAATATATGAATGGGTAAGATATGTGCATTATAATGTGTGCACAAGAAAAGAAAAATCACTAAAGACACAATTATAGAACAAAACTATGCATGCGACGAATGATTTAATAAACACAACATTTGCTCGGTAAAAGAAATTTAAGCATTCTTACAACATAATAAAAATTTTGAAAAATCAACTTTAGTAGATGAAATATTTATCAAAATCAATTAAAAGAATAAGTAATTTCCGATATTTAAAAATTCTCGATGGATGAAATATTTATCACAATAAATTAAAAGAAGAAGTGACTGTTAATATTTAAAAATGAAGGATTAAGAGTGTGTATTACTGAGAATTCTCAAAATCAACACTAAGAGGGTTTAGGGTTTAGGAAGTGAAATAGAATCGTAATAAGGATTTAAATATCAAGTGGCTAGTCTCATATTGGACTAGGGTCGAATCCTTTTCCTTCAAGGCATCCAAATGGCTTTATAGGGATGATGTGGCTTCCAGTATTAAACCATGTGGACAGTGATCCTCCTAGGTTGGTATTGGTTCTCCTGGATCGAGAGGGGTGGACAGAAGATCTTCCCTAGCCAGTATAGTTTCATCAGGCAATATGGAGGCCGCCTGGATTGAGGCAAGTGGAGAGAGATCATTCGTCCTGCAGTGCACTCCGGGGCTCTTGCAAGGCAGTTAAGGTGTGTATTAGGCGTCAAATAATGTCTTCCAAGGGACTTCCTTCCTCATTGAGACAAAATTTCACTCGTGAGTTATAAGAGTTATATAGGTTTGGATTGTAAAAATATAATAGAATAATAATATAACTAAAAATAGTCAGACACCCTATTTTTATTCTTTTGTTTTTTTTTTAGAAATAAAGAAAATGGTCTTAATTAAAAAATACAAAAAAAAATTTGAAAAAATAAAAAATTTAGAAAAAATAGATCTTTTTATATCTTAGGTTTTTTTTAGTATCATTAAATTGGGTATGATTTCAAAATTATTTTATTTTATTTATTTTAACATGTATGCAGGTGACCTAATTTTAGAGCACAACATTAGAATTAAGTTTGGCTTAAAACTAGGTTTTATTGGTTTACTTATTTATTTATTTTCTTTTTCTTAAAAAAAAAAACAAAAAAAACAAAAAGAGAGAAAAAGGTAGGATTCGGATGATCTCTTTAAGGTAAAAAATTTGACCCAAATCGATAGGTGCGCACTAGCGCGCCTAGGATTTTTTCCACTGTACGCATGACATTTCTGCAGCACGTGACCATGTGCCTAGTTCTCCATCTCCTGCACGATTTCAAATATCAAGCGACCATGCCTTTCAACCTGATCGAACCAATTTCTTAAGAAAATTTCATCAAATTAAATGTAGAAATTCAAATGAGACTTAAAATACTACTAATTAATACCTATTTCTTGTCCACATTTATTCATCTTCTTAGTCAAAATGGGCATTAAAATCACCTTAAGCTTAAATTCTAAGATTAAATATCAATAACCGATTTAATCACTAACAAAAATTTCCTTCTTTGATCAAACTTCAAACTGTATAAAAGGATCATACCAAGCACGATTCTATCATCAATCATCATCCTTATACTTTCATTCACTGCCACGTACAATTTTTGTCCCTAAATCGTTTACACCTCTCTTTCTTTCTAACCAATCATTTAAGCTTAAAATTTTTCGAACTAAACCATCACCAATGCCACCATCCCTAGCCCATGAGCATTCGAAAACTGCCCTTAGCAGCCTTCGCTGTAGCCTATCGAGCTTTTGCCACCTACTTGGGGTTTTGAAACCGCCACCATCTCTTCAAAACCCTCCATCTCTACCGCGTTTAATGCAAAAACACCACCGCCATCGTGCTTGGTTACCTTGAAAACCCAGGACCCATCCCTCCTTCAGTTCGAATAACTACCGTGCAACAAGCACACACCACTATCGGTGGCCAAGTTTCAAACCACCACAAATCCACCATCACTAACCAAGGTACTTCACCCACCCCTCATTCCCAATTAAACTCACGTGGATCAACTTTTTCCCGTTCAAAATAAGCCTTAGAACTACCCAATCGAGCCCATCTGCCGCCTTTGTGTCTCTCTCCCTGCCGCACGTGTACAACATGTGCAAACCAACCCGGGTCTGAATATTTGACTTGGATCCGCACGAAACCCGACCTGGACTCCCACAAATCTTGCCCAGCTTAGTTCGATTCTCCTTTTACCTTTGTGTTGTATTTTATTTATTTTTGTTTGTGTGTTTTAATCTTTTATTCTATTGTCATAAAAAAAAAAAACAGAAAAAGAAAAAAAGGAGACGAAAAAAAGAAAAAGAGAAAAGGAGGAAAGATCGGTTTTATTATTATTATTATTATTTTTATGCTTCAACCAAACATAGATAATAAAGTAAAATGAAAAAAAAATAAGAAAATAATAATATTAAAACATATCTTTTTTCAAATAAATAAACCCTTTTCAAATTAGGGTTCCTTTAGAATTTTTTTAAAAAAATAAGATAGTTAAAACTACGACCCTTTTAGAAACTTTTCTTAAATAAAAGTCAAATGAATATAAAATCAGGTATAAGATAGAGGTTATAAGATCAACTTTTATTTTAAAATGATTTGTACGGTGAAACTGTTACAACTCTACCATTTCGAAGCATGACAATTATGAATTGCGATCTACTTAAAAAATGTATGTCATGCGATTTATTAGCAGCAGTCTATGCCCATTTACAACCCTACGGAAATTACATAAACCTACTAAGGATGTAGGTGGCCATCCCTTTTACAAATAGTGCCACCTAAACTAACGATATGAATTAGAGTGAATTAAAGTATAGACCATGATAATCAAATCTTCAATTAGATTATAATTAAAAAGATTAAAATTTAAGTGTATAATTATAAAAAATGGCAAAGATGAGAAGTAAACCGTCACATTACCCCCTAGTTTAATAGTTCAAATTTAATGACTATTTATGTTATTTCATAACATTTATTACATAATGGAAGTTATCCCATCTTAAGCATAAGAATTTCTTGATGTGATTCAAAATAATTCAATAATTACGCCAAACAAACGTAACAGACAGGAAGGTAGAATATGAAAAGGCAAAACACTAGTAAGACTCACGCATTGGTTTCTTATTTAACCCTATTCCAATTAATGGCATTGATTTCTTATAATTATTAGCTTTTGAGTTTAGCTAGTCTTTTCCAGAAATGTTTCATATATTAATATATCATGCAGATCAATGAATGGTATGTAAATACTAATAAAATTTTAATTAAATAAAAACACGATTTTAAAAAGTACATTATTTTATTATTACATGTCAAAATTTTATTATTATTTACACGCTTATATTAGTACCGTTAAATCTTTTTTCAATCCTATTTGTTTTTGTTCCCATTATTCTTTTAATTGCATGTTGAGGGCATATCGTATTTTCTGCCTATAACATTCTCCTAAAGTTATGAGCAGAATTTCGGATAGTGATAAGAAAACAAGATGATTTCTATTTTTTCCTCTTAGCCAAATACATCATAAAACAATTGGGTGAATAAACTTGATTTATTTTATCGAAGGACTTGTGTTTATTCATTTAGATTACAATGGCTTAGCTAAATAAGATACTTTCTGAATATAAACAGAGGACGATGATTAGGGATGTAAGCAAATCAAATCGGTTTACAAACTATTCGAGTTTTGCTTTGCTTTTACTCGAATTTGATTTAGTGAAAATCAAGTCAAACTAAATTCAAGCTAGCAAAGTAGCAAATCAAGTTAAGCTCAAAATTTAAAATATTAAGCTCATATGCCTAATCGAGCTTCCTATGGTATAATTTTTAATTTCTTTACATATAAGTGATTTTGAGGTTATCCAAGGAAAATTATAAATATTCGAGGTTAATCGAATCAAACTCGAGTTTACCAAATATATTTTTGAATCAAGCTTAAACTTAAAATTCAAAGCTCAATCGAATTCAAGCCAAGCTTCAACTTCAACTTCAGTTTCGAGTTTTTGAGTCAAGCTCGAGTTTAATCCTAATACTATATCAGTTTGACTTGACTTGATTACACTTTTAATGATGACATAGATGTATATGAAAAATGAGAATAGTTGAGACAAAGCTTAGATGGATGTGTAGACAAATAAGTATATATAGATAAGATAGTAAATAAAATGTATTAGAAGTAAAAATGGCATCAACTGTCAAAAGTACCTTTCAAGGGAGTATACAAAATATTCCCAAAGAGACTTTTGGTTAAAATTGTTTGTTACAACTCATTCAGCTTTAATATGATTCGCATTATGGTCAAATATATGTCTACTATTCTTGTTAAAAAAAATACATAAATACAAATAAAATAAAATTAATTACCTAATTATTAAGGTTAAATGGTATTTTGAAAATGCGACATTATAATTTATAAATATCTCGTATTTTTTAGTTACGATTTAATAAATTGGATACCATTACTATATCATATTTAATAAATAAGATTTTTCTACATGCAATAAATCTAACATCACAAATTAGCAGTTAAAATACATACAAGCATTCTTGATGTTAGGAGTTTGAAACTTAGAAATAATGCCTTGGTCTTTTCTTTTTTCTTGTACAGGGTTTATGCAATATTTATTAAATACGATATTAATGTAAATTAATATATGTCACATCTAATAAATAAAACATTAATACAAATTTTAAAATCTCAACAAATGTGATTATGTTACTGTACTTATGCAATTAATTTGATGTAATTAGTATTTGTGTAATTTTTTTAAATTTTCATAGTGAACATATAATTTTCTCTTAGTATTATGCTTGTATAGGCTTCTCTTTTGTCTGGTATTGTTGATGCATAAAAAATATACATACTAAAATACTACTGTTTATGTTATTCTATATCCATTTTAACTAGATTTTATCATTCCAGCACAAAATTAACATTTTCACCACCGCTACTTTCGCCACCATTACCACTTCTATAATGCTACCACCACCACCACCTTGCCACTAGCATAGCACTGCAATAGTGATAATTGGGTAGTGGACATATAAGAGTACAAAGTGGTGCAATAGATGTGTTAGTAATGCAGTATTGGCACTAAGGTGGTGGGAAGTAGATAAATATAATAATGGTGATGTATGAGGTTTTTGACGTAAATGGTAATTTTCGTAATAAAATAATGATAGTTGCTAGTGTCATACCTTGTAGGAGTAGTTTTGGAAAAAATTCATTCTCTTGAAAATTATATTAAGCTAAATCCAATCGATCTAATGAAGGATAAGGAATTTAAACATTTTAGATAATGTGGTTATGCATTGATCCTTAATAAGCTCGATTGAGAAAAACACCTCTACGTTCAATTAGATGTTTTTGTTAAACATCATCCTTCTATTAATTATGATTATACTAATTGGCTATAACAAGAAGTTTAGAATATTATTTGAGATGCCAAAGTTATTGTAGTATATTGATATCATCATTGATTTTCTATCAAAATAGATTAAGATTAAAATCCATCTTCTCTATAATTGCTAAAAATTAAATAAAGAAATTTTTTTTTCTTTTTTTTTTTTCCTTTAGGAAATTCATACAAGTCTTTTATTACCGACCAATCCATTTAAGATCAAAGACTTCTCGATATTACTTCTAAGTGTTATTAACAATTGAAATCTAGTAGGGATCTTGTGAATTGACAATTAGGTGTCTTGTATGTCCTTTTTTCTCTCTCTCTCTCTCGTTTTTCAAATTTATACACTGAGCAAAGTCGTTTCAAAATGGAAACTTAAAGGCTTTAATAGTAGATTATGTTAGGTTATCCACTTTGATTTCTACTTATGAAATTTCATTGGTTTTCTTTTATTTTGAGTTTTATTTATGGTTTCCTTATTTATATAACATAGAGATGGCATTTTAGAATGGAAATTTAAACGTTTTAGTAGTAGATTTTGTTGAATATCCGCTTTGCAGGCTTATGAAATTGCATGGTTTTATCTTATATACCGACCATTTTTCTTTACTATGAGTTCCATTTATAGTTTCCTTACTGATATAATATATGGATGTCATTTTCAGATGACTTATCCCTTTGATATTCATCATTCTCTTAATAAAGGGTTGTGTTGTAGGTTAAGGTTTTACTTCGAAATTTGTATAGATTTGCACATGAAATATGACCCATTTACTCAAATCCCCTGCCTTAAGTAAGCAAAGATTATCTATTTTAATAAGTCTCTTGTTTGGAGTGAAACTCGCTTGAAAAATAAAAAGGGTCTATAAGGCATTCGTCTATTTGAATTGTCTTTATCTTTTTGTTTTTTTATCTGTATCTTTTATATATTTATTCTATATATTGTCTTATTTTTTAAGATATAACGTTTGTAAAATTATCTTATTTATTTTTATTGTATGATTATGATAAAGATAGTGATTGGAATATGAAGATTAAGAAGTAAAAATTTACGTATTTTTAAAGAAAATATTTAAAATTATATTTTTTTATGCATTGGAAAATGATATTTTAGTTGGTATTTTTGTAAGAATAAAAAAAGTAAATGATAAATAAGTTCAACATTATAGGGATTTGTTAAGCATTTAATTTAGTAAAAAGGGTATAATACAAGGCTTAGATAGATACTAAAATATACCAAAATAATGGGCAAAAAAAATGGAATAAAGGGACTAGCTACCTTTTTGTCTCTTACATTTATTTATAGTATCATTAGATCTGCCATTTCAATTGAAAAAAAAAAATCATATTTTGACAAATGGCATTTAACAATGTAGGAAAAAAAATCTTGTTTTTGTTATCTGTATTTTAATTAGAATCAACGCCCACGAATTCATCCATACTCACCATATCAAGGTCTAAACCAACTACATTTTGACCTTATAAATCCTTTTTAGATTTTATGCATTTTAATAAAATCGGTCTAACTCTTTATTCCAACGTTGATTTAACGTTTATCATATTTAAAATATTAAATTGGTTATATTTTGAACCATTCAAATCTAATAGATATTAAATTAAAAATAATATTAGAAAATAGATTAATTTCATCAAAATTATGGCTAGAAATATAAAAACTCCATCATTTTCCGTCTTTGTTTTAGTCAGATACTAATAATTTAAAATAAAGTAGGTAGAAAAGCAACTGTGATACATAGCCTCATGTTCCTTAACACTAAACAAGGACCCAGGTGAATTTATTTTTTATATATTCATATGCTTATCTTTTGAGTATTGATAGATATGCCAAATATTTATTACGAAATTATAATGAATTTATTTATTTTTTTCATTTTTAGGATACTTTTTACATTTTCAAGACAAAGTCAAACGGTATAACACATGTCACATTAATCATGATTTTAACTTGGTATTCCTTACCTTTTTTCTATTGATTTAGTTATATAAATACAAATTACATAAGAAAATAATTAACGTACATATGCAATTTTGCTTTTATACAACATACACAGTAAATCACAACATTTTAATTTTGTGTGTAGGTATATCACATTTCTTAGACATGATTTTCTTTTTTCTAGACAATAAAATCACATTTACTGATGCACTGAATTTATATAGCCAAATATAATAAAATCGTATCTCTTTTATGCGATTTAACTACGTAATTAATATTATTTGATTTATAATTATAAAATCATTTTTACAAGAATAGTATCCATTTCTACTTAAATTCCTCAACTCCAGTCATCCGCCTATTTTGTTTCGTTTCGTAGGAAGAAGCTGAAGAGCAGCCCAAAAGCACCATGAACAGCTATGATTTTGTCAGCAATATGAGTTGGACTCGGCTAACCCGCTTTGCATTAGTATTCCTATGATTTTTTTTATCAATGGACCCATCAGCATATACCATAATGTTCCATCCACCATCATCAAGTTCATATTGGCATGAACCCTAAATTCCCATTCGGATGTTACAGATTCAGATCCTCCTCGACCTCATTGCAAACACCCAAAAAAGATGAATCAATCCATCCATCCATCCATCATCAATCAAGTTACATGAATTTAAAACGAGGGGGAAAAAGATGAAGTAAAACTCACTATAGCTTTATAGTAAAAAATTTCCATATACAAAGAGATGAGCAAAGATTGGCCGCTATTTTATGGAAGAGAATCCAATCACAGAAGAAGCAATCTTTATTCTCCTATAAATCGCCCATATTTACAGTTGCGAACCACCACTTCATCTAAAAAAAGTCCGCCCGTCAAAAAATAAATACATCTCGGGCATCGACCACCACACAGATCAAACTTAAATCAGACTTCTTCTACAAGCGATATGAGCATCACTATGTAATCAAACCTGTGTATCTGGAATAATTTCTTGGACTGATTCGAAACCTAGTAAATATGTTAGCCGTTGATAGGGAGAGGACTCGAGGATCCTGAATTTTGCATTGAATGAGGGGGGAAGTGACTACTGCTGCTGCTTCCCAGCAAACTTCCTCGCAATAAGGGGACGAACATCATCAGCATCCGCTAGGGTTTCCAGGAATGGAAGCAATGACATGAGTGCATTGTCTGAAGGGTCATCAAACCAACTCTTGATAGGTATACCATTTTCTACCTGTAACTGAAACACCTGCAATATAAAACGCCCGAAATATCGCAATCATTTCTGTAGCCTGCTATAGCATTTATATGCATATACCATTGTCATCAGCGAGGGTTAATAGCTAGTTACCTGGGGTGAGTTGTCGATTATGGCAACTTTCGACAGGTCAACTCCGAAAATTCTCAAGTCCTTTGTGTAACAACCACCTGAAAATATGCAAGATTCACGGTAAGCACGGCGTGAGAATATCTTCCTGTCGGTATCGAGGATGTCCAGGAGCTGTTTGGCATAGTTGCTCTGGCCGGCTGTGTAAATCACGATTTCGAACATCTCCGACACCCTTTCCAAGAATGGCTTAAGGAAGGGCCTTTTGCGTACATAAACAGTGTGCTCTGCCATTTCATTGCTCAGTTTGAATGTGAAATCAGCATTCTCGCACGGTTGCAGAGAAGAGTGGACGAGAGTTTCTGCCAATATACAGAAATGTCAATATTCGGTGTGGAAAACCTCAAAGAATAAACGATCACTCTTAAGATGGTATGGAATCATCGTGAACAGAATGCAAAAGCATGAATCTAAAACAGCTCGCTTGAAGACAAGAACCTCAGACTCATAAATAATAAAGCAAATACTACGGCAACAATCTGCACATGCGAGTGGGAAGAATAATAAAAGATCTCATGACTTCACGGAAAAGGAGAAATTTATCAAATTTTGGAATCAATTAAAGCAGAACAGCAAATAGGGAAGAGGCAGCCAAAACTGAAACAGTTATGGAAATGGCAAAGTGTAAAGTTTACAAGAACTACTCAGATTTCAACAATTGTCTTACCATCCAGATCAAGAACCAAGGTCACACGATTTGTCTTGTTTGTTTCGGGCAATAATGCAGGGAGAAGATTGGTTTCCATGTTTGATAGGTCTAGAAAGTTCCTTATAAACGTTTGCGGATCAAAAAATTCTGGTTCATCCGAATCAACGAGTGCTTGATTACAGGATTTAGTCTGGTGGACCATCATCTCTGAATTTGTAAAACACTCTCCATCAAAGTTACGACTTTGCATAAATGACGTATCTACCGTTTCGAGATATGGCAAGGCAGTGCAGTTGCCAGTGATGTCAAACATCATGTTGTCAAAATCTTGCACGATGCTACTCTTTATAATATCGTCAAATCCATTTATCTCGTCACTGATCATCCCAGTAATCCTTCCATTAGACACAAACAAATCTGAACCTTGTGATAACTGATGACTAAAATAGTCGGCACTCCTATCTTCACTGTCATCTATTGTCAAATTTGCCCCATCAGGGTCATCCTCATTCCCTAACAACAAGAAAAACAAAAATATAAATAAATAAACAAAAGATTAAGCATCTACACAGTTTAGATGGCAAGTCAACATAGTAAACAAGCAAAGCTACCTTATTATCATATGCAATACCAAGCAAAATGACAAATATATATATTTCGTCCCCTTAAACCACAGTGATATTCATCAAGACAAATATTCCCAATTTCTTATTACCAAAAAAAAAAATAATAATAATAATTAAATTAATTAATAGCCATTCCCATTTTGTAGGGATGACCTTGGCAATAATTTTTTGTTACAATTTTCCAGGAGAATCAAGCATTTGATCCTACCCTCCCTATGCTAATGTTTTTTTGGGTAGAGTTCCTACGCCAATCTTTTTAAGTGTGCAAATTTTAGGATGTTATTTCTCAAAGTGAGTTAGTTACTTTTTAAGTTCTTTGGTGTCATAAAGTAACTGAAAGAGCTACTGATTGCCCAAAATAGAAAATAAAGAGCAACTATTTGATGGAAACAAATAATCTGTGAATGTGATTGTGTACGAAAATGGTGGGAGTCATAACAGATGAAGAAACCTGCTACAGCTGATAATTCGAGGCTCGTGACAAGAGAAAATACTGGTTCAAGAGGACTAAAAATACACCTGTGCTATCAGCAGCACCAGTTTCGCAATTGACTCTACAAATCTCCACGTTGGTATCCAAATCTGAGGGATATCTGGATGGGAAGGATTCAGCTGCACTGGATTCACAATCTTTACCACAAGACTGCACATCTGTGTCCACATTTGAGGGACTTCTATATTGAGAGGATTCCTGAAAAGGACCGTGCAAAATAAATATGTGCATATCAATTTCCATAATGGCTGCATTTAGAAACAAGGACATTATTTGACTAGTGAAAAAATTAATGATCTTTTTAACCTTCATGCAGGCCTCATGCAAATGAAATAACAACTCAAATGAATGAATTTCTGCTCACACTGTCAATTTGTCAGGCATATTACAAGACTTAATGAAATATTAAGTAAAGGTAACTACCAAAAAAGAAATATCCATTTTGAATGTGCTATGTAGCTTCAGAAACACTAGTTCCAACTAAAAGCAGCTTGGTATTCTTAAAAATCAACCATTGCTTTGTTAGGAACACAACATATCTAGAATCACACGTCTCCCTTTTCTTTTTCATGAATGACTTGTTATTAAGAAAAACTCTTCAAGCACATGAGAGAGATGCAAGAAAATAAGAGAAGAAGAATCATTACCTTCATGGATGTGAGATCCTCAGTAGATTCATTTGCTTTTTGACATTCACAGCTATCCACACTTTCGAGTTTTTCAACTTCACCGGCATCATTACTATTGACACTTTTGGTTGCCTCTTCAACCTCACAAAAACCTGCAAGACATATTAGAATCAAGCATTTCAATCTCTATGCACGAAAGAGTTGCCCATCAAATCTACCGATGGCACTAGAAAGTATGCCATAGAGAAACTTCGTTGAAAAGGCACCAAGAACACACTCAATTCCTTGACTAGGATCTACGAGAACCTACCGTTTTGTGCAGCTTTTATTATCTTCAAATCAGGAGTTGCTAAAGAATCCTCAATCAGAGAACGCTTCCTTTTACATCTATTGCTGGAGTCCCTGCATGAATGGAAAATACTCCCATCTTTCATACATGTAACAGATGCAGCCTTCATCTTTAAAGCTGGCATTGATTCTGTAGTTTGACAAACACAGCAATCCTGTTACAAATGATAGAACAGAAAAGGAAATTAATTATACATGAATAACTAGATTTTAAAACATACTGCCAAAAGAATATCGAGAAAACAACTAATATTAAGATAGATCTTAAATGACTGAACATATCATTGAAATTTTCAATTAATATAACAAGAGCTATAAACCATGCACAAAAAAAAAAAAAAATCCTTTTTAAGATATTTACAAGAGAGGTAATGATTGTAAAATAAAAATAACATAAGTCACTTAGCACAAAGAAGGATTAAAAATCTTAGCCAAGTATAAGTTAATCACTTGAGGCGTAGTGAACAGCATCCATAATTATGAAATTAACATGGAAAATAAAAAATGCCAACAGGCACTCAAACACTTGTTAAAATGCCAATAAAGAAACCTTTCACCTTTCCATGCACTCACTTTTTTTGTTAGTATATAAACAACATCGGCCAGCATGAAATGTTTTTCGTTTTTTTGGTGTAGGCCCTTAACAAGTACCCAAATGATACATTTAACATTTTGGCACAAGCAAAACCAGATTATCACGAGAACTAGATCATGGTATCTACTTAAACATAGTTGACATCAAATTGCTAAGTAATTATATGTGCAGAATGAAAACATTCTCCAAAAGATATCAAGTAACTGTATATGCATGAATACAAAGATCTAAAAGAAAAAAATTTTTTTTTTTTGGGGTGAATTAAAGATTTAAAAACATACTGCCAAAGCAAAGCAAAAACAATAACTACAATTTGGATTGCTCTTAAATAGCCAAAACTTATCATTGAAATTGTTCGTTAATATAACAAGGGCAATAAATGAAGAAGAAATCCCTGTTAAGCTGTTTACAAGAGAACTATTGCTTGTTAAAAGAATTGCATAAATAAGATGTCCACAAGAAGACATTTTCTTTGGACGAAGAAGAATAAAAAATACTAGCTGAGTACAGTAAAGAGCACCGGAACTCATCAATTCAACATTTATGCAAGAGCAAAACTGGAAAATTACAAGTGCCCCCATCATATTTTCTACTTAAACATAATTGATATTAATTGGAAAACAACAAACAATAACACGCATGGAATTCAAACATCTGACCAATTCAACAGATTTATTACCCACAAAAGGCATACTGCAAACTCAATAATCCTCTCACAAGTGTCTATTAATTCCTAGTCAAGAATGGAAACTAATGGGATAATCTTTGTTCATTTGGGAACCAAATTCCAAGAAATGTACATATATAACGATGTTAGCCTGTTGATAAAAAGAACTCATTGAGCTCAGATCAAATTCAATCAAACCAAAAGCTACCACAAAAATCATTTTCAACCAAAACAAAGAGATTCAGGTGCATCAAGGGTCGTTTCTGAATAAAGTAAAGCATTTATGAAAGTTACTTTCTCCTAGAATGTCTCGTGTAAATACAGAACAAGGCTTTCTGATTGCTATAGAATTACAGAGGGTCAAGTCCTTATAAACAAAGATGTTCAGAATTCAGACTCCCCTAAACAGCTTTCAATTTGACAAACCCTAATTTAGCAATAAATCACTGATCTAATGACTTCATACACGTAACATAGTCTAGTAGTCTATTAAATTGCAAACATGTAGAGATCAAATTCCTAAACGGGTCACGTCGTACTAGAGATCAAGAATCCTTACAATTTATCAAAATCATACAAAAGACAACAACTTGAGATACGTAAGAGAAACGACCAGGAGTTAAGTCAAGTGCTTTAAGCTCTTTTGAGAACCCGCCAAACTGAAGAAGCTTAAAATCTACATGTAAAAAACTAAAAGCCCAAAATCATCTATTACATGCATAGCAATTATAAATTAAATAATGAAATTCAATAGAATTAAGTTTAATCATGTTAGCAAACCAAATCACAAGGTCAGGTTTTCAATTTTGATAAAAGACCCACAAGTTCATAAAGCTGAAGCTTTTAGTGATTTAAGGATTGAAAAAACCCACTTGAAAACTCAAACCGGCAAACAAACTACATAATTCGACATTGAAGTCACAACTCACACGTACCGACTACTAAAAACAATAAATCGAAAAGCTAATTAAAGAAAAGCAACAGTTCATAAATAAGCCAAACAAGTTGCAAGCTGAATTCAAATTGAAAACCAGGGGAAAAAAGAGCAGAACAATTCAAAAGATTCATTAAAGGTAAAGACTTTATCAATTTACTCAAAGACCCAAATGTTAAAAAAAATAAAAAAAAAAAAAACCTTTAATGGTTAAACTAATAAGACACTTAAAAACACCAACAAGAGCACTTAATACACAAGACCCTAATCACCAAAAGCACTACCCAAAGCAAAAAAGAAGAAAAAACCAATTGGAAAAAAAAAAAAAAAAAAAAAAACAGAACTACACATACCCTTTGAGTAAACCAGCTAAAAGACCACCTCTTTCTCTCTCCTCTCGGTAAAATTCTTCAAATTTCTCTCCCTTCTCTCTTCTCTGCCTCTCCTCTTTTGTCTCTCTGAGTGTGTTTTGAAGAGGAAGAGGAAGATCGAGAGGAGAACCAAAAGGCAGGAAGTGTTTCTAGGGTGGTGTTTTGGAGGCATAAAAGAGAAGACTTTTTCTTTTTTTCTTTTTTTTTTGGGGGGGGGGGGGAGTGTTTACCAAACGACCTAGACAATGATTTGAAAAAGGAGTTTTTATTGAGGATCCTTTGATCAGAGCAGAGGTTTTGGAGATCCGAGGGTCAACGGACGGTTGAGATACGTCCTCTGAGTTTGGGAATGAACCGGTAGCAACACGACGCGTGTGCAAGTGGATGTCCAGCTCGGAAAGACACGGCTCTAGTTCTAACACTCCTTCCACTCAAAACAAAGAGAGAGACTAGACGTGAAATGGGCGATGGAATATCATATTTTATTAATAAAAAAAAATAGAATGAGAGGGGGAAAGTATGAATCATTTTATGTTGGTGGCGGCAAAAAGGAAAACCATATGAAGGGGGGAAAAACCTAAAATGAAGTTGTAATGGAAACTAGCGTTAAATTGGTTCACCTTATAATTCAATTTAAAGTCTATTTAGAATTTATATTTTTTAATCTATATCTAATTTGTGTCTAATTTATATTTATTTGAATTTTAATGTTTTGAAAACCGTTTTATCCATTTTTATTTCATAATTATGATAAAAATAATCATTAAAGTATCAAAATTAAAATATAAAAATTCATATACTTTTAAAAGAAAAGTTTTCAAAAAATAAAATTTTTGTATTGGAAATAATTTTTTTAATTAATATTTTTGAAAATTTATATTTCCATCCTTTCTGTATTTTATTTTTGCCAAATATAAAGATTCAAATAAATAAAAATAAGATACTAATAAAAAGGAAAACAAATAAACCAAATGGAGCCTTAATTTGATCATAAACAAATCTATCAATTTAATCATCGTTGAATTCGATTCCACTACCTATCTAACTTTTTTTACCTTCTTGTTCTAGTAAATTATCCAAATCAACTTTAGCAATATGGATGGAAATAAGAGGCACAAAAATGTGATTAAGTGCCTTTGCGATTTATTAGGACTATACGCGAATTAAGGCTTAGTGCTTAAATAAATCTTTTGAAGATTATAATTGTAAGTGTTGATTAGGTAAGATTTTATGAGTTACGGAAACTTTGATAAAACTTTAAGAGTATTTATCTAACTTTTCATATCCAAAAATATGTAATTTTGGAACATATTCACTCCACTGGGTAAAGTAAATTGGGATTTGAGTAACTTTAAGTGTAAGTAAGTACTTCTTGCATTGTTTACATGTTATAAGCTAAAATAAGGAATAAAAGTGGAATGTCCATTATACATTCTAACTTGGAAACATTCATGACATTTCTTTTTCTCATTTCCAAAAACAAAACCCTTAGACATCAAAACTTTGTCAAACCATTTACAACCTTCATCAAACCTATGCAACCTTTGCTAACCTTAACCTCATAATTTCTTCAATAAACCTCAATCGTATAAGGTTAGGTGTCGTATAAATGTAACTCTAGCTATAGGTTGAGCTTAAAATTCAATCAAGCTCATCCTTTAATCCTTTTTCTTCTTCGACATTTTGGTCTATAAAATACAGGAGCTCCTTGAATGTGACTTTATCATCAAATTCAATCAAGAATCATCTAAGAAGCTCGAGTCATTTACTTCTCTTTAGCTTCAATCAAAAACCTGTTTTTACTCTCTCTTTAGTCGATTCAACTAAAGGTGCGAATAAATCAAGTCGATTCACAAATTATTTAAACTCAGTTCAGGTTTTATTCAAATTCGATTAAGTGATAGTCGAATCAAGATTGACCTTGATTTGCTTAAGTAGTAAATCGAGAATATTAAACTCGTTAGATTCACATGCGTAATCGAACTTCATATAATTTTTGCTATATTTTTAATTTATTTAAATATAAGCGAATATAATATTAGTTATAAAAAAATTTATAAAAAATTCAAACTAATCGAATTGAAATCGAACTTACCGTATATATTTTTAAGTTGAACTTGACCTTAAAATTTAAAGTTCGGTCGAGTTGAGCTAAGTTTGAACTTTGAATATTGAGGTTGAGTTTAACCCTAAACCCAACACCGTATCAATTCGACTCTATGCTATTACACCTCTCATTTGACCATCGAAAAGACGACTTAGAACACTACCCTCTATTTGTGCTAGGCCACTGCAAACCAACATTAATCACTAAACCTTAAACCGAAACCATTGCACCACCACTTGAACAATTACCCGATCGGAGGTTTACAATTTGACCACTACGTTGCCTTAAGGACGCTTTTGTTGTCTACTCTTGCTTCTATGACCAGCGACCTAACCTGACAATCAATCCAAGCTGACTATATGACTCGGCTCTGACTGATATCTGACCACTACCCTATTCAGCCCATGTCTAACTCAAGTGAACCCAGTTACTTTTCATTTTATTTTATTTACTACTTATATAATATAAATATATAAAATAATAAATAAGGTTTTCAAAAAGAAAAAGATAAAATAGATTTTTCAAGAAAAAAATAAATACTTTCAAGAAAATAAAATATACATAAATATATAAAATAAAATGTTAAAAAAGTTAGAAAATTTTTTAAAAATAAGAGAAAATTTTCAAAAATAAGTAAAAGTCTTAATGAAATATTAAGAATAAAATTTATAAAGTTTCTAAAAAAATGAAAAAGCCAAATCTAGAGGTTTTAAAAATTTTGTGAAACCCGAACATTTTTTGAAAAAATGAATTACAACGACCTAATCCAAACTAGTCAATACATAAGTATCATTCTTAAGAAACTTTAATAATTAGAAAAGCCTTTTTTTCTCTAAAATATTTTTAAATTTTTTGAAAAAATAAACACAATAAATAATTTACTAAGGAAAGCTTAATTTTTTAGAAATTCAAAATGTTATTTTTAAATATCTTTTTAATGCTTTAAAATTGCAGTCCATGAATTCAAAATTTCCTATTTTTAGACCGGATCAATGATTAGTTTGAAATCGATTTACCTATTCACTTTCAAGCTATCTTCTTTTTTTTTTTCACTTTAATTGATGAACGAAATATATTCCTTCTATTTTTGATCGAGTATTTTATATTTGAAGGATCAAACTTAATATTAATTGAAACTAAAGAAAAAGAGAAACTTTTAGCTTTATGTTCTTTAATATTGCGTGTATTTAACTGAATTAGACATTCCATTCGAGCCTCATTTTACATGATAGTATAATGGATATTTTATTTAAGGAGGTAAGACTATTACACTGAAAAGTGTACAATTTTATATATTATAAGTAGACTTTATCTGACTAATGATTATAACCACATGTTTTCATTAGTGTTGTAGTCAACTCGGTTCGACTTGACCCGACTCGACCCAACCACATAGTTGGTTTGATTCAACCTTAATCTAATCTCGGTTAAACTCAATTTCACCTTTTTAATCTTTGTCTCCTATATGGTCGAATCAAACACTCGAATCAAGTCTAACAATGTTAGTTTTAATGAGGAATATGATAAGTGTTAATAGGATTTTTTGGACATAGGTCCCTCAGGCCCGCATCAACCTGTTTGAGCCATAGGCTAACCTAATTGGGCTCATAATCCTACTTGATTTGATAACACCCGCCTTTGTTGTTTTCATAGCCAACCACAGCTTAAGCTCTCCAAAGGGCTTACTTAACTACAAAGCCTCTTAACGACTAGTAAATAGGAGGATAAGGCTTGGAGGCTTAATCACATTGCCACGATCCTGCAATTCGAAGCACATTGGACTCCACATTCCTACTACTTAAGCCATACAAACGTGTTAACAGATTGCTTGTGCTTTCTTAAATCTCAATGGCCTTCCTTTGTAAATATAAACAAACATCTGGATGATAATTTACTTACATTTTGTGCACTTATAATATATTTGAGTTTTATTGCATTCTTACTCTCTTTTTAATTATAATTACTGTCTTAAGTATTAAAGTAATCATGCTAAACGATACTTTAGTACCTCTTATAGTGCTTTATTTTGCATACTCACACGACTAGCCCAAAGCCCAAATCTTGTTCACTTTACCAACAAAATCTTACAGATGGTAATAGAGAACTTGAGAATTGCATGCAAAGAGGACTCGAATGCAATAATGAAGCTAAGAACCATAGAAAGCACCAAAACCAATTTAACATGATGCTAAAAAATGTCACGTTTCAATCGCATAGAGATGTCGAGTCTGATTTTTTTATTTCTTTTATTTAAAATTAATTTCCCCATTTCTCGATTAATACTAAACCCTAAACCATTCAATATTAATCCTCGACTAAAGAAATTGAGAAATTTCGGTTTTTTATTAAAAATAATTTTTGGAGTCGCCACCCAACCGAAGTCGAGAAAAGAAAAGAAACCGTAACTAATTGGATGGATTGATTACGATTTGACTACTGGTCTTTGATTTCAATTTTAATGAAGAACTAGAGGGTTTCGAATTCGGGGGCTAACCTATTAAACCCTAACGGGTACCACTATCTATTTACCAAAATTAGAATTATTCTTCTAATTATAATATATTTAAAAAATAAATATAAAAAAAAAAATAAGTTTCTACATATTTTATCGTTGACCCGAAAGTGCTTACGTACCTGCTAGCCGAAATCAAACGATTGTAGTTCTTTCTTTATAAAATTTCTAGTGGGTAGCTTATTTTTAGTTTGAAAACCGACTACATTTACATTGTTACCTGATTCAATTTATTCAAAAGAAAACTAAAGAGTCCTAATTCACTAAGTCTTTTATTTTATAAAAAACTCTGTAAAAGTTCTATTTTTTTAAAACGGGGTTTTTATTGTTTTTATTTCCAAAATAAAATTTTCTAAGTGAGAAAATCCTAAAATCATAATGCTAACAATATACCTAAGCAAATAATAATAATAATAATAATAATAATAATAATAATAATAATAATAATATATAAAAAGGGATAAAATAGTTTTCTATATGAGGAAACTCTACAAAACTAATCTTAACAAAAAAAAAATCTCTAATGAATGTAGACAACTATCTAACGAAATAAATTAATTCCATATAATACACTAGTATAAGAACTAATACTAAAACTCCTAAACTAATATATATATATATATATATACATACATATTATATATTACATGAACTAATAAAACTAATCTTAACAAACGCGTGTGATAGATTATAAAATTTTCAAACTTTAAGCATAATAAGTACTAATTATCGAAAAGGCGAAAAGTGTAATCTAATAACTAATAAATTACTAGAGATAGATTATATGTATACTAAAAATTTTAGAATAACCAAAATAATAATTAGTAATGTTCACATGTACCCCACATGTATTTACGTGTAGATAAAAATACGCGAAATTTTCTAAATTGGCAAAAAACTAAGTAAATAATTAAAGAAAATTATAAATTAATTATGGAAAAATAAAAAAAAAATTAGAAGAGGATAGAATGATCCAAATCAAGTCGTAGCAGGTCAGGATCTGCAAAATAAAAATTAACCAATTAGAATTAGACAACACAAAAGCCAAAAGGTAAAGTCATGTCAAATTAATGCATATTAATTGCCAAAAAGTTTATAAATAGGGGAAAATTTTTCAAAACTCATTTGGACAGTTGAGCATTAGAGAAAAATAGGAAACTTAAAAAATTCGAGAGAAAATCCAGAAAAAAAAAAATAAGAAAAGGAAACTGTACAGATTCGGTTAGTGAGCGAAACCCACATTTCACCACCACCTGGAATCGAGCCACCGCCACCACCACCACCCCACTATAAAGCCACCGACTAGGCCGGCCGACAAGCTTGGACCGGGCTTGGATGACCAGAAAACTTCGAACCGAATGAGTCCCTTAATTACCATGATTTTGTATGATTTCGTAAAAATAGTTATTTTGCCCAAAAAATTATGAAACTTATTATTCTGAGGTTTTATTATATGTCAATTTAGGGAAAAATAGTGATTTAGCTTAATTACGTCTGAAAATATGGGGTTAATTAGGTGATTAAGATACTAATTACTGATTTAAATAATAATTAGGCATTTAGGGATGCTAATCTTTGATGTGGAAACCCAACCTAGCCTTTGGAGTATTAAGTATGGTTAATTTAGGAAATTAGGTAGTTAATATAAGAAATTAGTAATATGTGAAATTAAAAATTTATAAATCTAAAAAAATAAGGTTATTTAGATAATATTATAATAGAAATCAGAAAACTAATAAATCTAAAATAACAATTTTAAGTAAATGTTTTAAAATGTAAGATTTTCTCACATCGAGAATAAATCCGATACCTTAGTTAAGGTTAACGTGTACCAAATAGTTTAGAATACTGAATTAAGACCCAATATAATATTTGAATACTTGAGCTTAATGTGATTAATGTCACATTAGGATTCGAGTATATTTAAGGCTTAGGAATCAAAATTTAAAATCTAATTTAGGATTCGAACCCCAAAATAGAGTACAACGAATCATTAATACGTAATAGGTATACACGAAAAAAAATGAGTTAAAATATAACTTAAAATATGAATCCATAAAGTATAAGTACTAAAAAGACTTATTAGTATTATAGGACACCTAGAGACAAATCAGCTTGCGACTAAGGGATTGAGCGAGCGAGCGAGAGAGCAATTCCAAGTAAGTTGGGTTATTACTTATTGTAATAGAGTACTAATTTTATGGTACTCGGAGACTTAGGCTTATATATGGTTGTGATTGTAAGTAGTTTACGCATGTGTTTGACGTATCTGAATTCGTGCTGAAATTATGATGTGAGTGATTTTGTGTTATGATTGATTTGGTGTGAAATTGTTTGAATACCCTAAATGAAATTTAATCTTATTCGACCCTAATAACAAAAAATGTCATGCATTGCAACCCGTTAGGGGATCATAAGATTCTCCAACCAAATACTAACCCCTTCAAAAGGGATAGTGTAGGGTTGCAAAATGGTCCCTTCTTCATCCTTAGTCGAACTAAGTGACATGAGAGGAGGTCGCGGCGAAGGTGAAGTCAATGGTTCGAAGGTAGTCGCGAGAGGAGCGAGGTTTCCATTGCACAAGCCTGGATTTGGTTGTGAACTGCTTCATAACATGGAAATTACTCAACTCGGATTGGAGCGGGTGAAATTTCTCTAATTTCATAACGGACCGGAGTACGTTATGTGATGACACTTGATTGTTGCATTACATGAAAATAATTGCTTGATAACCCTATTCGTGCTTGTATGCATTTATGAGTCTCCAATTCAACTTACTGAGCTGTAGTTGCTTATACTCTTGTAGATCCTTTTGCAGGTTCTGATTTTTGAACACTTTAAGTACTATGCCGCCCTACAATTATCCAGAGGTTAGTCCGTTTTGAAGCCGGGGGTATGAGAATTAAGTTACTTAGTATAATGTGTAACTAGAGTGACCTTGTAGTTAAGGATGAAAGATTGATAATTATTATGTAATCTAGTCAAATGTTGTTTATGTAAAACTTCCTGGGAAGCTTTGTAGACTTACTTATAATTATACATGTTTATTAGGAATTTGGAATATTTATTATAATTGTAGTTTAACTGTTAATCGGACTGTTTACTTCAAAGTGAGGAGTCGTTAATGCCTTGTGGAGATCATGTCTATGGTAGGCACTGTGAGGCCAGTTACTATCATAGAATGGTTTACACGGCGGGACTGTTGCAACTTTGCGATTTTGGGGCGTAACAGTTAAGTCTATTGGGACTCGGTAGTGGATTGAGTTCGTCGGAAAGAAGGAGTGTGCGGCTAATTGTCAGTAGGGGTGACCGCAACGTGGACAGTAGTGTAGCTTGAACTATGTTGTGGAAAGCCGATGGTCATGCGTAGATTGTGATGGGATGACAAGCTTATACCTGCCAATAATTGCTGAGGCAGGCTAACTCGCGATATCCTTCTCTTTTATATCAGCTAAGACTTTATGAACATCTTCATCCTTAAAAGAAAAATATATAGGATATTGAACTTGTTTTTAGAACGTGCAAAATCGATTTGCGTGTAGTGAGGACAGTGGCTATGCATGTTGAATTGTTGTGGTCTGTTTATGGTCTGCGTAATGTAATGAAGACAGTAGCTATGTAACAGTGTATTGGACAGTGGCATGCTCGTGTGTTGTGTTCGTACTTGGTTGAAGATAATGGGCAAGAGAGAGAATGTGCAGTGGACCGTGTTCTACATTGGCAGTATGCGTTGTGCTAAGTGACATGAAAGGGACGAATGTTGCTGTTTAGGGGACTGCTGTTGAGGCGTTTAGATCCTATGATAGTGTTGGTCGGAGGAGTGAAGTGCAACGATGGGAATGTGTGGACTGTGTAAAGTATGGTGGAGCTGTGGTGGAGTATCCCTGTATTCAGGCGTGCGGGTCAGGTTATTGTAGATCGAATCTCGGCCGAATTGGACAGTTATCAATTGAGTCTAAGGGAACTCAGTTGTGATCAAGGAAACAACAACAATGGCGTCAAAGCAGGATAGTGATTGTAGTATACGAGACAAGTGCAGCAAAAGTCTATGTGCTCGTAATTGTGAACGTTATGCAAAGCAGGGCCATGGGGTGAACTATATTGACAGTAAACGTGTTGGAGTGTAAGACTGGAGCGTCGAGATTGTGGTACCGTGTGGTGATTAGGCTCTTTTTTTTTCTATCCTCCCTTTTTCCAACTGCTGGAGTATGTTTATATAGTATAAACCATATCATGGTACCGTGTGGTGATTAGGCTCCTTTTTTTTCTGTCCTTCCTTTTTTTGACTACTGGAGTGTGTTTATATAGTTTAAACCATATCATATCTTATGATATCTAATTATATCTGATTCATTAATTAAACTAGATTCAATCTTCTTCTTTTTTTCTGTCCTCACTTTTTCCGACTGCTGGAGTATGTTTATATAGTCTAAACCATATCATATCATTATGATATCTAATTATATCTGATTCATTAATTAAACTAGATTCAAATAAATTCAAATCTGATGTAACTAAATTCACATTATTTAAATAGATATGATCCATTTTCCTCTCGCTTCTGCAGATATAGAAAAATAAAGACATAGGTGCTTTCTGAGAATCGAACAAAGACCTCAAACTGCTTCGATACTTATCCATTAGGCCGTTGTCTTGTGCCTTGACATTCATTACAATTAAATTATATTTAAATTATCTGATTCCCTAAAATTTTTTTAACTAAACTAAAACTAAAACTAATAACTAAAACTATTTGTTCCTAATATGAGTTACTTCCTAAAAGATTTTTAAAAAGTTTTTTTTTTTTAATTTTCTTTTCTTATTTTTTTTAGTATTTTCACTATTTATTAAATTTTTGTTATTTTTATCTTTAATTAATTAATTAATTTTTTTTATTATTTTATTTGTTTATTTTTTTTATTTAAGACCCTTTTTGTAAAAATAAAAATTAGGACTACAGAAAGGCAAAAATTAGGTGTCTACAGGAGATTTTTTTACCAAAGTACTATATAATATGCCTTCTTACAAAGATAAGCCACTGAAGCCCAATGAAGTGCAATTTCACTGGATCGAAGTCAATGTTTTTGAGATAATCAAGCTTAATGTAAGTGTTAAACTCGAAATTTCACCAATTCCTTTAATATTAGTTTATATTAGGCTCAATTGCCTAATATAATTTGCTTGACCAAAATTAAAGAAAAATATGTTTTTTCTTTTTTCAAAAAAGCTTCTAACTAGTGTTTAGAGTCACTAACTTACTATTGACCTAAGTTAAAAAATAAAAGAATAAAAGAGTTAAAATCGAAAGGGACGAACGATTTTAACTAATCTATTGATCTGTTTCAAAAATTTAAGTTAAGGGTTTAAGAACTTAAATTTTAAAGACAACAAGCTCTTAGAAGTAAGTTCTAAAATAAAACAGCTTAGATTTAAAAAATTGTCTAAGGATAAACGTGTATAAGAAAGGGAAAAAAAAAATTAATTTGTAAGAACAATTTCCTTTCCTCATTGTTTAGAAAGAATTTTTTTTTCCTTTTAATTTTTAGTGCCACTCCAAGTTTGGATGTCTACATACCCTTTTCGTGGGATTAGATCGTCATGGATTTTTTTTTTCAACAACTCTTTAGTTAGTGGTTACTATTTTTTTTTTGTTAACTTTTATATTTTTTTTTATTTTTACATTTTTATCCTTGAGAATGAATTCATAATTTGATTTTTAATGAAAAACTTAATTTGTAATAGCTATAATTTTACGATTCCTACTAAAAATTATATATATTTGATAAATTCATTTATATTTTACAAAAACTTTGTTCTTTTGTTTTCTTTTTTTTTTTTGAAAAACTTATTTATTATAATATCTCTGAAAGACATTTTAATGATAACAAAATATATGTGCTTCATATTATTGATCAAATTACCTAGTGTGCAAAATCAAAAAAGAATATTTGATATAGCTATATAGAAGATAAAAGAACTTATCAAAACTGAAGATGTTTAAAACTTGAATAATATATAATAATTAGAACATAAGTAAATATATGAAAGAGCTATAAAATATTATTAGGAGAAGCTTACTGACAAATAACGATAAAGGAAGAAAAGATAGTCCTGAGCAAATAAGAGAGGCTCCTAAAAATATGAAAATAGAAGAAGATTCATAAGCTATAGAAGCTTAAAAGCTACTATAGTTCATAAGGTATACAAGTAAGAAAGTATAAAATGTTTAGAAACGAAGGTATAGCAAGAAGTTCATTCATAAACCAAGATTTACAATAAAAGCTAACGACCAAAGGAAAAGCTTATCAAAAGAAATAAAGAAAATTTATGGAAATTAAAAGTCTAGACTTAACATCAAGAAGAAGATATATTTGGGTAATACATCTAATCAAGTTAGGAAATCTTATTAAAATAAAAGAGCAAAATAAATTCAAGATGAGAATATTCACATACGAGAAATATAAAAAGAGAAAGTTGCAACAATATAATTAGAAAAAATCAAGTTTTGTATATTTCCTTATTTATGCTATTTTAGTATAGGGTTATTTTACCACATATCATTAGGGTTTGTGTTATACCATATATAATTCATGTATTACACTATGTATTTGTGTTTTTCTCATGTCATTCGATAATATAAAAATACACTTTTGCATTGTTCATGGTATTAGAACCATCAAAACAAAAACCTTAAATTTATTTATTTTTTTCTTGCTAATCTTCTTCTTCTTCCTCCATCATCGAATCTTTTGTTTCTCGATCTTTAGTAATGCATATCGCTTATGGCAATGCATCTATCTCCAAGATCAACATGTCCCCCTTCATCGTCAAAACACCTACAGTTGAAAACCCTACTACAGCTAATCTCCTATCCACCATTATCCGACCAGTGACACAACACTCCTCTACTACCTTCATCTACTTTCTCCCTCTCTCCGTCGTACCTACCCTCACCCAACCAAACCTACGACTAGTGAATCCCAATGAAGTTAGTACCTCATCTCTCTCATAGCCACACTCTAAGTATATCCAAATCATTGAGCATACCCACATATAAGTCCTTATCTCTTAGATATACATCTGACTGTTATCCATGCCTTTCATCACCATTGATGCCTTTGCTTCCTTCTGGAGTACTAACCATCTCAACCCAACCCAATTCACCCAACCCATGCCCTTCTCTTACTTAATTCCTACACAACACCCTTTATTGTCTCACCATCTATCACCTAATTCTCTCACTTCATCCAATCCCATTGATGGATTGTCGACCTTTAGCTCACTTATTCGAGCACAACTCCGAGACCTCCAATCTATCGTAAGGAGGGTACTTTCTTGACAGCATATCGAAGACAAACAATTGTACTTGGGAGAGTTATGAGTGAACTCTTTCAAGTCCCAACTCAAACACACACTGCTTTGTTCTAATCTTTATGCTGTAGCCAATTACTCATGTGTAAGGTTGACCAACTAAATGTCGAGGCTGAGGTCAATATATATTAAGCCCCGCTCCAACTCATAGGAATTTCATGTGCCAAGCTGAACTGCTGAATGCCGAGGCTGATGCCCCTGCACGCTGGGTCCTTCTCTTTCGGCCTATTGAATGGCAACATCCCTTATCTGTATTAACAATTCCAAATATTACCCGTCCACAGCCACCATGTCATAAGCTCAACTCAACTACTAGGCCTCAAGATTTACTAGTACGAACCCATTGATAAGCTATCACCTATCTATCACTTTTCTAACATTATACTCTTATTCCTTTTCATTGTTTATCCTATTTACCTCTTACATACATACTAGGAATTCCTTTCTTCTTTATCTTTTTTGTAATTTTCCTTATTTGTAACGTTATCCTAGGGACTTATTATAAATAATCCCTTTTTACTATAGCCAAAATATCTTACATTCCTCTTATACATTAAATATACTTGTCTTTGTGAGGTATTCCTCTCTAAGTACAATCTCTTTATACTCTAATTTAATCTTTCCAAGTAGCTCGAGATTAGTAATGGGTGAACTTTGACATTAACTTGTATGTCATACCAAGCGAAGTGTTGAGTCGTGTTGTGTTTGTTAGTGAGTTACATCATTCAAGCAACTTCATGCAAGCTACTATGTTTTTTAGCTTTTTGTACTTCATTTTCTTTGTTATTAGAAGGACCCATTTAGTTCTCGTTCCCTACGGTAAGACTTAATGATCACTGAGCTCCTAAGTGCATCACCTACCTACCCAACCAACTTCTCTACACAGCCTGTTAACTTTAATTATTCATCCCTGTTGCCTACTACCATACCTACCAACATCTCCAATGTTGTCTCCATTAAGCTCATTGCCGAAAATTATCAACTATGGTCTACACTAACGGCATATTTTCTAATATTGATGGATTTATATAAATATGTTGATGGCATTGTTCTTGCTCCTTCCAGTCAATTTTTACTTTTTGGCAATACCTTAGCCATATCAAATCTAGATTATCACTCCTAGCTTCAAATAAATCGTCTTGTTTATGCTTCTCTCCTTGCCACACTCTCCACTAAAATACTTATGGAGATTTAGGATATCTCTCCTACCCATGATATTTAGAAAGTACTTAAACAACACTTTCTTGAAAACTCTATGGTACGTAAAATGGAATTGAAGAATTGACTTATGACTCTTTACCTTAACAATTATACCATATTAGAATATCTCTACAAGCAAAAGTCCATTGTCGATTAGCTTACCTCTATCAATAAAACCCTTAGCATCACAGACCACATAACACATGCCTTCCGTGGTGTGAAACCCTAAAATTGTATTTAGGGCAATTATACCTGGATTTAAGGCCTTTGAGAAAAAACTTATCTGATTGAGCCTAAACTTTGCAAGTAAGTTAGAAGAGTTAGTTAAAGCGACTTGGTGAAGTTAGATTGTAAAAATAATAACTTAAAACCCCGATTTTGAGTCTTAGAAATGAAGTTATATAATATAGCGTAAAACTTATCAAAATCCCTAAAACCATTCTCAAAATGTAACTAGGATTTAGAGATAAGTTAATTAAGTTATAAAAGGAAATAATACAGCATACTATACTATATGAATGTATATGTATTTTAATGAATATTGTTACGCCCTAAACTAAAGAATCGTAACAACAGGGCTGTTACAAACCAAGATTAAGGACGGATAAGGCTGGTCGCTGGATGGATTCAAGCTTACAGAAAGGTCGAAAAAGGGTTAAGGGGGAAATGTACGAAAAGAGCGACAAAGACAAATGAAACAGTAAGCAAAACCCATAAATAGCTTCAGAGGATATAATGCACTAATGGAACTTCCAAAGACTTACAGCATAATTCGATATGACGCACGAATTGGTCTAGTGATGTTACTCGCCACCTAACCTTGCTTAAGAGAAAAAATAAGAGTAATGTCAAGAGTAAACAAACAGTATTTACGCAAGGAAGAAAGTACTTAAGTGTATTGAAGGTAATCTAATAAGTTACAGCTACAAGTAAGTACAAGCATATTTATATCTGTAAGTTAGGGCAACTTGCCCAAAAGGAAAAAGACAATAAGAACATTTCCTATAGAAGCAATATACATAATGTTATACCCCGAAGTAGCAGAGTCGCAACCGTCTCGCTATGTAAACTATTTTATGATAGTACTTGGCCTCATAATACTTACCATAGACATAATTTACACAAGGCGTCGACGACTCCTCGCTTTAAAGTAAATAGTCCAATTAAATGTTTAACTACAATTATGGTAAAGTTCACAAATTTTAATTAAACCTATATAATTATATGTAAAGTCTACAAAACTTTCGAGGAAATTCTATATATACACAATAGTTCATATCACGCCCCGAAGCGGCAGAGTCATAACAGCCCTGCCGTGTAAACTATCCTAAGATAGAAGTTGGCCTTACAACCGTTATCTTAGACCTGATCTATACAAGGTGTCCACGACTAATCTGCTTTGAAGTAAACAGTTTGTAATTTAAATAAATCATTTACCTAAAAAAGTGAGGAAATATATATATATACACTATAATTCAATTATTGCAATTAAAGTTTACAATAATTCTTCGTAACATATTTCCTAGTTATACATTATTTAGAAATGAAAAGTAATAAAATATGAGTTGATTCTTCAATGTTTTTTCTCACTCCTCAGGATCCAACAGATGCTAGTTTCAAAGTAGTCATTGGCCGCTTCTTAGCCAACACCTGCACGACGTCTATAGGGATGTGAGGAACCACAGCTCAGTAAATTAGGATAAAGGACTTAAAACTATACCACAAATATAACAAGGTTTTCAATCAACTTATTAGGTGCAATGCATGTGCAAGCAAATGCTATCACACGACGTTGTTTGGCCCGTCGTGAGATTAGAGGAATTGTGCCCACTGTAATTTAGGTTGAGGAGTTGCCATTAATGCAACAGTTCACGACCAAATCCAGGCTTGTGCAATGAAGACCTCGCTCCTCCAGCGACTACCTTCGAACCACTGACTTCACCCTCACCGCGACCTCCTCTCCTGTCACTTAGTTTGGCTAAGGATGAAGAAGGGACCAATTGCAATCCCGCGCTATCATTTTCGAAAGGGTTGGTATTTGACCGGAGAGTCATACGTTCCCCTAACAGGTTGCCATGTATGTCCGGTTATGATTACTGGTCGTACATTTGATTAAGTCCAGTTTAGGGTGATCAATCATTTCATACAAATCATACAATACATGCCAGAGCAACAAACAGAATCATAGCATCACCCATAATCAAGCATATGCACACATCCAACTATTTAACAAGTACAACCAAGCATAATCTTAAGCCTCAAAAATACAGCATCGTATTAATCCCAACTTACCTCGACTCCTCACTCACTAACTCGAGGTCCGACTTGCTCAGGCTATTACCGATCATCCCTATAACACAAACGTGGTTTCAGTTTTTATATAATAATTCTAGGTTCATTTTCTCCTATAACGCTTATTGTTATGTTTTATTTAGGGTTTAATATACCTAATTATCTAGGTCTTAGGTTTTAAGTTTTTTACAATTATTCTAGGTTTGAGGTTAGGTTCGGGTTCGGTTTTCGCATTAATTTCTAAATTAGGTTGTAATTCGATTTCTAAGTCCTAAATATACTCGAATCCTAATGTGAAATTAATCACATTAAGCTCGAGTATTCAAATATCCTATTGGGTCTTAATTCAATAGTCTAAACTATTCGGTACACGTTATTCTTAATTGGGGTTTCGGATTTATTCCCGATATGAGAAAATCTCATATTTTGAGACATTTACTTAAAATTAAATGTTATTTCAGATTTATTATTTTTCTGATTTCTATTATAATATTATCTAAATAATCCTAATTTTTTTAGATTTATAAATTTTCAATTTTACATATTATTAATTTTTTTATATTAACTACCTAATTTCTTAAATTAACCATACTTAATATTCCAAAGGCTAGGATTAGGGTTCCACATCAGAGATTAACATCCCTAAACATCTAATTACTATCTAAATCAGTAATTAATATCTTAATTATTTAATTAACCCAAAATCACTCAATTTTTTCATCATTTTAGGGCTAAAAATTAACTTAAAAATTTCAAAAATTAATTTAAAAAAAATGGCTTCATAGCACTGTTCTATATTACATGAGCATCCTACAGAAAAAAAATTAAGCTCCAAACTACACTCCTAAACTTATTTATTTTCCATTCTAATCATGCTCGGTTTTAAACAATTTGTTAAAAACTCTATATTTTCAGACATAATTAAACTAAATCACTATTTTTCTCTAAATCTACATATAATAAAACCTCAGAATAACAAGTTTCACAATTTTCTGGGTAAAATAACTATTTTTACGAAATTATACAAAATCAGGGTAATTAAGGGACTCACTCGATTCGAAGCTTTCTGGTCGTCCAAACCTGGTCCAAGCTTGTCGACTGGCCTAAACGGTGGCTCTGGAGTGGGGTGGTGGTGGTGGTTCAGTCCCAAGCGGTGGTGAGGTGTAGGTTTCGCTCACTAACCGAATCTGCACAGTTTCCTTTTCTTTTCTTTTTTTCTAAATTTTCTTTTGAATTTTTTAGGTTTCCTATTTTTCTCTAATGCTCAACTGTCCAAATGAGTTCTGAAAATTTTTTTCCCTATTTATAGACGTTTTTGGCAATTAAAATCCATTAATTAGACATGACATTGCCCAAAATTCCTTAATTTTTGGCTTTTGTATTGCCTATTTTTCATTGGTTAATTTTTATTTTGTAGATCCTTACCTGCCACGACCTGATTTGGATCATTCTATCATCTTCTGATTTTTTTCTGATTTTTCCATAATTAATTTATAATTTTATTTAATTGTTTACTTAGTTTTTGGCCAATTTAGGTAATTTCGCGTATTTTTATCTATACATAAATACATGTGGGGTACATGTGAACATTCCTAATTATTATTTTGGTCATTCTAAAATTTTTAGTATACATATAATCTATCTCTAGTAATTTATTAGTTATTAGATTATATTTTTTGCCTTTTCGGTAATTAGTACTTATTATGCTTAATATTTGAAAATTTTACAATCTCCTATTTTATTACTTATTTTCTTAAATTCAAGTTTATGAGGTTATTTTTACTAATATTTCTATCTTTACTTTATAATTTAGGTTCGATTGAGTCTTTCAACTGATCGAAACCTCGAATGGTTCGTTGTGGGGCTTACAGTTCACTAATTTACATAATAATTATCAATCTTTCACCCTTAAACTACGAAGGACATTTTCGTTATACATAATTACTAAGTAAATTGCTCCTTACACCCCTGGCTTCAAAAAGATTAACCTCTAGATAATTGTAAAGCGGCATAATACTTGAAGTGTTCAAAGTCAGGACCTGCAAAAAGATCTGCAAGGGTGTGAGCAACTGCAGCTCAATAAGTTGAATTGGAGACTCATGACTGCATACAAACACAAACAAGGTTATCAAGCAATTATTTTCATGCAATACAACAATCAAGTGTCATCGCACAATGTAATCTAGTCCGTTGTGAAATCAAAGAAATTTCACCTGCTCTAATCCGGGTTAATGAGTTTCCATGTTATGCATCAGCTCACAACCAAACTCAGGCTTGTGCAATGGAGACCTCGCTCATCCTACGACTATCTTCGAACCATTGACTTCACCCTCGTCGTGACTTCTTCTCTTGTTACTTAGTTCGACGAAAGATGAAGAAGGGACCATTTTACAATCCTACGCTATCCCTTTCGAAAGGGATCGGTATTTGATTGAAGAATCCTATAATCCTCTAACAGGTTGCAATATATGACATTTTTGGTTATTAGAATCGAATAAGATTAAATTTTATTTAGAGTGTTCAAACAATTTCACACCAATTCAATTAATCACAAAATTATTCACATTACAAATTCAGTACGCATTCAGATACATCAAACACATGCATAGACTACTTACAATCACAACCATATACAATCCTAAGTCTCCAAGTACCATAAAATAGTTCTCTAATACAATAAGTAATAACCTAACTTACTTAGAGTTTCTCAGTTGCCTGATCACTCGATTATAAGCCGATTCGTCTCTAGATATCTTATAATACAAATAGGTCTTTTTTTAGTTCTTGTACTTTGATGATTCACATTCTCAGTTATGATTTAGCCTATTTTTTTCTATGTATAACTATTATTTACTAATGATTCATTCTATCCTATTTCGGGGTTCGGTTCTTAAATTAGATTCTAGTTTTTTATTCTGAAATCTTAAATACTCGAATCCTAATATGAAATTAATCACATTAAGCTCGAGTATTCTAATATCCAATTGGGTCTAAATTTATGATTCTAAATTATTCAGTATACGCTAATCTTAATTGGGGTACCGGATTTATTCCCGATATGAGAAAATCTTACACTTTTTATACAATTACGTAAAATTAAATTTTATTTCAGATTTATTATATTCTGATTTCTATTATTATATTATCTAATTAAACCTTTTTTTATAATATTCATAATTTTCTATAATTAGCACACAATGTTTTCATTACTTATACTTAACACTCCAAAGGCTATAATTAGGTTTCCACATCAGAGATTATCATCCTTAAACATCTAATTACTATCTAAATTAGTAATTAGTGTCTTAATCACCTAATTAACCCAAAATTACTCAATTTTTACATCATTTTAGGGCTAAAAATTAACTTAAAATTTTTGAAAATTAATTTAAAAAAAAATCTTCATAGCACTGTTATATATCCTTTAAGCATTCTATAGAAAAATTTTGAGCTTCAAACTACACTCGTAAGCCTATTTATTTCTAATTCTAATTATACTCGGTTTTGCTTAATTTGTTAAGAACCCTATATTTTCAAACGTGATTAAACTAAATCACTATTTTTCCCTAAATCTAAATACAATAAAACTTTAGAATAACAAGTTTCATAATTTTCTAGACAAAATAACTAATTTTAAGAAATTATAGAAAATCAAAGCAAATTAGAGATTCACCTGGTTCGATGGCTTTTAGCCTTTCAACACCGGTCCAGGTGTGTCGGCCGGTTCAGGCAATAAGTCTGGAGTGGAGTGGTGGAAGTGGCTTAGTTTCAGGTGGTGGTGGTGTATGGGTTTGGCTCACTAGCCTTAACTATACAGTTTTTTTTTTTTTTTTTCCTTTAGTTTTTCCCTTAAATTTTCGAGTCTCTCTATTTTTCTCAAATCCTTAACTGTCCAAAGGAGTTCTCTAAATTTTTTTCCTATTTATAGACGTTTTTGGTAATTAATATGCATTAATTAGACATAATATTGTCTCATTTCCTTAATTTTTTGCCTTTGTGTTGCTTAATTCTAATTGGATAATTTTTCTTCTTTTGCTCCTGACTTGCCACGACTAGATTTGCATCATTCCATACCCTTCTGATTTTTTCCTGATTTTTCTCAATTAATTTAATAATTTTCTTTAATTATTTACTAAGTTTTTTTGCCAATTTAAGAAATTTCGTGTATTTTTACCTACACGTAAATACATGTGGGGTACATGTGAACATTCCTAATTATTATTTAGGTCATTTAACCGATCGCCCTACACCTTGTGCCCTAAGTTCAATCTCACGGTCTCTTGACTTAACTTTAGGGCTTATACATGATAAAAGAGGGTAAAAATGAATATACATGAAAAACAATGATTGGTACTACAAATTCTCCATACTATACTATACACGTGGTGATCCTGCATTGGTGAGGTTATTAGGGGATGCGGACAAAAAATACAGATAGGTAGGCTTGTCTTAGTAGGAATGGCCTAATCAGTTCGGATTCTCTGTCTCTTGACTTCTTGGCAAGAATGATGTCGAGTGATTGGTTGGCTCGGTATTAAAGAAATCATCAACTCAGCATAACATAGAATAAAGGGAGGTCATACGGCATGACATTAAAGGTGACTCGGCAAAGAAGTATTCGACTTCAACAGGGGTTAGTTGGAACATAAAGATTCGCCGTGCCAGCCCCTCTAGTCCTCGGGCTCAACCGTGGGTCAAAGGTCCCGTAACTTGATTCCCATCACTCCATCTGGGTTGTTTTAGATTTGGGATCAACTTAGGATTGAATCTATAGACCACCTCGAAGGGAGTTTGCTTAGTGATATATATATGGTTCGGTTATAAGCAAATTTGACCATTGGCAGGCAAATATCCCAATCAGCCAAGTTTTTGCCTACTACAGCTCGGAATAGTAACCCTAAAGTACGATTAACCACTTTCGCTTAGCCGTCAGTTTAGGAGTGTCATGAGGTACTGAAGAGTGATTTTGTTTCTAACCGACGCTATAAGAACCTCTAAAAATGGCTCAAAAATTTTGGGTCCCTATCGGAGACTACATTCTTCGATATGCCGTGTATCTGCACAATCTCCTGTAAGAAAAGAGAAATAATAACCAAAGCTTCCTTAGTTTTGGTACTGGGCACGAAGTGTGCCATCTTACTGAGCCGATCTATGACAACCATTACAGAATTTTGCATCGGACAGTTCGCAGCAGTCCGAGAACAAAATCCATACTCAGTTCAGTCCACGGCTTCGTCGAAATAAGTAGAGGCATTACTTTTCCTTAATCAGCTTGGTACTTGGCCTTTTTGCACACTACATAGCTTTCCACAACTCGGTGCACATCTCTTTGCATTTTCGGCCAAAAGAATCGGCCATTCAATAGTTCAAAGGTCCTCCTTTCTCCAAAGTGTCTGGAGAGCCCTCCGTTGTGGGCTTCCTTGATTAATAATTTTCGTAGGGAACAAGTCAGAACGCATAATCTCCCTCTTTAAAACAGATAGCCATCTTCCACATAATACTCATCCACTGTCCTCCTATCTATGCATCGTGAAATTATTGGTTCAAAGTATTGCTCTTTGATACTTGCAAAACCAAACAACCTGATCTGTAGTTATGATAAGAGCATATGCCTTCTCGAAAGAGTATCTGCAACTACGTTGATCTTTTCTTGCTTATACTTTATCACAAAATTGAACCTTTCAAGGAATTTAATCTACCTCGCCTACTGCTTTGACAACTTGGTCTGACTTCGAAGGTATCTTAGTGATTCATGGTCAGTATATATGATAAATTCTTTTGGTAGTAAATAATGTTACTACACTTGCATATCTCGGATCAGTGCCAAAAGTTCCTTGTTATATACGAAGTAGTTCAGCTGTAGTTCTTAGAGCTTCTCACTTTAAAAGACAATTGGTCGGCTTTCCTGTATCAGGATAGCGCCTATTCCAAGACTCAATACGTCGCACTCTAGCTCAAAAATTTTGTCGAAATCAGGTAGTACTAAATCTGGGGCGGAAATTGTAAGCCCCTAAAATTGAGTTTAGGACAACTAAGCCTAGATTTAGAGCCATTAGAAAAAGTTATCCAATTAAAGGGAAAGTTATCTGATTAAGTTCAAACTCTACGATTAAAATAAAAAGTTAGATGAAGTGACATAGTGAAGTTAGATTTTGGAAATAATGATAAAAAATCCCAATTTTGTCCTTAAAAGTAAGATTATTCAATATAGTACTAAAACATTCGAAACCCCTAAAATCAAACTCAGGTTGCAACGAAAATTTAAAAATAAGTTAATTGAGCTATAAAATGAGATAATATAGTATAATATACTATATGAATATGTACGTATTTTTATGAGTATACCCGGTATAAATTATAATTATACTTGTAAATTAACTCCAAATTACATAATTATATATAATATGTTGAATTCATGCAAATAATTAAGAGAAAATATCTTAAAAATAAAAGATTTATTAGAATCATAATTATACAAGTTTAGTTATACACTACACGTGATATATATACATGGGATATATATATTCGTATATTAACAAAATAACTAAATCATAATATAATACATATATAATATTAATAATTAAGCAATTATCTAACAAAGCTTATCCTAAAAGCATAAGAACTTGCTGGATTTGGTTGAAAAATTTGCGTGGCATGCTATAGTAGTTAGATTGTTGAATTAATAAGGGAATTAAGAAGAAAAGGACACCTCTTACTTAGAAAAAGGAGAAAGAAAAATTTAAAAAAAAAACCTAGGCGGTGAATTAAGCCTTATAAATAGCAAAGGATGGTAGACATGTAATGTTTGAGCACTTTGAAATTTAGAATAGCAAAAGAAAAATTTAAGAAAAATCGTAGAAAATTAGAAAGAAAATAGAAAAAACAGAGCAATCACCATGCTCTAGCTGTACCAGACCCAAATGACCACTTGACAACAAACCCAACCAACCCAAACTATCCACTTACCGCATAAGCCGACTAACACACCCCCACTACCCTACGGTCACCGAAGACACCAAGAAAAGCAAAGTCAAATTCTTACTCTATTTTTGAATAATTTGTAAAAAATATCAAATCCACCCAGAAAATTTTAAAAAAATTCGTACTTAGGTTATTTTGAATATAATTTTATGTGATATTTTTATTTTTGAAAAATTCATAATATTTAATATACTTTCTTAAGAAATCTATTATTCATTCAAATTTAGAATTGTAAAATAAATGTACTAAATGATGTTATTTCTAGCTGAAATTTTTTGGGTAGGATGTATATGATATATAGTTAATTGCTATGTAGCCCAAATTTTGATTTGAATATTTTTAATATTTATTGCATTTTTTGGCCTAAAATATCTCGAAAATAGGCTGAAATTATGAATTAAATAGGAAATTACGAAATTAATTGATGAAATGGACATGTACTGATCTCTAGTGGATAATAACAATGTAGGGTTATAACGAAAATTATTTGGTGTAAAAAGAATTATAATTGAGTAATTTAGGATAATGTAAGGGTAAAATCGTAAATACAAATATATAAGCGATAGGCCGAAAACTTGAAACCAAATGATAATTGAATTACCTATATTTTTAAGAGTTTATAGAAATTTTTGGGAAATTATTTGGTAACCCGGACTATTTATTACGAATTTACCTAATAAAATGGCTTAAATTACAAGTAGGGTAGTATGTTTAATAATAATAAGTTAAAATGAATTAAATAGTTCAATAAAAACTATGTGTGTGATTGCTAATCAGTTGGTATTAAATTAGTATTTTTATTATATGTATGGATATTTTCTGATCATGATACACTCTACGTATATTAGGGTTAGATAATACTCATATTGTAACCATATATTGACAGATTAGGTAAAATATAATTTAATAATGTAAATTATGATAATGTTCCTATAGATACGTATAATTGTATTAAAAACTAAAATTACCCATTAAAAGTTGTCTATAGGAATATGACTCGTAAAACGTGTCGTTTGGTTTATACGAACCCAATGACACTAATTTTGTTAAAATTGGATAACCTTAAGTAATATAATCTATAAGTTTATCATATTTTAGAATGTATATATTTCGATAATCTGACTGGAATTAAAACGTGAATTAATAAATTAAAAATATGTTTTGATATGATCGAAACGATATATAATACGTAATAGTATAAATCACGTACAGTATCAACAATTAATAACTTAATTCGATATATAGTGATAATATGACTATATATTATGGAAATAATATATATATATATAATCGTTTTAGATTAAACCCTAATATTTTCGTAATTATTACCAAAACTGAATTGGGGTCTCTTATATAAATAGGATCTTCTAGTATAAAGATAGTTAATGATTCGAATCAGTAGTAGTGAGCATCTAAACAAATAAGTTAGGATAGTAATTGTTAGGATGCTGTTTTAAAGTATTCGGAGGCCCAAGAGTACTTCTGGCTGTGTTTATAATTAGTTGATTGTATGCATACTGTGTGTGTCTATGATACTCAGTTATGATAGGAGTTGAACTTCTAGGTATGTTGTTCTACATGTTTGCATTGTTTTTGTACTATATGAACTTGTTTAGTAACTCCTGATTAAAGCTGACATCTATTCGACTAAAATGAAACTGGACATATATAATACCAACTAGGGGAAACGATTAAGAGTATTAGACTAAATATCGATTTCCTTCGATTAGGATAGCTGAAATGGTCCTTTCCCCATCTTTAGTTGAACTAAGTGGCAGGCGAGGAGGTTGTAGCAAGGGTGGGGGCTGTGGTTTGAAGGCTGTCATGGGATGAAGGTGTTTTTCATTGCACAAGTCTGGGTTTGGTCTCATTTAAGTTGTGATGAAACTCCTCAATTTGAGTTAGAGCGGATATAATTTCTCTAACCTCATAGTGGACCAGATAATATTATGCGATGTTTCATTTGATCGATTGCATTACATTTTATCATCAGTAATAATCTTGCTTGTGATTGTATGATATTCTTCTAACTTCGTCTCACTTACTGAGCTAGTTGTGCTCATGTTCCTATAGACTTTTTTGTTGGTGCTGAGTGAAGTTAAGATATTTCGATATTACCATTCCCAGGTTAGTATGCTACTGTTTGGGAAAGTGAGGAACGGGGAATCAACTGAATCTAAGCTTTTGACTTTTTGAGGAAACTAATTAGGAATTCCCTAGGAGCCCACTAGTTTCCTAACTTATGTAAATAGTCTACAAACTTGTGGCTTTTTTATAAACTTGATTATAAATTATAACTTTGGATGTAAGACGTTTATATTAGTACTGTTGTGTTATGAGACAATAGGTTGTATAGAATAGATAATTTCTAAAGCTCTACTACAGGTTTGGTTATTAACAGGTTTTAGAACAGACGTTTCAAGTTGGTTAAGTTATGCACACCTTATGTGAACTGTATCTACGTAGTAGTTGTGAGGTCAGCCTCTATTTTAGGTTAGTTTATACGGTAGGATTGACTCTTCCTGTTTGAGGCGTGACAAAGGTCAATCTTTCTTTTATATCAGCAAAGCTCTTCTTCTCCCTTTCTCCCCATCGGAAGTCGGTGTTCTTTTTTGTTAGCTCAATAAGTGGCGCGGTGATGGTGCTAAAGTTCCTAATAAATCTTCTATAAAACGAAGCCAGTCTATTGAAACTTCCTACGTCGGCACAAGTAGTAGGAGTCGGTCACTTGACAATTGCTTTGATCTTTTCATCATCGACTCGCAAGCCTCCTCTACTGACTACATACCCCAAGAATACTATTTCCTTCTAGTATCAACAAAATTTTTTCAAGTTGCTGAATAGTTTATTAGTATGAAGGATATTCAAGATTGCCTTGAGATGTTTACAGTGACTCGACATGTCGGCACTGTATGTCGAGTCACTGTAAACCATGATGTTGTCAAAGTATACCATGTACACTTCTCGATGAGATGTCTCAGCATACGATTTATAAGTCTCATGAAAGTGCTCAGGGCATTTGACAAGCCAAAGGGCATGACCACCCACTCGTAAAGTCCATATTGGGTCTTGAGTACAGTCTTCCACTCATCTCCTATCCTCATGCGAATTTTATGGTAGCTAAACTTGAGATCAATCTTGCTGAAAATCTTCGCTTCAATTAGTTCATTCAATATGTCTTTTAGCCTTGAAATCGGATACTTGTATTTGATCGTGATTTTGTTCACGGCTCGGCTATCAACACATATCCGCTAGGTTCCAACCTTCTTTGACACTAGAAGTACAAGTATAGTACAGGGGCTGAGACTCTCTCTTACATAACCTCTTGCATAACCTTTCTCTAGCAACTTATTGACTTGATGTTGGAGTTTAGAAGCTTGCTTGGTATTCATCCTATAAGCTGGCTTATTCAGCAGTGCAACATTAGATACTAAGTAAATGCAGTATTCTATTCTTTGAGTTAAAAGACAACCCTTCAAGTAACTGTTTTGAGAACATGTTGGCATATTCATTTAGTAGCTTTTTGATTTCCTAGGAAAACTTACTTCGCTCCTTCATTTCCAACAGTTGCCTGACCAACAATAGTATTGGCTCATTAGCATCGATGGCCTCTCGAAGCTCGGCTCTACTTATCACCAGAGCCTTCTTCGAGTTTTTTCAAGTTTTATTCATAAAAATACTATTGGTTAGATAATAAAATCACGAATCATGAAATTGAATAATTAAAAATCCAATCAATTAAATAATAACATATAATAAAGTCATGCATCAATTAAACATTAAGCCATGTCAAAATCCCATTAAATCTAATTTAGTTTATGACAAAAAATAAAGATTGTACTAAAGAATTCAAGAAACATAATAAATCTTGAAAGTAAAATGGACTTAAAAACTCAATTGTGACTTTTGGAATGTAAATCTGATTTTCAATCCGACTTTTCTCAAATCTTTTGTCTTCTTATTATGAACCCTAGAAATTCTTCTCCATCTTCTATCTTGCGACTATGGAATTAGGATCTTTTCCTTTCATCTTCCTCACGTCTAATGAAATTGGATAAACCAAAAGTATGGATCCCGCGGCAATGGAAGCTCCTAAAATGTAAAACCTAAATTCTCTTAAAAACTAAAAGAATGGTTCTTTTCAGTTTCGGAAATTGATTTGTATATCTTTCCTTCACATGCTAACGTTTTTCTTTTTCCTTTCTCTTTTTTCTTTAAGAAAAAATCCAATTGCGCATGTGATTTACTTTTGCATAGATGGGCGACTAACATGAACTTTAAGTTGGCTTTGCTCTCGCATGACGTGGACAGACAACTCTCCGAGCATTATATTGGAACGTCAGTTTTTTTTTTTTTTTTTTTTTTAATTTTCTTTTTCTATGACCTAGCTTGCTCTTCACGTATGGACCTAAACATTCTGAATATGATGGATTAGAGTGCATGAAAATTTTACAAACCAAACACTTCATCAGTAAGTGGGCTTGAAGTTCACTCATGCATGGACTCACAAAGTTAACGGGTCAATGAAATATAGCCATGCATGAGTTTGCACTTTAAGATGTTGTACTTTTATTATCCATCTTCCAATTTTTGAGCCGATTTTTACGTAAGCCTTGCACATAAAAGTATACTTCATATGTATTTTTTCGAATTTACACTTTTTTCTATTAAAAGTATAAAAATATATACATTAATATAATATAAAGTTAAGATAACGTATATAAAATTTACACTTATTACAATTCATTAGAGAAACATTCATTTTGTGCCTCATCTCATGCCTAAACCTTTATAACTTCATTTAAAATGCTTCTATTAAGAGGCAAAAATGAGCAGATTAAAATGGATTTACAGGAATTCAGTCTAAGCCTAGCCCTTGACTCTCTAGGCCAATGATAAGGTTAATACGATTCCCATTATCATTTCAGGCAATTGGGAAGAGTTCACGGAACTTTAACAAAATACAAACCGTGAGGGTTTTCAAATTACTTTTAGTTTGTCATACACCATCTTTTTTCACTACATATATAGTCTCTCTCCCTTCTTTGAGTGCCATCAAACAAATTCCTTACACAATGTTTGCGAAAAGGGGAAAGCGGAAGGAAATAATTAAGAAAGAATGAAAATTTTAGTCTTTTGAGAGAAATTTGGGATATGCTTGGTGTTTCTTCCATCAATCATTCGGACCTACATCGTATATCAATACATTATGATTTCGAGGGCCATCTATTATGATAAGACTTTTCTCTGGGTGGATATATGGAAATATACTATGATAATCTAAAGAAACATGTGGTTTTTGGATCCATTAAGCAGATCCATGAATTTCACAATTTCAATTTTGCTGGTCCTTGGAAATAGCATAGTGATGGATAATTCAAAATTAGAATAGGTCTAATTCGAGGGCACATCTATAGGAAATGCTATTTGCGTGGCAAAAAGCGAGCATATGTATATAATGGTGCTCTTCATAGGCTGATACCTAAGAGGAGTCAATCAAAGGATCCATTAAGAGGAGTATTCACTTTGACGATTAACTACTAATCTAATCAGACAACATAATCAATAATTAAATTATATAACTATTCAATAGCTCACCTATTTTAGAGACAATTAATCGATCAAAGAAATATTTTTTCTATCTAAACTCTATTCTAAAAGGTCACACAATTGCTTAGATAAAAAATAGGCTAGACTCAATTGATCCAGAATCGTAAGGCAAAGGTCCTAACCAATTTTATTTGTTATTTATGCATTTAACCCATTAAGATTGCTTGCTCATCTTTCATATCTTATTCTCTTAGAGTCTTCCTCTTATGAGGAATATGAGATTCATGCAATTAAATCCCCTCATCCATATATATTTATATACATATATTAACAACGACAACCAAATCCCTTCGAATTGATTCTAGTATGTAAAATTCTCCAAACTTTCCATATTTCTTACGTATGTAGAAATATGCTTCAATTCAATCACACTTCGATGGTTTTAGGGTATGACGTGTAATAGGCATTTTAAAATATAGAAAAAAATTTGTATAATTAAATGTTGAAAATCTGTTCTTTCTTTTTAATTTTTTTTTGTAAAGAAATTAGAAGAAAAGACATCACAGTCATTTGTTTATTTCTGACCGTTTAGCTAAGGAAGGATTGGATGTGAGTTGTGACTTCCTCTCTTGTTTTTCATTCTTCTTTTCCCTTATTTATTTCGGACTTTGTTTTATGTGATTCAGGCTACCGGAAGGGTTGTTCTTTTGAGGAGTAGGCTAGTACTTCTGAGCCCCCCTAAACAGTTTTGTTTGAATTTTCTTTTGGTTTATAAATTTTCTTCACAAAAAAAAAAAAAACAAAAAAGCACAGTCATTATTTATCTTTTAAATTTCAACGTCGAAAAACTAAATATATAAAAAAAATATTCATAAAATATTATACATGTATATATATATATATGATATATAAATATTAATAAAATATCGATATTTTATTAATATTTATATATCATATATACATAATACGTAGTAAGTATTATCAAATTTTTTAAAGAATCAATTTAGTAAATTTAAGTGCTGTACAGGATCGACCCTTTCTTTCTCATTGGTGGTGGTCCTATAGTAGCACTCGAGTTGGCCTGTTTTCCCTTTATGGTCCTATGTTGATGCTTGTAGCGAATTATATATTGGTTTAAATTTAATCATATGAATATCAGATGAAAGCAAAAAAAAAAAAAAAAAAGAAAAAAAGAAAAAACCAAATATATCGTAAAATTTAAGACTTAAATCTTCCATTTGCATGTGTAATTTTCTAATGAAAATTGGGGCATCTTGACTTTCTTAAATCCGGTAACCTGCGACTCCTAGTGGCCCCAAACCTCACCAAATTTCGTCACTTTAATGGAAGTTTCCTAAGAAAATTTGTCTTTGTGGCTCCAATCGAGAGGACGCGCTGCGTTTGGATAAGTGGAAAACTATTGAAAAATAGAACGATAAAAATGAATGGAAACAATGTGTTTGGTTATTTTAATGATTAATGGAAATCGTATGAAATAGATAGAAATAAGTGGAAATGTTTTTACTTTAAAATCACTTTTGTTTCTCTTTAAATTGAAAAAAAAAAAAATCAAAGTAATGGATGAAAATTTTATGAAATTATAATATTATTCTTGTAAGGGAAATGACAAAAACCATCAATTGTATGTTCTTAACATAAGTTAGACTAATCAGTACTTGGCTTTTTTCCTTTTTGTCTCCATTGTCTTTTAACTATAGATGATAAAAGGAAGCTTTCTTGGTCAATTTTTTTTTTTATTTTCATTTTTCACATCCAAATGAAAATAAAAATTATATTTTCACTGTTTCTTTTCCTTTTCTTCCTTTCTTTTATTTTCAACCGATTTCGTTTCATTTCTATTGTATCTGTTAAGAGCAGAAGCGTCTTCTAAATGTTTGGAGTTGTTAAATATATTACAATAATTTTTATTTTACATAATATAAGATTAATTACACCCTTTAAAAAAATTATATAAAAAGAATATCGTCAAATTTATTAACGAGTGTTTTTAGAATTATTGACAATACTTTCCATTTTAATCCAATTGAACGATGGAGAGAAAAAAAAAAAAACAAACGAAAGTATAACCCATGAAATATGTTAATGTAACGTTTCCAACCCGGCAAGTCACAAAACCATGCAAACCATGTATAAATCAAAATCATAGTCATAATCATAGTAGTAATTTGCGAAACGTAGAGTTGAATTTTAATTTGGCTTTTTATGATAAGAGCCAATGGATGATAAGCATGAACAATCATTTACTTTTGGGATAGACTGACTGACAACACACAGGTCATAAAAGCCACTTTTGCGTATGGCAGAAAAAGCTGATACTTTTCAACATTTCTTTAGTGCTACTGTATCTATCCACCGCTACGCATCATCTTCGCATAGAGATTTTAATCACTTGGTTAGTGTTAGTTAGCGCGTGTTTCAATTCAATTTGGATAATTGATTTTAACATATAAAATATAAAATGGTTAAAACTTAAAATGATAAAATTGAATTAAATCGACTGATTGAATCAGATTAAACAACAATATAACACTAATTAATTGTGTTATGAGGAAATTTAATGGTTCAAATATATTATTCTTTCCTCAATTTAATAGTTATAGCAATAATTATCTAAGAAAATGTTATTATTGATAAAATTTTATCGAATTTATAATGAAATCGATTTCAATTAGCAAAAGCGTTGCATATTGATAAGCTTTGTATAAGATAATTTTATCAATTTTTTCTTTTATTAAATCAATAATAATGATATGATATAGGAAATAAATAACCGATTTTAAACAAATCTTCAAAATATTCATCTAAGTTCTTATGAGCGACCGAATATATTTACTAATAAAATTAAAGTATAGAGTTCGGTTAGGTTGTTCTCAATACACACCTTATCTGCTATATGTATTGAGGTTTTTGTAAATAAGTAATTTGAATATTTGTATTTTAAAGGATGGATTTTCATAATTATTATAATTATATTCGAAAAAAAAACAGCAATTATATATACTTATTTTTTATCTTTCTTTAGTAAAATTTAATTAATTTATTACTTATGATTATATGTGTTTGGTGAGTATATAAATCGTTAGTGGTTGCTTTATTTTCCGATAAATTAAAAAAAGAACCCACTAATCATTATAAGAACAAAATCAAATAAATATATAAGTAGAGTTAGGTAAGAGTTCCGTGTCCTACTACTACCTACTAAATTACAATTGACAACATTTGCATGTGTTGAGACCAAAAACACCACTTTGCTTACGTGGACCAATGGAATTTTTGGAATAATTGAACTGTGACGTGAGAAACTCTAGCAGCCGATCCAAAACCCAAACCCAACCATCTCCTCCTCCTCCTCCTCCTCCATGAATCGATTAGGCCTTAGGTTTCATTTTCATTATACATATATATATTATATATAATTTCAATTCCCCCCATATTAAAAATCTATTCTTTTTTCTTGGGATTTTTTGCTTCCGAAATTCAATCTTTAGGTGGTTTTGAAGCTTCTTCGATCTTTTTAATCCACACACAGCTGGTAAGTTTCCACCTTTTGATGAATTCTCGATTTGGGTATTCTTAACTTTCTTGTTTTAGATCGATTTTGATGTTTTCCTCTTTGCTAAATGGAAAGTCTCGATTTTGATTAGTCTCATTGGGTCAAAATTTGCAGGCTTGATCTGATTATTCGTTCTAGTTCTTGTTCTGGTTCTTTTTGGATCATTATTATGTTCCCAGCATATATATCACCATCAAGATGATGACTATCAGCTCACGAGAGTGTAATTGATTTTTCACGTATGCCTGTGAATCTTGGTGAAATAGGATAAGATATGGTGGTGACCTCTTCTGGGTAGTTTTTAATTCTTGGATTTTTTGTTGGGGGTTTCGGGTTATATGTGATTTGTGCCTGTGATTTTGTCGAAAGAGAACTAGAAAAGAATTTTGAATTTTGGGGGGTGAGATGCAAAAAGGAGCGAGTCTTTTGAAAACTAATAGTAGTTTGAGAGTGACGGTGCCATCCCAATCTCTAAGGAGAATGGGGTTATGTTCAACTGGTGGTGGGCAGCAGGCTTCCCCGGTTGTCTTTCCTGAGAAGCGTGGGAGTAAGTCTAAGAATGCAGCATCAAGGCAACATATTAACCCGACAAGTATGCCAGAAGATGATCCGTTTAAGGCGAACGAGCATAGGATTGATATAATAGGAGGTGGTGATGAGAAATCTGATCTTTTAGGATATGTAGTGTACTCAGGAAAGCTCGCCTTGGATAAGAGAAAGAATGTAGAGGTGAAGAGTGCTAAAGATGGAAAGCAGAATTCAGCTGAAACAACTGCACTGGAAGGTGCTGTTAGTGCTAAACTTACCAGCAAAGCTTTTGTTTGGGGTTCTAACATGTTGCCACTCAATCATGTCGTCTCGGTATGAGTTGAAGATCTTTTAATTATAGGAAATAGGTATCTTGTATCCTTAAAACTTATGGGCTGCTAATAGGTCTTTGGTTTCAATTTGTTGGTTCAATAGGTATCCTATTATGCTGGACTCAGGCATTTTACCGTGCATGCATACCCTGAAGCAAAGGCGACTTGTGGGCTTTCCTGTTTCATGAAAGGGCGAAAGAGGAGTCGTAAGGACTACCGCTTTTTGGCCTCTACCAAAGAAGATGCAATACAGTGGGTTGGTGGATTCGCTGATCAGCAATGCTATGTTAATTGCTTGCCTCATCCACTGGTTTCATCAAAAAAGCAGGGTTCTTCAGAATTGCTTCCTATTGATCCGCCTCCTGAACTGTTATTCAGATGTAAGAATCCTCCAAAAATGCTGGTAATATTGAATCCTCGTTCCGGACGTGGAAGATCAAGTAAAGTCTACTACAAAATGGCTGAGCCCATATTTAAGGTATGCATTGCTGCTGCTGCTTACCCCCCTTTTACCAACTGAAATGGTTTTTCCTTTTCTTTTTTTCTCTAATATAATTGGATCATCTTAGCCAATGCATGTAAGAGAAAGGGGTGTCTCATTGCATACTTGACTCAACAAACCTTGTCTTTCATACATTAATATATGTTTGGAGAAATCCAAATTATATTTTGTTAGTTCTGTTATCTTTTAGTTCTTTGTTTTCCTTCTGCTTTTGGCTCAAGTCCTTGGCTACTTGGTGGTTTTTCTCTGGTGAGAGTGTTTGAGTTGTGCTCCCGGTCAGTCTTGCTTTTCCTTCAGTATGTCACTGACCTCTCCACCTTCCATGACACTCAAAACCTCTCTCTGGCAACCATGCTGGCCTTCCTCGACCCCAAGCCTCCCAAAGTTTCTGGTAAACCATCCCTCAAATAATCTTCCTCTTTTGGTTGTCTAAATCACTGTACACACAGTCCAAACGTGTCCCCACCTTGGAAGAAGGAAAAATTCCTAATCCTAAGTTAAAATCTCCAAACCAAGCCCACCCCTTGCCAGTTATCGATGGGATAACTCCAAAGAACTGTCAATCCCTCTCTCAAAAAGAAGCTGCCCTAGCCTCTCCTTGCTCAAACCTTGCTCTGATAGGAAAAGCATGCTGACCAACCTTGATCTTTTGCATGACAACCAGGACTCTACTAGTGAGTTTAATGCCCAGGCTATGTTAAAAGTGCAGAGGAATTTGAAAGCATTTTGCTTCTGTGGGAAATAATCTTCCCACCTAAATTGCTAAAGAAACTCGTTGGCCTTCTTTTTTCACTCATGTAATATTGGCTCCAAGCCTGCCAATCCAAGGGATGAGTGTTGATGTTTCCTTAGACTGTCATCTTCTTTTTAAAGTTGGAGACTGTATTTGAGTAGTTCCTCTGAGTCAGTGTCACTGTCACCCATAGGGGGCGGGGGCGTATTGCTGTGGTGTTGTGGGTGGGTGTTGGGGGGAAACTTAGGCCTACACTCTAGTTGGTTATTTCCTTGGCTTAGAGATTGCCATAATTAACTATCCAGAAAATAGTGAAGGGCTTATGGGTTAGGGATGGCCTTCTGGCAGTCCTCACTAATGGTCATGGGTTCTCTCTCTTCAAAGTCTTGGATGAACCTCCTCGTTCAGAACCCTGAAACAACTGTGGTTCTTTGCAAACCGCTAATTAATTCTTGAATGATGGCACTTAGGTATGCAACTATCTAAAGTTCAACCCCTCACTTGGGTAAAGCTTTTTGGAGTTCCTATGGAGTTTTTGCATAGGGAGGGGATTGGCAATGCAGTGAATGCTTTGGAAGAACCACTTCAAGTTGACATTGCTGCAGGTATGAATGAAAGACTAAAATATGTACGAGCTTTATTTGAGATGATGGTTAGAGATCAATTCCCGATAGAGTTTGACATGGAGTTGGATGGCTTTTCTGTGATGGTAAGCATTGAGTATCAATGGATACCTCACATTGGCTTAAATGTAATGTGTTTGGCCATAACCAAGATGATTGGCCAGATGTGACTCGTGTGGAGGAGGAGCAGTTGAAATATATCCCCCTTCGCAAAGGGACTAATCTGTGCAGTCCAAGAGCTTCAAAGGGTATCATCACTCCCGAGGGCATATATCTCGAGAAAGTGGTAGGGTAGCCACTGAACCCTAAAGAAAAAGCGGGAAGAAGCTGGAATATGTTATTGAAGGGACCATCGGTGAAGAGTCAATGACAGTTGGTGTAATGTCTACTGAGTTTTCATGCTTGGTGCTGATAACACCTTTCACCCTTTATGTAACAACACTTAAGAAGCACTGCACAGTGGATAGACTTGCTATGTGGAATAAGATTGACCAAAATTAGTGTTTTGTTCTCATCTGAAAGTTGGTATTCTCTGTGCGAAAATGAGAAAGAAAATCATGAGCATCTATTTTTTGGATGCTCTTTCGCCATTGTAACATGGAAGAAGCTAGGTGAGACTTTGCACTGGCCCCAACAAGTGGCCCCTATGACTCAAAACTTTGATAACTTGTTTGCTGCTCCTGCTATTCATATGCAACCAAATTGGCTTAAATGTTTGCTGCTATGATTCAGAGAGAAAGAAACCAGTGAAGAATCGATAAGAGCAAATTCTGGAGATAGCCAAGGAAATAGCATTATAATATAGCAAAGCTTCTGCTTTACCTTTACAAAGATAATTTCTCTAGACAACCACATATGGTTAGACTCGAAAAAATTCATCCCTGCAACACCAAGTTTAGAGCACAATGGCAAACTTAAAAAATTACGCTTCATAGTATAATTGCTCATGAGAAAATGTGCCCCCCTTTTGTGTACTTGGAAATTTAATTTGTAAGATCAAGAGGGAGATGGTTGCGCAAGTATTTTCCTTATGTTCTATGATATCCATTTGCCAATATGGGTACTTAGTCTGCTAATATTTGATATGGTGAATAAACAATGAATTTACTGATTGCAGTGATATTTATGTTAGGCATGCAATTTTTTCAGCTTGCAGGTTTTCAATTAGAGGTTGTCGAGACAAAATCTGCTGGTCATGCTAAGAAACTGGCTTCCACAGTTGACTTCAGCACATGCCCTGATGGTAATGCTGTTTGAGTAGTTTTCTTATTACCTTACCATAGCCGATTTATTTTTTTTCCTTTGGATTGCTTAAACTCTTTCTTTTGTCTTTCACCCTTCCAGGAATAATTTGTGTTGGTGGTGATGGAATCGTAAACGAGGTTAGTTGTGCTGCTAGCATGTGACTACTTGCTAATAATTGTTGTAGTCAAATTGTATTCCTTCTGTGTTATCGTCATATGATGTCCATATATTGATAGATTGAACTTTTTATTAATATGGGCTTGATCTTATTTTTTTGTCAAGTGGTTTGTTCTTATAGCTGAAACTCTTACATTGGTTCCATTGACGGTTAGAGATAGGATTTGGAATACATTTGTAGCATTTTTTTTTATCCATGTTCTTTTTCTCATTTCTTTTGAAATTGTTCAGCGTCGTTTAATTTCCGTCCACTTCCATCTCCTAGGAGAGCGAAAATGTTCTTTCTTTCTGTTTATCTGAAAAATCCATGATAGAGTTTGACCATAACAACTGAGATCTTTTCTCTTTAATTAATATGAATTATGCGTGGCTGTGAGTAATTGATTCGGAGGTTAGGAATTTGTCGGAGAAGTTATTGATACTTTTGCGATTGGATAGTTCTGATTGATTTTTTATGACTGCCATTATCAAAGCTTGCTGCATTTTAACATGGAACAATAGTTTGTTCTTTTTCTTCTTATCCTTGTTTTTTTTTTTGGGTTAACATGGCAGATCATCCTTGGTTTATGGAAAAAACATTTGATTTTAGAGATCTGAAAAGAAAAGCCGGGTTTTAGATATCATAGTATTTAGAGATGAAAATGCCAACAAACATGCTTTATTTAATTGTCAAATTTTCTACATCTGTGGGATTGTTTTCTGACTTTTACCTCTGTTTTTGTGCCGTTGAAAGACAAAATGGCAGTCACTTAGTTCTGCTCATCTTCTTCTGATGGCTTTTATTCATCCTTTAGGGTCTTCTTAGCCATTCATGCAAATTTGTGGACACTGCTTGTCAGTGAAATTATCAGAAATTCTCTCCATTAGTAAGCAAGATAGATATGATCTGCCTTAAACTAAAAAGATAGATATGATCCATCATATGCAGTTTATCTCTAGCACGATAAAATAAAGATACTGCACATTGATTTACTTAGGGAATTTTTCCTATGATAATTCTCTGTACAATAATTTGTTAATCGTCATTGATTTGTTTCTTCCCTCACCGTCTGCTTTCAAGGTAGACGGATAAAATAAATTGCAAGTAAACTGAGGACTGACCAGATGTTATACTGATTGACTTGTCTTACTTTGAGTGCATAATGAACCATCTTTTGAAACTGGAGTCTATAATCAACCCACCCTATACCCCCACAGCCTCTCTCTCAATTTTTTCTGTGAAAGGATAGGATAAATTTAACATAAATCCTAGGAGATATAGCCTGAGCCTGTAATTAAGTAAACCTTTGATTTCAATATTTCCTAAATTTCTAATACTTAGGAATGCTCTTGAGTGAATTTCTATCAAGTGGTATTTGGTGTGACTTTTGCGCGGTGGATTGATTCCTGTATTTTCTGTTTCACAATAGTCTGTATTTAAAATATAGTTGCTGGAGATATCTTAGTTTTATGGCGATTATTAGTAAAACTAGGGGCTGTAGAACTTGAAATCGGCAACTTTTCAAGCATAACTACTTCTTCTTCTCCTTTTTTTTCCCCCTCATTGATATTCCTTTTGGCATATGTAGTTATTCTCGTTGTTCAACACAGGTAACATGTTATGTAGTACTGAACATATTTTTTCATGTCTATTTTGTTTTGCCTGTTTACCTAAATGTTATTGCTTCACTTCAAACCGCACCAGGTTTTGAATGGTTTACTTAGCAGGGAAAACCAAAAAGAAGGGATTTCAATACCGATGGGTATTATACCTGCAGGATCTGATAATTCCCTTGTGTGGACTGTTCTTGGAGTCCGGGATCCGATCTCTGCGGCTTTGGCAATAGTGAAGGTAACTTCTTACATGCCTAAGTTGATGCATCTTTTTAATCAAAAGATGTGATCTTTCTCTGCTTGCCAACTGGTTTAGGAATGCATTTTTCCCAAAAATAAACTGAAAATTCTGGGTACTTTTATTGTTTAGTCCAACATTTTGATAACTTACATGGAGATTAGATGGAATCTACAAAGATAAATGAAAGATGTGGACAATTTTATTGTTCTGTCCAAGTATCAGACCAAAATGTTTCCATTCTGGAAATATGGTTTTGTGTGTCCTAGTATGTGTCTTATGTTGTCATTTTGGTGTTTTGTGTTGTAAATAAGACAGCGCAAGACCATCCTTTGATTTCTTTGGCATTCAAGGCTCATATCACAATAGAAAAGACAACCTCACTCTATAAAAATTTTCTGTCCATATTTTGAAAGGAATTACAGAAGTTCCGAAAATTTCTATCTCAGTTCTATATATCCTACCTACCTACCCAAAGATGGCTTTGCTTGTCCAACCTAGCGAAAAAGTGAACATATATTCTTCAATTCATTGAACACTCGATTACTCTAAATTGAATCATCATCCTTGAAAAAGAGCTATAGGTTTTTGGGGCCACAAAAAATCCATATTTGTGTTATCTGCATTAATTGAGTCATTATAGTAAAGTCTGAAGGGCTAAATGTTGTAAATTTTGGAAATTTTTTACTCTGACTTATCTTTCTCTTTTATTGGAAATGGATCTTGGGCAGTTGTAGAAGCATCTGTTCCAAGTGCTATTGATGGCATCACACAACTGTGCAGTAACAGAAGTTCATAGTTCTGTTAGATTATGCAGTAACAGAAGTTTGTAGCTCTGCTAGATCTCATTGTATTATTCCTGCTTTCAGGGAGGTCTGACTGCCACGGATGTATTTGCTGTTGAGTGGATTCAAACGGGTGTAATTCATTTCGGACTGACCTGTTCTTACTATGGTTTTGTCAGTGATGGTAATTCTCGATGCTTGGCTAATTATAAGTATATTATATTCCATCATGGATGTTTGTTAGGATGCTGTCACTAAAATGAGCTTATAGTATGTTTTGAGGTTGTTTTGCCAAGAGAAGTATATATTGGTGCATTACTGAGCTTTGGGTTTTTCTTCTTTGAGGTTGACTAAATGCAAATTGGTTATGGAGTTCAAACATCGTTGAGAAGTTGAATTCTATAAAATCATGAACATAAAATGTTCCTGAAAGTTAGGGAATCGATTTTCAAAAGGGAAAAAAAAGAAACAGCTTTTTTGTTGCCTTTTCTGGTCAGTGAGATACTTCTGTTCTTTCATGTTACCAATAGCAAGGATAAGCTAAGCTATGTAATGAAACACGCTTCTTCAATTTCCCTTGTGTTATGTATATTAATCATCCCGAATCCTTTTGCAGTGTGTGCTGCTGTTTAAAATAATTAGCTCATTCCATTCAATGCTGGGGCTATTGTAAGGGTCATCTTAGTTCATTCTATTGTTTTTGATAACTTTATTATGTCTAAAAGCTTTTTAAAACATAAAAAGCTACATATCACATCATTCTGATATCAATTTTGTTGTTTTTCTCTGGAATTCCTATCCAACTTGTTTTTCCCTTTTTCAGTACTAGAACTTTCTGAGAAATATCAAAAGCGGTTTGGTCCTCTGCGTTACTTTGTTGCTGGTTTCCTCAAGTTTCTTTGTTTGCCAAGATACAACTACGAGGTGGAATATCTTCCAGCACTGGAAGAGGATCAAGAAGGAAAGCCCTCGGCTGAAACAGATGCACTTGACATGTCGGATCTATACACTGACATTGTGAGAAGATCTAGCAAAGAAGGCATTCCCAGGGCATCCAGTTTATCAAGTATTGACTCAATAATAACCCCAAGTCGAATGTCTGGTGGAGACCCAGATACAACATGCAGTAGTGCTCATGCTAGCACAGAACCATCAGAATATGTTCGTGGCCTTGATCCAAAAACCAAACGTTTATCATCTGGGAGAAACAATGTGACATCTGAGCCAGAAGTTATTACTCCCCAAATCCCACTATCAACCACTCCAAATTGGCCAAGGACCCGGTCAAAGTCAAGGACTGATAAAGGATGGAGTGGATTGAACGCTCTGCAAGATCGTCCTTGGGCAAATACTGCAAATGACAAGGAGGATATATCTTCAACAGTGTCTGACCCAGGTCCAATTTGGGATGCTGGACCAAAGTGGGACACTGAGCCAACCTGGGATGGGCAAAATACTATCGAACTTCCAGGTCCTCCAGATGATATAGAAGCTGTAATGAAGAAAGAATTCATTCCTCGGAATGAAGAGAAGTGGGTCTCAACGAAGGGGCAATTTCTTGGCATCTTGGTGTGCAACCATGCATGCAGAACCGTTCAGAGCTCTCAGGTAGTTGCACCAAAAGCCGAGCCTGATGACAATACTATGGATTTAATTTTAGTTCGTGGGGGTGGCAGATGGAGGCTTTTGAGGTTTTTTTTGCGTCTTCAGATAGGTCGTCATCTCGAGTTGCCATATGTTGAATACATAAAGGTAATTAAATGTTTCATGAAACCCTTCGCAAGTTGGACGTGTGGCTCCATATATATGGCATATGAATGCGATTCCTGTTGATGGCATGCTTGTATAAGAGTCTAGATTCTCACAGGGGTTCTAAGATCATCATTGATTGTTTTTATCTTCTACAATCAACTAATCCATGTAGAAGGAAGAATGTGCATATGTGTCAACATTCATTGTTCTCACATTTGTTGGCTTAAGCTTTTCTTTTTCTTTTTTTAAAATTTTTATAAATAAATTTTATATGGTAATTCAGCGGAGGGATGTGAAAACATCTTGCTCTGCAAAATTTGAGAATAACACCACTGACTCATCATCTGGTAAGCCACTAATAGTTTTTGTATACAAATCCTTAATGCTTCATGTTGTAGACTGGTATATTGTGAAATCGGTGTCAACAAATTATATGCGGGGAAACTGATAATGTTTAGAAACGTAAGATGTGAAAAATGCTTTGTTAACCCTATGGTATGAGCTTCCAAAAAATTGGTAATTATGTTAATTGATTGTGGTAAGATAATTATTGTTAGCACTCGATTGCTGTTTCATGCATTTGTGCTGGCAGATCTCTTCTTTAGTTTGTCATGTCCGCTTGTGTCCAAGTATCATTCATAAATATGTGGTATTCTCAATTGCATTCTGCATACCACATCATATTTCATGTTGATTTTCATTCTCTCTGAATGAGAAGGGCTTAAGCAAAAGTTTTAATTGCAATGGCAGGTGAAGTCAGTCAAGATTAAAGCTGGAAAGCACACGCATAATGGGTGTGGCATTGATGGTGAGCTATTTCCTTTAAATGGAGAGGTCATATCTTCACTGCTTCCAGAGCAGTGCCGAGTAATTGGCCGATTTCAAAGCTATGACGTGTAGCATAAAATACGGTGGAGCCGTTCTTTTTGTTTCCCAAGACTGAGGACATGCTTCTTTTCTCTTTGGTTTTGTGGAAGTCATGACATGTAGGAGTATCTTCTATCCTCTTAGCCTCTCCTTATCCTCGCACGGTCAGAGTCCATGTAAATTTTTCTTGAGATGTATCAGTTGATGTTTTCGGTTTGTTTTCCTACATCTACTCTCCATGTGAGCCTTCTGTTCTTGATGAGTGTGGGCTAGTAAATGTACCGAGGATGATAGTATTTTTCTCTGCTGTGATGGTCATCAGTTTGCCCATGTTATATATGTATTTGTAGAGCATTGGTTTGTTCATCTCTCAAAGTTTCATCTAACTCCCTTGTTTCCTTTGTGCATATTTTGTGCTCATAATACTAGTAGAGTAGGAAGCTGTCTCACTCTGTTGTTTAGGGAAGTCATGGCAGATGAAATTGTTGTGTTGTTAGATTACTTAGGTTTTTCTGTTTTGTTGTGGGGTTGGATGGCGATTTTTGTGATAGAAGGGCATAAATAATCTACGGGATTCACCGGTTAAGTTTAGCTTGCACTGGCATTCCAGCAGTGACAGATTCTGTCAGTGTATTAAATTTTATAAAAGTTTAAATTTATAGATATAGTCTGAGTTTGAGTTTTATATTTCCTACTTGATGAATACATACTATTACAAAATGTTCCATTGAGGTCATGACTATACATCAAGTGGTCATGGTGGTTATTGTCATGAATATCCTTTTAGCCATGGATGATCAACCAACCAACCCATTGCTTTGACTTGAATGCTTGGCCTCTTTTTGCTAATTCCCGAATGAGAGATTTTATGGATTCTATCCCGTTACAACATAGACTATATATATATATATATCAAATGGGTATTATTATTTTTTAAATTACAAAAATATGAATTAAATGAAAAATATTTCTATAAATGCAAATCCTAAATCATATTTAAAAAAAATGTGACCTTGAAGATTAACAATAAATGTTATATTTTATAAATATGATTTAATGTTTTACCTAACGTCCTATCTTATAAATATATATATATATTTATGTCATATCTTAAAGAAATGATATTAATGTAATTGAATGTTTGTCATATCTTAGGTACGGATGCTTATATCATATTATAGATATACCAGATAAGTCTAGTAAAATGGTAATATTTTTTTTTATATAATTAATAATATGTATTATAAACAATGATAAATGAGTAAAAAGCTTTATATCAAATGAAAGAAATGTTTCAATAGTATTAATATATCATATAGATCGATAAGTTACAAAATAAAGAAAGAAATAAAATTTTAATACATAGATGGTTAAATGGAACTTTTGAAGATGCTCGTGAGAAAGACAATAGGTTTTAAAATAATAAGAAAAGGAGGGAAAAGACCAAACTAAGATTTTGATCTCACTTCAAGTAAATAAGTGGAAATGATGTATTCCAACAATCATATTGAATTGATGGAAAAAGGGAGAAAATGGAAGGAATGATGTCTTTGTCAAGTACAAAAAAAAGGGTAGAAATGGTTAAAAAATAAAGGAAATGAGTGGAAACATTTTCCCTTTGGAGTCCATTTCTTTTCTCTCTAAAATTGGGGAGAAATGGAGATAAGAGAAATATATAAAATTATCTTTTATAACAATATTTATCAAAATAAAAATAAGTGTAATTTTGTTTCATATGAACTCAATTTCTATGCATTTCATTTTCTCAGACAAACCAAACAAAGAAAATAGAAATATTTTCTTCCATTTCCTTTATATGTTACCAAATGCAAAATCAAAATTGCAGTTCATTCGGTTTCCATTGATTTCTTTGATTTTCTATCCATTTCCGTCCATTTTTCTTTTATAAAAAAATTGCAAAACACAGTGTAAAACTTACTTGTTACATCCTTATCAAACGAATTTTCATTGACACTAATAGAAGTATAGATCGCTTGGACTTCTAATCAATGAGAATAGCTATGAAATCTCTTTGCGTTGCCAACACCATCATCTTTATGTAGAGTGAAAAAATAAGTGATAGTAGATACAACAGAGAGACTCTTATTAGGCATCTAAATGCCATTGATTTAGTAGGAATCATATTGGCCATTGGTCAATACTTATAAGGTAACATTTCAAAACTTTTGTTCTTAATGGCATTGATACTGTCTTTTTAATGTGATGGACCTTATTCGATTTCTCCTTCTCCTAAATCTTCTCCTAACCTTGGAGAGCCCTGATCCTATTTGTTAAGAGGAAGGTTGGTAGTCTACGATTATGCATAAATCATAAGGAATTGAATAAGGTTTTGATAAGGGACAAGTATCCATTACTTAGAAAAATGATGACCTTTCTAATCAATTGAAGTGAGCTTAGATGATCTTGGTGACATATGAATATTATTAGTTGAAGACAAAACTGTGCTAAGAGTGCATACATGATACTATATAGGCATTATGAGTTCTGTGTATTGCCCTTTGGACTTGCAAATACACCTAAAACCTTTATGAATATACCTTTTTTAGTAGTACCTACATGTGTTTGTGGTAGTATTTATTGATGACATTTTAGTATACTCAAAGAGTAAAGAAGAATGTAAGGAGCATTTAGGAAATTGTCTTGTGTTATCTATCTTTAGGAGAAGCAACTATATGCTATGTTAAGTCTTCTAACTAAGTTCTAATGATAATAAAACATGTATTAAGTATTTACTAAAATGTTTATTAAGTGTGTAGGTAGTTTAAGTTTTTAATTTAAAGAAAAGTTAAGTAATTTGAGGATTTAAGTTGGATAATTGATTTTATGGAAAATCCAGCTTCACTTATTGAATATATTAGGGAAGATATTCGATACGTTTTGTTGAAGTTGGAATAATATCTACGTGAATTAATTTTAAGGTAAGATAATTTAATGGACAAAGGGAAATACATTTCTTACTATATTTTATTAAGTTGGTTTTCGACCGATTTTATTGTATACAATTATTTTTCAAGTTTATCAACATATTAAGACTCCAATGTTTATTATTTGTGTAAACAACTCTGGACACGAGCAATAATATTGTAGCTAATGTGTATCATTTTGTAACATGTATCTATGAAGAAGCTTTTATGGAAAAAAAAAAAATCACTGTGATAAGTTTACATGCTCAAGCAGTTGATTTGCTCGGTGAACAATGGAGGAGATTAAAGATTGGGAGTGAATTCAAATAAAATATCAATGTTTCACAAAATAGTTCAAGTGAGAAATCAATGTTTCATAAAATTGTTCAAATAATTTTATTGATTAGCTATTATGAATCCTTTATTAGAACTACTTTGTAAAATGTTAATTTTTTATTTAATTTTTTCAAAATATTGATCTATTATTTAATCTTTTTGAAATGTTGATCCCTTACTTAAACTTTCCTCCAAATGTTGATTCCTTCTATTGTAAAAGGCCCTTGGATTTCTTTTAAAATTCAAATTGGGGAAGATAAAGGTATAGATTTTACTTGAGAGATATTTACATATTCAAGGTGCGAAAATTTTCTGGAGATTTATAAGGATTTTTAAATTCAAATAAACAAGAATTTTGGATACACCTTAAGATGAAGTTTTAATGTTTATCAAGAAGAAAAAGTGGGTACGCTTTTTTTTGGATGAACTTTTCAAATTTCTTTGGATTTGGTTTTTCAAATTTCAAGGTTCAAATTTAGAAGAATAACAACAAATGAATATATTTTCCATATTTCATAGGATAAACTTATCAACAACAGTTAATTCAAGAAAAATCTTCCAACATAACTTCATATCTATGGAGGAGAAGTTGCATTGAATGTTATAAATATCAAGTCATTTCAAATTTTGAAGATAGTGAACTGATCAAAGCAAATTATTTTCGTGACTTTTATTAGAAACCAATTAGAGGCAAAATCATATGATACTCTTGCACTTATAACTTTCAATTTTATGCTATCGTTTAGTGCTTATACCTAGAAGAAAATTGTATTTTCTCTATAAGTGTTTGTTACATTGTTTTTGAGAGTTAGGAGGATCATTAGTAGGGAGCTTACTTGTATATATTTAATATTTGTAATAAGGCAAAAAACATGCTAGGAGATAGAGCAGAGGACTTAGATGGTATTCTCTTTATTTAATTTGATTATTTTAAGCAGATAGTGGAATGATACCAATATAGAATACTGGGTCCTTAACAGTTGAGTTGGAAGAGAGTAGTAGACATAAGACTAAAGTACTATAATTTTCTTGCTTGATCTTCTCTCTTCCTATAGTTCTTTTTATTTTTGCAAATACATTTGATATTATACGCTGTTTACATGCCTAACACATTAAATAATAAAAAAAGGGGAAGAGAAATCATCAATAACATTTTCGCAAAAAGATTTATTTTTTTAAGTAACCAATTCACCTCCTTTTGGTTGCTTCTATGACCTACATGCTAAATTCAAGAAGTGAGAATTTTATTAGAAAAGGTGATTTTTAATATGGCATGTTATCTCTAAGGATGGTACATAAGTAAACTTGAAGAAAGCTAGAGACATCATGGAATGATCACAATTAAAGATAAAGATAGAGATCGGAAGATTTTTAGGCTTAGCTTAGTATTTTAGAAGATTTATAGAAGGGTTCTCTAAGCTTGTAGCTCTATTAACCCGATTGAAATAGAAGAAAGTCAACTCTAAATTGGATGATAGTTGTGAGTGTAGCTTTAAGAACTTAAGTAAAGATTGATTTTAACCTTGATATTAGCCCTACCATGTAACAGTGAAGAATTTGTAGTCTGAAGTGATGCATTAATAAAGGGCTTTAGGTGTGTGTTATGCAATAGCCTATGCATCCAAATAGTTGTGACCCAATAAAAGAAACTACCTAATACATGATTTGGAATTGGCAATAATGGTGAAGAGTACAAGATCTACATTGACTAAAAAGCTTGAAATACATCTTCACATGGAAGGAATTGAACTTAAGATAGAGAAGACATCTTGAATTGATAAAAGATTATGATATAAAGGTTTTATATCTCCAAGAAAAGGTGAATATGGTTGTTGATGTGCTAAGTTAAAAGAGTAACATAACTATTCTAACCGTACCATGCTCATAGTTACTTGAGAGGATGCATCGATTTAAATTGGATATTTTAACTCATCAAATGGGAACCCATTTAGCTAATTTAAAGAGATAACTTTCCTTGGATGAGCATATTAAGAAAGCTTAAAAAAGGACTAAACTCTAGAAGATTAAGTAGTTAATATTAAAAGGCAAGAGTAAAGAATTCAAGATTGACCTAAAGGAAGTTCTAAGACATGGAGAACGATTATGTGTGATAGAGAACTTAGAATTGAGGCAAACAATGCTAAAAGAAACATTACTTAAATATATAGACTTAAAGAAACATTACAGGTTAAGCAATATGAAGAGATAAACAACAGAGTATGTGTTTAGGTGTCTCGTCTGGCAGCACATTAGAATTGAATGCTAGAGACTTGCGACTATAGCCCTTGTACATACCTAAATGAAAGGGGGAATAAATTAATATGGATTTTGTAACAACACTTCATAAGACGGTCTTGAGACATAAGTCAGTATGAATAACTGTCAATAGGCTAATAAAATCAGTTCATTATATAGTATTTAGGATAGATACTCACCTGAGAAGTTGGCATAGATATACATCTAACGTATTGTGAGGCTACATGGAATCCCAATCGTTATTGTGCCATAAAGAGATATAAAGTTCATGGGTAGGTTTTGGCAGAGTCTACATAAAGCTGTAGGAACAAGATTATAGTTTAATATATAGCTTGTTACCCACAAGCAAATGGACAATAAGAAAGTACAATTGAAGTTTTAGATGTATGCTACAAGTATATGCCCAGAATTCAAAGGGATAACCACTTCGATCGATAGAATTTGCCTAACAATAGTTACTAAGCAATCATTTACATGGTACCTTCTGAGCTCTATATGGAACGGTCCCTGGTGCATAAAGACGATGTGGGCAAAAGATAAGTACTAAGCCCTAAGCAAGTTTTAAAGACTTGTCGATAAAGTTCAAGTAATCATGCAATGGATATTAGCGATATGAAGTCAATAGAAATGATACACCAACAACAGGAAGAGGTTGGAACATATCCGATTGATGTCGCAATTGCAGTAAAATATTTGAGGGTTTTTGACTTTTTGTGAAGGTTTTAATGTTGAGATGATGTTTTTAATATTTTCCATGGATTCAATAAATAAAGGGATTTTTTATTGGAGGGAGGGAAGGGTGCGTAATCAACAATAAAGTTAAAGGGATATATACGGGATCAAACAAATAGATAATACTTACAAATTGTGATATTGAACCTGGGATGATTAATTCTAAGATTAGAGAATCAATTAGGGATTTATAGATTAGGTTTTCCATAATCACAAATTGTGATATTGAACCTGGTGATTTATAGATTAGGTCTAAATGAATAATTTTGTTACAAACAAAGGCCTTTATACATGCATTCAAGTAAGTCCCTAATGGACTAATGAAATGGAAGTACAATAAATAATAAAACTAGCGTAAAGATAGATATATAAAATATATATAACTAAGTGTCTAAGTTGACCTAAGAAAATAATACAAATCAATGAAAATGGTCAAATATAATAAATTAATTAAATGGATGGATGGATGGATGGCATTAGTTCTTGGTTGATTCCTGGCAGTGATTGCCACCACTTGGTTGACTCAACTGGCTCATGACATGCTCAAGGTCGATGTTCTTCGTGGACTCCAATCCTTATTAAGAGGAACACTAAAATTCAAAGTGGGAGTCGATGTATTTCTCAAAATCTCTCCTACTAAAAAATCGCATGCCTTGGAAAGGAAAGCTTAGCCCTTAGTATGTAAGGTTATTTGAAATCCTATAAAGGATTATAAGGTAGAATTGGTGCCACCTAAGAGTACATAACCTAATCGATCGATCCCTACTAAGAAAGTACATACCTAATCCAGACTAGATAGTGGAATTAGAGCAGTGCGACATATAAGTGAACTTAATGCATACGGAGTATCCAGTGAAGGTAGTGGATACCGAGAAACGAAGCCTAAGGAGGTAGACAATCAAGTATTTTAAAGTCTAATGGAGCAACTATACAGAATGAGAAGCAACTTGGAAACTTAAAAGGAGGAAATATATAGAACTTATTCTAAGCTTTTTACGACTTTAGGTAAATTCCAATGACAAGATTTATTTAAGAAGGAAAGGCGAAATATCCCTAAGAATATCTTAGAGTGAAGGGGCAATATAATCATTTTGCCCCTAAACCCCCTTCACTTATAAATAGAAATCTAACCATTGGCTCCCTCTTTTTTTTTTATAGGAATTTAATGTGTGTTGACAACGTCCTTAGCCCAAAAGTTCATTAGCACAACCTTCCCTCTCTCGTGACTTCAGGATGCTACAATTAATGTTTGGCTGATGTCACTTTTTAAACCCATGCCTTTGTTGCCATTGCGGCCAATCTATTGAAATGCATCATCCACGCTGATGTTTGCACACGTTCGTTTATCCTCAAGTCAATGTCCATTTGTTATTGATGAGGTAAATCAATAATTTATCCCTAGTAGATTCTATTATCCTCTCACTCATTAATCATGAAATTATTCACTCTATAACTTGATTCTCCTTTCCCTTGCAAGGAAGGAAACCAAAATAATATTTGGATTAAGAGACAAGAAAATGAAAGGGGTAAGAATGAGTTTCTTTAACTGCCTCTAATCATAAGAATAAATTCCTGATCTCTTCACTATCGTATTGAAGGATTAATCCAAAAAGGAAGCAAATCTAGGAGTTGTCAAGCAAAGGAATTTGCGGAGATCCACCGAGTCATGGTAAGTTACTCATCTAAACCACTTTTCCTTTTTAAAGAAAGACAGGAAACTCAATTTTAATAGGCTTCAAATCAATTGATTAGGAAATTGATCCAAATAGCTAACTAAGGTGATTACTGATATAATAGCTAGCAAGATGGTAACTTTATGGGTCAAAAATCAAGGTATCATCCCACGAACATAATAATTAAATTTAAGATAGAATTAGGGTAAAAGATTTCACTTTTAACGTCAACGAAGGATGAAGATATCGACCCAATGTAGGTCAAGTCAACTTAAGGTTTAAGCCTAGATGACCTAAGTTAATTTAGAAGACCAATAAACACAGGCCATTAGGCCATCGATCGAGCAACTCTTCGGATGGTGAATCTTCGTCTATTAGTTATATTTTAAGCCGAAACATGGGAGAAACCAAAAACTAAGCCTAGGAAATAGAATCTATGATGCATGTGTATTAATTGACGTTATATTATATACTAATAATTAAATTGGTGTTAGTGGGAGTTAAAGTAGAAATCAGGTATGTGATTACTATTGCTTGTTGGCTATATGTGCTAAGTGTAGAAGGAAATTGATTAATGATGGTTCGGCTTTTAACATTTACTTGTGCTTAAACGAAAACAATATTTATGAAAACCTTTTAGACCATTATAGCACACTTTTGAAACCCAAACTCTAGGAACCCACTCCTAAAAGATGGACTACCCCCCTTTTAAAATTTAGACTTTTAAAGGATTCACTTCGTACTTTCAAAACTAAGCCTCTAAGAACCTAATTCACACTTTCGAAATTGGATCCTGAGGATATGATAAATTCACACTTCAAAATATGGCCTCTAGGAAGCATTATGAGTTCACTCTTTTAAGAACCAAAATCTAGGGACATTATGTATCCACCCTAAAAAAAAAGAAAAAAAAAACCAAAACCATTATGAGCATTATGGGTTCATATGCATTTATATCACATTTGCTATGCGAGAATAAAAACCTTTTCCCAAAGTACATTTTGGAAATAGAATGGCGATTTCATTACTTTTTCATTAATTTTTATTAATTAAAATTACTTATTTAATATTTAACTGAGTTATGACATTTAATAATTAAAATATTTTTGATAGATTAAAATAGGGATAGATCATTGCTAAAAGAATTTTTCATCGATACAATGATTTATGGTCATTATTTCAAATTTTAAATAATCAATAAACCCATAATGTAGCTTTCTCTTACTACTTTTTAGATTACTTGTATTTTCTCAAATCTAGTGAGACAAGGGGAGGACTTCTATTATGCAATTATTAAAAAGTGACTACACGTATTATGTTAATTTTAATTATCCATTAATTTTTTTCTCTTTAATTTAGAACATGTTTAATATAAATATTTTCTTATCAATCCATGTGATGTATTAGTATTATTGATTTTTTTTCCTTTAATATTGGTAAACTTGAAAAAAATGGTACCCATGAATTATTTTTACCATAATTTAAACTTTTTTTTTTTCCTATGGTAAAACTTCGTCTTCTTCATCAAACATCCTCTAAACCAGAGGAAAGCTCATAAGAATGATCGAACCACATGACTCCTGTGATGAAGAAAGGAGTTGACCATGAAGCGTCAGATTTCGGTCCAGACTTTTTGAGGTAAAAATAGGGAAATTTTTACAGGATGGGAAAAGGGAAGAAAAAAAAAAGAAAAAGAAGGCCACCTTAAATTTTTAGAAAAAAAAAAGGTTGAAGCTTTTTATGTTTTAAAAAGAGATAACATCATATTTGATATCCGAATTTTACTCAAATGTGCAATTTAATACCTAAAATTTGAAAAAATCATTTTACTACTTAATTAAAGTTTATCCTGCCTAATAGAGTTAGTGTCAATTTACTGATGAGGTATCAAGTGATACATAATGGAGGCATTGATCACCACATGGCAATGACATGGATAAATGTGCAACACGGCACTTTGCTAGTGTTTTCATGGACATTTAACTACCTAACCTAATACAGTTTGTGTTCATTTGTTGATGTGGCATTAAGTGATATGTGGTGAAAGCATTGATTGTCACATGGCAATGACATGGGTAATTATGTGGCTAGACAATTTCCTGGTGTGCAAACTTAGCATCAATTGATACGTGGTGATTGCATAGATAGACACGTGGTACGATACTTAGTGACATGGCATCATCCGTATAGCATGGCATACTAAAAAGTTGAATGGGGTTGATCGTAAATGCAAGCCTTGATGACATGCTCATATCATGGTCTTCTCCATTTATTTGAACTCAATTTACTATCAACCTAAGTTTAATATATAGAGGAAAGTTTCGTGTGGGTTATCAATATAAGAGTTGTAAATGAAGGGTTTAAATAATTGATAATTTACAATTATTTATATAACTTTGTTTTACTTTTTTATTTTTGTTTCATTTTAAAAATAAAAAGACAAACTCTTAATGTTCAATCTATTCCATAAAATATTTCAAATCATACAAAAGTTTCTTCAAAACCATTCCAAAACGAGTTACAAATAGAGGATCAAAACAAGTTTACGAGGCTGATTCTTAAGCTTATTTTTAAGAAAATTGCAACAAGCTTATTTTTAAGAATTTGCAACCCATTTTAGAAGGGTTTTTAAGAAACTTTTGTATGATATGAAAGGTCTCATGGAATAGATTGAATATTGAGAGTTTGTTTTTTTATTTTTGAAGTGAAGCAAAATAAAAAAAGTAGAACAAAGTCCCATAAATAACTATAAAGTAGTAGTTATTCAATCCCTTCATTTACAAGTCCTACATTATCAATCCATAAAAAACTTCCTTCCATATATTAAACTTAGGTTGATAATAAATTGAGTTCAAATACATGGAGAAAACCACGGTGTGTGTACGCCATTAAGGGTTACATCTAAGGCTAACCTCAATTGACTTTTTAGTAGGCCATGTCATTGAGTACAGTACCATATGTCTATCTATGCTACTATAATATGTTAGGTGATGCCATATCAATGCACTAGTAGAGTGTCGTGCCTCCATACCACTCCTACATGTCAGTTGATGCCACGTCAATAAGTCCTATGCTACGGCGATCAATACCTTCGCCGTGTGAAGTATAAATGTCCATGAAGGTACCAAATTGCATGTTTGAGTAAAGTTTAGGTATTAAACATGATATTATCCCTTTTAAAAATTTTTTTATTTGAAAAGAGATATATCTTCACTTCCACTATAAATATATATATATATATTATTAAAGCCAAAAACATTTCCTTAGTGTCTTTAGTGTTTTAATATTTCGTTTTATTTAGATTTTTTTAAACAATCCCTATATACTAAATAGTTATTAATAAATTATTGATATATTAAGGTTATTATAGTAAAAAACTTTAGATGTCGAAAATAGTATTTAACCTACAAAACAATCAACCAAAAATGATATCTAACTAAAAGTCTTCCAACAAAATGACAATTTCTAATTATGACTCCAATATTTATAAATCTTAATAATCTTTCATTAAATTTCCAATTATTATGGTATCTATAGTAAAAATGTTTTATTATTTGTTTAGTGATATGCTTAGTTGTACTTATTTTACAAACAGTTTATTCACTTTTAATATTTTAGCAAAATAAAAATTATTTTTTATTTATTCAATGATATATTTAATTGTACTTATGTCACAAATATTTTATTTATTTATTAAAATTTTAGTAGAACGTGAAGTTTATTTTACAAATGATCACCATAAAAAATAATTGGTAATTATACTATTCTTTATTTATTAACAATATGTTTAATTGTAGGTATGAAACTAGAGATGAATTTAAACTGGGTAATGGAAACTGTTAAAAATATTGATGTATAATTTTGATATCATTTATTGTTCTTTTTACAAAAATTTAGTCTTTTACTTTTATAGTAGTTCTGTTATTTAAGGTTTTAGAGTTGCACTATCTTTTAGAATTTTTAAGACTAGAACTTATACTTAAATATTTTTTTTCACTTTTAATAATCAGGTGTATAGATTAATTTAATAATTCTTTTATGTATTAAATTTTATTACAACTTTGTATGTAAGTTTCGTATAGGTGTCGTGGGTACTTTGTTTGTTAGTACATATAAAAAAAAAAAAAACTAGAGATTCCATGAAAGTAGGGAAATTTTAATTGGAGAAGGGAAAAGGAAACAGGAATATGTCATGGTTCATACTTATCTTTATAAAGTTGAAAATATATTTTTTTTTTCATATTAAATTAACAATATCTTGTTTTATGTATAATATAGTTGTATGTATAAAAACCGTATAAGAAAAAATATATCAATTTTTTTGTGATATTAGATTACTAATATATTGTTTACTATGTAATATAGTGGTATACGTTAAACTTATGTTTAAAAATATTTTTTGTGATAGCAAATTATCACTATGTTTTTTTTTTATATATAATGTAGTGGTATAAATACTAACTACCAAGGAAAACATAAATTAGATTTATTTTTTCTTTGTGATATTAGATTGCTAATATATATTGGTTAATATGTAATATAGTTGTACATATAATAACCATATGAGCAAACATATGTAATGACTATATACTAAAACATATATAAAAATTATTTTTTTTTTGTAATTTTAGGCTATCACTATGTTGTTTAATATGCAATATATGGTGGTATACATAATAACTATATAGGAAAACATATGTTAAAAATTATTTTTGTAATATAAGATAGCCAATTTATTGTTTAATATGCATAGTTGTATAAGAACAACTATATAAGGAAAAAAAAAAATTATAGCCTCTGGTGATATTAGATTACCACTTTTTTGTTTAAACTAATGGTTGCAATACTTGCAATCCATGCATTTTAAATAAGTCAAATAAAAAATTTCATACAACTACTATATATTCTCATACTTAACTTCTTATTTCTACACATTATACTAAAGTTAATTTATGAGAGAATGGAGGTCTAATAGGATAGTGGGAGGTTTTAATTTAAAAAACGCTTTACCAATTGCATGAGTAAAAATAAAATTAAAAGTGTTGATAAGCTATTTTAGGCTTATGCTCAAGCTCCAAGGCTTACTCCGAGCACGAACTAAGGCCCATAAACTGCTTGGATACTTGAGCAATCCCTTCGTGCATCCAGTAAACTGGCCCATCAAGTGAACTCAACCCGACTTTAAGCTACCTACATAGCATACTAAGTACCTCATCCACGCTTAGGTCGCTCGTTGGTTTGTTACCACCTTTTTGTCCACCTGAGCATCTTTATCGTGTTGAGCACCCCAAAGTCTCTTTAACCCTTCGGTGCACCTCTATCTAACAAAGGCCACCTCCTTCTTCATGGGCATGTTGAAGAGGACTAATGTGCAGCTTGGAGCGCAGCAAATATCTCTCTTCAGTAGCTCATTTGTCCTTTTTCCTCTCCTCTCTTCTCATTAATTACCCTTTGACATCCCTCATATGACTAACATACTTTGCAACCTTGGATGTGTTAGCATCTCAGGCTTTAAATCTGATTGCTAGCATGCTCTTAGTTGACTGTAGAGCCACTCTATCTCGCCTGTAGCGCATATCCCTTGCAAATAGCAAGTACGACCATTCCCCAATACGACGCTCATCCTTAATAGGTGAATTCCTTGTACGATAAATAGGACAAGGAGTCAAAGGTAGGATTTTCTCTTGGTTCTCTTAATCTCTACACTGACATCACTTAGAGCACCCATGAAGGTTCCTTGAGAACACTCAAATACCTTAACATACATACCCTTATACTTCTCACAATATTTTCTTATTAACTTAAGTATTTGAGGGCTCTTGTACGAACTCACATAGGATTTCTTGTTGGTTGATTGTGAGCAAGGAGCGCATACAACACTAGGAGTCATCTATTTTTGATAGCTTAGTTGATTTCATCATCAATAAAAGGTAATAACGGAACCAACGTGAGCTTTCCACTTTAATATCATAGGTATAATATCTATACAAGGAAAAATACATCAAAAAATATTTTTGTGACATTGCATTGTTACTATTATTTAATATGCAATATAGTAGTATATGTGATTACTATATAAAAAACATATCAAAAATAATTTCAAATATTAGGTTACCAATAATATTGGCATGCGCAATAGCTACATAAGAAACATATATTAGACAATTTTTTAATATTAATTTATCAATATGTATTCGATATGAAATATAGCGGTATAAATAATACCGATATAAGAAAATATATAGTAAAAATTATTTTTTATAATTTACCACGTTTTGCTTTATATGTAATATGATGATGTATGTAATGGTTGTATAAGAAAACATATAATAAAACTAAGTTTTATGACAAAATATTTGCATGTTGCTTAATATCTAATATAGTAGTATACATAATAACTATTAAAAAAACATATATTAAAGATTATTTTTAGTGATAATAGATTCCCAATATACTGTACTATAGTAGTAGACATGATAACAATGTAAAAATACATATATTAAAGTTTATCTTTAAAGATATTATCTTACTTATATACTATCTTATACATAACTAGCGAATACCGCACCAATGATGTGTGTGCAAAATAAAAGATTTTATATATTTTATCAAGTCAATCAATAAAATAACTATCTTTAATTAAATATAGATTATTATAGAAGTATTAAAAAGATCGCTGCTAAAAATTATAGTTAATAATCTTTATAAAGCGAGAGAATAATATTAATGATCCTCAAAAAGTGTGGGAGTTGAGCGGTTAAACTATAAAAATTAAAAAAAAAAAAAATTCGTTTTTCATTTTATATGTGATATTTTTTTTAAGAGGATAAGTTATTTTGTTCTATACAGCACAAAAAAAAATTATTGCTCGTTTTTTCTCGAAGAAGATTGTGAATTCTTTTTGGCTAACGGAGATTGCACGTTTAAACTGCTAATTTGTTTTTTTTTTTTTTTTTCTATAGCTTATAATAGCTTTCTAACGGTTTTTCCTTTAAGATTTGTTACAATTATCTTAGGTGGAGGAGATTGGATGATGTGGAAATATAGTGTGAGTGTGTAATTGGTGTTTATAGTCTCCTGTTTTGGTAACTCCCTAAGTGAAATATTTTGAAAATACAAAAATATAATACATTAGGATTTTTTTATGGTTTCATCTTTTTTTTTTCGGGACTTACTGCTTTCTATTTGACCTTTAATTTAATATTCATTAAATCTAAATAATTTAATTGATTGTATTTTCAATTATTTAAATCTAATTGACATTAAATTTATGGTGTGATAGAAATCGGTATTAGTTTTGTCATAATAAAGGACAAGACAATAGAAACTCCTAACACATTAAAAACATTAAAGTATTAAAAGATTCAATAGGTAGTACACATCATGTATAAGTATATGTAATATGTAACTACTAATTATACTTATATATGTAATAAAATGGATAATAAATTTTTCGGTAATGGCACACTATCAATTTATGTATCTGAATCCAATTGATAGTTATACATTATATGTATTTCTATGTATCAATCTACGAGTCCAAATCCGATTGCTAATTATATATCATATATATTTTTACGTGGTGTGTACTGCTCATTGAATCCTCCTCCATCAAGGTGGACTCGCAGCTTTATTAATATATTTATAGATATAGTAATATACATGAATTATATATAAGAAAATATATATTAAAAATTATTTTCTAGAGATATTAGATTGTCATCTTGTTCCTTAATATGTAATATAGTAGCATACATTAAAAATTATTTTTTGATATCTATAATAGATTTTTTATTTAAAATATAATATAGTAGCATTTAAGATAACTGTATTGGAAAATATATAATGAAAGTATATGTTGTTATATTAGGTTGTCGACATATTGTTTAATATGTAAAATAATTAGCATCATAGTAAGCAAAATCATATATTAAAAATAATTTTTGCAATATTAGATTACGGATAGTTTATTCAATATGTAAAATAGTAGTACAAATAATAAGTTTACAAGAAAAGTATATATGTATTTCTGATGTTAAACTGCCAATGTGTAGATATATAACATCTACATATTTATTAATTTAAAAAATAATCACGATGTTATCCTTACTTTATTATATAAAATAATATATTATTTATTGACAATTTTATGAAATTTTACTTTTTAAAGGATAACGGAATTCATTTTACATTAAGAACAATATATTTTTAGAAGGAAAGAAAGTTGTAAAAGGATAAGAAAAAAAAAAGAAGGAAAAAAAAAAACCTTGATTAATTTGCTTAAACAATTATTATAGATTAAAAAGTGACTTATTATCTTTTCCTATAATCTCTCACCCTGCATATCACATTGTTATATATTTAAATTATTCGATTATTAGGCGTATCTTTTTAAACTATCAATGTATAATTACACGTAATTATTGGATTGGACGAATCTAAAAGAATGATAATATTCAAAGTTACAATCCTCTTAGGACTCAAACACTATATAAATATAAATATATATATATATATATATATATATACGTACACTTTTGAGTCTCTCACTAGCAAACTCGCTTTAAATTCTCTACTCTACACTAACTTCTATATGCCCAAATCTTAGCCCTTTCGAGGTTGTCTTTGGTTCGGTAAGCGATCGCTTGAGAGCTATTTCGAGGTTTTTTTTTAATATCTTCTTCTTTCTTTTTCCTTTACATATAACTCACTTCCTTTTTCTTTTCTATCAACTTTAGGATGCATGAATTCCCACCATGGGACGGGAGGGAATGCAATTCTTCCTCTTCTCAGTTGAATTGATCTTCTTCTTCTACTGCTTATTACTATTACCTTCAGCTGAAGTCAACCATGCTTCCCCTACAACTCCATGCGATTCGAATATCGCGAATCCCAACCTATGTCGGTCCATCCTTAACCAAATCCCTAATCGTTCCAGCGTGGATCGATTACATCAACTAGACTATGCCAAGTTCTCAGTAGAGTATAGCCTAAAACTAGCACGAAATCTTTACAAGACGTTGCGATATCACTTGAACGAGGTAGGAGGATCACGAGTCATAAAACTCGGGCGGAATCCAATAAAATCGGTCTTTGTTGAGCCGATGGAAGTGGAAGTACATGCCCTAGAGAGCTGTGTCGATCTGGCCGTGCTCAATGTTGATTACCTAAAAACTGTGTTGGTCGAATTGGAGAACTTCAATGGCGATGAACATGATGATAGGGTTGAGTCATTGTTGAGTGGCTTGATGTCCAACCAAGATACTTGTTATGGGAAGATTATGAAATCTTTTTCTGGGACTACTACCAGTACGAGGAACAATGATATGATTAGGGCTACCATACCGTCCTTGATTTCCGATACTTCTAGGTTTTACGGTATTTCACAAGGTTTGGTCAGTCGGGCTTTAGGAAATTTGAAGGGGAATACGGAGAAATCGTTGTTGGAAGTTGATGATAATGGTGATCCGTTCCTATCCATGAAGCAACGACATGTTGGAAGAATCAACCGTTTTCCTCTCGATGCTTTCATCCAGGTATGAGTCTATTTACCGTCTTAAAATATTATTATATTTGTATAATCCATTGTTGAAATTAAGCCAGGAGACGACGTTATATTGAGATAATAAGATTGTTCGAATTTTTAAATAATTTTAATCGTTAAATTCAAAAATTAAGAAAAATTAAAAGAACGTTTGTCATAGTTTTGCAGCGTACTAGGTTTCATAGTCCTGTTGTATTGCACAAAGTATCAGGAAAGGTACCTATTGAATCTTTTTTTTTTTTTTTTTTTGAAAGGAAAGGGGTTGATGTTGGTCCATAAATATTCGGAAATTTTCATTGCTTTTTATATGTAGTCGGATTTATATTTATTCAAAGCTAAGTAATTCATTAAATCGGTTAGTCGAATCGATATAGCTAAAAAATATTTGGATGATAACGTTAGTCATTACTACGTAGGGTGTGGCCACCAATAATAATTGTCCTGTTCCTTTGTTTACGGAAGTCTACAATAATATGCAAACCTCAAAATATTTGCTTTTTGTTTTTAATTTTCTTATGGCAATCGTAACTAAAAAAAATAATAATTAATATCAATACACCGCATGTTTTAATAAGTGGTAAAAAAGTATCAATAATATTTAGACATATATTGTAGGTTGATTTTTTTTATGTTTTAAATTTATGAATATTTATCCGCTATTTATCAAAGCATATGACGTCTTTATATCATTAAAATTTTTCTAAGCAGAAAATATGAATGTATATGTTAGATTTTCTATTGCAAAAGTTCATTTTTGCCATTATTACTTTGATAAATGTACACTAGGTATTTTTTCTCCCTTTTATGATTAATTTCACAGTAGAGTATTTGATAAAATTAGAAATGCATCCTCTCCATTTCCTTCCTCTAGATTTTCATCAAATTTTTAAATTAATATTGAAATTGCTTAGAATTTTAAACTATTTTTTTTTTTTATAAATAATCTTGATCGTTTGTTACAAATGGTAGCACACAAATTAGAAAAATTAGATGGAAAATGAGAGAATGAAAATATAGTTTTATATTTCCTTGTAAAAAAAATAAAATAAAATTAGAGGCATTTGTTATCATCTTAATTTATAAGTTTATCTTCTTTTTATTTTATTTAATTTTTTTTATTACATATAACCGTGTCTTTTCGTCATTGACATCCATATTCTTCTACGTTGTAGTATCAAAGGATGGTTCATAATTCCGAAGAACAAAGCGGTGGAATACTCATCTACGACGTGGTAAGCGTTGATCAGTCCGGACATGACAACTTCAATTCCATTTCGAAAGCCATAGATGCTGCTCCAAGTTACTTGACACCCAAAGATGGCTACTTCGTTATCTATGTCAGACAAGGTGTGCACCACGAATATGTCTCCATTCCACAAGACAAGAAAAATATAATGATTCTAGGAGATGGGATCGGTCGAACAGTCATTACAGGCAGCCGAAACTCCATTGATGGCTGGAATACCTATGACTCCTCCACATTCTGTAAGTAATTAAAAATTTATTCGTTTTTCATGCTTTCTATCTCTCCATAACTTTTATGTATTTAAATTTTTCTTATAACAAATTAATGAATGATGCAGCGGTTCTTGGAGATAGATTTGTCGCCATTGACGTAACATTCAGGAACACGGCAGGGCCGGATAAGTACCAAGCAGTTGCCGTGATGAATCGAGCTAATCTGTCGACGTTTTATCGATGCAGTTTCGAAGGCTATCAAGACACTCTTTACACACATTCCCACATTCAATTTTACAGAGAATGCGACATTTATGGTACCATAGACTTCATATTTGGGGATGCAGCAGCAGTGTTCCAAAACTGCAACATCTATGTTCGAAAACCAATGCTTGGACAGTTCAATACCATCACCGCGCAAGGTCGAGTGGACGGTGCATCGAACAGTGGATTTTCGATCCACAATTGCAAGATCGACGCAGCACCGGATTTAGCTGAGGATCTAAATTATGCGTCGAGCTTCCTGGGGCGGCCATGGCAGAAGTTTTCAAGAGTAGTTGTAATGGAATCATACATAGGAAAATTGATCGACCAAAGGGGTTGGTGTGAATGGGATGGAAGCTTTGCTCTGAATACCCTTTTTTATGGGGAATATAGAAACTATGGACCAGGTGCTGATACGGCTAAGAGGGTAAGTTGGAGGAGCTTTAAAGTGATGGATGCTGTACAGGCTGCTGAATTCACCGTGCATAACTTTACTAATGGTGGAGCTTGGTTGCCCAATGTGGACGTACCGTTTTCTCTAGGGTTACTTAGCTAGTAATTTAGTAACCAGATAGCTTTTGGTTGTTAACGCCATTGACAGAAGTCCATTTTTGTAAAAATTAACATTATATTAGGAGCTTAATTGTTCTACCCTTCAGATTGATGGGGATTATCTTCATTGGTTATACGACTAAGGTTCATTTGAGTCCATAAGCTAATGCTCTACTTTGCAGCAACAGAAGGACACGAAGAAGCAATACTTTATTGCACATCAAAGTAGTGACCATCACAAGCGTGAGTTGGTTAAGCAATAAGAGCTTAATTTAAGGCTCATGCATACGGCTAGTTGCTTGGGGCTTGACCTGCTAACCTAGACTCGATACGTAATGGCATCATTATAAATGGGATTCTATGCAATTAATAAACAGGTTAGAGCTATTGGAAGTCATTTACAAGTGTGTTCAAGTCTAAATCTGGCACCTAACCCTATTTAGGAACTTATTGAATGGATGTGTCCCTCAATCATATCTAGGCTTTGATCCAAAAAGTTGCTTCAAATCAAGAATTCTAATATTTGGAGTTACGTTTTATATACTATTCTCTACTTACTCTAATAATTTCTTCGATGCCTGACCTATAAACCCCTTTCTTTCTTTTTCTTATGTCATCTATTGCTATCTTATTATTATCATCGATTTTGACTGTAGTTTCAGTTTGAACAATACTCTTAGCTTTTGATTTTTATACTCCGAGTTCCTACATTCTAAAACAATAACATAATAAATAAATAAATATAGATATATCGATAATTTTAAGTCCACTATTACATACAAAACTATTTACAAGCATATACTATTCAAACACCAACTTCATTATTGAAACCATTTAATAAAATTAATAGAAATCAAATTAGGTGTATAAGAGCTATTTGTTTAAATAAGTAACTACTTTCTAGCATTACCTTGACAGGATAATCAAATCATAAATGTTTGCTTAAGTTAATTGATACGGTATTCAAAATTTGAATCAATGGTTGAATTCTTAAATTAGTATGTTTTAATCAGACTTATCCATACATTTAACCTAAACATTGAAAAATGTCTTTGTAAGCATTTTTATAATTCTTAATATAGTTTTCATTATAAGTATTAAGTTCCGTAAAGACAATATAAAAACAACTTTTTTCATAGGTGCACTTTTGTTTTTTTTTTTTTTATGGTGTCTAATTTCTCATTTGCTTATGGTCTAAAGATAATGTCTAATGATAATTGGTTATGGGCCTATTTGGATTACCTTTTTTCTCGTTTATATCTGATCTATATATGATTTATGTTTAATCTGTATCTGTTTGAAATTTGGTATTTAGAAAACTATCTTATTTGTTTCTATTTCATAATTATAATAAAGATGGTTATTGGAGTGTTAGAATTAAGAAATAAAAATCTGCATACTTTTAAGAGAAAAGTTGTTAAAAAATATATTTTATACATTAAAAATGATTATTTTATTGGTATTTTTGAAAAAATATATTTCTATCTTTTTTATGTTTTATTCTTATTAAGCATAAAGATTCAAATAAACAAAAATAAAATGCTAATAAGATGGAAAACAAATGAACAAAATAAAGCTTATACTGACTGGATTTCATAATAATAGCTTTTAAGAGAACAAGGATGTATATTGGAGCAGTAACTATTTGAATCTCCCCGCTTCTGCCGCCACCATCGTCGCTGCCACTCCCTCCCCCCTCTCTTTAAATTTCAAACATATCTTTTAGATAGAAATGTGATAATTGTGATATATTGGTTTCAACCTAGTGTAAAACATGTTTATTAAATGGGTAGGGTTGGTTTAGGTTTTTAATACAATAAATAAACAATTAATCATAAAAAAATGGTGATGGATGCTTTAGGACTTCTTTAGATTGCATTTTCTTTTGTCTGAATTTGATCTGCATTTGATCTGTATTTAGTCTATATCTGTTTGAAATTTAGTATTTGAAAAATTATCATATTTGTATCTTATATGTTATCGTTCCATACTTATGATCAAAATTGTGATTGAAGTGTCAAAATTAGAAAATGAAAATTTGCGTGTTTTTAAAAGAAAATTTTTGAAAAAATATTTTTTATATGTTAAAAACAATTATTTTAATTGGTATTTTTAAAAAAATATATTTCCATCTTTTTGATATCTTATTCTTGTTAAACACAAAAATTCAAATAAAAAGAATAAAACACCAATAAAAGGGAAAACAAATGAATCAAATGGAGCTTTAAGGTAATGGATGTTGCATAGGCGGCCGAGTCCATTGTGCATAACTTTAGTAATGGTGAAGCTTGGCTGCTCAATGTGGACGTACCATTTTCTCTAGGATTACTTAGTTAGCAATTTAGTAGTTAGAGAGCTTTTGGTTGTAAATGCATTGGTCTTTTTACATGTGTAGTTGCATTTGCTAGCACTTCAAACCAAACTATAAATTCTTAACAATCAAATGGAATCTAAGTTCTTTAATTTAAGGTTTCAAAAGGCTTAGCAATGTCCTCACTAATGATGGGCTAGAACCGCAATATGATGATGCTCTAGCTAGCAAGCAAATATTCTAATATCTTCCAACTTATAAGTGTTGAAAAGTATATCCGAATTATCATGACATGAGAGTTCTTATTTTTTAAGTGCTACTAAGTGAAAGATAATGTCACCAGATAGATAAATTAATTATTCTGGTAAAGTTACTCAACCAAAGACTATTTATAAATATATGTTATGGAAGAGCTAAAAGGCATTTACAGAGTTTGAGAATCGATTGCCACTACAGGATCGTTTCAATGGTCAAATATTAAGATTGATAAGGCCTTCTAAAACCATTAATAGGCTTCTAGGAGAGGTATGTGTAACCTAGCCTTTTTAAGGATCAGGTCAGTAAATAAACCTATTGAGAAAGGCTAAAATTAGATTAAATAGTTTTATCAAATCATGTTCCAAGCTCACCAATCTAACAACTCTCTATATTATTTCAAATATGGACATAATTATTTGGATATTGTCGTTAATTAAAATTATTATTGCAAATTATCATTTTGCATATAATTGAATTTTAAGGGTATGGATAAATTGAAAACTTACACCTATTAATTTTCAGCACATGTCAAGTTGCCATTAATGATTCAAAACAACACTACACTAATGTCATATTTAGTATTTAAGAATGGATTTCGAATGAAATTGTGATTCTGAATTGTATTGTTTTTTTCATATTTAAAAATAACTTTAAAAGTAGAAATCACGATTCTTTTGATTTAGCAGTCCAATTTCAAGAAAAAATTTCCACCTTTTATAATATAGGATTGCAATTCTATTTTACCTTCATTAATTATGATTGACTAAAATTACTTATTAAAATTTTAAATTAATTATAGCATTAAATAATTAAGAGTTTTTTAACAAACACTATTAAATATATATTCAACTCCATAAACATTTCTAACTTTAATTTAATTTTATTCAATTCCAATCCATTTCATTTAAAACAACGTTTTACTAAACGTAACGTGACATAGCATTTCACGACTTGGGCTTTGTGAACTTCATGGGCCTGAGGAGCCCATATACACTTTGAAACAAACTAATTTTTCCCAATCCAAAATCCACAGAGGATAAGGAGTGAAAAAACAAAAAGGAAAACGTTAGCGTTCTCTCACTACCACACCGTTAGCAACTGAAACCCAAATCCAAATCCAAACCGTAGAAGAAGAAGTAGGAGCATGGCACAAGCACTTGCATCGCCTGTAGCACCGTCTCTCTCCTTTATTTGCAACACCTCTCGTAACCCTAATCTTCTTTTCTCCAATAACCTCTCCTTCCCTCTTGCTATCGCTCCCAAGGTACTCATTTTCCTTGCATGATTATGAACTTTGAGTTCTTAGTTGTTACTGTTACTGTTCGGTGAAATGGAATGTATAATCAGTGAAGCAGCGCGGGTTTGTTTGTTTGTTTGTGCGGTGTTAGATTTAATGTATACAAAATGAATTTTTGAATGAAACCACATTATGGAACTGGGTAAGCAAAATTTTACTATGTGCTGAACTACATACAGTTGAAATGTTGATGGTTTTGCTCCCGAAACTGGGATTTTTTGCCGTTATTGCAGTTGCTAATCGGAGTTTAATATTGCTTGTTTGTTTCGGGTTTTGAGTGAAATCAATAGTATGGAGAAACACGATTCGAATGGGAAAGCTAGTCCTGATTCCTTTGCCATATGGATTTTATTTTACTTGCACTTATGTTGGTTTAGCCTAGTTTCTAGTGGCCCTAGTATAGCTTATCGTATGCGTCCAACGTTTATTGCCTATTCGTCGGGTCTATTCCTTGTTCTGCTATTTTTGGTTCCAAATACTAAATTCAAATCGTCAAGGAATAAAATGGGAATAGAACGACGTAAAAGGTACAATTTAGTTTTGCAGTAATAGAAGATCATCATGAACTTATCTAAAAGCTTGTGGAGAGTACCTCCGAGCATTTGAGATGAATTTTTTATAATCTCCGGATCTTCCAAAAAGAATTGTACTTTCATTTTGCTGTTATTTACTTAAAATTCCTTAATGATGGGCATTTCAAATGTTGTTCTTTAGTATTTGGAACCAAATATAACCTATGTTTGGCTGAATTCACTTTGGGCTGTATGTGTGGTTGAAGCATGGGATATGTTGAGTATTTGGATTTGGTTATGTTGTGAATTCTCAATGGTGCTGGGGAATTTGCAATGGTGAAGATATGGTAATCAATATCTTATATCATTTTGGCATATTGAAAAAGAGGAGATAGGGTTTTTGGTTGTCCTGAAATTTCATGATATAATGCTCCTTAATGATGGTGTATACCAGGGCTTAAGCATCCAATGTGCGCGTGTTGGAGGGGTGGAGATCCCGAATAACAAGCGTGTAGAGTTTTCGCTTCAGTACATACATGGTATTGGTCGCAACAGAGCGCGGAAGGTCCTTTCTGACCTCAACATGGAGAATAAAGTTACCAAGGATTTATCGGAGGATGAGCTCATCTCCCTCCGTGATGAAGTCTCCAAGTACATGATCGAAGGTGACTTGAGGAGATTCAATGCCCTTGCTATTAGGAGGTTGATTGAGATCCAATGCTACCGTGGGACAAGGCATCAAAAAGGGTTGCCTTGCAGAGGACAGCGGACTAAGAACAACTGCCGGACCTTGAAGGGCAAGAAAGTTACTGTAGCTGGAAAGAAGAAGGCTCCCCGTTAAGCTTTATCTCTTTCGGTAAATCTATGCTGTTGTGTTTTTACTGGCAATGTATGCAATCCATGAGTTAAGATAGACATGTTACGTTGAATTCTACTGAATTTAGTGATGAGATGCAGCAAAATCTTTGAGTTCTATGCATTAAGTGTCAATAATTTGTTGTCTTGATTTTTGCCTGTCGAGCGAATTGATTTTTTGACAGTGCTTTAAGTTCAAATGAATTAGTTTACTGCATAAATTTCTTCCACCATACTGTTATTCTGCTTCTAGCTATGGTCAGGTCACATTTTTACTCCTATGCGATCGTACTTTTTGCCAAGTACATTGGCCAATTTTGCCTTTTCATGATTTAAAGACTGTTTTGAACAAAATAGTTTAGGAATTTTATTTATTCAAAGTCAGAACTGTTCTCCTCTTCTGCATCGTTCGGGCATTCATTCCATTGTTCAGTATCTTGATGTCTGTTATCCTTTTTTTGAGTCTCATTACATTCTGTTTCTTCTTCTTCATCTTTTTCAGTTTGCTCCGTCCAATTTACAATTTCGACAGTATCACATCTCTCTTGAGTGAACGATCTCTCTCTAATGTATTCCTCTGTTTCATAATCCTTGAATCGACCGGTTGGAGGAGTCCAAGCACCAAGTACACTGGTTAAATTGCATTGATAGCAGCTTTGAAGCTTGATTAGTCCATTCGGTTTTGTCTCTTAAAATCATTGTAAGATCAAGGTCTCCAGTATAATAGAAAGGAATAAGACTGCTAGAGTCATGGCTAATGATTTCTTCTTCTTGATCTCTTTTGAATTTGACAGAGCTACTGTATTGCCTCACCCGCGGACTACTCGTTAAGTCTGTTAATTAGACCCAACCATTTTTATAAAATTTCGAAATTATATTATACTCTTGACTTTTAAAATCTGGTCCTTTCTCATTGACACACGAGTTCGTTTCATCAAGACTAGTTAATGAAAAAAGCATAAAAAAGTAGATGAAATAAAACTAAAAGAAAAGAAAAAAAAAAAAAATTGGAAGGCCAAGCAAATACCTGGGCATCTTCCAATTCATCATTTGCTAGTTATTAATGCTGACCTTAGCAACCAGCATTGCTGTAGGTTACCACTATCGATTCTATTACCATCATAATCATCACTATCATCGAGTAGGACTATCATCGAGTAGGCCTAAATCTCGAGGTTCATTCTTAAATCTAAGTTCCAACAATCCTAAGAATTCCCAAATCCTTAAGTTTCAACTGATGATTGATAGGACTAGACCTAGATTGCAATCTCCGTTTCCTAGGTGTAGACTCCAACAATCTAAACAATTACCAAATCTATGTATCGATTCATTGAGTGTTCGCCTCAAACTTAGGGCTGTAATAAAGCAAACATTGGCATCTCATAAGTGAACAAAAGATCACCCTAATATATTAGGAGCGATTACACATATTCCAAGCAACTTGTTTGGATAAGAGGAATGATTCTCAAACCTTATGCTATTAGTCAATATCTTAAGATAAAATTATCATTATAGCGTAATGATATGAATACAGGTATTTCAATGAGACGGAATAAATTCGAATTATTGTTTTCCCTAATGTAATATAATATTTGGCCAAAAAAATAATAACTTTTACAAGATGCTAAAATTTTCACCATAATATATTAGACAAAATTACCTCCTTCTTTTCTTTTTGAAATAAAAAGAAAAAATTGCACCGATTTTTCCGACTAAAAGAAGAGCCGAAGCTTGATGAAAGAAGTTCCAATTTTTGTCTTTCTTAGATCACATTACTTGACCACTTAACTACTAGTGCAAGCCTGTAATCTTGAAATGAGTTATATGAAGCAACTCTTTGTTTCCCCCAAAACACACACAAGAAAGAGTAGCTTTTTGTGAACTGTCATAGCATTAAAGGTCATTCGTCGGCCTAGAGTGCTTCAAAAAGAGACATTCAGCTTTGAAATCGGGCCATCCGAAACCCTAAACCCTAAATTAGCCAAACTTTTTCTGGATTACATGAATCAAGTACCTATTCGAGCGGATTCCGTATACCATCTAGACGGTTGAATATTTTTTTGAAGCCACTCAATTGGCTCTCCTTTCTCACTATGATGATCGATATATTATATAATATCTAACAATTATTTTTCTAGAGGAGCTCATTCTATAATCTTTTTACTTGTTATCATTTATATTAAAGTTCCTGTCTCTTTGCTTATTATTTGGATATTTTCTTAAGTGAGAGTTAATGTACTAGGAGAGCTTTTATTTGTAATTATTGTAAAACATTACACTTCTATCGTTTGAGTAAAAAGATAGTAACTTGGCTTTTGAGAGTCATATTATTGGTGATTAATAAAAATGTAATGAAGTTTTCTATTGAAGGTATTTGTGATTGTAGAGATTAGGAAGCAATTCAAACTTCATGTTATGTTCGAGTTTGACTCTTCTAATTTTATTTCTTTCATTTGCAGCAAGTACATTCTTTGTTTGTTAGATTTGATGAAAATTAACGATTCTCGATCAGACCCGATTCACTCTCCTCTTGGGTTTGTAGTCTATTACTTGACTACTTATAATATTTCTGGCCGAGAGAGATCGAGATTACTTATAATAATTTAATGGGAAATGTTTTGTATGGTGACGGAGGCGTCATTCGCAATTTGCATGAAGTTATGCCGTCAAGTTTCTTGGAGCTGCGTTATCCAAAGTGTATGGCGCAAAGTCAAGAGAGCGGAAGAGATGGTACGTGTGGCTACGGCCTTCAAGCGATCCCGTGGGTCCCACAACACAAAACCGACAACCGCTTATGCGAATTACAAGAGGAAGCTGCACTAGGAATAGGATTAGGATTAGGATTGCATGGAAAAGATCCATGATGAGACAACAATTTTTTTATATTTTTTGCTTCATTTCTTTTGCTATTTTATATTTATTAAATGTAACCATATTTTTAATTATTTAAATTTAATAGATATTAAATAAAAGTAAAATATCCAGCTAAATTGATTTAATTAAAATGACAGTTGGGACTGTAAAAGCTTTCAATATTATAAATTTTAGTTAATTTCTACTGTTATGAAATCTCAACTATTTTTTTTGTTGTTTTCTAATATATATATGTATTTATATTTCTCAATAATATCATTACAATTTTAAAAGAGAGCATGTTGTTAAAATCATGATCTCACTATTCATTTGAATTTACAAAATCAGTAGAATCACATAAAATCTTATAAAATTAATAAAATCGTAAACTTATAAAATTTATAAAAAAATTCATAATCTCACTAAAAGTTTTAACTAAGAAAAAATATTATAAAATTATAAACTCCTAAAAACATATTTTTAACTCACAATTTTGATAACCATAAAAAATGGAGATTTAAACATAATCCAATTTATTTATAAACTAATATTCGTGTTGTTAGATTGGAACAACCTATAATCTTATATGTGGCCACCCAAGTTTCACTTCTCCAAATGCTAAATTTACTAATCTATTTGTATTTCATTTTACCTATCTTTCTTGTAGTGGGTTTTATCCAATTACCTCTCTTGGAATTATATATAATTGTATTGGTTTGTTGTTATAGATCCAAAATTTAGATCTTAATTATATGAATCTTTGAGCCATGGAAAGAGAAGGCTCTTGCTAATTGACTTTAAGTTATTTCAACTATCTAACAATATAAGTAAAGATATTTGGAAAGAAAATTATTAAGAAATTGTTTCCATGCCTCAAACAAGAGACAATGATTCACAAAAGGAGCAACTTAAAGTAAGGTTACCTAGACCTACCCATTAAGCATGAGATAATGATTCACAAAAGGAGCAACTTAAAGTAGGGTTACCTAGAGCTACCCATTAAGTCGATCTAACCCTGAATCGGTCCTAGAACCATTAATTTATGAGCTCGATTACAGTTGAATTGTGATCGACTTATGGATGGAGTATGGTTTAAAGTCAATTCAACCCTTGAGCCATTTTTTTAATATTTAATTTTTTATTAATTTTTTTAAAATACATTAATAAATCCAAATAACATGACTTATGTTCTCTCTTTTTTTAAGTGTACTAATTTATTAATATTTTCTAATTTTTTTATTAATTTTCTACTTAATTTGATTCCAACTTTTTATTTTTTTTCCCCTCAAATTTTATTTTTTCCTCGTATTCAAGTATTTAATATTTGACAAGTTTTACAAAAAAAAAAAAGACTTACATTAACTTAAATTGAATTTTAGATCTATCATTAACACATAATTAATTTATAATTAATCATCTTTTATTAGTTTGATGATATTTTTTAAAAAATCTTTCACTATTATAAAGAAGGTATTTTTAATATATTATGACCTAATATATATTATCCAATTATTTTTTCCGATTTAATGGCTTTCCTTTTCTTTTTCTCTCTCTTTTTTTTTTTAGGAGATGAACTGGCTAAGTTAACCCATTGGTTCAATAATGGGCTAGCCTAATGTTCATGATCATCGGTTTAAGCGATTTCGCCTTCTTAAACTGCTTGAACCTTTAGGGCTCGACGGTTTGGGAGGACGGTTCAACCTGACCTTTCTCAAGTCAAGCCAAATCAATTCACGATTTAAAATTAACCCTTACACAGATCTAAAGTTACCTATTCATACCTCAACTCTATTGTTTAAGATGCTTATTAATATTATACTCGAGCAATAGATTCTGAAAAGATATGAAGAATCGTATGATAAGTTTTGAATAACAACTTTTCAGAATCTAGTATTACATATTAGGATATGAGTATAATGTCTTCATGCTTTATACCTATCCTTAAATCTTATTTAAGATATACAAGCACAAATTCTAGGATACCTGTACATATTTGTAAATTTGATTAAATAATATAACATAGATAAATAAATGAAAAATAACCTTATACTTTTTCATCAAGAGAATGAAAAGAACAAAATAATATTATAAATGTATCTAAATGGACAATCTCTAAATTACACCATTTGCTAACTAAATTAATTTTTTTTTATCTATTATGTTTACTCTTTCTTATATTTGGAACATATCACATGAGATGGAATCAGCTTAGCTTTTACCATGTCTAATGTTATCTTCTTTTATTCCCTACACGCATTCTCATACATTAACCACTTAACATTTAGCTTTCATAAAATATTTGAAAAAGAATCTTCTAGTAAGAAAGAAAAATATAACTACAATTTGCTATTAAAAAAATCTATGAAGTTGAAATTTGTGTGAAGGAAAAAATATTTATAGGTTTTATGGGATTCCATATATCCTATAAGTTTTACAAGGTATATATTCTAGAGTATTACAAAGTAGATTCTAATTCTAAAAATTTTAAAATCTGTATTTATAGAGTAAGGTACGAGTAATGTCTCGTACATTTTTTGCTCTTTACTCTCTCACCTCAAACTTAAAACTTATGGAGAGGCTCATCCTTTGGTGTTAGATATTTAAATTAACTATTAACACAAATGGATAATTATTATGCTGTAAGAGCCGATTATTTTGGTGCTTAACATAGTTTTAAGTAGAGATGAGTAGGTATAAAGTGGGCAAGATATAAGACCTTATCCATACACTACCCTATGGGTATAAGTTCTCATATTTTTAGAAACCCAGCTTGTAACAATCTAGAATATCATGGAACCCATACCCTGTAGCACTTATGGTTATATGATATTCTATAAAATTTGTAAATTTTTTTAATCTTCTTATAAATTTTAACTTTATACTTTCTTAATAGTAAATTTTCATTATATTTTTTCTTTTCTATGAGAAAAAGATTGCTTTTGAGAAATTACATAAAATCTGTATACTAAATAATACTATCTATTAGCAAAACAATTAAACAACAAACTCATAAAGTGTATACGTAGAAGAATAAAGGTACAAGCTCTTTAGAATTAACAACAAATATGTCTATTGAAGTTCAAAGTTATTAATTTTTGGTTTTAGTTATTAATTTTATGTTTAGGGTTTATATTGAGTTTGAGCATTTCTTTTCAACATTCATATATTATTATCTTCATTCTTTTAATTTTCTTCATCGAAGAAAATATGTAATTCTTTTTTCATTCATTAATATACATTACATTATTAATGATTTTAAATGATGAGTATAGAGTATTGTGGAACTTGTACTATTGTACCTTATTTACTTTATAGTATAAGTTCTAGTATATAGTATGAAAATATCATATCTATATTCTACACCATAGGTTAAAAAATATATATATCTACATGGTAGGAGTAAATTTAAGAAAACTATTACCTGGAATTCACCTTGTAACCTTTAGTACCCACTTAGAGTCTACCCAATTGAGCATGGTATGTATGAGTATTTTGTACAATAGGATTACTAGCTTATCTTCTCTTTCGAGTTTTAAGATATAATTTTGCATTTTTTTTTCATTTCAAATTAGGTTTTTTAAACTAATTTTCAAAGTTAAATTTTATTTAATATATCTAGATTTTTGTTTTAATACTTTGAAATCCTATATTTTCATTTTCAACAATTTATATTACTAGCCGTTGGTCTTAGTCAATGAATACGTGACAACTTTTAATTATAATAATTAATCAATAAAGTAATATTTAAATATATTCAATTTTATATAATAAAAATAATAACAAAATTCAAAAACTAAAAAAGAAAGAGAAAAAAAACGAGATATTATTTTGCAGATTTACTAATTTAAATATTAAAATGGTCTAGACAATATCTTAATATCTCTCACCGTGTTCTCTTTTTTTTAGGTTTTAAACCATCATTTAAGGCCCAAGCAAATGCAATCTCCATAAAAAGTAAATGTAATTTTGCTTATATCATTATATAAATTTTGGTGACAGCAATAATAATTTTGTATTAATAAAGTAGAAAACACTACAAACATCAAGTCTAGCTAGCAAAAGGTCTGATCAGTCGGAAGAAGATTGAGCAATGTAGTAACAAATCACACTGATTTGGATACAACTAAACACTGTAGATGGATCTTTCTCTCCCAATATCTTATTCCGCCATAAGAAGGGCCTCTTGAACAGCTTCAACTTCCACCATTACACTATCGATGGCTTGAATATTTTTGCACACTGCTCCCAACAATTTGCTAATCGCATTTCTCACCCGTGCTTGAATGATCATCCGTTTTATAAACCGTTATCATATTGCGATAATATATAAACATATACGTGACATTTGCTTTGGGACGATAGCACGTATTTTAGATGTAATTTTATGATGCTATTTAGGTAATTAATTTTATATAATTTTTTTTAATGCAATCTTTCTTCTTCTTCTTTTTCTCCTTTTTGTTTTTTTTTTTGGCTGTTAAACATGTGTTACGCCTCCAATATCCTCACTTCCAAATTTACTTAAGGGAATCCGAGGTGCTCTATCAGCAATGTACTTGGGAAAAATCTGAAGCTCCTCTTGTGTATTAATAAGATCAGAAACGGTTAGTACTTGGTCATTTCTCATAGCTATGACATTGTATGGTTGCTTTCGATGCATTAATGTTCCACGGATTTTCCCAAATATTCTTTTTATGACCTTTGTGTGAATCCTCCAATTATTTTACAACTTCTCTTCCAATTACTAGACTTCGCCATAATCAAAATGCTCTTCCTCCCAAACTTTGTATTGAGAAAACTATCTCTTGGTAAATAAATTCCGTTTAAGAACTCTACCCACAGCTAATTAGGATTATGCAACAAACGCCATGCTAATTTTCTAAGCATGGCATCGTTCTAAGCCTTTAAATCTTGGAATCTCATTCCTCCTCTATCTTTCGAGATTGAAAGACACTCCCATCTCTTCCAATAAATTTTGGATTCGTTTTCATTCTCACCCCCACCAAAACTTTGCTTCACTTCACTACACTTTTTTTGGCAAATTTAAAAATAGCCATTGTACATGTAGGAACAGCAAATGTCACAAGTTTAATCAACACTTCCTTCCCACCTTGAAATACCCAAATAGCTTCCTGTTGGATTTTGTAAAGGGAATACCCAACAACTTGCACAAAGCTTTCTTCTTCTCCGTAGTAGTATTTTTGCTAAACTCAATTGCTGACTTTTTTCAGATCAACGTTGAAAGGGTACAACAAAAAGAAAATAATTCATCCAACTTGAAAAAGATACATTGGTAGGCTATCCGTGTCCATATCACATAAAACATCCCTGTTTCTTTTTGAAATTGGATGATACAAATCGATTAAAAAAAATAAAATAAAATCTACACTACGCATAAAAATCAACCCAAAAAAAAAACACAATCACAAATAATAAAAAATATCCAATATCTCATGTCAACCAAAACTAACTGCTTGTTATTGTCACTCCCTTCCTCTTCTTCTCCTTCACCACTTCCGAATTTCCTCCCCATCCCCCCAACTCTCTCTCTCTCTCTCTCTCTCTCATCACCATGAAGATTCTCTCTCTCCGACCACCTACCACCACTCCATCTTCTTCCTTCACTCTCTCTCTCAACCCCACTTCACGTCCTCGTTTCTTCTCTCTCCCATCTTCAAGGACCCCATTCCCGAGGACGACGTCCACTACCACCACCACCACAACCACCACCACAGTTTACTGTGAAACCGCCGTTAAATCGGAACCCAAACCCATTTCTCAATCCCAGGAGTCTCCCTCTGCATCCGGAGAAGTGGAGGCGAAAATCCCGGAATCTGTGGAGAAGAAGATTGGGTCTAAGGTCAGGGTTAATGTTCCATTGAAAGTTTACCACGTCCCCAAAGTACCTGAAATCGATTTGACTGGAATGGAAGGTACTTTGAAACAGTATGTTGCTGTTTGGAAGGGTAAGAGGATATCTGCTAACCTTCCTCATAAGATTGAGTTTGTCAAGGAAATCGAAGGCCGTGGTGATGTTAAGTTCTTTGCTCATCTTAGGGAAGACGAGTTTGAGTTTTTATGATTGAAACATCAATCTAATCCAATCCATTCCCCGTGCATGTATGAGTTTGAGTAGTAAACATTGTATTATTATCGTGGTGATACATGAATATGATACGATACGTTATGATACCATTGGATATTTTTGCTCTTGATACAGTGGGTAATGTATATATATTTTGAATTAACGAATGTGTTTGACCGTATCTATGAAGTTTCAATTCGATCCCATTAGCCATATGGTTTAGAGCTAGAGAGTTTCTGTACGCTGAGTCATGTGTCCGGGTTCCAATCATTGCATGCAGCAGGGGTGGATCGTGTGGCCACCCTCTGTGCTTTGAAATCGTTCGTGTGATATGGTATGGCACGGTTGTGTTCGATAGTTAGTGATAACATATCTTTTAGTAATGAGTATGTGCTTGTTGTAGTAGTAGCCGTCCGAATTGATGTGGGGCAGGGTTAGCTTCCCTTGGGTTTCGGTTATGGGTAGGTAGTAGCTCTGTTCTCCATTTTGTTTGCTGGATTAAGGGCATGTTCTGCAGCATTTTGGATATGGAAGTAAAAGCGAGCAAAAATTGAATTTTGTGTTCTTGAATCTGGCTAATTCGTTTCAGTAATTGAAAGCCTGAGCTATCTTGGGTCATATTATCTTTGAATGAGTCTAGTTTCTGATTGAATTGGTTGTGATTGGGATCGAGCTTCTAATAATACAGTGGAAGAGAAAGTTATTTATTCAGTTTTCATGATATTGTAATTCGAAATGAATTTTAAGTCCATGGAACTTAACGTGGACTTGGTTTTACTGCTGTGCATTAATCCATCGCATTGGTCTTATAAACACAGAGGATACAAGCTATAAATGGAAGAAATTTAGTCCTGAATCTTTGGTTTGAATCACAATCACCTCCCATCTTAGTAATCAAGATGAAAGTAAATGTTAGCCGAGCTGTTTGAGGGGAAAATCTGGATTTATATTGTTTGAAGATGGAGCAGGCTTTGTAATTTACAAGTTCGTCAGGGAAAAGACCTGCCCCTGCTGAATTTTTTCCTTTAGGTTGAAGGAATGAGAAATACCAAAGTGAGAGATTCTCATTTGCTGTTCAAGCTTCAAAAAGTTTTGGGAACTTCTAATATGAGATTTCGCATATTTATGCATCATCTATAGCTATTTATGCATTACTTACTATCTGTCTGTGCAAGTAAGTAGTTAAAGGGAGGAAGAAAAGCAGTATCTTAGAGAAAATGGAAAACCGTCTGAGAAAATTGAAGCCCATTTTTCTAGCTGATGCAGAAAGTGGACTTCTTTTCAGTCAAGCAATGCATTGAAGGCTAAATTACTAGGTTTTTAAGAGGATCAAGCAGTGGCTTGAGATGGTGATGTTGGTAGATTGGTTTGAGATCATTGTTCCTCCATTTCAATAGTTTTCTGACTTAGATCACAGAGATGAAAGGGCTTGATTTGTTCATGTTCACTTGTTCATCTGTGATAAGTTTTTGAATTCCATCTGAATGTTGGATTGTTGGATTTTTTTTTTTTTTCAACTTTGCAGGTTTTCATTCGGGATAAGGCAATTATGTCATAGATGTTCTTGACTGTTCATCTGTAACTTAGGATTGGGCCGCTAGAATTTATGATGCACCGAGGAAAAGAAAAGGAGAAATATAGATCAGTCTCATTGTTTCTGTCTAGAAAATAGAATAGTTCTTTCTACTGATCCAAGTATCTCTCCGTCGTGACAATTAGCATTTACCAACACATATATGCAGATTACATGCTAGTCTCAGGGGGATCGAGCTTGTTTTTGTTTACCGTGTGATTGCATTTGAATTAGAAGGATTTTACTAAAGTAAGAAGGTTCATATTAATGTCAAAAGGGAGAGAGCTCAGTTGACAGAGTGGTGTAGCTTCAACCAGAGCAGCCGTGTGTAGTTTTTCTATTCGTCCTTGCCCACTGTTAAGCGTTTCAAATGGCGTATTAACTCTTGTTCAACCTTTTGTGTCATTGTGATCAAATACCAACTCTAAATCGATATTTTGTTGATTGATTGTAAAATGTTCTTAGCTGCCATTGTAAATATACAAATACATTTTCAGTTGAGCATTAAGAAAGCTGATTATGCTGTTGTTGTTATGAGTTTCCTTCTTATGAAGGATTGATTTTTTTTTTTTTTTAATGGTGAGCGATCTATCTGCTATGAGTGATCGATTAGCTAAGTGTAGAATCCGAATCTGATGGTGTACGTATATATTGTTTTTATAGAAACACCCATTTCTTCTAGATCTCTTGTGTGATGGGCAAGGATTTTATTTATGGTGATGCTGGTGACTTGCATGAAGAAGTATGCGAAATCCGCATTTGCTTGATCTCTCAATTTTTCCCCTACCAGCTTAATGTGGAGTTTTATGTTGGCAACTGAGTGTAGGATTAATGTGTGAATTTGTAAGAATTCGCTGTGAAATGGAACATAAAGACATATGCTTACTTTATGTTGTTGTTCAAATCTGTTTGCCTCACTTTAAAGGTAATTGACTAGTGAGCTCCATACATGCAGTACGTCTGCATGGGTAGAAATTTTAATGGAAGGATATCATATGAAATCGAAGTTTCATGGTCTGTTTCGGAAATAATAGATGGGAAATAGGAAAATTATTATTGGGAATATATTAGAAATTTACATTTGTTTAGTATAAACTGTTAACTCTTTTAATATGGTTTTAATAATAACCAAACACGTATAAGATGATTGCTAATATATCTATTAAGTGTGCAGGATAATTAAGTTTTTAATTTAAGAGTTATATGAAAAAGTTAGATATTTTGATTATATTTGTGGTTTAAGTTGGATAATTGATTTTAGGAAGACTTAGTTCTACTTATTGAATATACTAGGGAAATATATCATGTGCAGTCCACTTAAGCTAGACAGATGTCATTGTGGATTGATTTTGTGGTAGCCGAAAGTATTTTTTTAAGATGGATGCAATATATTTCCATCGACATTTAAAAAATATATATATAATTATAAATCATACAAAAAATATTATCAAAATTTTTATATTATATCGTATCTTAAAAATACTATATTAACATTTATATATATGTCGTATTAATACATTAAAAATAATATCGTATTTTAAAGATATAATATAGGTTCAAATGTATTTTTATGAATATCGTATTTTTAAGATATAATATATATATATATAAATATTAATGTTGTATTTTAAAAATATAATATAATATTGGTATTTTGGTAATAGTTTTTATATAATTTATAATTATATAATTTTTTTTTTTATTTTAACGGTCTTACAATTTTAACCTTTTAAGATGGTAAATGATATGGCCAAAGTATTGCAAGGCTTGGATTGTGATTATTTATGTTTTCGCTGCACAACATATCAGGAGTCATATCAATGCTGCGCTAGCAGTTCGAGTAATGCAATTTCAAAAGGCGTAAGTTCTTGCATGTCAGCATTGGAGTCTTTCCCATGATTCAACAAATTTTATCTGGCATTTACCAGGAGATTTACTTGGGATTCTTTTTCGAATTCACGCTGGATAAGGAAAAAGATATGGATTATATTAGTTGAATTTTATTTGACGATTGGTGGAGACTTTATAAGGATTTTTAAATTTAAAAGAAGGGGGAGATATATTGATATCCTGATATTAGGGTTGGGAAAAAATCGCGAATCAGAATCGAAAAATCGGTTGTTTTCTAACCGTTTGGTTTATTGTTCGATTTGGTTATAAATAAACGATTCGACGGTTTCATTCGAGAAAGCAAATCGAATCGAACCGTTTAATTAAATAAAAAAAATCATGCAATTATTTTATATTTTTTTATATTTTTTTCATTAATCTTTATAAATTTCTTAAAATTTTTATATCTTGATATTATTTATCATAATTTTATGTCAATTATTAAGATTAAATTGGATAAAATTCATATTCATTGAAGATTAAAATGTTTAATGAAAATTTAATACAAATAGTTCAAATCGTGAATCGAACAAAATCAAACCAATTTTAATTAGGTTTGAAAAATTTATGAATCGAATCATATGATTAAATTCGACTTTAAAAATAAAATCAAACCATTATATTAAATTCGGTTCGATAAGAAAGGCGAATTGTACCGAATTGAACCATACTCACCCCTATTTGAGATAAGTCTTGAGAAGATAATATTGTGGATTTGATGGAAAACATCATGTGCAAAATAGTAGTCTATTATTTTTGGATGAATTTTCCTAAAGTTAATTGCAATTTTAAGAGTTGAAGATAAGAGTAAGTTATATCATTTAAGCTAATGAAGATATTTCTCCACATATTATGGGATAAGCCCTTCATCAAGGGTAGTTTAAGATATTTTTTCCAAAGTTTCAATAGAGACATTGCGTGAGGAGTAAATATAAGGAAGGTAATTCAAAAATCTAAGGCATACAGTTTAGCAATTTCTATCTGTTATCTTTATACTCTCGAAGAAATAGAAGCAAAATCATAAGCTATATTAGAGGATCTACTTATCATATGGTTTTCATTTTTACGTTACTTTTTATGCTTATACTTAGATGATCATTGTATTTACTCCTCAAAATTATTATAATTTTTATACTTTGAGAGTTAAGATTGATTGTTAGAAGAAAGTTTATTGTTGTACTCTATAGATCTATGTTAAACAAGAGACAATTTAGGGAGATAGAGCAGAAGACTTATAGTTGTAGGTAGCGTTTGATTGTATAATTTTTATAATACTGAACTAGACAAAATATTTTATCTTATGTTTAATTTGTATTTTTATTTGGTAACTAGACAAAAATTAGATTGATGGATTGAATGAAAACTCAAATTTTATCCTATCTATATTATAGTACAAAAATGAAATTCATTGAAAAAAACAAAAAATATTTTGTATTTTTAAAAATATCGCTCCATGTTATAATATTAAGTTAATTAATATTATTTTCATTAAATATTATAAAAAAATTATTTATTTTATATTATAAATAATTAATTTTTAATATAAATTTTCTATTTAATATTATACAAACCAAATGAAGTATAATAAGTTTGTACTATCAAATTCTTTTTATATTTGTTCCATTCAGTTTTTTTTTTTTATCTAGTTTAGTAATTACAACCAAACGTTATTATAATTTCTTTTTTATTGAGGTTTTTAAAGTGGAGAGCTGAGCAACATTGGTGTAGGATACTGAGTCCATAGTGGTGGAGCAAAATGAGTTTAATAGGTATAAGATTGAAACACTATAGTATTTGCGCTTAATATTCTCTCGCTTTATTTTCTTATTTTTTTACATTTACTCAGTTATTTTGTTTTGTTTTCACGCCAATTACATAAAGTAACGACGATTCTAATAACAAATTAGGAAAAATTTTAATTCATAAAGTAAGGAGGTCACCTCCCTTTTAATTACATAAACTTCTTTTATTGAGAAGTAAAATAATGTTTACTTCATTAATGGTAGTATTAAGTTATTCAAAAAGTATTTTACCTCATAAAAAATTAGTCATTTTAGAATATAACTATTAGTTTTTTAACTTTTCTTATCTAATGTATAATCTCTCCCTCTCTCTTAATCTTTTGATGTAACATGTGCCATATTTATATATAATTTTATATACATACACATGGACACAGACACATATATATCGTGTCATCATTCTACATTAATATATAGCACTAGTCATATATTGTTATATATATTTGATTATATTATATCACAATATATTGCTCTATATAAGTATATACATATATATAATAAGATATTACATATAGCATTAGCTAGTGCCAACATGACCAATAAACCCATCATTACCACTCCAAATTAAACCCATCATTTCTTTTAAACTAATTTGAATATTATTATTTGTTATTTTTAAACGTGTACATCTACATACTCACCAATCAAATGTAATGGAAAGGATGCACTATTCAAGACCTTTTTCTTTTCTTGTTTTTTTTTAAAGGCAACTTCTTGTTGACATGTAAATCTATACTATTAAATCACCTTATTTACATATGACCAGTGTGGAGTTATTTTATTTAAAATTAATATTAGAATTACAAGTAAAAAGTATGTATTGTCTCTTCATATTTATCGGTAGTGATTGGACTTTACACATAAAAAATCTACAAAACGAAACATTGTGAGGGGCATTTAGTAATGAGTCTTTGAAGAGTAGAAAGTACTTTAGAATAGTAGGCAAGCTTGGTGTACAGAGTGTAGAGAGATTTACCGCTAGATAATTAATTTATATTTATAATAAAGTAATATCAACAGTTGAGGAATAATTAGTGGGAGAGATCTTCTCTTGCAAGTACGAGAAAGTAAAGTTATAGCATCTGACATGTCCCATATTTATTCTGGAGGTGATTATTGACTCGGTATTTTATCCTTATTTTATTTTATGTATTCTAATTGTTGCAGAGCTTCTTGAGCCCTACAAGGGTAAGCTCCAAGCGATAAAACATGTTAGATTTAAATGGACTTAAATGGTCTATGTTTAAAGGGCTCTATTAACAATATGTTATTGTTATCTTTTATATATATAATTCAAATTTGGGCAAGCTAAGTAACGTTTTTTATGTCATATTATACCTTAAAAAAAATCATATATAAAATACACAAGCTTAGTGTTAATTTGTACTTACATTCTAACCATCCCCACTTTTGAAAACTTCAAAGGTATTTGAAAATCTCCACAACTGTCCACTTTTCACATTTTAGAGCTCCAATCAAAGTCCCATTACCTCTCTCTCTTCCATGTTCTCTCTCTAATTTCCTTTTAACTTTGCTTAGTAATAGTATCCATAGTGAAAAAAGTTGCTCTATTTCTCATAAACAAGACGCCATTTATTTTTGCATTATGTTACTCCCGAAAATGCACATGTACGAATGCAAAAAAATCAGAAAAAAAAAAAGAAGAAAGATTTTTAAGAGCACAAGCAAGGATTGATTTATTGGCAATCTTTTCTTTTCAATGCTATAGTGTTTTCCTTTTATTAGTCTGCTTAGTTGATTCAAATTTTCCTTTTTTGTCACCGTTATTAATGAAGGACAGAGTTTTTACCTGGCGTTTTCTTCCCTTTTTTTTTTTTTTTTTCTCTTTTGGCCGGACAAGAATTTAATCATATAACCAACGTTGTTAAACTCAAGATTTTATCTAAAATCGCTAGAGGATTAGTAAAATCAAAACGTGAAATCAAATTTTAGAAACAACCTATATAAAATTGCTTTAAAAAATTATGGATGTGTTCATATTAGTTATTCAAAACTTAAAATATATAATGAAAAAAATAAATAAAGAAATTAAGTTCTTTTTTAATGAAAAATTCTTAAGAATATATAATTTAATATGTACAAAAAAAGGATAAATAGAATCAAAAATAATTTTTTTTATAAAATTAATGAATTAAAGAAAATTATATATTTCAATTCATTTTAAAATATTGATGGTATAAATTAAAGTATATAGTTTTTTCTTATAATTTTCACTATTAGAGATAAAACTTGAACGAAGGCTATGAATATAAAATAAAAAACTAAGAGGGAGAAAAAGAGAAGAAAAAAAATTAAAATAAGATAGGGAAGATGATTTAATATCTTAATAGTTGATGGCTTGTAAAAACTTAATCGTATTTTTTAATATTTGTAGCCCATTCAATTCGAATATATAAAATTAGTAAAATCGCTAAAAAACATTAGTTTTTACCGAGTTTATATGTAAATAAGGTTATATAAACTCGATAGAAATGTAAATTTATACATAAAAACGATTTTATACATGAATTAATTTTAAAAAAACTATTAAAATCATAATTTTGTAGAATCACATTAGTGAAATTGCAATTTTAATAACTATACATATAACAATTTTAAGTATTATGGTATTTATGTTTTAAATGAAAAACATAACTAAAACTTTTCTTCTAGCTGTTTTATCCTCAATAAGAAGTTTAAAAAATCATTGCTTGATAGTTTTCTCAACTCATTTTACAATTATTTACCTTTTTATTTCCTGGTGTATGAGCTCTTTAAAGTTTAAATATTCTCTACTATCTCATTCATATGACAAAATAGATGATTCCTTCTTTATCTATTTGATATGGACTATCAATTCAATGTTAATAGCTAAATTAAAATGGAGAAGAGAAATAACATTGAATATATTGTTTTATGACGTAGCTATTCCATTCATCAGATCGATACAGTTCATTACTTATATTCTTTTATTTTAAATTTTCATCATTGTATAAAGAAGCTACAACTTCTTATTTTATACATGAGATAAAGCAAATGAACTAGGATTAGTATTAACATTGTAAGATGGTTTTGGAAAGAAAATATTTATGTACTTTTTTGCTGTTGATTTATTTTTCAACAACCATTACGTCAATATTTTGTTTCCATATGTTTACTTTCTATTCTTGCATGTAATTAACTATGTAATTAGTAAGCAATTAATATTCCATGCATTAATATCTTTTGAATTTACACACACAATACAGTGTTGGATTTGGTAGTTATACTTATAGTTGATCTTATATATACAAGAGAATTTTTCTAATTGATGTGCCGCAACACTTTATAATAATAATTAATAATAATAGAACTTAAAGTTTTTAATGAAATGATTAAGAGTATTCAATATATATGAACTAAAATTTACCTATCAATGTATAAACAAATGGAATGTGTTAAACTTATTTAAGTGTTGTTTTCAACAAAAATATATAACAGAAAATATTTAAACAAAAATTACATGTGAAATGAAAAGTATATTGTGATAGAATAGTGTGTATTGTATAACTTTGCTATAATGACTTTGTAAGATTATTTCATTATCTGTGTAAGAGTAAAGTACTCTTTTTTTCTTTTTATATAAGTAATTATGCAATTAGTTGTTTAGTAATACCTATTTGGTTATCATAATGTGAATTGTGAAAATAAATTTAATACGTCAATATATGACATTTATTAATTGCTAATATTTTATGTCATAAGACAAAAATACTTGTATAGTATTAATAATGTAATTGTATGTAGGGATGAGTAGTTATGAGGTAGATAAAGTTATGAGTAGTTATCCTGTAATGGTATATATTCTTATTCTTTAGAACAACAAACCTATTCTATGACATTTTATAGGGTACAGGATATTTAGTGGAATTTTATAAATTTTTTATCTTTTCTTATAGATTTCAAGTTTATTTGATACTGAAAAAAGTAATGATATATTATATTACATTTGCTTTCATATGCAAAACCTATGGAACCTAGAGCAAAACCTATAGAGCCTTTAAAAAATAGAAATAATGCAATAAGTAATACATGTTATATGTTATACATAAATCGTGTGTAAATACCAATAAGATATTGATACATAATTGTGTGTAAATCATATAAGGTGATGGATTTAGATATCATTTATATTATTAATATTTATGTCAACATGTTATTAGTATTTACACACTATATATACATAGCAACTAAGAGCAAAACATATCAACTATAATATGCCTTAAATTAGAAAAATAAAAAAAAAAATTAAGAGTTATGATCAACATTGTGGTAGACGAGTCTATGCATAAAAATTTTGCAATAAGGAGGCATTCACGTGAAAACACTCCATCTTAATTTGTAGTCGCCTTTAGAGTTTGAGGAATGTGAATGCCAATCCAATGCCACCTTCCTCATGTGGACACACTTGCAATAGTAATCCAAGATGTAAGTTTTTGTCGTCCAAAACCAAAAGCATGTCATAAGGGACATTACCATCAACAACATAATCATCGTTATAGTATGTTGAGCAAAGAGAAGGCAAGGTCGATCTTGTAAGGGGATGGAGCAAAGCTGTATGGACGAATATGGGATTTTATGGAGATAATTTAAGACATATAACATGTGCCTTACGGATCATTTCCTTATTGGAGTATTACATATTGTAACATAAAGGGAATATAAACCTATGCCATGACATATCCTAAAATCTTGGATACTTTAAAGCACTTCTATGGTTAGATAACTTCTAAGTAATTGCTTTTTAGTGTTTTCGCTTTCCGTAATATATATATTTTTTTTAAATTACAAATAACCCTTTTAAACTTTTATTTAGATATAAATTGATCTTATGAACTTTCAAATTGTGTTTTAAGATTTGTAAACTTTAATAAATTGACAACATAAAGAATATTTCTTTTTTAGTTAGAAAAAGTCATACTAGTATTAAAGTTAGGTTTCTTAAAGCACATTTTAATAGATTTATGTGGTATTTGTATACTAAAATTAAAATTTAAGAGGATTATTTTTAATTTATAGAGATTATTTACCAATTTATTAAAGTTGAAAAAATCTTAAAACATATTTTAAAAGTTTGGGGTTCAATCACTTAAATCAAAATTTAGTAAGGTTATTTGAAATTCTTTTCCTTTTTTTCAGCCAGTTGCTTTCAACATTATTACAAGGTTTTATTTTTACCACCATAAGTCATACTTAGTAACGGGATATGCACTGTCTTCTAACTGGTCCATAATATATATTTAATAAAATAATATCATTAATTAATATTACTACAGAATTAATAAAGCTTCCTAAAAGACAAAACCGTTATGATTTTTGCCTTTCTTTTACTTTGTTGTTTTTACCATCACGATATTTAATTAAATGTATTTATTAATATTATTTTATTAAATCAGTTATCATAGAAAGAAAGTCGATACACATAGTTTGAGTCTTTGACTAAGTGTGACTGCGAATAAAAAATACAAATATACAAAATGTTAAAAATGAAAATATAAAGGTATAAAGCGATAAAGGATAAAACCTCAAATATGTAAAATATATTACTAACAGCACGTTCAATAGGGATGAATGGAAACCATTCCCCCCTTATTCCTTAATAATCCTCAATTCCCTTGTTTAGTTAAAGTTTTGCTCATCGTCATTCAATTCCCAAGTGATTGACTTTTCCATAAATAGAAGGAATTGAAATTCCATCGTAGCCATGAGGAATCTCCATTCCCAATCCTATGACTTACTTTATTCCAAGATTACCATTATTAAAAATACAAATTTACAACTTTTGCCCCTCTAATGAAAACATCAAACCATAAGCAACTGCATTGGAGGAAACTTAAGTTATCTTGGTATGTTGACTTACCCACTTGTGGAAAGGCCCTTATCTCTCTCTTTTTGGTCACTCCTAAGTAAGGTAAGATGCAAAGGTTGCAGCCCTAAACCATAGTCATCCTCTACTCACATCCAATCACTTACGAGGCATGGTGCGAAGGTCGCGGCCTTAAACCATAGTCATCCTCTACTCATATCCAATCACTTACGAGGCATGGTGCGAAGGTCGTGGCCTTAAACCATAGTCATCCTCTACTCACATCCAATCACTTACGAGGCATGGTACCAAGGTCTCTTCTCTTCAAGATATTATACCAAGTTTGAATGATGGATGATGTACACGAGGTCGTTATCTCATAGCTTTGACTTCGTTCACCTCCTCATCTATGAACATTGCATCATGTGTACTTCCTTTGGTTGGGTTCGAGCAATTTCTTTGGTGTTTAAGGTAGGAGATTGAATTTAAGAAATGCAATGGTAGGGTTAGTGATAGAAATCAAGCTACTGGACCTTTGACTCATAACTGAACCCAAGGATTAGAAGACTTGGCAAGGTAGATTCCTCTGCTTCAGCCGACTCCTGTCGAAGCCAAGTCACTTTTTATGCCGAGCTAAATAACTACCCATCTTTTAAAGTGTGCCAAGTTATAGATTCCCTAGAGAATAGCTAAACCTTTCACGATTATTCACCTGGACCTAAGCCAACTAATAACTCGGTATCTCCCTTACTAAGAAGCCAAGAGAGAGATCAGATTGATTCTTAGCCACCCCTACCCTAACAAACAACTTGACCGTACACTTTTGTCTGTATTCTCCAATGGCCTCGCTAATGTATCACCACCAAGTGTACAGAACCACGTATAGAATTTACCACATTAATTATTACTCTTCTTGAATATTTATTTTTACCCTTTTGTATCCTTGTACATTATTTCTTTAGGACAATACCCTTTTTGTCTTTTCCTTTTTAGGCATGTTGTCCTAAATTCTCAGGAATAAATACCTATTGCATTCATAGTTGTAAATTAGATTGAACATTAATATACTTGGCATTTTCCTTTCATAAACATTACTTTGTTTACATACATCTCACTCTTATCCTAACCCTTAAGCAATGCTAGGTGGCGAATAACTTTACCAGACCATCTTATGCGTTATATCGAGTTGTGTTGTGAGTCATCAAAAGTTTTATTGGTACGTCATATCCATTTGAGCTATTCGTGGGTTTTGGCTTACTTTTCCATTCACGTTTGTCCTTTCACACATTCCCTGTCACTTCCTTTTTAAGCTTTCGGCAAGCTTGGACTTATTCAGCTATCGGTCCTATCTGTTCTTGATTACAATTCGCAACATTTTAATATAAGATCGAAGGTTTTGTTTGAGCTAACTTTGTTCTCGAAGTTTTATTTATACTCTATTTTTTATATATGAAACAGAGCAAGTTACTATGTTCATTTTAACTATTGTATTTGTTGGCTATTTAGTTTTTAGTTTAAAGAAATGACAGGTCCAAGTGTAAACATTGGTGTTGGAGATGACAATAGTGGAGTTGTTCACCATGACCAATAGTCTTAGGGAACCCTTGGGAATACTAATGAGATACTTGATGAGGTGGCTAACCTCTTGGTAGATTTGACTGAAGCTGTTCATGCGTTAGCTTACTAACCGATTGAGGTCATGCAAAACATTCTACAAATTGCCCAACTTGTTAGAGGTCAGAACCTAGCATGACAAGTTCGAGATGGAGGAGTAGGCGAATAGATAAGATGAAAGATAAACCTGAGAGAACTGGATAAAGAGGATGAGGAAGAGGAAGAGGAAGAGGAAGAGTATTTTGAAGAGGAACAGGCTCGAGTCCCTAAAGCATCTGACCATGTGAAGCTTTGGATTCTGAGTTTCAATGGATTTAGGATTGTTGATAAATATCTAGAATGGGAAGAGAAAGTAGAGCATGTTTTTTACTATTATTAGTATTGGGATTACGAGAAAGTGAGAATTATTATTGTTGACTTCTCCGAGTATGCTACCATATGATAGAAGAATTTTTAGGCTATAAGGAGGCGAGAAGGCTATCGAGAGATTAATACTTAACTTGAAATGAAAAGGATACTTAAAAACGGGTTCATGCTGGATACTTATCTGCAAGACACTTTTACTCGGCTTCAGGAGTTGAGATAAGGAGGCTAAACAGTTGATAAGTATGTCTAAGAATTCTAAATGCTTATGATCCGATGTGAAGTGGAGGAACCCTTAGCATGAATAATCTCTAAGTTCATCACGAGATTAAGAGGTAGTATTTAGGACATTGTACAACTCCAACAATTTACAACAATGGATGAAACCATGTGAATAGCTTAATGAGTGGAGAGACAAAATTGAGGTTGAGTATCGACCGGAATGTTGACTAGTTGACCTAGATAGACAAGTCATCGAACTTAGTTGAGTAGTAAGCTGACCCGAAAGTTGGATGTCTAAGCCGAGTAGAAAGGCTGACTTAATAATGACTTGTTGACTCGAACTTACGAGAAAGGGTAAGAATCTAGTAGGAAAATAAGATCGAGTACTTCAAGTACTAAGCGTTCAAACATATGGTCATTTAGTACTTGAACCGAAAAACTGTGGTCATTAAGGGAGAAATTTTGAAATTAGAAGCAGAAAGTATTGATGAGGAGCCCTGAGAGGAGGAGAATAATGCTAAGTGTTGAGCTTAGTTTTTCATCCATCCAGTTCTTTTTATAAAATTAGGTCTTCTTTAAACCGATCAATACTAAACCCTACCCATTTAATATTGACCATCGATTAAGGTTTAAAGAAGTCTATTTTTTCTAGTTTAAAAAGATTTGGAGTTGCCACCCGACTGGAGTCGGGAAAAGGGGTTAAGTTATAACCAATTGGGTGGATTGGTTATAACTTAGCTACTAGTCTATCGATTAAAAAACCAAGTTATAAATACGGTTTTTTTAAAAAACTAGAGATCTGGATCAGGGGGGTTAATTTATTAAACTCTAAACAAATACCACTTTTTAACTTTCCAAATTTAACTTCGCTTTTCAAATATACCCTTTTTAATTTCTAAAAATATCTAATTATGATACATGCGACTAAATTGATTAATTTACATAAATATCTAAAAATGAAAAAAATAAAACTTTTCATATTTTAAGTTGCCTTGTACTTGCGTATGGATGCCTACATACCTACTATTCGGTATCAGACTTCCGTAGTTCATTTATAAAAAAAACTTTAGTGGGTGGTTTGATTTTAAATTTTGAAAAATGGTCGCATTTACTTTTTTTATCCAGTTCAATTTGTCCAAAAAAAATTCTTTTAAAGGGTCCTAATTAGTGTTTTATTTTTGGAAACTCTAAAATAGTCCTAATTTAAAAAAAGATCTATTTATTTTCATTTATTTTTAGAAAACATAATTTTTCTAAGTGTGAGAACAATTTTTGTTTACTAACCTATTTATTTATTTTTATTATATTATCTTATTTATTTTATACTTAATCTATCTATTTCTATTAAAATAAATAAATAGACTATTTCCTTTCTTCTTCTTTTTTTCTCTTTTTGTTTTTTCTTCTCTTTCTTTTTTTTTCATTATTTTTTCTTTTTTTTTTCTTTTTCTCATTTATAACATTTACAAATAAACAAATTAATAAATAAATAAAAAAGAAAAACTAGGTCGACTCATATTGGCTCAAATGGCTTAGATCAGCTCATTTTGGCTTGAATCGGCTCACTTTGGCTTGGATCGGCTCGGTCAGCTTGAGTCGGCTCACTTCGGCTTAGATCGGTTCGGTCGGCTCACTTTGGCTTGGATTGGCTTGGTCGGCTTAAGAAATCCGACGGTGGTGGTTTTCGTAAAAACACCGTAGGGAATGCTATCCTAAAGATAGAGGAATCGAGTTAGAGAGAGGAAATTTCGATTTTTGTTTTTCTAAAATGTTTCGAAGTTTTTGTTGTGTTTTGAAAATAAAAAGTAGACCCCTATTTATAGGTGTCATGGTCGTGTTAAGGATGGAAAAAATTAAATGCAATATGATTTTCTTCCAATTTTACAATATGTGGTGCCAAATACATAGCTGCGCCTATATGAATGTGCTGGAGTGTATCAGAGTGTGTCAAAATGTGTCTACCATACTTAGAAGTGAGTTGGCAAATGACGTGGCGATGAAGTAGCCCGTAACATGGCGATGACATGACAATAAAGTGAGAAAAGAAAATAAAAGATACATTTTGCACCTTCCATAGATTGAATCTAAGATCTCCAAGTCATATATAATATCAAGTCCAGATGCTTATCCAACTGAGCTATTGGTTTTTTCTTATTTACATATATAATTAATTGTACATATAGATCAAGTTAGCTTGAGCTAGATTTAAATCTAAACCTAGACCCAATAGCCTTTTATTCAAAACTATTGAAATTGAAATTATATTCTAATTAAATAACCTAAAAAATTATTATTTTCTAAATACCCTATTTTATTTTGTGAGATTTCAAATTTCCTTTTTTTTTTTCTAAATTTCTTCATTTTTTGGGGATTTCTTTAATTTTCTATTTTTTTGAACTTTTTCTAATTTAGGACCTTATAACCTAATTTGAAAAATAAAAGGGGAGCAAAAATTAGGTGTCTATATTAAGAAAGAAACTACCGAAAAAGTATTGATTGAAGAGGATGTGTTTGTCAAGGACTTGGATCGGTTAGTCTTAGTTGTCCGACATACCATGAACTTAGAACCCTCCCAAGAGAAGAAGTAGAGAGAGAACTTGTTTCATACCATTTATAAGGTAAATGACTAGGTGTGAACATTAATCGTGGATAGTGGAAGTTGCACCAATGTGGCATCCCGAAATAGTCATACAGTTGAAGTTGCCGACTTTTGCACACCCAAAGCCATACAAGTTGCATTGGTTCAGTGATAAGGGAGTATTATATGTCACCTGGTAAGTACTACTACTGATTACAATTAGAAATTACTTCGATGAGATTCTTTGCGATGCTGTCCATGTGTGCCTCGCATGTGTTACTTAGTTGATCATGGTTGTTCGATAGAAGAATTATCTATGATGGATACATGAACACATATGTGTTTGATAAGGATGGTCGGAAGATTACGTTGAACCTGATGTCGCTGAGAGAAATTAATAAATTGCAGACAAAACTTGCTTTTAGATTGAAAAAGACTTCGATGATGAGTAAAGCCGAGCTCCAAGAGACCATCAATGCTGACAAGCCGACTCTTATGTTGGTTAGGTGACTATTATAAATGAAAGAGCAAGGCAAACTACTCTAAGAAGTGCGAACACTGCTAGATGACTATGCTGACCTGTTCCTTGAACAGTTACTTGAAGGGTTGTCCCCATTACGAGGCATAAAATACTGCATTGACCTAATACCCAGCGCCGCCGTACCAAATAAGCTTACCTATTGAATGAGTCTCGAACGAGCTTTTGAGCTCTAACGTCAAGTAAATGAGTTACTGGGGAGAGGGTATGGAAGGAAAGTTTCAGCCTTTACACTATGCCAGCGCTTTTAATGCCTAAAAAGGATAGAACTTAGCAGATATGTGTAAACAGCCGAACTGTAAACAAGATCGCGATCAAGTACAGGTATGCTATTCCAAGATTGGAAGACATACTGGATAAGTTGAGTGGAGATAAGGTCTTTAACAAGATTGATTTGAAGTCAGGTTACCATCAAATCCGTGTGAGGTTAGGAGATGAGTGGCAACCTACATTCAAGACTCGACATGGACTTTATAAATGGATGGTTATGCCTTTTGGTTTATCGAATGCTACGATCACTTTCATGAGATTAATGAATTATGTATTGAGACATTTGATAGGGAAGTGTGTTGTGGTGTACTTTAACGACATCCTAATCTATAGTACTGACATGTTGAGTCATTGTGAACATCTTCGTAACGTATTAAACGTTTTTCGTGTTAAAAGACTATTTGGTAATCTCAAGAAGTGTTACTTTTATTACAAGGAAGTGGTATTCTTAGGCTATATAGTAAGTGGATAAGGCTTATGAGTGGATGACGAGAAGATCCGATCAATCGTTGAGTGGCCAACTCTTATTACTTGGGTCGATGTACGAAGTTTCCATGGATTGGCTTCATTCTATAGAAGATTCATCAGAAATTTTAGTACCTTCGCTACATCACTTACTGAGCTAACAAAGAAGAACATTGACTTTTAATGGAGAGAAAAGGAGGACAGGAGTTTTGCCGAAGTAGAGGAAAGATTAACCTTTGCCTCAGTATTAGTTTTACCTGACTTCAAGAAAATATTTAAGCTGAAGTGCGACGTGTTAAGCATTAGGATAGACATTATCTTAATGTAGGAAAGTTGACCAATTGCCTTCCATAGTAAGAAGCTTAAGGGATCTCGATTAAACTACTCTATGTATGATAAAGAACTCTTAGTGCTGATCCGAGCACTGCAAGTATGACAACATTATCTATTGTTGAGGGAGTTTATCATCTATACTGACCATGAGCCCCTGAGGTACCTCCAAAGTTAAACCAAGTTGTCAAAGTGGCAAGCGAGATGGGTTAAATTTTTTGAATGATTCAATTTTGTAATAAAATATAAACAAAGGAAGAGTAACGTAGTCGTAGATACTCTTTCGAGAAAGCATGTACTTTTGAATGAATTGTAAACCAGATTGTTTAGGTTTGCGAATATCAAAAAATAATATTTTGAGGATTCACACTTTAGACCTGTATTTGCGTAATGTGTTAATGGAAGAATAGTAAATGAGTATCATGTGGAAGATGGCTACTTGTTTCAAGGGGGAAAATTATGCGTACCGATTTGTTCATTGCAAGAGCTACTGATTATGGAAGCCTATAGTGGAGGACTGTCTAGACATTTTGGGAAGAAAAAGAACTTACGAATTGTTGATTGGTCGATTCTTTTGGCCAAGAATGAGGTAAGATATGCACCGTGTTGTCGAGACCTGTGTCGTATGTAAGAAGGCTAAGTGTTAAGCCAAACAAGGAAAAACAATGCCTTTACTTGTTCCAACGAAGCCATGGATCGAGTTAAGCATGGACTTTGTTCTTGAATTACCATGAACTGCCAAAAGCAAAAGTTTTGTAATGGTTGTGGTGAATAGGTTCAGCAAGATGACACATTTCGTACCCTATTCTAAGACTAACAACGCTTCAGTTATTGCTTCTTTTTTCTTGCAGAAGATTGTGCAATTACATAACATGCCGAGGAGTGTATTTTTCGACAAAGACCCAAAGTTCTTGAGTCATTTCTGAAGAATCTTGTAGCGTCAGATGGGGACTAAATTACTATTTAGTATTTCTTGTTACCCCCCGATTGATGGCTAAATAGAGGTGATTAATTGTACTTTGGGATCATTGCTCCGAGCTGTAGTAAGCAAGAACTTGGCTGATTGGGACATTTACTTGCCAGTGGTCGAATTTGCATACAATTGAATAGTGCATGACACTACTAAGTAGACCTCCTTTGAAGTAGTTTATGGTTTTAATCCCGAGTTGCCCCTTGATCACATCCCTATACTTGTGCTTGCGCAAGAGGACCTTGACATAAGAGTTAGAGTACAATCGCTTTAACATATCTATGACAAAATCACTCGGCACATCAACCAAGCCGCCAGACGTATCCGAGAGAAAACCAAGGGTAAGACGACCAAACATTTTCAACTAGGAGACTTGGTGTGGTTGCACCCATGCAAAGAGAGGTTTCTAGGCAAGAGGAGGAACAAATTATCCCCAAAGGTTGAAAGACCTTTTAGAATCCTTCAGAAGATTAATAATAACCCCTACAAATTGAGCTGCTTGAGAACTATGTGGTTTTTGACATTTTTAACATTGCTAACCTTAGTTCATATCACTTCAGCAGAGAGTTGATTGAAGATCATTTGAATTTGATCCCAAATCCAAATAAACTTGGGGGAAACGATAATAATTAAGCTATTAGGCCTTTAACCCGCAACCGAGCCTAAGGATTGGAAGGCCTGGTAAAGTGGATTTTTTTTGCTTTAGCCAACTCCTATAGAAGTCGAGTTACTTTGTATGTCGAGCCGAATGATTGCCTATCTCTCCAAAGTGTGTCGAGTTGTAGATTACCAAGAGAACAGCTAAACCTTTCATGATTATTCACTTGTGCCTGAGTTGACTAATGATTCGACATCTCCCTTATCGAAAAGTCGAGAGAGAGATTAAACTGATCTTTAGCTATCTTTGTTCGGACAAGTAACCTGACCGTACACTTTTGTTTGCATCCTCTAATGGCCTCTCCAATGTATTGCCGCCATGTGTACAGGACCATGTGTAGAATTTACTACACTAAGCATTACTTTTTTTTAATATTCATTTTTTCTCTTTTGTGTTCTTGTACATCACTTTGTTAGGGTAATGTTCTTTTTGTCTTTTCATTTTTAGACATGTTGCCATAAATTCTCAAGAATAAATATTACTTATATTTGTAGCTGTAATGATCGGATTGAATATTAATACACTTGATATTTTCTTTTTGTAAACATTACTTTATTTACATACATCTCACTCTTATCCTAACCTTTAAGTAAGGTTAGGTGGTAAGGAACCTTATTGGGTCATCTCATGCGTTATATCGAGTTGTGCCGTAAGTTTTTGGAAGTTCCATTAGTGCGTTATATCCATTAGAGTTATTCATGGCTTTTAACTTACTTTTCCATTTATATTTGTCTTTTCGCACATTCCCTATTATTTCCTTTTTAAGCTTTTGCTAAGCTTTGACCTATTTAGTAATTGACCTTATTTGTTCTTGGTTATGGTTTGCAATAGTTAGGGTTTCACGATCTGTGGTTTCCAATAGTAGTATCTATTGTGAAAATTCTTCTTTAATTTCAATTGTTTATTTATTTAAGTAATGGCATTTTCAATATTTCCTATTATATTCACCTCTCATTCCATATTGCAATTTTATAAAGTGAACATGTAGTTATAATTCAATCATATTCAATTAAACACCGCGATATCTATTCCCTTTTTATTAGACATCAATTTCATTCCTAAATAATTATGATTTCATTCCCTTTTGATTCCATTCAGCTAAGTGAACATGCCATAAATGTTTTATGATAAATGAACAAATCAATGAAGGTTCTTTTAGTACTCAAGAGTCAAGATATTGACTTATATCTCTCTCTCTATAGACGGTTATTCGGTTATTGCTAAGGAATTTAAAAAAAAGGTAAAAAAGGAAAATAAAACAACAAAGCCTTTATTTCTTGAATTATAATTATTAAAAACATATCAAAGCAGTATTATTATTTTGTTAATTATATTGGGAAGTTCTTATGGTACCATTCATGTTTTTAATGGATTGGTCTAACTTTCTATTTTACATTTAATTTTATATTTATTAGATCTGTACTGCTGGAAAATACAATTAGTTTAATAGTTTAAATTTAATTAATATAAAATTAAAAGTGAGATGAAAGATTACATTCTAAATATGGATGGACCATAGAAAAATTCATTTTCTTAAAGCAAAAGGTTGTTCTTTTTCTTCTTTTGCCAAATATTGAAACAAAATGTTACATGTAACTACTCCCTTTAAGAAAAATTCAAAATTGACAACAAAGATGTATTATATATTACAATTGGATGATGCACTCGTATTGCATGTGTACAAAATAAATAAAATTATACGATATAATTAAATATATTATAATATTGATAAAGGATTATAATAAACGAGAAAGAGAGATAAATGGAGATAGTGAAGAGAGGAATAAGAAGTAGTGGAAATGTTGGAGGGAGAGAGGGGGAGTAGTGGGAATATTGAAAGAGAGAGAGAGACATAAGAGAGTTATATTTTTTTAAAATCCTTAAATTGTTCTATATATATAATTAAATGTATTAAAAAAATTATTTATCAATAATGAAAATTTTATTTAAAAGTTTAAATAAGTAAAAATAATTAAGATATTGTTTCGATGGTTATTTAAAGCTCTAAACACTTTAATAATATAGATAATACAAATAATATGGAAGATAATAACAAAAGGAATATTTGGAAAGGTATTATAATTTAAAAAAAAAAGAAAAAGTAAAAGTTGAAGAATATAAAGGGAAAAAGTATCTAAAATTACATATTGTAATAGATTTACATTTGGCTTTTGAGGGAAAAAAAATTATTAAAAGTTATCAAAACATGAATTGTTTTGAGGAAAGGATAATGCAAAGAATACCGTAGAAAAAAGAAATATGGAGAAGGTGCGAGACTTAAAAACACGAGAAAGGAAATGCAGAGAAGCTACAATAAAAAAAAAAAATCTAAAATTATATATTTTAACACAATATGAAAATTTTTAACGGAACCGACCGATTTTTTATATTTTAAAAATGAGATAAATGTTTTGAGGAAAAAAAATAAAAAATAAAAAAAATGCGATAGACGTTGTACAGATCTCATAAAAAAAAAATATATATAAATGGGAGTAACTCCCATGCGATATCATTTTCCCGTGCATCGAGAGGACACGCTATATAAACGTGGAAATGAGCGCGCCAATGGAAGCAAAGAGCACATTCGACATAGGGCTGACGGTTTTCCACATTTGACCCTCCTGACATTGCATGCAACGTATTCGATCAAATGCCGCCCATTTCAGGTTTTTATCCTTCTTGTTTGAAACATTCGCATCATGGCGTATCAATCCCTTCAAACAAATGTATTTATCCACTCATTCAATTATGTAATGTACATCTGACTCCATCTTTTGCACATACCATGTTCGACAGAATGTCTCATTGTCAACACTTTGTTTCCTTTTTCTTTCCCTTTTGTTCTCACCATGCATTTTATTTTTATATTTCCTCTTATTGTTTATCTTCAGTGCTGCCATCTTTCTCATTTTCGTTGTACTAACTTCCATTTTCATCCTTTTTACCCTATGAATTTTGTCCTTCAGGTTTTGTTATATGCATTTGTGTTATTATAAGCTTTTGAAGCAAAAAGGGTTGGCATGTATATTAACTGGAAGTAATTTTTCTTCTGTGTATTCTTTTTTTTTTTTTTTCCGCGCTATTCGACTTCGGAGATACTGTATGAAGTAGTTCTGTCATGGACATTCTTTGATTATCGTAAATTTTTCATTTTTTTTAATTTCATTTTCAGCTGCAAAATGTTTCTTTTATTCATACCATAATCTTAGTTATACTAATAAAAACGAGAACAGCATTGGTTTTTGGAACTATGTTTCATTGTCATGCTCCTTGCTGATCTACGAAACAGCTAAGATTTGTTTGGTGGCAGAGGTTTTCGGAATATTTCTGACCTTTGTGGATAGGGTTATCTTTATTGTTGAATGTATATTTTAATAAAAAAATAAGAAATTCCATTAAGTATGAGAAGGTATGTACGAGGAGATTGCTAAAGTGAAAGAGGAAAAGATACATAGCAAACTTACCAGAAGATAAGAAATAAGTCCTAGAGTTTACAATCAAAGCATAGATATTAGCCTAAATCAAAAGGATCACAATTATTTCAATAAACATAGGAGATGTTCTTTTTGCTAAAGGAGAGCATTGTATACCATTCTTGCCAAGGCGTATCATATTTCTGGTTCTCCGAATGCAATTTACAGAAGCTGCAAGAGCTACTCTCTGTGAGCAGCTAACTAGAGATCTTGAGGAAAACATCCAAACTAGGCTGGAGGTGGCTCCTCGCCAAGTGAATATTGTTATATCAATCTCAAGCGATTGTGCTAACTATGGGCTTGGAACGGTAAGTGGTTATTGGAGATGATAGTAACAGTGGTGTTTGGTGATGGTGGTTTAAGTACAGAGGAAATTCCTAATGGAAAATGATTTCTTCTTATTTAAATGAAAGTCATCTTCTTGAACATCTTCTGTGGTTGTGTGCCAACATGACTAGCTAAATCTATGGTCATATTTCATAGTTGTCTCTTGCTAAAAGCTGCTAGTACTTGCAATTTGCAATTACTCTGATTGCTATGATACTGTTTGACAATTGTACTGATTAACTTATTGGATGATAAAAAAGGTCCTGTTTTCTTTGAAGTAGAGCCACCCTTAGTTTTGAATGTATGAGCTTTTGAGTAAGTAGAAGAGAGAGTTGAAACTGATATGTCTATCTTAGTTTTAAAGTGGATTTATAATAAGCATTTTTCTCTTTAGCTTTTGTGTGTAAAATTGGATGACTGGGTTAATTCTTCTTTGCTCTTGTTGTAAAATTGTACACCGAATGGTTCTGTTGCTCTGAGCCATTGGTTGTGATTAAAGGTTTTTCTCAGTATTGTGGACATGTTAACTTTTTGGTATTGCATATTGATTTGTAATATTGATCTTCTCTTGCACTGTTGTTCGTACATTTTTTCACTTCCTGTTTCATGGGCAGCCAAAAGGAGTGAGGTTGCACTATTCATTGAAACAGAGCCTATAAAAATCTGCTGATGGGAATCATTACTGGAGGTATACTTAGAGTATTATAAAATAATCAATTTTATACAATCCTTTTGGTGCTGCTCTTGTCAATTTTGTAAGATTTGAATCAGGTTGACTTAGTGCTTATATAAAATTGTCAAGGCACTGGAAACTTATCTCTTTTTGTTTGGTTATCTTGAAAGGTTATGAAAAAATGAATAATAGACAATGCTTGAATTCCATTCTCTTGGCCATCTTATTGTAGTGCAAATGTAATAACGCATTTATAATCCAGTGTTGCAAAGTTTGAGTTTGCAATTAAGTGTTGAGACACTGGCTCTTCTCATCAAGTGTTTCCTTTGGAAATTGTTAAAGGATGTGATACATGGATGTTTTTGATTGGATTTTTCTAATGAGGAATTTCTGAAGTTAAGACACTTGATAGGAGAAATGAAAACTTCAGATACAATCATATGCTTGCACTATATCTATCACTTTTCTTACAGTTTACTACATTTTTATTTCTTTTATCAGTGAATAATTATATGAAAAATTGAAATTTGATTATTTAGGGAGGTTCACAAATGATGAATGCTAGGAAACTACTATCAAGCGTTCAATTCTCTTCCATCCCACAGATAGTCCAAAGCTCACTCAAGCGAGTTCAAGATGGTATTGCAACATCAAATCCACCATTTCCAGCAAAAAATCCCCATTTTTTAGCCACGGATCTAATAAAATCTTACTTTGAGGAGGGTTTAGTTGAAGAGGCACACATTCTGTTTAATGAAATGCATGAAAGAGATGTTGTTGCATGGACTGCTATGCTTGCTGGTTATGCGTCTTGCAATTACTACAACCATGCATGGGATGTATTCAGTGGAATGCTAAAGAATGGAGTAGAGCCAAATGAGTTTTCCATATCAAGTGCGTTAAAAGCTTGTATAGGCATGGACAGCCTTTTATGTGGAGAGTTGGTCCATGGCTTGGTTATCAAGTTGGGATTAGAAGGGCATATATATGTTGATAATGCACTTATAAACCTGTATGCTTCATGCTGTACTAGCATGGATAAAGCATGCATGGTTTTTCGCCAAATACGCAGGAAGAATAGTGCATCTTGGACCAGCCTCATTGCTGGATTTACCCATAAGGGTGATGGATATAGTGGGATCTCTGTTTTTCGCCAAATGTTATTGGTAAGTGGTATGTGAATTGCACATTTAGCTAATGCACATTAATGTTGATAGTATTAACGTAAAGACGAGGCTCATTTTGCAAGATTTTTAAATACATAATCTGTTCTTACCACAGGAAGGAGTGAAATTCGATCCTTTTAGCATCTCCATTGCCGTTAGAGCCTGTGCCTCAATTGGCTCGTGCATCTCTGGCCAGCAAGTTCATGCAGCAGTGATCAAGTTTGGGTTTCAGTTCAATCTTCCAGTCATGAATTCTATACTAGACATGTACTGCAGGTGTTCTTCCTTATCGGAGGCAAGTCAGCATTTTCATGAAATGAGTGAAAAAGATATAATAACATGGAATGCTTTAATATCTGGTTATGAGAGAGCTGGTTCAGCTGAATGTCTGCGTTTGTTTTCCCAAATGGAGTCCCAAGATTTTAGTCCAAATTGCTTCACGTTCACTAGTGTTACAGCTGCCTGTGGGCATTTAGCAGTTTTAACTTGTGGCCAACAAGTTCATGGTGGAATCATCCGAAGAGGTCTTGAAGAGAATAGAGCAATGTCAAATGCTCTTGTTGATATGTATGCAAAGTGTGGAAACATCACTGAATCTCGCAAAATATTTGATGCTATGTCTGTCCGTGATTTGCTCTCTTGGACATCCATGTTGACCGGATATGGTGCACATGGACATGGGAAGGAGGCTGTTGAATTGTTTGATGAGATGCTTAGCTCAGGCATCAAACCAGATAGGATTGTGCTTATAGCTGTGCTGAGTGCTTGTAGTCATGCTGGACTTGTTGATGAAGGCTTGAGGTACTTTCAACAGATGGTAGATGAATTCAATATTAGCCCCAGCCTGGAGGTCTATGGATGTGCAATTGATCTTCTAGGCCGTGCTGGAAGAGTTGAGGAGGCATATCAACTCATACAAAGTATGCCATTTCGACCAGATGAATCTATCTGGGGTGCACTGCTTGGAGCTTGTAGAGCTTACAGGCTTCAATATCTAGGAAAATTGATTGCTAGGAAGGTACTAAATTTAAGGCCAAATTTGGTGGGAACCTATGTGATGCTGTCGAATATTTATGCTGCTGAAGGTATATGGGGAGAGTTTGCTGAGGTGAGGAAGTTGATGAGGGGAATGGGCAGTAAGAAAGAGACAGGCAAGAGTTGGATTGAAGTAAGAAACCAGGTTTTGAGTTTTGTTGCTGGAGATAAAATGCTTCCTCAGATTGAGTGCATTTATGAAATCTTAGGGTTATTATCTTGGAATATGAGAGAAGTTGGATATCGAGAATATTCTTTTGATAAGTTTGATCAAAGAAAGAGATCATAAACTTGGTAACTGATTTTGGCTATTTAATACTTCTCTGAGAGGTGGATGATTATAAACAAGATACTGCAAATAGGAAGACGTATATTTGGCCTTTGAGTCAACGATTCATCCGTATGCATTCCAGTGAGAATTTTTTTCCCCCTTTAAGAGGTTTGTTGTATTGCATCTGAAGTAGTAGACAAGACTAATGAATTATACCTTGTTGTCTGGAATCAAGAAATCTTGAAGCAGAAATTTTTATTGCTTCAAGTCTCTTACATTCACTGTATCAAGTAATCTGAATACTTGTTTTTTGGCACCAGGCGAATTCCCATAAGTGCTATAGGATGAGTTTGACCGACTTGTATAATATATACTAGAAAAGAAGGAATTCGTGTGAGTAGAAGTTTCAGGTACCGGATTCATCGGGGAGTAAAGAGTTAAATAGTTTAAGGTTGCTTTTATTCATTAGTTCTTGGGACTGGTACTCTTTCTTCACTATGCAATGTCAGAAGATGGACATTAAGAATTCATAACAAGATCAAATGTCAAGAACCATTTATCCAGTCCACGAGATATGGGAGGTTGACTAGATTATTGGTTTGGATTGGAATTCTTTTTCTTCACTCCTATCCTGTCTGGGCTATCCATGGTATCGATGATCTTTAAGCATTCTCAATTCATGAACGATACTGAAGGCTTTGACATAATATTAGAACTTGTCAAACATTGTCATGGATTTTCTCCTTGCGGGCTTATGGTAGATGAAAATATTTTACATGGAGGCTGGATCTGCAGACAGACATGAGATGTGAAGGTAACCTTGACCAACTATAATGTGCTGACTCATATCAATCAACAGCTTCATATCAAGTATATCACTTTTAAGATTCAGGCAAGTTCAGGTCATTTATCCCATTTTTTAATTACTTATCTAATTACCTTCTATCTGTTATGGATTGCTCTTGAAATCTTGTATTAGGCCTATTAGGCCATTTTTTAATTGCTTATCTAATTACCTTCTGTCTATTCAGTTTTGGGCTCATTGGAGAGAATCTTATGATCTCTTGGTCAAATAATCACAAGAAGATTGAAACTCAACGTAATTTTTCCATTTTCTGGAGTTGATCTACTTTTTAACAAGTGATACATGGAAGTTACTGATATCTCCTCTACAACACCTTCTACATTTATAGTAACTGCCCTACTAGTCATGCCCAGCTCCTATACTCAACTGATTCATACAACAACATCAAACTGGCCCTTACACAACAGATCAGCTGGCAGACTATAAGACAGATCAGCAACAACCTCATTACCTAGACCATGCCCCAACACATTGTGAACAGATGCAACATTAATTACATGACTCAATACATACACTCGACTCTGACCATAACACAAGACGCAACTACAAAAAACAAAGACCAGCTGACACGGCACGATGTGTACTATAAACAATAAAATTAAAAAAAGGCATGAGACTGATCTGGTGCACATGGTGCCTGTTACACGTGGTGCTTTTTCCATGTGTAACACTAACCTGCCAATAGATGAGCACAGGCTGTTCCTTAGTGCTTTAATATATGATACTGTGTGATTTAGCAGTATTATGATCATGCTGACCATCCTTTACTATATATGACAGGAAGCCAGGAAGTTGGATGTTTTTATCGTGATTGTTTTTTATGGAACTAAGAATGATGGATGCTGTTTTTGCAACCTGATTCAAGAGTTCCTAAGCTGTTAATGCTCTATGGAATGGTTGGTATTAAAAAGTTTATATTCTAAGCACCTTGTCTCAACTGTATCTCACATACTATTATTCTAAATGCACAATTGACATCTGGTTTTTATTTATTTATTTATTTATGTTTAATTTCAGAAGGGCTAGGTGTTGTTTCACCAGATGACTTCTCATGCAGGTAAAATCACCAAGGCCAAGTTGTACTGGATTATTTATCGATTTTGAATTTGGATTCCTGAGCACTTTGGATTGGTGGTGGAAGACTTATTGGATGTCACCTTTTCTTTATAAAGAAACACCATCACCCTTCGAAAAACATGGTTTGGAATTTCTCTCAAACTTCGATTAGATTAGTTTTCCTTTTAAAATATATAGTGTCATGTTCAATGTAGCTTGAAAATATTGGTGCAAATCTTGTTGAAAGATGATCCCCTTTTCATTAGATGGTTCTTTGTTTGGTAGTGGTAGCAGAGATAAGATGAAATTATTCCATTATAGAGCAACATTCTCATATGGTTGATATAGAATGAAATATGGTATGTGAACTGCATGTAGCCAGGAAAATGATAAAAAATTTGTATTCATTAAAAATATGCTAAGTACGTGCTGTTATATTGCCTGTTTCGTTCACACTCCTTTGCTTTTTTTTGCCTGTGGTAGGGTAGTTTAATAATTTGCTGAAGCCAGTAATAAGGTTGGACCGTTCCTTAAAGCACTTTGAGTTTTGTGTATGTCCTTGATAAATATGTTAGAGCAATGGTCACTTTGGAGCTCTTCTACATGTAACATTAATGAATGTCACCAGGTCCAGGTTATAAGAAATTGATGTTTATCACAGAATAACAGATTCTGTAGCAAGAAGCTCAACTCCAATTACCAAATGGATTAGGATAAACGGAAACATGCAGAGAGAGAACCAATTTTGGTTTGATAGTATAGAAAAAGTATAAACTCATAGCTTGAATTTACATGGATAGAAAATGTGGCAGTTTTTTGATAGCAAGATTTGCATTTGAATACCTTATAATCAATGCTCTACTTTTGTGTTTGTAGGAAGAGAAGAGAGTGAAATCTTCATTTATTTAGAATGCATTTAGGGCCCATTCACCTTGTATGAATTGCAATTTTAGCCCCTTTTTACTCCTTATGGAATTGCTATTACAATATTTAGTTCAATTTTAAGCTTGTAATAGCAATTCCATAAAAAATTGCTATTGCATAAAATACTGAATTGCAATTCTTACTTGAACTCGCAAATTGCAATTCAGTGGAAAAATTTACCTCCGTTGCCTTATCCTTCTTCTTCCTATCATCTTCTATTGAACATCACTAGTAGCCACCACCGAACACCATTTGTAGCTCTCACCTTGCCATGTCCATGTCTATAACCGTGACTGTATGAGTGACCGTTCATGAACGTTTTCATGGCTATGACTATGTTAAGCCTCTCAAACTTGTTTTCAAGCTCCGAACTTGATCTTAGTGGAGTCAACAAGTAGGATTACTTCCAATATTCAGCATTGTTTAAAGTTTCAATCTTTTTCATGTGGGTGTTTTAGAATTAGCTTTTGTTAGAATAGCTTTAGTGTTTGAAATTTTTCATGTTCTATAGAGTTTAAGATTGAGATATGATATGATGGGTTTTTCTGGGGTCTACTTTTGTTAGCATGAAGACGTCATTATTACATTGGTATATACTTCCCTGTGTTTGAAGTTTGATCCGGTTTTGATCTTAATTTGTATTGGCTGGTTAGTGTAATTTGGTAGATTTATAATTGACCAAGCTATGTTTTGTATATAAAGTTCAAGTCTTGCTTGTTTATTCATCAAGAATTCATATCTTGGATGTTGTAATTTTGCATGTACACTTTTTGATCTTGATAAATTTAGAAGAAAAAGGTTTCTTTTCTTTCGAAAGAACTCTATTTTGGGGTTTAAAGTTCTCGTTTTTGGTTCTTTTCCTATTATGTCTGATGATAAGATAATTCATTCTGTTACTTTTTAATTTCAGTTTCGTGAATTATGATCTTCGAATAGGGTATAGGATTAAGGAAGAAGATAGAATGAGATTGCTGTATTTGCTATTGTGAATAAGGGAATAGTATAATTGAAACTTAGTCATTCATGTTATATTATGGTCTTTTCCTTTAATTGCTTTTTTATCCAACCGAACAAATAGATTATTACAGCCTTGTTCCACTCTAATGAATTGGAATTCTATTCTCCTTTATCTGATTCTGCAAAGTGTATAGGCATTACTTCCTCTCCTATGTTTGGAGGTAATATGATAAGAAAACATACTTTATCTCAAGAGTAAAACAAGCAGAATGATATAATTTATGTTTGGAGTGACATCACAAAACATTTTGGTTGCACAAATAATTATTTACTCTCTATCAAATGACGTGAAGAAGCTTTAAATAGCTACATAGAGTTAAGGCAGTATGCAATCGACTTGAGTAAATTCTGGGATTCCCGCGTATTTAAAACCAAAAGCAAGTCATTGGCTATAGTCCTTGAATCATTAGATGGAGGAATTTAAAAAGATTAACTCTTCCCCTTCAACGTCGCTAATTTTTGCTGTTAGTTAATTAGCTGCAGCATTTGCTTCTGTAGGCACTTAAAAAAAATCAATGCAGCTAATCTTTTTATAGAATCCTACATGTGCGAAAAACTTCAATAGTACTAACATATTTGATATGTAAAAGCATCATTATTATTTTTTTTTAAAAGTACGTTTTCTCATAATCACATGATTAAATATTTTTACTATTTGTATATCACTTATTGATTAAATCTTCTTTTCCACAATCGTGGGTCGTTGTTCATCACGAAATACATTCCTCATTTTCGCTTAACCTAGTGAATGAATGACCCTATAAGTGTAGAGATTAAGATACCATGCAGTGTTGAGTAACTAAAGATTTCATGCATGTAGTCATAGCCCAAAGCTCACATTCTCTCAGATGGATTGTTTGATGTAAGTGAAGCTCATCGTGTTCCGAATTAAAAATTGAATTATTGCAATCATTCCAAATAAACCATAATGCAATACCAAAAGACAATCCATGAGGGAGAAATCATATGATAATCTTTATTGATGAATTTGCATTTTGAACTCTGTCGAATCTAAAAAAATGGTAACAATGAATCCCAAGTTACATCTTGAGAAAGGTTTGGTTTTGATTATATTAATATGCCATGTATTTTGATGATTCTAAGTAAATACTAATAATATTCTAACGAGTGAAAACATGAACACGAACCTACTTAATTATATATATCTAAATACTATTTTTTATTTTCTTGCCACTTATCACAACACGCAATATATTAGCATCCTATGGCCATATAGATGTAGTCAACCATATTGACAACACCGTAGGACAATGTCCAAATGCCGATTTGTATCTTCATTCGGTTCACAATATCATGGACAGATGGCATTGCTTGTTAGCCATTGCTGTATGCTCCATTAGATAATCTGATTTTCCGGTTGAAGAGTGAAGCCCATATCCAATGCTAAATTACTACTAGAGTAATGATCAATAAATTCTGGTTTTTTAAGATATATTTCTTTCAACTCTAATTTCTTGTAACATGACAATGATAAAGCATGAGAGTCTTCTTTATGAGGGATCAAATGAATTGTGCGTATAGCCAAAGAAAGCCAATAAGTTAAGGGAAAACCCTATTTGTCTTCATCCCATTGCATTTTAGAGAACCAACTTTAGCGAACTATTAAGGGGGATAACAATCGAGATAATGATCCATGCTTAGCACAGCGAATAGTACATAGTATACACCAATAATTAAACCACAAACGAGTAGTATTTCTATCATCTACTATCATTGATCCATGCTTAACTAGTCATCATTGATAATTAATTGATTCTTTCCATAAAATTGCAGAAGTAGAAGGGGTAGTATAACAAGTATCTTGAAGTCTACATTTTCCCCTACACAAATTGGTCAAAACTTTCATAATTTTTTGATTCCCTAAGCTTTGTTTCTTCTATTCATATTATCAATATCAAGCAACCATTTTCTTTAGGAAGAATTATTAGTTTCCAATTAGACCAATGAATCTTGAGTGAATATGAGCAATCTGTCTAAAGAAAGTTTCATAAAAGTTTGGTCTATATTATGGATGACTTTGGTAAGTAATTTAGTATATTGTAAACAATACATAGGGATAGCTTGTAAAAAAAATTTAATCAAAATCAATCTACCTACCATGCTTAATATCTTCTCTTTCCACTTAGAAAGCTTCTATTGAATTCTGTACAAGATCATGGCGAAACTTTGTGGATTTTAATTTAAATTTGATTCAGTAGTTGCGTGGGTACATATTTAGGAATCACTCGTGAATATTGTGTTCAAGTGTTCAAACTGATATAATGTTGTGAATTGGTCCAATTATATACTTAGATGCATACATGACCAATGTCTACTATAGGCATTTTGCAAGGCTATGCATTTAGATGATCTTTAATAGAACCTTTAGTTCAAATCCCTGTGTTTTTGGATGTGACTAAGTTATGCTCAAGCCTAATGTTGAGAGGGGTTATAGACACAAGAGGAAAAAGTGGGATCCTTAAGCCTTTTATGGCATAATAAGGCTTAGTTAGACGAGGGTAATATATACTCAAACAAGAATGTCAAGGGAAATTTGTCTTCATATAGTAATTAAAAGTTGAAGATATTGTTGTTAATTATACTAAATTTCTAATTTAGGTGGAGAGGGTTATTCTAATTGTAGAGAGGGTTATGGGGGCTACATTCTAGTTTGAGGAATAAAAAGGAAGATCTAACAAGATTAAGACTGTTGTCGATGAATTTTTCTAAAACTAAGAATCATTATGACTTCAAGCTACCAAATTGTTAGTTTAAAAGTTCAATTTCTTGATTAATCCTTCCTCCTAAGGTTATGATGCTTTTGAGTTGTCAATTCCCCCTTAAGAGATGGACAAGCCTTTTTTGAGCATATTCCCAAGTTCCAAACAAGAAGAAAAGATTTTGATGATGATTCTTAGAGAATAAGAAAAACAAAGGCCTTAAATGTTTGTTCTATTAGAGATGTTCTAGCTCTTACTTCTCACCTTTGTTTTTATAGCAAGTAGAAACTTAAACAGCCTTAGACAAAGAGTGACTCGAATTAAGAAAATTGTAGGGAATGCCAAACGTGGACCTAAAAACCTTCCAACTTTCAATGTCAATATTCTTCATCCAAATTTTGATTTGCAATAGTTAAAACTATGGTTTCAATTGCTCTATCTACCTTCGAAGGCACTTGGCATGAGTAATAGTGAACGATGGAGAAAGCTCTGCTTCTGATTGATCGAGTATTAGACACTTGTGTCATAAAAAACCATAAAGGAATTCAATATCATCATTCAAACCACAATTTAGGGCCTAATGTACGAACACCATTGTAATGAATCAATGGGAATGGACTTGCACCAATTCCCAAATTCTCCATGCCTAGGATCTTTAGAAAGATCTTAGTTTGCATTTGAACTACCATCATCCACGTCTTCTTCTTCTTCTTAGTAGAAGTGTTGGGCTTACGAATCTAGCATGGTAGTTGAGATGAGACCACCAAATCCCTATAAGATTGGATTTGATTATGTGGGGGAAGAACCAAAGTTTTCTCACTTTTTTTTTTTTTGGTTGATATAGTTTTCTTACTTTAAAATCGAGGTTTTCTTTTTTCCTTTTTCTAAGGATATCCAACAAAATTAGACTATTATTATTATTATTATTATTATTATTATTATTATTATTATTATTATTATTATTATTATTATTACTACTACTACCACATCTTCATGCAAACATTTAGTTCAAATCGTAGTATGTATTGTGTGTATTCTTAGATAAACAAAGCACGTGGACAAATTGCTAATGAATCATCGTCTCTATGTAAATTTGTTTTACTTTTGGACTTCAAATAGACGGTTATAATTTACAAATTAAGCCGAGGGGAACCATTTGATGAGCACCCAAGTTTCAACTTTCGAGATGGCTACACATATAATTCAATTTCTCTTTTGCAATGTATAGAAGTAGAACTTTCGTCACTAAGAAAAATGTAAAGTCATATTGTTTCAATAGCACATTTGCTTTTGCTAGTAACAAAATATTTAAGTAAAACACGTACTCCTTTCCTAATAATATGTATGCTTTCATCAATCAAGCGTCTTTAGACCAAACCGTTAAAATTCATCGTTAATAAATTGTTTAGTTCTAAGCTGAATTACAGTAAGTTGGGATTGTTATAGTCTAATTACTTAGAATATTGATTTTCCAATCGTGGATTCTCTACTCCTTTAACAATTATAATATGTATAGTAGTTGGTTAAAAGGCAAAAACTAGATTAGAATAAAGAATTACAAAGCCATAATCAATTCAATCGTTATTTTCTTTTAATTCCAACCATAAGTTTTTATCTATAACGTTTGCTATTGGCTGTAGATCAATATGTATGATAAAAGTTCATCTCGATGGTTCGGTTAATGAAAATCTCTCCCATGTATTTGATGTCCAGTAAGAACAAAATTTCCTCTCGTATGGGAAGGTATAAACACAAAATGAAACCGAGATGACTCGGAAAGGATATGAAATTCCAAAAAGCACACTCGTTGTGCAATCCACAGGACCAACAAACAACGACGGCAAAGAAAAAGGCAATGATGTCTCATCTCAAAGGCCATATTATTCCTACCAAATTTTACGTGTGCGAGTAAAGGGTGGACGAGTGGACAGAATCCTCCCACATCACTCTCCAATATTTTGCTTGTTAACCTATTTGATTGTTGATTGATGTGTACTAAATGTTTCCACAGCTTTTTTAAGTCTCCCTTGTCTCTTGCCTTTTTTGTCCAAAACTAAGAGCTCAAAAACCACTTAAAACCTAAGATTCCCAAATGGCAACATTAACTTTTTTTTAGCCTTGCTAGCTCATGTGTTATACAACCGGCAGATTCCCATTCTTTGTGTTTCTCATTTTAAAATTTCATGGATAAGGCTTCCACATGCTAATTTTATTCCCTTTATTCTTTTTATATATATACAAATCGGTTGCATCTTATATATTCGTTTTTCTTTTCTTTGTTACGTGATAAGAACAATAATCGTTATATTAAAAGGGTTATTGAAAATGATCATATAATCAACATAGAGTAAAAACCTTAAGCCGGTTAATTTTAATAGGATTTCAAACTTTTCGAGTTTAGAATGAATCAATATGTCATTATTGCTTTGAGGTTATAGTAAAAATTAAGGAGGTATCTTTATGCTATTCTTACTAAGTTGCATGGCGTAGGTTAATTTATGGTTCTAGGATGTAGAAATCATCTTAAATAAATACCCAACCCAAAATTTGCATGGATTATTCATATATTATTGTTGGAAGTATATACGGGCTTATCTTTTTAGTTAAGTGGTTTTGCACTATACGACATCACTTTATCAAATGTAGCTTTTGTCCAATTATAGGTGATGCTTACGCTCCAACTAAAGCATAAAAAAATTTCACCAGCAAGTTAGTGGAAGCATTCGTTCCCATTGTCTGCCACCTTTTTTATCTATAGTTTCCCAATTAGCTTGTGGACGACATGTAACTCAGAAATAAAGAAACCTATTCATATCGTTCAAATTAATTCTAAAAGATAATTTCCTAAAATTCATTTTAATTCCTTTTTTTTTTTTCCTCATAGCATATATGCTATGTTCCACTGTTCATCTCTTAAAGAAAAATATGCTTTTGTGTGTGCATATATATATAAAGCCAATAGACTTTATCCGTTTTCATATCTATAATTTATATTTGCATTTGATTATAAATTATTAAGCCATTGTATATTAGCTTATCTTTCTTTTTATTTGCCTCCTTATAGAGCGGGACATAAAATAGTGTTTATAATTTATGTTTAATTGTGATTTATCAAATATATTGTTTTCAAATGCATGCAACATGGATAGGTGTTTGCTAGTATATATGAAAGGATAATAGATTATTACATGTATCTTAATTAGGAAAATGCAGGTAAATTGCATATCATAATGATTTCTCAATAGTAACAAAAAAAAAAAAAAAGAATTCGTATACTCAATCCATTTACAAATAAATCCTCTAGAGTTCGTGAACAAAGAGACTTATTCCTTGATAATGAACGGAAATTATAATAGGGTAAAAGAAATTTCTCTCTCTTTATATGTTGCTTTATCGCACTCAAATTTATAATCTATATGATTGAAAATCAGATTGATTATTCGCCTAACAAGAAATTAACTAAGTTTGTTTTGTATTTCTAAAGACTCTAAGTACGAATACGACATTATCAACCATATTGAACTAAATTCTATCATATTCATGCACATCTGCATTTAGGAAATCTCCATATCATTGATTAGACGGAGGCAAATCCCCTAAACTTTTATTATGTAATTTTACTTTTCTCGTAACTTTCGAAATATAAAAATAATCCTTGATATTGTTGTTAGAACCCTAAAAGCTTTCGGAACTTAGCAATGATTTAGGATCTATATGCATGTTTTTAAAAGTTACTGTGAGGTGAAGTCTCGCTTTGGATAATTAACATAAACTAATGTTAATTCTTAACATGAATCAAATAAAGGAATACTAAAATTTTACATATAAGAAATATGTATGATATCGAAGCATTTAATCTTTCGTACACGCGTTATGGATACATTATATACGAGGGAGTATTTTTGTTGCAGCTGATGCACCGTAGTTAATACTTTACCTATCCCCTAGAGATTTGGTCGTTTTGGGCAAATTGGTGCATTCAGATACTGAGTTCTACTTTGAAGGGAACAAAATAAGGCAAACCCCAAAGTTCATGGAGGAAATCATCATCGACATTTGTTTACATTAAGAAATATATCTATAAATGCAAAAGAAAACAAATTTATGTATTAAAAAGAGAAAAAGAGCACAACTATTTCTTGCCCAACCCGACATCACAAGGCGGTAAGCTTTTTTTTTTTTTTTTTTTTCCCCTTATATCTCTTTATGTTTCCATGTCATGTGGGAAGAGTTGTCTTGATTATCTTATTTTGTCTAGGCTTTGTGTCCTGGGCTTCATATTGCAAGATGCAGGCTTGTTTTTTTCTTTCTTTCTTTTTTTTTTCAGATTATAATATATTGATAGCTATCTACTGTTAATGCCGTAAAACTTGGATAGAAAAGTTAACCTACGAATAAAAAGGGGTCAAGGGTCGAAAGGTTCAATTAGGATTGAATCAAGAGTGAATCGAGGTCAATAAAAATATTATAATATAATTCTTATTTATTTATAAAGTAATAAAAAATACTTACATTATTGAAAATTAAAAGTTAAAAGCTTTTTATAATTTATTTTTTGTTTTTATTTGATCTATATTTATTTTTTTAAGTAAATTGGTATACTTTTTATAAAATATAAAAGTAATAATTTATTTTAACCTAGAAAGGCCTGATAGGTTTTTATAGAAGTTAGGTCAAACTGGTTGAGTTGACATGGTCGAACTGAGGTCACTGTAAATAAAGATTAAAAGGATGGCTCGAACTAGGTCTAATTGGATTAAATTGGGCTTATAAACTTGGGTCTAACAATACTGACTACAAGAGCAATTTGGCGATTTAATTTTATTTATTGTTTTTTGGACTAAGAATTTAGTGATCTATTTGAATATATATATGTATATATATTTTTGCTAATTAAGTTTCACTTGAAAGGAAAGGGGGATTCGAATTTAGTTTATCTCTTTAAGAGACTAATGTTCATACCATTAGGTTATAATGATCTTAACAAATATATTGTTTATTCTATTAAGTTATTAAGATATTTATAAAATAGTTAAGTTCACAACTAAACGTATGTTAAATAATCTAAATAAATTTATCATATTTAAAACTAAAAAATGCTTGCAATTATATAATTCCATTTTGAGGTAAACTTGAACCCCAATTCAACGACGTGTGTCCATCAATCATATAATAAGAAATTAATTTAAAAAAAATTAGCCTTATATTGTAATTTCGGTGCTGGAGTTATTCAACAATTTACCTTTTAATTCAATATTACGATGCATATATGTCATAGAATTCAATTTTATTTTTTTAATAAAAAAGATTGCATGCGTTTGAATACTGTACACCTACGACTAGCCACGTTTCAAATGTAAAATAACCCTACTTATATAATATTCACGTAAAAAGTAACTTCATAAAAAAATAATGCCAATATGAGATGGAGCAACATGACTTGCAGATTCTTCCAAGTAGACCTTTTTTTATTTTGATGGTGTTGTTGGTTTGGTCGGTGGGATGATATATTTTAATATTTACCTATCTAAGTATCAACCGCAGGAGTAGCATGAAATAAAAAAAAAAAAAAATTCTTATGCACGCATTTGTGATCCAAAGAGAATATTACCGACCAAAAGAGGATACTACCACTTTTTTCACTCTTTGAATCAATAAACAGCAGAAAGGAGGGGGGAAAAACAACTGTAAATTGATCTTATCCATATTATTTTTTTAAATAAAGACTAGCTATACATATATTCTTCCTCTTGCTAATCACCCACTATTTTTGACCTATGCATCCACAATATTAAAAACAAAAAATTATAATTTGCTATTCATTTCATTGAATAGAGGGAGAATAAGATATTCTCTTTCTATTTCTTAAGACATTCTTATTACCGCATCTATTTGACATGAAAAACTATTTGATTTGTCAAAGAATTTTGCCAAATAAGGAATAGCTTTTAATTATTGGACCTTATGAACGTTTAGGGATGTAATCACAATGGGTTTGGGATGGGTTTAACAAAAAGATATAGTCTCCTAACTTGGCTATCCCAGAGAATGTGGCTTGGGACATCATTAAGGATTTCTTCTATAAGGACTTAGGGATCTTCGTTTGCGATTCTTGAACTTCCTTAGGGCTCATAAGAGTGAGTACAACCCTTTTATTGTCTTTCTGAAACATGTAAGTATTCTAGTATTCATCATAGAGTACCCTCAAATCAAATAACCAAGGTCGGTTAAGAATTATAAGTGAAGTATACATTGGCAAGACGTCATATAGTACTTCATTCTTGTACCTATCTCCAATAGAGATTAGCAACTTTACTCGCTCGATGACTTGGAGTCCACCTTTCTTATTCAGCAAGTGGATTTTGTAAGGTTAGGGGTAAGGACAGGTTAACAACTTCAGGGCATGTACTACTCCTTGTGTCGCAACATTAGTACAACTTCCCTTATCAATAATTAGAGTACACAAGTTACTGCTTACTCAACAGTTAGTGTGAAAGAGATTTTTCCTCTACTCATTCTCCCTAGCAACATTAGCACTAAGAACTCTCCTAACAACCATACAGTATTCTTTAAATAAGGTTGAGTAAGTGCCTCAAGATCTTCTTGGTACTCATCTAGTAAGTACCTAACATCTACTTGTTCTTCTCCTTCACTAGCACTTTCTATTTTAAATTGTGGTTTCTTGCCCTTGATGGCCATAACATGTTGGTTCAAACATTAATTAGTAACATGTCCAAAGCTAAGGCATTTGAAGCATTTAATCTCCCTTGTCTTCCATCTTAAGCTCTAGCCAATGTCTTTCTTGACTTTGGGCTCATCGACCTTAGTTTTGCCCCAGCTATCATTAGGTTGGCTTGCTTGTAGTCTATGTCTATTGGCCTTAGAACCACAGGGGGTCTATTAGAGATAGGTCGGCTTAGTATAGCAAGTCAGTTGCTTGGTGCTTAGCTGAGCTAACTTCACCTTTGCTACTCGACTCTCTAAGCGATTTGAATAGTTTCATCTAAAGTCCCAATCCTTTTCACTTCTACTATGTTCCTAATCTTAGGTCATAGTCCAAATAAGAATTTAACAATGGTCCTAGATTTTGGTTCGTCAACATCACATTAGATTATCAATTGCTGAAACTCTCGGACTTTCTCATCCACATTTTGACTACCATGCTTTAGCTCTTGGAGACGTTAGAAGGTGTCCTATTCATAGTGCTCGAGGACAAATCGACTTGTCAAAACTCATTTAATCTCATTCCAAGTCCTAATTTCTCATTAGGCTTATTGGTTTGCGGCCTATATTTTCTTTCACCACATGGTTGCATACCGAGCAATCTCTAAGGTAGTTACTCAAATACACACCACATCTTCATAATCATATAAATAAAATATTTTCTCAATCTTCTCATCTCAGTTCATATATTTGTCAACATTGCTTATTCCAGAGAAGCTTAGTTCCAAAACCTTAATATTCTTAGTTCTTTTAGGTGCTTAGATTTCTCGCTCATCAAACTAATGAAACTTTCATCCTGTTCTTCTTCTTCAACTTCTTGCAATTTAATATCCATCAAACAAGTCCTTTAACCTAGAAAGGTTGTGCTTGGGGTGCATTTATAGCATCGGGAGCTTTGATTTCTAGATCCTACCCTCTTACTCTATCTCACATGCCTCAACCATACTCAACATTTCTATTTAGGGGTTGTGCATCTACGAACCTCTGTATGGTCACAGCCAGGTTGGTAATAATGGTAATGAGGTTTTGAATATGTTTTTTAGTACTTCGAGGAGTTTGTTGCTTAATACGACTACACCAAGGTATATTACTCTCAACATGACCTATCTCCCCTTGTATACTGGTATTTGACATTCGTACAAGCAATAATCACAAATTCAATAAGGTATCTCCTTGTAATGTTACTAAATACTACACAATTCACACCCTAACAACAGATTCTGTTCGTAACAAGTCAAAATAGAGTAGAACAAGGTACACATACACACTTTACAATACTTGTAGCAATGATTCCATATTGTAACACAACTATACAACCTTCGGTTGTAACCTCTTGCGTTGATACCGTGATAATATGATGTGCCTTGGAGTTAAGTTATTATTAAGGCTTATCGTAGTGTTGAAATGGGTCCTTTGAGGTATTGAAAAAAGGGTAATGGAAAAAGGGTAGAACTTTCAGTAACTTCATAGAGTTATTTGACAAATATAACACACTAATGAACACAACATGACTTAGTCTTTGCTTGATATGACTCACAAGCAAAGGGGCCAAGGTTCACTCGTCACCAACGTTGAGTTATTATCAATGTTCTATAAGAGTGTAGGGGCTGTAACTTGGAGAGGTTTTTCTCGTAAGACAAAGGAAAGGAATATTCATTAATAATAGCCTGATCATTTTTGCTACAAAGGTTGAGGGACCATTTAGAGTTAATCCCTACGACAAGAAAAGGAAAGAATGAAATTAGAAAATTCAAAAATGGTAAATAAGAAAAACAAACAATGTTAGAAAAAGGTTAAGATAGGTGGTGCATTGCTATTACATCCGTACTACTAGGTAGAGGGGGTATTGATACTGTACTATTTTGATGTGGTAACAGGTCAGCAGAAAAGAATTCTAAGGTTAGAGTCAAAAACCTCGGTATTACGTAAGTCGGTTATGCTGGGAGAGGTTATGAGCTCGGCATCTGTGTTTGCAATAGAGTAGAATAGAATGCATTTGGGCTGGGTACGTAAAGAGTTTAGCAGTAGACCTTCTTGATACTAGAGCTCGTCCTAGGTGAGCTATGAAGAATAGATTCTTCTTATAAGACCTTGTAAACCTCTGAGATGAGCTTAGTTGAGAGGTCCTAAGGTCGGTAGTCTATCACAGCTTAACTCTTAAATCAATATTGGAACCCCAATAGTAGTGGAAGAGATAGTTGAAGGAATAAGAAACCTGAACCTAAGTGACGATTCACAAAACAAGAATCGGTGTTTAATTCCCCAATATTAGAATAGCGTTTGTTTTTCTATGTTAATCATAGAGACTACTACTTTTTCCATTCCCCATATACCTACATTCATGAATACATCCAATAAATGTAATTAATAGTCATTACTTTGGTAACTATTTCGTAGTTAATTTTATATGAAGTCCATTTGAGTTTTGTTTTCTATTTAAAATGAAATTAAGATTTTGAAATTTAAGGTTCTAGTTTGTTTTGGTAATGTTTAGCTAAAATTAATTGATTAAGACTAGTCAATCATAATATTGATAGAAATTGTGATCTATGGTTGCTTACTGTTATACTAATTTGGTTAAGATTTTTCTTCAACGTATAAAAATTGTGATTCTTAGAAAATAGGTTTTTGTTAGTTGATTGAGGAAGAGGCCAAGGGATTGAAATACCATAAATAGTTACTTACAAAGACAAAGGTTTTGATACTATGGCCATGTGGTTTAATTTGCTTGTCTCTATTTTTCATTAAAAAAAGGCACTAAGTTTGATTTTTTATTCTTAACTCTTTTTCTTGTTATTTCCTTCTCTACATAAAGAATCTACCTTATTGTAGACCTTAGTGTATAGAAAAATGCATATTGTGATTGTCTTCTTTTAGCTATAATGCAATGTTTTAGTATTTTAAAGAACAAAAATTTTATTTTATGTAATGGATTTAATTCAAATATGTTATGTGATATCATGAAACGCATCACTTAAAGTACCATAAGATAAGGTCAATTGATTATCATATCAATGCCATAGAAAGTAACTTTTACACCAAAAAAACTTATGTCTTTCTTTATCTAATGCTTTTCATTGGTCAATGACTAATAAAAGTTCTTTATATTTCATTACTCATTACGATGGAGTAATAACAACAAGCAAAAAGAACTACGCCTTTTCTTTCTCTTCCTACACAACATAAATTTCTTTAAAGAAATCTATCTAATCTCACTAAGGATGCAACCCATGTTGCAATTCTTAATATATACTTCTACTCAGTGATATTCACTTACATATGATGTTAGTAGATACTTCCTTTATGCTAATCTTACTAATTGGAAAGGATTGATAAAATGGTAAGAGATGTGATGCTTTTTGAAGGGGATGAATTCCTTAAGTTTGATAGGATTATTTTATTCAGCAGTTTAGGAAGGCATTATTACTTACCATATGATTGCATAAGGAATGATATTTTAGGTTAAGAATTGATAAGGGTGGCGATATTACGGCAGGTTTGAGCCTATTAAATGAATGAAAGACAAATGGAAATCAAAGGTTTTAGTGAAACTTACGTACTAATTTAACGAATATGATGCACCATAAAACCACACACGAACCAACTAGTTTGCTAGATATGATGTACTAAGCTAAACTAAATAGGTTGCTTATGACAATCTATGTAAAGGGATTGATAAGAGCTAGGAGTAAGATGAACATGAAATAAGAAAAGAACAAATTACAAATGAAAACGAGGAATTTTGTATATTACTTGATTATGATTACAGCTTACATTTCAACTGGGTATTTATATACGAAATTTTAAGGCAACTATTACATTTGAAGAAGTTACTAAAATGGTTTTTTTTTTTTTTAATCCAAAGTGGAATAGTACTAAAAGGAATATACACGAAAGGAACAATTCGTAATATATAGGGAGAGAATATCCAACCTATATCCATACTAATGTGAATGTTAGAGGACATGTGTTGACTTAAGTGGTCGAAGCCTCCATTAAGTAGAACCTTAGATGGAATAAGATAAGTTAGCAACATATGAATATCTTGGTGCAGGGGCTTTAGTTGTCAACTCCAACGGATAGTTGCCTATCATAAGGTAGCAGTCCAAAATATGTTGATCCATGGCCAAGAAAGTTAGACCTCGACTAGTATAGCTCGAAATCAGGGAAGCTAGGTTGTTGGATAGATTTGCTGACCTTTAGGTTGTTACTCCATGACTATAGTTATAGTGTACAATTCAAAATAAGTGGAAAGACGGGGAAGGTTAAGTCTAGATAATAGTTTAAACTCCTCGGCACTAGGAAGGGAAGTAAGAATCCACTACACCATGTTCTCTAGACCTTAGGCTTGGGCTCAAGTGAAGGGTTTGGCTGGCTGATTCCTATCACCCCCTTTGGCTTTATTAGGATATAGGATCAAATTTGGATGGTCCTCTTGTTGAACTTCTTCCTCAAGTTGGTAAGGACTCAAATTAGCAATATTAAACATGTTAGAAACCTCAAATTCATTTGGTAGCTCTAGCTGGTATGCATTATCATTGATCCTTTGAAGTTATGCTGAATGGTACTTCAACTCAAGTGGAAAGCTTGTTCCTTCTTTTGCTTGGGAATCTTTCTTGGCTCAAGTGCAACCAAATAAAGTCGCAAACTGTCTTGTCCTCCTTCCCTATCCTCTTTGTTCTAAACTTTATGCAAATTGAACTAGTTGATTGGTAACCTTTTAGTAGAGCTTATGGAAGGCTTGAGCTCATTCTCTTACTTTAAGGTCTTTTAGGTCAGGTGCATGCATGGGCATAAGGTTAAGGGCTAACTTAAGGTTGAAACCATAGGTGAATTTAAAGGGAGCTTGATTTGTGGTGTTGTGGACACAATGATTGTAAGCAAAATTGATCATGGGAAAACAAATATCCTAATCAATAATGTTCCTTCCCATGATAGCTTGGAGTAGTGAACCCAATATGTAGTTGACAACCTTAGTCTGACCATCGATTTATAGGTGATAGAGGTAATGAAGAGTAGCTTCATTCCTAATCGACGCTAGAGAGTCTTTTATAAATATCTTAAGAACTTTAGGTCTTCGTTGGAGACTATACTCCTCAGTATGTGTACTTGATGATTTCCTACAAGAAGAGAAAAGAAATAACTAAAGTATCGTTAGTTTTAGTGTAGGGCATGAAGTGTACCATTTTGTTGAATCTATCTATGGCAACTATGATAAAATCTTTGCCTCGAGCTATCCTAAGTAGGTCGAGAAGAAAGTCTATGCTTAGTTCAACCTAAGGTCTGGTGGGAATGGGGAATGGCATAGCTTTTCCTTGCCCAACTCGATCTTGCTCTTTGCTCTTTTGTAGGTTGTACACCTTTTCGGAGCACAATACACATTCCTTCTCATCTTAGGCTAGAAGAACCAAGCACGTAACAATTCAAAAGTTCTTCTTTCTCCAAAGTGTTTGAAGAGTCCTCCATTATGAACTTATTTTATCAAGAGTTCCCTGATGGACAGGTTGGCACATAGAGTTTGCTACATTGGAACAAGTACCTATCCTCCACAAAGTACTCATCCACCATTTTTCCATCCATACATTGGGCATAAATAGGACCAAAATGAGGGTCTTGGTGGTATTGCCCCTTTATGCTTGTAAAAAACCTAGTAATTGAGTTTGAAGGTCAATAAGGAGAGTGGGCTTCCTTAATAGAGCATCAACAACTACATTCATCTTGTCACACTTGTATTTAATTACAAAAGAAAATCCTTCTAGGATTTCTATCCACTTAGCTTATCATTTTGAAAGCTTTGGTTAGCTCCTTAGATATCGTAAGGATTCATTATCAATGTAAATGTTGAATTCCTTGGCTAAAAGTTGATGCTGTTATAGTTAAAGAGCTCGGATTAGTGCATAAAGCTTCTTATTGTATATTGAGTACCTTAGGCTAATCCAAGTTTCTCACCATGTTAAGTAATAGGAATTTGACATTTAGAAAGTGAAAAAGGAAAAGATAAGAGATACTTAGCAATAAATAAATTGGGGAAAGCCCTTAAACTCATCTATAAATTCAAAAACCCTCATCCATAAATCATTTTGATTAATTGGGAGCTTTGAAAAAATTAGAGAGCGATTAGTAGAAGAGAGAAACCAATTTTATCAAAAATTAACAATTTATAATGTAATTACGATATGACAAGGAAATGAGTATCAAATGAAGACCTAACATGGTGGTTGTTAGGGGTCTAAGGTCTTACATGGTGGTGGTTTCGATTGACCTGCCCTTGTCGCCGGTGGAGCTTCAGTGGTCGAAGAATAAAAAATGCGCGATTTTCGCTTGTAAGTTGCTATTTTTTCTTAAAAATATCAAATGATTTCCAAAAAATATGAAATTTGGTTTTCTTAGATATTTTTTCATATATAATTATATTATTAAACTGTATATTTAAAATTAGAAGTGCTTATATAAGCTTCTTAAGAATAGGCCTAATTCTAACAAATTTTGTATGAATTTAAAAAAAAAGAGTAAATGATGTTATTTGGAGCTAATTTTTTGTGTACATATTCCTTATGATATATTTAATTTATATAAAAATAATTTTTGATAAAATATATGTTTAGCATTTATTAAAATTATTTTTGTTGAATTTGCCCTATTTTTCATATGGAAGAAATAATAGGTTTTTAATTAAATTCCTTAATGAATTTGAATTGTAATGATTTCTAAAGCTTAGTAATGATTTTAGGAATATTTAGGTTGAATATTATAATTTTATTTGCTTATTTACCTAATTTAAGCTAATTTTTAGTAAAATCAAATCTAAAATTGATATTTTGGAAAATAATATATATTAAACTATCTTAGTATTTCTCATGATCAAAATATAACAACCATAATTTACTAAGTATAATATATTTTTTGTAGCTTTAAAGGAGCTTGGATACTAAATATTATATATTTTCCAAGTGTTTATGCATATTTTGTCAAATATGAAAACATAGGATAAATTTGTATAATTGATATTATAGCAAGAGGGTAGCTACTAAAGTGGAAAATAAACTATATAATAAACTTTGACTTTGATTGTGAACCAAACTTATGAATGTTATGCAAAAATATATAGCACTCTTGGATTAGAAACAAATTTAAAAGTTAAATAAAAAACTAGGTGTAGGGTAAACTAAGAAGTTGATTAGCAACTAAATCATAAACTTACGATATCTATATAGTTAGTTGAACTTACAAAATAGATCAGAAGGAGTTTCTAGGATTTATGTGTAAAATCATAATTAGAATCTAAATTAGAAGCTAATTTAAGAGCAAAATTATAACAAGAATGTCTATTAGTATACTAGGCGATTGATTTGAAACTAAATTAGATACCATTATCACTTAAGTTAAAGTTAAGTAAACTTTGTGAAACAAGTTAGAAAGAATTTCTGAGATTTATGAACAAGTGAAATCAGGAGCTAAATTAAAACCTGATTCAAAGGTTGAATCAGAAACAAAATCAGAACTTAGCTCAAAGCAAAAATAATTGTAAGACACTTAAAACTTGAATAATTAGATATAATAAAATCCTAAACTAAAGATGATAGTAACAGTTATAGAATAAAGCCTATATAAAGTAGCTATATAAGTACTAAAATAACCTCTATATTATAAGGACTATCAATGAAAGCCTGTAATAAGTTATACCCTAAGAGAGCCAGCGGAAAGTCCAAGTAAGTTTATGATCAAACATTACCATATTTTGGAGCATTGTTTTATAGTACTCGGAGACTTGAGATTATACTTGGTCGTGTTTGTTAGATAACTAACTGTACGTATGCCTGTGTATGTGTGTGTTTATGGGTTGATTGTATGATTCTAGTTTGATGCTCTAGATTGTGATTGTTTGATTTATGTGAAATGATTGATTATCTTAAACTGGATTTAATAAAATATAAGACTTATAATTCTAAATTGAATTTGTATGGTAACCCATTAAGGGAATCATTTAGGATTCTTGACTAAATATCAACTTCTTTAAAAGGAATAGTGTTGGATAACATAATTGGTCTATTCTTCATTCTTAGTCAGATAAAGTGAGAAGAGCGGAGGTCGCAGTAAGGGTGAAGTTAATAGTTCGAAGGTAGTTACGAGAGGAGCGATGTCTCCATTACACAAGCTTGAGTTTGGTCGTGAGTTGTCAAAATGTATGCTAAACTCCTTAATTTAGATTAGAGTAGATGTAATTTTTTTAATCTCATGATATACTAGATAATGTCATGCAATGGTATTTGTTTATTACATTACAATAAAATAATTGGTCAATAACCCTATGTAGACACCTCATTTTTGTCATTTTTTGTTTTATTTTAGTTGAGCCAGGTTAAAAATAAATAAAAAAATAAAAAATAATGAAAATAAAAAAAATAGAGAAAAAAAAGAGAGTCGAATCAAGTCAAGTCGAATTATATCAAGTCATGTATCGAGTCAAGTCGTATGGAATCGTATTGAATCGAATCATATCAAATCAAATTGAGTCTAGTTGTATTAAGTCAAGTTGAGTGAAATTGTATCGAGTCAATTAAATTGAGACGAGTCGTGTCGTATCAAGTCGAACTATGTCGAGTTGAGTAGTATCGAATCGAGTTGAGTAGTATCGAATCGAGTTGAGTCGAGTTGGATTGTTTAATGTCAAATCAGATAGTGGTGTGTGATAAATCATTAAGTAATTTAAGAATTGGGCTTTATTAAAATGATTTTAGTCTAGTTTAATATAAAATAGATTTTTATCTAAATTATATTGGGTTAAAATAGACATAAGATTTATTAAGTGCATTATTAGGCTAAATCAAATTGGATTGGATTGGGCCTGGTAAATAGAAAGTCCAAATAGGCTTTCTAGAAACTAAGTCAAATCTTTATCGTATCTGTTTTACCTTTTGTTTGTTAAGATCAAATCCATAATTAATAGATATGAAAGATTTAATTTTTGATTTATAAATAGAAATTTATTAGTGAAGTTTAGAACATTTTTACTTTTACAATACCCACAACAACTCACTCGTCCACTTTCGAATCTTTACAAAGCCGACCCCCTTCAACAATCCAAACGCTAACCAATCTGCACCCGATCCAAACAACTGAAGCCCTATCCACAATCAAAAGTTGACAGCCTATAATCACTGAAGAATACGTACCTTCCTTGATTGATCACCAAAGTCAAGTAGACACGCCCCTTGAGCTAATGCATTACACAACATATTAACACTTCACGTTGCGCAACTCTATACCTAACCTAATAGCACCTGACACTAATTCACAACTAATCAGCCCCTTCTCCCCCTTCAACAAATTGACCGAATGTTATGCCCCGAAGTCGTAGAGTCGCAACAGTTCTGCCGTGTAAACCATTCTATGATAGTAACTGGCCTCACAGTGCCTACTATAGACATGACCTACATAAGGCATCGACGACTTCTCGCTTTGAAGTAAACAGTCTGATTAACGATTAAACTACAATTATGATAAATAGTGTAAATTTCTAATAACATGTACAATATTATATATATAAGTCCACAGAGCTTCCCAGGAAGTTTTACATAAACATAACAGTTGACTAGATTACATAATAACTATCAGTCTTTCATCCCTAATTACATGGTCACTCTAGTTACACATTATACTAAGTACTTGATCCTCACACCCTTGGCTTCCAATAGACTAACCTCTAGGTAGTTGTAGGGCGGCATAGTACTTGAAGTATTTAGAAATCAGAAGCTGCAAAAGGATCTATAAGGGTATGAGCAACTACAGCTCAATAAGTTGAATTGGAGACTCATGAATGCATACAAGCATAAACAGGGTTATCAAACAATTATTTTCATGCAATGCAACAATCAAGTGTCATTGCACAACGTAGTCCGGTTCGTTGTGAAATCAAAGAAATTTCACCCGCTCTAATCCGGGTTGAGGAGTTTCATTGTTATGCAGCAGCTCACAACCAAACCCAGGCTTGTGCAATGGAGACCTCGTTCCTCCCGCGACTACCTTCGAACCATTGACTTTACCCTTGCCGCGACCTCTTTTCCCGTCACTTGGTTCGACTAAGGATGAAGAAGGGACCATTTTGCAATCCTGCGCTATCCCTTTCGAAGGGGTCGGTATTTGGTTGGAGAATCCTATGATCCCCTAACGGGTTGCAATGCATGATATTATTAATTATTTGGGTCGACTAAGATTAAATTCCGTTTAGGGTGTTCAAACAATTTTATACCAATTCAATCAGTCACAAAATCACTCACAATACAAATTCAGTACGAATTCAGATACATCAAACACATGCGTAAACTACTTACAATCACAATCATATACAAGCCTAAGTCTCCGAGTACTACAAAACTAGTACTCTATTACAATAAGCAATAACCCAACTTACTTGGATTTGCTCGATCGCTCGATCGCTCGATCCCTTAATCGTAAGCTGATTTTGTCTCTGGGTGTCCTATAATACAAATAGGTCTTTTTAGTACTTAGAATTTACGGTTTCATATTTTAAGTTATATTTTAATTCATTTTTTTTCCGTTTATACCCATTACGTCCTAATGATTCGTTGTACTTTATTTCGGTGTTCAAATCCTAAATGAGATTTTAAACTTTGATTTCTAAGCCTTAAATATGCTCGAATCCTAATGTGAAATTAATCACATTAAGCTCGAGTGTCCAAATATCCTATTGAGTTGTAATTTGGTATTCTAAACTATTCGGTACACGCTAACCTTAATTGCAGTATCGGATTTATTCCCGATGTGTGAAAATCTTACATTTTGAGACTTTTACTTAAGATTAAATGTTATTTTCAGATTTATTATTTTTCTGATTTCTATTATAATATTATCTAAATAACCCTATTTTTTTAGATTTATTAATTTACAATTTCACATATTACTAAATTCTTATATTAATTACCTAAATTAACCATACTTAATACTCCAAAAGCTAGGATTAAGGTTCCACATCAGGGATTAACATCCCTCAACATCTAATTAATATCTAAATCAGTAATTAACTCCTTAATTACCTAATTAACTCCAAATCACCCAATTTTTCCATTATTTTAGGGCTAAAAATTAACTTAAAAATTTTGAAAATTAATTTAAAAAAAAATGGCTTCATATCACTATTCTATATCATATGAGCATCCTACAAAAAAAAAAAAAAATTGAGCTCCAAACTACACTCCTAAGCCTATTTATTTTCCGTTATAATCATGCTCGGTTTTGAGTAATTTGTTAAGAACCCTATAATTGCAGATGTAATTAAACTAAATCAATATTTTTCCCTAAATCTACATACAATAAAACCTCAGAATAACAAGTTTCATAATTTTCTGGGCAAAATAACTAATTTTACAAAATTATTCAAAATCAGTAAATTTAAGAGACTAACCGGTCCAAAGCCTTCTGGCCGTCCAAACCCAGTCCAAGGCTGTTGGCCGGCCTAGATGGTGGGGTTAGAGTGACGTGGTGGTGGCAGCTCGGTCTCAGGTGGTGGTGAGGTATGGGTTTCTCTCTCTACACAAATTTGCACAGTTTCCTTTTTTTTTTTTTTTTTTTTTTCTGGATTTTCTCTCGATTTTTCAGTTTTCCTATTTTTCCCAAATGCTAAACTGTCCAAATGACTTCTGGAAAATTTTTCCCTATTTATAGACATTTGTTGTAATTAATATGCATTAATTTGACAAGACTTTGCCTATTTTCCTTAATTTTTGGCTTTTATGTTGTCTAATTTTTATTGGTTGATTTTTCTTTTGCACATCCTGACATGCCACGACCTGATTTAGATCATCTTATCCTCTTCTGATTATTTCATAATTAATTTATAATTTTATTTAATTATTTACTTAGTTTTTGGCCAATTTAGGTAATTTCACGTATTTTTATCTACATGTAAATACATGTGGGATACATGTGAACATTCCTAATTATTATTTTGGTCATTCTAAAATTTTTGGTATACATATAATCTATCTTTAGTAATTTAATAGTTATTAGATTACGCTTTTCGCATTTTCGGTAATTAGCAATTATTATGCTTAAAATTTGAAAATTTTATAGTCTTCTATTTTACTACTTATTTTCTTAAATTTAAGTTTATGGGGTCATTTTTACTAATATTCCTCTCAATAGTTTATAATTTGGATTTGATCGGATCCTTTAACCGATCGCTCTAAACCTTGGGTTCGAAGTTCAATCCTACGGTTACTTGGCTTAACTTTAGGGCTTACACCGAAGCCCCCAGCTACGTCTTACACACATTCCACAAATAGCCCTTGATGTTCATCTACATGTCGACACTTGCACGCCGCATATCCTCAATCACACACGCCAACTCTCAATTGTACAACACCGACCGCAAAGCTTCCATGTTGATGCCACAATGCCTTGTCCAATAGCCTGTTACATTCCCTCAATTGATCACCAACAACATTAACCGAAGTCCCACGGTGAATGCCACTCTCAATTCCTTGACACAATCCAAAGACATACACAATAGCACGCTTGATCACCGATCCAATCAGCTATACAATTGCACATCTTACACTTACATGACACGTCGAAGCATGACAAATCACTTATCTACTTGCATAGTTCACTCACACACTAGATTTACCACGTACGATCATGATGCATCGTTGACACATATGATCACGCATGACTTGATGCGTAGGTAAAAATTATTTTATTAGTTAGTTTAATTTTATTTTTTACTAATTTATTTTTCTTAAGTGTAGGTTTTCTTATTATTATTTTCATATTGCATGATTTTTTTTAGATAATTCCAATTTTTAATAAAATTTAGTTAAATTGTGTTTTTAGTAAAATTATGTTTTTTTTTTAAATAAATGTATCTAGAATAAACAAGATACGTATCTTGTGGTTGAAATTTAGAAAAAATACGAACGAGATACATATCTTATGGTTAGGATTTGGAAAAGATACGTATCTAGATTGTATTTTATGGTTAAGATTTGAAAAAGATACACATGGAGATACGTATCTAGATTATATCTTAGTAGATCTTATATATAGGATTTAGAAAAGATATTTTTTGACACATAGTAATTTTTTTTTGAAAAAATAAAAAAATGTTAACTGGAGTTTTTCAAAAAGATTTAGATAATTAAGGTTTTCTTAAATTTATGAAATTAGATTTATTAGTTTTTTTTAATAATAAATTGTTAAAAAACGTAAATTTGGCTCGATTGTCAAATATAAAAGAATCAACCTACTAAATATTTTGTAAAGAGAATTATGGCCAGTTTGATCCCGAATAGCGAATACGTAAGAACCTTCGAGGTAACCGTATAAAAATAATTTTTTTCCTTTTTTTTGAAAATTCATAAAAAAATAATAAAAAATCATTTTAGTTATATTTTATATATTTAGGAATATTTTTAGTATTTTTACAAAATTATAAAAATAAAGTTCATCAATTTTTTTTTTTTAGCTTTTACATGGTGACTCAGTCTTAATAGGTTAGCCCTAATTTTTTTTTTGGTTTAATTTTCCAGAAATTATTTTCTTAAAAAATTCGCAAATTGGTGGTTAATAAGGTTTTCCCCATCCGAAAACATTAATTTCATTTTTTACTAGTTGAACTGGTTGGCGACTCTAATTTTTTAAATATTTTAGAAAAATATTTCCTTAATTTAATGTTGTGTAACTTATATTAAGTGGGTTGGGCTTAGTATAGGTTAAATTAAGAAAAATAGAAATATGGCTTGACACCCTATTTGTACTTGATGTGTAGTTTTAAGTCTCCATTTTAACTTACTAAGTGATTGGTTGCTCACATCCCTATAGATATTATTATAGTTGTTAGTTTGGAAGTGACATCATTACTATCCTAAAGCTAACTGTTGTTAAATCTTGGGGGGGTGAAGATATTAAACTAAAGAACAATTACGTCTCTAAGGCTTTAGATCTTAATTTAGAATAATTTATTGTCAAGAAAGTATTACTTAAGTAAGATTATGTTAAGTAACCATGTAAATAGTACTTATGATATTAGAATTTTAATATAATCTTTATACTTATGTAGGTAATTAACATTTTAGATGTGTGAACTACTTACTTCAAAACAAGTTAATTGTAAACGCCTTATATAAACTAGATTTAAGATAACAGTTGTAATGTTAGCTTTTATTCTAGAATGGTTTACATGGTGGAACTATTATAACTTTGCCGTTTCGGGATGTGACAATAATTGTACTAAATCCTTTAATAAATCTCTTATAAAAGGAAGCCAAACCATGAAAACTTCATACTTTAGCACAAGTGGTTGGAGTGGGCCATTCAACAATAGCTTGAATTTTGTCCTCGTCTACTTGTAGACCTCCTCCACTCATAAAAAATCTAAGAAAAACAACTTTATCTTGGCAAAAACAACATTTCTTTAAATTACCAAAGAGCTTCTTAGTTCAAAGGACCTTGAAGACATCTCGAAGATAACTGATGTGGTTGGATAGTTTAGGACTATATATCGGGATATCATTAAAGTATACCACAAAAAAAAACTCCTGATTAAGTAACACTTAGTTCATCAACTTCATGGTGTTAAGACCATTGGATAAGGTAAATGACATAAATAACCATTCATACAACGCATGTCGAGTCTTAAATGCTTTTTTCTACTCATCCCTGTCCTCATCCTAATTTGGTGGTATCTAAATTTCAGGTCAATTTTGCTAAATATGTGTGTTCAATGCAACTTATCTAACATATCATCAAGTTGGGGAATAGGGTACATGTTCTCTATTGTAATTTTGTTAATAGGTCAGCTATCTTCTTACATCTTCTAAGTCTTATCCTTCTTTGGTATAAGTAATGCCAAGACTACATATAGGCTAAGGCTTTCTTTCACATATCCTGTCTTGATCAGCTCATTGACTTGTCTTTGTAGCTTGGTAGCTTGTTTAAGGTTCATTTGGTAGGCCGGTTTATTGGGTAGGGTGGTGCCTGGTACTAAGTTAATGTAGTATTCTATACCTCCAAATGGTTGTAATCACTTGGGCAGTTCTTCAGGAAATAGGTTGACATATTCCTTAGTTAACTCCCTAATCTCTTTAAGTAAATCAACTTGTTCCTTTTACTCTAGTAGTCTCCACATAGCAAATAGCTTGGCATATCAAACTCTAGGACTATCCTCAACTCAGATTAGCTTAGAACTAAGGTCTTCTTAGAACTTAGGGTAGGTTTAGCTTGTAATTTACTCACTTAGCTTGAGGCCATTAGGTTGAGGGCAATCTCCTTTCCATCTTTCTTGGAAGAATAAGTGTTTCTATATACATCGTATATGAATCTCCAATTAAATAGCCAAGGTTAGCCTAACAATACGTACGAGGTACACATGCGTAGAACATCATAGAAGATCTTGTTGGAGTAGTTCCCAATGGAGATCAGCATAAGCACTTGTTCGAATACATGAAGTGTAACTTTCTCATTTGGTTAATGTAACTCATCTAGCTTTTAGTGTGATAAAGTCGGCTATTTAAGCTTCTGAAATAGGCCAGTGGAAATAAGGTTGGTTGAAGTCCTACTATCCATTATGAGCATATACACTTGATTCTTGACTTTACAAGTTATGTGAAATAAGTTCTCTCTCTATTCGTCTTCTATTAATGGTTCCATGCTCATAACACATCGGACTACTAAGGTCAGTTTGTCTAAATCCACAACAAACACTTCCTCTTCAATTAGCTTGTCTTGGACCTTCTTTGCACCATTTTGTACTTCAATCCTTTCCTTGAGCTCTTCATCTTTGTTGTCTACCTTGAAGGTCGGGACTCCTTCCTTTATGACCATGGTATGGAGGGTTGGACATTATTCTTCTATGTTTTTGAAACCTTAGCATTTAAAGTACTTAATCTCACTTATCTTCCTTCCCAACAATTGACCTTTCTCAAAACCTCCTTGGTGCCTCCTTCATGAAAAGATGGCCCTTTTGGTCAAGTTAGCTCTTATCTCATCTATTTGTTTCCATATTGAAATAAGCTTAGTTATTGCCCTAAATAGGGCAAGCAAGTAAAACAAGTTGGCTCAATGAAGCTTGGATTAATTTGTTCTATGCATTGGGATATTTTGATGGGTTCATCAAGGGTAGTAAACTGTTGAAGTTCTACAATATCTCGACTTTCATACTTTAAACCAACAAGAAATGTGGATATAGTTCATGCTTTTGGTTCATTGACTTCATAGTAAATCATAAGCATTTAGAACTCTCATAAATACTCATCTAGTGTGTAGTTGCCTTGTTTCAACTCTTGCAATGGGGCAAAAGTATCTTGCAAATAAGGATTTGAAATGAACCTAACTCTCATAACCCTTTGCATCTCGAGCTAAGTCCTAATCTTATAGTATCCTTCTCTTCATCTCGTAGCTTGAAAATTCTTCCACGATATTGCACATATCCTGTAAACTTAAGGGCAATTATTCTTAATTTGTCATAGTTTTCATACTAATAATAATAAAAAAATCCTCACATCCTTTTCTTCCTAATTAAGGTACTCATCTGCATCACCAGTACCATTAAAGGTTGGAACTTGTAACATGGTTGACAGCTCGTGGTGCATGAGTTCTCTCTTTAATTTTAAAATATTCCTCATTACCTCCCTCTTTCACATCTCCTAAGTTAATCCTCCTTCAAGCATGTTTCCTTATTCCATAATCTCGAGCTTGGTGAGGTGGGAATGTCAATCTATCTTGCTAAGCTTCTTGGACTGCTTCCCTAATCTTAAGTGTAGCTAAGGGAACATTGTAAATGACCTCAACAGGTCAAGCAACTAGGTTACAAATCGCTCAAGTAAACTCATTAATCATCGTAACCATTTTGTTAAAACATTCATCTATACTTTTGGGAGTAGCTAGAATCTACCTTCTTCAGTGGTGAACACCAATCTTGTTATCTCTTATTGCTACGTTCACACTTAGATCCATGTTTTTCTTCAATAACACTCTCGATCAATACATACTCAACAAAACCTAGAAATAAGAACATAAGTCAAGCCAATATAACCTAACCAGTACAACCTCATACATAAGCCAACCAAACCCATAAACTTTAGATATCAATTGTTGCTCTATTTTCCAAGCTCGAAAATAGAGTCAAAGAGACTACTACTTAACACGAAAAATTATTGTTACTACTTATTCATACAGCTACTCACAACTTTGTAAATACCTACTACACACTCAAACCACTTCAAAATCTAACTTCATAGTACAACCTTACACTAAGCGTAGCCTTTACATAACACTAAACTTAATAGCTCCTTCCTTAAGAACCTTTGCTTTGATACTAAGATGATATGTTACATTAAGAAATGACAAGGGTAGCAAATCTGGGTAGGTCCAAATCTATCAAAGGAACAAAAGATAAATGGAAGTCAAAGGTTTTAACGAGACCCATGCATTGATTCCATGGATATAATGCACCAAAAAACCATACACAAACCAATTAATTTGCTAGATATGGTCCACTAGGCTAATTAGATGAGTTGTTCACTACAATCCTTGGTAAGGGGTTTAATAAGAGTTAGGAGTAATAAAACAAGAGCAAATTATAGATGAAAATCAAGAATTTTGTATATTACTTGATTGCAATTGCAGCTTACATTTCAAGTGGTTATTTATACTTGGAATTTTAGGGCAACTATTAGATTTGAAGAAATTACTAAAATGGATATTTTACCTAAAGTAGAATAGTACTAAAAGGAATATACATGAAAAGGACAAATTTGTAATATATAAGGAGAGAATATTCGGCCTACATCCATACTAATGTGGATGTTAAAAGATGTGTGCTGTGGCTTGAGTAGTCAAGGCCTCAACCAGGTAGAAACTAGGATGGAATGAGACAAGTTGGCAACTACTAAATAACTTAGCACGGCGACCTTGGTTGTTAACTCTAGCGGATCAATGCTTATCATAAGATGACAATCCAAAATATGTCAATTCGTGGTCAAGAAGCTTAGAACTTGGTTGGTATAGCTTGGAATCTAAGAGGCTAGGCTATTGGATGGATTTGTTGAGGTGTTAGATGGATCACTTGGCCCACCTTCAAGTCAGCACTTCATGACTGTAGTTAAAGTGTATGATTTGGAATAAGTGTAAAGATGGGGAAGGTTGGGTCTAAAAATAGCTTAAACTCCTTGATACTAGGATGGGAAGTAAGAATCTGCCACACCATGTTCTCTAAACCTTGGGCTCTAGTGAAGGGTCTGACTAGCTAATTCTTATCAAGGCATTTAACAACTTTACATGAGATTAAATGTCCGCTTTGCATGAAATTTTCCATCAACTTTCCCTAGAGTTTGCTTCGCATGGAAGTCCTACGAATTGCATAGCTAGATATGAGAGCATATGAATGGCGCCAACTTTATGTGCATAGCATGTTCTCTTTTTTACTAATAAAAGATCCACAAGAAATATCAATGAGCATATTATTGAGAGGCGTAGCGAATATAATTATAGATTTAAGGATTTTCATGGTTTGATTAAGTGGTCTGGTTTTATGATCAAGTTGAACTGAACTACATTTATATGTTTGGTTTAGACCCTTAACGGGCAAAAGCACTTTTAATGATTCAGGGTTTGGTTAGATTTGATTTGGTATGGTTTGTTGCCTTTAGAAAACTCTTTGTTTTAGTTGACAATACTAATAGTTATTGAAGTTTTCAACCAAAAAATTAGTGTTCAAATTACGGAACATGAGATACAAGGGTAAGGGAAAAGTAATGGATTGTCGAGGTTATGAGTCATAATAGAGAGGACAAAATAGAAATGCTAGATAGGTTTAAACTAAACTATAAACCAAATCAAAATATAAAAGATTAGCATTTTGTGGTATAGTTTGACTCAATTTAATTTGATAAACAACCCTATCTCAATCGATCTTATCCCTCGTCTTTTCAGTTAAGGTAAGCTATGTTGTTCTTCTTACCAATCACCACATTATTTTCTACTAGTAGAGCCATGCCTTTGTAATGGGGAAAATCATAAAGTTTTGGATGGATTTTTTTTTTTTAATTCTAATGTTTGAAAAATCAAAAGGAAAATTAAAAAAAAAGTAAAGAAAAAAAAAGAAATAACACTCAAAGATAAAATAAAAGGCCAAAAATGAATTTTTTTTATCTCCTTCTCATTTTGCGAATGAACTCTCTTTTACCTCTTTTTCTTTTACAAGCCCTTCTCTCTTAAATCTCCCTATCTCTCTCTTTTGTTACTTTTATCTTTGTACCAAATTCGATCTCTCTTTTAAACCTGACTCTCATTAACCTTGCCCTTTAGTCTACTATTATTTTCTACCTTGATCTTAAATCATTGTTAGAGCCTTAATGGTAGTGGAACTTGTAGTTGATGAGCACTCATGCTTGGTTATAGGGGTATGGTAGTAAAACTTTTCTTCTAATATGTCCTTATCAGTGTAATATAGGTCTACTATTTTTTTTTTAAATTTACATAATTATAAATTATACAAAAAATATTACCAAAATGTACGACATTAGCATTTATATATATGTTGCATCGACATATGTATAAATATTAATATTGCATTTAGGTTCAAATGTAATTTTAAAAATGCTGCATTAAGATGCGATATATATATAAATACTAATGTTATATTTTAAAGATGCAATAATTAGCATTTTGATAATATTTTTTTATATAATTTGTAATTATGTAATTATTTTAAATTTTGATGGTAAATATACAATTTTCTTGTGTCATTATTGGCTTTATTTTAGCATATTAACTATTGATATATTATCTTTATGGGGCATTCATCATTATTATAACTAATACTGGATTGCCTACATTAAGAAAATGGATTGTAGAAATTATAAATATTAAAATCAACTAGAGATAAGTTTTATGCAATACATAGCTAGAGTACTTATCTAGAAGTAAAGCATAAAGAGCTCTTATATGCACCATGTCGTTAACATATCAATAACTACCACCCTTGTGCTTGTAAAAAGGTGAAGCTAGAGAAGCATTATGGTTCTTCTGGTTGAGAACGTCAAGGGGTCATTTTTTTTTGTAGTTAATCCAATTTCTTGATAAACTAAGTGTAATACCCTAAAGTGACAAAACTCTAATTATCAAAGTATGTTTTAGTAAAATGGTTTAGAGTATGTCGAAACTTTAAATTAAGCGTATTTTAGTTAGGTCAATCACAGGATAGAGAATCTCATGGGAAGTTAGTGTATTAAGAGACAAAATTGTGCAGTATTTTCACACCAAAACAGATAATATTGTGGTAGGAGAAGTTTTGGTTGGGTAGTTACATGTAGTATTAGAGTAGTTTACTAATTGGAAAGGCAAAGTTCCTATCTAGTGATGATCTTAAACTTGTATAAAAAAATTAACAGGGATATTAGTTCTGTAAGATGTGCAGATTGTAATATCTTTAAATAGTAGATGATAAAGTTTTAATTATCAAGATACTTTTTGGTGTAATGGCTTCAAGTACGTTAAAATTCTAAAGTTAAATATACTAAAGTTAGGTTAATCATAATAATGGTTGACCTCCAAAGAAGCTATTCCACTAATGATAATATTATGTTTTTATAGCAAAGTAGACAATACCTCGTTATAAGAAATTCCGGTAGAGTGGATACATTAAGTTTTGTTCTGATGGATTCAATGGTCATTGACGGGTAGTTGATGGATTAAAAACTACTTGTTAATTAACTACTATCAAGTACTTGCTGACAACCGCACTGAGATTGTTGACAGGAAGAGATCGGTAATCACAAGGGTAGTTGTTGACATGGAGAGACAGACATAACTTAATGTATCAATAGAGATTCGGTGGAGAAACAGGATTTAAGGTGTAGACGATTGTAGTCGATTCTTCTTGTTTCCGATTCTTGCAAAGTTTTAAATAATTTTATAATTTTATTTAAAATATTGTAAATTAACTTAAACTTCGCACTTTTACATCAATATTTGTAACAAAAAGCTTTATTTGGTTAAAACCCTTGCGATTTCGTAACTTTAAAAAATGAAAAATAAAAACTACAAGTTAGTAAAATCATTTAAATGTTACTTAAAAATATCATTAAAAAATTACTGAAAATTTTATTGTTCCACTCGGTATTCGTATTATCTCTTAAATGTTTGTGAGAAAACTAACAATATTCATAACTCAAAAGGGTGATTGATTTTACTAATCTCAGCCATTCAATGTAACACTTTGTCATTTTCCAAATTTTTTGTAACTTCATTGAAAATTGCAACTTTACTTAAAAGTTTTGTAACTTCTCTTTCATTTCGTAACTCTATTTTATCATTTATAGATCGTTTATTGGATATATTTTTTAATTTTCAAAAGTTGCATAATAATAATAATAATAATAATAATAATAATAATAATAATAATAATAATAATAATAATAATAATAATAATAATAATAATAATAATAATAATAATAATAATAATAATAATAATAATAATAATAATAATAATAATAATAATTGTAACTTCCTAAAAATCAGAACTTTACCTAAAAATTCGTAAATTTATATATTTTTGTAAATTCATTATAAGTTCCTAACCGTGCAAAAAAAAAAAAAAATCTCAACTCTCTAATAAATTTTGTAATTCTAATTCATTTAAAACCTTAAACATTCATGACTTCTTTTAGATGTTTATAACCTACCTTAAACATATGTTATTTGACTCAAACATTCGAAACTTCGTTAAACATTTGCCACTTACTCTCAACATTATTGTGAAAAACATGTCGCAAAAATACTAAGTAATATATGTTCCTACTCTTTATCATGCTTCACAAAATCAACAAAAGTTTCATAATTTCTCTTATATTTCGCAAGTCACCTCAAATTTTCATAAAAGAAAAATTTTCGTAAATTATCACATGTTTTGTAAATTAACGTGAAACCCAATAATTTCTCTCTCACATTCATGATTTGATATGAATTTAGTAAATTTCATGGAATCTTTACATTCAGTAACTCCTCATTAATTCCTTATTTTACTGCAATTTCGTAACTATTCTTCATTTCTGTAACTTCTAAAATTTTCAGATTTCATAATATTAGTTATTTAATTTTAGTTCCTTTCATAATTTCCTAACACCACTTATTGTAATTTGAGTATAATTTGTAACGCCACTCAAAAATTGTGAATTTACCCAATCTTTCATAATTCACTATTTGTAACAAAGATACGAGTACTTTTATGAAACCAAAACTTTATAAAATCGTTACATATCTCGTACTACATATTTTTTCGTGATTTTACATAAAAATTGTACCTTGAATAAATTTTTTTTTAATCGTTCATAATATTTTGTAATTCCACAGTATTTCGTACAATCACATGCAACTCGTAAATTGAATTGAATACTTATTAATTTGTTTTTTTTTCAATTTTTCCGTAAATACAATTAACTGAATAACAGTTGATCGAACAATATCTGCATAGAATGTTTGGTGAGACAGTAGACACTAGTTAGCAACATCAAGGAACGTAAAAGTTTATGTTTACTTATAACTATGTCTTCAAATGCAATTAACATGAGAAGTGCAATTATAACATGCAAAAGATATGTCGACAAAGATCGTGAAAAAGACGAAAAAGAAAATGGTGACAAATCAACAAAATGATTAGTAAATGCATGATTGGGGTTAATGAAGTGCTTGGCAAAAAAAAGGAAGCAAGAAAGAAGTAAGATATGACCTCATAATTAAACATACTTCAAGTCAATAGATAACAATAAGTAAATTAGTGACAAAAAAGAATCATAGCATTGTCGGTTAGTTAGCAACATCTGTGGGTTGTTACATAATATAAAAGTAAAAAATGAGCTACTAAGTATTACCTTTGATTGATAAGTCACACCAAACGAGAAAATGAAAATGATTTTGGAGGTTAATGATATATGGGATTTATTAGGAATAATCTAATAACTGAGGGATTATTCACGTCGGCATTAGCGTCATTGACTTATATGGTGTGGTATTTTAATAGTCAATTATTTTGACCAGGGGGTTGGTTGTTAAGGGGTTCAGAAATGTGAAAAGGATATTTGGAGGGTTGTTTTTTTTTTTTTTTTTTGGATTTATGAAACTAAAAGATAAAAGATACAAACAAAATTAATACTTAATAGTATATAAATATCGAGTACGAAACTGGTTTATGATGGAATCACAAATCAATATCATATACGATTTGGGAAACTCTCAACAAATTTTAAATAAATTTGATATGATCTACGAATCTAGTCAATAAGGTATGCCATAACCTGCAATAACTAAATAAGAAGTTAACATGAACAAAGACAAATATGATTATCAATATTCCATAAAAAAAAAAAAAACTCAAAATCTTACAATAGCAATAATACCAATGTTTTAATATGAAAAGGATAACCAATTACCATTCTATTACATAAGAGGCTTCTTTATGTAGGCATAGATAATTAAACCTACTTGCTTAACAAAAAAGAATAAAATAAAAAATGAATTTGATAAATGACATTAAAATAAATGGCTTTAACCAATGATGAATATAAAATAAATAACTAAAAAGAAAACTAAATAAAATAAAATAAATAATATAAATTAAAAAAGAAAGGATAAGTCCATAAGTCCCATAAAATCGGCTTAAGCCGATTTGACGTCACCTTGATCAACTGCCCAATAAACCTCTCTTTAGTCCATCTTTAGCTTGCTCATTAGGATGGTCTTGCTTTGGTTGACCTTACCTAAGTCAATCACTTGCACTTTCAATAGCATGAACCTATATTTGGGTTCATCTTAGGCCTTGATTCATATTTTCTTGAGGTTGATAATGAATTGCCCTCAAATCCAACTTTCTAAGAGTCATATCTTTTTGAGGTTGATAATGAATCGCCCTCCAATCTAATTTCAAATATGCTGAGAAGATGAATAGGTTGCATTTTAAGAAGACCTAGGTTGATCGAGCCTCAAAATGAAAGTGGAAGCAGGGGTCAACTACCCCTTAAACACAATTGAATAAAACCTAATAGGTGTAAAATCAAATATATAAAGAAGAATTTGAGTTTCAGACTTAAAATCATGACTCCGACAAATTTATGTAAGAATTAATTTGTTAAGTAGAATGTAGGTGTTGATTATAAACTTGAAGGTTATCGAGCCATTGAGTTGGTTAGTAGATACTCAACTGCTATTGCTTGTTATATGTGTTTAGTACTTTAGAAACAAAAAATTAACTAATGAAAATTTTGCTTTGAGTTTGTTGCTATGCTTAGCCATGCTAAAATCTATGAATGATAACTTCTAAATGGTTTTTCATGGCCTTATTAAGGGACTATCTCCTGGGATGACACCATAGTTAGCTCCTAAACCACATTTATTGCTCAGTAGGCAATTGATATTAGAGAACTGTAGTCGCTACAAGTCAATAAGTAAGGAGAAAGTTACAAAGAGGTAAAATGGTTATTTAGTGTACTGGTTCAGACATTGCATATGGACTACGTTCTTCATGCCATGATATGAGCGATGAGCTTAAGATTAGATTTTTTTTTTCGTTACTATTAGTAATGTGGACTTAAATTGTTTCCTATAATTATTGAGATATCATTTTCATTTAGGCTTGGTTGTGTGTGTTTGAAGTCATGAGCTTCTCTAAATCTTCGGACACTAAGACTTTGGTGTTTATTTTATTGTTGTTTATTATAGTAGATTTAGGTATGTATGTGGAATTATAATGAATCATAAGTGTTTTTGTATGATCTAATAGTTATGTATTGCATTTAATAACTCACCCATTTAGGATTTTCAAATTTTTTAGTTGACTAAGGATTAGAGTAGCAAATAAGCCTGTTAATATCCTAATGTGACCAACAAAGCGAAGTTGAATTTTTGATGGCTCAAGTTTTGCTTATTAAAAAAAAAAAAAAAGTCATTGCAAGTTAAGTTGAATTTTTATTGCCCCGAAGATTATAGGCTCAAGTTTGAGCTTGATAAGGAATTTGAAGTTTGAATTCAACTAAAAAACTCATTTAAACTATTAAGCCTAAATGATCCCAAGCTCATCATGGTCCCATTCACAAGCTTATTATTTATATTATACTTATCATTTAATATATATAATGTATATGATATATGTTATGGTATGATGTTATATTAAATTATATATGATGTATTATATATATATATATATAGTCCACGGAGCTTGAATAGGATTTTGAGATCGACTATTTTAGACAAACAAGTTTTATTTTGAACTCGATTTCGATTCATTTACAAATTGAGTTTGAGTCAAGTTCAAAGCGAGCCAAGTACAAGGAACTCACGGGTAGCTTAGCTTATTTGGAACTAATTGGGACTTGAGCATAGTTAGTGTAGTTGCTGGATGACATATGGATTCAAATAGAGTAGACTATTAAGTTTTCACAAATTTTATATGTATTTAGAGATTGTAAAAATTATGAAATTATGGTTTTAATAGTAAGTTTTGAGTCTTACATGTTCATATTGACATAGAAATATGCATCAAGCTAAGCATGTTGTATGATTTTAGGGCATTATTTATCAACTTGAATTCAAGTATTTCATAAGTAGATTTAATTCATTTGTATGCCAAGGCGAAATATGATATATCTCCTATAAAAGGAGATCATGAGGATATATCAACAATACAATCTTAGTGCATACGTAAGCATCTTTGAAGAGTGGGAGGAAAAAAAAAAAAAAAAACAAGAAAAAGAGAAAAACCGTCTTGGTGAAATTGCAACATACCACAGTGTATAGTTAAATCCTAAAGTCCACAAATAATACCCCTAATGTGTTTGTGCTTGCTAAATTTTTTTTTACTAGTTATTAATTACAAGTCATAATGCTAACAAGACAATGCTTTTTTTCAGATATTCTCCTTGACATTAATATTAGATTTTCCTTTTCATCTTTTTAGATACTATTATGCTATGTCATGAAAATATGGGATACAAATCTAATCTAATTTATATGATGAATGGACATTAATGTTCCTTAAAGACTTCTTTGCCTTAAACATGCACAATAAGATTTCGAACACAAAGACCTCCATACACATATGACGGAGTGATTAAAGCCTTCATATCAAGTCTGAGGGCATCAACAAGCTTTATTACATAAACAGACAATAGAGGAAGGCTATGATACCACATCATATGTTAGTTAAATAAAAACATTTATCCCATCAGGTTGGTTAGAGCAAATCCAAGCTACGGCCCAAGACTTCTCGCCGGTGATGATCCTTGAGCCAAGGTTAGTTCATCCCGTGTTTGATGTGTAAACGAAATCACTAATTTCCCACATAATGAATAGCGTTTGGTCACTAGAGAACATACTATAAGAAGTATAATATAACAAAAGTCTTGTATATGAAATTTGATGTACGTTCTTTCATGAGATAAGAGGGCTATTTTAGGAATTTCCTAGAAAAGTGCTGGTTTGTCTAATTACAAGCAAGTTTTCCACTATTTTTGAAAGGGTTATTTATGTAATATCACACCCATTTTGGAAATTAAACATGGTATTAGATAACTGGCTGTCTTGTCCTAAGTCGAGGAGTACGATTACTTCACCATATATAGCTTTGTTTCCTACTTTACCATAAGAATATGTAAGACCAGGACTAGAAAAAAAAATCACAAATCGTGAACCGAATTGAATTCGAATCAAAAAATTATTTATTTATTTATTTATTTTTTTTATAAACCGGAATCGAACCATGTGAGCCCAATAGTTTTATATATCGAATTCCAAGTAGATAATTTAAAGCAACATAAAAATAGTAGATCGAGTTAATATTTTACGAGTTAGTCTTAGGAGTTAGGTAAGGATACTTCATGGGTCTAAAATGTAGAAATATAATAAAATAACAATATTATAATTAAAAATAGTTAATTTCACTAAATTATACTATATTGTATTTTATACGTTGTAAATACGCAATTTAGATATTGAAAGTTAATTAAAGTTTAGAGATCAATTATTTGGATTATAAAATAATATGCAAAAATAGTACACACACCTTGACTATAATATATATATATATATATATACCTGCAAATACCTGAAAATACATAAAATTAGCTAAAAATTAATAAGAAAAATAATAAAAATTTGTTAAACTATCAAAATTACATGGAATTAGGCATGGTACAACCTTTGAGATAGCCGTTGGTAGATAAACTAGTCTAAGGATATAACACATTCATGAATTAAGGGGTATAAAAGCCTTAATGAGGGAGAAAATTACCATTTCCACACTTTGGAACTTAGGAATTATCATTAGAGCTATCAATTGAGTTCTTAGCAGTCTTAGGATCTCAGGAAAAATTTAAAAGGAAGAAAACCGAGCTAGTTTTGGGTATGTGGAACCGGAGAGTACTTAAGTGCAAATCACCACCACCACCACCACTACTCAATAGAGTGAGGGGTGACTAGCTAGGTTGATACAAGGGTAGTTGGAAGGACATTTTTTCTAGTGAGTTCAAAATCCTACCTAATGTTCTCTAATCTAGTAAAAATATCAAATTTACTCTAAAAATTAGGAAAAAAATATATTTTGAAATATTTTTGCATGTATTATTTGAGAAAAGTACTAATTTATAAAATTTTGAAGCAAATATATAACCTCCTTAAGAAATCACTTAAAATTAAGCTATTTTTAAAGTTATTTTAAATACCCCTATTGTTGTAATTTTGAAACCAAAATTTTTAGAAAACATCCCTATATTGCATGTAAGGATGCTATGAAGGGTTTTCGGATAAAATTATTTTCTATGATTTTTATGAATTTTTTAATCTTTAACTTAGGAGAAAATGTTATTTTTTTTTTCAGAGTTTTTGTGTGATTAGTTTTAAGGAAGATAATTTACAACTGTTTTGAAGTTCATTAGAGTTATATTTTATTGTGGTGAATGATTTGGAGTCAAAATAAGTACAAGTTACTAATTATGGGTTTAATGTGTTAAAATGATAATGTGGAAATTTTGGAAGTGTTAATAGTATAGTGTTAATTAAGATGATAAACCAATCGTATGATCATTTGTTAGCATGTTTATAACTGGTGAAAGAATGACTTCATCCTTAGTTAAGAAATTTGATTAGAAGGTTGGCTGGTATGAATAATTGAAGTAATATAACATTAGAAGGTTGATAAGAAAGTTCCTAACTAGTAAGGCTACTTTCAGATACTTTATCTGAGGGTTTTGAGACAAAAACTATATAAAAACAATTATTCAAAACCTTGTTTAGAGACTTCAACAATCTAAAACTTAGCCAAAGACTTAGTAAACTTACCTATACTAAACCAAAACTATATATGAAACATTAAAAAGAATTCATATACTTATTATTTAGAAAACTAAAATATTTATGTTGACTGTTTAAGAACTTGCGAAGAAATTGAGCATAAGAAGCAAGGTTAATTTACATCAACATTAAGTAATTGCGATTAATGATTACATGAAGAATTAAGAGTGCTGGTTTGTGGTTGTATGTGTGCGTGCAATGTATGTGCTTATGATACTGATTTGTGATTGGGAGATAATCTCTAAATGTTGTTTCTTGGTTGAACGTATTATGTCTAGCTTGTCTTGAAATTGGTTCCTCACCTTAAAAAATGGACTAATCTTAACTTAAATAAATACTAACATGACATTCATGACACCCCAATAAAGGTAACAATTAGGTTGTCAAACCAAATATCTACACTTCAATTAGGATAGTAGAAATGGTTATTTTTCTACCCTTAATTGAACTAAGTGATAAGAGAGGAGGTTACGATAAGATTAGGAACTATGATTCAAATGTTGTCTCAAAAGGAAGGTATTCTTTATTACGCAAGCCTGAATTTGGTTTAATAGTATCACGTTGAAACTTCTTAACCTGAGTTAGAGTGGACATAATTTCTCTAACTTCATAATGAAATGATTAAACATTGTTCAATGAACTACAATTTTCTTATTGTATTTACATCTAATTAATAATTTATTAACCATGTTTATTAATGTATTCCATCCTATCTTACTTCCCAATAGACCGTTTTGTTTTCAATGGACGAGGGAGTGAAGATACGACTGATCACCTAGCGAAGTATCTCCAAGTAATGATAGGATGTAGTCATAAGATCACCTTTTCCCTTTGTTTTTGTCTTCTTTTGTAGAAAAACTATGAGGGTCTTCCTAGGAGGCCCTATAGTTTTTATAAGACCTTTACAGTTTTTATTGGCTCGCTGGTATATTTAGTAGATGTAATGAAGTCCTATGGAGTTGTAAAGTTCTTTTGAAAAAGAAATCATATTTTGCAAAGGATTACTCCACATGTTATGTATATTACAAGTCTCCATTTAATTACTTCAAAGCTGGTTGAGTTGTTGATATCTTATATAAACTATACCTATGTTAGTAGCTGAGGTAATTAGCTTGTAGCTTAGGTTGATTTATATGGCAGTGCTATTATAACTTTTTAGATTTGAGACATGACAAACTATTTGAATCAAATCAAATCGAACCGTTAGGTTAAATAAAAAAAGTTAACGCAATTGTTTTCTACTTTTTTTTTTCATCAATTTTTATGGATTTTATCAAAATTTTCATATCTTATTCTTATTTATTTTATTTTTTAGTCAATTATTAAAATTAAGGTGAGTGAGTTTCATTTAAAATTTCATCGTTAAATTTTTTTTAAATTATTGATTTCTTATATGTTTTCAAATTAAGAGTCTGATCTTGGTACTCTTTACGTGTCTCTCATCTCGTCTCGTCTCGTCTCATCTCGTCTCGTCTCATCTCTTTGATGTATCTTTTTTATCTTCTTCATATTGTTTTTAGATGAGCAGCTCTACTTCCTCCTTCTCATTATTGTTCGTTGCAATGGAGTCGTTTATTTCCGTCTATTCAAGTTAAGTTTATTAAGATCTTGTATAACTTTTTGCTAAGTATTGTTATATATGATAAATGTATGAGAAATTGACTAAAAACATATGAAAGTTTAATAGAAAAGAAAATATGTTATTGAAAATAAAAAATATTTAATGAAAATTTGACATAAATAGTTTGAACCATAAATCGAATTTGTTTTAGTTAGGTTTGAAAAATTTGTAAATTAAATCTTATGGTTAAATTTGATTTAAAAGAAATACTAAACCGTTATATTATGTTCAGTTTGTTGAGGGAATGCGAACCATGCCGAACCGAATCACGCTCAACTCTATGTAAGACTCAAAAACCAATCTAATTTCATAAATAAACATAATTCCAATATCCACCAACTTTCAAAACTATAGCTTCTTATAAAAGAAAGAATATTTAATGAGACATATCAAGTAAAGTTTCAAAATAAAATAATATAAATCACAAGTAAATTTTATAAGACGTTGAGTTCTAATTTCTTCAAACTCCTTACCTAAGGGTAATAGAATTTATTGTCGATAGACACCAGAGTATAGATCATATCTGAAGTAATCATTATAATTAGTATTGCTTAAAACGTAAATTCCTAATGGGTGAACACTAAAGCCCATTACAAAACTACTGCATACAGTTATCAACGCACATAATCCTTACACCGTCTCATAATTTTACGTGCGACAATCAATGCAATCAAATGTATTATTATCATTTCATATCCTCCACCAAACACAAGTTTTTAAAATATATACCTTATTTGATCCTAAAAGGCCTAAAGTAACTTAGAAATGCTAATCAAACTCCATGAGTCATAAAGTCTTCTTTAAAGTGTAGATGGGATCTCAAGAGTCATAGAGTCATTTTGAAGGTAAGATCTATCGGATCCCAAAAGCACATAAGTCATTCTAAAAGCATCGGTACAAATCTCAAAATTCCCTAGAATTATTATTATTATTTTTTTTTTTGTAAAGTCTGGTTCTTATTGGTTTTGAGTTTTTAAAGATAAACTTTTGTTAACCACAAGAAGTAAGCATTCCACTTCAATTTTCCCTATTGTACTTAAACAAGTTTTTTCTCTAACCTAACATGCATATATATATATATATATATAATAGCAGTTTATGCACTTGATTTTGACTCAAAATCTTGATAATAAATTGTATTGGATTCAATTCTTGTCGCGTATGCCATATATTGTGATAAATACCTTAACTATATTAAAGAATTGATGTTCTTAAGGCTTAAAAACCCAAACTTCTTCTTAATTGGTTGACTGAGGCTTAATATAGATGGACCAAATCCCTTTATAAAATAACTCAATTGACCCAGTTTGTAACTCGGTAAACCCAATAGATCACTCGATCTCTTACTTTATACTTAGGTTGAATAGGTTTAAAATTTTCTTCCCCAACAAAATCGATTAAGTTTCCTATAGTTTAGGTTTTAGTTCTCTTTTGTTAAGACATAAGCATGAGGCACCGTGATTCTACTTGATAGATAGATAGTTTTTATCTTATTTTGAACTCTCCATGCTACTAATTTAAATTATCCTCGAAACAACTTGTAGAAGTTAATAATTGATTTAGATGAAGACTATATGATAAATTATCTTATATGTATCTTATTCAACCATTTTGAGAGTAGCTTACAAAATTTTAAGGGATGTAGCTATTGATTTGCTTTGATGATAACTTTTTATCTAATTTATGGTGTACACATGATGATTGTGTGAAACAAGACAAAAAAAAAAAAAAAAAGAATAGTGTGATTAAGAAATTCATATACATTACATGTAGAATCTAATTCTTAAATGTATGGAAGATTTTCCATAACTGGGGTTTAATTGGGAAAGAGTAGCTCTCGTGTAATATTTCCCCAAGATTCTGCTAGGCTGGCCACCAACAACACAATGATGGTGTATTTGGATTGGTGTGGTTCACTCCACTCCACAACCATAATTGAAAAGGCAAACCCACAACCACCGCTGATCTCACCATCAATATGCTCATCAACTCATCAAATGTGGCTAAGGCCATTGGACCCTGAACAAACGAAGCCCCCAGCTCAATCCAACCAACCCTAGAGACACCTATCTGTCCCCCCCGCCCCCCCCTCCCCAGTCTCTCTCTTTTTTCCTCTACATGCCACGTGTCTCATCTCCATTGCTTGATTTAACTTCCACTAGCATACAACTGCATGAAGTGGAAAGAAAGCATTAAAAGACGATGGGAAAAGGAAACGGGAATTCTTCTAAAAATATTCTTCCCATTTCCTTACAACCTTTTTTTTTCCCAATCATCTTTGTTTCTGTGCCACCAGATAATGCTGTCAACTGTAGTAATAGGAGAGAGAAAGGAGATCTTTTTTTCTTGGGGCTTGTTTAAAGGTCTTTTGTGCGTGTTATTGCATTCTTACAAAGCTCCATACATTTAAAAAGCAACAACAACACTTGTTGGAAGTGGAATCTCTTCTTCTTCCCCTTTTATCTACTTTTCTTTTTTGTATAATTCTCTCTACCCTTTGATTTTTCCGACATTATAATTTTTTCAATACTAAGGAGTGGACTTATGCTTTTGATGACGTTGGTGTTATAAAAGTTTGTGCCAATTGATAAGCATATATTCACCAAAAGAATTATTTAAATACTCTATGGTTCTTCACAATGTTCTTTCAATATATTATTATACAATTATAAACGAGTTTATTATTATTATTATTATCATAGGTTTTGTTGATGATCGTCCACAGTACTTAGAAAGATATGTAAAAGCGCTTTTAGAGAAAAGCAATGTAATAGTTAGAAATCGTAAACATCCTTAATTTTATTATAATATTGAAGATGCTTAGGAGCACCGTCTCTTTCGTGGAGACCTATTTACCATTTTCAAGTATCATATTAGCTTTATAAGAAGCCAAATAACTAATTTTCGATTTTTCTATTCTAAAAAATCAGATTGAAAAAATTCGAGCTCTTTCTGATTGTATTAACCTCTTTATTATGCCTAACAGTAATTACTTTATTATTTCTTGTACTTTATACTTATTTTATCCGCTTCTTGTTACAAGCAATTAATCTTCAATCTGTTCATGATTTTTGTTATTCTTTAACATCATAACAACGCATGACGTTCATAAAAAAAAAAAAAAAAAAAAAAAGAGAAAAAGAAGAAGCTTTCTTAAAACCGAACATTTAAGACATAATGGATATATATATATGTGTGTGTTTGTGTGTAGTTGCATGACAGAAGAAACGAACCCAGCTTATTAAGTTACAAATGCCATGTTGTAAATAATAAGCAATGGATACGCTAAGAGGACTCAAACGATTACTAAATGATGGAAAGTACTACTTATGTGCTATTATAAGATGTATTATCAATGAATAACTGTGCTCTATGCCAAGTAGAAAGGGCATCAAGGAGAGGAGGTGCCTCTAATACTACCACAAATGGATGGAGAGTATACTACTATTAGGAGTTTTGCTAACAAGTGCAATGAGGGCATAACTTAAGGGCTATATAAATCAACTTTTATTTGCCTTTTCATCGGGAGGGTCACCTTAATTGGTACATTTGAAAACTTGTGAAATATGGTAAAATTCATATTTTCCAAACATATGCTAAAAAAAATGAAACGTTTGTATTTGTAATCAATGGACTTTTTTCTCCACCTTATCTAAAATTTCCTATTGAGCATCACATTGACTTTATAAATCATTATCATGTCTCTTCTAGATTTATATCGAACTTACACTTCTTAGTACAATATCTTCATTGACTTCCAAGGCCATGGGTCCTTTAAGTAATACAATTTAGACACATTTGCAATTAATTGATAATCTAAGTGCATTAGGATGAATAACAACTTACTAAGCTCTTAATGCCTACTCTAATGATATCCATTAATAAAGGCTATAATTTTTTTTTGTTATTATTTTAAGGGTTAATATCATAATTTATACCTCAACTTTGCCACTTTTTATAATTAAATACTTGAAGTTTTAACTTGTCTAATTATATATCAAATTGAAAATTTAATTGTCATGATCTACATCTCAATTAACTTTAATTCACATCGTTAATCCGTTCTGCATGATTAGCCAATGGGATGGTTGACCTTGACCTTAAGAGGCTTGCTCAACCTCGACAACCTACTAGCAATCTTCTATAGCTGTCTACTGCCCTACAATGGTTGCATGAATACCCTAAGGTTGTGGGCAACTATCCCTCTAGCAAATTATGCCAACTAGACTAACGGTATCAATTAGAGTTAATTGAGGTATAGATTGTGAAAACTAAATTTTCAATTAAGCCTATAATTAAATAAGTTAAAATTTTAGGTGTATAATTATAAAAAGTTACAAAATTAAGATGTAAAACATGATATTGCCCCTTATTTTAATTATTTATGTTATTGTTGTTTTTCTCGTAATTGTCATCTTTGCATAGCTAATCAACATCTAGATTAGTAATAAAATTTTCCAATAAATAAATCAAAGTTAGGGGTACAAGAGTAATTTTTCCCTTAGTTTTCTTTTAATACTAAATCTAGTGTCATTCCTTGCTTTTTTTTTTTTTTTTTTTTTTACTCTTGTAACACTATGTACTGCCTCTCCTTAGTCTCAAAGAGCCATCGTTCTTCTATCTCTCCTTAGTCTATTGCAATTGTTTATCTTTGCCACATATGGGAGACTGTAGTCTTAACAATCTAAAGGTAATGTATTTTCCTAAAAATTTCTTATAAGATGCTATTGACAAAAGTAATTAATAGATTTCAAGTCAGAATTTATCTATACTATATTGGAATTAGGAATCTCAAGGACTTCTTAGAAGATACGTAAGAATTGGCAAGTTAATGTGTTTCCTCAAAGGTTTTATAACTTTTGGTGAAAACCTAAAGTTAGTTTTCGTCTTATGAAAGGAATTCTTGATGAATCATTTTGTATTTAGGAAAAATTTGTTCTAAGTTTTCCTTATATCTTAAGTTCCCTAGCAATTTAAGGTTAATGGACTTTAACCCTCTTTTTCTCCTTAAATCTAGCCTTACATGAAATGTTGATTGATTATGGATTTAGAAAATCCTTAAAGATGCATCTTTAATATATTTGGCAATTGAAATGTTAAAAACAATGGATATGTAGAGATTGTGTTGTAATCACGAATATTTAAAATCTTTCATTTAAAAAAACTAAGTAATAATAGGTTTAAATCGCCTAGGATCATAAGTTGAATTGATTTATCAAAAAACCCATCAAAAGATTTCTTTTTTTTTTCCCCTTAGGTGGGGATGTTAGTGGCAAGCAGGGGAGGAATGTGCAATTTTTTACTTGTAGGCCAACTTAGGGAAATCATAAGAACCTTGATTGATCAACCCCTAAGAAGAGAGATAGACCAATCTCCCCAAGAGGGGCAATTGATTGCCTTTACTATTGGTTGACCAATCCTTACCCATGTCAATTGCCTATTATCTTTAGCTTTACCGAGTGATTGTTAAGGACTCTTTAAGTACACCTAATATGTTTTTTAACACGTGAAATGGAAAATTAAGTATTACCTTAGGTAAATTGAGGTATTGATTTATGTGATACACTAAATTTTAGGTATTAGGTATATTTTTCAATTTAATTAAGAACTTATGCAAACTATAAGTACATAGTTGTTGTTATATGTGTATGCCTACATATTATACCATTTAGCCTTACATGTGGCAACCATTAAAGGATGGATGGTAGTCTAAACCATCTTGAATGATGTGGTTATATTAGTTACTAAGGTTACCGTAATGATTTTGCGGATAGTTGATGGTTGTCTTTGATATAATCGGTTGAACAAGAATGAAGTTACAACAAATCAAATTAGTGGAATGGGACATTGATTTAAACTTTGTAGATGGATTACGCTCTTGATGGCATGATTATAGTTAATAAACTTTGTATACAATGATTTTGGTATTGGCCATAAAAAAAATATATTTCTTCCTTTGCAAGTTCATGATGTAGATGATGGGTAATGGCTTGGTCATATGATTTGATGTAGATGATAGTTGTGATGCAAACAATGGGTATAGTAATCTCGGGTGTGTTATATGATGCAAATGATGAACTATGGCTTGGTTTTAGTTGAAAAAAAAAAAGAGATATGAGCTATTTTAGACCTTAATAGTGGGGATTATATAGTTGTAACTTATAAGTCACTATATATATATATGTATATATATATATATGCATGAATTTGATTTTAGTTGTTTTTAGGCATATGCTCAACATGACATGATCTTTTTGTGTTTAATAGTTGTGTATTGGGTTTTATGGCTTACTTATCTAATATTTTTATTTATAATAAGTTATATTGGATTTTTACAAAATTGAAGAGGCAAATACTAATTAGTTAGATCCAATTGATATGTTGACATTTATTATAAAGGTAAATGATTTTATTTGATAAATATTAGTAGTTGGCTCTTTTCGTAAAATGTATTACAAACAAATTAACAATTTATTTGTTATTAATGGTAGACCTTTGAGAGATATTAAGTATTTATGTAAAAGTTTATTTGCTGCTTGAAATTGGTTTTTGAATCTTAGCATGTTTCTATTGTTAGTATAAATATGTAGTGGAGCAATCAAACGCTTGATCTACAACATGACAAGTAAACTATGAGTGATCTATACTATTATTGAAATTCAGTCAAATCATTTATATCTTTTATTCCTCCATGTCCATGCCAAATTAATGTCCTCTTTTCTAGCACTTTGCCAAATAAGTCCTTTCTATTTTATAGCATTCTCCTATATCAAACTAATTTTCATGGCTTTAAATCATGAGTGATATAAATGGGGTCATAGTTAATATGAGACTATAAAAACTTTTAAACAATTCACTTAGAATATATAGAAGACTTAAATGAATTTTAATATAAACACAATCAACAAAGATCCTTAGAATATAAAAGAATTCACTAAAATCTGATACTTATATAAAATGCTTTTGACATAATACTTATCTAAACTAATATAAGTCTTAAACTATAGAAGTTTGCATTGCCCTTTTAAAATGCAATCAATAAGAGAAGATCTCACCAAATATGCAACTCATGTAAGGGGGAAAAAGAATTCGAACATATCTAATACTTGCCCATATCCAAGAAGATTTTCATACTACTTATGTCCTTGTGGTGTGCTTTCATCATGTCATGATTTGATTATTATTCTAAGGTTATAAGTATTGCATCAATCAATTTATCTATGAACTTGTCAATTGGGGATTTGCTATTGATGTTCTTTATATCAACGTCTTCCATGTGACTGGTGAATCTCTATGACAATTATTAGATATAGTATATATTGTTCTTGTAGATACCTAATTTTTGCCATTCCATAATCTTAGTTTTTATTTATTTATTTATTTTTACAAAAACGGTCCTAATTCAAAAAAGAGATAAAAATAACAAAAATTGACAAATAACGAAAATCGGATTCATATCTGATCAAATAGTCTATTTAAATAAGATTTGAATATAGCTTAATCAGATATAATAGGATTTGATTTGGACTTTATAAAAGGAAAAAAACCATAACTGGAAAAAGGGATCAGCTTCATAAAAAAATTGGAAAATCTGCTTCATCGAAAACAGAAGCAGTAGCATCTCCACGCCTGCTGCACATTTGAATTTGACAGCAACAGCACCAGATCAACGCCTATTGCACGTCTAAGTTCCAGTCCACGCAGCAGCAGATCCTTGACGCCCCGCAGCCAATAGCAACAGCAGCAGATTGGTCCACGCAGTAGGCCGTTTCACGCAGCAGATCCACGTAGCCAGCAGAACGCTGGCCCCACGACACCAACTCAACAGCGGACTGCGATCTCCAATCGTGACATTGACCAGCGTTTTTGTTTGAGCTGCAATTCGCACGCACACCCACTACGCGCGATCTCGATCGGTATTAGTTTGTACGAATGCTTCCAATAATCCAACGCTACAGCCAAAACATCAACTCAAGTTCGGTTGCTTAATTTTTACTTTATTTCATTACTGTTGATTTATTTATTTATTATTATTATTACCGTATGATTATTATCTTATTAGATCCTTATTTATTTATGTTAATATATAAGTAGTTATGTATATAATGGCCTAGTAGATTCTTTTAAGTATTAGTTTTATAGGTTAAATGTATTATATTCCACTGTAGCTAGTTGTTTGCTAATAACAATATAGATATATATATATATATATATTAACTTAGGTTTTTTTTTTTTTAGTTTTTTATGATTTCCTCACTTAGAAAATTGATTTATTTTGAAAAGAAAATAATAATCATATTTTTTTTAAATAGGATTTTTAAAGAGTTTCTTTTTTTATAAAACAATAACATTTAAGAGTTAGAACCTCGTTAATTTTTTTTAAATAAACCGAAATAAATTAAAGTGTAAACTTGGACGGTTTTCAAAAATTAAAATAAACCAACACACTAAAGATTTTTTAAAAGAACTACGATCGTCTGATCCCGGCTAGCGGGTACGTAGGTACCTTCGGGGCAACGATAGAATATGTAATTTTTCTTAATTAAAAAAATCATTTTGATGTTGATAAAATAAAAAAAATCTTTAATTGACTTTTTTTCTATGGTTAGTTGTCTTTTTATAGTTTAGATGTCTTTTTCATAGTTTAAATGTCTTTTCCATCGTTTAGATGTTTTTTTTTCTTCATAATTTAGATATCTTTTCCATAGTTTAGATGTCTTTTTTATAGTTTAGGTTTCTTTTTTATGATTCAGACATTTTTTCTATAATTTAGATATCTTTTCTATGATTAAGGCACATTTTCTATGATTAGAATTTTTTCTTTCTTTCTTTCTTTTTTTTTTAATGTTTTAAGCATCTTTTCTATAATAAAAGTTTCATCATGTAGAATATTGCGTATTTCATAAAATCTTTAGGGTTTTTCTTGAAAATAAAAAAATTATCACTTAGTTAATTTTAAATAAAAATTTTAATTTGACACTTTTCAAAAATTATTTTTTTTTTTTTATAATTAGGAATAAAAATTAGGCTTTTAGGGATTTTTTTTAATAAAAATAAAATGGTTAATAAAAACGCAAATTCAACCAATCATTTTTTATAAAAAGAACCAACCCACTAAAAATTTTTTTTTTTGAAAGAACTACGATCGTCTAATCCTAGCTAGCGGGTACGTAGGCACCTTCGGGCGACGATAAAATATATAAAAACTTAGGTCCCTCTTTTTTCTTTCTTTTGATTTTATTTATTTATTTATTTTTATTTTAAACATTATAATTAGAAAAATAATCATAATTTCGATAAATAGATAGTGGTACCTATTAAGGGTTTAATAGGTTAGCCCCCGAATTCGGAACCCTCTGATCCTTTATTAAAATTGAAATCAAAGACCGGTAGCTAAATCATAACCAATCCATCCAATTGGTTACGGTTTCTTTTCTTTTCCCGACTTCGGTCGGGTGGGGACTCCAAAAATAATTTTCAATAAAAACCCGGAATTTCTCAATTTCTTTAGTCGAGGATTAATATTAAATGGGTTAGAGTTTAGTATTAATCAAGAAATGAGAAATCAATTTTAAAAAAGAAACCGAAAAATATTGTCGAGTCTGATTTTTCGGTTTCTTTTTTAAAATTGATTTCTCATTTCTTGATTAATACTAAGCCCTAACCCATTTAATATTAATCCTCGACTAAAGAAATTGAGAAATTCCGGTTTTTTATTGAAAATTATTTTTGGAGTCGCCACTCGACCGAAGTCGGGAAAAGAAAAGAAACCGTAACCAATTGGGTGGATTGGTTACGATTTAGCTACTGGTCTTTTATTTCAATTTTAATAAAGGACCAGAGGGTTCCGAATTTGGGGGCTAACCTATTAAACCCTTAATGGGTACCACTATCTATTTACCGAAATTAGGATTATTTTTCTAATTATAATGTTTAAAATAAAAATAAATAAATAAATAAAATCAAAAGAAAGAAAAAAGAGGGACCTAAGTTTATCGTCGCCCGAAGGTGCCTACGTACCCGCTAGCTAGGATCAGACGATCGTAGTTCTTTCAAAAAAAAAAAAATTTAGTGGGTTGGTTCTTTTTATAAAAAATGATTGGTTGAATTTACGTTTTTATTAACCATTTTATTTTTATTAAGAAAAATCCCTAAAAGCCTAATTTTTATTCCTAATTATAAAAAAAAACCTAATTTTTGAAAAGTGCCAAATTAAAATTTTTATTTAAAAATAATTAAGTGATAATTTTTTTATTTTCAAGAAAAACCCTAAAGATTTTATGAAATATGCAATATTCTACAAGATGCTTAAAACATTAAAAAAGAAAGAAAGAAAAAAAAATTCTAATCATAGAAAAGATGCCTTAATCATAGAAATGATATCTAAGTCATAGAAAAGATGTCTGAATCATAAAAAAGAAACCTAAACTATGAAAAAGACATCTAAACAATGGAAAAGACATCTAAACTATGAAAAAAAACATCTAAACTATGGAAAAGACATCTAAACTATTAAAAAGACAACTAACCATGGAAAAGAAGTCAATTAAAGATTTTTTTTTATTTTATCAACATCAAAATGATTTTTTTAATTTAGAAAAATTACATATTTTATTGTCGCCCCAAAGGTGCCTACGTACCCGCTAGCCGGATCAGACGATCGTAGTTCTTTTAAAAAATCTTTAGTGTGTTGGTTTATTTTAATTTTTGAAAACCGTCCAAGTTTACACTTTAATTTATTTCGGTTTATTTAAAAAAATTTAACGAGATCCTAACTCTTAAATGTTATTGTTTTATAAAAAAAAACTCTCTAAAAATCCTATTTAAAAAAAATATGATTATTATTTTCTTTTCAAAATAAATCAATTTTCTAAGTGAGGAAACCATAAAAAACTTAAAAAAAAACCTAAGTTAATATATATATATATATATCTATATTGTTATTAGCGAACAACTAGCTACAATGGAATATAATACATTTAACCTATAAAACTAATACTTAAAAGAATCTATTAGGCCATTATATACATAACTACTTATATATTAACATAAATAAATAAGGATCTAATAAGATAATAATAATAATAATAATAATAATAATAATAATAATAATAATAATAATAATAATAATAATAATAATAATAATAATAATAATAATAATAATAATAAATAAATAAATAAATAAATAAATAAATCAACAGTAATGAAATAAAGTAAAAATTAAGCAATCGAACCTGAGTTGATGTTTTGGCTGTAGCGTTGGATTATTGGAAGCACTCGTACAAACTAATACCGATCGAGATCACGCGCAGTGGGCGTGCGTGCGAATTGCAGCTCAAGCAGAAACGCTGGTTGATGTCACGATTGGAGATCAGAGTCCGCTGTTGAGTTGGTGTCGTGGGGCCAACGTTCGACTGGCTGTGTGGAATGGCCTGTTGAGTAGACCAATTTGCTGCGTGGAACGATCTGCTGCGTGGAATGGCCTGTTGAGTAGACCAATCTGCTGCGTGGAACGATCTGCTGCGTAGAACAGCCTGCTGCGTGGAATGATCTGCTGTGTGGAACGGCCTGCTGCGTGGACCAATCTGCTGCTGCTGTTGTTAGCCGTGGGGCGTCGAGGATCTGCTGCTATGTGGACTGGAACTCAGACGTGCAACAGGCGTTGATCTGCTGCTGTTGCTGTAGAATTCAAATGTGCAGCAGGCGTGGAGATGCTGCTGCTTCTGTTTTCGTTGAAGCAGATTTTGTAATTTTTTTATGAAGCTGATCCCTTTTTCCCGTTGTGGTTTTTTTTTTCTTTTATAAAGTCCAAATCAAATCCTATTATATCTGATTAAACTAGATTCAAATCTTATTTAACTAGACTATTTGATTAGATATGAATCCAATTTTCGTTATTTGTCAATTTTTGTTATTTTTATCTCTTTTTTAAATTAGGACCCTTTTTGTAAAATAAATAAATAAAAACTAAGATTATGGAAGGGCAAAAATTAGGTGTTTACAGTTCTTCACAATGTTTTATTTAAAATATTACATTGTATATCAAGATTATTATGATCTAGTGTCATAAATATTAATTTTTCAACGAGAAGAATCATTTTTAATTCCTTCTTCCTTCAAAATTGTGCCAATTGGCAATATATATATATATATTGTATTATACAAAATGCATCATCATCATCATCATCATCATTATAGGTTTTCTTGATAATTATCCAAAAGACGTGTATAGTTTCTTATGATACTCATTACATACTATTGAGAATGACAAGTTGATAAAAAAAAAAAATAAGATATAGTATCAAGGATGCTTAGGAGCCTTATCTCATTTGTTGATCCCTATTTATTGTAGGTTCAAGTGTCACATTAGCTTTATAAATTTCAAATACCTATTTTTAAATTTTCATAACTAAAGATCAAATTGAGAAAATTTCAGCTTTTTTATGATTGTGTTAGTTTTTTTTTTTCCCATATTCTTAACAATACTATATTATTTCTTCTATGGTGTACTTATTTCATCTACTTCATATTATAAGAAAGTAATCTTCAATTTGTTCATAATTTTTTAACATCATATCAATGCATTGCGTTCATAGAAGAGAAAAAAAGAAAAAGAAAAGTTTTTTTAAAATTGACGTAAAATACATAGTGATATATAGTTGTCATGATAAAACAAATAAACCTATATAAGTTGCTAATATTACATTATAAGAAGCAATAAATATGCTAATACTTCTATGTGACATGTTAATACCACTTAAGCTTTCCTGTAAGTGAGCACTATATTATGATAAGTAATATTTAAATGCTAATATAAATATATTATTGATGAATAATTAGGCTTTATGCAAACTAAAGATCAAGCAAAGGAGGTACTTAATTCTATAACAAAAGCAAGAGGTGCACATGATTCTTTTCCAATTGAATAAAAGAAACAAAAACAAATTCTCTTTATTGTCTTACAAATGTACTAAAAGTATGATACTATTAGTGTTCTATTAACAAGTATGATGAAGATATATAAAGGATTGTGTAAATAAATTTTATTCTCTTCTCATCATGAGGATTTCCATAATAAGTACATCTAAAAACTTATGAAAGATGGTAAATTTTATATTTTTCAAATATGTACTAGAAAAATGAAAACTTTTCTATTTGTAATCAATGGACTTTTTTATCCACTTGATCTAAAAGTTTCTATTAAGTAATGACTTGATCATTATTACCTTCAATTTATAAATCATTATCTTTTCTTTTATATGATCTATGTGGAACTTATACTTCCTAGTACAATACGTTCTTCCACTTCTAAAGTCATAGGTCTTCTTTATGATACTTTTTTAGATAAATTACCATTTAATTTATATAACATGTACATTAGTAGAAGGATAAATAACAAATTACTAGTCTCTTAATGGCGAGTCCAACAATATCCATTAATAAGGATTTTTTTTGTTTTATTATTTTAATTATTATTGTAATTATTGTTTTGCTTGTAATTATTGTTTTTATACTACAATTAATCAATCAACGTCTACATTAGTAATGAAATTTCGCAATAAATAAATCAAAGTTTTGAGTATAGCTGGAAGTGGGAATCTCAACGAGTTCTTGGAAGACATGAAGAATTGGTAAGTGATTTAATGTGTTTCTCAAAGATTCTATAACTTTCAATGGAAACATAACCTTAGTTTTCCAATTATGAAAGGAATCGTTAGTTAAGCATTTGTTATGAGGAAAAACTCATTCAAGGTTTCTTTTATTTTTTATTTTATTTTAGGTTTGCTTGCAATTTAAAGCTAGTGGACTTCAACCCTCTCCTTCTCCTTAAATCTAATCCTATAGGAAATCTTAATCATTAGTAAATTAAGAAAACCCCCAACAATGTATTCTTAATATCCATACTAATCGAAATGTTTGAAACAATGGATATACTAATTTTAGGTTGATTGCTCGTTACCTTTAAGTCTATTGCGTGATCGTTAAGGACCCTTTAATATGTGAAATGGAAAATAAAGTATCAACTTTAAGATTCTTAATCCTTGAGTAAATTTAGGTGTCAATCTATATGATATATTCAATCTTAAGTGTTGAATGTATTCTTTAATCCAATCAAGATTTTAAGCAAATTAAGTATGTAGTTGTTGTTGTATGATGCGTGCCCATATACGATAGCCTTAACTAAACTAATAAATATCTAACTTTAATAAGGTGTATACTATTCATGCTTAGTCATTTGAATTGATTGGTGGAATAGAACATAGATCCAAACGTTATAGATGGATTACACTCCTAATGACTTGCTATAGTAGTTAATAAACATAATATGAGATGATTCTAGTATCAACGGTAGGAAACAAATTCAACCTTTGCAAATTAGTGATGCAAACAATAGGTAATGGCATAGTTGTAAAATGTGATATGGATTATGGGTATTGGTTTGGTTGTATAGTATGACACAAACGATGGGTATTATAGGCTTGATTCTATTGTATGTTGCAAATGATGAACCATGATATGTTCATGTTTGGAGAAAGTGGAATATGAACTATTATGGCCTTAGTTGTTGAGGTTGTGTAGTTGTTAATCACTATATGTATATGTATATGTATGCATGTATGTATATGAGAGAATTGTGTCTAATACAATTAATGGAGGGAATTATTCATGGTTTGCAATTGGTTTTTGAGTCTCAACATATTTCTATTGTTAGTATGAATATGTAGTTAAGCATTATACTCTTTATGGAGTTTGAATTTTTCTGGTTTTTATTATTTTTCTTAACCTGATTAGTATTAAATCTTAACCTATTTAATATTAACCATTGACTCAGAATTAAGAAAAATTTTGTTAATCTATTTTGAAAAGTGTTTAGAGTTGCCACTTAACCGGATTTAGGAAAAATAGTCAAGTTATAAATTATAACCAATCGAATGGATTGGTTATAAATTATAATTAAACTACTAATCTTTTGATAAAACCAATTTTTCAAAAGGTTTTAAAACTAGAGATTTTGGATCTGAGGACTACCCTATTATAGCCTAATCAAGTACCACTTTTATCTTTCCGAAATTAAGTTTATTTTTCAAATTACCATTTTAACTAATTCTAAATTCACAATTAAAGAAGATTAATTTATTTTAAAAAAATAAGAAATTTAAGAAACTAGGTTTATTTACAAAAAAGGAAAATAAAAAAAAGAATTTCCTACTTTAAGACGCCCTATAATTGTCTACATATTCTTTAATAGGGATTAGACTTTTAGTAGTTTATTTAAAAAAAATTTTATATGTTTTGGTTTATTTTAATTTTGGAAATGATAGTCAAATTTATATTTTTAATCAAATAACTTTATTTCTAAAAGGGTTTTAATTTGGTGTATTTATTTTTTAAAATTTTAAATGTCATAATTTTGAAAAGAGTTAATTTCATTTTGTTTTTTTTTTTCGTCCTTTTGTCTTCTTCTTCTTTTTTAACAATAGAGTGATACACAAAAGTAAACACAAATAAATAAATTCAAAATATGGAACAAAGAAAACAAGGAGGGGAACCAGACTTAGACTAGATGCAGGTCAAAGGACGAATCAGATGTAGTTTTTAAGTTAGATCTTCAAGTTAAGTTAGGTTGGAATTGAAAATCTAGGTCGCGTACTTGAGAAGATGAACGACGGTTATAAGGGGTAATTTTAATTGATTTGTTTACTAAAATGAGTAGGAAAAGTTGGTTTGATGAGTCTTCTATTGGGAATATGGGGGGTTAGACAATTGCCATGGTAAATGGATGAGGTTTGGGTGGTTTTTTAAGTTTGGTTGGTAGTGGTGGTTGTTGGCTGAGTTTAATGGTGGTTGCTGGAGATGAAGGGGGGCTAAGTTAAGTTTTTTCAATGGTAAAGAACTTGGCCATGTAGTTGGTTAGGAGCGGGAGTGGCTAAATATGGTGGAGTAGTACAGTAGTCGAGCGGTTAGGGTTAGGGCTCTATAATGGTGATCACGTTTGGTGGTTTTAGGGTACAATAGAGCACAGGGGAGTTTGGTTTGAAGCTTAAAGCTAGAAAGAGAGAAGAAAGAACCAAGTAAAGAGAGAAGATGAGAGTATAGCATGTTCAAGTGTGTAGAGGTAGAGTTGATGATTTCTAATGGCGAAGGATGGCTCCACGATCTCAATTTCTACTAATCGAACAAGTATCAAGTTAAGAAAGACTTTGACTCCAATTGAATTAAAAAAAAAAAAAAAGAAATCCAAGCATTTGTCTGAGCTTGAATTCCGTAATTTTGATTCAATTCGAGTGAATCATTGGTCAAAATGGTTTTATTCGTATCTAAACATGCTAGAAAGAATCAACAGAAGCTTCCAAAACCATCATTGGAGCTTGAATTGAGCTTAATCAACTTGGGCATTAAGTTTTATTCGTGTCTGATACCAAGGTGGTTTCACATGGGAAAAGGTAAGAAAGGGAAAGAATGGGAAGGAAGAAGCTTGTTGACGTGGCGTCATGTCAGCCTTGTAGCCAAATAAATGTGTGTCATGTGTTAGGTGCCAACGTGTATCCCATCCATCCCTTGCTATGTATGTTCTATTTTGGCAAAGAGAAAAAGGCACAAAGTGATTATTTAAAAATACTCGAACCTATGACCTCTTTTATGTATTAATGCTAAGACCAAGTGTTGAACTAGATGGATTATTGGCCTATGCCCTATTAACCTATGCTACTAAATTGTATTTAACCTAATACACTTTGAGCTATTTTATAAAACGAAATGCTACTTCATTAAATTATTTACAACTTTAAAGATTATTTCCATAAAAATATTTTATTGGCCTAAAAATTCTATCTTTCTATTTTTTTTCTTTTTATTTCAATTTTTGTATTTTTCATTATTTTCTATTTTTTTTTGTATTTTTCTTGAATTAGGACCCTTTTTCTCTTAAAAAAAATTCAAAAACTATAGGGGAGAAAAAATGGGGGTATTTACACTTTTGATCCAACAAAGAAATAGGTAAATTATAAATTGTTTATAATCCTATAAAAATTTAATCAAATTCTTTATACTTTCAATTCCTTTAGATCTACGCCAAAATTAAAGTCTTTTGTATTTTTATCACTATAATGAATAAGTCATTTCCAATTCATAGCCACTTTCCCATATCTAACCACTTTTCATAACTTTAAATCATGAGTGACACTAATAGAAGGACATATTTGATGTGAAAAATACATACTTTGTGTAAATTTAGATGATAGACAGACTTAACATATAGAAGATTTAATTAAAATTCAACGTGTATATAAAATACTTTCCACAAACTTATCCAAGTCAATGTCACTCTTAACCATACAAGACTGCAAACCCCTTTGGAATGCAAAATATATATATATATATATATATATCATACCAAATATGCAATTCATGTGAAAAAGAAACAGAACATATCCAATACTTGCCGATATCAAGAAGATTTTACGTACTATTTATGTCCTTGTGGTGTGCTTTTATCATGTCAAAATTGGATTATGGTTCTAAGGTTGTATGTGCTGCATCAATCAATTTATTCTTGTATGTGTCGATAGAGGATTTGCTGTTGATATTCTCTACTTTAACATCTTCCATGTGACATGGTGAATCTTACATGACAATTTTAGGATATAGCATATATATGAAGATCTTTAATGGATGGTTGTAACTCTTAGAATTTTTCTAATGCTACCACCACACGCCAACAAAAAAAGGATGCATTCAGTATACTTGACTTTAATGACCCTTTGAATATAATCGTGTGGACAATATAGTGTATTTTCATACGTTTTTCCTTTTCTTTTCTTTTCTTTTTTAATTTGCAACACTTATTAATTGCGGGTATTGAAAATTTTGAAGTTTTAATTTGTCAATTTAGCTAGTTTGAGTTTGTGATGGCAAAGGAACAAAAGTTATATATATATGCGTGCATGCAATAATTCGATATATATGACCAATTCTAGAGGTATGTTTAAATACGGTGTACTTTCATCGACAATGGAGTCAAGCTGAAAACCACCAATATTAAAACTTAGTCTTCTCTTCCTTCTCTTCACGAGGAAGGATCCCAAGAGGCTCTTAATGCCATACGCAAGGTGAAAGGAAACTAATTGTTACTAAGAAAAATGGTTCTCTCCATCCATATATGAAGACTTACCTCCATTAAAATTATAAATTTAATAGTTGAAATTGGTTGAATTTTTTAAATATTCTATGATGTTATCATGATATTATTATTATTATTCTTTTAATCTTAATCATTAAATATACCTGACAACGTATTAAAAGAATATCCTCCTGCATTTGACTAGAGATAGAGGATTAAAAACTTAGAATATGTTCCGTTACAAGGCAAGAAAGTGTTCATACTACAAATAAAATGCTATGAAGGACATAACCGTTCGTCGCTTTTTAAGTATTGATAGAATCTTTTATTTACTTCTTTCATGTGCTATATATCTTTCATTGTGTCCCTAACAATAATTTGGCATGCCATTCTTAACCCTATTATCCGTTTAAGTCTTTTGGTCAAATATATTTTGCCTAGGGTTTTTGTACCAGTGGATTGAACTTAAAAGGAATAACTTTTGAAAGGGGATATAATTGGGAAGGATGTTGTACGGACACGAAACCTTGTTGTTTGTCTACTTTGTTTCATGTCGCCGCTATCATATGTTGTCCAATAATATGGGTTCTGGTATTATTTAGAGCTTTTTTTCCCCCTTGAGAAGTGCTTTTATTCATAGTTGTATTAATCACCATACTCTAAGGCCATTTTTCAAAGAGGTCTACCCAAATCTCTCTCAAAGAGTTTATGCTGTAAATGAGTTAAACTGCTCGCAAGTTACATGAATTTAACTTGACTTGAACTCGATTCATGAATAAATTAAGTTTGAGTTCAAAATAAAGTCCTATTCTTACTAAAAAATAAGCTTGTTTATATTGTTAATAAATCGGCTCATGAGCAAATACATTATCCTAAAAATCATATTATGTTAAAATTATAAAATAAGAAGATACGGAATAAGACTACTACAATTACAAAGTAATTGAAAAAAAAAAATAAGAAGAGTAGAAGAAAGGGAAAAATAAACACTACAAACTAAGTTAAGAATCATTAGTAGAACTAAAAATCATAAAATTTTGAACCAATTTTGAGTTTCAATTTGAGCTCAAACTTGATTTAATACTAATTTAGACTCATTTATTTAAATACTTCAAGTTTAAGTTCCTTTAAATAAACAAGCTGATTTATCCAAAGGAACGAAGCTCGAACTTTAGATTTCTTAACAGGCTAAAACTTGAGCTTGTAATTTTTAAACAAACCGAATCAAAACCTTTAAAAACCCACCTCAATTGCTTGATAATTTTTAAACATGATGAACCTAAACCTTCGAAAACTAAGTAAAAACTTTTTTTTTAAATTTTTTTCCAATTATTGTTCTAGACGAGCACCTACATAATCATAAATAAATATACATAAGAGATTACAAATAAAACAAAGGGAAGGTTGAAAATTTTATGTGATGCGTAAGGAAGAGTCTTCTTAGATTGTTTTGATGAAGATATTTGAAGAAAGATGGATTATTTTAATTTTCTTCCTCTCAAATTTTTCGGTTTATAAATCATTCATTTCTTAAGAGGGTAATTTAGTGAAACTAAAGGAATAATATAAATGGAAAGAATACAAATCCTCCAAATATACGTTTTTAAGGCAAGTTCACTTGCTTTCTTTAAAATATCCCAATTACAAACAATCAAGATATATCTATTTGGAAATTCTTCTAGAGAGACAAATAAAACATATCTTAGACGCTTTTTAACAAATATCTTTAAGTATTGAATAAGCGGATTGGTCGATCGATTGCAATAAATGAGATTTCAACACATGATTTTTCTTTTCTTTTCTTTTTTTTTTTTTTGGTTTTTGTATAAAGGAAAACCTTTTTATATATGATTCTCATGAAAACTTTTTATATGGAATCATAACATATGCAATTGCTAGGAAGGCAAATGAATACAGCCAGGAAAGGGAATAAAATGAAAGTAAAAGAATAATTTTATTTTGATTAGAAAGTGTCCAAACATGTCACTTTCAGAACAGTAATAAAAATACGTGTGTAGACATTTATATATCTATATATATATATATTATATTATACAGTCTCGCCTATATTTTTTTCTAAGATTAATCCACTTTCATCCCATCATTAATATAATATTTATTAGATCTTGATTATTATTCAATTGATTGTATTTTTAATGGTTTAGATTTAATAAATAAAATATATCAAGTATATTAAAGTTGTTACTTTGATGTATAATTTTCCCTCTTGTGGTAAGAATATGGACTAGACAAATGGGGATGAATATATTGGAAAAGAATTTTCATCATTATTAATATACCACATAATTGAATGAACCGTGAATAAATATTAATAATATTTAAATATAAGATAATGATAAAACAAGACGTGTGGGCCGCTAATTTGTTCCATAAGACATCACGTGTTAGTAATAATACGCCTCCTCTCTCACTAAGTCTTCAGGCTGCATGAAAGTGGGAACTGCAGACACCAACATGAAAATACATCATATTCACTGTTAGTGTAGATAGAGAGAGTGACGACAGAACCATATGCTCCACAATGTTTTGCTCTTGATTTGTAAGACATTTATTTATCGTATATGACTAGTTTATGCTCCACAGAGATCGTCAGCACCAAATTGCTTGTAGCAGCATTTGGTTTATGCTTTTAGTCCTAGTCCATATATATAAACCCTATGTTTTTTTACGATTGACGCATCATCAGTACCAGAATTGATGAAGTCAAAGGGAAAAAATATATAAATAAATAATCTTCATAAAAAGATCTTTAATTAATAATCCTCCATCACAACCAATTTTTCTTCTTCTTTTTTTCCCCTTCTTTTATAGCCTTGTAAGCAAGTGAAACTAAAACAATACGATAATAACTTAAATATTAACTCCGCCTCAGAATTTTAAAATTTGAGCTTATGTTGAAGTAAGACTTAATAAGTTTGAACTCGAATTGCTTAAGCTTATTTAAGCTCAATTTTATTCAACTTTTTTAATTAAAACAGTATTTATATAAAAATTTAACTCCTACTTGTCTATTATATGAGCCTAGTAAAACCAAATTAGGCTGATGAGCTAGTTATGCCAAATTTGATCATGCATGAATAGCCGACAATGACCTACTCAAGTAACTTAATGTGGCAAACAATAATAATAATAATAATTTAAAGAAAGCATGATTCAACTTTTACTATATCAAGCATGAGTAGATATCAATTGAAAGAAGAGTAGCTTAGTCAAATAATAATTGAAGGAATTTTCGTTGCTTTTGGCCAAGCATATTGTGTTTCTTTTTTGACATAATGCCTGCAAAGTTCTTTTTTATGTATACATATGATAATTGATATGAGATGTACAAATAGTATAATAAAAATATTAAATAGCTGTTATTAAGAATTTTAATTACAAATAGTATAAAAAATATCAAATAGCTATTATTAAGAATTTTAAGGATAAAATGGAGAGGCCTTAATAGAGATAGCTTCTTAAGGTGCTAATATGACCTCCTAAAACAATTTTAAAATTGAATTTAATGTAGTCAAATGTACACTGAATACCAATCGAATGCATTACAGGCGTATTATGAGGATACTCTTATAGCTTATTTAAAGTGTTATATCTGTTAAGAATGCCTTTATTTCGAAATTTAGCACAAAAATATCGGTATTATCCTCTATATCTATTAAAGCTAAGGACCTCAATTTGGCTTCTTAGGTACTTATAAGATTTTCTAATAACTATTTAAAATAAAGACCTTAGGTATTTACTTTTCATATTCACATAATAATCCATAAAAGGATAATCTTAGAAACTTTCCCTTATATGGTAATAGCACCTCAATCCAACATGTTAGGATAATTATTGATTTTCATGAGAGAAATTTGTGTATTTACCATCAAATTTGATAAAAAAAAAATTATCAGTATATCATTGTTATATTGTTTTTTGAAGATGAGATATAACTATTGTATTAATGTACATCTTCAAAATACAATAATAGTAAAATGTAAGATGTGATATTAATATATCTGTATCTATATCGCATCTTCCTTCTTCAGGATGCAATATTGATATAATCAATATCTCATCTTTAAGATACTATATAATTATAGTATATAAATGTTAATGTAGTATAAATAGTAATATCAAATCTTTAAAATGCGATATAATAAAAGTGTTTTGATAATTTTTTTTATATAATTTAAAATTATATATTTTTTTTAAGTCGATAGACATATGTTGCTTCCATTTTTATGATTTTCGTTGTGGAATCTCATTGGTCTACTATTCTTTCCATTAAAATCCACTTGCAAAAGATAGAGTCCATCTCTCTCCTAAATTTTCTCACTTCTTTTGTCTATGCTGTAATTTGAAGAAATAAAAATATGCGTTTTTTCTCTCCGCAGCTTTAGTATTTATTCTCTTTTGATTCGCTCTTTTATTGTTAAATTTCTTACATTTGTTTACAAATCAACCATTTAATATACAAGGTATGTCTTGAAATTTGATATTAAAAAAAAAAATCGCTCATTATTAATAAATGAGTACATAGGACTAAATTGTGAATGGGTTGTATGTATTGAATTAATTTATTGAATTTGTTAAACATTTTACTTCTTTATTTTTATTTTTCTAGCATATATTAACTTCTTCTTTTTTATAATTTATCTATGTATTTGTAAATGATGTTGATAGGCCCAGATGATTTCTTTTGGAATTTGACGGCTGCTGCTCTTTTTGCTAGGTGGATCGATGAAAAATCTTATATACTCAAAGTAAGAGCACATGAAGTGGTAGCATTTTCTATTGACTTTGTTTCGTTGCTCTTTCTTCTTTTCTAATTTTCCATTTTGAGTAATTTTCCTTTTTCACTCTAAAAATGTTTTACTGAAAATGCTAATTTCTTATAATCCAATTCTTGAAAATATTATTAAACAAATAATTATCTTTGAGTAGTTAAAGAGTAACAAATAATTAAGATAATTATTTTTTATTATAGATTTCCAATGAGACAATTTGAGATATTTCATGAAAAAGAAGCTGTAAGTTACACTAGTAAGTACTACAGAGTTTACTTATAGTTTTTCACTACTTTTTTCTAAAATCAACATAAAATTAATTGCGCGGCTAATTTGCAACTGTTCTCTCATATATTTGATATTTTTAATTTGTACACTCATTGCAAGTACATCATCAGTTAATATTATTTAATGCAAATATAAAAGTGATGAGTCATTTTATCTTTTAATACATCTTATTATTCATTTGAGGCTTGCTATGGTATCGTTATAATGCTAGCAAAATAGCGTTATTGTTAAATCGTACACCATTCATTTAATAAAACTAAATTCACATAATTACTTTTATTAAAATAATATAACCTGTAACTTGAATGAGTTAATGGGTTTTATCAATTTAAAAATAAAAAAGTAATTAACAAATAACACTATATAATAATAAAATAACAAACCAAATAAAATAATACATTCCTAAACCTATAAAACACAAACACACTTTCACTCTTTTAAAGTAAGAAAGAAATCCATCGCAATAAAATAGTGTTGATCACAGTATAAAAGGAGTTTTGCATTCTTGAAGAATTCATTTAGCTGTGTTTCTCATTTTTTTTTCTTATTTCTTTTATGAAAATTGGCTTTGTTTTTCTTGTTGGGGTTTAGGGTTTTTGCATTTTGATTCAATTGTGGACAGTAGATGTGAGGGTTCTCGTATTTTTTTGTCTCATTGTTAGGATTTTGGGTATAAGGTTGCGTTAGGACCTACGAATCAAGATTTTTGGTTAAACAAATTAGCGATTTTAAAATCTGTGGTAAGGTTACTGCTATTAGGCAAAACTATTGACGGTTCACATTCCTATCGGCAATTTGCTCAAGAGGGAATTATAGCATTTGATTTACTGTCAATAAGAACATGGAAGGGGCTTATGTGTTTCAACACTTCCCGTTGACAATTAAATATCATTGTCAATAGGAACTTAGGAGGGGCTTATGTGTTTAAGTAATATCGTCGACAATGACAGTGGACTGTCGACAGTATATAGATCATAGATGCATTATCAACATTCCATGTTCATTGTCAACAATGTTGTCTATTTTGTTAACTCATCAAGCAATTTTTGTCAACAATTTAGTGTTACTTGTCGATATTCTTTTGCTGTACTTAATTGTTTACTTCCCACAATTCTATTAATACTTATTTTTAATGATTGCATTGGTACATACTACATATTTGTGATTTTTTGGAGGAAGAATGATGAATTGTCCAATGACATCGTACATGCATTACTTGTATAACTCAAGATGTCCATTTTTTTTTAATTGTTTTGTTTATATTTGTGTTGTTATAGGAACTTTTCTTGAATTATCCTTAAACGGACACAACGAGAGTAAGAAGCTAAAGGTGAATGAACAGCTAGTGATGGGGAAGGTCAGTGAGGTTATATTTTATATATGTTGGATAGCTTAAGATAGTTTTTGGTAACCTCTAAATAGTGATTTTTTTTTTTTATTTGATGCTTGCAAGGAGAGTTGAAAGTGGTGTACTCTTCCTCTTAAAGTGAAGAGGGAATATGAACAAAGGCAAACAAATAGCTCCAAAGAATATAAGAATCAAAAGGCGGAATCCAAGGGTGCTACAAAGCTGGTAAGATTATATAGGCTTTGAAAACTATTAATTTGGGATTTTGTTATCTTTTTTAATATTGAATCTAGATTGTTTTTTCTTTATAATACGAGACAAGATGTCAACCTAAACAAATAGTAGACATCTTTTCTTCTTTTAATGATGAAAAGCTGTTATTGGTGAGATAGGGTTTAGCAGCCTTATGCACCTAAACTGTAGTAAAATGGATAGAGGTTTGTGCTTGTGGTTGCTTAAGAACTTTGAACCTGAAAGTTGTGTTTTGGACATAAATGAGAAAATTCTTTATATTTCTCCTCATGATGTGGAAAATGTTCTCGACTTGAGCAGTAAAGGAGAAGATATGCCTTTAGATGATACAGATGAGGTATTGGCTAGTATGAGTAACTTAGGGTTAAAAGAAGATGTCAAGCTCATTGCCATTGAGGAAAGTATGAAAAAAGCTAAGGTTGCCGATGATAAGTTCAAGCAATTGTTCGTCATATAAGTATTTGGTTAGTTACTTGCCGATCAATCCGATTTAATGGTTGTGAGGGAATATTTGGCAATAATGGCGGATGAAAGTAAGCTATCACAATTTAATTGGGTAAAGTATTATCTGCAAAGAATGTAAGATGGTATTCAAAAGCATAAGATGAGCAATCAGAGTTATATGCCTGATTGTATTCTGTTCCTCATGGTACATGTTTAAGTCTTAAAACCTTTATTACCATTTATTAGCATATAATTCATTAATAATATTGTTGTTGAAGATATTATCCCACTTAAGTTATGCATCCAATTGATTACAAATTTCCGTTTTGTATTCTCTTTAGCTATACTTTATTGACAAGTGTTCACTAGGCTTTGCGATGGTGAATAGCTCGATGCGAGACATACCTACTTTGAAGACATGGACCAAAGAAAGGGTCAGGAAAATTATACAAAAGTTTAACAAGGTCTAAAGGGAAACGATAAGTTGTTCTAGTTTTATTACCAGGCTTTAATTGTGAAACGCTTTAGAAACATTCATACCATGTTAATTTTCATTTTATTTAATAGGTGAGTATGTGGAATCTTCCAAAAGCATTACTTGATGAAAGCTTAGGGTCATACTTTTCCTTTCCTATTATAGCTGTTGAATAGGTTATATACTTAATTTATTGATATATAATGTTAATGCTATATTTATAGGTGTCGGAGGAGAAGTTGGATGTTATATTGAGAAAACAAAAAGAACTGAAAGAAGAAGTTGAGCAGATTACAAAGGGAGACACCCCTTTTCTAACATCCATATAAAGGCAAATGATGGAGTTGAATATAGTTTTTTCTTCCAAAAAGGCATCCAAAACTCGAACAGAATTGGAAGAGAAGAATGAGGACGTAGGCAAAGATTTCCCTCTTCTCCAAGACCCAAACTTAAATGATAATGGATGCATTAATGTTGAGCCTTTGCAAGAGATATCACCTAACTATGATGAAAATGATCCTAAACAACTAGAGGTAATCATTCATGTATCCTTTAATGTTTTTATTGCTTGAATTATCCAAAATTGTTTTGGCTTAAATCTTTGTTTTTTATGTGTTGCAACTAATTCACTTATTTGTTTTGTTTTGTTTTTTTTTTTTTTTTTGGATGAAGTTGAATGTAGTGTTGTGTAAGGTAAGCTGATAGATATCATCCTCATGTCATCAGATAGTCTAAGCCATATCTACTTCCTTGTATAGCCTAGAGAAATGAGGAAGGAGATGAGGCCCTCCCGATATCAAGCGTCTCCTTACTTATACACGAGGATGATGGAGAAAAAGAAAAAACCAATACCATGGTAGGTAATGATTAGTACTTTATACGTAATCTTTTTTTCTTTCTTTTTCTCTATTGTGATACATTTTTTTAAATTTACTTATTCTTTTACATGTATATCAATACATTAGGGAGCATATAAAAAAGAATGATGAAGGTTGTTGGATTTCCACACCCTACGATGATGTGTTCATAATTAATTATGTTTTTTATATCAACTAGGCATCAGAGTAAGATCATTGACCATAACTTTTATAGTTTGAAGCTTCTTGTGAGATTAACATGTTGTAAGATTTGTTCCTACCATATGCACTGAAACACTGGTGCAATTCAATTGTAATGTCATTCTATTGTGCAAGGATCTGTACACATCAAACCACTTAGGTGGTTGTATAACAGGGTTATTGACATGATGGTCAGAATTTGGTTCCATTCAAGAGGGAGCGGTAACACTGGAAGGAAGACATGTTTTTTTTTTCCTGTACTTTTTCAACAATAACTTACTATTTTGATATGTGATTATTATGTCATTGAACTTTTCTTAATGAATTGACTTGTTAATACTAGATGTAGGTATATGTCTTCTTAGGAAAGACTGATTTGATTAGCTTCCATAACATCTTACATGCTAGCGATGCCTTTTGACGAAAATGGAACCAATGTAAGAGTAAGGGTGTAATCAAATTGAGTTTAATCGAATAGTATGGAGCTTGAGCTCGAGCTCGACTTGATTAGTTCCATTAAGCTTAAATATTTTATAATTTTTCCCTAACTAATATTAGATTTTCTTTTATTTAAGTATATTAAAACTTATACCAAGGTCGATTAGGCTCGCAAGCCTAACAAATTTAGTATTTTAAAACTCAAGCTCTAGCTCGAATCAACTATTATTGAATTGAATTTGAATAAAACTCAAGCCAAACTCGAGTACTTTATGAATCGGCTTGATTCATTTATACTCTTATGTAAGAGGGTACGGTACTCCACTAAACTTTACTATTCCATATGACATTTTTTTGGCATGTAAGTGTTGAGCCACTCATTTAAAGCAGGAGTTCATACCAATGAATTCAGCAAATGAACATTGGTATTTCGTTGAGTTACAAATGACTCGTAAGACTATCATGGTGTATGATAGCATGCACACATTAATAAATGATAAATAAATTATTGATATGAAACAAGTGGTACATTGTTATACTATCTACTCTCTTAGGCATATTGCATGCTACTGTAGTTGAAGTCTAAATATAACTACTTGGTGGTGATAATTTGGGATGATGTATTCCAACTCGAATGATTTAAGGATAAGAATTCTGCTTCTTTCAATAAAGTCATTTCCAATTGGCCAATTCAAATCAACCATAAGGTGCCACAACGATGGATTATGGGCAATGGATAATGCTCTTATTTGTTATGTACTCACTTATGCAATATAATTTAGAGATTTAATGCAAGTAACATGTTTCATCTATTGTAGTTCTAATTGTGGTGTATATGTTCTCAAATGTATAAAAGGTGAAGGTTGGACAACTTAGATTGAAGGAAATGTATGACCTTTAATCTTTGTATGCCTTTTAATTTTCATTTAAATCCTGACATTGTCTCTAGACTTCTCTTGTTTAATGTGCTTATGTCATTTCACATATTGTAATTGTCACAGTCACGCTCCAAAGCGGCAGAGTCGTAACAGCCCCGTCGTGTTGAAAATGACTTTATTGAAAGAAGCAGAATTCTTATCCTTAAAGTAAACAATTTGTAATTTAAATAAATTATTTACCTAAAAAAGTGAGGAAATATATATATATAATAAAATTCAATTATTACAATTAGCGTTTTCAACGATAATAGCTTAAACCTTAAAAATATATGTCTGTTCTTCAAATGTTTTTCCTTACTCCCCAGGATCCAGCAGTTGCTAGCTTGAGAGTAGTTGTTTGCCGCTTCTTAGCCAGCATCTGCACGACGTCTATAGGAATGTGAGCAACCACAGCTCAGTAAGTTAGGATGGAGGACTTAAAACTATACCATAAACACAACAAGGTTCTCAATCAACTTATTAGGTGCAATGCATGTGCAGGTAAATGCCATCGCACGACGTTGTCCGGTCCGTCGTGAGATTAGAGAAATTGTGCTCGCTCTAATCCGGGTTGAGGAGTTGCCATTAATGCAACAGCTCACGACCAAACCCAGACTTGTGCAATGGATACCTCGCTCCTCCCACGACTACCTTCGAACCACTGACTTCACCCTTACCACAACCTCCTCTCCTGTTACTTAGTTCAACTGAGGATGAAGAAGGGACCATTATATAATCCTGCGCTATCCCTTTCGAAGGGGTCGGTATTGGCCAAAAAGTCTAAGTTCCCCTAATGGGTTGCCATGCATGTCCGATTATGATTACCGATCATATATTTGATTAAGTGCAGTTTAGGGTGATCAATCATTTCATACAAATCATATAATACATGTCAGAGCAACAAACAGAATCATGGCATCACCCATAATCAAGCACATGTACATGCACATGCATACGCACACATTCAACTATCTAGCAAGCATAAACAAGCATAATCTTAAGCCTCCAATATACAGCATCGTATTAATCCCAACTTACCTCGACTCCTCGCTCACTCACTCGAGATCCAATTTGCTCAGGCCATTACCGATCATCCCTATAACATAAACGTGGTTTCAGTTTTTCATATAACTATTACAGATTTATTTTATCCTATAACGCTTATTGTTATGTTTTGTTTAGGGTTTAATATGCCAAATTATCTAGGCCTTAAGTCTTTTACAATTATTATAGGTTTGGGGTTAGGTTCGGGTTCGGTTTTTGCATCGATTTCTAAATTAGGTTTTAGTTCAATTTCTAAGTAGTGTTTTATACTCCAACCTTAGAAATTTGTTTCAACCCATAATGTGAAATTAATCACATTACTTTCCAATCTTCTAAATACCATCATTATCCCTAATCAGTATTTATTTTACCCAGTACACTTAAATTCGTATTAGTGTACCGAATTCACTCCTAATGTGAGAAATTTTACATTTTTCATATAATTACATAAATTCAAGTTTCGTATCAGATTTATTGTACATTTTTATTATTATCAAAATATCAATTTTTATTATAATATTTTCAATTTATTATATTCTAATAATTACATATTATGTATTATTACCTTTTATGTATATAATACACTTCTAATATTTCTATCACTCTAATTATCGACTCTAAACACCAATTATCATTTCAAAATATCTAAATTCATCCTAAATCAGATTTTACTCATAATTACCCTAATTTCCAAAATTAACTTAAAATGTATTATTTTTCCCTATTACTCATTTACTACATAATTAACCTAATAATTACATCTAACACCCTAAATGCTACAAGTATTATACTCCATCAGATTTCAACATCCTAAAACATGTACTTATTCACTAAATCAGTAATTAACTATCTAATTACTTTATTAACCCTAAATTACCCATTTTATGCCTTATTTTAAGGATTAAAAATTATCTAAAAATTTCAAAAATTAATTTTTGAAAACAGGCTTCATAGCACTATTCTATATCATCTAAGTGGTCTACACAAAAATTTTGGGCTCGAAACTACACTTCTAAGATCATTAATTTCTAAACCGAAACATGTTCGGTTTTGCACGATTTCTTAAGGACCCTATATCACGAGATATATTTTCATCAAAATAATATTTTTCCTAAAAACTACATATAATAATATTTCATAATAATAAGTTTCATAATTTTTGAAGAATATTTACTATTTTTCTAAAATTACACAAAATCGGGCTGGAAATCGAACTCACCGATTTGGGTGGCTCCGGCCATCGTCCCCACCTGGGCGTTGCCACCACCGTATGGTGGTGGTGGCCATCTACTCCCAGCTGCCCGTCGGGTCTGGGTTCTCCTTTGTGGCCCTGATTGTACAATTTTCCTTTTCTTTTTTTTTTCTTTGGTTTTTCTCTCAATTTTCAACTCTCCCTAATTTTCTTTGATTTCTAACTATCCAAATGAGCTTCTGAATTTTTCTTGCTATTTATAGAGCTTTAGTGTAATTATTGTGCATTAAATTGGACAAGACAATTGCCTTATCTCTTAATTTTTGGCTTTTGTGTTGTCTTAATGTAATTGGTTAATTTTTATTTTATGGATCCTGACCTGCCACGACCTGATTTGGATTTTTCTTGATTTTTTTTATTTTTTTCTTAATTAATTATGAACTTTCTTTAAGTATTTAGTATTATTTTAGCATATTTCGCATATTTTAAGTAATTACACATATTTATACCTATATGTAAATTCATATATAGTACAAATAAATATTCCTAAATATTATTTAGGTTATTTTATAATTTTTAGTATACATATAATTTATCTCTAGTGATTCGTTAAGTATTGGAATGCATTTTACGCATTTTCAATAAATAACGAGTTATATACTTAAAATTTGAAAATTTTGTAATCTCCTATTTTATTACTTATTTTCTTAAATTCAAACTTACGAGATCAGTTTACTAATATTTCTAACTTTACTTTATAATTTAGGCTTGATCGGATCTTTCAACCGATCGAAACCTCGGATTGCTAGTTTTGGGGCTTACAGTAACTCTCAAGGATCGATTAGACATCTTATTGGAGCTCACGAAGTCTGAATTAAATACAAAGAAGGATGAGATAATAAAAAATGCATATGATCTTGGAGCTCATGAAGTCTGAATTAAATACAAAGAAGGATGAGATAATAAAAAATTCATGTGATCACTATGAGAGGATAAGAAACATCAATACTTAATACAAACGCAAAAGAGCTTTATGAAGGTTGTGTGTAGACAATTGTTGTTTTTTTGTTCTTTTTCTATATAAATCTTGTAATTTGTATTCTCACCTTTAGCATGTACAGTCACTCGATTTTAATGTACATATAGGTGAATGTTGATGTAAAAGAAGCAATTTTTTCTATAAAGGAATAACACTATTATATGCTAAAATCATACAATTTATTGTATTCTTGAATTTATTACATGCTAATTTTATTGTATTCTGAATTTATTGTTTTTGAACCAAAGAGTTTAATTATGCCACTACTACACTAAATTGTCAACAACATCCTTTAAACTATCGACAATTAATAGTATTGCAATATTTCATAAGGTCAACAACTATTGGTTGAACCATAATTACTCTCGATAGTAATGTAAAATTACTACATCAAAGGAAATTTTTACTGTAAAGGAAGTTGTTTTACTGTAAGGAACTATATTTTACGAAGAGGCATAACTATCGACAACATGAACACACTTTCAACTGTTTACTAATGGATCATAATCACTAAGGCTTAGAGACTATCAATGTACATGCCTGCTATCAGTGGATGGGTACATTACAACAAACCAATCTCATTTTTTTCTGTAAAGCAAGTTCATTTTATTGTAAAAGAATCTTATTTTGTTATGTTGATTTTTTCCTTAATATATTTTGATGATAACAAAAAGATATATATAAACTTAACAAGATTTTTAAGTATGCAGGGTGTTTAGAAGAAAGTAAGTTTGAACTTATAAGAATATATATCAGTAAGTCAAAATGTATATCAGCATCAAAACATCAGTCAAAATATATATTGGATGTATATCAGCATCAGAACAATAGTCGGAATGTATATCAGTAAACATCACTGTATGCATCTGGAAATATGTTCAGTTGTTGTTTCTAAGTTGTTTTAATTAACTTGAACAAATTAAGTCGGAAAAATCTACAAGAAGACCTAGCTTCACTTTATTGAGTATATTTAGGCAATATATTCAATTTCGTTCCACTAAAGTTGGTTAAGTCCATGGGAATTTAAGTTAAAAGATGCTCAAGAATTAGATTCAGAAATTTCAGTGATTAAGATTTAAGCAATATGTTTTCTGACAATTTTGATTAGAATTGTTTAAGGATTGAAATACAATAAGGATATTAATTGGAAGAGGATTCTGATATGTTATTTTCTATACAAAGACTTTTTGGAAGTTTGAAAATCTCAAGATAAGGGTTGATGGATTCAAATTCTTAATCTTGAAGATATCTTATAGATAAGCTTGAATATCTTAAGTAATCCAACCTAATCTCTTATATATCTCTTCTCACTATCCCCATAGTATATGAGACAAATGTATGCATTTTGATTAGGGTAGTATTCTATGCTTACGATTCTACCATATATGTCTTTTTCATTCCGTCGATAATCAATTTTACAGGGTAAACGTTTATGACCTCCCCCTCTATGCCTTACGGTAATGATTCTTCTGGCATTACGACCTTTACTACAATGATGTTGTCCATAGATCAAATTATTTCATATATGGATTTGTTTTGACAAAATTTAAATAAAGATATTGAAGAAGGAAGAAGATTTATTCACGGCAGTTAAGATAAGTAGTGTTAGATTTATTGGAACTTATCATTATATGTAGCAACCTTCAAATTACACGGGATACTTCTACAATATCAAAATTGATTTTCTTTTAACAAAGATATTATGGAGAAAATATGGAAATAGCTGTTTCAAGCTATTATATGAAGGTATATTTGATTTAAAGTTGTTGTTGATCAAAGGGATATTACATACTCAATATTAAAATCGAAGTTAAAAAAGTACTCTTGATCAGATTGTCAGAAACTATGTAAGAAATTGAGCAAAAACAGCTTTATTATTTCATTGTTATTGATTTAGTGCAAAATTTGCAAAAAAACTATTTGTTTGCATTGTTTTAATTTTGTTGTGAACATTGTTGACATTAAATTATTATATTATATAACTATAACATCCACCCTAATAAACAATAAACTAGAATACAATAACCAAGAAAATAGAATAGAAAAATAAATCAAAATAGAAAAAAATTAATTAATTTAATATTAATAATTAAAATTCTAAATAAAATTAATTGAAATAGGAAATAAATAGAAAAATGAAATAAATAGAATAAAAAAGAAATTAGATAAGATCTAATAAATAAATAGAATTATAATAAAAAATAAATATAAATAAAGAAAATGAATTAAAATGAGAGGATTAAGAAGTTCTCTGAGTCTTAGAAAGAAGCTAGTGAGATAGGATAGAGAGAAAGACTAAATATCCTTGTAATCTCTCATTGATTTTTGCTTATTGAAAAGCTTGGACTAATGGAATGACATCAACAAAGAAAACTGGCTCCTCAGCAGTGGAGTTGGGAGAGAGAGGAGTGGAGCTGGGAGAGAGTAGGAAGTAAAAGGCTGAAGCTCTATAAAATTGCTTGCCTAATCTATAAAATTGCTTGTTTGATCTTCTTACTCCTTATCTTCTTTTCCTTCTAATTGTTATTATTAATTGTTCTTTGAGTTGATAATCAATTTCCAACTACTTACTCCATTCAAGATATTAAGAGGGATTTTTTAATTCATAAATTTTAATTTTTACAAAAAGATATCAATTCAAACCCCTCTTGACATCTTACTGGCTATACTTAAATACTAGCTCTACCGTAAGAGAAGCTCCCTTTACTTTAAAGGAAGTTAATTTTATCATAAAAAAGCTCCATTTTACTATGCTAAAATATTAAATGTCTAAAGGAAGATCACTTTACCATAAATGAAGCTTGTTTTACTATAAAGGAACTTTATTTTGCTATGCTCAAAAACTAGCTTTACTATAAAGGAAGCCCAATTTACCATAAAGGATGTTAATTTTATCATGAAAGAACCTTATTTTACTATGCTAAAATTCTATATTTATCGTAAATAAAGCTTATTTTATTGTAAAAGAACTCTATTTTACCATGCTCAAAAAGTAGATTTAGCATAAAGGAAGCCTGCTTTACTACAATCTATTTTACTGTAAAGGAACCCTATTTTACTGTGCTAAAATAATAGATTTACTGTGAAAGAAGACCACTTTACAGTAAAGGAAGCTTATTTTACCTGAAGGAACTCTATTTTACTATGCTAAAAAATTAGCTCTACCATAAAGGAAGCCCACTTTAACGTAAAGGAAGTTATTTTATTATAAAGGAATCCCATTTTACATAGTTGATTGAATACCTTGTTTCAATGATAAAGTGCCAAATAGTGTTTAAGAGACTTACACAATTGATAGAGAGGCAATCACTATGGTAGTGCAAAATTGTTTCAATTATAGACACATAATTAACACGATCAACACATACATAAACAATGTTGCAGCTTTCTAATATTCAACGACAAGAAATAAATTAAGCTCGTAGTACTCTTACAAATATCTTAACATTGACACAATATGTTAGCAAAATGACATAAGGCCATTCAACTTGGAAATGAAACAAATGAAGTCACTTTGAGCATATAATGCTCATTACATCTTCAAATAAAATATACATAAGAAACAACTTTCAATGCTCAGTACAAGGAAAGGAAAACCTAATCCTTACAACTACATTAGCCATTAGTCTTTATTAGAGAAAATAAAATTTCCAATCCTTACAACTACATTAGCCATTAATCCTAAACACAAAATGGAAAACATTCTTCATTGTCTAATAACAAATAGATAGTCCTCATTTCTATAAAAAAAATTATCCAATAATCCTCTTTTAGTCAATCTAACCCATCCAGACAAAATGAACAAAACGATGTAAGGCCAGCATTACATAAATGAGATTAGAAATGCTAATATTGAAGATTATACCTTAATGTATAGCTATGATCACTCTTGACTATCCTACTAATCTAATGGACAGGATGGTGATGGTTATGGTAGCTAAGCGAGCTCAAAGTGTTCATACAAGCTAATAAATTCTCTATCTTAGGTTTCTATAACATGGCGAACTTCTCCCTTAATATCTCTAACAGACATCTTAAGGTTGTCCACTTGCTAAATTAGGTTATCTATTTGTTGTAGACGCTCCATTTTTGCCTCTCTGTAATATATTTTAAGAATAACGGAAAAGGGTTCTAATTAAAAGATCCAAAGAAATAGAAAATATAGAAAAAATAAAATAAAATAAAAGAAACAAAAAAATTAGAAAAACAGAAGTCTTAGTTCATTTTTAGGATCATTAGATCACATGGAACAAGTTGTCTCTCTCTCTCTCTCTTTTTTTTTTTTTTTTTGGTTCAAAAGTGTACATATACAATTTAATGGTTTTAAGCTATATTTGAGAATATTAGGATCACGGTTGATTTGAGATATTTTTCTTTGGTAAAAATAAAATTAATTTAAATTAATCATAGCCTCAATCAGCGCTTCGATCTAGCTTAAATTAATTGATTTACAAGAAAAATTAATTTTTGATACAACCATACGACCAATAAATCAGACCTTGTAAATCCATTAAATTGAGATTTATTTATTTATTTTTATCGCATGTGTAGTAAACTTGCTTATTTATTATTTGTTTTTTTAGGAGCCGGTCTATTTTGGCCTAAACTAACGCCTTTTATTTAAGGTCAATCCAGACCGACGCTTAAATAAAATTAATTGTTGTCGATTCGCAGAAGAAGTACCTTAGGCGCAATTTTCTTTTGCCTTTTGGAAACCATGCGACACATGTTGCGAGATGATTGGTGAGGCCCTTGAGGTTGACTGTTGATCAACAATCATCAGCTTCTTCCATGATTGAATTACGAAAATAGTGGAAATAGAACAAAACAATAGCCGCTCGACACTGCATGTTTTTTACCCGATTAAACTTTTTTCTTTTTTCTTTTTTTTTTTTCAAATTCAATCAAATTAAATATTGGAACCGATAAGAGACATAGCATATCTTGAATCTAGATGCAAATTTTATCTAGAAACACAAGTTTTGGAACCAAATCGAGTAGGAAAAAATAGAAAAAATAAAAAATACATCAATACTTATTAATTGCAAATCCTCAAATTAAAGACGTATTTGGACTTTCCAAGCATAAACAAGTGTCAAGCACTATAAATAGGAGCATGGGAATCATTTCACAACATCAACCTTCAACATTCCTCCATTAGCTCAAATTTAAGTTTTCTCTCCACCATAAACCCACCTATTTTCTCTCTCTCAAAAACCATCATTCCAGTGGTTTCCAAACAAAAATTGCCTACTCCATCAACTTAGCCATACCTAAGAACCTTAGGAACCACAATCAAATTATTTCAAAACACCACCTATTAAGTTTCCCATACTCTTTCTCTCTTTAAATTAAATTGGCCACCATACACCACCATGAAAACCACCATTCCAAGCCAAAGCATTGTAACCAAACGACTTTTTGCCTTTACGAACCCCATAAAAGTGCCTTTCCTAGCTTGAAAAGCTAACCGAAGCACCTTAGTACACCCCATTGCAACCGCTACGGCTATCTCCACTCATGACCCCATTTAGAGTTTAACCCGATCTAAAACAACGCCTAACTACCCACATTCGACCCGCATCTTACCCAAAGCCCATATCAGGTTTTGATTTTGTTCTTTTAGGATTTTTTTATATTTATTAGTTATTTATTTACAAATAAAAATATACAATAACAAAAAAAAAAGAAGAACTTCCTTTTATTTTGAATAAATATAATTTCAAATAAATAGATTTTTATATAAATAGATTGTTTTTTTATATTTTAGCATCTTAGAGAAGATTTTTATTATTTATTTATTTATTTATCTTTTAAGACACATAGAAAATTGTTTTCTTGAAAATAAAAAAAATTATTGGAATAAACTTAATGTTTCTTTTTAAACAACTACCCAAAATTAGGATCCTTTTATAGAATCCTACTTAAAATAAAATGACTGAAAATGTAAAGTTTAATCCTTACTATAGAATACGTAAGCACCTATAGGAAAGTTATTTTATGTTCCCCTTTTGTAAATAAAATTATTTTTTTAAATTAATTTTATTTAATTTTGAATGTAGAATTAGTTAAATAGTTAATTAAAAATAAAATTAATCTCAAAAGGTTAAGCTAAAATATAACTAATTAACCCATTAGTTATGACTTAACACTTTTTCCAACTCCAATTAGATGGTAACTTCGAAAGTATTTTCTTTCAAAATTAAAAGAAAAATCAAGTTTTTCTTAATCCCTAATCAAGAATCTATATTGATTAGGTGCAGGGTTTAATACAGGTTAAATTAAGAAAAAATATTGAAAACCAAAAATTTCAACCTCGACACTTGTTCCTCTTGATTGGCATGGTCATTCTTTGCATCTTCATCCTCTTCATCATCCAACAGTTGTACATTGTCCATGGTTGCTCATTAGAAACCCATTCACCTTCTTGGCTTTCTCTATAGCAACCCCTCACAAGTGTTGACTTGTTAATTTCTTCTTGGCTTTTTTTAGTAGTAGGCTCACTATCAGGGATAGGTCATTGTTTCCTTAAAAAATATGAAATGGCTCTTACATACGGCAATACCACTCTCCTATTTGACAAGGCCTTTGTGATCTATTAAACCGCCCAATATCCTAAATCAATCTTTCAACCATTTAAGATTCCTTTCATCAACCATAAATCCTCTACATACATACCGACATGATACCTGAAATGCTATTCACATGGTATGATATCATAAAATGAAGAATCCTATGAGAGGCACTTAAATTCTTTGTCCTTATAATCTACATTATCCTTAACCTATTGTTATTATTCAATTTCTCCAAATTGCCGTATAACATTCAATAAACACTACTTCCATTCTAATGTTGTATGGAAACCATTTTGACCCTCTACTTTCAATTATCATAATGTCAAAAAAAAAATTGAGGGTTGATAGAAATATGAATCCCGTTAAAAAATATTTTCAAACCTGTAGCGACGGTATCAAGGTTCTATAAATCAGTCATTACTTTACCCTCTACGATATTTGAATAAAAAAGCCAAACTAAATGTAGATAAACATCATGATTGATCATCTTAAGCATCCTAACAATATCATTATCTTTCAAACTTCGGTAAAACTCACCACAAATATCTTTCACAAAAGCTAAATCGAACTCCCAATTGTAATTTAGATTATGTTGAGCAAAAAATTCTTCATACCTTAGGTAATTGGCCTCAAGGGGGAAATCTTGACCATAGAGCTCGCTAAGGTACCAATCTCACGACAATTTGCCTTCCATTACTCACTTACTCTTCTTAATTGTAGTGTGTAACGCTATTGATGATGAGATTTGGTTCAGATTTGTTGAGATTAGGGGTTTTTTAGAGTATTAGGTGAGTTTAGATTGTGAGAACTGTCAACAATATGTGGGGTTTAGGGGTTATTTTAGGTTTGGGTTTATATACTTAAGGTTTTCGAGGTGTTTTTCTTCTTCTTTTTTTTCATTTTTCGATGCAACTATTGACACTAACACCATTACTATTGACATTCTTTACTCCATCATGATAAAATAACACTTTGTTACGATAAAACACATTCGTTTACAGTAGGACAACGTGAATTGCAGTAAAATTCATATATGTCAATAATAAGATCTTAATCGTCGACAATCTCTGCTCCATCATAGTATTATAATTATCCACTATAGTAAAGAAATAGAAGAAAGGCTAGCAAAACCCGGGTAACTACCGAATGGATATGATGCACCATTCGATCCTACTCAACTTATAATCCGCCGAATATGACACACTAGTTCAAACTGAAGGGTCACTCGTCACTACTCCTTGCTAAAGGAAATAAATAAGAGTTGAATAATAATGAGAATACTAAGGTTACTCAAATGAATAATTTTGTATTGAAGAGATGAATCTTTGCATACAGGAAAGTGGGGGTTTATATACCCATCTACTGGGGTTACTTTACATATATGAAAAGACAAAAGGGTACTCTACAACTAAGTTACATAAGAAATATTAAAAAGGGTAAAAGAGACAAAGAATGTTCAGTGTAAAAAAGAAATAATCATTTTGGAATACTGTATCAGAAGATATGTGTCACTTGATGTCTGGATGGGAGAAATATGGTACAAGGTAAGTAGAAATAGAGTAATGCTTTTGGTTAGGAGCTGAGCTGATGTAAACCAGGTCGGAGACCAATTAGTTCTTCTGAAGAGAAGTCAACTTGATTCGGGGTCGGATCAGCAGCTTGCCTCAACTACTCTTAGGCTGTCTCTTAGGATAAAGTGTTGCTGTTGAACAGGGGCGGATCTAACGTTGTAAGGATCTAATAGTCAAGTCGACTGGAGAATAGCTCAAGGTAGGAGTCCCCGTCTCAGCTATAGCCTAGAGCTAATATCCTCCGAGCTAGTATTTGGAGTCCTCTAGCTCAGTTGCGCGTAATCAGTCTGAGGGATTGATTCCTATGATCTTCTTAGGGATTAAAAAGATTTGTCCTCAAATCTAGAGTAATCTCTGCTCTTTCTTTTAGAGAACTTGCTAAGTCTTCTTCTATTGGTTGGTGAGGGATCAGATCGGACATATTGAAGGTAAAAGAAACTCAATAGTTATCAGGTAACTCGATTTGGTAAGTGTTGTGGTTAATTTTAATTTTCCTCAAGACCTTGAATGGACCATCAGCACAAGAAGATAGCTTATTCTGTCTTAAGTATGGAAATCGTTCTCGGCTGAGATGTATCCATACTAAATCTCCTGGGTGGAAAGAAACAATTCGGTAGCCTTGGCTACCAATTTTTTCCTGACTCTGATTGAACTTGTCGGTCTTCCTGATTACATACTGGTGTAGCTCATGCAATTCTTGTGCTCCGTTAACTCTGGATTGACTCTCTTCAGTAGCTACTAAGGTGTTGATCATATCCAAAGGAATAGCGGGGTTAAGGCCATAGACAACTTCAAATGGGGTCTTCCCAGTAATGCTATGGAAATTTGGTTGTATACAAACTCCACAACTAGGAGGCACAGATCCCAATCTCTCAAGTTCTTTCCCACGACAACTCTGAGTAGATTACCTAACATCCCATTTACCACTTTAGTCTGGCCATCAGTCTTAGGGTGGCTACTAGAGTTGAATACAAGTTTAGTTCCAAGTCTTCTATAAAGAGTCTTTCAAAAATAGCTCAAAAATTTTGTGTCCCAATCTAAGACAATAGTTTTTGGCACTCTATGTAATTGAACAACCTCCTGCAAAAACAAATCAGCAATATATAGGGCATCGTTAGTTCGATGATACAGAATGAAGTGTGTCATTTTACTAAAGTGGTCCACTATAACAAAAATAGAATCTTTTCCTCTGGATGGTCGGGGTAACCCTAGGACAAAGTCCATGCTAAGGTCGACCCAAGGTAATGTTGGTGTTAGTAGTGGCATGTACTCTCCATGGGGTTCTCTCTTCCCCTTAGCACATTTGTACACTTCACAACTACTTACCACTTTATGGACATCATTGGCTAAACTTAGTTAGTAAAAGTTCTCCTTTAACAAACTAGCGGTCTTAGTTTCTTTGAAGTGACCTGATAATCCTCTACTATAGGCTTCCCTAATCATTAGCTCATACGTAGAGCAATTTGGAATATATAGCATGTAGTCCTTGAACAAATAGCTGTCCTTAAGATAATATCCTCCAACAACTACCCCTTTACAGCACTATTCAACTACTGGACCAAAGTGAAGGTTAATAGCATACTATTCAGTGATGAGTGAAAATCCTAATAATTTTGTCTGCAAATTGGTAAGCAAAGTTTGCTATCGTAATAGTGCATCAACAACCACATTTGCACTTCCCTTCTTGTGCTAAATGATGTATGAGAACCCCTTCAAAAACTCCAACTACTTGGCTTGTCTCTTTGAGAGTTTGTTCTAACACCCAAGATGCTTCAATGATTCATAGTTAGTGTAAATAACAAACTCTCGTGGTAGCAGATAGTGTTTCCAAACAGTGAGGGCTCGAAAAAGATAGTATAACTCCTTCTCGTATACAGAATAATTCAAGGCTGGACCACTCGATTTCTCACCATGGTAGGCGACAATTCATCATTCCTGTATTAGGATAGCACCAATTCCAACTCCCGACGCATCACATTTTAATTTGAAGGGATTATCAAAATTTAGCATGCAAGGACAGGTGCCAAGGTGAGCTTCTCCTCAATTTCCTTAAAGCTCTATTCAGTTTGATCGTTCCACCTGAATCCCTCACTCTTCTTCGTCAACTTGGTCAATGTGGCGGCTATTGGACTAAAGTCCTTAATAAATTGCTTATAAAAAGAAGCTAGGCTATGAAAACTTTGGACCTCAGTGACATTCTTTGGTGTTGGCCATTCTAAAACAGCTCGGATCTTTTCCACATCTGCTCGAATCCCTTCTCATGATATTACAAACCTTAGGACTATCATCTCTTTCTAGTAGAACGTGCACTTGTTCACATTCCCGTACAACTTCTTAATTCACAAAATGTTAAATACTTTACGAAAATGTTAAACATGATCGTTCAGGTCAGCACTATATACCAGTCTGTCATAAAAGTACATGACCACACAGCTCCCTATTAGGGGCTATATTACATAGTTCATTAACCTCATGAATATACTCAGCGCATTAGTAAGTCCAAATGACATAACTAACCATTCATAGAGCCCGTACCTAGTCCTGAATGCGGTCTTCCATTCATCACCTGGCCTCATGCTAATTTGGCGGTAACTACTTCACAGATCAATCTTCAAAAATATCTTTACACCATAAAGTTCATCCAACATGTCATTGATCTTCGGTATCAGATATCTGTATCTGATAATAATTTTATTGATTGCTCAACTATCGATGCACATGCACCATGAACCATCTTTCTTCAGAATGAGCAAAGCTAGTACAATACAAGGGCTCATGCTCTCCCTTACATACTCCTACTCTATAAGTTTGTCTACCTATCTTTTCAGCTTGACAACTTATTCAGGGTTCATCCTGTATGCTGGTCAGTTCGGTAGGGCAGCACCTGGCTTTAGATCAATACAATGCTCTATGCTTCGGACTGGTGGCAGTCCTTTAGACAGCTCTTTCAAAAACAGGTAAGAAAACTTATCTAGTAAGCTTTAAATCTTGTCTAGAACATCCTGTAATTCCTTCATCTCTAATAATTTCCTAACTAATAGGAACATGGGTTCATCAACCTTCTTAGCAAATCAGAGCTCTCTATAGCTCATCACTAAGGCTTTCTTCTTGCTAGAATGGATCAGTTGATTATGGGTTTCATTCACTTAGGACGAGGTAATAGGTTACAACACAATCTTCCCTCCATCCTTAACAAAGGCATAGGTGTTCTTATACCCATCGTGAGTGACATGTCGATCAAACAATCAAGGTCGTCCAAGCAGTAGATGTAAAGCTCCCATAGGGACAACATCGCAAACTATTTCGTCGTTATATACATTCCCAACACTGAATGGTACGGTCACTTGTTCGGTCACGTACAAAATACCCTTATCATGAAGCCAATGCAGCTTATAAGGTCGGAGATGCTTTGAGGTCTGTAAGCCCAACCTCTACACAAAGGATTGTATAACCACATTAGTACAGCTTCCTCTATCCACTATGATCGTGCATAATTGGCCTTTAATGATACGCTTGGTATGGAATAGATTCTCCCTTTAGTCCTCCTTAGGGTTCGGCAAGGAACTCAGTACGCATCTCAGGATTAGGGTTATCACTTCTCCCTAGTCGGCAAAAACACGTCTTCTCTTCCTCTTCAGCTTTGGGTTTCCAAACATCTTCTTTCTTGGGCTCACTCCCGTCAGTGCTATCTACTATATCTCTTTAAAGCACCTTGATACGTTGGTTTAGACACTTAGTGACCATATATCCAAAACCCAAGCATTTAAAGCACTTTACCTCACTAGTCTTCCATCCAAAGGTCTTTCTTTTCTCATATACTCTCGAGGTTGGCCTAACCTCGGCTCACCCTAAATGACCATCTCGGCCTTACTAGTTTCCTCGACTGTCTTTAGGTTGATCATTCCTATCCTCAGCTTGAATAAGTCAGCATGGTACTAAGACTCGTGAAAATGTCGACCCAAGTCGGTTTGGAACACTCCTCGTCTACCTTTCGACCTTTTATGCTATCTTGATGGCCTCTTCCAAATTATAAAACCTCTGTACTTTCATGATATTGCGAATCCCATACTTGAGCCTAGAAATGAACCTCGATATTATACGGGCCTCTGGCTCTTCCACGTTGACTCGGATCATTAACATTTGGAACTCTCTTACGTAGTCATTAATAGATCGCTTCCTTGGTGAAGGTCCTATAACTTTGCAATCGTATCTTATAAGTAAGTCTTGAGTACAAATCTACCTCTTAACATCCTTTTCATCTCATCCCAAGTTCTAATGCCTCATTTTCCATCTCTTGCTCTAGCTATATCCAGATTCTTCCACCACATGGTAGCATGCCCAGTAAACTCCAATGCAACAAGTTGGACTTTGACTGCATCCTCATATCTATAACATTCAAATACTTTCTCGACCTTCTCTTCCAACTCCAAGTATTCATCTACATCTCTACTTCCACCGAAGGGATAGATTTCCACCTTAACATTATTTAGCCCTTAAAGGACTTAGCGTCCCCATCCCTATACTCGGTAATAATCAACTTCTTCTTCTTCACCAAACCCTTCAATACCCAACTCCTCATCATCTTCCTGAATCTCCTCCAACTCCAGTCTTCGTCTAACAGCTCAGTCTGCTACTCCTTCAACTTGTAGTGATCAAATTAAGCAATTAGTTCGATTACCTTGGCCATAGTGTCTCTTAAGGGTGTCTTCCTATGGGTTTTGCTGGTGTACACCTTGGCATTGTTGTCTATTAACTTGTATTGTGACGACTAAACTCTCAATAAGGTTTGTGAGTCTGTTGAGTTTATTGTCAACCAACCCTAGGGTATTACTACCATTATGACCACAACTAGGTTGAGCATCACTACTCTGGTCACCAATAACACCCTGAACACTTGAATCAAACATGGTACAGTACTTTTCAAATGGATTTACAACTTGCTAACAACTTCAATACCTGATAGTCACTCAAATAAAATAGAAACAAACTTGCTATGTTTTGTAATGAGAAACGGAGTAAAAATTGAGTAACAACAAAACCACTCTTGCTACCACACCAACACGTTGCAATAGTTACAAAAGGAACATAGCAACCACTAATAGGAACACAGCAGTAGCTATAAGACCTACAATTAGCTACTCGAAGTTTGGCTCGTAAAATTTAGGATAATCGGTTAAAGGATCCATTCTAGCATAAATTATCAAATGAAGATAAAAATATTAGTAAAAGCGATCCCGTAAGTTCGAATAAAAGAAAATAAGTAATAAAATAAAAAAATATATAAAATTTTCAAATTTTAAGTATATTACTCATTATTTATCGAAAATGTACAAAATGCATTCTAATAACTAACAAATAGCTACTCGAAGTTTGGCTCGTAAAATTTAGGGTAATCGGTTAAAGGATCCATTCTAGCATAAATTATCAAATGAAGATAGAAATATTAGTAAAAGCGATCCCGTAAGTTCGAATATAAGAAAATAAGTAATAAAATAAAAATATATATATAAAATTTTCAAATTTTAAGTATATTACTCATTATTTATCGAAAATGTATAAAATGCATTCTAATAACTAACGAATCGCTAGAGAAAAATTATATGTATACTAAAAATCATAGAATAACCTAAATAATATTTAGGAATATTTATTTATACTATATATGAATTTACATGTAGGTAGAAATACGCATAATTACTTAAAATACGCGAAATGTGATAAAATAATACTAAATAATTAACTAAAATACATAATTAATTAAGGAAAAATAAAGAAAAATCATAAAAAATAAGGAATGATTCAGATTTGGGTTGTGGTAGTTAGGGAAAAGAAGAAAAAATTCATCTAATTAAATTAGAACAACACAAAAGACAAATTGGAAGAAGATAAGGCAATTGTCTAATCAAATTAATACATAATAATTCCTCAAGACCTCTATAAATACCTCAAATTTTTCAAAAGCTCATTTTGGATGTCTGGAATTTTAAAAAATTAGAGAGAGGCAAAATTGAGAGGAAATTAGGGTTTACACAAAAAAAAAACTATACAATTTGGGCTTTTAAGGAGAACCTAGACCCGACGAGTAACCAGGAATGGATGACCACCACCACCACCACCACCACACGGTGGTGGCAATGCCTAGATCAGCTAATACACCTATGACTACCGATGGTGGTCGGAGCCACTAGTTTTTGTGAGTCTCGATTTCTATCCGATTTTTCTTAAATTGTTAAAAATATCAAAATTAGTTGGAACATTATGAAACTTGTTATTCTAGAATATTTTGTATTTTTTTTAGGAAAAATATTATTTTGATAAAAATATGTCCTGCGATATATGGTCCCTAAGAAATTGAACAAAATTATTAAAAATATCAAAATTAAGAGTATAGTTTTAGACTTAAAATTTTTATGTAGACTACTTAAATGATATAAAATAGTGCCACAAAGCCCTTTTCCACAAATGAATTTTCAAAATTTTTAGATAATTTTTAAGCCTTAAAATGATGCATAAAATAGGTTATTTTTTGTTAATTAAGCAATTAAATTGTTAATTACCGATTTAGTATATAATTATATGTTTTAAGACATTGAAATCTAATGAAGTATGATACTTGTAGCACTTAAGGTGTTAAATATAATTATTAGGGTAATTATGTAGAAAATAAATAATAGGGAAAAATAGTAAATTTTAAATTAATTTTGTAAATTAGGGTAATTAGGTATAAAATATGATTTGGAATGAATTTAGAAATTTAGAAATATTAATTGATGTTAGGAGATTATAATTAGAGCAATAGAAATATTATATGTGTATTATGTACATAATAAATGATAATACATAATATGCAATTATTGGAAATATCATAAATAGAAAATATTAGAATAAAAATTAATATTATATAAATAATAGGAATATATAATAAATTTGATAGAAAACTTAAATTTAGGTAATTATATGAAAAATGTAAAAAATTTCACATCAAGAGTAAATTCGGTATACTAATAAGGATTTAAATGTACCGAGTAGAATAAAATACTAACTAGGGGTCATTATGGTATGTAGAACACCCGCAAATAATATGATTAATTTCACATTATGGTTTGAAACAAGTTTCTGGGGTTCATGTATAAAACAATATTTAGAAATACTAGAACCTAATTTAAAAATCGAACTAAAACTTAATTTAGAAATCAATGCGAAAACTGAACTCGAACCTAGCCCCAAAACCAGAATAATTGTAAAAGATTTGAGAACCTAGATAATTAGACATATTAAACCCTAAACCAAAGATAACAATAAATGTTATATGATAAAAACTAATCTATAACAGTTATACAAAAACTGAAATAACGTTGGTATTATAGAGATGATCAGCAATGGTCTAAGCAAGTCGGACCTCGAGTGAGCAAGTGAGGAATTGAAGTAATTGAGATTAATATAATGTTGTATTTTAGAGGCTTGAAATTGTACTTGATTGTACTTATTCTGAGCTAATAATACGATTTTGATTTGCCACTTGGCTCGTATTGTATGATTTGTATGAAATAATTGATCACCCTAAACTAGACTTAATCAAATATACGACCTGTAAACATAAATCAAACCTGCATAGCAACCCATTAGGGGAAACCTAGGATTATCTAGCTAAATACCAACCCCTTCGAAAGGAATAGCGTTGGGTAGCATAATCGGTCCCTTCTTCATCCTTAGTTGAACTAAGTGACAGGTAACGAGGTCACGGTAGGGGTAAAGTCAATGGTTTGAAGGTAGTCGCAGGAGGAGCAATATCTCCATTGCACAAGCCTGGGTTTAGTCTTGAACTGTTGCATTAACGGCAACTCCTCAACCTAGATTAGAGTGGGCACAATTTCTCTAATCTCACAATAGGCCGGACAACGTCGTGTAATGGCATTTGTTTAAACATGCATTATACCTAATAATTTGGTTGATAACCTTGATTGTGTTTATAGTATAGTTTTAAGTCTCTATCCTATCTTACTGAACTGTGGTTGCTCACATCCCTATAGTCGTTGCAGGTGCTAGCGATGAAACGGCCTACAATCACCATGATGCTAGCAATTATGGGATCCTAAGGAGCAAAGATGTAAACAAAAGACCAAATTCATTCTCTAGTTAGATTTATTTTAAAGCTTTTAGCATTAGTTTACAAATTACTCAATTAGATTGTGATTAGATTGCTAAATCTTGTAAATACACTTCTATTAATTTAATGTGAATATTTATTTTTCTTAAATTGATAAGTAAGAAATTTATATAATTTATAAACTATTTACTTCAAAGCGGGTTAGTCATGGATGCCTTATGTAAATCAAGTGTAAGATAACGGCTTTAAAGTTAGCTTCTATTTTAGAATGGTTTATACGACGAGATTGTTACGACTCTACCGCTTCGGAGCGTAACAATAGCTAAGCAAGAAACACAGCAACCACTAACAGTAAAGCGAACCAAAACTTCACTACAACTTCTAACACTCCCTTGCGAAACCATGCTTAAATACCAATGAAGCTAATACGTCTTCGAAATGGAACATATGGAGAAGCATCACAATGAAACAAACCGAAAAGAAATAGAAGAAAGGCTAGCAAAACCCAAATAGCTACCCAATGGATATAACACACCACTTGATTCTACTAGACATATAATCTATCAAATATGACACACCGATTCGAACTGAAGGGTTACTCGCCATTACTCCTTGCTAAAGGAAATAAATAAGAGTTGAATATCAATGAGAACACTAAGGTTGCTCAAATGAATAATTTTGTATTGAAGAGACAATTCTTCGCATACAAGAAAGTAGGGGTTTATATACCCATCCACTAGGGTTACTTTATATATATGAAAAGACAAAAGGTATTCTACAATTAGGTTATATAAGACATACTAAAAAGGGTAAAAGAGACAAAGAATATTCAGTGTGAAAAAAAAAAAAGAATCATTCTAGAATACTATATCAGAAGACACCTGTCGCTTAGCATCTGGATGGGAGAAATATGGTACAAGGTAGGCGGAAACAGAGTAATGCTTTTGGTCAAGGGCCAACCTGGTCTACATCAGGTTGGCCCTTGAGATTGTGGTCAGATTGGGATGGGAGAAATATGGTATAAGGTTGACCCCTAAGACCAAGTCGAAGGCCAATTAGTTTTTCTGAAGAGAAGTAAACTTGATTTGAGGTTGGATGCTTGTGGTTAGATCAAAAGCTCACCTTAGCTACTCTTAAGCTGTCTCCTGAGATAAAGCATTGGTGCTGAACAGGGGCAGATTTAACGCATGTAAAGATCTAAAAGTCAGGTCGGCTAGAGATCAACTTGGGGTAGGAATCCTTGTCTCGATTATAACCTAGAGCTAGTATTCTCTGAGCGAGTCCTTAGAGTCCTCTAGCTCGACTGCACGTGATCGATTCGAAGGGTTGATTCCTATCACCGTCGATAGTATCATTGACACTGTTGACAGTTTTTGGTGCCTATGTGCAACTATCGACAAGAATAGGATATACTGTCAGTAGTTGGCTTCCATCATTGTGCAATAACTATAAAATTCATTCCTTTATACTAAAATAATGTCCACTGCAGTATATAGTTTAAACTATCGATAGTATCCTAGACACCAACAACAATGTTATTGGTATATGCTTATAACTATTGACAGATATAGATATACTATCGATAGTTAGGTATAGCAGTTCACTTCCCCACTTATTCATTCAGAAGTTAACAACACATAGTTACAGTATACAATAAGATAAAGCTATGTTATTCAAAAGTAAGAGAACGTTGTGAGGGAACTACAAATGTATTTGCACTATAAGAATGATTCTTTATATAGCAAAATTAGATTACAATTGCTCGAAGCGGCCTTTCAAATTCATATGTACTACACTAATGCCCACTTAAAGTCAAAAGACATGTTATTTTTGTACGGATCAATATTGCTTGTGTTTTGACTAAAAACTTATGATGGTTGGTTCTCCTAGACTAAGGCACATAATCCAAAGCATGCCGCAATGTTTTCTTCATATAGACTATCTAAATTTACTATAAGATCTACACAAGTACTATTGTTTCAACCAACATTCCTAAGATTTCTTGGGCAACAAAAACGTTTATGTCCCTCCTACTTATACAAGCCACATCGAACTTGTTTTCTTAGTTGCTTTAATTATTGGGTAGAAGATCCTTTTGCTCAAATGACTTTTAGGTTTTTAATCTTACCTATACAACATAGTGAAATCAACTATAACAAGAAATTTCAAATATAATAGTGCAAAATGACGAAAGAGCCTTACCATCTATCGTATCGTCAAGTGTTGGAGTGACATCTACATCATTCGAAGCTTCTTCCATCTCATGAGTTAAGTAGACGATCTCATTCACTACTCGAGGAAAAGTTGTCTTCGATTTTAACCCTAGATGACAAATACCTTGGCTAGCAACCAATAGTACATCATATCAGACTTGTTCCATCATAATTGTATCTCTATTACCTTACACAACCCCATTACCTTAATGAATGCTCTTTGCCAATTTAGTCCACCTTAGCGATATGAGATTCTGAGATATACTATTTAGAAACTCTAATTTAGCCATGTGAAAGGCATGGCTACAAGGAAATCCAGTAGTTTCGTAGTATCGACATTCACAATTAATAGATTAGTCTAAATTTTTTAATGTCATCTTTACAAGTATGAAGAGGTGTTCATAGTGGCATAAAGTATGGATGGTCACCCTAGGTTAGTTGTCATCGTGAAGGTATGGAATTCATAAGGCCTCCTACTCAATCTCTAACCTTACTCTTTTAAAGGATGCCCTCATGTATATAGAGGCCATATGATGTTCAACACTCTTGAGTACAATATGCATAACTTGATACGCAATAAGTCTCAAAAACCAAGGATGAGGTACTTAGGGTTCAATTAGGAACAAGGAACAAAGAGTGAAAATGGGGTTTTGGCGGTGAATGCGTATGGATATGACGTACGAAAACACAAACACAAACACAATCAGGGGTTGAGCTCAAAATAGGGTTCAATACAACTCATAAACACTAACTGTCACTTGAGATTCGAACGAAGGTTAGATGCAACTCACTAACCGGCATAAATGAGGGTTTCACCATAATCTTAAGATTAAAATCGATAAGAACACAAGATTAAAGAGTTAATCAACAGTCAATAATCAAGAAAATGCAAGGTCTAAGAGTTTAAGAATAACCTTACTCGAAAGAGGAAAGTTCTAAGTGTAATCACTATATGTATATTCTTTATTGATGATTCTCTATGTTTACTAATTATAACTGTTTTTATTTATAGTAAGTCCTAAAACCCTAGTGGCAAAACTATATATAATGTACAAGGCCTTAAGCCCTAAAGAATAGGCCCATAATTAAAAATAAATAAAATATTCACAAAAAAATACAAAACTACGCATTTTACAGAAGAAGTTAGCATGCAGACATTCAACCTATCCTGGAAGGAGCAGGATTCAAACTGGGTGAGGTCGGCAGTTGGATGTCCAAGTTCTAGTAGGTGTTCCTAAAGTCTTATAGTGCTTAGTGATAAAGCTAATTTAACCCCTGTTTTATTAGCGGCAATTCAACGATATCCTAAAGATTTATGTGCTTAATTGAAAGAATTGACACTTAACTAGTTAATATATTTGCCTCAGGTTCAATTCCGTACAAATGGGAGAAAAGGAGCTGGAAAGACTGCATTTAGAGCATGAAAACTCAGAGGAATGAGGACTTTTTGAAAGCAAGGGACCGTGGCTAAAACAGCCGATGAATAGCAGTGGAAATGAGACGATCAGTGGAGCTTATGACCTTGAACCACAGCCGTGGTAGTGGGACAACCACGGCTTTACACATGGCCGTGGTACACCTGGGGTGCACGAAAAGAAAGGATTTTTATTGTAATTTTTGTGGACATATATATATATAGAAAAGAGGAGAGAGAAGGGGAGAGAGTGCTGATTTTTGATACTCTTCCTTTAGTTGTTTGGCTTCGACATTGAGAAATTAGGGTTTAATATAATTGGAGAGATTACACCATGAAATTTACGGAAGATTGAAAAACGTTTGCTTGGATTTCAATTGAGAGTTTAGCTATCGGAATTGCTTGAGAAAAGTGCGCGCTTTCCAGTATTTTCATCTGTATAAGGAATCGGTGAGATTGTTCGCATTTCTTATTATCATAGAGAATTGTGTGCAATTGTAATTATATTGAATCATGAATTCCTTCATACATAATTATATTGATGCTATGAATTCCATGGCTAACTAATTTATCAGATGGGAATGAGATAAACCCTAGAGTGCTAAAATGATTGTAGTAGTTACGTTATAGGAGTAATATAAATATGGCTTATTTCAGATTGCAGCTCTTTCTATTTCAATTATGACTTGTCTAAGTTATGATTGTTAGAGGTTATAAACATGGGAGTGTTTGTAAACTCATTAGGAGTTCTTGATTAAAGAATTCAGGTAATTGTAGAAGCAGTGTTTAATTGTTTAATCGGAGATTATTGAGAGATTAATGCAATATCTTAGACTCATTAATCACTAAGGAATTAGGATAATTGGGCTAAAGATATTAGATTATCATATCATTGGAAGATGTATGATAATGTTATAGAATCCACTGTTGATTAGAAAGCGGAAGCGGACTAATTAGATTAGAGGTCGAATCCTTAATTTAAGGAATTATAATCTCAATGAAATAACCATACATATATTATTCTATATAACTCAATGGCAACTTGATTAGTACCTCTAAGGTGGAATCTTGATTTCCCATCACTTTTCCATTGATAAGTTTTTCAAATCAGTTTTTGATCTCATTGTAATTGAATTAAGTTAGTTTTAATTTTAGTATACAAAATTAGCAACACAAAAGAAAACCCCATTCTTGATCTACCTAAATATTAATTAAAGCAAGCATAGGTTTAGTACTCTACTTAAGTCCTCGTGGGATCGACTCTTGTTTTCAACATTATACTACTTGATACGATCCGGTATACTTGCTGGTATTGCGCTCCAATTGTTTTTAAACAACTTTTTAGCATATCACTTGGTCGAGATAACTAAAAGGTTGGCCCACAGTTACCTAATTCTAAGGTTAGTCGGCATTAATCTCTCCATGCTACGCTAAGTAGCTCTATGGCCTCGAGTCCTCAAATGTGTAATCTCTTGGCTTCTTGACAAATGACAAACTTAATGCTGAGTGGCTCCTTCTCTTCCTCTTAGCCTTCTGGTATCAACTCTTTCTCAGCAAGAGTTGATTGACCTTGGCCTCAAATAATTTGACTTCGGGTTAAAGCAAGTTGACTTCATTTTCTGACAGGTTGGTGTTGGTTTAGGATAGGCCGGCTTCAACTTGAAGATAGTCGTAAGCTGATTCCTATCACTACCGTGGGTCTAAAAAGAAGTCATCATCGATGCTAAACAATGAGCAAGGGTTAAGATGCCGAATAAACTTCTCTTTCCTTTTCTCTTCACCATGACTGCTAAGTGGCTCTAGATTTCCTCAACACTCATAGGGGTCAAGCAATAGCTCTTCCTATCCTTCCAAACTATATAAGTGTTAACAAGGCCATCATGGATCACTTTCGGGTCATATTCCCATGGTCGACCAAGAAGTAAATTTGCTACATTCATAAGCACTACGTTAAAGTCAATCTCATCTTCGTATTGCCCAACCTTGAATGCTATTTGAGCTCTTTTATGCATATGGACCATACCCTTGTCATTAAACCACTTCAATCCATAAGGTCAGGGATGCAGGTAGGTTAGCATCTCCATCTTCTCTATTAGCTTGGCAGAAACGACGTTGGTGTAGCTTCCTCCATCAACAACTAGGAAATTAGAGTTCCCATTCACTAAACATCGAATATGAAATAAATTTTTCCTTTGTTTGGAATCTGCTTTTAGGTCAACTAGTCAACTTGTCATGGCTAAGAGTTCATCCAAACTTTCAACATAAACATTTTCTTCTATTAACTTATCTTCCGAGCTCTTGTCACTCTAACTTTCTACTTAAGCTTCAAGTTCTTCACCTTTCAAGATCATGACCCTTTTATTCAAACAATGAGAAGCAATATGCCTGTAGCCTAAGTACTTGAAGCATTTAACTTCTCAAGCCTTAGTACCAGTTACCTTCTCTTTCTTTACCATCTTTGTCTTGGTCTGATTTAGTCAACTAGATTCACCTTTCTCCATCTTCTTCTCTAGTCCTTTTCTCTCGGTAGACCTCTCAGGTTCAAGGCTGACTTGTTGAAGTTAGTTAGTTGGCCTCTGATGCCTTCTCCTCCTTTATCTTTCTACCCTCAACGCTAGATTGATCGGCTCATCCAAAGAGTTAAACAGGCTACAATTCAACTATGTTAACAATGTCGTCTCGGAGTCCACTTAAAAACCTAGCAATGGTGCGGTCCTATGGCTCACAAACCCTATATCTCATCATTAAGATCTCGAACTCTTGCAAATACTCTTCAACAATATTTTGACTTTACCTCAAGTGTTGGAAAGCATAGAGCATCTCTTTCTTGAAGTAGGTTGGCACAAAGCATTGATTCATCAAATCTTTTAATAAGTCTCTAAGTTCTTATCAGCTCTTCTCCTTTGTCATCTCACTTAGCCACTAACTTATCCCACCAAAGGCTTGCATATTCAACAAGGGATAATAAAGCTAGCTTAACTATTGTTCAGTTGTCACAATCGTAGCATTCAAACAGTTTCTTGACTCGAGGAACCCAGTCTAAGAACTCTTCAAGTCTATAACTTACACTGAAAGTCAACAACTTAAGTTTTATATTATCAAGTCCTCGGCCAGGTGTTCGAGGTTCACCCCTAGCGTTCTGAGCTGGTCGGTTTACCATGGATCGGTTACTTCTATTGGAGCCCTACTCGGCCATATTTCTTCTCAACCTTGACTCTCATCTTTGGTTTCATAGGTTCTCAAAATCAATACTCTTATTGTTGTCTCTTCTTAGCTCAAGTTAGTTTTCTCTTTTTCTTGACTTGGTAGCTCTTCTCATTTGTCATTCATCATTATAAAGCTTATCAGAACCACTTCTACCGATAGGTGTTCGTTCCCTTCTTTCTTTTCAACCATTATGTTTGAAGCCTCTGACTAAACTAGTAAGCTCCTAGATAAAATCAGTGAGATTCTCAATCTAATATTCCAAGTTATCAATGTGTCTCCTCAAGCTTCCACAAGGGCTATTACCATTATTATTGACACTGGGTTCAGACGTTCTTGTCCATACAGTAATTTCTAAATGAAATTGAACAAACACAATTTCAAAACACAACTACAGTAACCCAGAAATAACTACTACTAAAATTTTGTAGCTACCCACAACTAACAAACACTTCCACAGCAACTAAAATTACTATTACTTGACTCAATAGCAAGACAATACTACAACTAATAAGAATACGAACAACACAATACACTATAGAACAACAACTAATGAATGTTCAGACGATAATGCAACTTTGAAGAATACTTTGCATGTATCTTCCCAAAGCTCCGATACTAAGATGATACGTAGCAAGTCTCGAAAACCAAAGATGAGGTACTTGAGGTTCAAGTAGGAACAAGGAACAGAGAGTGAAAATGGAGTTTTGATGATGACTGTGTATGAATATGACACACCAAGACACAAACACAATTAAGGGTTGACCTCAAAATAGGGTTCGATACAACTCACGAATACTAAATATCACTTGGGATTCAAATGAGGGTTACATGTGACTCATTAACTGACTTAAATGAGGGGTTCACCACAATTTTAAGGTCAAGATTGGTAAGAATACAAGAAATATTAAAGCGTTAATTAACACTCAATAATTCGGCAAATGCAAGCTCTAAGAGCTCAAGAGTAATCTTACTCGAAAGAGGAAAGTTACAAGTGTAATCACTGTATGTATATTCTTCACCGATAATTTTCTATGTTTAGTAATTATAATCATTGCTATTTATAGCAAGTCCTAAAACCTTAGTAGTAAAACTGTAAATAATGTATAAGGCCTTAAGCCCTAAAGAATGGGCCTATAATTAAAAATAAAGAAAATATTCACAAAAAGTACAAAACTATGTGTTTTATAGAAAAAGTCTACATGTAAACATTTGGCCTGTCCTAGAAGGAGCAAGGTCCAAATTGAGCGAGGTCGACAATTGGATGTCCGAGTTCGAGTAGGAGTTCCTGAAGTCTCGCAATGCTTGGTCAAGATACCTGAAAGGTCGACCTATAATTGCTGAGTTATAAGGTTAGCCAGCACTAATCTCTCCATGCCGTACATAGTGGATCTATGGCCTCAAGTCCTCAGATGCGTAATCTCTTATCTTTTCGGCAGACGATAGACTTAATGTCAAGTGGCTCCTTCTCTTCCTCTCAGCCTTCTAGTATCAGCTCTTTCTCGGCAAGAGCCGATCGACCCCAACTTCAAACAATTTGGCCTCAAGTTAGAGCAAGTTAGCTTCAGTTTCTGACGAGTCGATGTTGGCTTAGGATAGGTCAGCCTCAACTTGAAGATAGTCGTAGGCTGATTTCTATCATAACCGATTTTATGTGTGCACTCTCCTAGTCAGCCTTCAGTTCTGCATATCACAAATTAGCTAACATCTTCTCAAAGTGCTAAACTACTCGATATATCCAATACCTCTTAGAAACAGAATGATTTCCCTTTATAAATTAATAGATTCCTTCATGTCTTTATGTACTGCACATAAAAGCCCAAAAATGCCCCCTCAAATATTCATGTAACCAAGAGAACCACTTCTGGTACAACTCATCTATCTATTCATTATCTTTAAGATAATGCCTTTCTAGGATATCTGCCCAAGCTACTTCAAATTCACTGACAGATTATATATCAAACATGCATCTCTTGAAATCTTGGAAGAACCCATCACTATGAACATAAGACACTGCATTCCTTTCAAGATTTTATGAATAAAGGCAGTGCTATTCGTGAGGACAAACAGAAGTTATGGCTACCCATATGGCCCTATCCCCATCTATGATAATTGACATAGGCTTTTACTTTTCATTGTATGCATAAACACCTCAAGTAACCAACTATATGCCTATTCCATCTCATCATCTAACAATGCCCTACCAAAGATGCACGTCTGATGGTGATGGTTAACACCAACCAATATGACCAACGGCATCAAGTACTTATTCAATCGATATGTGGAATCAAAAGCAATAACATCTCTAAAACATGCATAGTCAAGCTAATATGTCGAATCTGACTAAGACATTCAACTAAGTTTTCCTTCTCCATTCACGATATACTCATAGAATTAAATAGGATAAACTTCCCTTGGGCTTGCTACAAATACAAGGGCTGCCTCAACATTACTGTCAAAGGTATCTACTCGCTTCTACTTATCGATATAGTTGTATAGGTTCTTCTTTATAAATCCAACTTTCCCGTATCTACTTACTTGATGAAATGGATATTCTATTATATCACATAGCTGGATAGTAAAATTTAACATGATCTTAATTTGAACTCAATAAGAAGCACTTATGTAATGGTGGCATAAGCTCATAATTGCGCTTAGTATTTATAGCTAAGACCTCCCAAGGTCCATCCTCTTATGAAATTTTAACTTTAAACATAGTTGAACAACTAATTCTAGTTAAGACTCTTTCCTTTCTATCTCAACTGGTTCTATCAAGATGATGCTAACCCCTAGAACCCTCCCTATGGCACACCCATAGACATAATTTCACTTACTTTTGCTCATTCTTTTTAGTATCACACAAATAAGTGCTAAAACCATTTATAAAAGTGTACCAGTATAGAAAGCTCTGGCTTTTGAAAAAGATGCAAACTTTTTACCAATTAGAAGTTTAATCGAACGTAAACCTATATAAGATGACAAATCATCAATAGTAATCGCATCATTGCATCAAGAAGAATCATCGCTTCCACCATCACTGGAGACCGGAATATCATGCAATTCATTATATGCAGCATCGATTTCGATATTGTGGTCATGAACATCATATCTGCTGTCACAACCCAAATCAAACACATTCCATCTAAAATCCATATAATGATTGCAGGAGTGGTTATTTTTGTTCTTTTTAGGTATTCAAGGTACATTTAAGGTTTTAATGTGGAGAATTATGTGTTTAATAATAAAGGGAGTGGACTTTTTTATAATAATATCGGGAATACGAAACATTTTGATTTTTAAAAAACTGTCAAAAGTGATGTACCCATGCAAAAAACTATCAACAGTACTATCTATCTATTGATAATGATGCACTCCATGCCAGTAAAACCCAACTCCTTCACAGTAAAAGATCAATGAACATGATAGCTTTTCTTTGGTTGATGGTAAGTTAAATTGTTAAGGGTAATATTAAATCGTTGTCAATCAAACGCTCCACTCAAGTAAAACACAATCCTTTGCAATAAAAGATGACCGAACATGGTAAGTTCTCTCTAGGTAATGGTAACTTAAGCTGTCTGTAATCATTCTAAAAAAGTAGTTTATTTATCGTATTTAATTTTAATATACATGTCACTATAAAATTTATGCTTGTATTGTATAAAATCTTAACACTACGTATAAATAGTAATATTACAGCACACAATTTTCGAACATGAAGTTACATATACTGTACTAATGTTATTTATAAAGCACTGATATATGATCTTAGTATAATAATATATAATATAGTGTAGTATACAAGTAATGATATATACAAACTATACATATATTATGTGTACGGTTTATATATGCATTATAAACATGTACTATGTATACATTACAAATCAATAATAAACATACTATTTTATATTGACAATAATATATATATATATGGATTACTACTATACAAATTATATTATGTAGTATATATATTTTAATTTCAATATTTAACAAATCTAATTGTACGAACCAAATTATATATATAATATAGTTTATATATAATAGTATATACTGGTTACATCCATATGAATTGTACATTCAAGTTACCAAATTATATGAATTATGTGTAAATTTAGTATTTTCCATTGATCATAATATAATGTATAGACAACACTACGTACAAATTTTAACATGTGAATTGTACCTGAAATTTATAGAATTATATGAATTATGTATAAGTTCAGTAAAATCTAATAAATATAAAAGTAATATACGAAATAGTGCAAATCACAAAAACTTATCTCTTTCTTATATAAAATGTATGAAACATTTAATTATTTTTGGTTTATATGAATTTCATATAATAATGTAAATGATAAATGAAAAAAAAAATATGTAAACAATAATTTACTGTAAAATGAACAATGATTTAGGTGATAGGAAAATATTTTGAATGAAGGGAGGTAAAAAAAGCAAATATTAATACTTAATTGTAAAAAGAAAGAGACATATTGTAAAAATAAAGATATTAATATTTAACTATAAAAACTGAGAGAGGAATATTGTAACAATAGAGATATTTGCATTTAATTATAAAAAGGGAGATGGAAAATATATAAAATGGGATATTAATTAAATGGAAAAGGGAATAATGTATAAAGAGAAACATTAATTGAATGGGAATATGGAATATAATTAAATGGGAAAAGGGAAAGAAGAAGAAGTTAACCTACTAATCTACCAACCTTTTATAATAGGTTACTTTGTCCAATATTATAGCAACACTGTATTATTAGCATTACCATAGAAAAATCTTATTTTCCTATTTATGAATAGCAAAACATCAAGTTTTCTTCCCAAGTTAATACATATTTTGTTTACATTAACTAAGTTTGTGACTCTTATTGTTATTGGTCTCATACCATCTTTATACATTACTAAATTACTTAAAACTACTCTAAATATATGTTGGCTTTTTAAATTTAATATTCCTTCTATTCCAAATCGATCATTTCCATTGAATACAATAGCCCATAATAGGTATTATATGCGAGGTAATGTTTCAAATATTGCAATTTTATAACTAAGGGAAAAAGTGTTCTTAATATTAGATATTCCTAAACTTCCATTCTTTGAACAATTGCTACATTTTCAATTATTTTAGCCTTAATTAAAACATAGAGTGGTCCTTTCTCTTATGTCAAAATTCAAATAATTCTTTTTTATAAGGGAGTCAATAAAATTTTTTTTATCTTCATACTGAAGTTTAATTGAGTTATGAATGAGTTATTTAATTTTTTTATGTCATATCGTTATATTATACAAGTCTTTATAGGTAGTAGAAAACACAAAGAAAGAAACTTAGTTGATGTTAGGGGTAGCAATTTAAGACTCAACCCACGAACCCAAACATAACACGATACGGTTATAAATAGATTTGAGTCAACAAAAATCAACACAAATAATAAATGGATCAAATTCAGATATGATGCATTTAAATTCATCTCTAGGTTCGACATCCAAGTTCAAGATCTATTTAGGAACCTGTTTATTTAACATCTCACAAACAGGTTATGAGTTCCACCCATAAACCCACTTATCATTAATAATACTAACCAGACTAGCAGTAATTTACAATTTTCACTTCTACATAATAAAATTAGTCTTTAAAATCACAAGAAACCTAATGAGATATATCATATAATATACATACATTTTTAAATTCACGATAAAAGGAAATATCCATTCTCACAGCATTGATTAAACTTAGTGGCAATATCAATTGGTTTATATCTAATTGAATTAAAAGAAGAGAAAAATTACCACCTTATGAGATATATATTATTATATAAATATATGATATGAATGGAGGTGAAGCATATTTGAAAAATATTGATTTGGGTTCAATTTAATTTTGACAATTGTTGTTGCATTATATCCATAATATAAACTTGATTTTGTTGAGTGGAGTTATCATAGGATTTATGGTAATGACTTAAATGAGTTTATGAAAGTTAAAAATGTATTATTATTTCTCTATAATGATTATGCAAAGAAAGATGATGTTACTTCAAATCAATGTGTTAGTAGCAGTAAATCAAAACTTATTGTTTTTACACTTTTTGAAGTTAATTTAATTTCATATGATTTCTTATAAATTTTTTGTCTTATCAAGGAACTTGAATCTTTTAAAAGCATACAAATTCTTAGGATGCTACCAAATCTAAAATAAAGCTATATTTAGATGAGAAGCAATACACAAAAATTGGATGTGTTAAGTGTTAAGCTTGAAATTCGATTTTCTTTGATTTTAATCCAATTTCCCACTTTCCAATTAATCATAAACCCAAACCCATTTCATATTAATCTTCAACTAAGGAAATTGGGAAATTTCAGTCTTTTATTTAGAAAAAAAAAATTTAGAGTCACCACTCGATCAAAGTTAGGAAAAAGAAAAGAAACCGCAATCAATTGGGTAGATTGATTACGATTTAACTACCGTTTTTTTTTAATTTAAATGGAAAAAACTAAAAGATTCTGAATTTAAGGGCTAACCTATTAAACCCTAACGGATATTACTATCTATTTTCTGAAATTAGGATTATTCTTCTAATTATAATATTTTAAAAAAAAATAAAAAATAAAAATAAAAGAAGAACCTAAGTTTTTATAAATTTTATGTGAGGGTGATGAAGATCTGCTGTAAAGTCTGCTGCCAGGCATGAATAAGTGTGGTTGTGTGCTGCAGCGTGGTGAAAACAAGTGAACATAGGGCTGCAATTTGTATTTGTGGGGTTCTGCAAATTTTTGCACGATTACTACAATCACTGATTTAGCAATTGGATGGATGCTGTTGCAAGGATGAACGTTTTTTTTTTTTTAATACTTCTGTTTCTTTTTCAATTAGTGCGTGTAATTTTTAACAAGAGTGTAATGTTTATTTTATGCCGCACGTTTTGTATTTATAGAGTACGAAACAAATCGTATCGAATCCTAACAAATTTGAATTTTTCCTATCCATTCATATCTAATATTATAAAAACCAAATTAGATTCAAATCATTTATATCGATTCAAATCTAATTCGATAAAATCAAACTAGAATCAAATCTTTTATAATTATTCAAATCCGATCGGATTAGATTAAAAAAGTTTGATTAGATATGAATCACACATGCTCAACTTGCTTTTTGTAAAAAGTAAAAAGATAGAAATAAAAAAAAACACATCTGCGCTTAGTGAGATTTAAACCCGTGACTTCAAGCTATTCAAATGTCAATGCTCCAATATTTATTCGTTAGACCGTTAGCCTATGCTTTGATTTATAGTACAATTAAATTGTACTTAAACCGAACAACTCTCTAAAACTATTTGAATCAAGCTAAAGCTAAAACTAAAACTAATTGACCTTAAAATAATTTACTTCCTAAAAAATTTAAAAATCTTTATAATTTTTCCTTTTCTCATTTTTTTGGTATTTTCATCATTTGTTAATTTTTTTTTTTTTTTTTTGAGTTAGGACCTTATTTAAAAGAAACAAAAACTATAACTATAACTATTAAGGGGAAAAATCATGTGTCTACATTAAGTTATTAAAGAACCAATCGATTCTAATACTCTCAAATTGCAAGAATGGCACGTAATATTTTAAACATATAAATATCTACGATAGCTTTTAAATCCACATTTAGTCTTAGAAGTCGTATCCTTTATCAATATCGCAGCTTATTGATATTAGAAACCGTAAAAGCCCTTTTATGTATAAAGGATGGGTTCTATGGATAAAAAAGTAGTAAACTAAATTATTTTTAAAAAATTTTCAATATAATATATTTTATTGATAAGATTTTTTTTATATGTAGATTCTTTAATTGTCTCTTTTAAAAATCAAGTAGAAAATGTGGCAAATTTAGAAATCAATATTGGTGACAACATCCGTTCAAGCTATAGTTTCACTTAACTTAGTGATGTTATGTAACCTGAATTTTGGGATTTCCTATATTTATTTAAGGTTTACTTCATTAAAACTCTTGTTAAAATTATTACTTTATGTTAAGCAATAATATCATATGTAATTTGTGTGCTAAACGATAAATGGGTCAACTCCAGACACCAAACACGCTTATTAAATAAGTCAAGTTACAAATTAAGGTTTTCAAACACAATTAACTGAGTCACATCATAGTTGAGGTTTTCCAAATATGAACTTGTATAGACATAAGATATAACACAATAACACGAATTATCAGTCCTAATTAATTTAAAACATGTAAATTAGTGTTTGTGACTAAAATTGGTAAAATAATAATATTAATTAAAAATTAATAAATCTGAAATTATTTTAATAAATAATAACATTAAAGATCCATAAAATGGAAATTATTAATCTTGATAAATAATTCTAGAAAACTCTAAGGTTGAACCAAACTGTTTCCATATGGATTGGATGGTTGTCTTCTTTCCTTGAACTAAAAAGGTAATTTAATAATTAATTAATAATTTAATATGCAAAACTCTAATAAAAGATTAATCTAATTAATTTATTTAATTAAGGTCCATTTAAATTTAACAATCTAATAAACTACTAAGTTATGGAATGGACTTCTACACAAAGCTTTAATTTATCTAAGTTAAGTATTCCTATGTTGATTGTATCAAATTTTTTTATTTTTTTTCTTTTTGGCCAACCAATAACTTCAATTGAAATTTTATTTATAATGTAAGCCCCACAACCAGTCATTCGAGGCTTCGATCGGCTAAAAATTCCAATCGAGCCTAAATTATAAGTAAAGCTAGAAATATTAGTAAAATAATCCCGTAAGTTTAAATTTAAAAAAATAAACAATAAGATAAAAGAATATAAAAATTTCAAATTTTAAGTATATAACTCGTTATTTATCGAAAATGTGTAAAATGCATTATAATAATTAACGAATCGCTAGAGATAAATTATATGTATACTAAAAATCATAAAATGACCTAAATAATATTTAGGAATATTTATTTGTACTATATATGAATTTACATGTATGTAGAAATACAGGTAATTACTTAAAATACGTGAAATGTGCTAAAATAATACTAAATAATTTAAAAAAAACTCATAATTAATTAAGGAAAAATAAAGAAAAATCATAAAAAATAAGGAATGATCCAGAATTAGGTTGTGGCAGCTGCGAAAAATAAGAAAAAAATTAGCCAATTAAATTAGAGCAACACAAAAGCCAAAAATTAAGGGATTTGGACAATATCTTGTCCAATTTAATACACATTAATTACCAAAAAGCTCTATAAATACCCCAAATTTTTCAGAAGCTCATTTGGGCAGTTTGGAGAGTGAGAAAAATAGAGAGCTTCAAAAATTCAAGAGAAAACCAAAGAAAAAAAACAAAAGGAAAATTATATAGTTAGAGCCACAAAGGAGAACCTAGACCCAACGAGCAGCTGGGAGTGAATAGCCAGCACCACCACATGATGGTGGCAGCGCCCAGGTGGGTTAACACACCCATGGCCACCAACGGTGGCCGGAGCCACCCAAATCGATGAGTTCGATTTCCAGCCTGATTTTGTGTAATTTTTTAAAAATAGTAAATATTCTTACAAAATTATGAAACTTGTTATTCTAGAATATTTTTGTATTTAGTTTTTGGGAAAAATATTATTTTAATGAAAATATGTCTCGTGATATAGGATCCTTAAGAAATCATGCAAAACCGAGCATGTCTCGGTTTAGAAATAAATGACCTTAGGAGTGTATTTTTGAACCCAAAATTTTTTTTAAGACTACTTAGATGATATAGAACAATGCTATGAAGCCCATTTCTGAAAATTTTAGATAATTTTTAGGCCTTAAAATGACGCATAAAATAGGTAATTTAGGATTAATTAAGTAATTAAATGGTTAATTACTGTTTTAGTGAATAATTATATATTTTAGGATGTTGAAATCTGATGAAGTATGATACTTGTAGCATTTAGAGTGTTAAATGTAATTATTAGGTTAATTATGTAGTAAATGAGTAATAGAGAAAAAAAAAAGTTAATTTTAAGTTAATTTTGTAAATTATGATAATTAGGTGTAAAATCTAATTTAGGATGAATTTAGACATTTTGAAATGATAATTGATGTTAGGAGATGGTAATTAGAATAATAGAAATATTAGATATGTATTATGTACATAATAAGTAATAGTACATAATAAACAATTATTAGAAATATAATAAATAGAAAATATTATAATAAAAATCAATATTATGATAATAATAAAAATGTACAATAAATATGATAGGAAACTTGAATTTATGTAATTAAAGGGAAAATGTAAAAATTTCTCACATCAGGAGTAAATTCAGTACACTAATAAGGATTTACGTATACTTGGTGTAATAAAATACTAACTAAGGGTAGTGATGGTATTTAGGATATCGGGAAGTAATGTAATTAATTTCACATTATGAGTTGAAACAAATTTCTAGGGTTCAAATATAAAACAATACTTAGAAAATCGAACTAGAACCTAATTTGGAAATCGATACGAAAATTGAACCCAAACCTAACACCAAACCTAGAGTAATTGTAAAAGATTTGAGAACCTAGATAATTGGATATATTAAACTTTAAACAAAAGATCACAATAAGCTTTATAGAATAAAACGCACCTATAATAGTTATAAGAAAAACTGAAACCACGTTTGTGTTATAGGGATGATCGGCGATGGCCTGAGCAAGTTGGATCTCGAGTGAGTGAACAAGGAGTCTAGGTAAGTTAAGATTAATACATTGTTGTATTTTGGAGGCTTGAGATTATGCTTAGTTGTGCTTATTAGATAGTTGGTTATGTGCATGTGCTTGATTATGAGTGATGCTATGATTCTGTCTGTTGTTCTGGCTTGTATTGTATGATTTGTATGAAATTATTGATCACCCTAAATTGGACCTAATCAAATATACAACCTACAATCATAATCGGACCTACATAGTAACCCATTAGGGGAACTTAGGACTCTCTGGCCAAATACCGACCCCTTCAAAAGGGATAGCGCAGGATTGCAATAAGTCCCTTCTTCATCCTCAGTCGAACTAAGTGATAGGAGAAGAGGTCGTAGTGAGAGTGAAGACAATGGTGGTTCGAAGGTAGTCGCAGGAGGAGCGAAGTCTCCATTACACAAGCTTGGGTTTGGTCGTAAGCTATTGCATTAACGGCAACTCCTCAACCCATATTAGAGTGGGCGCAATTTCTCTAATCTCACGACGGGCCAGACAACGTCGTACGATGGCATTTGCTTGAACATGCATTGCACTTAATAAGTTGGTTGATAACCTTGTTATGTTTATGGTATAGTTTTAAGTCCTCCATCCTAACTTACTGAGCTGTAGTTGCTCACATCCCTATAGACGTCGTGCAAGTGCTGGCTAAGAAGCGGCAACAACTACTCTAAAGCTAGCAACTGCTGGATCCTGAGGTGTGAAGAAAAACATTTGAAGACTAAACACATATTTTTAAGGTCTAAGTTTTTATTTTAGAATTATTTTTCATTTCTGAATAATGTAATAACTAGGAAATATATTACGGAGAAATATTGTAAACGATAATTGTAATAACTAAATTATAATGTATATATGTATTTCCTCACTTTCTTAGATAAATGATTTATTTAAATTACAACTGTTTACTTCAAAGCGGGTTAATCGTGGATACCTTGTGTAGATCAAGTCCAGGATAGTAGTTATAAGACCAACTTCTATCTTAGAATGGTTTACACAGCGGGACTATTACGACTCTGCCGTTTCGGGGCGTAACACATAAGGCCCTTTATATTAGGCAATAGATACATAGTTCAAAGCAACAAAACAAGAATCTACACAAAACAAAGCTAAAAGAGGGGATGGCGTTACGAAAACCAATTATTTGGACACATCCTCTTTTTATGACTAATCACTACCCAATCAGTAACTTCATTCATTGACGTCCACATCAAAGATAAAGCAATCAAAGAATGTCTAGCTAATAATCTCTTTATCTAACTAACTATGTGAAACGCCATCCATGAAACCTCCATACTATCCAAAACCAGGCCTTAAATATTTTGGGCATCTATCTCGATTATCACGTCTCCGGTCCTTTTTTAAAACAAATTTTATAACACCCAAAATTGTACTAGCCTCTGCCATTTCTAAATCAAAACAACCTTAAAGAAAACATATCCATCAAGAAACTATCCTTTATAATCTTTGCCAACTACAGCTATGGAAGCCATACTCTTTTCTTGATCAAAAGATCCATCGAAATTAATTTTAATGACTCAATGTAGACACCTAATTTTTGCCTCCTTGTAATCCTAATTTTTATCTTACAAAAAAGGTCATAATTCAAAAAATAAAATTATTATTATAAAAATTAAAAAAAAGGAAAGAAAAAAGAAAAGAAAAATTAAAAAATATATATATATATTTTTTTTAGGAAGTAACTCATATTAAAGTCATTCGTTTTAGTTTTAGCTTAGTTCAAAAATTATTTTAGGGAGTCGCGTGATTTAAGTGCAATTTAATTGTACTAAATATCAAGGCACAGGCCAACAGTCTAACGGATAAGTATTGGAGTATTTAGAATGAATGTAGTTTGAGGTCTTATGTTTGAGTCCTGTCAGGTACTTATGTTTTTTGTTTTTCTATATTTTACAAGAGCGAGAGAAATAAATAAGATTGATATCTAATTAAAAACATTTGAATCTAATTTGATTTTATTAAATCGGATTTGAGTTAATTTGGATTTAGTTTGTTTTTCTATATTTTACAAGAGCGAGAGAAATAAATAGGATTCATATCTAATTAAAAACATTTGAATCTAATTTGATTTTATTAAATCGGATTTGAGTTAATTTGGATTTAGTTTTTATCGAATCAGATACAATAGATATAACTAGATATGATTTGATTTGGACCTTAAAACATACATACACGTGCATAAAAAAGAGAAGATACAACAGAAAAAGACCACCTTGACAAAGCAATAATTCAGCGACTAAACACAGTCTCATAAACAACCCACTATTATAACACCCTTCAAGACTGTGTACGTCCAACAACTACTGCTGCAAAAATTCTTCAGTACGACCAGGCGAACAGTAGCAACACCAAGCGAACTACAGCACGGCAAACAGCAGCGAACAGGACAGCAGCAAGGCGAACAGCAGCAAACAGGATAGCAGTAATAAGACAGCAGCACGACAAACAGCAGCGAACAGGACAGCAGTAAGGTGGACAACAGCAAATAGGACAGCAGTAAGGCGAACAGTAGCGACATCCAACATCGTCCCAACGCCACAAACAGCGACTCCAGTATACATTCCAATTGCAACTAGCCCCATCCGTCAATAGCAGCACACATCAAACACGTACGTTGCTCCCCACACTGACGTAGTCTACGTACTAATCATCTGCACTGATCGCTGCAACTGCATGAACCGCTGATCACCGACAAAATCTGCACGATAGCGCTTTGTAGCAGCTACGTACGTTAGAGACAGTAGCCCCACAATCAGGTTCGGTTTCTATCCAAATTTTTTCTGATTTATTATATTATTATTTTGTTAAGACTTTAATGGTTTAATATGGTATATATATATATGTATATATTAGTTTAAGGTGTTTTTTTAGTATTAGTTTTTTTTGTAATATATATTAGTACATTATATTAATTTAAGTAAATATTTATTTAATAAGTGGACATAAACGTTAGATTAGGAACCATTAAGATTAGTATTTTATTACATATATATGTTATTATATTAATTATACTTTATTAGTTAACATAATATATGATATATGTATATATTAGTTCAGGAGTTTTAGTATTAGTTATTATACCAGTGTATCATATGGAATTTATTTATTTTAATAAATAGTCGTATATAATAGTTTACGGATTGTTAGGATTAGTCATATCTTAAGATTTGGTTTATTACGTAAAAAGTTGTTTTTCTTTAAATAAAAATTAATAAAAGACCCTTCTTTTTAAAATAGGATTGTTAGAGTATTTTTAAAATAAAAATAACAAAAACACTTAAGAGTTAGGACCGTTTAGATTTTTTTTAAATCGAATCAACTAAAACGTAAACTCGGCTGGTTTTCAAAAATTAAAAACGATCAACACACTAAAATTTTCTAAAATAACTATAATCGCCTAATCCCAGCTAGCGGGTACGTAGGCACTTTCGGAGCGACGATAAAATATATAAAAACTTAGGTCCTTCTTTTTTCTCTCTCTTTTAATTTTATTTTTATTTTTTATTTTTAAATATTATAATTAGAAGAATAATCCTAATTTCGGTAAATAAATAGTGGTACCCATTAAGGGTTTAATAGGTTAGCCGCTGAACTTGGAACCCTCTGGTTCTTCATTTAAAATTGAAATCAAAGACCGGTAGCCAAATCGTAATCAATCCACCCAATTAGTTACGATTTCTTTTTCTTTTCCCGACTTCGGTCGGGTGGCGACTCCAAAAATTATTTTCAATAAAAAAATTGGAATTTGTCAATTTTTTTAGTCGAGAATTAATATTAAATGGGTTAGGGTTTAGTATTAATCGGGAAATGGGGAAATCAATTTTAAATAAAAGAAATCGAAAAATCAGGCTCGACACTCTATACTATGGAGCTAACCAAGGAATTTCAAAGGAATGTTGGTCCATACCCTCTTCTACAGGATAATAAGATGCATCTAAAGTTTGCAACAGTTGAAGCTTATTTTGCAAATGCTAATCTCCAATACCTACTAGCAAAACAAATCATGATGTAGATTCAGGAATCAACCATTGAAAATTTCCCCATAGCTCTTCCATATCAACACTCCAGTCAGTAAAACAATGACCTAAATTAGATCCATAAAAATTAGTGCAAGGAGTAAGCTCCTTTGATGCGCATCCACATCCTTCATCGCCAACACCTATAGTAGAATTGCCATGACAGAATGCAACAACAACAATACATTGTGACCTTATGGTTGCTGAAACAACAAGATTCTACTGTATTGAACCCAACAATGTTACCCATAGGATTATCCAAGTGTACTGCTTTAAATTGTCCCGTCCTATTATAATTAACATTAATTTCTTCACTTCTACTTGCCACATTCACCTCATTTTCCTTTACAAAGAAAATTTTCAACTCACAGCATAGCGATTTAACAAAGTATTGTTAAAAATCACTCTACAATGCTCTTTCCATAAACACCAATAGACCAACATAACAACTATAGCAAAATTTCTCTTGTTTTCATAAACACTTACCTTTAGCATGTCACAAAATCATTTATCTAATGTGCACACCCTCATGGCATCCACATGAAGTCCTAAACACCTAAACCAAGCTAAGCTTATCTAATAACACTTAAACAAAAGATGTTCAACTATTTCTCGACTATCATAAAATTTACAAGAGTTAGATTCTACAACTCCTCTTCCTGAAAGGTTGACAAAGGATGGTAGATAGTTGAGAGTAGCTCTCTAAAAAAGTATTTTATCATGGGGAAACATTTACAATTCCAAATGAGCTTCTAGAAAAATTTTAGAATCAACAAGGAAGAAGAAGCACTACCATTTGAAGAGTTTCAAATGTAATTATGTGCAAATTGTACCTAACAAAAACCATCTCTTGAATGAGGCTACACTTATCAATCTTCCATGTCTCCATTCGCTGGCTTAATCTGCCTTATAGTCACCTCCTTCTCCCTAATTAAAGTATGAGAAATACATGAAAGATTCCAAGTGCTTATGCTTGAATCAATCAAGCCAGCAACCTTTAGATTTCTATCAACATCATCCACAACAAAGTGTAGCATGTTATCTATCTCCTCTCCTAATGATATCCAATCCTTCTAAGATGCTTCTCCAATCCTAAGAATTTCTAGAACCTTTCCTAGCAACAATACCTTGGTGATTAGCAAAATATTTGCCCTTTAAAATTCGAGCCCATAAAGCTTCCAAATTTTACATAAGCCTTTAAGCCTGTTTTATCAACAAAGCTAGATTGAATATGTATAGATCCTTGATGTCTATACCACCATGATATTTTGACTTCATTATTGTCTCTTAGTTTACCCATTGTATCCTCCTTTCATCTCCTCTTTGGCCCCACCAAAATCATGCCATGAGACTATTCACATCATCATGCCATTTCTTTAAGAATTTAAAAACATTCATTAAATACACCAGTAAAGCACTAACGACAGCTTTGATAAACACTTCTTTACTTACAAGAGAAAGAAACTGCTGCTTCCATCTTTGAAGACATCTTATTACTTTATCCTTCAAAAATCCTAGGACTTCCACTTTAAATCTTCCCCAAATAAAAGGCAACCTAAATATCTTCTAGGATCTTTAATAGCCCTTATTCTTGTCAACTAAGGTAAGCCAATTTAAACTTCTTGGGAGTTGTTACTGCTAAAATAAATGGTCGATTTATTAAACTTACTTCTTGTCCCAAAGTTGAACAGAACTCTTCCAGTATAAACTTCAATACCTACATATTAGATTCACAAGTCTTCATGAGAAAGAGTAAGTCATATGCAAAAAATAAGTGGGACAAAATTATAGAAGAGTGTCCTAGCTGCATTCCATATAATGCACCCCTGCTAATTTTATTCAAAATATTTTTAAACAAGACATCTGATACTAAAATGAAGAGATACAGAGAAATCAAATCTCCTTACCTAAGACCTCAAGACAAATAGAAAGATCCATCTATTTTTCCATTCACCAACACTTTATAGCTTACAGATTTCACACATAACATTACCCATTTTACTCACTGCTCATAAAATCCCGAATGACGAAGGACAGCTTCAAGGAAATCCCATTCTATTCTACCATGAGCTTTATCCATATCAATTTTAATGGAACAGTTACTCCTCTTACCTCTCTTAAGGGTTTTAAGATAATGGAAAGCCTCATTAGCTATGTTGATATTATCATGGATAAGCCTACTAATGACAAAAGCACTTTGATTTTTTGTAACTATGGAATTGAGAAAAGCCTTTAACCAATTAACAAGGATTTTAGACACACCTTTATACACAAACTTATGGGATGAAAATGAGAGATTGACTCAAAACTTGACACTTTTGGAATAACAACAATATCGGTTTTATTAACAAAGGAAAGGAAAGAACCTACTACAAAGATATCCTAAACTACAACAGTCAAGCCAAATCTAATATATTTCCAATATGTCTAATAAAAATAGCCCAAAACACCATCAAGGCCAAGTGCTTTGTGAGGGCCCATTTGAAAAACTACTACTCTAATTTCATCTGTAGTAACACCCTCTCCCAATATCAAGTTCATTTCATTAGTCAAAAGAGTCCCGATAACATCCATCACTTCCTCCCCTGTCCCCTCAACCCAGTCTCTTTTACCATTAGTACGATTTTTTTTTCTTCAAACAAATGAGTAGTCACAAAAGACAATACAAATTTTAGGGGACGTTAAGGGCCTTTGCCTTAGATTTTAGAGGCAAGTTCAAACTTCCAGAGTTTGTTTATAGTAATAGTAATAATTATGAGGCTACAATTCAAATGGCTCCTTAAGAGGTTTTGTAGGAGAAAAGGTATGGATCTTCTATCTATTAGCATAAGGTTAGAGAGAGAGAGAGCACCTTTAAGACCAAAATTGTTGCAACAAGCTAATGATATAGTTTATCTAATAAAGAAAAAAATGTCAACAAATTCAAGTGTTATGCAGATAAGCGAAGAAGACCCTTACAACATGTTCACTTGGGGGGAATGGAATCCTCATTCCGTATTACATTATTTACTTTGATTTTATGTCTTGGAAACATAATTCTTAAGAATCCTAATCACCTAAAGTCATTAATAAGCATAACTTTCATCAACCTAAGAATCCCAATTCTCATCTTATAATTTTTTTTTTCCCTAAAATAACCTTTTTCATTTAATCTCTCCCTCTCCCTCATCACCTCTGCGTTTATCAACACCAACTATTACTATATAAACAACAACATGTAACACCACCACCATCCACCTTGCTAATGACAAGGCAAACTCTAAGATCACATAACCACCATGCCAACCTACTTACACTACCACTAGACTAAACTCTTGCGATGATGACTACCAACACCAACCCATACACTCGAATCTCACCCATATCTAAGCTGCCACGGTAGTACAAACAACAACTACAACCGAACCACATACTCGAATCATACCCAGATCTGAGGTTAAAGGCCAGTATACGCCATGTAGGTTTTGATTTCATTTTTACAAAGATGCCATTTTGAAACCCCAAGTAGAGAGAGAGAGAGAAGAAGAAGAAGATGAAGAAGAAGAAGAAGGGATTAGTTTTTTTTTTTTTTTTTATGTTTGTCTTTCTCAAATTGTTGCGAAGTTTGTAGAGGAAGAATATATAAAGAGAAAAAAAAATGTAGTAGAAGAGGCCATTATCTGACTTTTTAATTGTATTACAAGTGTATTTCTAATATGGTTTTTTATCTAAGTAAACGATATAATATTCATTACAAGTTCATCCAATTTGTGATGAATGTCTATTCCATTACGAGCCTATTTTATGTAGTAAACTGAATAGGTAGCCAGAGTTTGAAGTTGGCGTGTTCTCAAAAGCGTATCTTGCAAAGTACTTATGGCACATTAATTCGTCCAAATCAATATAGACAAAATACCACTTACCTAAAAAAAAAAAGAAGAAGACGAAGAATGAAGGGAAGAAACATCAAGTGTTATTGATAAGAAATTTACTTCTCTTTATAATTAAATAGGAGGTGCTAATAACTAAGTCACTAATTTCAAATGTTGGTCCTCCATATAAATAACTACTTATTAATTTAACTTTTTTTTTTTAAATAAACGCTTTGAATAGTCAAAGCTATAAGCTTATCAATCTGATTATTCTATTCAACTCTTAAAAAGGAAGAGAATTTTATTCAAAATATTCAATAGCATATCGATACATTATACAAAATTTCTATCTTAAACACATAGAATAGATATGGAGAAAAAAAAAAAAAAACACATGCAATAGATGAATTTATGCTCCTATCTATTACTTGCATGTACAGAATGGTTTACTAAGGCTATTGTTACACGCTTCATGTCCTCAAGGCAATTTCGATTAAATCAATAGGTAATTATTTCTCCAAAAATTAATTATGCCATTTCTTTGCAATCAGAAGTTTCAAGGTCTAATTCCATTTTATTGACGAAAAATTTCCCATTGTTTTCTCTTCTTCTTTTTTTTTTTTAAAAAAAATACTTTCTTTATCGACATTGGTTAGTACAAAGTAGCTCTACAGTTAGTGGGCATATTTCCTTTTAGCCTCTAATAAGGTTGATAAGGCCGACAACAAAGATTGTTACTTTTTTATAATCAAGGTAAAAGGTATGTAATGCCTTTGATATTTATTTTTTAATGTTATCATATCCGGTTTAGATGGTTGATCTGAATATATAAAATGGTTAAAGGTTAAATAGGTAGAATCATGTGCAATTATGGTTCAATCTATGAATCAATCAAATTTGTGGTCAAATCAAGTTGAATTGAGTTGAATTATAAGGATTAACTTAGATTTGACAATACTAATTAACATAAACTTTGTGAAAGTAGATCTTTATGTTGTATATATGTATAAATAAATGGATGCTTTAAATGTCCAATGAAATTCCATGATCCTTAAGTAATTTATTAATTATGGAATTAGTGTCATAGGTCAAACACACTCAACTTTGCTTTTCACAAAGTAAAATGAAAAGTATTGCTTTCTCTTGGTCAAGTTCTTAAGCTATAATAAGCTATAGATTCCAGCCTACATCCTCTGATTATGCTTCCATATCCGTTGCCTTTATGCTTATAAAAGTATTGGAACAATATATGTTATTTAAGAATAAAAAATTATATTTTGAAAATCTAAAGTTTACAATTTTCAGGAGGTATCTAATTATTTTATAATTCATGGAATCATGCAAAAAAATATGTTAATTCTCCCCTCCCTATTCATCTAATTATTGCATGTCCGTAAGAATGATAAAAATTAGGGCATGTTGCAAATATATTCACTTACGAATGCCGGTACACTTAGCTTTTTTATTTTCGAAAATAAATATTTGTAACCCAAATTTAAAATATGTGCTTTTAAACCCCTATATGACATTTTTCCCTTAATAAGAATAATAAAAAATAAAAAAGTTATTAATTATAGCAAACTATATAGAACTATGAAAAATATGGGAGTCCTCTCCTTTTTTTCAAGTAATTATTTTTTAATTGTGTTAATTTTTAGTTATTTTCATTAGTGATAAAATGGTTATATATAGGAGTGAAATAACATGTATAAAAAAATGGTGTGTTTAAACACTTACTTTCTAAGATAAAGGAGTTAAAGCACGCGTGAAGTATATATAAGAGATATATTTGTAATTTATCCAAAGAACTTAGTAAATTTGAGCTCATTAATTAAATTTACAAGCTGGTTAATTATCCATTATTGCAAAGGTAAATTGCAAATATGTCTTCTCATGTTTCCTTCAAGGACATTTAGACCCCTAATCTATGAAATTGAGCGTTTACATTCTAATATATTTTATTTATTTATTTATTTTTCCTTTTTCAGTCCCGTATATGAACTTTTTACATTTGAAACATTAAAAAGCACTTTTAATATTTTTTATTATTTTATTCAAATTCAAAATATAAAAATAGGGTATAAAGATAGATTCTTTAAAAAATATAAGAAGCAAATATAAAAGGATGTATTTATAATTCATCTTTATTTTAATACTTTATGTTTCTTTCCTTGAAGATAATACTTTAGCATTACATGATAATGGTCTTAAGTTACACTATTAACAAAGACCTAAGGCCGACAAGTTAGTTTAACCTAAGATCCATCTCCTTAGAGTTGTGCTTCATGCCTTAATCATTTACAAGCAAAAACAAAAGATTGGGAAAATCACATGTGAAAGGATAAGTGTTTGGGGATAAAATTAAAATTCTAAATATGGAATCAATGTTTCAAAATATTAAAATAAGAGATTAATATTTTAGTAAGTAGTTAAAATAAAAAATTACCATTATAATACCATTAACTTCATATGATTTGGCAATTATTCACCGCATAGTGCTCATGTGACAAACATATAGTGCTTTCATATTTATTTAAATAATAAATAAATATAAAAACAAAAAATATATATAATTACTTAAAGAATATAAAAAATTGAAATATAATAAAACAAATGAAATGAAAAAAAAAAAAGGGAAAAAGTATGATTAAATATAATATATATAATAATACAATTAACCAAAAATAAATAATCAAGCAGAAATACTGAAAACTCAAAAAAGAAAAGGGAAAATCAAATAAAAAATGCTTTTTAGCCACCTTAAGGGTAGAGGGTGGCTAGTGACCTCACGAGGAGGTGATTGCTAAGGCTATAAATAAGTCGAGCTAAACTGAATCAACCTTTTAAAGACTCAAACTCAACTTGTTTGTAAATTATTAAGCTGAGCTTAAATCAAACATGAAAATTATAACCTCAAGCTCGATTCTTTTATATAAAAAAGCTTTGTTTTGAGCATTAATTTAGCCCATTTACAAATAGAGCTCAAGCAAAGTTAAGCTTAAAGCAAGTTTAACTCGTGCCTACTCACCAGCCTCTATAACAAAATGAATATATATATATAGATGAATAGGTTAATGAATAGTAAAAGAAGATTATATATATTGTTGTATATACTATCTTATATCATATTATATATGTATATATATATATATATATTATAGCATATTATATATTATTTTAGATTTTAGTTATATATAATGTTTGTAATATACACAAAACTTGCAAGCTTGATCACAAGCCTAAATGAGCTAATATGTAAGCCTAAATAGAAGTTCAAGCATGACTTATTTAAACAAACGAGTTTTATTTTGAAATTAAACTCAACATGTTTATGTATTGAGCTCAAAGTTAAGGGAAGCTCAAAAAAAGCTAAGTTCAAATAATGTATAAGTAGCTCTAGCTCATTTAAAGTCCTTAACGGTTACATGACCCCCATAAGTGGCCACCAGTGACCTCTTACCCTTAGGATAGTTAAAAAGCCACCTAAAAGAAATGGGTTACGACCTACAATTGGTGGTTGGCAACTACCTCCAAAAGTGGTCGCAAACCAACCCTACTCTAACATAGTAAGAAAGCATTCTTTTTTATCTTTTAAATCCAATTGTCAATTTTTTTATCTTTTATTTTCTTATATTTTTAGTTAATTATATTCTTATGTATTTTTCTATTTAGTTATATGCAACCGCAAACCACTACACACCTCCCTTGCACTTAGTATAACCCAAAAGCATTCTTTTTTATTTTTCTAATTTTTTAGTTAAGTATATTATTATATATAAATTATATTTAATTATACTATTTAGTTTTTAAATTTTTTTTTCATTTCCTTAATTTATTATTTTTTATTTTTTAGTAATTTAATATGTTTTTTATTCTTCTATTTATTTATTTATTATTTATTATTTATTTATACATGTAAGTGCTAGGTGTCTGCCTTATGAGAGCCAAATGAGTGCCATGCAGTAGATAACAACCAAATTAAATAATATCAACGGTGTTATAACATTAATCTTTTATTAACTATTTAATGAAACATTAACTCTTATTTAGACTTTTTGAAATATTCAACCCCTATTTAATTTTATCTCCAAAATCCCTTTCCATCTAATTTTATCATATAAAAAACTAAATGGTGGGATGAATATAAAACAATGTCCATCTAAATAAAAATTAATGTTTATACCATTAAATTATGATCAATTTAACCTTAAAAAGAGGGTTGTAACACGATAAGGTATCATATTAGAGAACTGCATGGGGGCATAAACGTGTTTGTAATCAAGGGTTACTGGATTTCATTAAATTATGATCAATTTAACCTTAAAAAGAGGGTTGTAACACTATAAGGTATCATATTAGAGAACTGCATGGGGGCATAAACGTGTTTGTAATCAAGGGTTACTGGATTTTGCAGCAGTTGATAATACATGCATCGTAACTTTAGGAACAAAGTTTGCAACATAAAAATAGGTAGAGCCATGGATTATGCTCCGTATCTCTATACCTCTGTTGGTTCAGACATAGCCATGTCAATGGCTAAATTAAGTGGAAGAACAGCAAACTTTGTGGTTTAGCAATCATACATCTGGTGTACGTATATGTATATATATATATATATATATACATACATACATGTATATGTCTGTGTATATATATATATAAACGATAAGATACAGCTTTGATGGTTATTATTGCCATTGACTCTTCAAAGGCTCGTTTTGATTTGAATTCTTTGGCTGCAAGTTTTGGGCTGTAGCGAGTCAACTTGGAAGTTTATCCATCTGGCTCGCTTCCTCTATACTACACCAATGAAAAATTCAATCTTTTGATTTATTTATCTATTTGTTTATTTATTTTGCCAATCATATCTCTTAGATTTTATGTATATAAACATGTGTATATGCACATGTGTACAGACGCATTTAGACGCATTATACAAATTATTTATTCCATCATTCACAACAAAATGATTAAAAAGGCTTATTTTAACGGATAAAGATCATTTATCTTTTACTAGGTTTTCATTATTTGTAAGGTTGTTCATGTTTTCTTTTCTTTTCTTTTTTTCCCAATAAAGATGAATTTGATACAAGATGAATAATAGACGAAAAGTTGGGATATGAAAATACAATGAAACAATTGACCACATCTCTTTTAGAGCCAATATGTCCTATGCAAAGATAATATTGTTTCTCCTATGAGACTTATAACATTTCAAGTTAAAAGTAATAAATAGTCAAACCAACAAATATTAATAGGCCTATTTTAACCGCTTATCCCATAAGTTTTAAGTTTATATTGATAAAGTATTCATAACCATAGTCTTATAGACTAATAGAGTCTCACAATTCTCCTCTCTAAACACATGATATTCTCATCATAAGACCTCACAATTGGGCTTATATCACCCCTTCCCCCTCCCCTTAGGTGTACGATTCAAGCCACTCACTACCTATAGATCATCTTAAAAGTATGTAAGGAGTCACATCTTAATAACACTTCTCACTTTCTTCAAATTTCTTCAGTAAACTAAAGCCAAACCTGAATTATTCACCTATTAGTAAGGGATCCATTCTTAAACCATTTGCAATGCTTTAGGTTAAAAGTAATAAATAATCAAGCTAACAAATATTAATTAACCCATTTTAATCACTCGACCTAAAAGTTTCAAACTTATGTTAACAATACATTCATAACTATAATTTTATAAACTAATACTATAACCTCTCACAATTTACGTGGAATACTTAATCATGAGGTCTTATAAAAATAAAATCCACGCAACAGGTTAGTATTATAAATCCCATAATATTAATAGCACAATCCTACAAAAGCGTGAAAATAAGAATAACATGCACAATAAAAAATAAAACAAAAAAAAACTGCTTATTGTAAATACTATTGACATGGGTTTGATCACCACAATTCTTTTAAAAAATATATATATATATCTATATGCATAGACTTGTGATGAAAAATAATACCAACTGAATATGTAATAGTGGGAATGATGGAAAAAACTCAAGCTTGAGATCCTTCATAGTATATTTACAAATAATGAGATCAATAGTTGTGGATTTGGGGATTTTTGGATGGTGACGAATGGAAAAAGATTAGAAAGGAGGATGCCCGCATGACCGTCCCTTTTCCGCTTTTGTTTTTTAAGTTATTTATCATTTAAGTTTCTATAGGTCATCCCATATTCAAAGCAACTAGGTGAAGTCTCCATGTCATACTAATTAATAATTTCATTTCATGTTATTAAGGATCAACATCAGTTCAACAAGTTCTAGTTTTTCAATAAAGGTTCATGTCGGAAAGAATTAACAGAATTGTTAGAGAATATAATCGGGGATAGACTTTTTCTATTCATATTAAAGGATAGAGATAGAAGGATGCAAATAAAAAAGTTAAAAGGTAAATTATTTAAATTTAAATTAACAAAAGATGGAGGATTAAAATAGAAGAATAGGCACAATATGTGCATGATTTTTTGGTTTTATTCCAAGATTTCTTTAACAAGTATGCTTCATCTAATATTTATTGTAAATCATATTATATGCATTCTTATGAAAATAGTAAATGTGCTCAAGAGGATCTCTTAATTACGTACGTCACTGTACTTGCATTTTAAGCTATGTTGTTAAAATGTAAATAATAAAAAGTTTTATCGAGACGAACTAATTAAGTTTCGAATTTCTTGATCTGATTATTACATATTTGATTCAATATTGAATCTTTTATTTACTTCCAATTCATGGTTTTGGTGATTCAAATCTAAGATCTAATATTAGTAGTTCACTCATTTCTTACAACCGACTAAAAGGGAAAATAGAACCTTAACTTTGTAATTAACAAAATATTTTAAATTATTCGAACATTTGATTGTTCATTGTTTTATTAAGAAATCAACCTCCAAGGTTAGCTGAATGCTTGAACCGACCATTCCAAAGAGTATGTTCTTTAATTTATTATTTATTTTATTCAATTCTCGCATAAGGGAACGATTGGAATTATGTTGTTATGTTATTCTATGCTCGTTGAAAAGAGAGCTCAAATCAAATTGCGAACAAAAAGTTAGTCTATAAATGTCCAAATTTTTACTTTTTTTTTACAAACACAAACACACACACACACACACATATATATATATATATATATATATACATATACTCACATAAGAAGATTAATCCTTAAAGTTCCAAAATTCAAAAACTTTTATACTCGTATCTTAATAACTTCAACATTTGGTGTAACATCTAATGTATCTTAATGTTTTTAGAGATGTAATTATATCTATAAAATATATTTTTCATTTAAATAAAGACGGTATCCACAACATGCTTATTTAATCAAATATGATGTAATACAAAAGAAAGGGAATTTTAAAAAAAGAAAAAAAGAAAAAAAAAAAAAGAGAGAGAGTACCTACTTAACGCAGTCTACAGTATACAATGAAATTCCCTTCTTTAATTACACCTATGGCTATAGCCATCACACAATATATAAATCCATTTGTATTTGGATTTCCAAAAAGAGAAATAAAAAATAAATAAAGTAGGCAGCAAATGAAGGTGGTGTTCGGAAGTAATTGTGGGGATGGTGGCAGGAGGGGTGGTCGTGGGTCCCAATGGACAGGGTTCCAAAGGGCTTTTTGCTCCTACAAATACCCAACACTCCCCTTCCCATCTATACCCATAACTTGTTTTTTTCCTCTCCTTTGCTACTGCTGCTACTACTACTTCAAGATAAATACACTGCAAAAACTCAAAACACAATCACAAACACAAGTAGACATCTTTTATTAAACACATCAAAAAAAAAGACCTTCCTGCTTTTCTCTCACTTGTACTAACACAACAAGCACCCAGTGGTCTCCTAGGAGAGACCTCTGTTGGATGCTGTTGTTGTTTCCATTCACTTTCAGGTCAGTTGTATTCCCTTTTTCCTTTTCTTACCTCCTCTTTTTTCTCATAATCTGCATGAATAGGTCTATTTGTATCAAATCTCGATTCGATTTCAAAGTCCCGTTAATGAGTATCATCAGTATATCCAAATACGTATTAAAGATCTAACAAAAAAAAAAATCCATCACGTTTTTCTCGACTGGGTTTTCCAATATTAGATCAAAATAAGTATTAATTTTTATGCTAACGTTTTGTGTTAAAAATAAAAAAATAATGGATTTTCAGGTGAGAGAAGGCAGATTCAGGGAAGTTGATTTTAGCCGGGCTTTTACACTCTGAACGCGGGAAATAGGTAAGCAGCCGACCGCCAGGCACCGAGCCTTTTTGGACCTTTATATGTTAAAAAATGCAACATGGGCTTTCATGTTTTTACACAACGGCTCATCAATTCTATCGATAATTACTTTTAGTCATATACAAAATATGAAAATAAAAAAAAAAATTTAATTAAAAAGAAAAAAAGAAAAAATCATGCTTTCATTTGTTACATCTTATTGCGTTCTAAAAAAATCACGAAGAAAAACAAACATATATATAGATAATATAAATATAATTATGAATTTACATCGCATATACATTGTTATACGTCTGTGTATATATGATTGAAAAATTACACATGACATATAAATAAAGATTAAATGATAAATAATTCGAATTATCCCAAAACATATTCTGCATGTAATTATATTATTATTATTCCCATTTTGTTTTTTTTTTTTTGGAGAATAAATTACATTAATTAGTATGCTAAGAAAAATAGCAAAATATGTTCTCTTTTTGTAAATTGTTGGGGTCTAATTTTTATTCCATGATGCTTTGTTTTACAGCTATACTACAATAGTGAAGAAGATGCCAGTTTCTCTAAGCAAGAGCCTTCCTCTACCTCCCTCATTGAGAATGGATGAGGAATGCAAGCCCAAGAGCGAAAAGCGAGGCATTGTGACCATCCTAGGTTCGATCTCCGAAACCGACACACCTAGAACGGCCTCCTTACGTAGGACCTTGTCTGCTGACATGTCCTCCAAGAAATGGATGGAACAGAATGGTCTAAAGAAGACTGCCTCATCCCAGGAGTTCCTAGTCTCCTCCACCGTTGAGGATTCATCTTCCTCTTCATCCGAGGAAGAGTATGATGAGGAGGAGAGGAAGCACATCTGGAACTCGATCCAGCATGCAAAGAGGATAGAAACAACCGGATGCCGAAACCCGGGTCGATTCGATACTTGGGGATCCATCTTAACATCTCAGAAGGATGAAGCTGCCAAGTCGCTTCCACCACCATATGTTCACCCTCTTGTGAAGAAGTCATCCAGCATTCTGAGTAAGAAGAGCCTTGAGATATGCACCGAGAGCCTCGGGTCCGAGACGGGCTCTGATGGGTTCTCTTCCTATCACTCGTCCGAGGCTGGAGACACTGATGAGGACACCAATTCGGAGGAGCAGCAGCAAGAAGGAGAGAGGCAGGATTATGTGTTTGATAGAGAGGAGGCACAGGTTGCTGCCAAGTACAATTACTTGGCTTCCAAGAAAGTGCAACCTAGAGCTTTCCCTCCACCACTTGCTTCACTTAATAAGCAAAATGGGGTGAGCCTCTGGGTGCGGTCTCGGCGTGACAATGGGAGGTTAGTTCTGGAGGCTGTCACTGTCTCTTCGCCCAACAACTTCCAAGCACAACGCCAGGATGGCCGCCTTGTTCTTACCTTTGCAAACCGAATTGGCTCTGATGAAGAGCTAGAGAGTGATGGGAGGGCAATGGAAGAAGAGGAGGAGGAGGAGATAATAGGATCTTATGAAGAAGAAACCATGGATTTTGATGGAGAAAATGAGGAAGTAAAAGTTGAGGAGGAGGAGGAGATAAAAGAAGTGGAGGTGGAGGTTGAAAAGGTTGATACAAAAAGTGGTGTTGACAATGTAGAAGTTTCCATGGAACGACCACCAAAAAAAATGTCTAGTGGTGTGATAGATGTCCACAAGTTAGCCTTCCTTTTCAACAAGCCCATTGGGTTACCCAATGGGAACCCAACATGGGCCAACAATTTCAATGAGGAAGCCAAGGAAGGAAAGAAAACTTCCCTATCACCTCGGGTGGCAGCGCGGATGATACCCACGCCACCCCCCACCATGGCAGCCAAACCGCTGATTGCGGCGTCGTCTTTCAATACATATGAGTATTTTTGGAGAACCAAGTCCATGGAGACTCCAATCATGAAGCCAATTGCCCAGCAGCCCCTCAAAAGCTATAGCAACAAGTTCATGACCCCCAAGATGTTGCTCCCAAATGAGCCTCATGAAACTTTGGCAACAGGAGGGGAAAAGGCAGCCTACTTGGGTCCTTTGTTGAAGAGTTGCAATGAGCCAAGGAGGTCACTTTTCATATGGGAGCCAAATTGCATAGCCACCTCAACTTGAAACTCAGTAGTAGTTACCACCCTCAGTACCATAAAATGTCAATCTACTCCATTAACTAGTTACTATTACTCTTCTATTTACCCATTTTCTACTTGTACTCTATTGAGGGTTAATTTAATGGTAAATAAAATGTAATCCAATTCAGGAGATTAAAGAAAAAAAGGGGGGGAAAAAAAAAAAGAGTCAACAGTGTTATAAATATAGATTTTATAAAAACTATGTTAAAAGCATAGCAAAATTCTTCCATCTTTGATGATCTTTTGGCATGCCCTTTTTCATTGAAAATGTTTACAACTGCTTTATAGCTACTTGCCAAGAAATTACGTAAAGAAAATTCTCTTAATTTCGTATACAATTTTTCTTATCTGTGTATAGTCAATGCTGAAAAACATCAATTATTTTTTAATCATATTTTTTGCCAAGTATCTCAGACATTAATTCCAAATGATTTATTCTTTCCAATGTTAAAAGCATAGCAAAATTTTTGCATATTTTGAAACGAAGTTAATTATTAAAATTTAGTAAAGAGGCAGAAAAATATGTATCATGCATATTTTAAAATGCAAATTTAGATATTAGACATAGTAAAGTGATTAAAAATTTTATTTTGCAAGCATATGTTCATGGGTTTAAATCTTATAATATTAATTTTATTTTTCCTAGTTATATTTATTATTCGAATTTTACTTATTTTTTCACAATAGCTAATAATATTAAGTTTCTTTCATTACAAATTTATTAAATAAATAAAGTCTCCTAAGTTGCTATTAGTTTGTTGATAAAACACTACAAATAATAGTTATATTATTAATATTATCGATGTTTTTGTCTTATCATATAAGTTATTAGTATATAATACCAAGCATGCCTTGTACCAAAAATCTTTTTACAATTAGTATTGTGAAAATGAATGTGAATCATTGACTAACCAGTTTCCTAATTATTTATATTCAAAATGATTTTTTTTTTCTTTTATAGTATTGTTAATAAGGCAGTGTGTCAAAGTCATGTGAAAAGACATTAAAGAGTACTCATAATTATGTGATGCTCTTGGTTTCACTCTATGGTTCTACCTACATCTTATTTAATTTCTTTTTTCTATTTATGTTTGTTGATAACAAAAGTTACACAATTTTTATGTATTAATTTTATTTTTTTACTAATTGATAGTTAAATTTCAATAAATATATATGCCCTCATAAAAGGATAAAAAGTGAATAGTTTATCCTACGAAGCCACCGAGTCCAATCCCATCCTCCAATAGTTGTAATAGAAGTTAAAATAAAAAGTTAAAAGAAAAAAACTTTTACCAAGTGTATCGTGTAAATTCAATAATTACTTAGAAAGAAAGAGTTTTGAAAGTTTTCATCCTAATTAAATCAAATAAAATTAACCTTCAGTAACATGATTTTACGTTTGTCCTTATATATTATATCATTATTTTTAGAAAAATTTTAAAGGATATACTTGTTTTTTTTTTTTTTTTTGTAAAATGCATAATTAAGATATGAAAATGTCAAGTGTTTTTTTTTTTTAGGTAAGGCCACTTGTGAAGGAATTAAATAACAAAATTTATCTTTCTTTTTTTTTTTCCATTTTTACGCACCCTTCTTTTCATAAAGTGCAAACTAATCCTGAAAAGTATCGAGAATTTCTTTATTATGCCCTTTAATAGGTGCCCCGACATCCCCTTAATGAAATCCTTTATTTTAAAATGATTTATTCTTTACTGTCTATACCTAATAGGAGGAACATCGGTGGTTTAATGGGATAGCTTTTCAGTGTATGCATCATGGTGTGTCCCTTGTTTTCCCTTTTGTTTCTTAACTTTTGCAAATTGCCAGTCCTGAGTAGTGGAAAGAGGTGATGTTTGCAGGCATTATGATCAATGCTGGATCTTGTGGGTCAAAAATTTGGTCTCAATAATTTTGTAGAAAGATAGGATCAAGATATCTCATCTAAGGTTAGAGATTCTAGGTGTGTGAAGAGATACCACTCTGAAATATTGATGAAAAGCTGGTATCATACGACATCAGGCAGCATTAAACATATTACACTACTATCTACCAACTTGTGCTTCATGAGTGAATTGTAAACTTTTGCATAGTAATCCAGATAAAATGGCAAGCCTAATTAACTAATTCCAATATAACTTCATAACAATATATATATATATATATATATATATATATATATACACGTGAGTTATAACTAATTTAAGATAATAAATCTAAAAGTGTATTTGTTTTGCCTTTAAAAGTGGTAGAGGGTTAAATTTACTATATAAAACTAATAAAGCTAAACTCACTATCAATTTAAACTTAACTCCTTAACTTAAGTGATAAGATCCAAAGAATCCAACTTATATTTGGAATAGCTTGGAGAATTTTGACTTACCGAGCCTCAGAAGGGCTAACTTCTCACAATTGAACTCTTATATTCATGAGAAGGGTTATTGGCCTTGAACTCTTAGCAAATTTATTTGGGATGATCATAAAATAAGTAAGTTTCATTTCATCTATCGATTACCAAAATTAATTTCATGGCTATCATTAAGTCCTTCGTTTGACAACTTAAAAGACCAAACAAACTATGTTTGACTATATGCTCTTACTCTCAAAAGATCAAATGAGTAATTTAGACAATTTTCAATCTCAAAAGCTCATGAATCACAATGCCAACGTCCAAAACTTCCGAAGGCTCTTTTGTCTGCCTGTCACTTTTGTATTTAAGACATTTAGATTGTATGTTCTTCCTCCTTGTCATTCTCTTATAGTCATCCCACTACGTGCAATCTCTATATTGCTTCTTTTATGGAAATGTATAACATAAGATTCATGCACTCCTACATGACTACTCTAATTAGAACCCTCCACTAAAAAAAAAAAATTATAATATAAGACAAAGCATATCTTAAAAGTAATGAATAAATTAGCATAGGAGGAATAGGATATAATACTCTATTTGTATCATACTCTAAGTATAGTTTTATGAATTTCAAAACTAAAACATATCCTATAATATATTGGTATCAATCTAAAACCTATTCCCTATAAAAATATATAGGATGCCTTGAATATGCATTGAATTAAAAATATTATATTCCATTATGTTTAATATTATTAATTAGGAATTTTTCTAGGGGAATATAGGATTCTTCAAAACTCATGTCCTATATGCCTCAAAGTCAACTTATGTGATAGGTGCAAAGTATGGATATGTTGTATCCTATACATTATTATCAAGACCAAGTTTTGAAAATTTAGGAGTAGAAACTATCTTATAACCTTCAATACCTACAAAGAATCTATGCAACCATATGAAATATAGTGAATTGCTGGTGTAGACAGAGTTAAGCACTTATCCCTATCAATAGTTAGCTGCTATTAATGGCTACTAGTAGAAAGTGATAGTAAGAACAAAGACGGTTGGTAATGATCTGTAATAACTTACTAAAAGTGTAAATAGGAAAGAAGGGAAATTGTTTCCATTTTTAAAAAGACTAATTAATTTCCTTACTTTTTACTAGTAAATTTTGACGATATTATTCTTCACCTTTAGTAGCCAGCATTACCATCGTCTTCCATCACCATATACAACTAAATGTAACTATTATTTGGAACCTCTTGAAACTGTTGTCTGACAATTGTCAAACTCTCATCATACTGAATGCCAAAGGAAAGTGTAGTGAAAGAAATAAACCCTAAATTGCATAAAGGTTTTAGTCACGAATTTCAATTAAACTTGAGAAATGCAAGATAACATATAAATAAAATATGTTCATTATGTGGATAATTTATAGATTGTGTATCTTTCATAAATAAAACACTAAAGAAATAGAAGCAAAATGCATACATATCATCCCTCTCTCTCTCTCTCTTTCTCTCTCTCTCTAATATATATATATATTGCACAAACGTTAAGTCCTAAAACTATAGAAATATTGCACAATTGAATTTTAAATGGTTGTGCGGCATTGAAAGAACGTTTTTTTATTATTATTTTCTAGCTTCATGACATGTTACACCTTAATGTAAAATGAAATGTAAGAACGACCGTTGTTAATTAAAAATTAAAAATTAAAAAAGAAAATATACTCTATCACTTACTAAAAAATACTAGCAATCCCTAAACTAAAGATGAAAGATCGATGAATCTTAGTAACCACCTTTGGAATAGTTTCTACAACTCATCCGAAAAGGGAAGCTAGCAACACTACCTCTAAAAAGAGACATTTAGCTCCTAAATGGTTAACTCAAGTTGCAAGCCACAATAGGTGATGGTCCAAGCAAACCAAGTAATGATAGCAAGTAGTAGCACTACCTATCTATGTTTATTGCAAAGGCTACCTCTAACTCTCATAAAGTGGGAAAAAAAAAAAAAGGAGTAAAGGAAAGGAAAAAAAATTATATTTATATTATGTACATACATATATATTATTTTCATAGGGTTGTCAACAATCTATAACCTATGGTTGATCATAAGGCCACTAAGTAGATAAATTACCATCACCATCGTTATTAGGTTGTTTGACTAATATGTCACCATATAAACTCAAACTTAAGAGGTCAATAGCTTTTGTTGAGAATGATGAATAACCCTACCATAGAAGATAGTTGGTGGAGTTAAATAAGATTCCATATTACTATTTTACTAAATTTCAATTTGGCACAATCATTGTCTCTTTATTAAGTTATTGATATCATAAAATCATGACTCTATGATAAACAATATTATAAATATCAAAACTTCTTAATTTAAATACATAATCATAAAAAATAACAATTGAAAAACCATAAACGAAAATCAAAATAAGTACACTATTACATAAAATTGCCAACACATTAATTAATTCATTATGGGAAAGCGAAAACCTATAACAAAATAACTAGGAAAAACAATAAACCCATGGAGAATAAGGGAAAAAGGGAACAAAAGACCTTATTAAGTAAATAGCCCAAATTTCTTTCCCGATCAATTGTTTAAGGTGGTTCAATCTCTATTCATACCGTACTTATCGAAATTTGTATTAAAAATAAGCCATTATATGAGCCGTATAAGTTGTCTAATTCCGTATTAAATTAGAATTTAAAAGAAAGTCCAATTGGGTTATGTGCCTTTTTATTTCTTTTAAAGTTAATTGCAAAAGAAAAATAGTTGGCCCAATCCTGTTCTGCAGGCCCACTTGCAATTTAAGGTTGACCCACTTTTGGATTTTCCGTACGACTGCCCATTCGTCATCCATCACGTGGATCTGTAAATGGCCAGCCTACATTTGCTTGCTCCGTACCTGCTCTCGGGTCCATCGCATACTTTTTTCTTTTTTCTTTTTTAATTATAAATAGTTGTTTTAAACTTCAGATGTAAATTGATTATTTATACATTTAATATTTATTTTAAAATCTTTTAAACTTAGATAAATTGATAATATAAAAGATATTTTACTTTTTAGTTTGCAAAAATCATATTGTTCATTTACTTTTTTTTTTTTTAATTATAAATAGTACTTTTAAACTTTAATTTAGATGTAAATTGCTTCTTTATACTTTTAATATGTATTTTAAAATCACCTAAATTTTAATAAATTGATAATATAAAAGAAATTCTCTCATTTAATTAGAAAAAATCACACATTATCAACGTTTAAGGGGTTTTAAACCATATTTTGATAAATTTATAAGATTATACATATTAAAATCAAAGTTTAAGAAAATTATTTTTAACTTAAGAAGTTATTTATCAAAATTTAAGAGATCTTAAAATATACTTTAAAATTTTAGAGTGAATCCATACCTTAATTAAGTTTAAAAATATTATTTACATTTTTCTTTACTTTTTATTTCGAAAGTATAAGATAAACAACCAACATATTTAATTTTAGTAATGCTCTATTGAAAGTGTGACGAACAAAAAACTGCATCTAAAGATAGGATTATATATTGAACTATTTTCTTATATGTCATGCTTTCAAATAAAGGATTTTGTTAAAATCAATATACCCTAATCTACTTAACTTTTTTTTCCATTTAAATTCTATTCCATTTCTCTTTCCAATAATATCTTCTAATTTCTATTACAATTATCCTTTTATTTTCAACAAAATAAATTAAATTAAGTTGCATTAAATAAGCATAGTTTAAAGTGTAACATATATTTAGGTCTATTTGGATTCAATGTTACATATTGAATTAGTCATTCGACATGGATAAGAGCAATTTACTCAACTATATTTCAAATTCTAAACTTCAATTAAATACAAATGAAACACATCGATGTCGAAAGTTACTAAATTAGAGTGGAACTAAAAAAGCAAATATCAAATTTTGATTTTTCATTATTTTGGTTCGAAAAAACTCACCCTCTTCTTTTCTATTGCTTGTTCTACGCACTTACTCACTCTAGAGTAGTTTGTTTTGTGCTAATGGAACTCCTCATCATTAATTTGCTTCTCCAGTCATCATAGTTTTTTGAGTTTCATGGAATATTAAGCTTATAGTCTTCTCAAATTGCATCTTGATTCTTAAAGTTATTGATTATGCAGAAATAAACTCCATATGAGAAAAGTGTAGTAAATTGAAAATTCTAAGTATCAATTAGAGAGAAAATTTTCTACCAAAGTTAATTAAAGATCAAGTTTGTCTCTACCTAAAAATTGTATCGCGTTTACAATATTTAATAAGTTTTACAACATGAGTACATAATTTTATCATAAACATGTCCTATTACATCGAAATAATCCTACGGAATGTATTTTACCATATTGATAAAGTTGGTAACAAATAGAACTTTTACTTTACTAGATTGAAACCTTTTTTACCATATTTGTTTTTGTTTTATCAAAACCAATCAAAAATCATGACTTATATTCAATGTTATCAAACCTGACCCCAAGTAGTTAATTTGGATATTAATCAGGTTGAATAAAGAGTCGGACTACGATTAGATCGAATCAACTTTATGAAAGTGTTAGATTAAACTAAATTGAACTGTACAAGTTAATTCGGGTTTGACAACACTATTTATAGCTAAAGTAAGGAAATTAAAAGAGAATAAGATATACAAACATAGAAGCTATAGATGTAGAAATTTGATCGAGGTTGTTCAGATTCAAGCAAACTAGATAGAAAGATATTTTCGTATATTTAGTGAAGTTTCTGTATGTTGGTTGCAACATATTATATGAGAATGTGAAATAGAATCTCCCCTATCTAAGTTCATACGATTGCATGTGAGTGATTTACATCATTAACTAGATTGGTTGCATTACAAAAGGCACATGCATAATTCAATCGAGGATCTAGCCATTTAATTTTGTTTTGGGTTTTACACAAGCCCTGGCCCATATTGGGCCCTTCATCAAATCCAGGCCCATGTCCACGATGATTTAGAACTAGTTTTTTTATCTCTCAAATAGAGATTATGGGGTTTTTTTTTTTTTTTATGTGAAGAAGGAAAGTAAGATAGAGTGTAGATGCACAGCTGCTGTACAGCAATGTAGTATGAAAACGGATTTAGTAGTATATCTAGATAAATAGCCTGTAAGTTGGTTATAATGATAATGTATGATTTTTTTTTTAATAATATTTATATTTTTATATATTAAAATTTTATTAATATTTAAATACAATTGAATTATTCAGGTAATAAGATTAAAGCTTTTCTCGTAAAGTATTTGAAAAAGGAGGTTTAACACCAGCGTGATAATCATTATTGCTCCACCTCTAGCGCTCAGTCGGAGAAAAATATTGACTCCACCTTTTAAGTACTCGCTAATCATGCATCTTATGAATGTTCTCCAAGCATTTATTCACCACCATTTCACCATTCATTTTTATTTTATTTTATTTTTTTCATTATTATTTTTAAAGGACTAAGCGATTGATCAAACCTCATAAAGCTAGTTAATGTTTTCGATTATCAAAACATACGAATATAATGAATTTAAACAACCCACTTAATAAAATAAAGATTTGATAGGATTAAATAGTAGTATAAGTATATAATACTTCCAAATTAGAAGCATATTTTATCCAAAGAATTTATCAATGCATTGTTCCCTCTCTCAATCGTTAAGATTTTTTTATGATAACACTAATAATATAATGTTAATATAATACTAATCAATATAACCTAATATAAGAGGTTATCATTTTATTATTTAATATTATTTAACAATTATTTTTTATTATTATTATTCATAAAATCTATGAACTAATTGTTTAAGTAATACATTTAAATTATTTTAATAAAACAGACGATATATGTTACATTAATTTCTAGTATATGAATTGTTTAGATTAGTTAACGTCATTAAGGTAATACTGTTTTACTAAAGTTACCCATTAAACATTTTTAGCTTCAAGGTTGTATTCAAATAATAATAACAAAGAAAATTTTACTACTATTTATTCATTTTTCCAATAGGACACTAAGATACAATAGAAATATGTTCCTCATTTTTCCCAAACCAAGTGAAATAAAGATGCAAACCTAGTTATGGGAAATTTCAAAATTCCAGCAACAGAAATCAATTAGAGGAAAAAGATGATCCCCGAGCCCATCAGCCTAAAGAATGCACTACGAGATAGGCTTCAACACATACATCTTGCAAGCATGTGAGTCGACAGTAGCAGAGATATTCCCTACGAAACGAGTCTTCAAAGTTTTGTGCTGCATCAAGATTGAGAGGAAGAAGAATTATATCAGGAAATTTCATGCCAAAATATGCTCAAAAACACATCATTGTTAATCAATGAATATAAAACCACTCCAGATCGATCGGGTTGTGGATTTAAAAGTTATCGTGGAATTAGAGCAAGCCATCTTGAGTTAAAAACATAATGTGCACACTTATCTTCCATGTTTAATTTAGTTCTTGACTTAAAGGGGATTCAAATTAAGGAAAAGTGTTTACCAACAGATAAATATAAAAACATACCAAAAGTCTGTTAAGACAGAAAAAAAATTTACCTTCCAAACATCTCTGGCTTCAACAATGCTAACTTGTGGAAGTCCAACATCTTCCCAGGTAGCAGTGATTGCTGTACGACCCAGGCCTCGGTTAAGAAGAAGCACTACTACCCTGTACCCAGATAGAGGTCCTGCCCAAATCTGTGTCCAAGAAAATCAGTGTTGGGATGGCTTTTAACTTGATGTAAACAATGCAAGCGTATCGTTTTGTGAGAGAAATCAAGCTGAAAAAGCTGAAACTATACCTCAGGATCGCCTTCCATCCTGACCTTTTTAGCTTGAACACCAAGTGGATCTAATAAAAAAGCATTCGATTATGTCAAATCTCTCAAAGCATCAAGTAAATCAATCCAATTCAGATAACAAGCATGGAGTCATGTTTTTAAGCATCAACCTTGGTTAATAGCAATGACTTCCTTGTTGGAAACAATTTCCATGGTCTCTTTCGTCATGTTCCTTATATCGCAGCCAAGGAGAAGAGGAGCCTAACAATGAAGAAGCGATAAAGAAAAAAGACATGGATCAAAACCATGCACATGAATGACAAGAAAACGAACTACATAACTAGAGCTTTGGTAGTACCTTGGACATAGCCCATATGCTGAAGTGCACAATGTACTCATCTTTAGTCATCCCTCCATTTCCCACTTCAAGCATATCCGGGTCTGATCATTTACAATCAATCATATTCAGTAAATGGAAAAATGAGATGCAATGCGGAAACTAAACGCGTATTCTTAGCTCTGATGAGTCATTTACCATTCCAGCCTCCAGGTCTTGCAAGATCGGCATACACTTCATTCTGGTCGGCTCTTGATACCATACTGCAGACATACCAGACATTATGTTCATCAACTCATAAGATGATCAATATAGATAATTACTCCAGGGATGATGTACGTTTGGGATTAATTGCAAATGGGTAATGATCGTATTTATGCAAGTAGATGATAAATGTCATAAATAAAAAACGGTCCATTTGCCTGATGTGATTAGGCATCCCATTTACATGATGCACGTGCCAGTCATAACCTATTTGCATCACTTAAAACATACATCACCGCTTTGAGCTCGGGCCCAAACAGACAAAGATATGCGATGATACCTTTCCCAATTATCAGCAATGTCGTTGGTAGTTCTCCAGCTGTTTCCTACCTTATCACCCCATAGAGCTGGATGCAGATCACCCCTGAATTTACAGAAGTGGTAAGATGCAAACATCAAGAACACAACTTTGAGAATCAATCAACTGTGCCAAGGTAGTGTGCGATTGACTTACCATTCACAAAGCGAAAAGAAAATTGGACGACCCGCCTTCATAAGAGCACGAGTCATTACAGGGTATCTACAGCAGAGACATACAAACAAGGTTTTCAAACATAAATTCTAGGACCTGTCAACCTGCTAGAGCAGGATACAATAATGTTTAGATTATCAAACCTTACGGTTGGTCTTGAGCCGTCATTGTTACAATTATCATACTTCAAATAATCAATCCCCTAAACGAAAAAAGAAGAAAAAAATGAGGAAAAAAAAAACCACCTCAGTTTACATGAATTTACAAAGTTTCTGCGAGTTTTCATATATTTTGGACGAAAAAAGTACATACCCATGAAGCAAAGGTTTTTGCATCTCGTTCTTCATGACCTAGTGAACCTGGCATTTTCTTGCTACAAGTATAATAGCTGCAGGGACCCGACCCGTCAAATGTAGCAGCAAATGTTAGGAAAAGAATGATCGTGGAAGAAATTTCATGAGTTCCATCGATTTGGAAGAAAAAAAATCAAATTACCCCGCATCTGAATAGATCCCTAGTTTGAGACCCTTGCTATGGACATAATCAGCCAAGGCCCTGATACCGGATGGGAATGTCGTTTTATGTGGCACCAGATAACCCTAAAATTGGTAATATCTTGATCAGACATCTAGAACATCAACCATAAATGGTATTCAACTCCCTAAGTATAAGGAAGAAGATCGAAACGCACATGCTCATCCCGGGTTAATTCAGCCCAGCAATCATCTGAAATCCACAAATACTGACGTTACAAATTGCTGGTGAATGATAACGGATGATTCAGCTCAGCAATGGAGCTGACTGTATGTCGAAATTGGAGCATACCTATATTCACGTACTTGTACCCGAGTTTTGATAGTCCAGTAGAGACCAAAGCATCGGCTGAAAGAAAGCAAAAGCACCATGCAAGTGTTCATCATCATTTAAAAGCACTTGACGCAAACAAGCATTTTTTATTTGGAAAATGAAAATATTTTGACTTTGCAGGTAGGAAAAACCAAATTCTTGATTTAAATTACGAGAAATTACCAGTTTCCCTGATGATCTTCTCATCAATAATGCAATTGAAGTGGTTCCAACTGTTCCATCTGCAGACAATTGAATATGAAATTTAGCAAACATGTTAGGATAGCAGGGTTTGCATTTATCACTCTTTAGGCATCTGCTTACGACAAGCGATACACCCGAATTCACCAACTAAGTAAAGCACTGGTTAAGATGCTCGATAAGGAAACTTTTCATTGTTTCAATATTAGTCAATCATTAAAGCGCACAAGTTTCTTTTTCAAACTTAATAAGTTTTTCATCAGTTTAGCAGTTTGAAAACAATCTTTAGAGTATCAAAATTGGAAAATGAAAATTGGTGTACTTTAAAAAGAAAAATTTTGAAAAAATATATTTTATATATTATAAATTATTACTTTAATTAATATTTTTAAGAAAATATATTTCTATTTTTTCGATATTTTATTCTTGTTAAATGAAAATATCGAAATAAACAATAATAAAATTTCAGTAAGATGGAAAAAAGATGAACCAATAACTAATAATATAAACATCATAAGATGTCTAATTTATGACATTCAAAACCTACTCCTATTAGATTAGAAAAGAAATGAATTAGATAATATATACATCTTAAGATGTCTAATTTATTACATTCAAAACTTACTATTATTAGATTAGAAAAGAAATGAATTTGGAGGACATGAAATGTTTGCACTTATTTATGACAGAATGTCTCTGGTATTTATTAAATTTTCACACCTAATGTTTGAAGTAAATAACTAGTATATTCAATCCAACTCTTTACTATTTAAATTTTTTATCTCACTTCGTTTACAATCTATAATAGGATTTGAACCCAAAGATCTCGCTCAATAAATTGATATTTGAGGTTTTTAAGAAACTGAACACTAATGCGACTTTTAATAATTATATTAAAGCAAACTGAAACCCTAATTCCCAAAAGGAATCCCAATACCATGTGAAAAGCACGCGTATGGAGGACAAATTCCAAATGCACGCCAAAAGGCTTAATTTGGATTGATTCCCTTATTTCCAAAACAAATACTTTTTAATTCCCCACGTGAAAAATAAGGGAAAAGTGTTTTTAGTAATTTTTAATTATCTTATTGATAAAAAAAGAGTTTAAATATATGTAAATGTTCAATTTTAAATATAAAATCATAAATAAACAAAATTATGGCATTTATCCTAAAATAAAAATCCCAACTAACTCAAAAAAATAAACAAATAAATAACACTATACAAATAAATATCATATAAATAACAATAAAATTTTCAACAAATGATAGTGGAATAAATAGTTCCATAAAAACTACCACAAAGTGTTAATATATATTTAAAATTTCATTAACATTCACGTAATTTCCTTAAAAACTATTACAAAGTGTTGATATACATTTAAAATTTCGTTAATATTCACATTTCACACACCATATTGCACCTATCTCCTTTCCCTTAATAATATAGTTGACGTGGGCCTATCTACTTTTGTAGATTAAAAACTAAAAACAGATACGGCATCCGATTTAATTCTAATGGATAACTCTCGCGACTGGTCGACCAGCAGTCATCATAAAAAATCAAATCAGTAAAAGACGAAACAGCCCACTTCCTCCACCAATCATCATGCCTAAACCACCGACCAACAGAATTTAAAGTAGATCGAATGATTTAAATTCTTCTCAACGTTCTTTATACTACGATTGGAATGGACGAAGGATTTAAGAATAAAAAAAAGTAAGTGGAAAGGAAAGTGAAAGAAAATATATAAATTCTTTTATTTGATTAAAGAAAAAAAAAAAAATTGATAGCATAATTTTTTATTATAATGTGTTTTTGTTTGACAGGAAAATTTATCACTTTATTGAAATTTCTTCTGAGTTCACTCCAAAGTTGAAGGAGATTAGTTTTTATGAGACAAAAATAAGTTTTCTGCCTAAATTTATCCCCTCCAAGCAACACTTTCCCTTCAAATTCCTCCCCTCTTCTTTCCATCCCTCAATCTAAATACAATCCAAATATAGTGTCTGAGTTAAAAAAAATTAATATACATTTAATATGTTAATTGCTTTTTCCGTAAAATGTATAATGAATGATTTGAAAGCGTGAACAAAATTTCAATTATGGAAAATAACCCAAATCTCCTGTACCCAATGATGAGAGAGAAAGCGAGAGAGAGAGAGAGAGTGTGTGTGAGAGACAGAGATGGTGACGAAAGAGAAGCGAACATACCCCATCGGAGGAGTCATGCCGAGGCCATTAGCAAGCAAATTCCTCCGATACTCTTCCTGATACTGAATGTACTTCGGATTCCTGTAGTTTATGCCTTTTGGTGCCCCACGAACAGCATTGAACGAAACTAATGAGCACAACAACATTAAAACATATGGAAATTTACGATAATCTCTTCTACTTCTCTCCATGTTTTCTGTCGACTGCAATCCACTTTGCTAGATGCGTCGGTGAGTGTGTGTGAAGAGAGAGAGAGAGAGACCGGCGAGACTTCGGAGGGGGAGCCACGGCATTTATATAGAGTCTATATCCATCTCATTCGATTTTCAGATACTGATAAATCAGTATCTCATAATTTATAATTGGAAATTCAATTTGATTTATTTATTATTTATAAGTTAATCAAACCCCACCAGTGGGTGGTAAGAGTTCTCCAAGGATTTGTCTCCTTGATACAGGTTGAAACTTTATACTTTTATTATAACTTTTAATAAATTTATGATTTCTCCGGAAAAAAAAAAGTTAAAAACTGAATAAAATCTGGAAAATTTTTGTTAAGGTGTGTTTAAGGTAAGTACATTGCATATTTTTACAATGCATTAATGTTTGCATTACATAGATTAGGAAATTCTATAAAATAGTAATAAAAGATTTATTGTAATATTATTAACCATTGCCTTTAAATTACAATACATTTTGACTATTCAAATATTTTTTTTCCCCTATATAATGACAAAGGTGCGTATGTTTCATAAAATAGAGCTTATCTTATCCGATTAGACTGTCTAGGTCTGGTATTAGTCAAAGGATTTCATCAAAATTGAAATTTGTTAAAACTAATTACCAAAAAGAAATTTGGTAAGACCCAGACTTTCATTTATTTATCATTATTGCTATAATATTACCAAGGTGGGTAATGGAATTTTGTATTTGGACAATGATTGATAGGTGTAATGAGAAAGATGATTTGGGAAAAGGGAAAAAAAAGAAAAAGAATAATAAGTCATACATTTTGTTGACAATTACACTAATGCATTTGTGAATATACTATGAAAAGAAAATTTGAAATTTTTAAGGCTTTTGCTAGTGATATAATCAATGTCTTAAAAATTGTATCTATTTTTTCCTTATTAAGTAAAATTAATAAGAGAAAAAATTTTCATTGCCCCATTTAGCTTTTTCATTCATATTTGTTTATATATTATATGTTACAATTTATGATTAAAAAAGTAAAAAAACTGAAATCCAAATTAAATATTTATTATTTAAAGTAGCATTTAATTAGTGGTGAATGAGACTTGGAGTAAAATTCCCATGTGTTTGTTAACAATTTATTTTACATGAAATCTAAAATGGTGGAAGACAAGTCATATATATATATATATATTTAATATATATATATATTCACTAATTTGCGTAAATTGTAATATATAAATAGCATTCCTATATTGAAGTGGAAAGGTAAGAACCAATCGTAGGAGCAACCGGTTGTAGGCCAATTAATGGTTGCAAGGGCAACCGATTGCTGTTGTTGCTAGCCAACTCTAAAAACCACACATAATTCCTCTTCCAACAAACATAATTAACAGACAAATTAAAAGTTATGACTATTAAATTTGACTATGATGGTTAATCTCTTCAATCTAAAACAATTTAATCATTCTCGTATATTTGCAAGAGTCTGAGAGAGTTTTATTATATCCTAAGAGTAACCTACTCTCTATGGTGAGGTAATATCAATTTAGGAAAGTTGATATTTCACTCCTTAAAACAATTATATTTTTTGTGTCTAATATTATTCCAACAGTCTAATAGTTAAGCCTATCGTATAAGGTGAGTCTAAATCCCACAATAACACTTCTTTTAGCTACTCATGTTGTATGCTCTTGTAGAATAATTCATGTATCCAAAAATAACAATCATACTATAGTTATAACTTTCTATTACCTAAAAAAATTGTTGTTTATGCAACAAGAAAGTATTGTCGCATGGGAAAAAATAGTTAGCAAATTAGAGATTATGCCATCAATAAGGCAATCCTACATGCATTTGTGATAGAGAATGTACGAGAGAGAATTAGCCTATGGGCAATTACATCTATCCAACTTGTAGGAGCAAACTTACAGGAGTAAGGCTTAAGTGTAGCCCTAAAAGATGCACTAAATTGTCTCTAAGGATCAGGTATGGATCTTATATGGAAATTTACGACAACATGAACTCTACAAATAACTTGACATACAATGTCTTATCATACTTTTGTTGTATCTCTTCATTATGGGCCCACAATTTGTTGATCCCAACATGTGATCCCACATTCAAGAGTCACTCATTAGAGTTGTATCCAATGCATCTTGTTGTTCTTGCTCTTTCATGTCTTTCTTGTTTATTAATAACTAGTCTTTGAGTCTTAGAATGTGTACCATGTTCTCTTTTCTTTTTTTTGTGTTTTTTGGTTTCTCCATTCATCAAGCTATTGTTCACTATTATAATTGTAAGCTTTCCTTCTAAGTAGAATCACTAACAAATATTACTAGTGTTTCCCAACTGTTAGGTAAGGAACTCAATAATAATAGTGCTTGTACCACATCATCAAATACTAATCTAATGGCACTTAATTGATTCATAAGATCCTAAAAATCATCACAATACTTTATTATATTGCATCTATTCCTATACTTCAAATTAACAACTCTCCTAATCAATGAAGTTTTTCGAGACAATCTGTCTCTCATAGATAGACTCCGATTTCATAATAAAACATTAGTTCTGATTTATTAAGCAACATGACAATACATACTATAAATCACCTATCGTTAGATATAACCAATAATTTCTTTTGCATGATCATCCAGTCTTAATCAAATCTATCCTTTAGTTTTGCACTATCATTCCCTAAAAGCACATAGAAATTTTTATAATATAAAAGATCTTCCATCATCAATTTCTAAATTAAATAATTTAAATTTATCATAATATCTAATGATTCTACCAATAATTTTGTTATTCCAATTCTAGCTCTAATACTACTTGTTAGGTGGTGGATCAAGTCGATAAATGTATTTCTTAGAAAAGCCCATATGCCAAAGCTTTTTCCTAGATGATAGGCTCCCATGCCTAATACTTGATAGGCTCCCATGCCTAACACTTAGGAAAGATTCTATATAAGATTGGAGTTGATTAATGTAAGTTAGATTAAGAATTTTACTTTGAAAGACCATTTAATTAATAATAAGAAGAAAAAAGACATCCTTTCCTCCTATGTCAGCCTAAAAGGAAAAGAAAATTGATTTACGAATCAACTCAATTTCAATAGCTATACTCGATCACGGATTGAGTTATTTGGAAAGTTTATCGAGTTTAATTGGACTTTCAATCTATTTGGCTTGTTAACTCAAATAGTAAGTATCCATCAAGTTGTATGGAATTAAGTTGACTTTTGAATTTAATATAAATCTAATTTACTGAAAAATCATTTATTCTAAATATTCCAACTTAAACAAAGTGATTTGAACCGAGCTCAAAATCATCAACTAACTTCCAAACTAAACTCGATCTTAAAATTTAAATTCGATCGAGCTAGAGTCTTAAATTTTTCATTTAACCTCCAGTCCATTTATAATATACATAATCTTGCTTAGAAAATTGATTTCAGTTTTGGTCTTTTCTTGCCCCTTTTTTTCCCTTAGAAAGGACAGGAACCAAAATGGTTTACTTTTTCTCTTCACGAGATCCAATTTCCTTGTCAATACTATGGAACATCGACTGAAACTTACTCTCAGCATATTCTCTATCGCCATAGCATTGCAACTTTTTCCTCCAACTTTATGCTGCCTGTCCTGTATCAAAATTAAAGTTTTGTTGTCCGGTGGGGTTTGAGACCTACTTTTGTGATCCCCGTTTTGGTTGATTGAAGTGAATTTCATTCATTGAAACATACGAAATACAGATAGTATTGAGAAAATATAATTTTGGTTGCTCGACTTTTTCTTTTTTAATCATTGAAGTAAATTTCATTCATTGAAACATACGGAATACAAATACACATAGTATTGAGAAAATATATCAAAAGAAATAAAAATCCAAAATTTCAATCTTTCCTGGATAATAATAATGGGTGACATAAACCCAAAAAGATCTCTAATATTAAGTTAATTATTTATCATCTCTAATAGATCTTATATACTTTTAATATTTATATGAATTTAATACAAAATAAAAATTATACCATACTCATAAATATATATTGTCTTAAGATCTTTGCCAATATGGATGTGAGAATGATTAGTAGGGATAGACGTAATTCGATTCAGTTTGGTTCGGTTCGATTCATCTCTTCCCTATCAAACCAAACTTAATATAATGGTTTAGTTTTTTTTTTTAAATCGAACCTAACCATACAGTTCATTTCATAAATATTTCAAACTTAATTAAAACAGATTCGATTCGATCTATGATTCAAACTGTTTATATCAAATTTTTACTAAATATTTTTATTTCTAATGACTATGAAATTTTAAATAAAGTTTACTCAACTTAATCTTAATAATTGATACAAAATTAAAATGAAAAATAATAAGATATAAAAAATTTGATGAAATTTATAAAGATTGATAGACAAAATATCAAAAAGAACAAAATAATTATATGAATTTTTTTTTATTTAACTAAACGATTTAATTCGATTTAAAACAGTATGGTTCGGTTCGCTTCCCAAACCGAACCTAATATAATGGTTTAGTTTTTTTTTTTAAGTCAAACCTAACCGTACAGTTCAATTCATAAATATTTCAAACTTAATTAAAACAAATTCCATTTGATCTAAGGTTCAAACTGTTTATATCAAATTTTTACTAAATATTTTTATTTCTAATAAATATGAAATTTTAAATAAAATTTACTCAACTTAATCTTAATAATTGATATAAAATTAAAATAAAAAATAATTAAATATAAAAAATTTGATGAAATTTATAAAGATTAATGGACAAAATACAAAAAGAACAAAATAATTATATGAATTTTTTTATTTCACTAAACAATTTAATTCGATTTAAAACAGTATAGTTCGATTCGCTTGTCAAACCAAACCGTAAATTATTTATATGTAACTGAACCGTAAACTAAACGATTCACAAAAGTACTAATTTCTTTTGTTCGATTCGATTCGATCAATGGTTCACTGTTTTTCCCCCTAACCCTAGTGATTAGGCTTCATGTAATTAATCAAGCTTACAAAAAAGAGCACAATGAGAAAGCACTAGAATATTATTCAGCGTGATAACTTCAATACTTAAGTCAATTAAGTACCTAGAAAATGAAAGTACTTGAAAGCAGTATGTAGATTTAAATACGTAAAGTATCAAAAGAGCAGTATAAATACTTAAAGAAAAGTTAGTAGATAAAGCTACATCCTCAAATATTAGAGAGTTGGATTATAGCATCCAACATGTTTTACATATATAAAAAGTGATTGTTAATTTAGTCTTTTAATTTTATCCAGAATCTTCTAACCGTTAGAAACCTCATAGAATTAGACATGCCGTATTTTGATTCTGAGTCAAGAACGATTTATCATAAACTATAAGTTTATCAAATCGAAATGAATATAAAAAACCTATATTCGAAAGCCTTATCAATAACATACATTGCTATCCTTAACTATTATTAGATTGACGAAAAGGGCATTGGATAGAAATTATCTTCTCTAGACAGCTCCTTGGTATCAAACTTTTTTTTTCAGTCATGATTAATACAGTGGTCCTCATCTTGCAATTATTTCCATGAGGATATAGTCTTTGAAATCATTATAATATTGCCCGGTCCAATCCCATGTGTCGTTTTATGATATCCTTCCCACTCCACGCGCATGCTAAGCATGGAGCGTCACATCGCTTTGATTAATATATTATCCCTAAAAAGATTCTCATAATCTATTCTAATCCAGTTAAATTTTCGCTCATTAACTTAGCAAGGTTTAAGTTAAACTAAAATTTAAGCTAATTAAATAGTTAATTAAGATGAGCTCAAACTTTTTAGAATTTGGCTTAATTCTAGTTCGATTAGCTCATAAATTTAATTAAGCTTGAGCAAAGAGTAAATAATAGTCGAGTTCGAGTCGAATTTAAATATTAATATCATCATAATTATAAAAAATATATTTTAAAATAAATCAAATTTAATAAAGTCAAATTCAAGCTTGTTAATTACCACTTCAAGTCAAAACAGAAACTCAAAGTTTTAAGATCAACTGTACTCATATTAAGCTTACACTTTAAAATTTCAAAACAAACTCAACTTTAATATTGTATTATCTTAACTCAGTATATCTAAAGCCCTATTACCTCCTCAACATTGCACTAAGGATATAAAAACGGAAAAATATTTATGCTTTACAATATTATTTCATGCTTTCAAGAGAGTAAGTATATATAAAAGCTAATTGCTTTTTGTTTAATATGTTAATAAATAATTTTTTGGGATAATTACAGTGACAAAATAAGGATTCTTATCTAGTCTATCTCATTAAAAACCAATATCCATACATGCAAAAACTTTATATCACATTTGATACACAGGAATGGTCTAATATAGAATTACAATTTTGGATTTCACTTATTTTTCGTATTCTTAGAATTGCATTTTGGAAAGTGAAATAATGATCCCTTAAGTCTGCCATTCCAATTTCAAAGTGGAATCACAATTCCATTCTTCTCTCATTAATTTTTTCTTTTTTTGGACAATTTTTATTAATTATTATTAATTAAAATTATTTATTTAACATTAATTCGATTATAACATATATCATCAATAACTATTATTATAAACACATTTGATTCTATTTCATGTTATTTCATGGATATTTACAAATACAAGATCTTTTGGGTATATACACTAACAAGGGCTCTATTAACAACCGTATGGACACTTACTAAAGTATTGAAAAAAATTTGAATGTTTTTAATGTTTAGTATGCATTTAAATAGATAAACAATATAGAAAGACGGTTTTTCAACTAGTAAGTCAAAGATCATCGAATTGACGTTTAAGCCTTTAAGGTTATCATAACAAACGGTGGTATAAAGGCTAGTTAGGTCAAGTCTTTAACAATTATTAAGCTCAAGTCAAAAGAAAAAAAAAAAGAACAAGAAAAATCGTTTGATCAGTAATCAATTGAAAATTTTTCAACATTGTTTAAAATTCTCATATAATCATATAACTAATCTCTTGATAGGAATAATTAAGTCCGAAACCTCCTTCTCCTTCATGAAATGTGTCATAAAAGTACTCCTTTATCAGTGTTTTAAAAATTTCACGAGTTCGTATTTTGTTATGTTGATTTTCCCAATTAATTATGTCTAAATGGATAATAAATACTTCATTAAGACTCCTTCATGCATGCTTTATTTAGCGCGAGTTATTGTTTATCTCCTAAAATCGAGCGACTCCTTCAATTTTTTATTATTTTTTTTCCTCATAGGAAAAAAGATAAATAAACAAAAATTGAATTAGGCATTTCATTTCAATTTTCTTTTTTTTTTTTTTTCTTAACAAATACTTTTGATGGTATTTGGGAATAAGCAAACAACAATTGGCTGAACCAATACATAATGATTTTTCAATTTTCTGAACCATATTTTGATGGTAGTAAAGTGAGAAAGACTATAGGACTTGGAGAATTTGCATTTATATTATATTTTTAATGTTCTAATGGAATATGAAGGGTACGGTAGAATTGTAATTACTCGTTCATCAACGACATCACCATTTTCCAAACATGGCACCTCTTCTAACTTGACCAAGCAGGGGAGAAAAAAAAAAAAAAAGATGTTATGTTTATTTAAGTAGAATGATGGAAAACAATACCAGATTTATCAAGTGACTTTCCTTCACAATGCTAAGTTAAAACTAAAAACTGGAAAGTTCATCTTACCCAGCAAAGGAAAAATAATTAATTTTTTTCTGAAAAAAAAATTGCTTTGATTTAAATCCAGAACGTTATATACGAAGTAGGACAATTGCAGCAAATGATTGAGAACTAAAGCTTGTAATGAAAGATTGATCTGATTTATGCTTATAAATGTTGGGAACAGATAATATATCCATTTATCTTTTATTTTTTTTCTCAAGAGTGGTTCCTGGAGAGCCCCCGCAAACATGAAATGAAGGGAAATGATTGATACAAATACAAAGATTACACGTCTGCTTCAGTTGCCACCTTTTTGTAAAACCAAACCCAGCTTGCATTTTTTGAACTCGTTCCTAAAAACGCTCACGGTCACAGCTATCTCATTTTGGCACTCTTAACAGAAAAAATTTGTTGGCACTGGACAATCTTCTTGCCTGGGATGAAGACGTTGCTTCCTCCAACGTTGTTACCTACGTCAAAATACTCCCAAGACTCATCGGTCACCTATTGTTCTGCTGCTTTTCTCCAACCAAATTTGGGCGCTTCTAACAAATGAGATCTGCTGCCCATCTTCTCCTTCGAGGATTCCATTACTCGGGGTTTACTTACCTTCCTAAAGCGGAGAATAGCAACTCGGTTAAGGAATGGAAGGTAGCATGTATGGTTTCTACATGACAAAATGGGATCTGAACAGCAAGAGTGACTGAAGAAATTATAACATAACATTTAAAATAAAGCTGATGCACCTTAGACATCAATTAAATAGTTGTTGGATGGAAAGCTAAAACTTCTTACAGGAGCTGCTGCTCTTGTCAGCGCCAGCACGACAACAGCGGATAGGAATTCAAGAACTGCTCCTCCATCCTTCGTGAACTTACATGGCTTTTGGCTGGCACCCCTCATGGTTCAACATATAATAGGGTCTTCATTAAGTGGGAGATAAACTTGAACAGCAACTCTCAAATGGCTAAACAGAACCAGGGATGGTTTCATCACCTTTGTACGGAAAGCTAAGTAGTGTAGGCAGGGTATCTTGATATAAGCCAAGCAATTATATCTAAGGTAGGTTTGGGGTATATCAGCAATCCAGCCACCGAGCATATCATAATTCGTCCCCTCGAGATATCGTTTTCGACATGAATACAGCTCCAGGATGAATAAATATGGAAACTTTAGTCGGATAAAACCACTAAAGCAGAGCATTGACCACAGGTTTACTGACAAGATTTCAACAGAAGAGGATGAAACCTTACGCTTTTCAATCAATTACCTCCACTAACAAATTGATCACAAAAGACAAGCTTCCCAGCTTTTTCACAAAGTCCCTGCTCCCCAACTGAATTGGTTAGTTTACCGTAGTTGTACCTCAAAGGCATTCTCCCCAGTATCCTATGGAACTCCCCTATACACTTTCCCCTTCTCTTCCTATGATCCCCTTTTCCTCTCTCCGTGCTACTCAATCCTGCATCTCTTACTTCCACAATCCTTTCATCGTTGCGAGCATCCCCATAATCCCTTGCCCTCTCTGCCCCAACCAAAATCGGTCCTGCATTTGTTGCATCAGACACCACGAAATTCATGAGTATGTCCTCACAATTATGCATTTGATCCACAATTTCTCTCATCCTTGCCATGGATTTCCCCCCACTGCAACTGTACTTCCACAGGTACTCCCACTTTAGTATCATAAACTTTGTGAGGACCATTGAATATTTGTCTGGATGTACTGTATACATCCACTCTTTCCGCTGCAAGTCAAGATCATGTGATCTTGCAAACAAACCAACCACACGATCGGGATTTGAAGCCCAAACCATAAATGCAAACTCCACAGACTTCTGATCCACCTCCAGATCATCATCACATATCAAGATGGCACGACTCTTCATCAACTTTCGAGGAAAAAATCTGGCGTTAAGGCTACTTGATGACTCTTGAATCAAGGTAATAGTGGATGAGCCAAAGGATGAGGTGAATGATGTGAGGTTATTGGCCAGTTGGGAGAGGACTTGGGGATGAGTGTTGGGATTTCCCCAGAGGACTAGCACTGAATGTACAAATGGGGAGGCAGAATATGCAGTTGCTAGAGATTGGAGGAGTGGAATGCGAGATTCTGAGTAACCGTTAATCACTACTGTCATCTGATCTGATCTGAGAAAAGCTGTGTTCAGGTTGGACAGGGAGTCACATAGATCACGGGAGATCAATCGACTAGAGGACCCTACTTGTAGAAGACAAAGCAACAGAACCAAGGACAAAATCTTCACCAGGTTCATTTTTCCTTTGTCAATTTCAATGCAAATAGCTAGCAAAGTCAGGGTTAATATGCAAACCGTGTCACTTTAGATATATATGTTGGCTTCATGTCTAGGTTGTCTCATCGATTATAACCATATGTTTTCTAGTATTAAGTTGAATACTTTCTCACTCCATCTTATAGATTCAATCGTTCCCTCAAACAGCTTCAAAGTAGTTGAGATGAATACATTTGACAAATCAAGCCTGACAATAATAGCATTAAATATATTAAAAACAACAAAAACCACATTACTTACAACCTATAATCGTAGAGATATCTACACCACTCAACTCACAGTCTCATTTAACTTTTCTAGCAAAATACGATTCAAGCTAAACCATTGATTTTGTGAAATGCCAATAAAATCTGATATAAGTTTCAACTTTTTTGCTCTCCATTCGCACTTCTTTTCTTCTTCTTTTTTTTTCCCTTTTTAACAAAATGGCAGGACATTTGTTCATACCATTGATTGTATGGTGTAAAGATCCAAAAGAAAAACAGCCATCTACCAAATGGACAATTTATGAACAGCCACTTAACTTGATATTGCAAATTATTTTGTGCACCTGCTACATGCATCCAACATAAAACTAATGATCCTAGATTAAAAGTACAAATGGAAAGAATTCATATCCTATTCATATACATGGAATATGAGTTTATCAAGATCATTGCCCATAAAGAAATATTTCTTATCACCATTCTTGCAGACCAATGGCAACTTCTATTTAAAAGCTGGAAAGACGTGCTTATTTTTGCCAAATTACAAGAGGAGTTAACTGAATAATTTCCCTCCTCAGAATCCATTTTACTAACTTCTAATGCTTTAGTTAAAAACATTTGTCATAGCAAATGCATAGCAAGAATGTGAAGCCAAAATCTCAACCTAGATCATGAACAAAGAACAGGAAAAAAGAAAAATCTAAAGCTGGTCAATCTCTTCTTACCGAACAAATTACAAAATGCTGCCAGGACAATTACAGAAAGCACTACACTTGAAGATGTAGTAAAAGGCATGAACAAAGCCAAATACAAAACAAATTATATACTAAACGGGTAATCAGCGACTACAAGGTACAAACCATGTCCAATGAAACTAACCAAAAATTGATGGTGAAATGGAAAAAAAAAAAAAACAATGAATGACAAATTGCAATTTCACACAAAAATTATAGGTCAGTTCGGGATATAACCCTCGAAAATCCCATAATATGTTGCTCTACTGAAAATCTTCCAGAAAGGTGCATTTAGCTCTTCAAACCGCGGCCTAAAGTTGCGGATTGAAAAGCCAATTACAAATAGTTTTAGGGTATAAGACAGGGTAACTTAAATTTGCAATGGCTGAATAAAGATCCAAACTTTACTACATTTATGACATAAAAATACTCATAAAACATGACATTAGCATGGTAGAATCAAACCCAACTCAAGGAAATTGAATTTCTTGGAACAAATCAGTTTAATTGATTGCTTAAGACATAAAAAGACTGAATGGAACAGTAGATGTAAGCGAGTAATGAATTCAAATCAAACAACTGACATTGATTAGATCCAGTGACAGAAATATAGAGATCGTATCGATGATAACTAAACTAAATGTACCTAAAAGGAGGGAATGCTTCAGAGAGCGAAAGAGGGCCCCAAATATCCAATTTTCGATCTGATACCAGTACCACCTCTATAGAGAGAGAGAGAGAGAGAGAGAGAGAGTTACGGAGAAGATGAAGCGTAGTGTACAAGAGACTCTTCCCCTCCGAAAGTGTTTCCTGCTGATACAGCACAGGAACTTCGTTCGGCATTAGTATTTTTTCAAACAACTTACTTATATATAAATTTTTCATAAATATATTACTAAATTTCTTCAATTACTTTATAAATAAAGTTGAATAATAAAATTTCTGATGGTGGTCAAAAAATGAAAAGAAAAAAAAAATATTTATAACATTCCAAATTACACAATTAAACCGTATGCTAAACCGATTATCTAAAAAAAAATTACGGACAGCATGGAAAGTATAATTTAAAAATATATATATATAGATATATATCAATTCGTCCCTAAATTTTATACCTTTTTTTTAAATAAACTACCTAAACATTTAATGTGTTAATTTTATTACCCTATTCAAGTTTTAGATGTCACATATAATACCTCGTTTAACTCCACTCGCCTCCTTTTGTCTGTGTGGGATTTTTTTTTTACCAATTAAAAGTTACCCCCTATTACATTCCATTTATTTCACCTTGGTATGCCAATTGGGATGTATATGAGATATATGAGGTACCCCCAAGTGACATCTATTAAAAAGGAAGATGGCTAACTAATATGTGATTTCTTTTTAAAACAAATTTACTTGAAAAAATAAAATTCAATTATTATTTAAAACTTTAATTTTAAACAACTAAATTCACAAAAACTAAATGAAAATACACAAAATAAAAGATGCATTAGAAGCCACGTTCTCGTCTTGCTGGTGACAGTCCTCTTTAGGCTCTTTTATGTAGTGGCTCTTGCAGTGTCCCCATTAGAATCTGTATCAACCATTTGTGGATTTCTTTTGCATTGTTCCTCAACTTACTTTCCTTAGCTTCTTTGTATATTTCACTTCAGACTTTTCTAAGCTCATTTTACCTTCTTATTAATACGAGAGAAGTCTTTCGATACAATTAAGTTAAAAGAAAAAATATATCCTCTTAATAAATATTTTTTCAAGGAAAATACATAAAACCTTCGTAAACTTTAATTTATATACGATTTAACCTCTTAAACTTTTAAAGTATAATTTTTAATCTCTAAACGTTTATAAATTAATAAAAATCACTCATAAGTACTTTAAATTTTGATTTCAATATATAATTACTCCCTAAAATGAGTTTAATGTAAAAACAAACATTAAACTCCACATAGTTTAGGAGGCATTAAAATATCCAAATCAAAATTTAAAAAGTTATTCTTAACTTATAAAGTTATTTTACTCATTTATGAAAATTTAAAAATCAAAAACCATGCTTTAAATTAAAAGGCAACCCTAACTAAACCAAAGTTTAGTAAGGTTTTATTCAATTTCTCTTTTTTCTTTGTTAGTTATTTCATTAGTTATATCCTTTCCACCCTAACCTTTTTCACTTGCACCTTAAGTTACGAAGCCTTTTTAGTATTGTCAACCGAGTATTATTACAAAAGTACATTTAAGTCCCGAATTTGAAAATTTAAAAGAGAAAAAGAAAAACCTAAATGAGCATAACTGAATTATGTTTTAAATTTTTGGAAAATAGTAGTTAGGACTACATTAGCATTTAAAAAAAAAATGTTTAGCAAATGCACCTATAGAAAATATTTAAGATCCATTGATAAATCTATAGAGTTTAAAACTAAAATGGACTCAGATTGACAAAATCCAAAAGGACTTCGCGATGAAGAATCAAAACAATCATACACAACAAAAATCTCTAGGGGGACAAGGAAATCTTTACACGTCTTGCACAATGAGAATCAAAGACCAGTAAGTAGCTATCAGAAAAAAAAGATGAACATCATCGATGATTCTCGCAAAATATACAAGGAGATCAGCACGGCTATTGACTTCCTTTTATAAGTATGAACACATAATTATACTGGAAGAAGAAAAAAAAAAAGATCACTTCAATCACATTGCATCCTTACTCCAGTGCAGTTCTATTCTATGAAAATGGTTCACCGAACACCAATTTCTACTCATAGCTGCCAATCTAGCTCAGAGCCCATGTACCAAAACTAACTTTCTAACACTATCCAGCAAACCTGCAATTGCACAATATGAAGTCAATCATTGTGAGCCTCGTGCAGTCTGACCATTGACTACCTGTATGCTTGATCATCTACAATAATATTAGGGTGAATTCTCCCTTCAAAGGGGAGTATAGACTCGGCATTTGATTGGACGAAGACCAGGTAAAGTAAAGAACCTGTCACTCCCTGCAAACGGAAAAAAGTAGTAGTTGAATTTAAACTAGAGTAGCTTGACGCTTTCACAAGACAAGCTTCAAGACAAAAATGATGGCATCAAGTAACTCAGAGCATGGTGCACAGAAAAAGCTTGCAGCATGAAAGATTGTTCTATAAGAACCTAATTCATTGACATAATATATACATACATAGCCAATGTTTATGTGCATCCTCATGAGCTCTCAGTCAATCATGACATAGACCTTTGGTGATATGATTCTCACTCTGGCAAGAAAAGTTTTCACTGTAAGATTTAGAATGTCAGGGACCTTTATCATTTTTTTAACTCCATTATTCCACTCATCCAGTCAAAAGATTCAGGGTAGAAATTTTTAACTTCAAATACAAAAATGGCCCACTAAAAACCTTTGATCAATTTGTCAACAGGTCCCCATATGAAGGCATCAAACATCAATGTGGCAACTGCTGCTCTGATATAGGCAAACTCACCAAAACCAATCACGTGATCATAAATCAAGATAAATTTCAAAGCCATGCAGTGTTCATCCTTTGACCAGGTATTATGATGCACGCAACAAAAAAGTAGTTCCAAGATGCCAACTGTAAAGAAGGAGAAACGTTGATGGACAAACTCCACCTTTGCATTAATAACCTGTGAGAAGACAATTAATCGATTGGAGTCTTCCAGGAATGAACCCAAAGCTTGAAACAAATCGTCAAAGCCAAGCTTTTCCAGCTCCAAACTCGAAAGGAAACAGACCCCAGCATAAACATAATTTGCAAAAGGTGCTGGTTCTCACATACATAAGACACATGCATGGAATTGTGATATTGTCTCGCACAAGAAAGTTGTCACTACAGTACCCTTCATCCCATGATCTGACCACAGAGAGGAGGCTGAGAATTGAAATCTCTTGTTGTGATCTTCAACAAAAACATTGTAGGAGTACACCGCTGTACTTTTAAATATGCACACATAAATTTACAGAAGTTGCAGTCAACCCCAATTAGTAAAAGATCCAGTTGTGTAGTATATTCAGTCACGGGCTTAAATTATTAAGATTGCTTTTTATGTTAAGAACAGATTAGATAGGTTGAATATTGCTTGAAGCTCCTAGTAGGAAATGGAGACGAGGAATGCTGCATGCAAAAGTAGTTGAGTGAATCAATAAGGAGTTACCCTAGCTGCCACTTTAAACTCGTTTATCTTTCTTCTTGGTATTTCTCATTGCTTTTGCCACCATTCGATGCTTTGAAAGAACTTCCTTGATCACATCTTTTCCAAAGAAGTGCACATTTTTAAGGATAAGGTCTCTTGTAGACAAATCTACAACATAACCTTGACCTGGCATCCAGTTGAGCAACTGGAGAAGCAATTCCTTCTTTTTAGGCTGCACAATGAATCGTGATATGGCCATCTTAAATAAATCCTGCACCACAAGTATAACACGTAAACTATTTCATCGTTTTACAATGGAAGTCTCAACTCAGTAATTTTAAACAAATACTTGTATTAATGACCACAACAAATCCAAGCACTAATGGAAAAGAGATCAACCAAAATAAAGATATTCCTCGATATGAATTTTCCAGTCAGATATATTCCCTTCCACAGGCTTACCATTCGAAACAAAAGGAAGCTTGATAAGCAGTATAGGTATTTCTAGATTTCAATAAATCCATGAGTAAATCATACAAGTGAATTAGTCCTTCAAGTACTGGTATTTCTAGATTTCAATATACAAATGCCCCTAAAGGCTAAAGTTGACAGTAGATAGGCAACAAAGAGGAAAACCAACAAGCTGATGCAAGTTTGCACTACACCAAGGTATAAATTGAAGAATAAACACATATGATGCTCCAGGAACTATTACTTGGGGAAGAGTGATGACCAAGAGAGAAATATTGAAAGAAAATACACATTAATGGATTAAATTAGTACATTGCTGGGGCTTAATCTTCTGATAGGCAATTTCAACAAAACGAAACAGGACATTTTTTCTCCCTCTTAAGCATACCAACCCAAAAATTATCCTAACTTAAATGTTGATCTCCATGATGCCATGATCATAAACCACTCCCAAAATTAATCCACAGAAAATGTTGGTGGAGTCTAAAACTTTTCTGGCTTTCTCAAACCAATAGCAGACATATTAATGCACTTGCATTAACAATATCAAAAACCCTTGATACTTGCCTGATTAATCCTGTTTCCAGAACTGTGAATAACCTTAAGCACATCGTTGATCAAATTGATATTTCCTGATTGCAGAAATGTCATTGCAAATTTCTTGAGTGCCATCTTGGAGATTGAACCCAAATTATCCTAGCCAGGGTCAAAGAAGAGCTCAAAAAGGAGATGTAGATGATAAACAACATGAAAGAATGACCAATCCCAAAAGTACCTTTACAACAACATAAGCTTCCTTGTGAAGGCGTCCTGCTATTAGAATGTGCAGAATTTTTTCATGAAGAGCCTTACACATGGTTCTCTTGCTATACCTCAACATACTATAAACAGAAAACGCTTCTGAATAGGCCTTCATTTTACCAAGATGGAAAATTAATGAGGAAGAAAGTTCCTGCACACACCCAAATAGTTCAGAAAACAAATCAATAATGAAGATACCAATTATGAGAAGTTATCTATTGCGGAACAATCCAAACAACAATCAAGTCACAAGTTCATTATAGCTGTGAAAGATTTGGACACGATCACTTTAAGGGAAGATGTAATATCTTAGACCATCATTTTTTATATTGAGCAGGGTAGAGATGAAAGGCAGGATTGATTTATAGTTTTTTGCTTCATGTTTGAAGCACCATGTTCAGAGAACATCATGTGACATGAACAAGAAAGTTTGTGGACTTCAATACATATGAAATCAGTTTTAAGCAACAACTTATCTGCATTGATTGAAACAGAAACCAAAATATAGAGAAAAGATAGGACGGAAAATTCTCTTGGAACAAATATCATGCTTCACCATAGTTTACTCTCAACATTTTCAATGAAGTTAAACTTCGGAGTGTTAAATATTCTAGAAATAGAATGTGGAAGGAAGAGCTTAATATAGAGAAAAAGGAAGAAGTTAGAAAGAACAGAAAATTATAGAATAAGTTACAAGAAAAAGGGAGAATGCTAGAGAGAAAAAATCAAACAAATTTAATGAGCCAAGTACAATTCAATGAAACATAAAACTCCAGTTCTACAATATTGCTATTGCTCGCAATCTGCTTGTGGCAAACTAGAAATAGCTCATAGAGCTAACCAGAGATTATGATTTAAAAAATAAAAAAATTCAGGCTGAATGAGGATAGAAAATTTCGAGACTCACTGCCTGGACTGCATATTCCAGATAAATGGAATTGCTCTGATGCTAATTGGAGCTTTTTTTAGAAAAATTCAACATTTCAAAAGTTATACCTCTTCTAGTGGGTGACCCTTGCTATGCATGTCCTTTAAAGTCCTATAGGCAAGAAGATACAATCTTTCCTTGCAAAAATATTTGACAAGAATATGAAAGGTATTGTAATCAGGACCGATAGCCATTTCATCCATTCTCTTCAAAGTCTGCATGACGCTCTGCATTTCACCAGTTCTACAATAGGCACAAAGCATTGTATTCAGCATCACTAGATCATATTTGTGGTATTTAGTTTCACAATCCCTGGCCAGAAGTTTGGCCTCTTCCAAAAGTCCATTGCGGTAAAATGCGGATATCATGATGCTGTGAGCATAGCCATCTGCATGTTAAAGAACAGCCAACTTCATAAATCTCAGATTGGAAAATGCATGGTGGGTAGCTCATAAAGCTCTCATAGAAACAGAGCACTAGCAGGACATCATTGCAGCTGAAATTCATGACAGCAAATGGAAGTTTAAAATAAATTTGCTGAAGGAGCTATTAACTAAACTGATGACATGATAGGATCATATTCACTACGAAAGTATTGAAGCAACAAAGCCATCATGTCCTCTCAATCTGTTTTTTGAACCATCTATCGAGGAGAGAGATGTAAATGAGATGAGTATACTAGTAAGCTACTTGAGTTCGGCTCAGTATTTACTCAAATTTGACTCGACCATAGTGGAGTTAAGCTTGACTTTTGTAATACTTGGCTTGATAAGCTCATGAACTTAATCAAACTCAAGTTAAGTTTAAATGTCAGTCAAGTTCCAGAAGAGTCTAAATATTATTATTATTTTAATTAAATTTATAATATCTTTTAAGATTATCGAGTCTAAACGAGCTTAATCGAGTTGAACTCAAACTTATGAAGTTTCATTTCGTGCCGAGCTTAAGCTTTACAAATTAAAACTCAATCAAGTTCAAATTGAGTTCGAACTAAGTTCAAGCTTTAAGTTTTTCTATTCTTGAACTTAGTATTGTATCGTCTTGACTCAACGCAACTCGTTTATATCCCTAATTGAAGATCATGTCAACAGACAACTTGGTGATTGATTTGAAGCATTTCTCACGTCAAGATTTATAATTGATGCTTGAAAATCCTTCCTCAAGCTGATAAAAATATAGAAGCATAGAAAGAAAAGGAGGAGAGAATAGCAAGAAAGGAAGGAGGGAAATTAGAGAAAAAAGGAACAGAGAAGAACTTGCTAATGTCCAAAGACAAAATTTTTTTTTTTTTCTAGGGTGAGTTGAAATAAAATTTCTGACCAAGTGAAGAAAAAAAACACTTGAAGCTACACTATTCTCTAAACAAATATTATTCAGAAGTACTATAATCACGTATGAGGTTCTCAATTTAAAAAAAAAAAAAGATTATTTACATTAATTTATTAAAAAAAAAAAAGAAAAGGGTCTAGGTTTCAGCACTAGTTCACATCATGTTCAGTCACAAGTTTATAGGTACAACAACTACGCAAAAGGCTTCTTTAGTTCTTCCCGTTTTGTGGGTTTCTCTTTATGGATTCCATTTTGCCATTGCACTTCACCATGGACCTGCACATATCATTATTTGTTGCTTCTCTCCAGATCTTTTTTTCCAATCTCCCCCATCCTCATTTTCTGTTTCTAGTCTCTAAGGTATCACGACTCAAATAGGTGCCCCTAAATTTAGGAATAGATACTTAAATGTTAGCTTAGGTAAGGTTTGACTCAAAGTTGATTTTTGGCTTTGGCTTGGAATAGGTTGGTTTAGATCTTTTCTTTTGGCTGAAATTTAATAATAAGCTCCAGTAGTCTGGTTCACTTTTTAGGTTTTCTTCACGGTCAAGAGTAGGCCTTAGCTTCATCTTGCTGGACATATTATCAAAAATTAAATCTTGTAAGTCATGAATAAGATTAATACTCTCCAAGGATTGATACAAAGCATTTTGAAGCGAATGGCATTGGTTGAACTTTACCTGTTATCATTACAATCATAACAATGACAACCATGATAATTGAGTTCCTCTTTACATCACCTTGCATCTCCTTGAGTATAATTATATTCTTAACGATATCATGTTACGACTTACAACTCATATAATCATCCAAATAATGGCACTGGCTATAAGGATTGAGATCATCCAATTCTTATTTCTATTATTAATTGTGTTAATTCATGGGACATTCTAATTATATGGAAACCCAGTGAGTTGCATCACAATCTACAAAAGAGGGATATGAAAATAGCCTATCGAATGCAGGCCCGATCACCATATAATTATGTTGCATAACCTGGATAAAATGAAGCTATACTATCTATCCTCTACTCCGACTCTGACTGTATATTAAATACTCGCTGAGCTTAATTAAACTAAATATCTTTATCTTATCCTGCATGGCAAGCTTCTTGAAGGTCTAGTATCTAAAGCAATGACATTAGTAAGAAATTATATGCCAAACAAAATGAATCTCCTAAGGTGTACAAAAGATGCATAGAGAATTTCATTGTGATAATTGTATTCTTGCAAAACGTCATAGTCTTTTCCTGAATCATCAATAAATCATTATTGCTTTTTGATCTTGAGCATTCTGATGTGTGGACACCCTCTAAGATTCCTAGCGTAAGTGGTGCAAGATAGTTTGTTATGCTTATAGATGACTACAAAAGTCACTTAGGTTGTTGTTCCTTCTTAAGGACAAGGTTCCTTTTGTTTTATAAAATCTCTATAAGCAAGTGCATACTCGATTTGGAACCTCAATCAAGCACTTTAGATCAAGTAATGGACAAAATATGAAAACCACACTTTAAGTCTCCTTTAAAACAGTGGTATTGTTCATGAAAGTTCTTGTATTAACTCCCCACAACATAATGGAGTGGCAAAACAAAAGAATCGTCATCCTCTCAACATCTTTCATGCCTTATTATTTCACCATAATATTCCACCTTATCTTTAGGGGAAAACAACTCTAACAGCCACATATCTTATAAATAGAACTCCATGTTATGTACTTCACCTTAGGAGTCCTATAGAATATTGGCTTATTTCTTTCCTTCAGTTGTTATAGTTAATTCTCTTTTAAGATTTTTAGGCATACAAGTTACATGCATATTCATAAAGACCACCACGCCAAGCTTGAACCACGATATTCAAGAAAATGAAGCTTACTATTTTGTATCACAATCTCAGCTTTAGGGGGCAGAAGAAAAAGTCCAATGGAAAAAGAGAGTTACTTTAGCTTGATCTTTAAACATTGCATCCAAATAGTCCATAAGTACCCAAACACAACCTGAATGATCCATGAGTACCCAAACATGACTAGAACTACGGTAAGCTTAACCACCACCATCACCATCGCTACCAGAACCCAAACAGCTACAATTAGATCTTCTTTAAGATTCCAATACGGCCACCTCTCTTCTAAGAAAAGGTCTTGAGCAGTTTAAACATGTTAATACAAGGAAACCCAAGGACATCTCGAAACAAAGGCAACTTCAAGATTCTACCCTAAAAATAGGTAATCCATCCTCTCCATCCTCTTCTCAAAACTAGGATCATATTGATGCAATCATTGACATAGAATTGCTTATCGCTTTACGGAAAGATACACTAAAGTATACTTAAATATCCTATTGCTCATTTCATTCCATCTAAACAATTATCCTCACAGCATAAAAAGTGTCTTACAACCTTGGATCGGTTAGAATTCTACAAACTTTTCATGAAGTTTTGGAGGACAAGGATTGGACACTTGCTACAAAGGAGGAGATGAGTGCTACTCAATGAAATGAAACATGGGAAATTACAAACCACCCTGTAAATGAGAAAGTTGTATGGTGCAAGTTGGTTTACACTCTAAAATACAAGGTAAATGGATCCTCATAAAGATAAAAAGCAAGATTAATGGAAAAGAATACACATAAGCATATGGAATGGACTATGAGGAGACTTCTTCTCTAGTTGCCAAAATGAATACTGTAAGAATTTTATTTTCCCTTGCTACTAATCTTAACAGTGATTTGCAGCAATGAGATGTGAAGAATGCTTTCCTACATAAAGATCTAAAAGAGAAGTCCACATGGAAATTTCACCTGGTTTTGAGAAAGACTTGGCAAAAATAAAGAATTATCTATTAAGAAAGGCACTCTGTGGTTTGAAACAATCACCCATGGCATAGATTGGCTGATTCACAAAGACAATGCTAAAAATGGGATATAAACACAGTCAAAGCAACTACACTTTACTTGTGAAACATTCAAGAAAAGGTAAGCTTACAACATCATTAGTCTCTATAGATGGTATAATCATCACAGGAAATTATTATAATGAGAGAAAGAACTTCAAAGAATACTTAAGCAAGGAATTTGAAATCAAGAATTCAAGAAAGCTAAGATATTTCTTGAGAATAGAGATGGTGCATTCAAAGCAGGGGATCTCCATAACTCAAAGAAAGCATATGTTAAACCTAATGAAAGAACCTAGAAGGCTTGAGGCATGAGTGTCGACATCAAGTATTTCAATTGAGCATAATCGTAAGCCAGCAGAAAGAATGATGGAGCACCTGTATAGAAAGGTTGATACAAAAGAATAATGGAGAGGTTGATTTATTTGGCTTATACTTTGCTAAACATGGCATATGCAATTAGTATGGTCAGTCATTTTGTTCATGACCCAAGGCAAGAATACATAAGAGCAGTTGAAAAATTTTTAAGTTACTTGAAGGATAATCCAGGTCAAGGAATTCTCTTGAGAAAGGGAAATCGGATTACCTTAGAATCATATACGTATTCCAATTACGCATAACCTTTCATATACTATCTTTAACTAGTTAATGTGTATTCCTTGGAGGAAATTTAATTGCTTAGACTAGTAAGAAGTAGTCAGTTATAGCAGGATTAAAGGATGAAAGAATAATTCTACACGATCTTGGAATCAAAAGAGAAAAAGTATGCAGGTATACTGTGACAGCAAGTTGGCAATCGATGTTACTCATAATTAAGTCCAACATGAGCGAACCAAACATATAGAGCTAGACAAACATTTCATAAAGGAGAACCTTGACAATGGATTGATCAATACAACATATGTACCTTCCAATATTCAGTTGGCTGATGTTTTCATGAAAGGATTATTGACTGCAATGTTTCACGAGTTAATTAGCAAACTGAGAATGGAAAACATCCATGCACCAACTTGAAGGGGAGTGTAGGAATATTCCGAATATCGTGGTCAGAGATATTCAGAATATGATTTGGAAAATAGCCTATTGCTTAGCAACTAAGTAATACACAGCAATCAGAGAAAAGGAGAATACTTCACAGCCAAGGACTTCGCAGACTTCTTGTTCATTCTCTTTATTTTATTTTTAACACAAAAAATAGCCGCCCAAAGGCCATCCAAGGATAGAAAAACTCCAAGGATCAATTTGAAAGAGGCTACAATAATAATCTAGTGCTTTCTTTTCCAATTTAAATTTTTTTATGGAGCTTGTCTACTTTTTGGGTCTTGTACTTTTTATTGATTTAAATTAGATTTTCATGCGTGATTATACATCGCTAGAGTGGTTAGCCTGCAGATAGAGCAGGCCAAGGACCTTTGTGGCTTAGAGTGGTTAGCCTACAGATAGAGCAGGGCAGCCAAGAATGTCACTTGTTTAGTAGACAACATGAAGACCCATAGGCATCCGCTGTGAAAGGAGTGGTGTTAGGCGAACTTGAGTGCGTACTCCTTGGAGCTTCCATTCATTGCATAAATGCCTTGAAGATTCAAATAGATTGCATTGAGGGACTAGGATGGATTTTATGAAACCTAAACCTAATGGTTACCTATTAAGTGTCTCAAAATCTATCCTAGATCTAAGTGTTTCTTAAAACAAACCAGAAACAACTAACACCCTTGTAGAGTACCCAAAACCCACCACTACCTCCCCGATAAGCTAACTCCATCTAATCAAAATACTTTAACATTGAAATTACTACAGGAAACAATTATCCTTGAAAACTGAATGATTTGACTAACAACACAACAAATAACCAAGAGATCCATTAAATGTACAACATCTATCAACATTTATTAACAAAATTCATTAGGGTAAGAGTTCTTATCTGGTTTGGATTTCTTAACGGATACTAAAATTTCCTCTAAATGCTCAAACTCTATAGCATTTTAAAAAATTTCCACAAACTATCCCTAACCTTACGAGGAAATAAACTACGGGGTTGTTATCGGCTTCAATTGAATTGGATACCTTATATGAGCCAACCTTGCTTGCCTTCCTAATTGCATCAATGCCTTGACCTCGTGGTTTCATTTGTTTTCCTGTGTATTATGTTTTCTCCATGCAGTTTTGGCATTTCATGCACAAATTTTAGTGCTCTCAGGTCCAGGGAATCAAGTAATTACTTTCCACATTGATGCATGCCTTTTACCATTCTTAGTCAGGTAAAAAAGGGCATGTCACAAAGATTTACACATCCCTATGCTCAGCATATATTCTTTACTTACCAATAGGAATAACGTAATCTGCATTAATCAGGGCGGAGAACATACACTCTGCTTTAATATGAATTGCAAGTACCTGATTTGACAGAGTTTTTCATCATCTCATCAAAAACTGATTTAGCTTCATCTGTCCGTCCAGCCTTGGCTAGTCCGTCCATCAGCAAACAATATGGCACCTACAAACACAAAGAAATAGCAAGCAAATGAATCTATATGCCAACATAGCATCTATAAGAAAACATTTATATGCACCCATTACGAGGGATCTAAGTTACTATAAATGCTCTAATAAATCACAAATAGTGAAAAGCTTTTAAACAAATGGAATTGTAGATCAGCAATTCAAAAGGCCAAATACATACCTCATCTTTAGCATGGCCCAGCAAGTCTAGTTTGGTTAATAGTTCCTTTGATTTCTCAAAGAGGCCACCTCTAACATATACCTTTAACAAAGTGGTCAGGATCACCTGCAATACTGGATATATTGATACTATGATGACAGACATTGAAATACACTAGCATTAGCATAGGTAATTCATTAGTCCTACCCTCTTTGTCCTTCTGTCAGAGCCGTACTGCTATGTAAACTGTCAAATTCAGCAGTCTGGCTTGATAGGTAATTCAAATAACTGGAAAAATCATTGATATATTTCCAAGGCCAAAGCATCAATTAACATACTTTGCCTCATTTATTAAAGCTAGAAATGACAAATATTTGAAGAGGAGTTTAGAAATTCTTAAAGATTTGATATTATTTGCTGCAACTAGGGTTTAAATAGTAAATTTTTTTTTTCCCTTTTGTTAAGTGGTTAGTAAATCTTACTTTCCTTATTTGCCAGATAAAACATGGGTTGCGTATATCTTCAAATATTATATAATCTGTTCCTTTCGTGTGTATGTGTTACCGGACAATGAAATATTTATGAGAGTTCTCTCATTCTAAATTTCTACAGATCTCCTATTATATTAAACTAGTAAAATAAATGTTGTGTTATTTTCTAAAATTGTTAGCAGTGTATATCACATTTTAAGTAGCTTAGCCCCATTTGATGTCCAACCATGGTGTTGCCAAACAGACAAGAAACTCCTGCTAAGCATTTATCTTTCCCACATTGCATGATCACCAAAAGAAACAAATATCTAGGATTATACATCATAACACTGAGATAGATAATTTGAGAAACGGACCTTGTTTGGTACTAACCCGGCAGATTTCATATCACGCACCAAATTTTCAGCCTTCTTATAATCTCCATCAGCTGAGTAAGCATTTAATAAAGAGCTATAGTGGAACTCATTAGGAGTGTGACCCTCATCCTTCATCTGCTCAAAATAATGTTCTGCTTTTTCACACTGGTTATTTGAAGCACAAACAGCCAAGACAGTTCCATACATTACACCATCCATTTGCAAGCCATTGTCCTTGAGCTCTTGAACCAATTCTAATGCGTCAGAATAGCTATTTTTGGCTTTTGTGCAACCGGCAAGTAGCTGAAGAGGGCAAACGAAGATAGAGATGATTGCTGCTAATGAAAGGAAAAGGACAACACAATAACTTGCACAAAGATTGATCATATGCAAATTAGGAACAACTAATCTTACCATGCTCATGAATACAACCTTTGAAGAGACCGATTTTCTATTTAACAGATTGAGCTAAGACATTTATCAGAAAGATAACATGCTAATCAACTTCATTTTTATCTAAAGCATTGAGCAACACACGTTGCAGTTGTCAATAACCTTCAAAAAGATAACATGTTACTTGCACAAAGATTATATGCAGAATTTAAGGAACAACTAATATTACCATGCTAATATATACAACCTTTGAAGAAACCAATTTCTGTTAAACAGATTAAGCCAATACATTTAGCAGAAAGATAACAAGCTAATCAACTTCATGTTTATCTAAAGCATTGAGCAACACAGCTGTCACTAACCTTCAAAATCATTTTTCAAATGTTATTAAAAGAGAGAAGGAGCATTGGCAATATCCTAAAATAACTATTTTCTTCCTATGGTGGATTATGAAAGAATTAAGTCTCTCCTTTTCAGCAATAGATTTGCTTATTCTGAATATTTAAGTTACCTATTGAAGCTCAAGTATGACTTTTACAGAAAATTTCTACCAGACATCAAATCAACAAGATGCTAGTCTGCCATTGAAAATGACTTTGGGATCACAAATACTCTTGGATAAAGAAAACTGTTAAACATTAAATTGTCCAAGTAGATCACGCACAATCTAATCAGGTTTCGTAAGGCTTCATAGTGTCACGAAAAAGGAATATGTTGCTCAAGAAGATATATCCACAAAAGGATATAGAAGCTAGGGAAACTTTAGGAAAGACTCAGGCATCTTCAAATTGTTCCTTTTTTCATCCGTATCTTATCTATATCTGTTTTATATTTTATCTATACCTATTTCAGATTTTGGAAAACAATTGGATCTATATTTTATATGTTTTTATTTTATAATGACAGTGAAGATGATCATTGGGAAATAAAAGTTGAGAAGTGAAAATTCACATATGTTTTAGAAAAAGAATGTTTCAAATACATATTTTATTCATTCAAAAATGAAATTTTACTTGGGTTCTATAAAACGAATTAAAATAAAGGATAAATAAGTGTTAAGAATTTAATTTATAAGAAGGGTGTGTGTATGTATATACATACTTTCATCATTTTTGTATCTTATTTTGGCAAAAACATAGTTTAAAAACAATGATAAAAAGATAACAAAATGATAGAGATCCTAAACTAAAAATATCAAAATATGAATGTTTCACCTCTCCAAACAAAAATATTAAATTCCAATAATATATCCACCACTTCTAGGGGAAAACTTGTGCTTCAACTCATGTAATCGTTTCAAGTTTGTACTTGCTAGATCATCCTCATTGTGAAAGCCCTTGTTCGATTTTCCTCTTTAACTATGGAAGCTACTCGAGCTACAATTTTCCAAATAAGAGTCCAAGAGCCTCAATTCACCATAGGCTTTTTTTCATCCCATGCAAAATGGGAAAAAAAAAAGAAAGGGAAAAGGTGACAAAATTTTTTAAAAAGAAAACAGAAAGAATAGGAAAGGAAAAGAAAAGATAGTACACAAATATTATATAAATTCATATACTACTCTACTAGATTAAATTTTTAATTCAATTGATTATGGATCTAAATTTAAATGGAACCAAAGCAAGTGATCTTGTGTTTGAATTCCTGCACCATCTTTTCACTGGGAACTAATTGTTTCCATGAGATGGACCTCAACCAATGTCTAAGCACAAGTAAGGGGAAGCATCAAAAACATAACATATTAAATCTTACATAGAGATATAAGTTGGAGTTAATTGGATCAACTAGTCGTAGATCTAGAGCTAAAAAAGGCAAATAAGCCAATTGAACTCACGAATCAACTCGTAGATTTCCAGATTGGATCAAGAGATTACCATTCACTGAAGCAGCAATCTCGATCCTATTTAACCATAAATGAGATTTGAATCATAAAATCTTACCATCTATTCTATTCAGCAAACATGGATCAAATTATTCAGGCTTGCATGCTAATCAACTTTTTCTATGGATAATGTTAAGGATTAAAGATCTTCCTATCAGCACATCCATGTTGCATTGAAGTACAGAGCATAAAGGTATACATATAAATTGCAGCAACTCTTTTACTAAATACTACCATTTCAAGTGTCTCGTATCAAGATAAACTAATATTATTCTCCAAAAACATCTGTACGCTTTCTTATGTTGGGAAATGAAAAGAGTGCTATGGGAAAAAGTTAAGGAATGCCCAATTTTCCATGATACCATTTTCTGGCAAGAGTATCTAAAATTGCAACACAAATGTGGTGCAAAATTTAGAAGCAACCTTGATTTTCTTTTTCTTTTGCCCATAAATGGATTGAATATGAAAAGAAAGAAGAAACAAGAGATCATCTAAAGTTGATAAGACAAACAAAAATGCACCAGAGGAATTATGAGATAGAAAAGATTACCGTGCTGTAGGTAACAATGTCTGGAATTAGTCCATCCTGCTTCATCTGGTGAAATAACATAAGGCCACCGTGCAACTTGCCATTTTGAACTAGACAACTAAGAACAGCATTACATACAACAACATTGTTTTTCAATGTAAGATCCCTTATCCCACTGTAGAATTCTAATACTTTTAGAGGATTAGCACTCATGCCTACAGCCTTTATGTAACTACTATAAGTAGAGGCATTAATCTTCCCGTGATGCTGCATATACTCAAAGAGCTGCAATGCCACCAAGCAGCACCTCCCATCAGTGTACATCCACCAATGATAACCAATTAAAGTCAGTGCAAAGAAAGCCCATGCTATGGAAGCATGCAAGAATGGCACACCAAATAAAGAGGAGAAAGGGAGAAGGGAGAGATGCCCTTAGTTTAAGGAGTTATTATGCAGCCTTCAACCCACACCAAATATAAACAATAATCATCTCAAGGTGTACATGAGGAAATGGATATTACTTAAAAGATAAAATTAGCAAGTCAAGAAATCCGCTTCAACCTAAGTTGATCTTCAATCTAAGGCACCGTTAAAATAAGACTAAATAAAGAAGTTGTTTAGAGGTGCTATTTCCGCAAATGATACTGCTCTCTTTATCAAGAAAACAGCTGCCAACCAAAGCTCACTTTCTAAATTACCAAAAAGGAGAAAAGAAAAATACATATATTAAATGCATCTAGACTCAAACCCTTAGTAACCATATAAACACAGAAGAAAATCAATTAAATCTCATTGCAAAGCCAATATTGTCTTAAACAAATTAGTCACTAGGAGTGTATACCGATCCTATGATAGGTTCCCTAACAAAAGCAGTTTCCGCTCTAGTTTTCTAAATATTAGTGAGAGCATTTTTCTCTCTAAGACCACATCTTCTTGCACCATAATAGCATTCCCTTCATTGGTGTACGTTTAGTTAGGCATATGAAATTAACAACAATTCCTACAGAATTCAACAAACAAGTAGTAACCTATTACTTTGCTAAGTTCCACTAGAAAAGATACACAGAATAGACTAAGTATACACCTGAAAAGACTAAATTAACTATACTTCTCAAGACCTATAGCCTTCATCCCTACAAAACCACAGCCCCACCAGATCACACCCTCATTATGGGCTGGTGAGGTTCATGTAAACCAGAAAATGGTCCTTGGAACCTATTCAATAAACATTTATAAAGTATGCTAACAGAATGGTCAGCCTTTCTAATAAGCAGACCTCAAGGATGCTCTATCGATACAATTTGTGCATTTTATAACAGCCTCATATGTATTACTACGAACTACAGGATAAGATTTTCTACAGGATTAGTTATTTGATAAATTTTCTCATCCATGTTTTGATGCTTTGCTTGTTCAAATGTTTATTTAAATCTTAAATCCTTCAAATCAATGAAGATATCGTATTTACTACATGTATATACTAAGCATTGTATGCAGTGCCTTTTTGTGCTAGGGAGGAGTCACTCTTGTGCTCTCTCTCTTCGATAGATCAATCTTGCTCTCTCGTCGATAAGTATATCTATTGTGGTATTGCTGCCATGCCCAGCTGTTCCAGAAGCCTTATTCAACTTCATCGGAGGTGTGCTTGAGTGACCATAGTGGGTTTGAAAATGGCAATACATTAGGTGAATGATGATAGAATACAAATTTATTGATAGGTGAGGTCAGGCCAAGAGGTAGGAGGAAAAGTGGCAAAAAATAGTGAGAAATGGTTATTCCTTAAATCCCAGCAACGATAGCATTTCTTCATAGGCAAGATTCTCTTGCCATGCTAAAAACTAAGCACGACAATTCCCCAAGAATAAAGGATAAATGGAATAGCTATCTTCCCCTCATTTAGCCAAATGTTGTTTTGATAGGCAACAATCTTTGTATTTAAAATTCATTATCAATAAAAGTTTGGAAGCATAGCTTTGTCTTCCATTTGGAGTTTGAGGATTTTGCTAGGCAAAAGAAGAACAACACTGCAAGATTGCTAATTGCACCAGGGATATACCAGGGAAGAAAAAAGGAATAAGAAGAAGAAAATTTACGATATGTATAGGGCGAAGCGACAAAAGTAGCTGCATGTGATGGTCTGCACGTTCGAAATCATATAAATTGCTGCCACAGAATTGTTATTTTATCAAAGAAGAGTCAGTGGGAATCAAGGACCATCTCATGCAGCCACCAATAGGAGACGTCACATGTTGATTAATGCAACGAGGAGTGGAGAAACATTGATCCAGTTGCTAAAGGCTATATGAAAACCATCTTCCTCAAGACCTCCAAAGAGAACTTTAGAGAAAATGATTAAGATTCCTCTCTGTCTGGTTTAAATACTCTCATTGGCTTAATCTTGTTATAAAGTGCCAATTTAGCTTGCATCTAACCTCTTCAAATGATAAGCTACAGATGACACGGATCAAAGTGAACTTTAGTAGAAATTCAACCAACACTAAATCTTTAAACCAGTAATTCTGCAAGACTTCATTAAAGAACAGGGGACGAAGCCTTTTTTTTTTTTTTTTTTAATAAATCATAAATGCCCAAGGTCCCAACCTTAGGGTTTTCTTTTTTAAAAAAAAAAATCTGAAAAGAATACAGTCACACAAGACAAAATTTCAAAAAATGCTTCAACATTCATAGAACCAACACAGCATAATAGAAACCTGATATCCTGTAACTCCAATTATTTCCAAGCACAGTACCTTGGAGAGATCGTCAAACCTCTTTAACTTTCCAAAATGGCGTAAAATGGCATTCAAATCTTGCACCTTCAATAGATCACCAGATCTAAGATAAAGCACATGAAAGCTTTTTAGCTGGGTTAGAAAAGCACTGCAACAATCCAGCATTAGTTTTTGCTACCAGTTACCACACTAGCACAACCAACCCTCAGAGACAAAATGTAAACATCCTTTGCATCAAGATTTCATCAAGCACATGAGGAAATCAAAACAAATGAGCAAACTACTTCCTATAAATTACATCAATCAACTGTAAACATCCAATAAGGACATCAAATCACACTAAATGTAGAGAAGAAGGAAATAACGTGTGCTCTTGACTACTGCGAGCTTTAGATAGAAATGTTATATGAAACAAGTAAGTTGTTATCTGAACAGATTTTAGGCAGATAAGATAAAATGAAAATTCAAGTACTATTCGTCTAGAGTCGGGGCAACTTACAATACAAAACTCTCAAGACTAACTGTGTTTGGCAACAATGAAAGCTGTGGAAACGGAAAGAAAAGAAAGGAAATCTTATGTTTGGCTATTCAAAATGGTAACAAAAAGCAGTAGAAATTGAAAGAAACTAGTGGAAGGGTTTCCACTTTTCTCCAGTTCTAAAGAGAAACTGGTAGAAATCAATGGAAATTAAGCAGAATTACAAGAACAGCCATAAAAGCGAAGTTTAAAATATAAATCAAAGGATATTTTTGTCTATTTACAGTACATAAAGCAAATCTTTCATCTTTTATTCATCTAAATAATCCAAACATGTTATAAAAACTATATTCATCTAAATAATCCAAACATGTTATAAAAACTAACTTTCCTTTCCTTTCATTTCCGCTTATTTCCATTTATTTCTTCCACGTTTAACACTATGTTTGACAAACTTTAGAAGAGATGAAATGGGTACAAATCAACAGAAATCAAAAGAAAGAAAAAAGAGTGGCAATGGAAAGAAATGAAATGGTAATATTATTTTGTATGTGGACATTTAAGAAGGAAATTGAAGGAAATGAAAGGAAATTTGTGATATAATAGACTATATTATACTTACTTTTATTTAGCAAATATTCATGGTAGGGATATTTTTGTAACTTCATTTCATTTCCACCCATTTCCATCACTTTCTCTCCAAAACTGGAGAGAAATATTATGGGCTTAAAAGTGGAAAACTTTCCACTCTTTTCCTCTCATTTCTGTAGATTTCCGCATTCATTTTAAGTTACCAAACATGCACTTTCTACTCATTTCCATTGGTTTCATCTAATTTCTACTCATCCAAACACAGCAAAAGATTGCCAAGCACGGTGTAATGGAAATAGCCAAGCATTATAGATAATTCCACCATAAATACTTAATGCGGACCTCATTTTCTGCAATTAAATTTTTACATGACAGAGCGTGACTGGATGAGCACACGAATTTTGTCACTATAATCCCTACTTTCTTAATCACTACCATTTCAAATGACACGAATGCCACGGCCAAACAAGCATGCAAGTCCTAATCGACCAAGAGAATACAATTAGGGTAAGGCTTCAATCAGACAAATGCCTACCAGAGCCTTGAAATGAAATTGAGAAAGAGAGAGAGAGAGAGAGAATACTTGGAGAGAGCATGCTCGAAATCCGGGGATTGTTGGACTTGGAGGATTGCGGACTGCCTAGCTAAATATGACTTGGAATGGGACCATTTTGGCGGTGTTGATCCAGTTGGAACCAGTTCCACAGTACTTGGCGTCGCTGTAGTAGGAGTAGTAGTTGCAGAGAAGTTGAGTTGAGAAGTCTTATGATTAACACCGAGAGAGAGACCAGTTGCCTTTGTACTTGCAATTAAGGGATGAGATAGGAGAAGGGGACGAGATATTATGGTTTGAGATTGAGAGACAGCCCCAGTCCCAAGCGCCGATATCTCCATGCTCGAGACTTCCAGTGAAACTTATCCCCGCGTTTCACTGATATATCTATTTGACGGAAGATGCTGGAGCTTCAGTCGGAAGGTGTGGGGATGGTGAAGGATTGTTTCGTTAGAAAAAAAAAAAGAACTTTAATCTCTTCTCCACGAATCTGTGTAGTCTCTTTTGAGGCAGATTATACAAAAGAATATTACCCAGAAACGAACAACATTAACCCAAGGTCACTTTTTGATTATGCAAAGTTGCCCAGAAGCATGTAGAGAAACAAAACTTGCAGAGACAAAGTCCTCAGTCGTCTTCTAGTCTTGTTCTAGGTTGAGATGAGGCAAGGCAGAGAGTGACAGAGTCAGAGTGAGACAGATTCAGAGAGGAGTACGTGAGAGTGAGAGAGGATAGGGGAGAGAGGGGGATGAAATTGAGAGTTGAGAGTGAGCGAGTGAAGGGGAGAGCCGGATTCGGGAGGCCACTAGGAGCGAGTAGCTTGGGGCGTTTTTTCAGTCCGGCTCCAATAGTTGATTCACATGTGGATCCATATCGAATCGGAATGTTCAAATCGGATCAAATCCAATTGGATCCACAGTTAAACTGTAATAGGTTAAAGTAAGCCGAGGAGAGCTTTATATTAATACGAAACCCTTTTAAAAAAAAAATCGATGTAAAAAATTTGGTTGAAGTAATACTAAACAAGGTACATTCAAGGTATACACCTTCAACATGTTGCAAAATAAATTAAAAGAGTATGCTCTAGTTGTACCTTCCATAACCTAGGTACAAAAGCACCAAAACAAAGCACACAACTCGCAAAATACACAAATTAAAACTCTTAAAAACCCACATTTCTCTTGCATAATCTTTAAATTTCTTCTTGATTTCATTCTTATTTCACTCTAAGCATCTCTACCAAGTATTTATCCATCTATTCTATGTTTTTTATATTTAATTTTGTCATAAAACATATCAATAATCATCTCAATTAACCCATCATTGGGAAATCCTAAGATAGAATTTTTTGGGTTGCTTTCATTTATTTATATGAACTTAAGTCAAAATTAGTTAAGACATAAGTTAGTTGTGATATCGTGTAATTTTAATCATGAAAAATAAGGTATATTTCGCAAATTTAAGATTGAAATTGTAAGCACACCAAGTGTTTAAGGAAATTCCCAATTAAGTTTTACTCCACGCTTAGTAAATTTATGTTAACATATTAGGATGCAAATTATTACATTAGCATTCGGGACTTGGAGAGTAGGCTTTTTTGTGAACTAATTCGTTAGTTGCTCATAATAGGATGAAAATAGTAGATTATGTTAAAGTTATTGTGTATGCTAATGAAAACATTATCAGTGGCAACTTGGGGCCAAAGTATGTTAAGAAGCCTGTTAAAAAATTAAAGATGAGAAAGGATATAAATTTCTCTCACTTCTTCCAAAGGATTTGTAGAAGCGTTGGAATTGACTCAATTAGGGTTGAAATCATGCACAAACATCCTTTCTTTTATGATAGAGCAGTTGCTTTTAAGTTAATGGCCATTATAAATAATGAAGATGTTGAAAATTTCATTAAGATAATTGAATATTTCGAGAAACACAACATTTAGGAGTATACATCAAGTACTATGGGGACTTAAGTGCACAAGCCAAGCAAAACATGTTTCGTGCAAACAATCAAACTTTTCTAACAGCCTAAGTACAATCAACTATAACTAGTATGGAGTGATCAAATTTAAATGACTTACATAAACCTTACATGAATTTCACTGAGCCTAGGCATATTGATATCACAAATGAGCAACTTGACAAAATACTCAGTTCGATTATTAAATATGAAGAGTCATATGATCCATATGTAGAGCAAATACCTATGGACATAAATGCCAACACAATATAGATGAGAAGTTAGTTGGAGATGATGATGGGGAAGATGTTAAACTCAACGATGATAACGAAGAGGATGGAGAGGATTTGGGAGAACTCAAGGTGAATATATAATTTGTTGCTAGTAATGTATCGGTTAGGCCTACTCGTAAAACCATGCCTACTAGGCCTCATCGTCCTCCTTGAGTGTCAATGCACATTACACAAACTCTAGAACTTCCACAATAAGACGAAATGACTTATAGGCTTATTAGAGATCATATCCCTTTCTACAAAAGTGATCGTGATGGTAGTGGATATGTAACATTTGAGCAAGATGTCAAAACAACATCAGCACGAGTAATGACTTAAGTATAGACATACAATTTAATAACAAAAAAGATCTTATAGATGCAATGAAGTCGTTTCACATAAAGAACCACTACAATTTTTATGTTAACGTATCGAACAAGAAAATTGTATGCAATATATTACACAAAGAAGAACAAAGGTTACAAGTGGAGGTTACAAGCATGCCTGAAGAAGTGGGAGGGATTTTTCAAAATCACCATCCTGGAAGAACCATACATTTGTGTGAATATAATGATGAATCGGGATCATCCTCAAATTGACAGTAACATCATTGTTAGAAGTTTCATCGACAGTGTACGAAATAACCTAGATGTAAAGGTTATCAATCTTGCAGCGAATATACAAAACATCTATGGATATGGATTTATTGTAAGCAACAAGAGGGTTTTCGAAGGCAAAAGAAAGGCAATTGAAAGAGTTTATAGCAATTGAAAGAAATCATACAACCAACTTTCGAAGCTACTAAATACAATGAAGATAAATAACTCGAGAATATAAGTGAATTAGGGTTGGAGTATCTCGCCGAAACCAAAAGAATCCCAGTTTAAATGGGTTTTCTAAACCTTTAAGACATGTGTAAATCCTAAAGATAAGCCAAGTAACCATATGATCGAATTTAGTACACAAAGTTTAGGACAATCGGTTAAAAAATCCAATCAAACTTAAATTATAAACGAAAGCTAGAAATATTAGTAAAAGTGACCCTGTAAGTTTCAATTTAAGAAAATAAGTAATAAAATAAGAAAATATAAAATTTTCAAATTCTAAGTATATTACTTGTTATTTATCGAAAGTGCTTAAAATGTATTTCGATAACTAATAAATCGCTAAAGATAAATTATATGTATACTAAAAATCATAGAATGATTTAAATAATATTTAGGAGTGTTTACTTGTACCCCACATGTATTTACGTGTAGGTAGAAATACACGAAATTACCTAAATTGCCTGAAATTAGCTAAAAATTTACTAAATAATTAAAGAAAATTATAAAAATATTAAGGAAAAATCAGAAAAAAAATCAAGGAAATGGGAAATGAACCAGATCAAGTCGTACCAGCAAAGGGAGTAAGAAACCAAAATTAACCAATAAAAAACAAGCATAAAAAAGACAAAATGGAAGAGATATTGTTCTTGTCTTGTCCTAATTAATATATAATAATTCTTACAAGGCCCTATAAATAGCAAGAAGATTTATAGAACTCATTTGGTCAATTGGGAATTGGGAAAAATTGAGAGAACTAAAATTGAGAGGAAAAATTAGGATTTTAAAAATTTTGTCCCAAATCTATGTGTATAGGGAAAGAAGGCCAAACCCACCCACCACCACCACCTGAAACCTAACCACTACCACCACCCCACTCCAAACCTATCGCTTGGACTGGACGATACACCTGAACCGGTGTTGGAGGCCAAAAAGCTTCTGAACCAGGTGAGTCTCACATCTCCTCCGATTTTGTAAAATTCCTTAAAATTGTTTATTATGCCAAAAAAATTATAAAATTTATTATTCTGATGTTTTATTGTATGTAGATTTAGGGAAAAATAGTGATTAAGTTTAATCATATCTGTAAATATAAGGTTCTTACAAAATTAGACAAAATCAAACATGATTAGAATTAAAAATAAATAGACTTAGGAGTGTATTTTGGGGTTAATTTTTTTCTATAGAATACTTAAGTGATATAGAACAATGCTGTGAAGCCATTTTTTTAAAATTAATTTTCAAAATTTTTAAGTAAATTTTTAGCCCTAAAATGATTGAAAAAATGAGTAGTTTTGGTCTAATTAAGTGATTAAATGATTAATTACTGATTTAGAAAGTAATTGGATATTTAAGGATGTTAATCTCTGATATGGAAACTTAATTCTAGTCTTTGGAGTGTTAATTGTAATTAATATGGGGATTATGTAGTAATTGTAGGAAATTTTGGAATATGTGAAATTGGGATTTTAATAAATATAAAAAATAGGTTAAATTGGATAATAAAATAATAATATCAGTACAAAATAAATCTAAAAAAATTTAATTTTAGGAAATTAGATTAAAAAATGTAAAATTTTCTCCTATCAAGAGTAAATCTGATACCCAAATTAGAATTAAAATATGCCAAATAGATTAAAACACTAAATTAAAACTCAGTATAATATTAAAATACTCGAGCTTAATGTGATTAATTTCACATTAAGATTCAAGTATATTTAAGATTCTTCATAATTAAAAACAATTTAAAACAAAAATTAGAATCTAATTCAAAAACTAAACCCCGAGCTAATGTAAAATAAATCATTAGTAAATAATAAGTATATATGGAGAAATGAGTTCAATTATAACTTAGAATGTATCATCAAAGTATAAATACTAAAAAGACGTATTTATATTATTGGATACTCAGAAACGAACCGACCTACAATTAAGTGATTGAGCGATTAGAATTCCAAGTAAGTTAGGTTTATTATTTCACCGTATTTAAAGTATTATTTTAAGATACTTGGAGACTTAAGATTGTGTATGATTATAATTGTAAATAGTTTTATGCATGTGTTTGTGTATCTAGCTTTGTATTGGAAATTGTGATGTGATTGATGATTGTAATGACTGGATTTGTATGAAATTATCTGAACACCCTAAATTGAACATAATCATAATCGATTCTAAAACCCTAAATTGTCATGCATTGCAACCCTTTAAGGGGTCATTAGGATTCATCAACCAAATACCGATACCTTCGATAAAGATAACGCTGAATAGCAAATTGGTCTTTTCTTCATCCTTAGCCGAACTAAGTGATAAGAGAGGAAGTCACGGTGAGGATGAGGGCATTAGTTTGAAGGATAGTCTTAGAAGAACAAATGTCTCCATTGCACAAACCTGGGTTTAGTTGTAAGCTGTTGCATAACATGAAAACTCCTTAACCCAGATTAGAGAGAGTGAAATTACTCTGATTTCGCAACATATCAGATTATGTTGTGTAATAACACTTGCTTGTTGCATTATATGAAAATAATTACTTAATAATCTTGTTTGTGTTTGTATACATTCATGAGTGTCTAATTCAACTTACAGAGTTGTAGTTACTCATACCCATATAGATCCTTATGCAAGTTCTGATCTCTAATTACTCTAACTAATATGTCGCCCTACAATTATCCGGAGATTAGTTCTTTTTGAAGCCAAGGGGTGTAAGGATCGAATTGCCTAATAGTTAATGTATATCTAAAGTCTCACTAGTATCTTTAAAACTGAAAGATTGATATTTGATATGTAAATCAACTAATTGTTATGATATGATGTAGAATCACTTGGGAATTCTACAGTAAGATACATGTAATCATATATATATGTTAACTTGAAGCTTTAATATTTATTATAACTTTAGTTAAATTCTTAAGTGAACTGTTTACTTCAAAGCGAAGAGTTGTTGACGCCTTATGTAAGTCATATCTATAATAAGCACTGTAAGGCCAGTTACTATCATAGAATTATTTACACGACAGAACTATTGCGACTCTACAACTTTGAGGGCGTAACAACATGCATAGAGGCATTTAAATACTATTAACCTCTAGTAGACAAAAAATATTGCATAACATAGATGAAAAATATTGTATAATTCTATTAGACTTTGCACTTGTGGATACAAAATCAACGAAAATATGAGGATGGTTCATTTGGAAACTTAAGCAACACGTAGTTGCTCAGAAGGGGGAAACCCTTTGTCTTATTTTTGATAGACAACCTAGCATCAACTCTACATATAAAGAATCTATGGCTAGGTGGCTACCTTCATTTACGGTGTGATGATACTGTCCACGACACATTGCAAGAAATTTCAACACGATTCACAAAAACTAGCTATGTAAAAAACTTGTGTGATTTGCGAGGGTTTAGGCCTAAGAGAGAAATTTTAAAGGTTTCATGAATCAATTAGGGCAAGTGAAGGAAGATGCCCCAGAGTGGTTTAATGATGCGAACTTAGATAAGTGGAAAGATTCGATAGACATGCAAATTATTATAATTGTTTGTATAGATATAAACAAAGAACTATTATGTACATATAGTTTTAAAAGAATAAAAGTTCAGCTTTTATTGAATGTAAATACGTGTTGAAGCTTTTGATCTCAAAATATGTTGCATGATTTATGACTTTCTTAGTCTCTTATGCCAAGTGCATGTTTATCACGTATGTTAACTCTTATTCTTATACCTTTCGGTAATTGAAATTAGTCTATTGGAGGGGGTAGCTTGACTATCTATAGCTTGTATTTATATTTACAGGAAATATTGTGTTTCAAGTTTAACTTGATTTTTTATATTAAAGGTGTATGCTTCGCATAGCATGCATCTTCTCCATATTACATACCAAATATTTAACATCAAGGGCCTTTTTCTGTAATATTTTTAAAAAAGTGCCATGTACTTGTATAAAACCCAAACAAATACTGTACTTCACCTGGAAGTTGTTTAGTAAATGTAAGAAATTGAATAGAAGAGAAGTAAAATAATAACTAGATTAAATTAGGATTTGCTAGCTATATATGGGCTCTCTTTAATAAGAATTATTAAATAAACCTTACCTAAAGTTATTATAAAAATTAGGAAGTAAAGGAACATACTTTACTTTTTCAAAATTGCTAACATATGTATGCCTCAATACAAATTCAAGTGAAGGCAATGCATTTTCTTAAAAAGGAAAAAGGTACATATAAATAAAGATGTATAAGTGGGTTTTAGCTCATAGGCAGGCCCATTTAACCCACTTTTAAAACATGTTAGAGTTAAGATTTTTTTATCCGTTTAAAAGCGGGCCAAATGAGCCCAACCCATTTAACTCGCAAGCTAAAATGGGCTGGTCTGAATCGTTTTTGTCGAGTCTGATTTTTCAGTTTCTTTTATTTAAAATTGATTTCTCATTTCTTGATTAATACTAAACCCTAACCCATTTAATATTAATCGTCAACTAAAGAAATTGAGAAATTCCTGTTTTTTATTGAAAATAATTTTTGGAGTCGCTACCCAACCGAAGTCGGGAAAAGAAAAAGAAACTATAACCAAGTGGGTAGATTGATTACGATTTAGCTACCGGTTTTTTATTTCAATTTTAAATGAAGAACCAGAGGGTTCTAAGTTTCGGGGCTAACCTATTAAACCCTTAACAGACACCACTATCTATTTACCGAAATTAGGATTATTCTTTTAATTGTAATATTTAAAAATAAATAAATAAATAAAAAATGAAAAGAAAAAAAAAACTAAGTTTCTACATATTTTATCGTCGCCCCGAAGATGCCTACGTACCCACTAGCCGGAATTAGACGATAGTAGTTTTTTTAAAAAATCTTTAATGTGTTGATTTATTTTAATTTTAAAAAAATTGCCTGAGTTTATTTTTTAATTTATTCGATTTATTTTTAAAAAATATCTAAAGGGGTCCTAACTCTTGAATGTTATTGTTTTATAAAAAATACTCTAAAAATCCTATTTTTAAAAGGGTCTTTTATGTTATTAATTTTTATTTTGCAAATGATTTTCTATGTGAGAAATGTTAATAATAAATAAATAAATAAATAATTAGTTTTCTATATGATGATTACTAAAAAAAATATAATCCTAAAAATCCTACGTTAATATATATATATATACATACATATCATTACAATTAAATAAGTATATACTTAAATAAGTTAGTGATATCATATACTCTAATGTAAAAAAAAAAAAAAAACTAATAAATCTCAACAACTAATATTATCATATATACATGTACTATGCTAAGTAACTATAAAACTAGTAATACAATAGTAATAATATAATAATCTAAATAATAAAAAATGAACCTGATTATTCTTCAGTAGCGAAGTGTGCTGCATGTATGAAGTAGACAGTGTGTACTGCGTATGTAGGCGTGGATGGTGATATGCTCGTATATGGCGTGGATGATGGTGTGCTCGTACGTGGCGTAGATCGCCGTGTTACCGTAGGTGTGTTGATCAGGCAAAGATCGTGTCACAATATTGGTTGCTGTAGTAACGTACGGAGGACAGGGGATTGCAGCGTTGATTGGTGAAGTGTGGATGGCACGAAATTGTTGTGGCGTTGGGGTATCGTTCGTTGGCCGTACTGCTGTGGCTGCGGTTGGTTTGCTTTATGTGAGTGGTCACAAGGAGAAAGAGGGAGTTGATGGAGGGGGCTGTTGCAGGCGTATTTGCTGTATCGGGTTGGGATTGTGCAGTGAGGCTTGGCTGCTACTGTTATGGAGTCGTGCGTCGCTAATGTGCCGAGTTGTGTACCGCGTAGAGAAAGAGAGTGATTGAGGGAGGTGGTTCACAACATTGGGTTGAGTGAGAGTGGTCCAGGTTTGCTGTTCTTGTTCACGCGAAGATGGGGATGAGAAGTGGGTTTGGGTGGGTTTGCTTGCTGTGCAGTTTGGCGTCGGGAGTTTGCTGTGGATTGCAGATTGGAGCGTGCACCTGTTTGTGGGACTTCATTGGTCAGCTTGTTCGTCGAATCTAAGACCTCGAATTAAATCCAATCCAAATATTTCGATACTTATCCATTAGGCCGTTGACCTGTGCTTTGATATTCAATTCAATTAAACTATACTTAAACTATCCGATTCCCTAAAATAAAAAACTATTTGTTCCTAATATAAGTTACTTCCTAAAAATCTACGAAATTTTTATAATTTTTCCTTTTTTTATTTTTTTAGTATTTTCATCATTTGTTAATTTTTTTTGTTATCTTTATCTTTAATTAATTAATTTTTTATTTTTATTTTTTGAATTAGGACCTTTTTTGTAAAAATAAAAATTAAGACAATAAAAGGGCAAAAATTAGGTGTCTATAGTTTTGTTTAACCCATTTATACTTTTGGCTCACGGTCAAACCCATTTAACCTACTTTTTAAAGGGGTTAGAATTGAGATTTTTTAACTCGTTTAACCCACAAGCTAAAATGAGCTGGGTCAAACTAGACCAAGTTGGCCTATTTAACCCACTTGCATACCTCTACATAGAAATGTTGAAAGTGCATACATGCCCATTTAAAATAGATCATCAAGCTAAAACACCCCATACAAGAATCATCTCATTTCACTCATTCTCTCATACTCTCTTAACCTAAAACACTGTGTACGTACTCTTGTCCCTCAAATCTCTCATTCTCTTTGCAAATCTTCACTCAAAAACAATTTCTCTTCTTCAAGGTATGCATTTGTAGACTTTACCACTATTAATCTTCATATATCTTATTTGATTTACATGATTAAATAAACCCTAATATTCTAACTATAATGTAATTTTATGCAATTTTTTTATTCAAATAAATGTTGTTTTTGGTTTGTTTTCAGTAAGGTAGTGTTAATTTATATCATGAACATATTAGTCTATAATGGTAGGAGTTGTTGATTTACATAGATAATATTGTATGAAATTTAGGTATTTGTTGAAAAAACTCTTACGATATCTCATGGATAAGGAAATGAGTGACTTTACATGCTTTAAAAGGAGATGCAATTATTCGTACATGCTGCTTTACTTAACTACTTTGCTACATGTTAATGAGTTAAAAATGGTAAGATTTGTAAAACTTACCATATATGCTCATGGAAATATTTTGAGCGGTATTTTGCGTCTGAAGTACAATAAGGAATTGGTTAAGAAGCTAAAAATGAGAAGGAATGATAACTGTGAATTTTTTTCAAAGGATTTGTGCCTTTGTCCGGCCCTATTGCTTCAATCTCAACATAAAAAACCATCCTAATGTAGTCATGGTTAGGATACTACCAAGCAACCTAGTTTCCAAGAGGAAGGTTTTTCATATTCTTTAGTGACTATAAGTGCAACAATAACATTAAGAACATCCTTGAAGGCAAAACTCGCATATAATAATTGTATGTCAAATGACTGATTAAGAACCAAGGGCTCTTCGAGAGCTCATGTTCCAAGCAAATACTTCTGCTCATGTAAGACCGTACAAGAAATGTATGGTGTTTAACCACCATAGCATAAAGAGTTCGATCCAATACCTATTTCTGAGACCCTTTTGTGATAACGAAAATGTAATTCATAAAGCATTTGTCGTGACGGGAGTTTTAGTAACAAAAAGGATGAGAATGAAGAGGAGATGTTTAATGAAAATATTTAAAATGGTATGCTAACAGCACATAAGCTCAATGCAATTAATAGAATTCCCAAAATATTCCTTGAAAGCTCAAATGCTTGTTTAGGATCCCATTCCCTTTTTTAATGCTGGTGAGGATGGTGGTTACATAATCTTTAAGGAAACTTAAAATACTATGTGCAATAACTTATGTAACAATGAAAAGTTTAGCAAAAGCTTGAGATTCGATGCTACAACTGATCTTGTAAAAGCTATTAAGATGTATCATATAAAAAATCATTGCAATTTTAATGTTAAGAAATCTAAGAAGAGCTTGTGGTCTATATTTTCTTCTAAAAATGCCAATGGTTGTAAGTAAAGGCTTTAAGCTTACAAGGAGGAGTTAGAGGGGCTTTTGTAATAACTAAATTAAAGGAACCCCATACATGCATACATCCAATGATAAATCAGGATCGTCCACAATTAGACTGTAATATGATAACCAATTTCTTTTTTAATTTAATTAGAGATTGTCCCAATATGAAGGTTTCGTAGCTTAACAATGTGGTTAAAGATGTCTTTGCTATATTGTTTCCAATAGAAAGTTATGGGAGAAGGTAAGAAAAAGGTTATTAAGTGTGTATGCGACAATTAAGGGAAATCATATAATGGTCTACCAAAGTTCTTTAATTCAATCAAAATTAATAACTTTGGAACACGAGTTAAGTTAATACAGATAGGAAGTCCCAAGGAAGTCGATTTTGATGTAAGTTCTCTAGACATTCGGCACGTATGGAAGCCTTCAAGTTCTGTAAGCCATTGGTTAGTATTTATGCATATTTCTAAATGGAAAGTATTTTCACAAATTGCTTTTAGTTTTTCATGATTATAGCAAAGTGACTTTGTTCCCTGCAACTCAATAAGAGCATAGGCCTAAGGGGAAGGCAAACCAAGAGTAGGACACACTTACTTATCCTAAAAGGATTGTTCCTCCTAGGTGTGGAGGTAAGACGAAGGTGAGGAAACTTAGACAAATGTTAAACTAAGCTTGGTATCATGATAATACTCCAAAGTCATCTCATGCCCCGAGGTCATTCGGCCATTTGGGAGATTTGGGCACATTAGGACATATGGCGTACAAATGATGACCAATGAGTTCATAAGCAGCTTAACTCCTACTTCAAGCTCATTTGTAATCCCATTTGTTGACTCTCAAATATATTCTCCTTTACTCCATCAACTCCTCATAAGAGTCACCATGGCATGCTAGGGATGACTACTGGGGAGGACTATCCTATTAAGATGAGTTAAGTACCTCCTTAGGACTTTGTTGAGCTACCCCTACAACATCTTTGAACACAAGAGTCATGTGTTCTTCTTGATGGAAATGATGGAGAGTCTAAAGAGCATAATGCATCTTGGATCATGTGCTTCTTTACTAATATTATAAGCAAGAGGAGATAGATATACAAATATTAATCTTCATATGTACATATTAATAAAAATTTATATCAACATACAATTAAATGAAAATTAATGTATTCAAATTTCTTTTAAAGTACAAGGTCTAATTATTGTATGTACTTTATTTCTATTGCAGTGTTGGAGTTGAAAGTTGAATTAGAGATTTATGTAATATTAGATGAAAAACATATGTTACGATATGTGGAGTTGGTGATATGGGATGGTGTTGGATTGCATGTTGTTTTTTTTTTATTATTATTAAATTAATGCATCTAGGTTGTTTGCTTATTATAGTTATTTTTTTTTCAAAGGATTTGTGTTATTGATGCTATCTGTTCTCTTATGTAGGTGTTGTAATGAGGGCAAATACAAAGTGTGCCTTCTTCTTTTATTAAGATGCAATGAATGCACACTTAGAGTATACACCTTTTAGTACAATTTATATTGAAAGCATACACTGTGTACATGCCTTCGTGTTAACAATTTTAAAATAATAAAGGTACTTACTATATGCCCCTTTGTTGTTATATTCACATAATAGCTTTTAGCAAGGCCCCTTTTTCTTAATAATTATTAGTAAAAAGGGACCCATTTAGATATCAAACTCTAACTAAATTGCTTCTCTTCTTCTTGTTATAAGGCTATTTTATAATTTTCTGAACTTTTTCTCTCATTATAAGGCTATTTCTATAATTTTATGAACTTTCTATTAATTTCTTTTGATTTCTCTCCAAATTCAAAAAGAACAAAAAAAAAAAAAAAGGCCTTTAAAGTAGAAACAATTCTACCCATTTCCATCCCTACCAAATACACATTTTCCTTTAATTACCATTAGTTTCCTTAGCTTTCTCATGATTCCCACCGAACCAAACACAATGGAGGAGTGAGCGAGCGACTGTAAAGGCGAGATTTAGGATTTTTATAAAAATGTGAAATAATTTTATGACAGTAATTGAAAACCTAAAAGCTAAGACTAAAGCTTTTAAACTAAAAATAATATTTTTATTTTAGTTTTTTTTTTTCTTTAGTTGGGTTCTCTATCAGGTTTCATTTAAATCGTAGAACCCGACCCGAAACATATAGGGTTTTCAAATATTACCTAAATATGTCTCAAAAACCTATAGGTTATTCCTATAATGTATTTGACAAGTTGAATAGGTCACATACTTTATAAAGACAAAACCATTTGCATCCTTATTCATGGCTATATTGCTTTAATTAAAAAAATAATAATCATTAAAAACGAAAACTTAAATATGGTAGTTGTAAAGGTAATTTAAAAAATACGACACCTGAGACTATGTCTTAAGGAAACGATTTTTAAATTTGTTAATCGTGCTTGAAATCATATGATGAATACACGATATCATCAGGTAATACTCACAGAACAGCTTCTTCCTCTTCATTATGCATTCAAGTCCCTCTCTCTAAAGAAACACTAATCAAAACCTCTTTATACTCTCTCCTCTAGGCATATCCTCTTATCTTGCAGTAAGTTAGACCTATTTTGATCTTCTAACCACATTATTATTGTTTTAGGAGCTTAATTTCAGCATTTTATTCAAATTTCATAGTGATATCAAGTTCCTTCTTGATAGAAATCAATTTTCCTTCCTTAATCAAAGGAGTTATTTTCGATTTAGTGGCTTTGGAGACTTGTATGGTGCAATTTGCATAAAATTGCATGGCCTAAGCAAAATTTAATAGCTCAATTAACACTAACTACATGTTAAATGTAGGTTATTTTATTATGTTAATTTCTTTTACTATTCAAGAGATATTTTATGAAAAGTTATCATGTTGTTAAGACTCTTGTTAGTTTAATTACATCCATGCCCTTGATATAGTTAGCATTTCTTATATAAACTCTTGCGAAGACATTAATTAGTTAGTTAATTAGTTGGACATTCTTGATATCAAAACCCTAGAGAGACGTAAATATCTTATTAATTCATTTGTCGAATTATTGTGATTTATTTCCTACTTGACTAATAAGTAGGAATTATGTAGATGGACCGTTTCTCTTGCGAATCTCTAAGAGAAAGATTCTATCCTTTTTATTTTCTTTTAAACCCTAAATAAATAAAACAAGATATATATATTTTTTGTACGTAGTTTTCACCTCCAAAATTATTACAATATGGAAGATAGATCTCCTCATACTATTTTAAAACTAAAATGAAACTACAAAAGAAAACTCAAATGTTGAACTAGTAAGAAGTCCCCAAACCTCCACAGTTTCAAAAAATTTGTATCAAACCCCCTTGGCTCCATCCGGCAATTATGGCCCAACCGCCACAACCTACATATCTTGAGAAATAGGTTCTCGTGTGGTTTAGGAAACACCATTTATTTCAGTTACATACTTCGGATCGGGAACTTGTATCGTTTGAAATTGGGTTTCCACTTCGAACATAAACGAGCATGAAGAAATTAAGGACAATTCTTCATTAATAAATATGGATTTCCATTCCCCCTCTATCTCTAGGGATAGCAATGTGTACTAACATTGTGTAGTTCCACAAACATGGAAATCCATGGCAATGGAAAGAAACAAGCGAAGGTATTGTGTTTGGTTATTGCAAGTGAGTATAGAAACCAGTGGAAAGTGAGAGAAGTCGGTGGATGTATTTATATTTTTAAATTTTTGAAATTTCTCTCCAAAAAGTGAAGAGAAATAAATGGAAATGGAAAGAAACCAGACAAAATTATAAAAATACCCAAGTAGGCAAAATCAAATAAGTAAACTCATGAATACTTTTGTCATTCAGTAATACATTTCTTTCCATTTTCATCGTATGAAACCAAAAAAAAAAAAAAAAAAAAAAAAGTGCCACATTTCCTTCCACTTTCATTCCTTTCATTGCAGCCGGTGATTAAGAACAGCCAAACAACTCAGAGATAATAAGCTACTTTTATTCTTATGAACTCAGGAAATGGAGATTCCATCTCTAACAGGGATTTAAACATTGTGTAAACAAAAGGCTTAATCTCTTCTCGCCGAGCGCCCATGAAGACACACACAAATTTGTCATGAAGAAAGATAATTAAGATTCAAATAGAAAGATTGCAAGTTCTTGTTTCAGTCACTCACTCGACGGCAATCAGCATCTGCAAACTCATTTCACAATGCAGATTTTAATAACAGAGGCCGCGCCGATACGATGGAGTGCTACAACAGCATCTCCAGGCTTGCACAACCCCTTCTCCGTCGCCGACTTCAAAGCGGCTTCTAGAATCACCTCAGTGGATTCAGCATCAGTAGCCTTTGCGGATCCTTCTGCAAGTAAAGGAATCAAACCCCTATACACCAGGCTATGCCTAGCAGGTGTTTCGTCGCTGCAGTTCCAGTCGAAAGAATCCGTCGTCAAAACCGGGACGACGACGGAGAGAATAGGAACTGCTGGCCTGTACTTGGCCACCAGCTTGGCTGTGGTGCCACCACGGGTGAGAACAACGATGAGTTTCGCTTTCGCCTTGTTAGCCGTTCGGACAGCAGAGGATGCAAGACTCTCTAATGGACTCATGGGAAGAGGGGTCGACCTTATCATTTCCTTAAAGATAGCACTGTAATCGAGCGATGATTCCGCCTCGATGCAAATTCGAGCCATGATTTTAACGGCGATCTCTGGGTAAGCACCTGCAGCACTCTCACCACTAAGCATGACACAGTCGGTTCCATCAAGGACCGCATTGGCGACATCAGTGGCTTCAGCACGAGTCGGGCGTGGAGATTTGATCATCGACTCGAGCATCTGAGTGGCAGTAACCACAGGTTTTCCAGCAAGGTTACATTTGTAAATCATCATTTTCTGCGCCAAGAAAATCTTCTCGACCGGAATTTCCATTCCAAGATCACCACGAGCAACCATGAAAGAGTCGGTCTCACGCAAGATTTCATCAAAGTTAACAACTCCCTCCTGGTTCTCAACCTTCAAATTCATTCCAGTAGGCCCATGTCATAACCACGATGAATAAAAAAAAATTAAAAAAAAAAAAAAACCAAGAAACACATTCGATAAATGAAAGGAAAGATTAAATTATTGAGCACACAAGAATAATATTTTAATTAAACAACAAAAGCAGCTAAAGAAGAAAAAAATTGCAAAAAAACCACCATAAACTTTGATTTAGGTGTGGATTTATCTTTTAAATTTTCAAAATAAAACTTTTGAACTTCTAAATTTTATAAATTAACAAATAACCTCATAATATTTTTAAACTAATTTAATTTTAGCATGTAAATATTTCTCAAATTTTGATTTCGGTACGTAAACACCTCCTTCTAACATCAAAGTTTCAGAAATGTCTACATAACAAAATCAAAGTTTAGTGATTTCGCTAATTTATTAAAGTTGAGGAAATCAAAAACTTCATTTTAAAAATTCAAGAAGTCAATACACGCCTAATTTTTCTCAAAAAAAAAAAAAGATTAATATTAAAAGAACATTTAAAATGAGAAGCATCGTACCTTAGACATCAACTGTATGGTTTTTGCATGGGGACCAAGAACCTTACGCACATTAACTAGATCCGAGCCCTTCCGGACAAACGAAAGTGCAATCATATCAATCTTGTTAGGCACACCCCATTGCAGGATATCTTCCTTATCCTTTTCCGTCAGTGTAGGAAGATCCACCACTATACCAGGAAGATTGACATTTTTCCTCTCACCTAGCATTGCAGTGTTCTCACAGCGGCATCTCACTGTTCCAGCAGCTGGATCACATGACAAGACCGAGAGAGTAATAGTCCCATCGGCGCACAAAATCGTGTTCCCGGGCTTCAAATCTACAGCAAGCTTTTTGTAGCTCATGGAGATCATCTGGTTATCTCCTTTGATGGTATAATCGGTAGTAACCGTAATCTCCTGTCCTTCCTTCAATTGAATAGGCTTTCCATCCTTAAGGAAACCGGTACGAATCTCAGGACCCTGAAAGATTAAGAAAATTTTATAAGGATCGATTCAACGGCATACAACGAAAGGCTTCAATCATTACCTATGAATGAATAAGGGAAGGGCATACATTTAAGTGTTATAGCTAATCGACATTCCATCATATCAGTATCTGAATATTGTGGAGTTCATAAGAGAGGAGGAAATTCTGATGGAATGTTATGGCACTTGTGATTATGAACGCAAGGTAAGTGTAAATTGTCGGATTCATAATAAATATCAGTTCGTAATCCAGTGATTTACTGTTCGGTGATCAGATGAAATCGCTAAATTTTTCTGCAATTACATGAATACATCCAACTCGATTACATGAAAAACAAGAGACAGACCAAAAGATATTTATCCAGAATATCAGCAGATTTTGGAGTAAAGAATTTCTCTCTTTAGTTTCAAACTATATCTTCAGTGCGAATTTTTATAATAGCAAGCAAGTTATGAAATCAAAGGACATAAGAGAAAACCATGATAAGGCGGAAAAAATCGACCTTTGTGTCAAGCATGACAGCACAGAGAATCTGGGTGCTGTGCATAGCAATTCTAAGATTGTTTAGGGTCTCCTGATGATACTCATGCGTACCATGCGAGAAATTGAAGCGAGCAACATTCATTCCAGCCCTTAGAAGCTTCTCCAACATTGGAACTGACCGAGATGCTGGACCGAGGGTGCAAACAATCTTGGTCTTTGGGATTCGACCATCATTAGGAAGCTCTTTCAAAATCCCTTCAATGTCTATGTTAGCCATTTCGCTTGAAAATCCTTAACCCTTATATATCTTATATCTTTACCTGAAAACATGTTACCAAATCGAAATAAACACAAGCTAAAAATTTTAGAAACACATAGCTACGATTAATTTAGCAGATCTAAAGCATCCATATTTGATCCCTGTTTTTTTTTTTTTTTTATTATAAAAAGAGGGAGTATGTAACATTTATTTCACTAATCAATACTACTAACTAAATCACCCCAAAAAGGAAAAAAAGAAAAAAGTTTAACGAAAATAGAAACTAGAAGCAAGCAAATAAAATTACACAGATTATAGCAACTTTCCCAATAAAAATAAAAGAAGAAGAAAAAAAAAAAAAAAAAAAAAACCATCTTTTTATTAAGATTGATTCAGCCAGTGATTCAAACTACAAGTAAATCCATTTTCCAAAAAAAAAATAATAATAATAATGATAAAAAGGAAAAGAAAAAGCAAATAATTACGCTTATTTGCTCCGATGTTCCCACTAATCTGTTTAGAACAGAATAATGAAAAACAAACACACACACAAAAGAAATCGCAACTTACTTTTTTCCTTTGTAATGAAATCATACAAACATTAAAGAAAGTAAAGTTGAAGTACTAAACTAGGAAGCAAAATCGAAAAACACATGAAGTTGGATCGATTCCTGAGGATCCGATCGCACAAACACTTACTCAAATAACGATATAACGAGGATTACTTGGTGGTTATTTCAACAGATCCAAGAAGTAAGAGAGAGAGAGAGAGAGAGAGAGAGAGAGAGAGAGAGTTTGAGTGAAGTTCTAAAGTGGAACTTACTTGACTTTTTTAACAGCAGAATATGGAAGCGAGAGAGAGAGAATCGAAAATAAAAAACTGTGGAAAGGAAGAAGATGGTGTCTTTGAGTTGAGGTCCGAGCTATCATGCACGCTTCTGCACTTTCTCCACAATTTAAAATAATAATAATAATAATTAATAATTTTTCTTAAAAAAGGGACAAAAGTATGATTTCGTTAGGTTGAGGTGTGAGACCTGTATCTGCCCAACCAAACCAACGGCCGGTGTTGGTATGGTAATCCTTAAAAACGTCGTACGTTTTACAGAGCGGAGTTTACTGTTTGACTGATGGTTTTCGGCGCCACGATCATTCTTACAATTAGCCAAAATGCCCCCCCCAAATTATATGATTACAAAGGGAAATAAATCATAGTTTTCAAGGATAATTAAACACTTTACCAAAAAAAAAATAATAATAATAATTACATAAATCTATATAAAACTTTTGTTTTCTCCTTAAGCATTGTCGAGTATCGTAAGTGTTCGATAAAATTCTTTTTTTTTTTTCCATGGTATATTCATTGATATTTTACTTACTTATCAAAATTTGATGAATGCCAGATGATGATTGCTAAAATCATAATTCTGTAGTTATTTTAAACATATTAAATCAATATAATTATATAAAATTATACAAAGTGGATAAAATTTGTAAAATTATACACCAAAATTAATATTCTACTAAAAATCTACACATTTATAATTTTCATCTTTTTTAATTAATAAAAATATTATAAAATTATAAATTTATCCAACCATATTGTGATTCACAATTTTAATTAGTATCCATGCGTCTCCTAGCTATAGTGAAGGGTTATTCACCTTTTTGGACAGTGTTGATGATTAGATTTCGATTAGGGTTAAAAATAGCTTACATAAATAACACATGTAAGTGAAGGATGGGCATGTGGATATTTGCAATATTATTGCTTCAATACTTAAGTCAAAGAGCGTGCTATTGAAAGAAAATAGAAATAAAATATGAAAAGATGAGGTTTCAAGATAGCACACTTATAACCTGATATTTACAAGTGTATGCACTGTACAACATAAGGTAGATCACAATTCCAAGATATAATCTGGATTCGCTAGAGAGAATCTTGATGGCTTTCCTTATCTATATATGAGCTCGTGCAAACTTTCAAAGAAAATGAAATTAATCAGTATTGATCTACTAACTCTTTTCAAAGTTATTTAGTCTCTTTAAAGAGAAGGCAACTAATCAAATTTAATTTTTATTCATGCTTTCGATTTTAGAATAAAATTTTATGTAATTACATGACTTTTTAGATAGAAAAGTGGTCAAATCGATGATCATTGGGGTTAGAGATATAATAGAGGGGTTTTAAAATTTGAACCAATTTCAATATCTCATTATGTATCTTAAAATCCATCTAAAAAACCCTAAATAATTTACCATGTGCTCCAACCTTGCTAAATTAACAAAGCCTATACCTATCTTAAACCATCCAATTAATTAATATAATTTTATTAAAATATTCTAGAATTTATATTATGATGATTTCTTAAAGTAAGTACAAAAGAAATATGAATACATATATATATAAATGCTAAAATTTATTTACCGAAAAAAAAAAAACTAAAATTTATAAAATAGATAATGTTATCAGCTTCCAATATTAGATATCTTATAAGTACATATAATATTACTTATTAACAAATTAAATGATCTACATTTTATAATATCGTCTGAAGTAACCGAGACATTTAACCATGGATAGAATCAAATGGCACGCAAAGTATCTCTCGGAGAATATTACGTTGGTATGGTACTTTTCCTTGGACCAGTGGAAGTCATTTCTTTACTAACCTTTTCCATATTCTCGTACCGAATAATTAAAAAAGAAAAAGTAGATTCATGTCTTTCTTTTATAATTTAATATAATCATCACCGAGGAATTGACTTGCACTAAAATCTAATCTCTTATATTGAAATTTGAGTGGAAATTCAATTGATTAATAAGGGAATTAGTAAAATAAAAGTCAATCAAACCGTCTGGCCTAATAGGTAAAAAATAAATAAATAAATAAAAGTCCACCTAAAAACAGACAACAAAATATTTAAATTTACCCATTAAAAAATAAAAATGTCCCCAACATACAATATCTTCAAATTTATTATTTCTTCTTTTTTTAAAGAAAAAATTGATATGTAAACTTTAAATTTTTTTATCAAGATTATTATAATTTAGTAATATCATCGTAGACCTTCTATTAAGATAGATTAGGATTTGAAACCTCCCTCCTTATTGTTGATAAAAAATAAGGAAAAAAGTTTAGGCTTCTTAAAGGTTAAAACAAAAAAAAAAAAAGTTCAAAAAAGAAAAAATTTATACCACAACTCAAAACTTAGAAGCTAGCAAAATATTAGTTACCATAAGAATCCATCGAATAATAGATAGCTAGACAAATGATTTACCTATCTTCACAAAAAACACTATTAAAGATGTGTCATATAGGAAAATAAACCAACATATTGAATTTTAGGCTAATTCACTTTCCTATCTGACTTACTTTAAATGGGGAGTGTTGCCAAAAGTAACCAAAAAACATTAATCACCGTATTGATCTATTATTGGAATTGTTCAGCCTGTTATCTCGCCCATTGTTGTTAGATATGGCTTGGGTAGTTATCCGAGCATGTAAGATGATGATCAAAGTTTAAGGAATGGAATCGAGCTTAATTGAGATACAATCATAATTAAACTAAAATCAAATTGAACTATTTTTATGGTCAAATTAAATCGAATCGAATTAGACTATTGGATTAATCCAAATTAGACCAAGGCAATTAGTATGGATTTGACAACAAATGTTACCATCTAGATTTTAATATGCACATGTTACTAACCATCTGAAATTTCCGTAGAAGCGAAGAAGATGGCACGTGAAAGTGAAACGACCAAGCAAGAGTCAAGACCGTGGTGCGTGCGTTGAAAGGCGAAACACTTTAATTTTCATTCAGGGGTCCGGTGGGCGGTATCTTATGCGTGGTGTTTGATGTCTGGCATCTGGGTTTGACACCTTTGACTTTTCCTTAGACGGCGTCGTCGCCCCTTTCGACACTTTTCTTTGTATGGGCATAGAAACTAAACCATCTAGAATCTCCGCATCTTACGAGAATAAGTTCCGCATAATTTATAATTTAACCAAACTATTAATTGTTGGTTAGGTGTAAAACTATTTAAACGACTATACAACGTAATAAGTCGAGATAATGTAATATTAAGGTCAAGTCAAAACATGTTTAGAAATTTTAAATCTTAAATACAATTCCTGTTCAATCGAGATTAAAATTCTATACTCAAGTTTCACTTGAATTATTATTCAATAAGTTTAAACGATTCGACATTTCCTTTTTTAATTAGAAAAAGTTATACTACGGTCAAAGTTTAAAAAGTCTTAAAACACATTTCAATAAGTTTATGATGGTGTTTATATACTAAAATCAAAGTTTATGAAGATTATTCTCCACTTATAGGGATTATTCGTTTATTTATCAAAATTTAGGAGGTCAAAAATTAAAATTTGAAAGTTCAATAAATCAATCTTCACTAAAGGTAAAGTTTGGAAAAGTTATTTATATTTTCTCTAAATTATTAATTAAAATAATTATAATATTTAAACTCAACTAAAATATACGAAATTTGCAAGCTACTCAAGGTAAATTATGAAACTCAAACTCAATTTGATAAACTATTAGTTAAAACTCAAACTTAACTCTATAATTTCTAATCATACTATAAAAGATAACAAGCTAAATTTGTGCAATTCGCAAGTATATTTCAACTTATTTACACACATCTTAGAACATTTATTAAATAGTACTGGTACAAACATTTACACATTTCTATGTTTAGTATGCTGTGAAACATATAATGATTTTACGAATGATTTGAAAAAGTTTTTTATTAATGCTTCATTAAGGTTGTTCATCAAACCAAACTGAGAATCAAATTGAACTAAACCTAATTACAAAATATGATACTTTACATTTCGATTCTATTCACTACACAATTCAAAAGTGGTCCAAACTGTTTGCAATTCAATTCGAGACTTAAACTAACTTCTTATCGAAAAATAAAAAAAATACTAAGTTATTTTTTCTCAAACTTATTGATAGGACCTTTTGAACCTAGACTGTTCAAGTCTGTGCCGACCTAATTAGGCTTACGACCTAGATTGTGCTTTTCTAGACTCGACCTTCCTATTTTCGTAGCTAACCTTAACTTAGACCCACTTTTAGGAGATTGTAGATAAGGTTGAGCAATTAGGTTAACAACCACTTTCTACATTTGCAAACTACGTTGAACCTTACAACTCCATTACTCATTACTTGTAAACGTCACATCTACCTATTAATAGCTCTCCAATTGCTAACTCCACACCTTTATAAATACTTGGCTACCACCAAATGGTAAATTACTTAATATTTTGCACACTTAAGTTATATATTACTTCCTTGCGTCTCTGCTATCTGTATACATTCTTCACTAATTTAATCATCAGAATGGCTACACTAGACAACATCCCAACACCCTTTACTTATTCTTATTTTGCAAGCTCATATTGTTATGCAAAGTCTAAATCACTTCAAATCTTTACCGACCATAACCTAGAGACAATGTTTAACGTCGTACGTAGGAACAAGCCTTACTTCTTACCCAAACACCACCTTCGTTTGCTAGCATGTCCTGCATTGACAATCCCAAAAACAACCGGTTGGTAAATTATCAACTTGCTAAGAACCAACCCCTAGCTAGGGAAATGCTTAAACAATGCTTAGAGCGTACGACGCGACTGCTTGAGGAGTTAGCTACTCAAAACAAGTTGCTTCATGCTAGCCTTAAGGGCCCAAGGGGCGTAACAGGTAAACCCACCCACTTGAGGCTTCCAATGCCAGTACTAAACATAACAACCAACAATAACAGCAATAACATAATGGTAGGGATCAACTACTTAATCCCTTAGCATAGGAAAAGTAGGTACAATTTACAGGCACCTACGACTACGCTCTTGTTAGCAATGAGTAGGTAACCGACTCCTATGGAGTACTGACACACTCTACAGCACATTGAACTCATCCAATAGATAATCCTGACCTCAATGTGCTAAGAGGCTTTCCTAGCAACAAAGGAGAAAGATAGTTGACAACATTAGGCTATTCGCTAACAACAAAACCCTCCTAACTACGGGTGTCCAGGATGAAGCTTTGCCTCCGAACAGCAAACTTATTACCGTAGACTAGTTCAACGGTACCAATAATCCTGGTGATCACCTCTTCCATTTCTGCATCATCATGAACCTCTATGATCATAAGAAAGCTATTATGTACCAGGCTTTCCCAAGTAATATGAGGAAAGTAGCTTGGATGTAGTTTAACTATCTATCTAAGAACTTTATTGGCTCCTTTGATAAGTTGGTACACAAGTTTAGTCCCAACTTCAGAGTTAGCAAACCCATGTCCAAGGACACTTCATCCTTGTACTTAATCAGGCACAACAAAAGGAAGACTCTATGAGAATATGTGATCGGTTCAACAATGTCATAGTTGAGATCCCTCAATTCAATGAGGATGTAGTAGTACATATCCCATAGCTCGACATCAGACTCTCTAGGGACTTCTTCCATTCGATTATGAAGAGCAAACCAAATACTATGATCTCCTTCTTTGTAAGGACCTATAAGGGGTTCATCAAGACAGCTCCATTGACATTCTCTTATTGCATACGTATGAAAGGATGAGGAATAAGTTGCTTGTCAAGATGAAGCCCTACGACCAGACTCATTAGCTTCAATAGGGGAATTGTCCAAGCTGAGGGTATCATCACTCGATACAATGTTATCTTGCGATGACCGAGCTTGGATGCCATTAGGGTCATTATTGATACATATTGTGATAAAAAATAGATAAGGCCGGTGACTTGATGGGTTTAAACTTGCCGAAAGCCTGAAAAAGGTAATAAGGAATGCACAAAAAAATGAAAAAGTAAATGAAAAGTAACCAATACTCACAAACAACTCCAAGAATATGACGCATTAATAAAACTTCCGAGAACTCATGGTACAACTTAATATGACACATGAGATGATTTAGTGAGATTACTCGCCACCTAACCTTACTTAAAAGTTAAGATAAGAGTACAATGAGAGTAAATAAACAGTATTTACGAATGGAAGAATATTCAATTGTATTAATGATAATCTGATGTTTTTAGCTATAAATATAAAAGTATTTATACTCGATAAGTTAAGGCAACTTAGCCAAAAAGGAGAAAAGACAAAAATAGTATTTTCCAAAGAAATAATGTACAAAAAATATAAATAGTAAAAATGAATATTAAAAAAATAATAATTAATGTAACAGATTTTATACTTAGTCTTGTACATGTAGTGAAGGTACATTGGTAAGGCCGTTGGAGGCTATAGACAAAGGAGTACGATCAGATTACTTGTCTAAACAAGGGTAACTGAAGATTAGTTCGGCATCTCTCTCTCAGCTTCTCAACAAGGATGAAGCTGAGGTTGAGGTTGAGGTTGAGCAACTGGTCGACTCGGACGTAAATGAGTAAGCATGTATGGTCTAGCTATTATCTTGGCATTCTACAATTCAGCATAAAATCTTTGAGAAATGGGCAGTTATACGACTCAACATGCAAAGTTGATCAACAAGGAGATACTCGACTTCGATAAGAGTCGGCTGGAGCAGGAAGATTTGCCCTATCATTCCCTAACCCTCGAGCTCAACTACCGATTAAAAGCCCGATTCTTATTAATTACCTCGTCTCTTAATTAAAAAGCTAAGTTCTCGACCCCTATCGGGGTAAGAATTTGCATGTGCAATCAGAAGCTCTCCTAAGAGCTTTAGGTTAGGGTCGCCAGAGCTGATGGTGTTTTCACTCTAGAGACCAACCTACAAGAGAAGTCGGGTGAGAAAATAGAAGAGGTACAAATTTGCACCTCTTTTGACCAAACCACCAAAGTTGAGATTGAAACCCCTCTCCAGGTAAAGGGGGAGATAGTTGCCCTCCTATGGGCCAACTTAGATATGTTCGCCTAATTGGCATTAGACATACTCGGGATCTCCCCCAACCTAACAATCCATAGCTTCGACATTGATACTAATGCACGGCCTGTTAAGCAAAAAAAGAAGTATTTTACACTTGAAAGATAGGCTATTATAGAGGAAGAAGTATAAAAGCTGCTGACGGTAAGCTTCGTGCTCAAAGAAACGTACCCGACCTGGTTGGCTAATATGGTGCTATTTAAAAAAAAAAAAAAAGGTTAAGAAGTGATGTATGTGTAACAAGTATACCAAACTCAACAAAGCATGCCTAAAGGACTGCTTCCCTTTCTCAAAAATTGACCAACTCTATTGTGATACACTTTGTTCAACTTCATGGATGCTTCCTCAGGTTATAACCAGATCAACATGGACTCGAAGGATGAAGTCCATATCTCTTTTATCACTGACTTCGGCATCTATTGTTACACAATCATGCCCTTCGGCCTTAAAAATGCTAAAGCAACATATTAACATAAGGTAACCAAGCTATTCAAGCCCTAACTTGGGCGGAACATGGAGATATACGTCAATGACATGATTATTAAAAGCAAGTAACCAGGCAATCATGTTAAGGACTTATAAGAAGCCTTTAAACAGATGAGAAAGTATGAAATAAAGTAGAACCACATAAGTGCATATTTGGGGCCAGCTTCAGCAAGTTCCTAAGCTTCTTAGTCACTCAGAGAAGAATCGAGACCAACCCTGAGAAGATACATACCATCAAAGATATGAAGCCTCCCTCCTTAATCAAAGATATACAAAAGCTGACCAGTATGATAGCCACGTTGAGCAAGTTTGTCTCCAAAAGCATAGATAAATGCATTGAGTCCTTCAAAATCCTAAAAAGTCCAAAGGATTTTGAATAGACTCTCCATTGTATGGTAACCTTCAAGGAGATACAAGACTTCCTCGCACACCCTCTTATCCTCTCCAAACTTAACCTAAAGAGGATTTGTATTTGTATTTGGTCAATAGCGATTGGACACTCTCCTCTTTGCTAATCAGAGCAAAAAAGAGAGAGCATAAGTTGGTATATTACATTAGTCATAACAATCCCAACCCCAATTTCTTCTGATTCACCCCTTTAAACAAGAAAGTAAATGTCCAATCTAGTTCATTGGGAAGAGGCTTTCCAATCGAGTTGGAATGAAATTTTATATGCCGTCTAATTATTGTTTTGCAAGTTATAAATGGTTTTATTTTAATGCCGCGTATCATATCCATGGAAATTTAGTTAATTGAATTATAACCAAATTCAATTTTATTACATTAACCAACCAATACATTGAGTGCAGTCTTAACCTATCAAAAACTACACTAGTAACATACCAAACCTAATCCAAACTAAACTAACCAATTCAAAACATAAGTTAAAAATGTAAATCTCCATGTTGAAATTTAACAAAAATTTTAGATCTAGTCATAGGATATGCAATAGTTTAATTGGTTCAATCGGAGTGCTCAATAGACTCTCCCAAACACAAAATTGGATAAATTAAGGATAATTAAAATTCTATTGCATGATACAACACTCAAGACATAAGACCTATTCCTATTGGTAGGATAAGCTATCTCGCTCTCTATGGAGCAATAATACCCAGACAAATTGAGATTCTACAGTAACAATTCTACTCTGCAACCTAATGTAGCAGCAGAAGCAAACCCAACAGATCTTTACATCCCATAAGAGAAAACACAGCGGATGTACCTTAGTTGCATGTGTTAAGGCATTTGTCAACCACCTGATCTGGTTATTATATCAGCAACCTGCTGAAGAGCCTGCTGAGTTGGAGGCACTTAATCTTCTTTCTCGTTGTCTTCCATATCTTCATCCTCCTCCTCGGAATCCTCCTCTTCCCTATAATCTTCATCGCTTCCATTGTCCCCTTTAGTATCTTCTTCTCTCTCTTGCTTCTTGCTATCATGACCTGCTCCCAAATACAGAGAATAATTAATCAGAAGAACAGAGAGTGCTGAACTACATGTGTATTTATGGCAAATTATGTCAGTAAAATGTTCAATCAGCTCCATCCATGAAACGCTACCATAGTACAAACAATTAAAGAAAATGCAACAATTCATACTATTTGCAAAGTCTAGAAACTTGTATGCTTCACAAAACTGTTCCTTCAAATGGGCTCTTGCAGACCAATGTGTATTTTGCTTTCTATAATGTCATCAAAGGAATCTTCAAAGATTCTCTTAAATTTTTCTAAAAGGAGAATGGGGAAAAAAAAGGTCGGTGTAAGATGAACCTTGTTGCACTGCAATTTAAGGAAACATATTCAAGTCACAGGTTCATCTCTATATGCACAAAAATATAATCTAGATATAATTTTCAAGGCCATACCATATGCACTAAAGATGACTCCACCAGAGCATAATCCCTCCTCAACCTTAGTAAGTTCAAGGGTCATCCTTGGCCCAAGTTCTTGCAGCTTGACAGCACTCTTTGATGAAGCCTTATTAACCCTGCCAAGATCACTGGCCAAGGTAACAGTAGCTGCTTCATCTTCAGCTTCACTTTCTGACCCATAACTAGCCCTGGCACCATAAACAAAGGGGGCCATTTAAGAAAATGCTTTACCCCAAAAGGAATATTTATAATACACAGACACACACACACACACACACACACCAACTTGGAGAAAAGGTTTTGGTACTTCAGTGGCACAAACTATGATCCCAATTGGCAATAGCAGCTTAGATTTCATTCAAGTTAGTTGCTTATTTTATCATCGTATAACTGCAAGTACAACTAGTAATAATTATCTAATAATTACTACAATCATTAGGGAAACAAACACCAATTGTCCTCCTTTGGAATGGGGATAAGCACACCGTTGAATGGTTTCTTAAAAAACATATTTTCTATTTCTGTTAGCAATGACAGTTGCAGATGACTTTGTGCTAGCTTCTAAAATGCATTGGAGATATCCAGTATCACAGCTGCCAATACTACAATCGAGAAGATTGGGATTATACATAAATCTACAAGGTAGTTTATGCTATAGTGACTCTGAGTCAGGGGAAGAAAGCAGAAGAACTGACCCAGCTAAATTTGGTATGAATTGCAAGATACTGGCATAAGATTCCAAGAAAACATAACAAAAGCAAAACCAGACTATTTGAATTATCAAAACCAGTTCTGGCTGCAGAAAACAATCAAAAAGATGAATGCTTACTTTGTTACAAAATCGCTTACGTCTTGTAGATTTCTGAGATCAGGAACTTGATGATTCTGTACAAATTTTCTAATTCGACGGGACACACCAACAGGCTGTAACCTGATAGAATAATGCCGAAAATCAATGAGTTTTGTCTCTTTGTTGTAGTTGAGCAATACAATTCTTTGACAAGCAGAAAGTTTCACCTGGAGAATATAATATCAAAACCACATTCAAAAACTAAATTAATCAAAGCTGCTTGTAAAACTCAATAGATGATAATTGTTTCAGGCAAAACTCTACTCACGGTGTTAATGTCAATAGCTGGAAAAATATTCTGGAACATTATTGTTGTGAGCTTTAGATGCTGATCTCCTGACCCAAAACCAGAGAGGACAATCTACCAAACACAAATTAGCATGTATCAGAACAGAAACATAATCAGTAAGTTGCCTCATGTGAAGGGAAAAATTAGAACAAATTGCAAACAAAAGAACTTTACCAGTGGAGCATTTTTGAAAAGATCTTGGGGACATCTGGGTCGCAATTGAGACTGAGCAATATCAGATGCTAGAGAGTATTGGTGAATCTTAAAAGAAAGTGTTGGGCCTTGTGGTGTTCTTGCAACTCTAAGATAAGGTGCAGTTTCTGTCTTTGATAGTATGAGAAAATGTGTAACACCCATAGGTCCGGCAACATTCAAGAAGTCCTTCAGATTATTCCTTTTCTTCTCCTGAATCAATTATATGGACAAAAAAGCAAGAATTGGACACCAGATCATTAGCAAGGTTTAAAGAAATTAGGATGAAGATACTTAAGGAAGATTCAAATAGAACTTCCAGATGGTGTGTTTTCGCTTCTTTTTCTTTCTGGAAATTTGTGAATTGGCTTCTTCATTTATAACTTAACGCTAAAAGAGGGCATCTGCCACCGTTGGCGAATCATTTTCTTTTTTCTCTCTCTCACTTCCCCCCCCCCCCCCCCCCCCCCTTTTCCCTTTTCTAATATCTTGCCCCCATTTCCTACTGATTAACCTTTTTTTTGCAGTTTGCTTACACATCAAGCTTACATTATTGGCATACATTTCACTCACTCATCTCAAGCAAACTCATTAAGCTCATCACTGTTCTTTTAACTCCCTTAAATCCTGCTGTTACTGAAATGAAGCATACAAAACAAATCCACAGATTACAAAGAACAAACCTAAAACAGTCATAAAGGCCTGTCTTTTTATGCCAGTTCACATATAAACAGGTATCTCATATATTATCATAATCCAAATTTCCAGGAAATGTAACAGTATTAGATTAGTCATATACCTTCAGTTTGAGAGCTGTGTAAGGGAGCATTAATTTCCTTAAGTCCATTTGAAGCTGCCTGATAGGTCCTGGCAACTTTCCTCTCGCGAAAACAAAGCTCTTTGGGATCTTATCCCCAGTTATATGATCCACATTGCCTTGCTTCTTCACAATTGGCTTCACAAATGCCTTCCTCTTTCCCTGGATATGAAAGTAAATAACATTAACTACACCAGCAAGCAGAGATCATCAAGAATCCTAATCTCAAATTTCAAAACCAGCAAAGTATAGAATTAGAACTTACATTCCGAAAACGAGCCATTTAGGCAATTAGTATCGCTACTTCACAGAGTTCTGAAAATGTACAATAGATCGAGCTGATACACTCCCTGAGTTACATGGCCATGTTAAATCAGTCAAGTAATAGGAATATTACTTTCTATTCGATATAAATTACAATTGAAAGTTACTTGAAAGCAATTTGATATATAGAATTGCTTGAGCTAGACATGACAAGAAAAAACAGAACCAATTCAAACGCCAGGTAACGCCTCTTCTACTGAGTAGGAGAAAAATAGACAATAATACATCAAAGAAAAGAGAAATTAAATTTCAAGAGAGACGAAAAAACAGACAGGATTTTGCAAATATATATCACCGGATCGTACCATCCAGCCTGCAAGACAAAAAATAGGACAGAACCAAAGCGAGCGCCACGCCCAAGGAACTACGAAACTGTAAGACTGCATTCAATATAGGAATCAAAGGTTCCTCAAATGGCCGCCCGATTTAGGATTAGAGGACGGAGACACGCACACACACACACACATGTAGATAAGGATAAGACAATCCAATCAGACACTCTGCAGCAAGGTATGGACAACCTCGTCAAAGCGAAACCAATTTACTGCGGTAACAACCGGGATTCGAAATCGAAAGACAACGTCCAAACTTGAGAAAGATGAGTGATTTTGTAAAATTAATAGCTTCTTTTAGACATAGCATCAAAGTAGAAGACAGTATACATGAACGCGTATTGTTACACACACACACACACAGAGAGAGAGAGAGAGGGAGAGATTGTTACCTGTTGAGTTTGATTCTCGTCTGAAAGTTGAAGTTCTTCCTTTGGCTGGTCTTGTTACTGCTCCCCTAGGGTTTATGAGAGGGAGAAGAGCTGAATTTTAAAATAAATAAATGAGAAAAGAGCTGAAGGGGTGGGTCCTCAAAGGTGATGGAAAAAATTGAGACAATAATTAGACAATTTATGGAGATAGTATTAGTATTAATGATATTATTCAAATAAATATAAAAACTTATTATAAGAAAAATTATAATAGAGATGATTAATGCTTAAGGATAAATTTAAATAAGAAATGAATACTTTAAAAATTTCAAATAAAATGTTTTAAAAATTTCAAATAAGAGATTAATATTTCACAAAGCGATTTAAATAAGAAATTTATAATAACTAATTTATAAAATTATTTGGACCATTTTATAAAATATTAATTTTTTTTTTTACTTTTTTAAATATTAACTTTTTATTTGAATTTTTTGAAACATTAATCTCCTTTTTAAACTAATTAATCCCTTTTATTGTAATTCCTCCATTTGTTATATAATTATTAATTGAAGAAAATTATTAAAATAAGTTATCATTTGAAAAAAATCTATAAAGAAAAAGATCTAAAAGAGAAAATCGTTATTGATTTATAAATTAATTCAAAGATTAGGTTTTTTTTTTCAACTATAAAAGAGGGAGCTCAAATCCTAATCTATTATTATAAGATATCGGTAACAATACTATTAAGTTATAATAGTCTATTTAGAGATTAGATTATAGGCTTATTTTTAAATCACTATTTGATTTGATCCAATACCATACCGATCATTGTCTCTTTTTCATTTTTCAAAAGAAAAATCATATAACCAATTGGAGGAAAAAAATGAACTTATTCTTCCGATTAGCAATCAATATTTATGGTACTAAACTTTAAGGGCCTAAACAATTATTACACTTGACGTATCACTTATGTACATTTATAAATTATTTTAACTATAGTATCTATATATAAAATATTAAGTTAAACATTATACACTCTAGGACACATAATTATATCATTTTTTATTAAACCATGTAAGAATCATAATTCTTACCATTCATTATACAAATAATATATCTCTTGAAAACATAACTGAAAAAATGAAAATTTGATGATAAAATATATCGATAATAACAATGTAGGTATAACCATAAAAAAATCGAAAGTTATAAATGTTTTAAAAGTACTATTAACAAAAAGGGATAATTTATATTTTCAAAATTATATATTTTTTAAAAAATTATTTTGTAATTACTAGATGAAAAGGGTACCTTGCCTCATCAATGTACTTCTTTTGCCTTTTCAATAGAGCAAAGTTAATGGATCTCCGAAAAGATACATTATAAGACAATATTATCGCAAATATCAACTATATTTACAAATATTTACAATATATAACACGAAGTTCTGGTATCATCATAGAAGAATCATGATATAAACATCGAATCTGAATCGTTATACAACATGAACATTCAATTTTTGAACGCGAAATTATTCCACATATGAGACATGATAAACGTCACAAGATAAGTAGACTCAGTCTATGAATTATGATCATACCAAAGTTCTAACAAAACCATCTTCTTTATTTTAAGCTAATATTATTTTTTTTTTCCTTTTTTAGCTGCCAACTACCCAATATATACAATTTTGGAAAGGAAAAATCGAATTTTATCTATCTTACTAAAAACACAATATTACTATATGGAGAAGATAATATGCTTATAATTTTTAATTGGGCTATCTCTATAGCTTATGGAGACATAGCAAGTAAAAGATATGACAAATCTAGAACATTTAAGATTGGAACAATAAATATATTTCTATATTTGAAAATGCCAACCTAAGGGGAATTAAGAGTACTTATAAAAAAGGCTCCTAATTATTAGAAGTAGTTTTGGAGGATAAATACGTAACTTTAATCACTAATAATCAATGAAATATGATTTCACTTTTTAAAAGTAATTTCAAATATAAGAATAAAACTCGGAATTATAGTTCTATTCCGGATCCATTCCTTTGTATCAAATATGACATGAGATAAACCAAAAGGAAGCTTGACCCTTGACACAATTATCGCAAAATTGAACATACACCCTGCATCATATTCATGGATACAGCAGCCTACATAAAATGGTTGAATATGCTCTCTTCAAAATTTTCAGTGTAGTCCTAAAGACACTTTCCTCTCCCATTAATTCATACTGTTATGTTTTACACTCTTACTTCCTTTTGCTCCTGGCAAGTTAGGATGTCTCCAACGATTTTCCATCGGTATCTTCCTCCGCATCTGAATCATCATCAACCATCTTCTCCAATGAATCCATATCCCCAGCTTCTGAAAGGGTATGCAACCGAAGCTTATCAGCATCTTCACTGAAAAAAGAAAAGGAAAAAAAAAAAAAAATTAGAAAGAAAAGAAACCACTGAGAACTCATTACTGGTTTTCTATCATCAATTTTGCAATTTTCAAAACTGCATTGGCATAGGAATCCCGCAAAACAACATCAGCAAAAAATGGAAGGCGTATCCAGAAATTTTCTCCTCAAGTGAAACATGGTAACTTACTCTGCAACTCCGAAGATTTCCTTAACTATCAAGGAACTATCCTGCAAACAGAACTCTGGCAACTGTTCAACAAGAAAGAACAAAAGGAAAAAATTATTCCTGTTCATTATTGGCTAACAAGTAATTCAAAATATACTTAGAATGAATAAGCTCATGGGTCAAAGTTTTGTCGTAAAAAAGAAGTGATATACAAACACCATCGTGTTACTACCACCTTGCACAATGTCTAACAACTCAAAAGTATGTAGCTCAAATATTGCCTTCAATTTGCTAAATGCAACTTACAAAAAAGACTACATTAAGAATACATTACAAAAACGACCAAGCAACCAATCAGTGGCACTAGATAAAATTGGGAAAGACAAAAAATATTCCATAAAAGAAGCCAACTATCTGATATCAGCCAACACAAAATGCAAAAGTGATTGTTTTCAAGTACTATTTGCAGTAAATCTGCAGAGTGAATTTCTAGTGGCATGTACCTAGAAATTAGGAAAAGGTTTGGACTTCTGGTAGTTACTAGCCTCTTCAACTCTCTCAATTCCAGAATATGGCAACCCATAAAACAGGATTGTCTGCCAAACACTTCCATGCAACTAACTCATACCATTTTCTTCTCACAGAAAATAGCGTGTTCTAAATCACATCGAGACAAAAGCATGCCCCTACATGAAACATGATATACTCCAGCTTAGCTGTATTAGAACACACAAATATCATGTGCCATACTTGGTTAGCAACCTGCAAAGCACACAACTCCAAATCCCTCATTTTGTAATTATCATGATGCATGTCTATTGTCCAGGATGGAGTCATCCCACATTCAGGCATGAACAATTTTTCGAACATCAAATCAATGATCAACTATCATGATCTGCGCAAACAACAGGCTGGCAGACGAAAAGAACAGTATGGAAAGAGCTGCTGAAAAGACTCTTGATCTACAGTCCAAAATGTCATACTAAGAACTTCTAAAAGGAAATGATTGCACTACGAAAGCATTTATGCATGAAAAATTTTACAGATGATAATTTGCTTGCAAAATTTTAATGTCTAATAAAATTTTAACCTGATCAAATAAAGAATCAGAGCCCTATGGAGCAATATATACTTTTGAGATCTCAAAATAACTATGAGACTGGAGGAATACGCTTCAAAGAAAATCCTATGACTCTCAAAGATTCAGAAGATTTCTACGAATCAAGTGTAATTTGAACAACTTCGGTAGTTTTTCCTGACCCAAAAGGAACTTTAGTAGTTTTAATCATCACTTATCATTTAAAGGCACAAACACAATACAGATGGTCCTTTCACTGAATGGGTAAATTACATTTACGTAACTGTGTTGCCATTTTAATTTACCCACCTATATTTCATTTGAGCCACTCACCTTGCCCATGTTTTTCTTTGTAGAGTTTTCCGTTAAAACCGTGAGGAGCATGTGAATAAGGTTGAAACCCATTAGAAACAATGACCCTGTTCCTCTCTGTCTTTGTTTCACTGGAAAAAGGAGAGTTACTCAAGCTAACAAGTTGGTGACGTTGTATAAGTGACAATGTGTCCTTCCAAGCCTACATCCCAAGAATTCGGTTTTTGGCCAAATCAACTTATATATTTGCTTCTATCAAATCATTCCCACTCCTAATGATTACATCCAGTTAGGTTTTTACCTGAGGATAGGACCCATTGCTTGCAATGAGAAATATTATGAGTTTATTTTGAGTCCCTGGAGCAATCCACTATTGGGATTATGTTTTACCAAAGTGCTGCTTTTAGATAGGCCAAACACATAACTTTTGTGCAGGAGCATGCTATCATCCCTTCATTTAAAAAGTGAGGATATGTCATGCTTCCCCATATTTATACTGCACAGTAACAAATATCCCCAAAGAAAGGATACTGATAGGAAAGAAGAAAGAAGAATGATGTCTTTGGATTCCAATGGACTTTAATCCCTCACGTGCTTGGGAGACACTTTTAACAGAACAGAACTATCACAAATAGAACTAAACAAAGGTGGGCTAAGGGACACATAGTGAAATTGATAATCCAAACCACCTATAACACGTGTACAAGGGCAGCCGAAGCAGGGATTTAGTTCTTTGCTTGTTTCTTTCTTAAACGTTGTTTAGATATATGTTGTAGATATTTTTTACTAGTAGGTAGTTAGTCTAGCTGGCTAAAGTTAGTTACACTTATGTTGTATCCTCTAGAAGTATATAGAAGAGCCTAGAACAATCAGTAGCTAGAGCCAGGGCTTCCAAAAAGACCCTAGCTTAATTAAGTTAGTTCCTTAGTCAGAAATTCACTGTGGAAAGTGCAAAACCTAGATAAGCAAGTTGCTCATGGTGCATTCATAGCTGGATGCTACATACCTTTTTTCTTTATGATAGAGGCGCACAGCCATATTGTGACAGCAATCACATGAACCACCCTACAAGAACTATATACCAAGTAAGAATAACTTGCACTATATAAGCAACCTAATACCTCATACAAGTTGTAATGAATGTGTCTTAAACCTTAACCACTTGACCAACCTCCTGAGGGGAGATGCTACATAACTTTTTCATTTTATAATCAATAAAACTCACATTTATTTACTTAATTGAGTACAAACCCCATGAGAAACTCAGGTGAGCAAACTGAAAAGGGGACAAAATGGATGACACCATCGTAATTTACCCTTTAAAAGTAATTTACAAATTTGATGCCCTTTTTCTTTTTTGTGTGATGTTTGCCATGCTTGCTTTACTCCTTGTACCATACAAGCACTAGATCACCCATGTTGGAAATAATTTTATAACCAAGGAAATGGTGGAGGTATTGATTGAGATGTTGTGAAAGTCAAAGTCCTGGTAGAATTCTCATTGAATGATTGGAAGCTTCTGAACATGACCACAAATCAATCACTTAGAACACGGTTTATTTATGTGAATCATTTAGAAATGATTGGCATAACAATCATAAAAAGAAATGATTGAAATAAAGCCGTAGCTGTGAATCATCTATGTGATAAAAACAAACTTGTAGATGTTTCAGCATTCTTGGCTTTCACAAAGTGGGTTTCTTGTATTTGCTTGAGGGTTGTAGTCCTTGCACACAATGGACCTCTCTGGCAACCTTGCAACTATTCTAACATACAATTCGTACTTAGAAAAGTAAAATAAATAAATTAAAGGGGTCAAAGCTTCTAGGGTATTTGTAGTTTATAAAGCAAAATTTCTAATGTCTTGTGCAAGGATTTTGTGGGTAGTCTTTGGCCAGATTGGATTTATCCAGCTACCTCAAAGAGAAGCTTCTGGGATGTCAAAACCCCCTCTCAATGCTCACAGGAATAGAAGATACCCCTGATGTTAAGACCCGAAGGTCAAGAATCTATCTGGACGGGTGATTGGTAGCTGAAACTCTATTCCTCCTTGGTTTCATATAGACATCCTTCATGACCTCTATTTGAGTAGCTGAGTCTCGTTAATTGGTCCTAGGAATTCAGAATAGCCTTAGGGGCAGTTTTGGGTTGGTTGGGAGGCAACTGTGTCACGACCCTCAAGGCTTCTTGAACATGACACTTTATTTGGAAGTCTCATCTTTCCAGAAGTTTTTCAATGAAATTGGCCTATGATGCACTTATAGCACCTATGCAGAGGGTCATTTAGTCGAAGTTTATATGATTTAAACCGCATTTCCCAAGGCATGCAATAGATGGCAATTCAAGGGAGGCTTTGAATATGGATATGTTGGTCCAAGGGAGGCTTTGACAATGGATACATTGGTCTAAGGGAGGGTTGTAACTGCCAACACATGTTTTCTGTGTTAGAGAACCAGAAACTTATGTCCATCTCTTCTTCATGCATGATTATGCCAAGGAGTTCTGGAGAATAGTGATTAACAAGTGGAGTGCCCAACAAGTTCATTAACAGGCGGATGCTATGGCAGGCCTTGAGTGGGAACAACCTAACCATCTTTACTTTACATTGGAAACTGGCACCTTTGCTGCCACAACCTATTTCATATGGAAAAAGTGCAATGAAACATGTACAATCACCCTACCCCACACTCTGCTTTGGCGAGAAATTTCTCTACCATGTCATTTCAGTTAAGCTAGACTAATTGATTCCTATTTAGACAACACAGCATGATGTGCTTTTGTTGAAAGTGTATCAAATAATTTGCTGGTGTTTTCTTTTTCTCAGCCATGTGTTACAATACTCGCCATAGACTTTTCTAAGCTTCACTCTTCAACATCCTTGTAAATATCTTTTTGTCCAAAAAATTACTGAATTATCACTATAAGAATAAGAAGATATTAGTACAAAGGGGCTAATACGTGAGTTCTATTGTTCCTGAACACAAAAAAGCAGGAGCTTGAACAGTTTCATTCATCCCGCACGTCATTTAGACCAAATATGTAAATGTGGTGCCTATTTACAGACCAAACAAGCTCATAGTATATTAGAACATTTATGGTGCAGATAAGTAGTGTTTGGCAAATACCTCGGACAAGTAGAAAACCTTTCCAAATAATGCCTGCACAGCAAGTTTTCTCTTAAAACCTTTTTCAGAATATCCTGACATATCCATGACAACTGGACCTGAAATGCAAAAGATGTTCCCATCAAAAGATTGGACCATGGAGAAGCATAAATGGGTTTCCTGCCTGCTATGTACAGCACACACATGACTAGTGTGCAAAGGCAAATATAAGCAAATAAATCCCAAAAGTTAAGTGAAAAGGCAATAGAAACTATGTCGAAGGAGTTGAGACAATCGGAAACAATAGGGTCTGCAGTTTTCATAATAATCTAAAATTGTTGCAGCTGACAATTCAAAGCATTTAAGATGCTCTCAAACAAGGATTCCGCACGCATTTGGCATTTAAACCTATCCAAAATTCTCTTCTTCTATGGATATCTTTCAACTAATAAAAAGCACGAAACACCTCTAGGTACAGTGGAACAGATTAATCATACCAAACATATTCTGACAGTAGATAAAAATCAAAAAGCATATATATACTGGTTTGTAAACATTTGAAAGATCACAACTGAAAAAGCCCACTCCAGAGTTGATTAATCACATGCATCAATTACAGTCCACACTAGAAAAATAAAGTGGAGATGGCTGAAATTCTCAAAAATTCTCAAGCCACAGGCAGGAACCAATTTAATGGATAATGACAGAAAGATAAATGATTTAGTTGCAAAAAAACGAGCTACCATACAATTAAAGGATGCAATATGCTATCAATCATATGGTGCAAGCCTAGAACTGTCCGACTGTTCTGTGAAGCAAAAGGACAGCCTTTCTGGCAAGCACATAAACAGTAAAACGATAGCAGCACTAAGATAGGAAATTAAAGTAAAATGCATTTAATTACAATAATAAATGCTAGACCAAGACCATAGAGCAACAAACCTCATTGAAAAGTTTATCAAGCAATAGCTCTATTGAGAATTATGATGACAAAACATGCAGTTGTTAGAGAACACGCTTCATAGAAGTAACGGGAGCCTCTTTTCACCCCATCATGTCATACAACATGCAGGAGCTTCAACAGGAGGACATAGAAAGGCAATTGTGATGACCAAATCACATTGCGCAAATTCCTTGTATTGCTACAAACAACCACCTGATTGTCCAACAACCAAGACTCCTCTATGCTTATCATTTACATAAGAAAATCATAGCATAATTCATATATTTCCAGGGGAAAAGAGGCACTTCAGTATACATTTTCTCTGTTTTCTTCTTTTCTTTTTCCCGTGTCCATGTATACATTTTACAGGCACACTCGCTAGTTGCAACCATTGAGAATTTGTTCAAAGATCTACCTTACTCGGCTAGATTTGAGTAAAAAATACCAGTTTCCTACACACAAAGCAGACACAAGTTGCTTATTATTCAGAATTTAGCAGGTGAATTTTTCTCATGGTAATTGCCACATGGCCAAACATAAAAACCCTAAGTTGCCATAAAGATGACAAGCTACTGCTTAAAAGACCAACTGCTTTAATAGCAGCTATGCCAAAAGATCTACCAGACCAATTGAATGGAGCATAACCAACTAGGATGAGGCCTATTATGCACAATGCACCTTATAACCAGTTCACATCTTATGCCCTTATAAATCCTATCTCCTTAAACAACCGAATTCCCCGCACCAGAGTCATTGTAGGAGGAATTTTTGCAAAAGATTACAGATTTGGTCTCTAAAATAAAAAGATGGCACTCATAAAAAAAAAAAAAAAAATCTCAATAGAAAAGGTGATGCTTCTCATCCTTATAAGTGAATGTATATATCTATTTCATTTCAGTCGTCATCGTTGCTACCTCACAAGTCAATCCTTTTATAAGACAGTACCGATCCATAATTGATGATGCCTAGTCAATGCTCGTGTAGAATATATCATACTTGAAACATGAGAGAGCACAAGAGTTCAATAAAAAGACTAGAAACAGAGGAATCCTTTTTGAACCTCCTCTACTCCACAAAATAATAATAGATGCAGGGACAAATTCCTTTTTTTTTTTTACTATGCATAGGATAAAACTTTATGCATTAAAAGAATAAATTAAAGTAGGCAGATGATACTAGATAAATTACCCTTGTCACGCACTATACGACGGGATATATCATTAAGAATCTCCGCAACTTGAGAATCTTCTAACATAGAGGCCCTCCTCAGCTGTATCAAGTTGGATATCAATTCTGGATTGAATTGCTTCTCATTCAATGCATACCGAATATACTTGCGGAATATCTCCTCCATGCTGAAGCCTGTCTGGATACATACATGAGCGATCGTTATCATTGCTAAGCAAGAACCAGTAAAAGTGCTGCTGTACAAGCTTGTACAACAACTTTAATTTGTTGAAACTATGACCAAAGTTTTTTTTTTTTAAATTAAATTCACAAAGTTAAATTGAACAAGACCATAACTTAGGAGATAAGACACACACCTCCTTCATAAGCCCCTCTAGGGCTGCCGGATGTACCTCATCTTTCCCTTTCTGGAATAGCTTGTCAATTGACATGCAAAGCATTGCATTTTTGTTCACCTAAAAAGGTTATTGGTTCAATTAAGAAAAGTCAAACACTTGCCAAAGAAAATTATGACAACCAAAGACAGCAAAATCGCATGCATTGCATGTCCAGGAAATGAGCTCTCTGATGCTCCTAAACCTAATGCAGTACAGGGCATAACACATGTGGTGGATTTATTTAACTTATCTCAACAAGCAACATTTATTAGCTATCGCCATTAGCTCTGTTTTCACGTTAACTTACACAGGAAAAAGTGTTTCAAGAGATTAGCTGGATGCCAAGGACATTCCCCAAAGTTGCCATCCAAACACGATGCTTGAAAATAGTTCCCAGGCCTTTTTGTTTTTATTTTTTTTTTTTTTTGGTTATGATACTTGCAAGGCGTCAAGACTTTTGCTGGCTTCAGTTCATGCACTAAAATTATGTTGGCAAGAGCTAGCAATGCTCTAACCATCAAGCTGAATCTACCACTTCAGCTTATGTAATAACAAAGATGTGTGCCTAAATTATATGAAACCTTTCAGTACGGTGCCAAGGCTGAGTTCCCCTAATCCCCTAATAAAGAAGGCGATTCAAATGGCCCATGACAGGAGTCACAAGAAGTCGTGAAATTTTCGCAATGCAATGACATCATATTTAGGTTAGTCGTGTTGTATTGTGTCATACCAGACTCATGATTGTCCCTAGCTAAGTAATCTCAACGAAGAGATCAACAGAATCCTCAAACAACTAATACAGTTCAGCAATGCTCCAAAAACAAAATTACACTTGACACCCAGATTTTTACTAATTGTAAATTAAACCACTTATTAGACGAGATTGCAGGTTCCATTAAAACATGAGACGGCCATCTACGTTCTGCAAGTACATTGACACAAAAATTAGGGTGCCGAAATAAGCTCGAAAGTTAACAGAACGGTTGGTGTAATTTTCTGGATCAAAATAACGAAAACCTAACACTATCAATACGAAACCAAACAAAAAAAAGGAAAATGGATATGAAAAACCCACCAATCTACGTCTTTTAGCCTTAGGAGAACTCCACTTCCTTACAGTCTTAACAAAAGCAATAACGAAACTGACCCCAACGTAAGCCAAAGGAACGGCCAAAATCCATGGAAAAGAACTTTTCCCAACCCTAGGACCAGGGATAGCCTGAGTAACGGAACCAGTGAATTCTACAAGGTCCAAAGCTTTCTCTTGTATCCAAGGCAAGTCTTCTTCAACTTCGATTATCTCTTCTTCTTCTTCTTCTTCTTTAACTACATTTGACTTGTTATGGGTCTTAACGGGTTTCTTGTTCTGTAACGGGTCCGTGGAGTTTGAAGTTGTTTTTGAAGAACGTGGTTGTGCAACTAGAAGAGGTAAGGGTGGTTTTGAGAGGTTTAGAGAGTGTGTCGGAGGAGAGAGAAAAGATGGGGTTTTGGCTTTGGGTAGTAGAGAAAGTTGGGAAGTGGAGAAGTAGGTGGAAGTAGAGGAAGAAGCAGCAGCAGCCATGGGAAAGGGGTTGAAGATGAAAAGAGAGAGTGCGATGTAAGATGGAGAGTTGAAGATGATGACGAGGGTTTAGCGGGTTTGCTTGTCGATTCTTCGTTGACGTCAAAAGCATAGAAATAACATTTGGCCAAAAGAGAGACGGGAAGGAGGTTAAAAAAGAATAAGAAAACATCCTTCTTCATGTACTTACATTTTTCTTTAAATTTCTCAAATACCTTTCATGAAATAAAATATAATAAAATCAAATACTTCAAATAAATAAGTACTTTTTATTAATAATAAAGGAAATAAAATAGTGATTTTACTTTCTTATAAACGAAATTGATATTTAATAACATCTTCCATTAGTTAATTTATTTATAACAAAAAATTTAAAATATTATATAAGTAAACTGACTCATCCTCTCATTTATCAAAAAAAACAAAAAGCATAAATGCATGCATTTTACATATAAACTATAAACCCTTCTAGCTACTTCTTTGATTAGTTTTGATCCTTTAATGGGTAATGGTATAAGTGTCATCTTGAACACAAACAAAACCTAATCTATTTTTCCTTTTAGCAATCGTATCTTATTATATTTCATCCCTTTACAATATTCTATTCCATTCAAAAAGGATGGATTCTTAAGATGCTCCTTATGCACCGTTAAGGGAGAGTAGATCATCTTATCAAATAGAATATTAATCCGAAGTTACTCTATGGTGCAGATTTCGAATGATTAATTAAGCTACCATAGATTTCAAATGATTAATTAAGGTCATAAGTTAAGCTTCGAATAACAATTTCTAATAAACTGCCTCCATAAATTAAAGTATAAATATAAAGTCAAGATATTTCATATCCACTGTAAAACTTGTATTCCAAAATTTCTGGAGATTTATTCTAAACTACTTTGTATTAGACCTTGAAATGATAATTGAATAATATTAATAAATAAAAATTAATAGTATTATATCTTTTTATTCTTAAATAAAACAACAAAAATCTACACATAATAAAACACTAGAACTACACACTATTTATGTCTATTGTACACTCCCTCCATTTTTTAATTTTTTCACCCTGTTACTAACCATAATTTTGTAAGTTCTTAAAATTAATTCAGTATTTAGCTTATTTGCGCCATTAGAAGATATATGTTCTTTAACTTGTTTTACAAATATATGTGCATATATATATTATATATCACATAATCATTTCCTTCACGTATGGATTATAGAATCATTTACTTGTACTATAAAATCTCACTCTTTTCAAGTTATAATTTGCTTGTTCAGTGATGGTGAGGTTAGAAGTTTTGATGTGGATGGTGCATCAAACATAATGCGTTGAAGGAAGAAAAAAATATAAGTTTCAAATGATACCCTTATAAAATCTATAGGGTACATTGGTTACCAGGTACCACGAAATGGATTCTACATATAAAACCAATATCTATAGGGTATAATACAAGTAAAAGTTTATACTCTACCTACCATATACTTGTCCTCTCCTATAAACTATGATATAAACAGAAATTGAAAATGAAGCTCCCAATACAAAGCAAACACAAACATCAAACTTATGCGTAAGAGAAAGAGAGTTTTTCCTAAGCATTATTGAGTTGAGCTAAAAATCAAACTGCTCTAAGCAGCTTATCCGCATTATTTAGCTTGATGAGCATGCAAATCTACTCGAGCTTAATTACATATCAAACATCACTGAACTTTAATCAAGTCCATACTTCAATATGAATTTAATTAAGAGATATAAATTTTTAGATAATCGAGCCTAAACAAACTTTAACTAACCCAAACTCAAGCTTCTTAATTAGCACTTCTATCCAAGCTCGAACTTAAAAACTTAAAACAGGAAGTTCTGAATTTTCGATACTCGAACATGACTGCACAAGCATCAGGTTTTGAAAAGAATAACAGATTCTTAATTACAATAAAGAGCTAAGCAAACAAAGAATTTCTTCAATTAAATAAGAAATAACTCCACTGATGTCATTGCAGAGGATATATCTTCAAAAACTTTAACCATCCATTACGAGAGATCAATTCTTGTGAATACCTATGAGATCAAATGAAAGGAAACCATAAGCAAAGTTGTTGACTTAGCCATCAAGTTCAAGACTGTAATATAGAAGAAGTTCAATCAACAATTCCCATTACCTTACCTAGACTTGGGTCAAACTGAAAGCTGGAGACCAAGCAACCTCCGCAAGACTTGCTATGACGGATCTCTGCAAACTGTGATCTCATCCTTTGATATTTTCCTACATGTGAACACACCCTGCTCAGCAAATGAGCCCAAAACATGCCACCTTATCTGGAATGTGGTTGGGGGGGGGGGGGGGGGGGGGGGGGGGGGGGGGGGGGTTTGGAACCACCAGTTTTATTCATTAGAGCGACAAGATATAATCACCCATAACACACTAGAAGGAACCTCATTTTTTTGGCTAATTCATTAAGTTTATATATTGACCATTCAAGAAGGAGGGGGGGCAGGGGGTGGGGGGTGGGTTGGGGGAGGGAAAGTTCATATATTGAGCAAGAATGTTTACAAAAGAATGCCCAAAAGGCATGATTTGGGTCGTTCAATTGATCCTCGGTTATGGCCACCTAAGCGAGATCTCCAACGATTTTTAAGGAACTTCCCTTACATTTTCTACATATATCCGGAAAAGAGGATGCAGAATGCATTTCCATTTGTCAGACATTATCTGGCCAAAACTCCCTGAAAAAAGCCTGTTCGAATTCCTTCTCTTTTAGTCTCTCCTCTCGTTCCTGCATTTTCCTCATCTGCTTTGAAAGAGATTTGGACTTTTTTGTAGATGGCCGTTCCTGCAAATGAAATCAAAGATAATTTAGCAATTCTATAAAACCCCGAGCGAATAATAAAATTGTTCAAATCTTATATTATGATGCCTGAAAGTAGATCATGTACTTCCTCAAGCTCATGACATGGTCTAGTCCTCTTTTATTCTCCCTTGAGTTCACAGTGAAGCACAATCATAGTTCCACTGTGTTGGTAGGCCCAAGGAGAGGCTTACTGAAATACAGCCCTTGGATTATATATAGTTCCTAGACCTCACACTACTAGACCAACCTCTTGGCATGGGTAGAATTGCTCATTGGCTAGTTAAAATTGCGACTGGCTAAGAACTGGTAAAACCATGGACCACGCAGTTTTTGTAAGTTCATATCATGTTTTACTTTCAGTGTAGTAAAAACTTGTAGAAAAAAACAACTAAAATGCGATAAACTTTTATTATACAGAACAGTATCATAAGGGCACAATGACCCAAAATATTAAACGTTACTGGGATCCAGATATTCATGTATAATTCATTGAAGATACCCTTTGAGTATTAATGCATTGATGAGCAACTACCTTTTTGCTCTATATCCCTAAATATCTTGCATACAGGTGTGTATTGCATACCTAACCAGCATTACTAATTAACATTTAATCATGCTGCAATGAGAATTTAGAAATTCTAGCAAATTGAAATTCGAAATTTAAAATCCAAAACTTAGATTCAACTTTTGTTTATTGAAGAAAAGTTCAGCAACATTTGTAATAGACCACAGATTATCAAGCAATGCAGCCAGTCGTTGATCTTGCAGTTGCAGATGTAACCGCAATTAAATCTTATGAGCATACACTTATCCCCTCCCCCCCCCCCCAAAAAAATAAACTTATGAGCATACAATAGATGGAACTGTTGACTTTATCTGCTTCTCGATGTATTCGTAACTATGAACAGGGCTAACAAGCTTTTTCACCTGATTTTTGTAAAAAATGCAACTTTCACTAAGCAACCTGCAACATTCTAGATTCTGGGGATCTTTACTGCATCTGTATCCAATCCATGAAATCTTAAGCAGAGTACAATCAAATCCTTCTAATCCAACACCAAAATGGAATTTACAGTATACTTCAGATTCAACATAGTTTTATATGATAATGTGGACTACCACCACCACAAGTTAAACCATTTTTTTCCCTTTTTGAGTAGATAATATAATCTATCAAAAAGCTGCTCATATACACCAGGAATACAAAGAAACGATGTTAAAAAGATCGTAATTAATAGCATCACAAGGTATTCTTTCGGTATGTACATCACAATGAGCATACATGGGACCAATTCTTAGAAAATCACGACACTACACATCAAGAAACTTAGACTCACTAAATATTATAGGGATAGCAATAATAAGAACACAAAACTTACATTTGTCTTTTTCTGACTTGAAGAACTGCTATCAGAGGGTTTTAAAATCTTCTTCTTTACTCCATCTGCCCCAAGGCCTCGCTTGTCAGTCTTCAGATGTGCTTCAAGAGGTTCCAACCTACCCTGATCAAATCAGGCCATCAAATGTTTCAGAGTGCAGAACAGGCACAATCAAAAAAAGGCTAAAAACTGAACCAAAATAAAAGGCAAAGGGAATTGACAAAATATATTTTACATGCACAAGATCAACCACCTAACAGACACCAACCATTAGTTGCTTCTGTTGATATAAGAATCATCTGAGAACACAAAATGTATACTATGGTTGTCTATTACTGATAATCTAAACTACACAAACACATTTGACTACACCAGAGACCATAATATAACAGTTTTATAGAGTCTATCATTACCTATATATAAGTAATTCTCTTCAATATTTGCTTTTGCTCAATCCTAAAATATTGAATTAATTTTTTTTAAGAACATCACAGGACTCGGATAACTTATCCAATCCCTTCACTTCAGTCATAAAATCTTCATCTAAATAAAAGAATAATTCAAAAGGCTCTACAGGTACATGATACCATAGTGTAGTGACTGCACATAGAATGTTGATCTCTCAATTAAAAGGCACATGTTTATCTAGAATCAAAAGAACATTCACCCAACAGAAAGCTCCTCCTTTTTCTATTTTTTGTTTTGGGTAATGACAGACTTTATTTTCATTTAACTTAAAGAAGAATGATACAAAGAAAGAGTATAAACAGTACAAAAAAAGGATAGAACTCACTAGAGACTACAAACTCAAGCAACACACCTAACTAGGACCCCTCCATTTTCTATGCGGTAATTGAGAGAGTTTTTTTCCTCAGAGGTGTTGAAAGGGACCAGGAGCAGCATTATCAGTTCACTCTCACAGACTTTCCCTAACCAATCTTTTCAACCGGTCAAAAGTAAAAGCAGGGAAGGAAAGGCCCAAAACATAGCTGCTCAACAAAAGAGAAGACAGTAAGAGTGAGTCCCTCTTACTACACCAGTTGCAGCATCTCCAAAAATAAAAATGTGAATATTTCATTTTTCCTTCATCAATGCTGGTATCAGCACACATCTCTCTTAACCTCTACACTCTACGATTATCCTTCCAGCTTTCATTCTTTTCCACCAAAAGCACTCCCTTTAATCAATCACATCAGGAGAAATGCAACAGTTGTCCTTACAATTTTGGGGACCAGCTACATCCGGGTAGAGGACATAAATTGTTGTTTCTTCACATTGGAAAAATAAAATAAATTAAATTAAAAAGTTTCTATAGGAGCTGTGATTCATTGTCACTCACAACAAATTGCCAACTCTTCAATAGATTCAAGACTGTATATGCCAACAAAGCATCACAAACTCAGTTGTCCCATTGGATACCATCCCAATAAAACACAGCTCATATGTCTTTTTCTTCCCCTCTTTTTAAGTTTCTTATCTAAGGCACAAAAGAACCCATTGAAAAGTTCCAGGACCACCCCAAATTCACAAACGGCTGCCCTTTATACCCTATATTTATGAAGCTATAAATCTATTTTTTATAATATATAGGTTATCTATATACCATCAAGTAGATTTCAATTATGTTTAAAAAAAAGAAGGAAAGATAAAAAGAAGAAGAAGGTATATCACTTTACAAGAGTTGCATAGGAAGCCTATATAACTCAAACCATGTTATCATGTACAGAGCATCACCCATGTTCTCTGAGCTTGCATAGCAAGCTTCAAAATCATCAAAGAAAATGTTCAGGCAAGAAGCATACACCTCTAAGCCCTTTATTAAATTCAGAAAAACATTTGAACTGTTGTAAAGATAATACAAATCATGACATAGCTGGAAACTTAGGGACACCACGAAAAGAAAAAGAAAGTATTTCTATTCAGTTAACAGCAGAAATGAGAACATGACCATATAATTCCAATGAAAAGGTATTGGATAAACTACAAGATTATTTTCCCTTTAGATAAAGAAAACTGACCTGCTCTGAAATTCCAAGACCAGTTCCTTCCTTCCAACCATGTTTCTTTAGAAGCTGCAGGATGGTGGAAAAAAAGAAAGTCAAGGGAAATCTCTTGAGACATGCAAGTATGCAGTGTGCATTAACATGTATAAGAGTGTGAAGAGGTCATCATGGAGAGCATCTATTCCAGTCTCATGCTGGAGCAGATGACACATGTATATAGTTGAGATATTTGAGCGTACAAGCAAGGATGCAGTTTTGAATCATGCCTGCTCATAAATCCATAGGTGCCCATGTGTATTTGCGCATCACTCTAGGGAAATCGAGAAGCAAAAGGAGGCAGTAGAAAGGAGATGAGACAACAAGCAGAGATGAATACCTGATATCCTATGTTTGATGAGTCAATTGCTGTAACAGAACCACCAACAGACGACAATTCACTCATTTCAGTCTGCACCTAAACAGCAAACCATTTTATTATGGCACCAAAAAGATGTAACATTGATTTAATTCATAACCTTCATGTGTCTTGTCAAAATAGTAAATAAGTTTACAAAAGATTAACTTTAAGCATTGGAAAAAGATTGTCCATATATTGCCTTTTCTTTGAGAAATTAATCATCTAAGACAATTTTTAAAGGTTGAAATAAACATAAGCTCATAAAAGGTCCATTTCACGGATATAATCAGAGTTAAATTCTCATATTTGGATTGTCTATTCTAAATTATCATGTTGCTTGCACATATATAATCAATGCCCACTTCCTCTGGCCATTTTTACATAAGCAGGATCTTCAACATCTTTGCACTGATAACAATGAGAAGTGATCTCAACCAACCACTCTGGTTTCAATTTGGTGACCTATCTGATTTGCTTCTTCAATGTCGAACTTATTCATGGTAAACAACCCACCTTGGAAGTGCTTGAGCCTACCCTGATCTTGGATGTATAAGAACATTTTGAGGAAACTTGACAGTGCTATACACCCCATCTTTCTTGTTTTTTCGTGATTATGATCAACACTCTACAATCTTTCCCACAACATCACTAGCCAAAAAGTGCCTGCTCTGCAAGCCCTATAGCGTACTGAACAAGTTTCCCAGTATAATACCCTAACGACGTCATGAATTCATCGGACACCGAGCTTTCAAATTGCCATCGTTCTCCATCATAAGAATAGCGTCTTAATTTCTATTACTAGTAACCCAAAACTATGTTAACTACTTGAAAAACTCTAAAACCAATAACCAATTTTGTACCAACGCGAGAGAGAGTGAGAGAGAGAGAGAGAGAGAGAGAGAGAGCAAGAGAGATAACCTTGGAAGCCATGTTGGAAGAAGAGGAAGCGGAAGTGGACATCCAATCCCTAAAAGAATCCGTTGTGCGCAGAATAATGAGGGAGAGGAAGCTTTGGTTTTAGTCGGTTGCTTCCCCGAGGACACAGGTATACTGCCATAGAGAGACGAGAGACTTTCAAAAGGATTCAAATCCCAAATCCATAAAATAACAGGTATATTAAGCCAAGTTGAAAGTTGAGGTTTGAAATTGAAAAACAGCATAAGGTACAGGGGCAATTCGTGACAATATCTCGAATATAATTCATGTTTAGTAGTAGTGCATTTTCTAAAAGATATAATAGAAAATAATTGAGATTTAATTCGAAAAAATTTTGTAAATTTTTAAAAGAATCGAAATGATCTAACAAGATTAGTAGAGTTGAGTTGAAGTTATTGTCAATAAAGATTAAATGGGTAACTTAAACCGTTTTATTAAATGGTTAGGTCAAATTGGGTTAGGTAGGTTAATCCGAATCTAATAACATTAGCTCTTATAAAAAATTCTAGCATTACAGGGCAAAAATATATGAAACACATCTATATATAAATATATATACAAGAGCTTCTATAGTCACATCTCTTATTTTGATAGAATCGGTACAATTCTCCATCTAACTATTAATTTAAATTCCTTTAAATTTCAACCGTTAAATTCACAATTAGTTTAATGATTGAGATTTAAAGAAATATAAATTAAAATGGCATAGAGAATCCAACTGGTCCCATAAGAAATAATAATGGGAATGTAATAGATGCTGTACTCCTAGTGAATGTATCGAGTTCAAATCATCTTTCGTTGTAATTAAACCATAATATAGGTTATATCTACCCCATACTCTCAAGATCAACAAGTCTCCATTCTTAAAAGGTAGAATTGTAACCTATCCATGGTAGCCAGTTTACAAGGCGAGTATAGGAAAGCACTAGTTCACATAGTAATTCCTAGACTCGTGAATCATGAATTTTCAAATTTTTTTACAATTCGTTTATTGATTTTTCAAAAAATAAATAACAACAATTTTGTTCAAAAAAATATAAATTTATTTTCCAAAACTTGACTTGACTAGCACGTTTATATTAAAATTGTGTCCGAAAAAATATCACTAGCAAAGAGTTATTTCATTGATAAAGGTTACAAATTACAAGGTATATAGATATTATATACAAATAAAACTACATAAATTAGAGAATTAAAAAGGATGTACAATGTAATAAATAAGGTGGCTATATGTACTACCTTTACAAGAATTATAAGGAAAACATAATTATTCAGGAGAAAAAATTTTAAATTTTAAAGCCATCTTGTAAATGCCTATGTATCCACTAATTGAACAAACTACTTTAGTTCAGTAATTTATTTTGAAAAAACCTTTAGTGTGTTTGTAATAATATGTTTACCTCCTCATAACTTTTTTGAATTTGAAAAATATACATTTACCTCCTCATAACCTTTTTAAGAATGTGGATACAACCTAAACACATCAGAAACCCCATATTGTTAATATATGTGAATCTTTTAGTAACGATTTTGAAGTTTATAACAAGTTAAGATATTTATATATTTTCAATAATCGTGACAACGTAAAAGTATTTGTATGACCCATGATTTATTGTATCACAATTTAAGCAAATAAGGAAACCAAAGTGATAAAGATTAGAGAAGAAAGACGAATAAGATATCTAGGTACACGACTTAGTACATGCTCGTACTTTAAGCCATGTGGAACCACTTGTATGTTATGTTACTTTACATGATAGTGTTCTATAAAGGATTGAAGGCAAAGGAGTACATGGATGAAGATGTATACAAGCATGTACACAACCACATTAAGGACGTGTACATTAGTATTAATTTTATTTTATTATTGTTTATTTAATTTAGTTATTTGTGATATTGCCACTAGGTTATGAGAGTATTTCAACCATTGTTTTCATTACAACACTAAGTGTTTTACCTATTTTATTCCAATATTAAATTCATATTCTCTTTTGAAAATTGAACCTTAGCCAATATTACTAACATTGAATCTTATCACTCGATTGTTTCAATTGATTATGGCATTCCCCTCTAATTCGTTTGTTATGTGAGTAATATCGAGGTATTTGTGTTAGAGTTGCTATAATATGATAATTGTGAGTAATTTGAAAACTACAATGGATCAACGGTAGCTAGTTAGGAAGAACTCTCTCCCTCAGAATTAACAAACCTCCTTGTTCTCTTAAGTGAAGTTAGTGGTGTAAAGGGGGGTCATGTTGTGTCTCTAAAGCCGGGGTCTCAAACATGTTAACTGTCATACTCAAAAGCAGTAGAGTCATAACAGTCTCACCGTGCAAACCATTCTAAAAAAGGAATTGACCTTATAGTCGCTATCTTAAACTTAATTTACACAAAGCATTCACGACTAACTCTCTTGAAAATAAATAGTTCATAAATAAACATGTTATTTACCTATGAAATTATGAAGAATACATATTTATACTAAAATAATCAGATATATCACAAGATTTAGTAGCATAATCATAATCTACTCGAAAAATACATAAATTATTACTAAAAGCTTTAAAAATGAAATCTAAACTTGAAAGTGTATCTAATCTTCAGTTTTATATCCTCACTCCCCAAAATCCAGCAGTTACTAGATTTATGGTAGTTGTATGATTACTTTTTAGCTAGCACTTACAACATCATCTATAGGAATGTGAGCAACCAACCGCTTAGTAAATTGAGACGAAGACTTAAAATTACACATCAAATATAAATAGGGTTATCAATTAAATTAGTTAGATGCAATGCATATATAAGCAAATACCATCATACAATATTATCCAATCCGTCGTAAGATTAGAAAAATTACACTTACTCTAATTAAAATTGAGGAGTTTCTATGTTCATGCAACAGTTTACAACTAAACTTAGGCTTGTGTAATAAAGACACTGCTCCTTTTACGACTACCTTCAAACTATTAACTTCACCGTTACCGCGATTTTCTCACCTATCACTTAGTTTGACTAAGGATAAAAAGGGGACTCATTATACTATCCAGCACAATCTCTTTTGAAGAGGTTGGTATTTGGTTATAGAACCCTAACATTTCCCTTAATGGGTTGCTATATGTAAGCCCTACAGCCAGCTATTTGAGATTCCGATCGGTTACAAGATTCGATCGAGCATAAATTATAAAGTAAAGTTAAAAATATTAGTAAAAATAATTTTGTAAGTTTGAATATAGGAAAATAAGTAATAAAATAAAAAAATATAAAATTTTCAAAATTTTAAGTATATTACTTGTCATTTATTAGAAATGCATAAAATGCATCTAAATAACTAACGAATTACTAAAAATAAATTATATGTAAAAATCACAGAATAACCTAAATAATATTTATGAATATTTATTTGCATTATATATGAATTTACATGTACGTAGAAATACGCGTCATTACTTAAAATACATGAAATGTGCTAAAATAATACTAAATAATTAAAAAAATTATAATTAATTAAGGAAAAATAAAGAAAATCAGAAAAAATAAGGAATAATCCATATTTGGGTCGTGGCAGCTAGGGAAAAGAAGAACAGCTAATTAAATTAGAACGACAAAAAAAGGCCAATTAGAAGAAAATAAGGTAGATGTCTAATACACAATAATTCCCCAAAACCTCTATAAATACCTCAAATTTTCTAAAAGCTCATTTTGGATGTCTAGAATTATAGAAAATTAGAGAGAGGTGAAATTGAGAGGCAATTAGAATTTTATTAAAAAAAAAAAAACTGTGCAATTAGGGCTTTTAAGGAGAACCCAAACTCAACAAGCAACGAGGAATGGACGACCACCACCACTACACGGTGGTGGCAGTGCCAAGATGGACCGACACACCCATGGCCACCAACGGTGGCTAAAGTCACCAATTTTTGTGAGTTTCAAGTTCTACCCGATTTTTCTTAAATTGTTAAAAATATCAAAATTAGTTGTAAAATTATGAAATTTGTTATTCTGAAATATTTCTATATTTAGTTTTTAGGAAAAATATTATTTTGATGAAAATATATCCCATAATATATGGTCATTAAGAAATTGAACAAAACCGAATATGTTTAAAATTAGAAATAAATAGGTTTAAGAGTGTAATTTTTGACTCAAATTTTTGTGTGGATTACTTAGGTGATATAGAATAGTGTCGCTAAACCCTTTCTCAAAAATGAAATTTCAAAAAATTTAGATAATTTTTAGGCCTTAAAATTAGGCATAAATAGGTAATTTTTTATTAATCAGGTAATTAAATAGATAATTACCTATTTAGTACATAATTATATATTTTATGACATTAAAATCTGATGAAGTATAATACTTATAGCATTTAGGGTGTTAGATGCAATTATTAGGGTAATTATGTAGTAAATAAGTAATAGGGAAAAATAGTAAATTTTAAGTTAATTTTGTAAATTAGGGTAATTAGGTGTAAAATTTGATTTGGGATGAATTTAAACATTTTGAAATATTAATTAATGTTAAGAGGTGGTAATTAGAGCAATAGAAATAGTATATGTATATTATATACATAATAGGTGATAATATATAATATGCAATTATTGGAAATATTATAAATAAAAGATATTAGAATAAAAATTGATATTATATAAATAATAGGAATATATAATAAATCCGATAGAAAACTTAAATTTAGGTAATTATATAAAAAATGTACAAATTTCTCACATCAAAAGTAAATTTGGCATACTAATAAAGATTTAAGTGTACCGATGGAGTAAAATACTGACTAGGGGCAATTATAGTATTTAGTATACTCGAAAATAATATGATTAAATTCACATTATGAGTTAAAACAGGTTTATAGGATTTGTATATAAAACTGTATTTAGAAACTAAACTAGAATCTAATTTAGAAATTGATGTGGAAATTAAACCAAAACCTAGCTCTAAATCGAGAATAATTATAAATGATTTGAGAACCTAGATAATTAGACATATTAAACCATAAACTAAAGATAACAATAAGTATTATAAGATAAAACAAACATATAACAATTATATGAAAACCGAGACAATATTGGTATTATAGGGATCATTGACAATAAACTGAACAAGTCCCATCTAGAGTGAGCAAGGGAGAAGTCTGTAAAACCTACAATCAGTTACTCGGAGTTTAGCTCGTAGAATTTAGGGTGATCAATTAAAGGATTTGATCGAGCCTAAATTATAAAATAAAACTAAAAATATTAATAAAAATGATCCCATAAGTTTGAATTTAAGAAAATAAGTAATAAAATAAATTAATATAAATTTTTCAAATTTTAAGTATATTGCTCGTTATTTATCCAAAATACGTAAAATGTATTCCATAATTAATTAATCACTAAAGATAAATTATATACACACTAAAACTCATAAAATAACTTAAATAATATTTAAAAATATTTATTCGTACTATATATGAATTTACATATAAGTAGAAATATACGTAATTACTTAAAATAAGCGAAATATGCTAAAATAATGCTAAATAATTAAAAAAATCATCATTAATAGAGGAAAAATCTAGAATTGAGGCTTGGCATTCTAGAATTAAACAAATAAAAGCAACCAATCAAATTACAATAAATAAAAAGTAAGAAAAAAAAGAGATAAGGCAATTGTCAAATCAATTTAATACATAATAATTCTCCAAGACCTCTATAAATACCCTAAATATTTTAGAAACTTGTTTTGAATGTCTGGAGTTTTAGAAAATTAGAGAAAGGTGAAATTAAGAGGAAATTAAGGTTTTACAAAAAATTACAAAAAAAACTATACAGTTGAGACTTCTAAGAAGAACTCAAACTTGACGAGCACTTGGGAGTGGACGGCCACCACCATCATACGGTGATAGCAGCACCCAAACAGACCAACAAGGCCATGGCGGCGGGTAGTGACCAGAGCCACCCACACAGGTGAGTCCGATTTCTAATCCAATTTTATTTAATTTTGTAAAAATATTAAATATTTTTAGAAAATTATGAAACTTGTTCTTCTAGAATATTTTTGTATTTAGTTTTTTGAAAAAGTATTATTTTGATTAAAATATATCCCATGGTATATGTTTATTAAGAAATAAAAAAAAACTGAGCATATTTAGAAATAAAAATAAATAGGCTTAGGAGTGTAGTTTCAGACTCAAAATTTTTGTGTAGACTACCCAAATGATATAGAATAGTGCCACAAAGTCCTTATTTAAAAATGAATTTTTGAAATTTTTAGATAATTTTTAGGCCTTAAAATGATGCATAAAATAGGTTATTTTTTGTTAATTAAGTAATTAAATGGTTAATTGCTAATTTAGTAAATCATTATATGTTTTAAAATGTTCAAATCTGATGAAGTATGATATTTATATCATTTAGGGTGTTAGATGTAATTATTAGGGTAATTATGTAGTAAATAAATAATAGAGAAAAATAGTAAATTTTAAGTTAATTTTGTAAATTAGGGTAATTAGGTGTAAAATCTGATTTGAGATTAATTTATACATTTTGAAATGTTAATTGATGTTGGGAGATGGTAATTAGAGTAATAGAAATATTATATGTGTATTATGTACATAATATGTAATTATTGGAAATATAATAAATAGAAGATATTAGAATAAAAATTGATATTATATAAATAATAGGAATATATAATATATATGATGGAAAACTTAAATTTAGGTAATTAGATGAAGAATATAAAAATTTTTCAAATCATGAGTAAATTTGATACACTAATAAAAATTTAAGTATATCGAGTAGAATAAAATACTAACTATGAGCAATTATGGTATTTAGGATATCTAGAAGTAATGTGATTAATTTCACATTATGGGTTTAATCGTGTTTCTAGGGTTCGTGTGTAAAACAGTACTTAGATTTTGAACTAGAACCTAATTTAGAAATCGGTACAGAAACTAAACCCGAACCTAGCCCCAAACCCAGAATAATTATAAAATATTTGAGAACTTAGATAATCGAATATATTAAGCCTTAAACCAAAGATAACAATAAATGTTATAGAATAAAAACTAATCTATAACGGTTATATGAAACTGAGATAATGTTGGTATTATAGGAATGATCGGTAATAGCCTAAGCAAGTCGGACTTCGAGTGAGTAAGCGAAGAGTCCAAGTAAGTTAGGATTAATACATTGTTGTATTTTGGAAGCTTGAGCTTATACTTAGTTATGCTTGTTAAATAGTTGGTTGTATGCATTTGTTTAATTATGAGTGATGATACAAGTTTGTTTCTTATTCTAACTTGTATTGTATGAGATGATTAATTACCCTAAACTGGACTTAACAAAGATATGACTTATAACCACAAATTGGACTTGCATAGCAACCCATTAGGGGAAACCTAGGATTCTTTGACTAAATACTGACCTCTTCAAAAGAGATAACGCTGAATAGCGTAATTAGTCCCTTCTTCATCCTTAATTAAACTAAGTGACAGTTGAGGAGGTCGTGGTAAGGGTGAAGTCAATGGTTCAAAGGTAGTCACGAGAGGAGCAGTGTCTCCATTGCACAAGCCTAGGTTTGGTCGTGAGCTGCTGCATTAACGGTAACTCCTCAACCTGGATTAGAGCAAGCGCAATTTGTCTAATCTTACGACAGGCCAGACAACGTCGTACGATGACGTTTGCTTGAACATACATTGCACCTAATGATTTAGACGTCGTTGCAGATGCTGGCTAAGAAACGGCTTACAACTACCCTGAAGTTAGTAATTGTTGAATCTTGAAGAGTGAGGAAAAACATCTGAAGAACAGGCATATATTTTTTAGGTTTAAACTCTTATTTTAGAATTTTTCATTTCTGAATAATGTATTAACTAGGAAATATATTGCAGTGGAACATTGTAAACGTTAATTGTAATAGCTGAATTCTAGTATATATATATAAATATTTTCTTACTTTCTTAGGTAAATAACTAATTAAAATTCCAAACTATTTACTTCAAAGTAGGTTAATTATGGATGCCTTATGTAGATCAAATCTAGGATAACAGTTGTAGGGCTAACTTTTATTTTAGAATGGTTTGCACGGCGGAGCTGTTACAATTCTACCACTTCGGAGCATGACAAAGTTGAGGTAAGTTGGGATTAATATGTTACTGTATTTTGGAGGCTTGAGATTATACTCAGTTGTACTTGTTAGATAGTTGGCTATGTATATATGCTTGATTATGAGTAATGCTATGATTTTGTTGTTGTTCTAGCTTGTATTATATGAAATGATTGATCACCATAAACTGGACTTAACAAATATATGACTTGTAACCATAAATCAAACATGCATAGTAACCTATTAAGGAAAACCTAGATTCTCTAGCTAAATACTAACCTCTTCGAAAGGAATAGCGTTGAATAGCATAATTGATCCCTTCTTCATCCTTAATTGAACTAAGTAACAACTCAAAAGATCGTGGTAAGGGTAAAGTCAATAGTTTAAAGGTAGTCACGGGAGAAGCGGTGTCTCCATTGCATAAGCTTGGGTTTGGTCGTGAGTTGCTGCATTGATAGCAACTCCTCAATCTGGATTATAGCGGGCACAATTTCTTTAATCTCATCATGGGCTAGACAATGTCGTATAATGGCATTTGCTTGAACATGCTTTGAACCTAATAACTTCGTTGATAACCTTTTTCATATTTGTTGGATAGTTTTAAGTCTCCATTCTAACTTACTGAGCTGTAGTTGCTTATATCCCTATAGCCATAGTTGTAGGTGCTAGCACGAAAGTGGCTTATATTTACCTTAAAGCCAGCAACTATTGGATCTTAAGGAGTGAGGAAAAATATCTGAAAAACAATTATATCTCTAAGGTCGTAGCTTTTATTCAGAATCTTTCATTTTCAATTAATGTATTAATTATGAAATATAAGATAACAAAACCCTACAAATATTAATTGTAATATTTGAAATCTAATGTATATACATATTTTTGTACTTTCTTGAGTAAATAACTTATTTAATTTATGAACTATTTACTTCAAAACGGGTTTGTCGTAGTCGCTTTGTGTAAATCAGGTCTGAGATAACGACTGTAAGATTAGTTTCTATCTTAAAATGGTTTGCACAGCGGAACTATTATGACTCAGTTGCTTTAGGGCGTGACACTATGCATGTTCAATCTAGAATCTCAAGTCATATATTTAATTAGATCCAATTTAAAGTGTTTAATCATTTCAACAAGTCACATAAATACAAGCTAGAGCAATAAACTATAATCATATCATCAAATTTAGAAACAACAAGCACGCGTATGGTCAACTATTTAGTAAACATAACTAAGTACAATTTCAAGCCTCCAAGTACTATAAATTAGTACTTTGAAATACAGTAACATAATGATCTTAATTTACTTGAACTCTCTACTTATTTACTTAAAGTGCAACTCGCACAGGTTATCGTCAATAATCCCTATGATACAATGTTGTTTTAGTTTCCACATAACTACCATAGATAGGTTCTATTCTGTAATTCTGATTGTTATCTTCAGTTTAAGGTTTTATTACACCTAATTATTCAGGTTTTTAAATCTTTTATAATAATTCTCAATTTAGGCTAAGTTTTGATTTGGGAATCATCTATATTTTAATGTAACTACTTATATAATCATTAATTTTTAGTTTAGGATTATAATACTACTCAATTATTCAAATTCTATATCTCCTATAACCGAACTAGTTCTAAATTAATTTATGTTTGATTTCCGAATCTAAGTTTTGTTTTAGTTTCTGAGTATTATTTTTATTAGTAAACTCTATGAATTCTTCCCATATTAGTATATGAGATTCATTTAATTATGTTTAGATATCTTAAATCTATGTTTTAGCTCATAATCAGTATTTCGATCAGTACGGTATACTATATTCTTAATTTAACTACTAAATTAACTCTCAATATAAGGATAACCTACATTTTTCGTATAATTTCTTAAATTTACCTTTTAAATCAAATTTATAATATTATCCTATTATTATAATATTATGAAATTAACTTAATATTCTTCGCTTATTTAATCTTCATGTTTCACATTTTGCCTATTACTACTTAATCTACACATAAAGCATACATCTAACCTCTACAATACCATAATTTACATCTCTCATCATCAATTAATATTCCTAGAAATCTACGTTCATCATAAATCATGATATAAACCAAACTAACTCTAAATCATAAAATTAACCTAATTATTTACTTTTACTTATTATTCATTTATTATTATTACCTAATATGCATAATATACACACTTAATACTCCAACTCCCCAAATATCATCCTACATCTGTAATTAACATCTAAGGATATCTAATAACATACTAAATGGTAATTTTCAATGAAGTAACCTTAAACTTACAAAATTAAGCCCCCACTAATTACCTTTTATGCATAATTTTGGGATCTAAAAATTTAGAAAATTAAATTTAAGAGAAAATCTTCATAGCACTATTGTGAATGTCCTAAATAATCAATGCAAAAAATTTGAACTCAAAACTATACTTTTAAGATAAATCGATATCGAAAATTAGCTCAGATTTAATTATTTCTTAATAACAATATATTTCGAGGTCTAAATTTATCAAATTAACATTTTTTCCTAAATCTACATACTAAAATATCCTAGAATACCAAATTTCATAATTTTCTATAATTATTTGATATTTTTAATAAATAAAACAAAAATCTGAAGGAAATTGAAACTTACCGGCGTCGCTAGCTCTGGCCACCATGACTTTATCGGCCAGGTTAGGCGCTGCCTCCACCATCCAATGGTGGTGGCCGTCCACTTTTTGGTGGTCATTAGGTGTTGGTTCCCTTCTAATACCTTATTTGCACTATATTTTTCTAATTTTTCCTACAAATTCTTTCTTCTCTCTTTTCCTTTTTTTTTTTTTTTCTGAGCTCCAAACTAATCAAACGAAGTTTAGGAAACGGTTTGCTAAATTTATAGTGTGTCTTAGGGTTTTTCTTTTGATTTTTTGATTGTTAAGTATCCCTTATCTCTTCATTTTTCGCTTTTTATTTGTTTCGATTTTATTGGTTAATTTCTTTTCTTTACTTTTTAGCTTACCCTGCCACATTTCCATATCATTCCATATTTTCTTGAGTTTTCTTAATTATTTATAATTTTTTTTAATTATTTAGTATTATTTAGCATATTTTAGGTATTTTAGGAAATTTCGTGTATTTTAACTTACATGTAAATGCATATATGGTGCAAATAAATACTCTTAGATATTTTTTAGGTTATTTTATGATTTTTAATATACATATAATACATCTTTATTGATTCGTTAATTATCAAAACTCGTTTTACACGTTTTCGATAAATGATAGATAATTTACATATAATCTAATATTGTATTATTTAATTATTTATTTTCCTAAATTTAAACTCACGAATCATTTGTACTAATATTCCTAGTTTCATAGTAAATTTTGGGCTTGATCACCTTAAACTTTATGGATCAATCCCCAAATACAAGATTGCTGGGCTTATACTGCCTCCATGTGGACCCTTAAACGACCCCTCCCCATGAGATGTACCTACAACATCATCGCCACCCGATGACATCCACTTCCCTTCATCTTGGTCCTTTTACCCTCACTTAAGGGGATTTGGAGGGTTATATTCCACTTGGATATCTCCATCTAGTCCTTACTCCTCGACCCGAGCTAGATGCGGAAGGTAAAAAGTAACTGAGAGATGGTTATGCAATAATTGAATACCACGTTCGATGGAGGATTGAATTGCTTGGTAATCAGTCTCATTGAGAGAGATCCTAATCTACTGAAACTCTTTGGCCTGGGAAAAGAATAGGATTAAGATAAGGCAGAGTGAGATAAGTAGAAAAAATAGACATAATCAAAGGCAATCTCAACAACCGTCGAAGCAGTACTCCTATCTAGCCGATATACTGACTAATGATCTTCTTATACCATTTTTAGTACCCACGCTCTACTCCTCTAGGTCTGTTTATTTGAATCATGCGAGCATGCCTATCATTTTAGGTAATGATATGAGGTAGATGTTGTTTGATTTAATTGACATCAGTCTAACCCTGTAAGTCAATACAATACAAAGCCTCCTTCATGTCACATACTGATGGAATCCTTTGCAATCCACTAAACTGTCGAACCATACACTTAGGTGAATGCTACTCAATTATGTAAAAGCATATGAATAGCACTTGTACTGCCTAAATATAGCAATAACAATTGTAGAAGTCAAGTAAGATATCCAATATCTTGTCTGAATATGGTAAGGAATTTTATGTTCTTATTTGAGCTCTTTAGAATTGGCAGCATTCTTTGCTACCCCGAAAATTCATCATCTATACGGATCATGGGTCTCTTGAGCATTTGTAAGGTTAGCGGTAGCTTTCCCGACGCCATGTTAGGTAAGTGGAGTTCTTAGAAACTTTTTACTATGTGATCAAGTACAATAAGAGAAGTTATAATAGTATTGCCTATGCTTTGTTGCATCAGTGTATACTTATTACCACCTTACAAGCCCGAATACTAGGGTTTAGTACTTTACCTAACTAATATGAACAAGATCCTTACTTTAGGCCCATAGTGGTCAAATGTAATTATAGAGGAGTTGTAGAAAAATTCTACTTGAACCAAGGATTTTTTTATGAAAGGAGGATGGATATATGTATCAAAAAATCTAGCCAAAGAACTACTAGTTTAGGAAGCTCATGTAAAAGGCCCAGCTGACCATTCTAAGGAAAATAGTAGACACGAACTGCTAAAATAGCACTTCTATTAGCCAGGGATGATGAAGGACATGCACAAAATCTTTGAGCAATATAAGGTATATAATCAAGCTAAAGGAAATAATGAACCCTATGGAGAGTATACACCTCTACCTATATCTGATCGACCTTAGACTGACCTGAGCATAGATTTCATACTTAGACTACCTCAAATAACTTGGAAGCATGGCTCCATTATGGTAGAGTTGATAGGCTCAACAAAATGAGCCATTTTAGTCCCCACCATAAGATCGATGTTGCTTTATATGTTGTTAACCTCTTTTTGTAAAAGATCCTACGACTTCATAAAGTCTCTAGAAGTATTGTCTTGGATCAAGATACAAAGATTATAAGCTTTTTTTGGCAGACATTATGGAAGAAGTTTGACACCTAGTTGATGTTCAACACTTGCTATTACCCCCCAAACGTATGGTTAGACAGAAGTAGTAAATAAGACGGTTAGTATTTTATTGCCAATCACTAATGGGAAGAATCTATATGATTGGAATTTATGTCTACCCATCATCGAGTTTACTTACAATCGCTTCACCTATAGCTAATACATCTCTAGGGTTAAATATATGGAGGAGCATCGTAACGAAAATAATCAAAAGGAAATAAAGAAAAACTAGCAAAGTCCAAGCATCTACCAACTGGATATGACATACCAATCGATCCCACTTGGCCTACAATTCGTCGGATATGACTCACCGGTCCGAACTATAGGGTCACTTGCCTCCACTCCTTACTAAAGGGAATAGATAAAAGTTAAGGCTAAGGAGAACATTAGGATTGCTCACAAAGGAAACTTATATTAATTCTAATGCTTGATTGTTTGCATACATTAAGTAAGGGTTTATATACTCATCCCATTAGGCTTAGCTTACATACATAAAAAGATAAAAGGGTATTCTATAAAAAGAATACATAAAACATACTAAAAGGGGTAAAAGAGACAAAAAATATTCAGTATGGAAAAATAAAGAATCCTTTTGGAATATTGTACTAAAGACACGTGTCGCATGGTGACTAGACGTTATGAAATATAGTACAAATGGGGCAAAATGAAGAAAAAAGGGTTTACAGTTAGGGCCAACTTGATTTGGATTAGGTTGGGTTAGAGCTCGGTTGGTTAACCACTAAAAAGTACTCATCTTGGGCTAGGGTCGGATGCTGATGGTCAACTTGGATAATCACTTAAGGCTGTTAGCTCAGATGTTGTTTGTATCATGGTACAGTTGCTTGGTAGGTGTGGTGTATGTGACAGCTCAGTAATCAGGTCAACAGTGGAAGGAAATATGGAGGTCGGGATAGGAATTCTTATCTTGGATAAAGCTTTGAGCTAGTATTCTTCGAGTAAGTAATAAGAGTCCTCTAGCTTAGCTGCGTATTATCGATCAAGGGGGTTAATTCTTATTAACAGCTCGATAGGAAGATTACCCTTCGAGGTCATCTAATGACTCAACTCGAGCTTACTATTGGACATAATTACTAACTTGACCTTTAGAAGAGAAAGTCATTCCGGACTACAGTATTAAAAAATTCCAGAGATTGCATGAGAAGGTGGTCGAGCAGCTCGCTAAAATCATAGCTTGATAATGTGAATAAGGAAATGAAGGTCAAAAGAGCATTGTCTACAACCCAAGATACCTTGTTTAGGTTCACCTTAGTAAGAAGCAGTTCCCTTTAAGAGAATGAACAAGTAATCACCCAAGTTAGATAACCCCTTCAAGGTTCTATGACAGATTAATGACAATGCCTACTAACTAGAATTATTGAAAGGTTATGGAATGTTGTCAACCTTCAACATCTCCGATCTAATGGCCTATGTACCAAAAGAGGAATTCGACCAAGATTTGATGGCATATCTTCAACACCATTAGAGAGCTAATGGATTGCCGACCTTAAGATCTCTTACCTAAGTTCGTCTCAAAGGTTTATAAGGTTTTATAAGAAGAATTCAGTCTTTTCAGCTTGCATGGGACAAGCTCTAGTATTAGGAAGAGCTACTGCTAAACTCTTTTTGCACTTAACTTGGATGTACCCTACTTTACGCTACTATAAGTACAAATGTCAAGCTCATAACCCTTCACAGCATAGCCAACCACCTAGTGCTTAGGTCCTTAACTCTGGCCTCAGAACTCTTATCTGCCGACTTGTTATTGCATTAGAATAGCTTAACCCTAACACCTTACTTCCCTAAAGTACGGATGAAGCGCAATGCACCGCCTACCTTAGCCTTTTTTCGGACATTGTACTATATTCCTTTTGCTTTGTTTGTTGTATTTACCCTTTTTAACTTGTATTAGGTATCTTCATTTTGTATTAACCTTTTGTAATTTAATTGTTTCCTTTTGTTGCCATAGAGACTTACTATAAATAGTCTCTTAACATTTGTAGCCTAAATCATTGACTTCTAGTTAAAGGACATTCACTTACCCTGTTCTTATGAGAAAACCTCTCCAAGTTATAACCCTTCCTCATTCATATCTAATCTTACTAGTAACTCGAGGTTAATAGTGAGTGGACCTTATTCCTTGCTCATGGCCGCATTAAGCCGAGGTTAAGTCGTGTTGGACTCATTGATGAGTCATATTTGATGAACAGCTTCACAAAGTTATTGCATTTGTCCACCATTCACATTTTCTTCGATATCTTAAATAACTCATCTTCAATACTATGATAAGCTTTAGTGATAACTCAGCTCTTAGGATACATTGTGTTTTTTTTTTTTTTTTTGTTTCTTAGTGATGTTTAAGATGAAATCCTCTTATCTTCAACATATGTTATTTTTTAAAATTTGAAAAGCTTTAAAGCTTCGTGATAGATAAAGGTTGAAGCAAATTGACTACGAACTAGACCGACCACATCTATATAAATAAGAATCGTCCTATTAGGCTTATTCTTGTGTAGTTTAGACCTATGGAATTAGTTGATCATGTTCCACTAACTAAATAAAAGGAAAAAAAATGTTAAATAAACTAACATTTACCATCACCCATGTCGTCAATTGGCAACTTTAGATGCACTAATTTACCTATAGTATATTGAAAACACACCTCTCCCCTTCTACCTTAAACTTTAGCAAAAAAAAAAAAAAAACATACATATACATGCACACCAAAACAAGACACTGTCTTTCCTATAAATTAACAAGCATGAATATTCACATATTTTTGCACCAAATAAATACACACACATATATTTACATATTCTTTCCTATAAATGCCTCACATGTCTCCACAAATTTTACAAGTTCTCTATAGCGCCAATATTGCAATAAATTAACATCTTTTTTCCAAGTAGTGCTTCTTCCATTACTTTTCTAGAAATCCCAAGTTCTTAAAAAGTTGATTGGAGTCTAACTAATAAAAAATATCAAGATTGAAAAGAGATGCAGAATCAACCATTATGATGCAATGTACATTTCATTTCCAGCATGACATGATACATCTAAGCTTATGGTTGAATGCATTTAAAAAAAAAAAAGAAAGAAAGAAAAGGCTCATTTTAAACAAACGTTGCAAATAGTGTTAGCAACCCTTTTCTTAGTGCTCTATCGTATCAGTTGTATACAAGTATTCATTGGCCCCATTTTCTATACATTATGTTTTACCTCCTAATCTACCTTATATCAAATACTTTCTTAAATATTTGTATCACTTGAGAGAGATTTAACCCGATGCCGAAGTTTGAGAAAGTAATAGGTATGAAGTAGATTAGGGAGGAAAGTAAAATAAACTTTGTAAGGTATTAGTAAAGCCTAACTTAAGATTGTGAACTTTAAGGAGGTCTTGATATCAATGGTTGCTACAAATTTGGAATTTAACATCAGCAATTAGCATGGAAGTGGAAGTAAATATATAGGTAGTTCATTTGAATGACTTTAGTTTATCGTTACTATAGACTTCTTAAATAAGATAAATGCCACAACTATTCATAGGTCCAATTGTATTTGCATGCTCAGCCAAAAGACATGATTTATAGTTTTGTAATTAAGAATCCAATTGAGTGAGAGAGAAAGGTTACCATAGCAATACAAATCATATAAGAAGATATCAATGTAGAGTTATCTAATGAAGAGGGAGTTTTATCTTTAGTGGTGAAAACTTCAACAATGGTCTACAACCATACCCAATGAAGATGAAGACCAAACAAACTATTGAGCTAAGTTGAAGTCTCAATGGAGGGGGATGGATTCGAAAAGATTAAGGTAGCACATTCCGCCAACAATAGATGGAAAACTATTTAGGAGTGTCATCATGGTTAGGAGAAAGAAGATGCCCATCAAAGATCTAAGCTGAGTATGGAAGTATTAAATTAATGAAGATTGAGGGTGAAGACACAACAAGAATGTCGTGGGATTAAGTGAAGTAAAATGTTGTGGACTAATTATAAAGAGCTCCAAATCGGGGCCTAATGAGAATGAACTAATAAGTTTCAGTATAAGATGGCGGTCCACCCATAAGTCTTGCGAATGTTTCTCTAGTTTTGTTGTATAATAATACATAAAGTAGGTATAGTTAAGGTAAACGTGTTAACTATGGATGTGGGTAAGAATTAATTTTAGCCATTATATCATATTAAACTCAGCTATTCATTTGAAAAGGTCATTGATATATTTAAGGTGTCTCCCTAATTTGTAATCTCCCATTTAGTTAATGAATTCATATTTTTTCTAGAGCTTCAATAACGCCTTAGAATCTAAAAAATCACAGTCTGCCATGTGTTCCTATGATTTACTAACACATCAGGCATTTATAACATCTTATTAACATCATCACATAATTCATTGATCTCCAAAAACTTGTAATAACTCCAATATTACATTCCAAAGATGTCTCAAACATCCTTAAATCACTCAAATTTACATAACAATAAGAAATTCCACTTTATTCAATGAAAATAAGAACTTGCTCAGAATTTAAATACATCTATTTCAAAGAACTAAATATTATGACTTGAAGTCTCACTTATACCATTACGTAACAAAAAAACTATAAAAGACTTAACAGAAAAAGTCTCGGGTAACTTTTTATAAATATAAAAGACAATTTGTCTAACAACAAAATTCAATGGGATTCACAACTCTATAATATCTACATTGAACTATCTCCATAGTAACAATTGTCACGACCCGAGGAGGCTAGTCGTGGCAGTCGCCGTATACTGTACAAAGGATTGCAGATTAAATTCACTTATAATTGACGACTTTTTTATATGATACACAATACTACAGCTACTACTAACTACCAAGAGTGCGTAAGCTTAAGCAATATCATTTCATGACAAATAATAATATTATAAAAACATAACACATAATCTATTTGTATAAAAGTTTACAAATATAGAGTCTGAAACGTATTGAAAATTAGACTGATATAAAAATTACATATTCAAATCTACAATCAATCAAAAGAACTCTCTGTCCTCATCTAACTTCCACACTGATCTCATGTAGAAAACTAACCTCGGGTATGTGACGGCCCGATTCTACAAAAAGATCGGCCTGCGAGAGAAGATTACAAGGGTATAAGTTTACTAGCTTAGTGAGATAATTTCCCTCAAACATATAGTAATCAAGTTATACAACAATTAAGTTCAACCAAATGAAGGCATGACAAACAGTATGCCAAACAAATACATGCAGGTGACCAGGTACTGCATGTAACTCAGATTTAACGGCTTCCGAAATTAAGGTTAGAGATTCATCGGTACAGTCAGATCCGGGTATCATATTAGAACTTATTTTGTAATGAAACTCCGCGTTTCATATTTAAAATATAATGGTATATCCATTACCCGCTTTATCAAAATAAGTTCTACATATGATTGTGAGTAAGTTCACGTAGCCCTCGCTCACCCTTAAATGAATCTAATGAATCCACTACGCAACAAACATTATATTATTGAAATTTAAAGTAAATTTACCATCAACAACGATTATCGTGTACAAGCATAACCCAACCCTATACACATTTATTTATAATTCACTAACTACAAGCACAAACAAGTATGGAATCATTAGGAAAAAAACTCACTTAATCATGGTTAGCTCAGGAGTCATAGTAGTCTGGATGCAGCTCAGGGGTCATAGTAGTCTGGAGGCAGCTCAGGGTTAATATCGAGATCACCTGAGAATAAGGGAAATTTATGAGTTTGAAAATTTAAAGCTAACTAGTGTTGTAATTTGTAAGGTCTACTTCGCTTAGTTATGTGAAATTGTTGATTCGAGCTTTTTATCGAATTGCGTGTAACTTTTTCGTTTTAACTCGGATTGTTATAAACTTATAGTCCATTTTGATTGTTTTTTAACGTATTTTCTCGTAACGAGATCCGTTTTAGACGTTATGACTCGTAGTTTCAATTGAGATATAAAATTATCACAAAAATTATTATTTAAGTTTAAAAATTATAAAATATTAATTTTCGCTTTTTCTTAACATATTTATGATTTAATAATTATTTAAATCATATATTTGATATTTTTATTATTTTGAGTATATTTTCCTATTTTTTAGATTTTTACTTTATTATGATTATTATTATTATTATTGCCTTTATTATTTTTATTATTTCTAATTTTCCCATTATTTATATATTTCATGGTTTATATATATATACATATATATATACTTATAGTATATGTTATAATGTTATTTTTATAAAAATCCTTAATCACGATATTATATATATATATATATATATATATATACTCTACATTATATGCCTTATATATGTATATGTATTTATTAAAAATAAACATACTCTTATGTACAAATATATATATTCATGTATTTGCATTTATACATATAAGTTTCACATGTGTACATAATATAAATACATACATATATATTCGGTATATACATATAATTACTACTCATGGAGGTATACTACTTTATATATATACTGTACGATTATATATATGTATGCTAAAGTAATTATACATAGATATACACACATATATATTTACGGTACACACATATACATAGATATAGTATAGTTATTTATTAAAATACATAATACTGATTATATGTATTCCTAAAAAATATATATAATACATATTCTTATGTATAATATACCTATGTATATACATGTATACATACCTAGCCTTATACATATATATACTATTCAATTTATGCATTTATGCACAAATACATGTATTAGTAATGTTATATTTATAAGAAAATACTATAAAAATACTATATTTATACATATATATACTTTATAACATACATCTATAAAAGAAAATAAATTACTGACCTATTTCTTTTAATTTTTTTCTTCTTATTTTTCTTCCTTATTTTCTCACGGTTTGTTTCTAGAATTTTTTCTTCAGTTGCTTTCCAAATTTTTTCTTCCAGGATTTGTTTCTTCTCTTTTTTATATGTGCAACAATTAAAATAAAATAAATAAAAAACTAAATCTTATCCTAATCTTGTGAATTAATGAAGATGGGATAATTTCATTATAACTCAACACATGGCAAATGTAATTCATTATGTAGGCTGCTAATTTTGGTTTTGGTTTTTGTAGGACGTGGCAATTGAAGTGAGAAAGGAAAGAAAGAAAAGAGATAAATTGGAAATGAAAGAGAAGGAAAATAAAAATTAATAATAAATTTATGTCATTTTTCGAATCATATAAATTATAACAATTCTCTTCGTAAATTAATTTTAAATTTTTGTGAAATTTTATCAATTTAATTGGTACCCATTACAATTATAATTTTTACAAGTTATTATGGTGATTTCGTTATAATTGCACGCAAATAGACGTTTTAGTTGAAAATTGCAATCGATTGTAATTTTATCACTATTGACTAATATTTAACTATTTTATAAGTTTATGTTTATAATTTTAGGGTTTCAAATAAATTCGGGTTCAATTTTGATTAATGGTACATAAGTCAGTTTTAGGGTTTTAGTATGCGATTTAGGATTTCAATAAATTCCTAGGGTTATGTTATCGGTGTTACATTTGATTTATTAAACTTCGAAGTCTTTTATTGTTACTAGCCTTATTGACTTATTGTACAGTTTAGAACACTCGGACTTGAGTTAAGGTTCAACTACTGTTTTCTTAGGGTTTACAATAATAATAAGCAAAACAGTCAACATCTTTACCATAGTATCCAGACTTGCCACAGTAGTCCTTATAATCACCATAACCTGTTCCTACATCTAAAAAGAAGAATTCCTAGGAAGTGTGAGTAAAAGCTCAATACAGGGAATAATCATAAGCGTATGAACACACAATTAATGTACAGGTACATACATTAGCTAAACCAAATGTCTATATTAATAACTATAGGTTATTATCTTTATTTAGGCCCGATAAGTAATACAGTTCCAATGTCCCAGAACTTAGAGTATCGAATGACTCTGGTACACAATATATATAATACAAATAAGTATTAGTGTTAGGTCTTCCCCAATACCCTAGTAACTAAGGAACATCCTAAATTTACTTAGATTATTTTAATGCGTAACTTTAATTAGGATATTACTGCCCTAAGATCATCGAGATGTCGCCTAAGGTCTGGTCTTCCCAATTTCTTAGGTTAAGCCATGTATAAGCAATACACTTATTTAAGCTGAGTTTTTATTAAGTCCATTTAGCATTACTAATCCTAATGTGTATCTGCAATTGTATGTATGGAGTAGCATCATAACGAGGGAAAACAAAGAAAAGAAAATGGGTTTAGCAAAGTTTGCGTAGCTACTAATTGGATATGACACACCAATTGATCCTACTTGGTTTACAATCCGTCGGATGTGATTCACTTATTTGAATTATAAGATCACTTGTCACTACTCCTTACAAAAGGGAATATATGAGTTATGAGATAAATGAGAACATTGGAGTTGCTCAAATGGAAAACTTGTAATAATTTGATAATGTAAGTGATTGATGATTGTGCATAAAATGAATGGGGGTATATATACTAGCCCCTTTAAGGTTACAACCATATATGGAAAAGACAACAGGGTAAATTAAAATTGGAATATATGAATTATATAGAAAGGGTAAAAGAGACAATGAATATTCTATACGGAAAAATAAAGAATCATTCTAAAACGTTGTATTAGAAGATACGTGTTGCATAGTCATAGTGGTTGGCATTCTGAAATATAGTATAATTCGGGGGAATTGAAGAAAAGAAAGGGTTTGTAGTCAAAGTCGGGTCAGGTTGAAGCTCAGTTAATCAATCACTGAAGAATGTTTCCCTTTCACTTGGGTTAGATGTTAGTTGGCTCGGGAGCTTGTCTTGAACAGTCGCTTGAGGCTAGTATACTTAGATGTTGTATGGGTTTTGGAAAGAACTCGGCTATTAGTATGGCTATTTGGCAAGTTAGATTACATGCTTAGCAGGTTGGTGCATCTACTCAACAACTTCGAGAATTATGTTAGGACATCTGAGAGGTTGATACTCAAGTTAGTAGTGGAGTGAAACATGGAGGTCGAAGTAGGAATCCTTATCTTGGACAGGGCTTTAAGTTAGTATTCTTCACGTAAGTCCTTTAGCTCAACTACGCATGATTGGTTTGGGGAATTGATTCCTATTAAATCATATGCATAATAAACTACATATAAACCTTATACTTGATCGTAACGTTTGCTCAAAAACCGAATCAAAAGCCTCATAACCTACTCATATGAGAAACAATGCATTCACTTAGTTTCAAAACTAAACTAATGAAGTTTACTAACACATCAACTCAATCGACTTATATTAACTTAGGAATCACATAAGTAATCTAGGATCACTAGAAAGTTAGATCGATTTGTAAACTGCTCTGATGAAGATTCTCTATTGGAAATGTTTGGAAAAGAGTTTAGGATAGAAAAAACAACTCCTAAAAACTTCGAAGAACTTAAAAGAAATGCTATTGCAAGAAACGAGGGTCGGGATGTCTGAATGTTAGATCAATTAGCATGTAAACACTATACTTAAAAAGAGCATCAAGGTCCTTGACATCCAGATGCAAACATCTCTTGAAACAACCCTACTCTTGGCCGTTTTCGCGAAACACCACTCTTAATTGAACAACTTGATGACATTACAACTCTATACCACTCAAAAACTCAAATCAAAACACTTTACAACCGAAATCTCATCTTAAATCTAACATTCAATACATAACCCATTGAAACAACGGGACAAGGTATGCGATTAGATTCTTACCTTTGGAGATTCCTTTATATTGCATCCATCTCCAACAACACGTCATAAGACATGTGTAGGACTACCCTCAAGTTGTTTTACCTGCAGTTTTACACAAAAAAACAAATTCCTTTAAGAAAACATAACAACACTCAAAGAAAACACCCTCACAACCATACTTTGAAGTTTTATACCTTTTGATTTCACTTTTATCGCATGAGATCCACTATAGGACACCCAATGAGGCTTCTCAAATTTAGTTTAGGGCTATCATACTTGAAAAAGTGGATGTCCTGATAAGAATCCACGAGAATTACACAATTAAAATGCATTGTAATAGCCTTACCTTATATTTCTCAACTTGAAAATGCTAAACTTTTGTGTTTCTTACTTCATGACTTCAAGAACCTGCATAAAAAGCAGCCTGTAAATGAAAAACGCAGGAAAAGGGTTTTCTTAACCTTAAGAGACCCTTTCATATTTAGGGTTTACTAGACTTTTGCGTTCCAATAATGCTCTATGTCATAACTGCTAATACTAAACTTGCCCTTACCTTATGATACTTTTTTTTTAATCTTATTTTTATCCTTTACTTTTTTATATATATATAATTTATTTGAGTTTTATAGCTTCTCTCTCTACTTTCTATCTTCTTAAACTCTTTGTAAGTGTATGTATGGTTAAGTTGACTGTACATTCACTAAGTTTTGAAGTGTTTAAAAGTTGTACAAGTGCCCCATGAAGTGGAAGTTTGTAATGCATATATTATGACATTTTTAGTAGGTAATGTTTGTTTGTTATGGAATTCTTTTTATCTTTGCATAATGATTTAGTCTATTATTACAATCTTCATTGCTGCTACAAGTATATAGTAAGTTCTACAATGAAACAAATAAATTATGATTGAGGTTACTTCGCCTTTTTTCAAGAAAAAAAAAAGATATTTATGGAGTTTTGTGTAATAGATATCACTCAACAACTTTTGTCTTTAAATATTTTTCCGCTCGTATTCCTATTCCTTTTAATAGCCAAAATTCTACTCCTTACTCTTACATATAATTAATTGTATAATTGTTTTCAGTTAATAAATATAACTGTACTTTTTAGATAAACAAATGCCATACCATTTCATTAAATATTTCATAGGTACCTATTCATTAAGGGTTAGTGCAATTTGATTTGTTGAATTCTCCTTACAAACTAAAATAAATCATTAAATATGTTTCAATTTTGTTATCATGTCAAATCAAACCATGGTTTGATTTAATTTAGTTCACATATTGAATCACAATCTATAATTTAAGAAACCTTAAATATATGATAGGTAATCTCATTTTATAAATATTGTAATTGTGTAATAATAGTATTTATTGTGATAATATAAAAGGTTAATAAAGTTAATAATAAAATTAAGGAACTTAAAAATTGTCTTAGCAACAAATTTTACTTAGAGATATAGTAAATGCTATAAATTTTGAATCTAACTTATATACACATTCTAATAAACTTTGGTCGAATGAGTCAAATACACACACGCATATATATACTGTAGACACCTAATTTTTGTCATTCCATAGTCTTAGTTTTTATTTATTTATTTATGTTTTTACAAAAAATGTCCTAATTCAAAAAAGAGATAAAAATAACAAAAATTGACAAATAACGAAAATCGGATTCATATCTAATCAAATAATCTAGTTAAATAAGATTTGAATCTAGTTTAATCAGATATAATAAGATTTGATTTGGACTTTATAAAAGAAAAAAAAAAACTACAACGGGAATAAGGGGATCGGCTTCATCAAAAATTCAAAAAATCTGCTTCATCCATAGAGCAGAAACAATAGCATCTCCACGATCGTTTCACGCAGCGGCAGCATCTCCACGATCATTCCACACAGCAGTAGCATCTCTACGAACAAGCAACGTAGCAGCATCAAACTCCACGCCAACATTGCATAACGATTCCAAAAGCAGTACAATAATAGCATTATAACAGTTACGGTGAACACACGATCAACGTGCCCTTGATCCAAGCTGCACCGATTAAATAGCGTACGTCTATGTCCTTCGCCGAACAAGCAACCGATGCTCGCAGCCCCGAATACGCCGAATCTCCAATAGCCAATCTACAGCCGCCCCAACGCTATAGACGCATAACAGTTATCAGCAATTTACAAATAGCCACACATAATCCAGCCCACCTGCAATAGCAGTCTTCTTCAACAACCGGTTTCGCAGCAGCATACCTAGCTAACTAGATTACCAATGCGACGCAGTCCACACACGTACGTCCACTGTCCTTCACCAAATATCAAGTCAGGTTTGATTATTGTTTATTTATTTTTTTATTTATTCAATTATTATTATTTAGTTAAGTTTATAATATAGTATGTAAATAGATATGTATATATATTAGTTTAGGCTTGTTTTCTATAGTTTAGATGTCTTTTTCATAATTTAGGTTTCTTTTCTATGATTTAGACATCTTTTCTATAATTTAGATTTTTTTTTCTATGGTTTAAAAATCTTTTTCATAGTTTAGACATTTTTTCTATGATTAAGGCATCTTTTCTATGATTAAATTTTTTTTCTTTTTTTTTATGTTTTAAGCATATTTTCTTGATAAAAGCTTCATCATGTAGAATATTGCAAATTTCATAAAATATTTAGGGTTTTTCTTGAAAATTAAAAAAAAAAAATTATCACTTAGTTATTTTTAAAGAAAAATTTTAATTTGACACTTTTCAAAAATTAGGTTTTTAGGTTTTTTTTTTATATATATAATGTTAAGAATAAAAATTAGGCTTCTAGGGATTTTTCTTAATAAAAAAATGGCTAATAAAAACGTAAATTCAACCAATCATTTTTTATAAAAAGAATCAATATATTAAAGTGTTCGGAAAGAACTACAATCGTCTGATCCCAGCTAGCGGGTACGTAGGTACTTTCGAGGTAACGATAAAATATGTAGAAACTTAGGTTCTTTTTTTTTTATTTTATTCATTTATTTATTTCCTTAAATATTAGAAGAATAATCCTAATTTCGGTAAATAGATAGTGGTACTCGTTAAGGGTTTAATAGGTTAGCCCCCGAATTTGGAACTCTCTGGTTCTTTATTAAAACTGAAATCAAAGACCAGTAGCTAAATCGTAACCAATCTACCCAATTAGTTACGGTTTCTTTTCTTTTCCCAACTTCGGTCGGGTGGCGACTCCAAAAATGATTTTCAATAAAAAATCGGAATTTCTCAATTGCTTTAGTCGGGGATTAATATTAAATGGGTTAAGGTTTGGTATTAATCAAGAAATGAGAAATCAATTTTAAACAAAAACCGAAAAATCAGACTCGACATGTACATATATATTTATACTAGTAAACATAATACCTGCGTTGTTTGTTTGTGCCAAAATTAAATTTAACTTTATAATCAAATTTCAAAAATAAAATAAATATTGAATTAAACTATATTAAAAATAGATGATTATGGCGAAAAAATTATAGGAATGACTTTAAAAATGCATAAAGAAAAACAAACTTACAGTTGTGGAAATATATTTATCAATATAAAAAAAGTATAAAAATATATTGTTTTGAAAAGGAATGGAAAGGGGAAAATTTATACAAAATGAAGTTAATAATTAATATATAACAATCACACAAAAAAAAAATTAATACATAACTAAATAAATTGTTCAACTTATTTTACATAAAAGAGAGGAGATAGTAAAGGCATTATAAAGTAACTTTCGTAAACATGGGTAAGGATTGATAGATTTATGGGATTGAGATTCACGTGGGGGGAGAGAGATAAAGTTAAGGAAGAGAGAGAGAGAGAGGGGAGATTAATAAGAAAGAGAAATTAAAGAAGTTTACAAATTTATCTATGATATAATTTATATATAAATTTAAAATGTTATTTTAATATTGGTTTTTTTGTTAAATAATATTAGATGGAGGCCAAAAAAATAATTTTAAAATTGGTGGTTACTTGAGCCTCGATCGATTTTAATAATACAAATAGATATATATATTTCATTAGATATAAGCTAAAATTTTTAAAATAATATGTTATAATGGAATAATTTCTTTAATTATCCTAACAAATAAATATAACGGTATTTTCAATTTGGTTGGGTTTGATGTCAAATCGATCTAATTTTTTTGCCAACTACGTTACCATATTAAGAAGAGAAATGATTTAACGGTACTAATTGTAAAACTCATAATCAAGTATTCGGAATTTGATTCGTAAAATTTAAAGCGATCGAGCAAATTGTCTTATTCAACCTAAATTTTATGACAAAGTTTAAAATATTAGTAAAAGTGATCCCGTTAGTTTAGATTTAGGAAAATAAAGAATAAAATAATTAATTATTATAATATTGAATTATATGTAAAATTCATGTTCTTTATCAAAAACACATAAAACGAGTTTCGATAACTAATGAATTGATAAATATAAATTATATACATACTAAAAATGATAAAATAACTTGAATAATATTTAAAAGTATTTATTTATATTATATATGTATTTATGTGTAGCTAGAAATACGCGAAATATGCCAAAATAATATTAATTAATTAAAGAAAAATCATAAATAATTAAAAAGATAAAGAAAAATGAGGAAATGTCCAAAAGTGGGGCGTGACAACCTGAAAATAAAAGAAGGAAATCAACTAATTAAAATGAAATCAATAGAAAGTGGAATAAGATAAGATAAAGCTAAATGTCACCTCAATTTAATGCATAATAGCTCAAATTTTCCAGAAACTCATTTGGACAATTAGAAAAGTAGAAAAAATAGAGATGGTTGAAATAAGAGAGTTAGGGTTTAGTTTTCAAAAATTACAAAAAATCTTTTCAGTTGAGGCAATTGAACTGAACCTACGACCTGTAAGCCCAAAAACTAGCAATTTGAGATTTCAATCGGTTAAAAGACCCGATTGAGTCTAAATTATAAAGTAAAGTTAGAAAAATTTAAAAAATAATCTCGTAAGTTTAAAATTAAAAAATTAAGCAATAAAATAAAAAAATATAAAAATTCCAAATTTTAAGTATATAACTCGTTATTTATCGAAAATGCGTAAAATGCATTCCGATAATTAACGAATCGCTCGAGATAAATTATATGTATACTAAAAATCATAAAATGACGTATATTTATGAATACTTATTTGTACTATATATGAATTTACATGTAGGTATAAATACACGTAATGTGCTAAAATTAGAATAAATAATTAAAGAAAATTTATAATTAATTAAGGAAAAATCAAGAAAAATAAGGAATGATTCAGATATAGGTCGTGGCAACTGGGAAAAATAAGAAAAAATCAGCTAATTAAATTAAGACAGTATAAAAGCCAAAAATTAAGGGATAAGACAATTGTCTTGTCCAATTTAATGCACAATAATTACATTGAAGCACTATAAATAACAAGAAAAATTCAGAAGCTCATTTGGACAGTTAGAAATCAGAGAAAATTAGAGAGAGTTGAAAATGGAGAGAAAAATCGAAAAAAAGAAAGAAAAGGAAAACTGTGCAATTAGGGCCACAAAGGAGAACCTAGATCCGACGAGTAGCTGGAAGTGGACAGCCACCACCACCACATGGTGGTGGCAATGCCCAGGTGGGCCGACACACCCATAGCCATTGATGGTAGCCGGAGCCTTCCAAATCGATGAGTTCGTTTTCCAACCCAATTTTGTGTAATTTTGAAAAAATAGTAAATATCTTAAAAAATTATGAAATTGGTTATTCTGGAATATTTTTGTATTTAGTTTTTAGGAAAAATATTATTTTGATGAAAATATGTCTTGTGATGTAGGGTCCTTAAGAAATCATGCAAAACCGAGCATATTTCGATTTAGAAATAAATGACCTTAAGAGTGTAGTTTCGAGCTCAAAATTTTTGTGCAGACAACTTAGATGATATGGAACGGTGCTATGAAGCCTGTTTTCAAAAATTAATTTTCAAAATTTTAGATAATTTTTAGGCCTTAAAATAAGGCATAAAATCGGTAATTTAGGGTTAATAAAGTAATTAGATGGTTAATTACTGATTTAGTGAATAAGTACATGTTTTAGGATATTGAAATTTGATGAAGTATGATACTTATAGCATTTAGGGTGTTAGATGTAATTATTAGGTTAATTATGTAGTAAATGAGTAATAAGGAAAAATAGTAAATTTTAAGTTAATTTTGAAAATTAGGGTAATTAGGAGTAAAATCTTATTTAGGATGAATTTAGACATTTTGAAATGATAATTGGTGTTTAGAGACGATAATTAGAGTGATAGAAATATTAGAAGTGTATTATATACTTAAAAGGTAATAATACATAATATATAATTATTAGAATATAATAAATAGAAAATATTATAATAAAAATTGATATTTTGATAATAATAAAAATGTACAATAAATATAATACGAAACTTGAATTTATGTAATTATATGAAAAATGTAAAAATTTCTCACATTAGGAGTGAATTTAGTATACTAATACGGATTTAAGTGTACCGGGTAAAATAAATATTGACTAGGGGTAATTATGGTATTTAGGAGATCAGGAAGTAATGCGATTAATTTTACATTATGGGTTGAAATAAATTTTTAAGGTTGGAGTATAAAATACTACTTAGAAATCGAACTAAAACCTAATTTAGAAATCGATGTGAAAACCGAACCCGAACCTAGAATAATTGTAAAAGATTTAAGGTCTAGCTAATTAGGCATATTAACCCTAAACAAAACATAATAATAAGCGTTATAGGATAAAATGAATCTATAATAGTTATATGAAAAACTGAAACCGCGTTTGTGTTATAGGGATGATTGGCGATAGCCTGAGCAAATCAAACCTCGAGTGAGTGAGCGAAGAGTCGAGGTAAGTTTGGATTAATATGATGCTGTATTTTGGAGGCTTAAAATTATGCTTGATTGTACTTGTTAGATAATTGGATGTGTGCATTTGCTTGATTATGGGTGATGCTATGATTCTGTGTGTTGCTCTGGCATATATTGTATGATTTGTATGAAATGATTAATCACCCTAAACTGGACTTAATCAAATATACGACCAATAATCATAATCGGACATCTATGGCAACCCGTTAGGGGAACTTAGGACTCTCCAGCCAAATACCGACCCCTTCGAAAGGGATAGCGCAGGATTGCAATCAGTTCCTTCTTCATCCTTAGTCGAACTAAGTGACAGGAGAGAAGGTCGCGACGAGGGTAAAGTCAGTGGTTCGAAAGTAGTCGCGGGAGGAGCAAGGTCTCCATTGCACAAGCCTGAGTTTAGTTGTAAGTTGTTACATTAATGGCAACTCCTTAACCCGGATTAGAGCGGGCGCAATTTCTCTAATCTCACGACGGGCCGGACAACGTCGTGCGATGGCATTTGCTTGCACATGCATTGCACCTAATAAGTTGATTGAAAACCTTGTTATGTTTGTGGTATAATTTTAAGTCCTCCATCCTAACTTATTGAGTTGTAATTGCTCACATCCCTATAGACGTCGTGCAGGTGTTGGCTAAGAAGCGGCAAACAACTACTCGGAAGCCAGCAACTGTTGGATCGTGGGGAATGAGGAAAAACATTGAAGAATCAATACATATTTTATTACTTTTCATTTCTGAATAATGTATAACTAGAAAATATGTTACGGAGAATTATTATAAACTTTAATTGCAATAATTGAATTATAGTATATATATTTCCTCACTTTATTAGGTAAATGATTTATTTAAATTACAAATTGTTTACTTCAAAGCGGGTTAGTCATGGACGTCTTGTGTAGATCAGGTTTAAGATAGCAGTTGAAAGGCCAACTTCTATCTTAGGATGATTTACACGGCGAGGCTGTTACGATTCTGCTGCTTCGGGGCGTGACACGGCCCATCACCTACTAGAACCAAACTGCCACCACCACCATACCCCACATCTACCGCTTAGATTGTTACGCCCCAAAGTTGCAGAGTTGCAATAGTCTCGCCGTATAAACCAATCTATGACAATAACTAATCTTATAGTTCTTATCATATATTTAATCTATACAAGGTGTTTACAACTTCTCGTTTTGAAGTAAATAATTTATTTAGGATTTTAGCTAAAATTTACAATAAAGATTAAAACCTTAAGTCGTGTATATATAGTTACATTCACATTATTATAGAATTTCCAAGAGATTCTACATAATATAGCAGTCTGCTAACTTATATCTCATATACCATTTCTTAATACTAGAGATACTAACATCCGGGTAATTGTATCGCAATATAGCAAATCAAAAGTTAAAAACTGCAAAAAAATCTATATAAGTATGGGTAACTATGGCTTAATAAGTTGAATTAGAAACTTATGAATAATACAAGCACAATTAGGGATATCAAGTAATTATTTACATGAAATGCAACAAGTAGTGTCATTACACAACATAGTCCGGTTTGTTATAAAATTAGAGTAATTTTACCTACTTTAATCTGAGTTAAGGAGTTTCCATTACTATTATAACAGCTCATAACTAAACCCAAATTTGTGCAGTAGAGACACTACTCTACCTAAGATTATCTTTCGAACTGATGCCCTTATCCTCATCACGACCTCCTCTCCTGTCATTTGATTTAGCTAAGGATGAGGAAAAAATTATTATACTATCCAACGCTATCTTTTTTAAAGGTGTCGGTGTTTAGTTAGAGAATCTTAACGATCTCTTAATGGGTTATAATGCATGTCAATTAAGGTATTTAGGTCAATTAAGATTAGGTTCGATTTAAGGTATTCAGACAGTTGCACGCCAACCCAATCATAACAGTCATCAAATACAACATAGATTTCAGCATGAAATTAGATATGCAAGCACGTGCATAAAACTACTTACAATCATAATCATATACAATCCAAAATCTCCAAGTATTCTAAAACAATACTCTAAAATATGATGAAATATTAAGCCCAACTTATTTGAAATCCTCGGTCACTTACTTAATCAGTTGTAGGTTGACTTATCTCCTTGTATCTTATAATATAAATATACTTTTTTAGTATTTATACTTTGATAATATATATTATAGGTTATGATTTAAATCAATTCTCCTTACATACCTATTATTTACTATTGATTCATTCTACGTTAGTTTGGGATTCGGTTTCCGAATTCGATTTTGGTTTAATCTCTAAATCGGTTCCAACTATAAGTAACTCCTAAAATATGTTTCGAACCGTAATGTGAAATTAATTACATCGGGTTCAAGTATCCTAATATCATACTTAGTCTTAATTCAGTATTCTAACCTATTTAGTATATTCTAATCTTGGTTAGTGTACTGAATTTACTCCCGATATAAGGAAATTTTATATTTTTCGTATAATTGTCTAAAATTAAGTTTTATACCAGATTTAATACGTATTAATATTATCATTATATTATCTAATTTAAACCCATATTTTATAATCACATTAATTCCAATTGCACATATTATTAAATAACCTATATTTATTACATAATCCCATGATAATTATATTTAATACTCTAAATGCTATGATTACGTTACTGCATTGGAAATTAACATCCTTAAACGTCTTATTGCCTACTAAATTTGTCATTTAATTACTCAATTAGTCCAAAATTAATCATTTTACACATCATTTTGGGGCTTAAAAATTAATTTAAAATTTCAAAATTTGATTTTAAAAAATGGCTTCATAGAAATGTTTTATATCACTTGAGTAGTCTATAAAAAAAATTCGAGCTCAAAACTACACTTTTAAGCTTATTTAATTATAAATTAAAATATGCTCGGTTTTACTCGATTTCTTAAGCACATTATATCTATAAATGTGATTAAACATAACCACTATTTTCCCTTAAATTTACATACAATAAAACACTAAAATAATAAAATTCATATTTTTCTAAATATAATTAATAATTTTAATAATTTTTGTAAAATCAGTTAAAAAATTATACTCACCTAGTTCTTCGAATTATGGCTACCAAAATTAGTTTAAGGCTGGTCGGCTGGTCCAAACAGTTGAATTAGAGTGAAGTGGTGCTGATGGTTTGATTATAGGTAATGATGATTCGTGGTGGTTTAGTAATTTTTTGGTTATTTATAGAGATATAAATGGATTTTTATGCATCAATTAGACAAGATAATGACCATATTTCCTTCTATTTTGCCTTTTCAAGTGTTTGAATTTAATTGGTCCAAATTTGTTTGTTCATCCCTGACCTGCCATGACCCAAATCTAGAATGATCTCAATTTTTCTAATTTTTTCTTATTTTTCCTTAATTTTTTAATAATTTTCTTTAATTATTTAGCAATTTTTAGACATTTAGGTAATTTTGCATATTTCTACCTATGAATAAATACATGTAGAGTATAAGTAAATACTTATAAATATTATTTAGGTCATTCTATGATTTTAGGTATGTATATAATTGATCTGTAGCGATTTGTTAGTTATTGAAATATATTTCACACATTTTTTATAAATAACAGGTAATATACTTAAAATTTGAAAATTTTATATTTTATCATTTTATTACTTATTTTCTTAAATTCAAACTTATAGGAGCCATTTTTATTAATATTTTTAATTTTGTTTTATAATTTAGGTTTGGTCAGACCTTATAACCGATTGCTTTAAACTTTATGTACTAAGTTTGATTCTACAATTATATGGCTTATATTTAGGGCTTACATAGACCGATCAACACACCTTAGATCACCGTTGGTGGCTAGAAGTCTAAAAGTTCGGTGAGTCCAATTTCCAATCGATTTTGTATAATTTATTAAAATTATTAATTTTATCTAGAAAATTATGAATTTTATCGTTATGATGTTTTATTATATATAGATTTAGGGAAAAATATTGGTTAGATTTATTATATCTGTAAATGTAGAATGCTTAAGAAATTATGCAAAATTGAGTATGTTTTGAATTAGAAATAAATAGATTTAGGAGTGTAATTTTAGACTTAAAATTTTTGTGTAGACTACTTAGGTGATATAGAATAGTGTTACGAAGCCCTTTTTTAGAAATTAATTTTTGAAAAATTTAAGTGATTTTTAGGTCTTTAAAATATGTATATTATTAGGGATTTTTAGGGTTAATTAATAATTAATTGAACAATTACTGATTTAGTATATAATTAGGGATTTTAAGATGTTCATATCCAAGGTGGTATGATAATTGTAATATTTAGGGTATTAGATATAATTTTTGGGGTATTATGTAGTAAATATAGGTAATTTTGATAATATGTGAAATTGGAATTATGATAAATATAAAATATTAAGTTAAATGAATAATATAGTAATAATATTAATACGTATTAAATCTGGTAGGAGACTTAAATTTAGGTATTTATAGGAAAAATGTAAGATTTTCTTATAACAGAAATAAATTCAGTAGTTAAATTAGGATTATGATATATCGCCCGAACTAGAATGTTGGTTAGAGACTAAAAATGATATTTACGATATCCGAAAATAATATGATTGATTTCATATTATGGGTTGAAATGAATTTCTATGATTTACGTATAAAATCCGTAATCGAAGAATGGGTTAAAAACCTAATTTAGAGATCGACTTAAAAACTGAATCGGAACTTCAACATAAATTAAAAACAACTTTAAGAGACTTAAAAACCAGAATAATTAAGTATACTAAAAACCCTAAACTAAAGATAATATAAAATAACTATAGAATAAAGTTTATATAAGATAGTTATATACACTTGCACTAAAATCATATTTATATTAAAGGGATTATCTATGATGGCCAATGCAAGTCGCACTTACAGCGAATAGTTAAGGAGTCCAAGTAAGTTGGGATTAATACATTTTTATATTTCGGAGTACTAATTTATAATGCTTGAAGGTTTGAAATTGTACTTGATTGTACGTGTTAAATAATTAACTATGCATATGTGTTTGTTTTTGAGTTGATGATGTGATTTGGTTTACTACTTTGACTTATATCGTATGATTTGTATGAAATGATTGATTACCTTAAACCGAATATAATTAAATATATGACTTGAAATTATAAATCAGACATGCATAGCAAGTCATTAAGCAAAATTTAAAATTCCTCAACCAAATAACAATCCTTTCAAAAGAGATAGCACTGTATAGAATAATTGGTTTCTTATTTATCTTTAGTTGAACTTAGTGACAACCGTGGAGGTTACGATAACAGTAAAGTCAATGGTTCAAAGATAATTGTGAGAGGAATAGTGTTTTCATTGCATAAGTTTGGGTTTGGTGATGAGCTATTATATTAATAAAAACTCCTCAATCTGGATTAAAGCGGATATAATTTCTTTAATCTCACGATGGGCTGGATAACATCGTACGATGATATTTGTTTGAATATGCATTGCATATAATCAATTTGATTGATAACTTTGTTTGTGTTTATTGTATAGTAATAAATTTTCGTCTGAATTTAATAAGCTGTGATTGCTTACAGGTGAAAGGTAGGAAACGACTTATATTTACCATGAAGTTATCAATTGCTGGATATCAGGGAGTAAGGAAATACATATGAAGAATACATATATCTTTAAGGTTTTAGTTTTTATTTAGAATATTTAATTTTTCAAATAATGTATTACTTAACAAATATAAGATAATAAAACCTTGTAAATATTATTTGTAATACTTGAATCCTAGTGTATATATATATTTTCATATTTTTTAGATAAATAACTTATTTAATTTATGAATTATTTATTTTAAAATGGATTAATCGTGAACGTTTTATATAGATCGAGTCTAAAATAACTGTTATAAGATTAACTTTTATAATAAAATGATTTGTATAACAAAACTGTTATGATTCTAATGTTTTTGAACGTGACACTATCATATTATATAAAATTTACAGCATGTAAATATTAATGAAATTTTTGTATATAATATATAATTAATAATTTTTTAAACAGTTTTTTTAAATATTTTAATATTATTAATATTTATATATTATTTATAATCTATCGCTACTATTGGGTCATTTTCAACGTGATTCGAATCGTGCATCGTATCGACCAGAGATTATCCGTAATGTCACTAAGACAGGCCACAAGACCTTGGCCGGTAGACCCAATTGGCTTTTCCGTGGTTTACTTCTTCTTTCTCGTACGGTCGTTCCAGCATCCTTTTGAAAATCGAAAATCTCGCTCCTGTACTCTCCACGTACTTCGTGTCAAACTCCAAAATAAACCTAGACCAGAACCGCAGTGCAAGAGTGAGAGAGAGAGATGGATTTGGACGCGTGGATTTCAAAGGTTAAAGAAGGCGAACATCTTTTCGAAGACGAGCTTAAGCTCCTCTGCGAATACGTAAACCTCTCCAGCGTCTCCTTCTCTCTCTCTCTCTCTCTCTCTCTCTCTCTCTCTCCCTCTCTACCTTAATTTGTATTCCTTACGAGTTTTAACAATATCTGCAAACTTAGGGTTTTGTATGCATTGCATCATTCGTGCTCGATTTCATGTTTTTAGGGTTCATTCAATTAAAATGCCCTACTCTTGTTTGGATTTAGCAAACTGTTCTTGTATAACTGTTGGTTTTAATGACTTGGTTAATTGGCTGGCTTTCTGTTTGGTGGTTGATTTCGTCTAGTTGCAGAGCAAGGATTCATCAGAAATAATTTCTATTGGATCGAAATAGATAATTGTCTTATCAAGGACTGATTGACTTAGAACCATTAACATAGATCTCATGTGGAATTATATGAAAGCATGTTTGGCTATCTTGAATGCTATGTGCTATACTAATGTTGCAAAATATTTTTTTTGCTCTATTTACATTTTGAAAGCTCAGGGCGCTTTCTTTCTATTGGGCTTGCCTATGGGTGACATGCAATTTGGAAGTATATTCACTCTGTTTGTTTTGCAAAAAGTGTTTTGTGGATGTTTTCCAGTAGTTGCTATGATCAAAGAATTGGAATTATCAGGTTGCTCTTACTTTTTTCGAGATTCACTATATTGAAATAATTAGAATAATTAGGTTGCAATTGCTATTGGCTTTTGGTAACAGGTGATATTGGAAGGTGGAAGTAGAGTTGGTGCTTAGTGATGGTGGTTATTAATTCCTTACTTTACTGTTCAAAGCAAGTGTACATCATTGTATGATTGCAAAGAATGTTTTATTTATTTAGGGAAAATTAGATGCATGATTGGGTCAAGTGCAAATAGAATATGAAATTTACATTGTTTCCGATAGTGTTGATGTGACACGTTGCATCATGTTGATAACATCAGTTTGATGTTGTTCATGCTCTATTTGTAACACTTTAATGACGTTCATTCTCTACGTGAAACTTCCACCCCCTATTTGAACTTGAACTCAATCATTCATCTTGTAATTTGTCCTATTTATTTGTTTACTTTTGATGGATAAAAAGTTGACGAATTTTGGTTTTATGAAGACATATGCAAATTGAAAAAGCTTATATTGCATTGAATATATCAAGTTGAACTTGTATTTTCTTTTGAATTTTTGGAAACTAGAGTTAGTGCTCGATGATGGCGGTTAATCATTACAAAAAATGTTAATGGAAAATTGAGAAAAATAACTTTTATTTTTTCTAAAAAAGAGGAAATCACTTTACTCATTATTCATTACTATCAAATATAGACTGCTGACATTGCCGTTTACTATTTCATACTATTAAAAGCCACTAGTAATTAAAACCTCTTTGAATTACTAATACAATAATAGATAATCAAGAAAGTTTTGATTGTAATGGGAGTTCAAAAAACTCTATGAAACGTTTTCTGTAAAATAAGTGATTAGTTATGTATCTGAGAGAGGTTTATAATTTACCATTGAATTGAATTGGTTGAGTGGAAGATCAATATTGTTTCAAAGTGGGTGCTCTGACAATGGTATTAGTTGATGGCATAACCATGCACTGATTATTATTCTTGAAAATCCCATTGGTAAATGACCTACTCATAGAGGAATCCAATGTTCAACCTGCCAATACTAAAAGGCAATGTCAGCAGGCTATCTTTGGTAGTAATGGATAACAACTAGGAAAATATAAGTGAATAATGAGGAAAGTGATTTCCTCTTTTTAGAAAAATAGAAGTTATTTTTCTCATTTTCCATCAACGTTTTCTGTAATGGTTAATCGCCATCATGGAGTACTAACTCTATTTCTCAAAAATTCAAAAGAAAACACAAGTTCAACTTGATATATTCAATGCAATAGAAGCTTTCTCAATTTGCATATGTATTCATGAAACCAAAATTCGTTAATTTTTTATCCATCAAAAGTAAACAAATAAATAGGACAAATTACAAGATGAATGGTTGAGTTCAAGTTCAAATAAGGGGTGGAAGTTAAACGTAGAGAATGAACGTCATTAAAGTGGTACAAGCCACTAGTAATTAAAACCTCTTTGAATTACTAATACAATAATAGATAATTAAGAAAGTTTTGATTGCAATGGGAGTTCAAAAAACTCTATGAAACGTTTTCTGCAAAATAAGTGATTAGTTATGTATCTGAGAGAGGTTTATAATTTACCATTGAATTGAATTGGTTGAGTGGAAGATCAATATCATTTCAAAGTGGATGCTCTGACAAGGGTATTAGTTGATAGCATAACCTTGCACTGATTATTATTCTTGAAAATCCTACAGGTAAAGGACCTACTCATAGAGGAATCCAATGTTCAGCCTGTCAATAGTCCAGTCACTGTCTGTGGGGACATTCATGGTCAGTTTCATGATCTCATGAAGCTTTTTCAGACAGGTGGTCAAGTGCCGGAGACTAATTACATATTTATGGTATATTTACAATGGAATAGGTTTCATCATCCTATTGCTTCAGTGTAGCATACCTTTTTCTTCATAGTTTTTCTCTTTGCTTTCAGGGGGATTTTGTTGATCGGGGTTACAACAGTCTTGAAGTTTTTACCATACTTTTGCTTTTTAAAGCCAGGTGTGTCCTTCACCTTCAGTGATTAGATGTTACCTCCACACTGAAGAAGCTTGTCGTTTGCGACCTATATGCTCTGTCAACTTGCTTTTATTCTGTTTAGAAGACACGGTTTTATTTTTTCAGAAATTTGTTGTCTGCACATGGTTATCTTGTGGATCAAATGAGCATGTCATTTCATTTCCTTGCTGTCAATCATGGATCCATCTTTGCAAAACTGACATTTTTGCCTTGTGGCGGTGCTTCTATTGTAGATACCCTGCCAATATTACCCTTTTGCGTGGAAATCATGAAAGCAGGCAACTTACTCAGGTTTGCTTCTAAATGCTATATAGATGTATATGTACTATCGAACTATGAGAAATTGTAGAAATTGCACTATGCAAGTGATTTGGTGTCAGGCCTTTGCTTCTCTGGTTGTGTAAACTTCATTTAAGCAGTTTGTCTTGGTAAGAACTCAGTGAACTAGTAGTAATTATTCTCTAGCCTTTTCCAGGGATAATTTTGGTAAGAATACTTGATTATATATGATTTTCATTTTGGGAACCTGTCATGGCTGCATCCAAGTCCTTAAAATAATATTACATTTATTAAGTGCTTCCATCATAGTCTGTTCTGATGGATGTTTACCTATATTGACATGGCACAGAAACACAATGAGAATGATGCACCAAATATGGACAACTATTACTGGAAGAAGTTGAGAATTTACTACCACACTGATCTTCCAAAAATAAACTGCTTTTCTTTAGATAGTCTTTGAATCTTCTTATTAAGGCATTGAGAGTTTTAATCAACTCAATTATCAAAAAGAGGGCAAATTGTTCCTCACAGATTTGGTTCCTTGTATGACCTTGTCAATTCAGTTGCAGAGCATAAGAGAATAACAGCTATAAAAGACCCGATTATTCCTGATAAGTTTGCTTGCTAGTAGTCGAATTGATCAATTAAATTACAATCATTAAAATTGTGATTCAGTGCATTCTTAGTCTTAATTATTCAAATTTATGACGATATATGTCTAGACTTATATAAGCGAACCTATTGATTATGTATCGAATGGATGATTGATATTAGGTTACTTGCTCAGTGATTCTAAGTTAGATGGTTAATAATGGTATAAGTGCTTTGGCACCTGTTAAGTGGCTATGAAAAGAAATTGCACATACTTGCAGTATAAGTCCTTATGACATCTGCAGTCTTTGGAATCGTGCATTTCTCTTTTAAATTGGCTTAATAAATAACGAGTGCCATGGAGGCAGTCAAAATAATGGCCTGATGCCCATTAATAAAAGCAGAAGAAAAACCTGTTTATGTTTCCTGTAACATATATCTTTTGTGGCTTTTTTACTTTTCTTAAAAATATATGCATTTACAAGGTCATCTACGCGCTTTATTTTACTTGGCCGGAACAATCATGCTGTAGTTAAAAGGGTACATATTGATTTTCTCTCTGTACATTTACTCACCTGCATTACTGTATGCTGGTAATTAAGCTTAAGCAAGATCTTTCCTTGTTGGATTAACTTATGAGCTATTACACTGTACACAGTTTTCTAATTTCACATTGTTGTTAGTCTTTTCATCTTCCATGTGTAGCACCGCTCTGAATATATATATGGAATCTGTTAATGAATTTCCCTAGTGCAGTTGTTAGTAGGCTTGATAAAGAAACTATGCATCTTTTTACGCATTTGCTTCTCCTTTATTTATTTATTTCAAGTGTGTTATCAATCTTGAATAGTGTGATAAGTTTCTATTTTGGGCCCTTAGCAAGTGGCCTACATATAGATGGGATTGTCGTGGCTGTACATTTTTGCTCATAAGAGTTCTAACTACTAAGCCATGGCATCAAATGCTAGATCTTGGTTCTCTGAATACGTATATGTATGTCCAGCTTGAGAAAAATATCCATTGGATGTAAGCTAATGAAACGTGATTATCATTGAGCCTCTGTTAGTCATTTTAATAACTGTGTTAGCTCCTATCTGATAAAATTTCCTTTTTTTAGGTATATGGTTTTTATGATGAGTGCCAAAGAAAGTATGGAAATGCTAATGCATGGAGATACTGCACAGATGTTTTTGACTATCTAACCTTGTCAGCAATTATTGATGGAACGGTGCTACTCCTCTTTCCCCTCTCCTTTTCTTTTCTTTCCTTTTCCTTTTCTGTCTTTGGGGTGTGGTGATGGAGTGTTTGGTGAGATAAGCATGGTATTACCATGAGAAATTCTAAGTCTGCATGATCCGATGAATCATGCAGAAATTAAAAAATGCAAATCAACCCTCTAATGACATCACATGGATTCATGTCCTCTCAGACCATTGCATATATATAGTAATAAATGACTATTTAAAGCCCGAAACTATCATGGATATTGATTCAAAGTCTATGCATATTAATAAAATTAATAAATTATTTTAAAAGCTTTTAACAAGTAAAATTCTAACAGTGTTCACAAATTGTTTCGAATAGAATATGAATCCTATCATTTAATTCTGTACATATATATTACGAATTACTTTTATATGTCATTAAATTCTATGCATATATATTTAATATTAATTTTATATGACTGTTGATGGCCTTCTCACATTTATTATGAAGTGATATGCTATTTAGAAAGAGCTACAACCCTAAAATGGTATTTAGAGTTGTGTCATTTTATATGAAGTCATGTAAAATATTAGTGATGAAAAGATGTGGGTGACAAATTCAAAAAATTGTAATTAAGCAAAAGGTGCTACTAATGAAAAGGTGCAAATGACAAAAGCTCTGAAATTACATATATATATATAAGATTCGACTCTACTAGTGATAGAATCATAAATATGCTGATAAGCATAGGGTTGGAGGCAGTTTTAAATGGGGGACTACATGCGGATAGCAAATATAAGAGTATGATTGATTTAAAATTTAATTCTTCCATCTGCAGGTTCTTTGTGTCCATGGTGGTCTTTCTCCTGACGTGCGAACTATAGATCAGGTGCTCCTTTTAGTATCTCACTACTGCTCTTAGATAAGTTTTCTATGCACAAGGTGGCATGAAAAGATGTGCTTGAAATGCTTGTATGCTTTTTGTGGGTTGATATCACTCATCAGGCTTCCTGAAATCGTGTGTCCAGAATTGGAATTTATTGCTTATTGCAATGAGACAATTGTCCTTGATTGATGTCCGTGTTCCACGTGTTTGTCTGTGTGAAGGAGGAAGGGAAGGAGGCAGAGAGAGTCTTGATATGAGCTAATTAGTTCTCTTTGATGCTCATCAGTATTGGTAATGTAGGCAAGAAGTTTATGTAAGCACCGAGATGAAAAGATATCAAACAGTTGCTTTAGTTTGTCAAGCAGAGTAGAAGTATATATAATTACAAAGCAACCCACACACCCAACCCAACCACCGAACACCACAAAAAGGAAAAAAGAAATTCATATGCAGAGGTGTTTTATTCAATTTGCACATTTACTTAACATAGGATCTGTTGAGATGTTTGTTTTTATATAACATTATTTTCCTTTTGTAAACTTTCATTTCATTTCAATAGATCCTAATAATGGAGATATTCTTCATAAACTTTGGCACAGCCTTGCTGCTTTTGGTGACATCATTATACTTTGGCAGATTAGGATAGTAGAACGCAATTGTGAGATTCCCCATGAAGGGCCATTTTGCGATCTTATGTGGAGTGATCCTGAAGACATTGAGACGTGGGCAATAAGTCCACGTGGAGCAGGATGGCTTTTTGGATCCAGGGTCACTACTGAGGTAATCTGTGTAAATCATTACTTCATGAGGATAGTTGATTGCTGGTTTTGATCCTCATCTTGTTTTTTTTTTTTGATACTTTGCAGTTCAATCATATAAACAATCTTGATCTTGTCTGCCGTGCCCACCAACTTGTACAAGAAGGCCTCAAGTACATGTTTCAGGACAAAGGCCTCGTTACTGTATGTCTTCAGTACTCTTGAAACTTTATCATGATTCATGTCATTAATTAGGCTTAATGTCTAATGCCATAATGTTACGTTTTACTGATTTTGATAGGTCTGGTCTGCTCCAAATTATTGTTATCGTTGTGGCAATGTGGCTTCTATTTTGAGTTTTAACGAAAACATGGTGAGTCTCTTACAAGCATATGTGATTCTCTAATATTGTTGTGCAATGATTTGGGCAATATGACTGCTTTTATGGTCTCGTTCAGGGAACTGCTCGTATTCAATGTTGTCTCTGACTCAAAGATGATAGTAACATTATTATTTTATTTTGGTCAACTTCTGTAGGAGAGAGAGGTGAAGTTTTTCACTGAAACCGAAGAGAACAGCCAAATGAGGGGGCCTCGGACGGGTGTCCCATATTTCTTGTGAGGGGCTTGGAAAGCCAATTGCTATATCTTTTTTTTGTTCTTTAAAAAAAAGGAAGAGAATTGGAAAAGGAGTTAGGATTCTTTGGATATGTTTGCTGCTCGACATGTGTTGTTGACTGCAGGTGCTTATTGATGACGTCGAGCTTGATAGCAAGTTGTAAGTTCATAGGAAATTAGATGTATGTTTTATCATTATTAATTAGATATACACTATTTGTTTCCATATATAGCAAGTCTTGCTAACTTCATGTAGTTTTAATGATATCGATAATGGTCAGATAATTCTTACGCAGGTTACTTGGTGTAAAGTATACATGGAAAGGAGGGATGTTTTACCTTTGCATTTAGTGGAAAGAATCTCTCTCTCTCTCTCTCTCTCTCTCCCCCCCATCCCACTTCTCCTATTTTTGTTGCTGCTGCTGCTGCTACTGAGTTACGTGTCTAGTTGAGGGTTACTCAGTAAATTGGTCAGTGTACAACTCTGAGAGAGTCGGGATCGCTCATATGATCTTGTAAGTTATTGGATTTAATTAAAGAAGGTTCAGTGAATACCGTTTCTTGCGAGTGAGGACGATGTGACATGGGAATCATTGGACAGATGGGATTAGTTCAATGTTGGAAAGACCGAAAAGCTCATATGTATGGAGGGCTAATGAAGCCTGAATTTCAGGGCCATGTTGTAATCTTTTTTGTTTGCAGCAGTCCTCCACGTGTTCATGATTTGCCTTTCTCTATAAATTGTTTATTTCTCTGATTTTTTTCAACCGTGCAAAGTTGATATTGTTATACTTGCAAATTCAGATAAATCTACTTATAGAAAGACCATCCAGCTCCAGGATTTCCTATCCTTGGAATAAACCTTTCCACATATCTATAATATTTAAGCTTACGGCTTTTATAACGGGCTGCAACTTATTATTTTATTTAGTATTACTATTGAATTGTAATATAAACATTTATATAGCTTTTATGAGATAAAACAAAGAAAGGCCAAAAGTCAATTAAGTTTTAATTAGAGGAATATCAAAATTTCTATTTGTATACATATATTTTATATATTATATAATATATATTAATATTAGAATAGAATTTATTTTAATATAATTCTATGCGAACCTAAAATACTTAGGTAGCATTTGACTATTAAAAGGTATTATATAATATTAAAATTTATTGTATTATGTTTAGTTTGTAAAATAAATTTTACATCGGATAATAATGCTTTTATTGTATTATGACAAACCTTAAGAGTTTTTCCATGTAAAAGTTTTAGGATATGATAAAATAAAATCTAAAACCATCGTTTTTTTCCTTCCTCAACACCTTAGCACTATTACCACTACAGAGCTTATTATCATTACATTGCCATCGTTTCCACCATAATCGTGCTACTTCCCTATCAACTTTCATACCACAACCACCGTTGGCACTCCATCAATCTATGGAAAAATTGGTTTAGCTAATATCATCGCTGGATTAAGTTGGTTGTGTATTTGATCATTAGGAATACATGATTAAATGTTAATTGATACTTATAATATGCTAAAAGTGAATATTCATAATATGAAATTCAATATATCATGAATTGTGAGCATTGTCTTTGAAACTTATTTTAATTTATGTAATTATTATGCATAACTATATTAGTATATGTTTTTATTGTATATATATATATATATATAGGGGACTAAATTCAAAATTGTTTTTAAGTCTATTAGTTAATTGGGTTTGACTCATTAGACTAATGTGATAAAGTTTAAAAAGTTAAGCGCATATATTTTTTAGGATCATTAAAAGATGGATTGGTTCGCATAATCTAACTTCTCTTAATATGGTTCAAACTAAAAAAACAAGATCGCTAATTAGGTTTAAACCTATCAAAGAGAATCCATTTGAAATCTATAAGGAAACAGATCTATTCTTATCATTGATTATCATCATGATTCGACGAACGGAATCAACTGTCAATTTCTATAAACACTCGACCCTTCCTTATTTGTACAGAAGAGGATCCTAACTAATGTTGTTCTTTAGTCAGATTTCTTACTCAAACAAATCAAATACTTAACCTTCTCAAGAATATACACTTTATTCATCATTCATAAGTGGAGTTTGGTACTATTTAGTTTTTCCAACTATTACATCTTGTATTAGAGCTTTATTAAAATAGCCTGCTCCTTCTTATTATTATATCTTATCGGATCATCCCACAAGTAATATTTAAGTCAAGATGTTACCCTTAGTCATGTGTAGCATATTTATCATGCAATTCGCACATGATTTACATATTTGAACCATTATGTCCACAATTATATATATATATATATATATATATATATATATAAAAGACTAAATCCAAAATTGAGCTTTTAAGTTCATTAGTTAATTGGGTTTGACTCATTAGACTAATATGGTAAAGTATAAAAAGTTAAGCCCATATATTTTTTAGAAGCATCAAAAGACGGATTGGTTTGTATAATCTATCTTCTCTCAATATGGTTAATACTGCAAAAACAAGGTTACTATTGAGTTTAAGCCTATCAATGAGAATCCATTTGAAGTTCATAAGAAAAGAGACCTATTCTTATCGTTGATCGGCATTATGATTCGATGAATGGGATCAATATCAACTTCTATAGACAGCCATCCCTCCCTTATTTGGACAAAAGAGGATCTTAACTAATGTCGTTATTTAGTTAGATTTCTCACTCAAATGAATTAAATACTTAACTCTCTTAAGAACGCACGCCTTGTTCATCATTCATAAGTGGAGTTTGGTATTATTTAGCTCCTCCACCTATTATATCCTACATTAAAGCTTGATTGAGATAGCTTACACCTTCTTCCTGTTATATCTCACCGGATCATCCCACAAGTAACATTCAAGTCTAGACACTACCCTTACTCATGTGTAGTATGTTTATCACGTGTGAATGTTTATCACGTAGTTCACACATGATTCACATATTCGAATCATTATGTCCACAATTATATATATATATATATGTATAAGTGTAATATATTTAGGTAATTTAATAAAATAATATGCTCTGAAAACCATATTTAATAGAAAAAATAATATTATTGAAAAATTTACTAGGAAAAAAGTGTGGAAAAATTTACTAGGAAAAAATTGTGAAAAAATTTAATTATATCCCAGGCATGTAATATTAGTTAGTTTGGGCCCTTATAAGTTGGATCTTGCAGCCCAAATCATAGTCCTTTGAAGCCTTGCACAGAAACCTGACATCTCATCTCTTACATTACATTCCAAGCTAGTCTCCCTCCTCCATAGCTAGGGTTTACACTCTCTCTCTCTCTCTTTCTCTCTCTCCCAGCTGCATTTTTCACTCTCGAGACAGGTACAGATACTATACTCATCGATGTTTCATGTTCGTCTTTATTTCATAATCCATGTTCGTTTGAATTTTAGCCATGTCTTTTCCTTGTCCTTTAATTATTTCCAGGAAAACGTTGTAGTTTAAAAGAGAAATCAGAATCGCTTTATTTCATTCAAGGAGAATCAAACAGGACTGGAATTTCTAATGGATGTGTTGAAATCCGTGCCATGTGCTAGGGTTTTTAGTGCAATTTGTATCAGATTTAGGGTAATATGATATTTGTGTTTTGGAGCTGAGTATATGTTGAAATAGACATCCAGTATTTGGATATTCTCTTAATTAGGGTTTTGCGTATGTCGTTGGTTATAGAAGGTATTGGCTGGTTCTATGTAAAAACATGATTGATTTATTGGAGTTTTGAACCACTGTATGATGGATACGAGAAACCGGTCCAGTCCTTTTATCCTTTTTCCGGGATATTGGTTTATCTGCCATTGTCACATGGTCAAGGCTCAAGCTTATATTGTTACCTTTGCTTTTGTGACGGCTTGTATTTTAATTGGGATAGGTTTTCTTTTCTTTTTTTTTTTTTGGTGGTTGCGATAATGTCTGAAATAATGCTGCTGGTTTCTTTCTTTCATTTTTCTTTTTCTTTTTCTAATTATATGCTACACTGTGAATTACCATTCCATATGAATAGGCTGCAATTTCCATCAGAATCGTCATATTTTTCATCCTTTTCTTTTATGGTCTTCTTCATTTACTAATCAGTGCTTCCCCCCTCCTTTCTTCCTTCAAGACTATCTTTATACTTATCTAACTTTGATCATTTGGCAGAAACCATGGCAGATGAAGATACGAAGGATGAGGTAGCAGAAGTAAGTTCATACTGATTTTTCTGCTGGTTATTTCTGGTCGCTTGTTTTCCTTTAGTTATATGTATATGTTATCTAAAAATGGTTAGCAGTTTCTCTGCATGTGTCAGTTGATGCAACAATATTGACGTAGTTAAATTTTGATTTCCTGGTCAACTGGCTGGAATTTTATTTTAGGTTTGCAAGTGTCATAAGTGTCTCAAGTATTTCTGACCAAAAAAAAAAAAAGAAAGAGTGACAAAGTATTTCACCATGTTGGACTTGGTTCGAGTTATATTGTAGTCAGTTTAACATCTTTAATTAATGAACAAATGGTTCATTTCATAGAAATAAACCTATTTGGTGAGCCAGAAGAACCTTGAGCAAACTGGCAATTCTTTCTTGTTAAGAGGATCTACAGTTTTATACTTGCACCGCAATTAAATGATTTCTTTGTGCAAATTTCACAGCTTGCGCCTTTTGACCCGACCAAAAAGAAAAAGAAGAAGAAACCTGTAATGCAGGATCTTACAGATGATTCTGTGGACAAGCTGATTGAAAAAACTGAAAATCTTTCAGGTTCTTCACTTGTGACATTAACTGTTTGCTAATTTGTGCACCCTGAACTTTGTTATGTTCCTCCTACTTAGCCCCAAAAATATAAAAAATAAAAAAACTTTGTTATGCTTCCGTGCAGTTTCTGATTCCCTTGATAATGCTTTTGCTGGTATGAAGAAAAAGAAGAAGAAACCGGTAAGTTTAGTTTTTTCTAGAGGCTTGGGCTATTCCTGCCATTTGATGCAACTCCATGCTGATCAACTACTCACCTGATTTTCATTAAAGGTTGAGCCAAGTGTGTTGAATGATGAGAATGATGATGGCAAGGAAGATTCAGATGGTAAGAAATTTCATTTTTGTATTGAAGTAGAGAGAAAGAAACAGAAAAACTAAAAATCATTGCCCTTTTAGATCATATGGGAGAGGATGAAGAAGGAGGCAACTTACAACCTCGTTACCCATGGGAAGGTAGCGATCGTGATTATACCTACGAAGAGGTAATTTCTCCCCTCAATGTCAATATTGTTGCTATATTTACTGTGAGTTAGGTTTGATGATTTGAGATTTGTAAGTTTGTGATTTTCTTTTCATCATTCAATGGGTTAACTTCACCAAATTTAGATGGTTGATCATCCATACTTTCTGCAGCCTAAGATGTTTTCTTTTTAGCAGGAGAGGGAGATTGATAGTTGACTGTACTCTATAATAAGATTAATGTAAATTGATTTGAATGCAATAGAGTTGTTACTATCTACACATGATACTGATATTGTAGATATGTACCTTTTTTTGGGGTAATTTGTTGTGTTTATGTACTTAAGCAAAAGTACCAACATTTAATGAGAAATGTGAAGGGGTTGTTAATGGCTAAAAATTGAGGTGAATATCAATCGCCACAGTCAAATTTGTATACTTCAAGATCTTCACCATCCACTTGGTGTTAGTTTGTGTGTTGTTTCCTTTTTCCTTTGTGGTCTTGGTTAAGTTGTTTTGGACTTCCATCTTCAGCTTGTGAGCTCAGTCTTCTAATGTTGCCTTTAACTTTTGTTTTTGGTTATCATAGATGGTGCAACTTAATTTATGATGAAGGCTCGTGCTTTAATATCATATTATACTCTACATAGCATAAATTCAAAAGATAAAAACTTATTTATTATATATTTTTGGTTTATTATGGACCATAAATGAGTTTTCTGTTTTGGCTTTATGCTATTTGGAACTATATAGCAGCACAGTACAGCATGAATGTTGATCTTAAATTGGATCATTATTATCTATGTGAGAAAGGACAGAGCTTATTATTCTGTTGCTCACTTATTTCATAACTAGTTATCCTACTAGACTGTAGAAATCTATGTTAGTAGTTGTTTCTTTCTTCATGGTCATTGCCAGTATTCTGATAAAGGATGCATGCAGCTTCTTGATAGGGTGTTCAATATACTTCGTGAGAACAATCCAGAACTTGCTGGAGATAGGCGTAGAACAGTTATGAGGCCTCCACAAGTCCTTCGAGAAGGGACAAAGAAAACTGTATTTGTGAATTTCATGGATCTTTGCAAAACGTAAGATTGTTTCCAACTTCTTATCTAATTATTTTCCTTTATTACGGATTTTGTAATGCAATAATAGCATGGTACAGTGCTGGGATTTTTTCCAAAGTTAGCCTCTTAGTCTGTCTTTCTGTGTTTTTTTTTTTTGGTGTGTCCACTTTTCATGGATGCTAATTCTTTTCTGGTCTGTAGAACTTGAGTTTGATTCACTTACTTGGAAAAACTACCTTCAGGATGCATCGGCAACCAGACCATGTCATGGCATTCTTATTGGCAGAATTGGGTACAAGTGGATCCCTTGATGGGCAACAGAGATTGGTTGTTAAGGGTAGATTTGCTCCCAAGAATTTTGAAGGAATACTACGACGATATGTCAGTAAGTAGCTTTCCTATTTTTAAACATTGAAATATTACATTCTACTGAACTAGATTGCTTGATGAAATAATCTGACACTGCTAGTCAGGATGGGGTTTGATCAACCTCATGGGTGCTTAAAAAGTTAAAAATAATGGTATAAAAACCAATTTATCTATTTATGGGATAAGGTAGGAATATGGAAAAAAAAAAAAAATCACGACAAATAAATAAAGGAGGTGCATAAAGAAAAGTACTGCGAATAGCTAAGTTCTGTGATGTTTAGAGAACATATCTCAGTTTGGATCACATTTTTATCAATGGCAGTTTAGTTATTAAATTAAATACTTTGAATAAGGGAGTGTGAATTCCAAAACAGTATCTTCCCAGAGCAACATTTATTATATTGCACATTAGTTGTCCAAAATTTTATTCCACCTGCAGCACTACTTTGATTAATGGTTTAGGGAATGTGTGTTAGCATTATCATATCCATTACATTAGTTATGTGAATTTTGATTTGGGATCTGTTTTTAACTGTATGTTTCCTAAATTTGAACAGATGAGTATGTTATCTGTCTTGGATGTAAAAGTCCAGACACGATACTGTCCAAGGAGAACCGTCTATTCTTTCTTAGATGCGAGAAGGTGCTTATTTCTCTTTATCTTTCTCTCTTTATGCAGACAGTCGCCCTCACATGGTCATGCAATTCTGTTTCTGTAAAGTCATTGCATGCATTATTATGAGGCATTTTCATTGGACATTCAATATTTGTAATTATCATAAGCATTCTACGTTTGACATCTTTGGTTGGTACATTTGATTTTTGGTTATTATCCTGCTGATACACATGTAGGCTTGCTTTTTGCACCAAGCTATTCATTCTAGTCTTTTCACTTGGACCATGTAGGCTTCTCTTATTTCTTATTTTCTCATGTAAAGACTTCATTCTTGGATAAGTTAGACATTTTTGATGGATTTTCCTAATTGATGGTTTTTAACCAGGAAGTGACACACACATTGAAATTATTTTTTTTTTCCCTTGGCGTAGGCTCTATTTGATTGCAGATGTTAAATGCAGCATCTGAAATTCTCATTAATACGGGATGCAAGGATGATGAAAAGACCAAAATATAACTATATCTGCACAAACAGGGATCATAATCAAGTTACTCTAAAATACTAAAATTAATGCCAGAGCTATTAGGGATTAGTTTCGAGCATTTGAGGTGGTTTCATCAAAATCTCGAAATCCTCTAAAAACGAGGTTGCAGTATCTTTCATTCTTGTTTCCCTCATCTTTCTTAACGGTGGGCATTCCAAATGCTACGTGTGACATTTGGAACCAATCAACCAAGTATATCTCGCAATCTTGCTGACAAAATATGATGCAGGGTTCTCAAATCTTATAAATACATCACATTTGTGGCGCTTCAACACAGAGTTAATAAAAATATATGATATTTCTGAAGTCTCTAAATATCATTTCTGCCTCTACATATATGTTGTTTATAAGTCTAGAGCTTTACACTAATGCACCACTCAATACATTTATTATTGCAGTGTGGTTCTGGACGGTCTGTTGCACCAATTAAAGCAGGTTTTGTTGCACGTGTCGGCCGCAGAAATACTGGCACGTAATTGGGTTTTTGGTCTACGAGATATAGTAGCTGGAAGTGCTTACCTCGTATGTTTACACTGTTATACGAGCTTCCACCGTGGTTCTTTTTTTATTTGACAAGATCATAAATCTCATGTAACTCTTGATAATGTGGATGTCACATCGTTGTGTTCTCTTTGATACTAACTAGGTATGTCCATATATTGATGTTTTTGGTTTAGTCTCCAAGCCTTTGCCTGCATCATCTTTCTTTTTCACCAATTTTGAATGGGCGGCATAAGCTTCTTCTTCACTTAATGTGATCGCTTCAGACTATGGGCCTATAGGCCGGAGGTGGTTTTTCTGGTTGAACGTGGGAGGCAGAAGTTCTTGTACTATTGTATCTCATCTTTCTTAGTATTTATCCATTGTCCAAACCTGCACGTCTGGAGACATGAAATATAGCAGTTCTTGGTGATTTATTTATGGTCGAGCATTCTTGATGTTTTTGGTTTATTATCCAAATGCAATTGGCGAACGAACCCAATAATATTTGGGGGTGGTGGTGGTGTTTGTGGAATGGGATGAACAGATCAGTTTTCAATGGATGTTTTAGTAATTATTTCCAATGAGGTTCTACTTCCCATATCTCTGTTCGGCCGACAGATTGTTATAAAAAGATAGGAAATTCTATTTATTGAGAATAAGAGATTTTATTGGATAGGATTTTTATTCCCCCTTTGCATTTGGTAAAACGGATGGACGAGTCATTAGTTTCGATTCAAGCTTGATTTACACTCTTGGTTATTTAGCTACATGGTTTGAATCTTAAGCTCCATTTGATACATTTAACTTGAGCACGATTAGTGTAGTCAAAATTGATTTAAGTGAATGTCGACTTGTATACGGATTATTAGCGGGCGGTTCTGCTTCGTCCACATGCGTCATGATATGACATAAATAGCAGTTTTAAGGATTATCTTTATATATCGTTTAGTAATTTTAGGCCGGGCAGCCCACGTACTATTGTTTTTTCTATCGGCTATTATTGCGTCTACCTCTGTTGCATACGTCCGAAGTTGGCCCTTTCGTTGCAGCTTTCCATTTTGTATGCATTCCAAACTTTACCTTTGTTGGAATATTTAATGAATTTTTCTTATTATTTCAAACTCATGACTGATTCATTATTTTCAGGGAAAAGGACGGATGTAGGAGTTTCGTATTTTTAGCTTAAATTTCAAACATTTATTTATTTTTGGTAAAACTAGAAATTCAAATCTCACCCCAACTTGAATTAAGAAAAATTGCGATATCTTTATAGGATGCATAATTTATTGTTCGCATGATGAAGTCTAGGCGTTCGCTAACTAATAGTTTGCGTTAAAACCATTAAATGAATCAGTTCAGTTTTATGAGCGTTGTTTCTGGATCTTTCATGGGTGAAGTCTCATACAAAAACAAATAGATTAGACTAAGAAAGAAGGGTGCTGGAGGGTCTTTTACCCATGGCCACTTCGTCGATATCTGTTGTGATGAAAAGAGAAATATGGCTTGTTAAAATCCCCCCTTATTCCTTAAAAGACTATTAATACATTGTTCATTTCCTAAGACTTGCCATTTCTTCTCCATATCTAAGAATTGTAGTTCTGTAAAAAAAGAAAAAAAGAATCTCACTTTTCTCTTTTCTTCTTCTTCTTCTTCTTCTTCTTCTTGTTTTTCTCTAACACATTGTCCACACCTAACAGTAGACCCACACACGATAGTCACCCTTCATGCACCACTTACGCCCGTCCACTGTCATCGCTGTGTTTGTCTCAAGACCTTTTGTCTTATCATATTGTTTTCTAGTCAAGCCACGGAAGATCAAAGTCAAGCCATGGAAGATCAAAGTCAAGCCAGCTCTTAACATATCAAATTGAATTGGTGTTTGACTGAAAAAAAAATTGATGTGCTTTTGAGCTCGCCCTGTTGCCTTTTTAATGGACTAGAGTTGGTTGGTTTTGGATTTAAAATGCGTATTTCAGCTGAGTTTGAGCTCGAATCCTCAATGGGTTGTTGTGCTTCATTATGTATGTTGTATTTCAACAGTAGTGTTCAATCTTCACTTTGAGGTTAAGGATTTCCTTTTGATGATTGAATCATCGTGCTTTCATTCATCTGGAGCTATTTTGTTGATCGTTTTAGGGGATTCGACTACTTGATTGTTGCAAATTTGTAGTTTCATCTAGGAATGAAACCCAAAAAAATTGCCTTTTGGGAACATCTAGAGTTAGACCATTTAGATTTATTGTTTTATTAAGTGATGTGATTAGAGTTGCTCAAAACGATTGGTTAAGAAATGATTATATATATATATATATATATATATTTTTCTTCTTCTTCTTTTGGAGTTAACAATGTATACTTAGGAAAGGAAAATGTTAATGTGGAAGATGAAAGAAATAAGGGTAATTTAGTCATTTAGTTCTTATTACGAGTCTATTTCTTACTTGCTTTTTTAACCGAATAATGAACGGTGTAATAGTCATTACTCCCATTCCATTCCTAATAAAAAGGAGACTAACATTAAGAGATTTTCTTTGAATCCTATAGGATTTATATTGCAATAACTATAACTTACCTTATTCGTTGAGTTATTTTACTGTAATATTTATTTGAATTCTTAGGATGAGTCTGACTTACCTAAGCTAGATGGCCTAGATTCATAGGATCTTAAGGGTTTTTGTTTTCATTAGATTAGATTGGTAACTTATAATTTTGCATTGTCTCTAATCAGGTTATTAGAGGTTCTGAAGGCTTTACTTAAATCTTATTGAAGGTTAACAAGTTACTAGTAGCTTAGTAAAGGATTTGAGGTTAGATTGAGTTTTAAGAGCTCATTCCAAGTCTTGGATAGGATGATTTGGACTCGAAGGCTCACATCCAAAGTAGCAAATCAACAGTGAGTTGTTAGTAGGGGTACTTTAAACAATAAGTTAACATTAGTTGAACTTATGCTGGAGGGTGATGTGGACATGTATGGCTTGTCGTGGTTATTTGAGTATCAAGACGGATGGTCAACATTTGCAAGTCTTATGCTGCTTCTTAATAGTGCCCTAAACACTTTGAGTTTGAGGGGTATTTGTAGATAGTTTCTATGTTCGCTTATTTTTACAAAACACCTTACATTTGTTTCATGCATTGTGTTTGTTTTGATTAATGAATGATATCTTTCCTTTTGAAAAAAAAAAAAAAAGAAGAAGAAGAAGAAGAAGAAGAGAAAACAATAAAAGAGATATGATGAGAAATATAACGAGGAACTAATTGGTGGCATACAAATATGTAGAGCCTAGAGAGTGAGAGAAAAAAAAAAAAAAACTAAAATTTGGAAACATTGATGCCTTTAATGCTGGTTCTCTCTATTTTCTCAAAAATAACATAATTATATGTTAAATAATTAATAAAAATGATAACAATATGATACATATAATATATGTGCTTAAAAAATATACATTTTTTTTATAAAAAATTAAAGTTAAATATCGATTGCTATTGTTTGTAAGATATTATAGTATGAATTTAGTTAAAAAAGTATGAAAATTTTAACAATTATTTTTTGAAGAAGTTGTTGCATAATATTATAATGCAATAAATTATTCTTTTTATGGAGAAAGGGGTTGATGTGATAAATAAGAATATTATTTATAACTTTGCTTCCCTAGAATAATATAGATTCTTTTAGGGTGAAACGAGTTAGGTGCTGTTTGGACCATCATTATTCCGTTTTTAATTTATTTGTATCTGTTCTATATATGTTTGAAAATTTTTTATTATAAATTTTTTTAATTGTATTTTATTTGTTTCTATTTCATAATTATAATAAATGTGGTGATTGGAGTGTTAAAATCGAAAAATAAAAATTCATGTACTTTTAAGAGAAAATATATGAAATATATATTATATATTAGAGATGATTATTTTAATTGATATTTTTGTAAATATAAATAAATGGTATATAAATTCAACTTGAATGTGATTTGTTGTGTATTTAATTATAGAAGAGGGGAATCAAGCAAGGCCTTAATTTGGTGAAGTTAATTGTTACACGAAACCCACTTTTAGGTAATATGATGTCAACACGGATATATGCTAAAAAAACAAAAGAAAGGAGAAAAAGAAAAACAAAATATATATATAAAATAATATTCTAGTGAAAAATCTGAATGGTACGACATCAAAATGAAATATATAATAAAGTCATTGGAGGTTATAGGGCCATGATCTTTGAAGAATGTGCATTTTTAGATAAGATGATCATTAGGAAAATAAATAGGATTTGCTAGAAAATTTTCCTAGCCGGACCCAGAGACTTCGACTTGAAGACTGTATTTTCTAGTTAGGTAAATTGTAAATGATACTCCCACACACACAACATTGTTCATACTCATACATACGTATACTTATGGATAAATTACCTTAATGCCGCAATTCCCGCATCCATTCCTAATTAAATTTAGGAGAAATAATTTCACAACTTCTTTATTTATTTATTTACTTTTTAATTTCATAGCACATATATGTCTGGACAAGTCAAAGATATGTTCGCCTGCCTAAGGAGTTTGTAACAGGAGACGATTTCCTTTAACATGCACCTTGTAGAGTGGAACTTTTGTCGCTTGTGCAACTTAGGCTATTGCCTTAAACACTAAGCTGGATAATTGAGGAGAAAATTGTATGTTTATTGTAAAAAAAAAAAAGAAAAAGAAAAAATTATATAATTATAAATTATAAAAAAAATATTATTAAAATATCAATATTATATTACATTTTCAAGAGGTGACATTAGTATTTGTATATATATCGCATCTTAAAGATATAATATAACATTAATATTTTTGTAATATTTTTTTATATAATTTGTAGTTATGTAATTTTTTTTTTTAAAATTTTGGTAAAGATATATTGTGCCCGATCATTGAAGATAATAGTTTTACAAGTAGAAAAATGATAAGAGAAAGATGTCTAAATCCAAGTTTAAATAGAATATGAAAGGTATTAATTATTGGTGTAAAAATGAGATAAAAGTTATTAAAAGCAGTATCAATAAATAATGTTAGCTATATATCACTAATACAGCACATCATCTATTTAAGTGGATGTTAATATATCGTGTATCACATTAGTGACATCTATTAGAGTTATATCAGCAACATAGCATGACGATTTAGTCCACTAGGTAAATTGCAGAGACTATTCCTAAAAACGTTTATAAATTGTATAGATATCCCCAGTCTTTAAATTGAACATTTTCTCCCCTCAAACAAATGTGAGGCTCACAAATTTTTCTTATACGGCAATACACAGGGTAAGAAACTTAAAAGAGCAGTTTTCACTCAAAAAAAAATTGACTTGAAAAAATAAAGAGCAAAACAAAAATATTACATTATTGTATTTATTCATATTATAATAATTGTTTATATATATTTATTTATATACATATATATAGATAGATATAAAATAAATCATCATTTCTTATAATTTTTTCAATACTTTTACTAATAATAATTTTTCATAGTATAGTACTTATCATTTCTTATGAAATTTATGGGTCTTATATGTGTTTGAGGGGGAAAAGTGCTTAATTTTAAAAATCAAGAGTATCGGTGCAATTATAAAAATTTTAAGGGGTGGTTTCTACGATTTATCCCATTTGATTTGCATCACTTTTCATGATGTTTATTAACTTCAACTTTCGGTTGAATTAGGTCCTTCCTCTCAATCCTTACCTTTTTTCTGTATTTGGTTCATTTTATTTTTATTTATTTGAATCTTTGTGTTTAATAAAATCAAGACATTAAAAAAATAAAAAAATATATTTTTCAAAAATACCAATAAAAAAAAAGTTTTCAATATATAAAATATATACTTTCAAAATTTTCTCTTAAAATTATAAGAATTTTTTTTTTTAAATCTAATATTCTAATCATCACTTTATGATAGTTATGAAATAAAAATAAATAAGATACAGATAAGATAATTTTTTAAATATTAAATTTTAAATAAATATAAATAAGATACGAATCACATATAAATTAAAAAAAAACAATTTAAACAGGCATTTTATAATCGAGTTAACCGCTCTGACATGATATTACATTACTGCTTTCTTATATTTGTCCGGTTTGGGAAGAAGGTCGGTGCAGTTATAACGTCACATAATTGAGAGAGCGCTGCCAAACCAATGTCGTGCAAGTGAACTTTATTTATTCACGGGTCCTGAAAATACCATAAGGAGCCAAAATGCCCCGTATAGTTTGTCATGAAAAAGTTACTTCCCAGATTCAATTTTGGCCCTTTGATAAGATGGCTTCACTTTATCACTGGAATTTTGCATTTCCCTTATTCCTGAATGCTTAAACATAAAACATAAAACATGTCCATGTTAAAAAGTGTCAGGAGTAAGATAAAGACACAATCTAATAATGTAACCCCAAATGTGGTTGGATTGTACATTTATTGAGCTTTTAAAGGCTCTTTTTCCCTTTTAATTAAATCATTTTAGTTGATTAGGGTTTATTACAAAAGGGATAATGTACGTTTTTATATATAAATAAAGAATATATATTTTTTTATAAGTAGTGTAAATTGAGAGTAAAATGTTTTTTGGAACATGCTCTATAAATCGAGAATATTGTTAATTTAATTTTATGATTGTGTTAACTTTGTTATCAGTACATCTTCTATTTATGGTAGTACAAGAAAAAGGTTCTATATATGTATCATACGTCCTAATATTTAGGATAAATTATAAGTACATCCTATTATATTTACTTCATGTATGTACAACCCATATCTTTGAAATTACAACATTTGAAACTCCAAATGTTTAGAAAATATTCTTTTAGAATCTATTTACTATGTTACTCTTGGATAAATTAATTGTTACAAAATAAAAAAAGTACATAAACTTAAGGATAAAATGGTTATGTGGAAGCTTAAAAGCATTAATTTTTTTAGATTTGAGGGTTTAAGTACACACAAAGTAAATATAAATTGGTATATTTATAATTTAAAACATAGGGGGTTTTTATTACCCCCTAGAATAGAATGGTGAATGGCCATTAATCCACCGTACATTTTCTAAGAGCAAGAAAAGGGGGAAAAAAAAAAAAAAACAGCTGAAAGCTCTTTGAATTATAATTAGGTTGTATAACCTAATTGAGATTTAATGGTTTTCTTATATTTTTTTGTTTATGATTGATGAATTGAGTATCCATCCACCGTTCTACATGAATCTTACCATTCATCACTATCATAGGTCGTATAATCAGTATTTGACCTATAATATATTAAATCCATGTTGCCTCCTCATTGCTATCATAACTAATCCTTCCCTCCTCTTTGCACCCCAAGATTATTGGCATGAGACTTTCATTTATTCATTATTTTCATTTTTTATGACTTTTTATTTTATATTCATATTTTATAATTTTTATTAATAGTTATTATATTATTTAATTAGATCAAAGTTGAATTTTTGAAAATATTATTTTACTAAATTAATCATTTGTAAACCAATCAAAATTAAACAGGTGTTGATTCATTAATATTTACGCATGGAGATAATGTAAAAATAAAATGTAAAGAACGGTGGCATGTAAAGTTTGTTTTACCCTTTCACTTTTCTTTTTCTACTTACGCGAAAGAATTCGCCCAAGGGATCATTTTATACCTATATTTTTATATTTTGCCCAATTATCTACGAAGAACTCATAAAACACGATATGTATAATTAATTGCAAAGTTAAAAAGAATAAGAAAACTCAGACTACAGAATTTAAAAAACAATAACATGGGTGATGTAGGTGGGTTTATTGGTATTTACATGATATTAATTAATTTATATAGTGTATTAATATTACTAAATCATAGTGTTATAAAATTCGGATCGACTCATATAATTTAACCTATAACCTATTTAAACTTGACCTAACCTTCAAACTTAGTTTAATTTCGATTGAACCACGGTTTGAATCCGGTTTGAACTCTTTAATACTCAACCCTTTTATATAGTTGACTCAATTACTCGTACGAAATCTAATAATATTACGGAATCATCGGATGAAATAGTTTGTTTGTATAAAGTGAAAAGTCATGAATACTTAGACATATATTTCTCGTTTTCAATCAGCCCTAATAAATATAGAATTTCGTTGAGGATGCATTTACATCACACCAGCTAATTTTCAAAAGTCTTCTTAATAAAGGAAACCGCCAAATCAATAATATATAGTCGAAGTCAACCTCATAAAAATCAATAATATTGCCGAACACCGAATTCCAAGCTCAGTAAGTTTTTTTTTTTTTCTTTTAAGTAATATTCATTTAACTTCATCGAGTAAAAATCAGAATGCATCAGATGTTTAATAAAATGTAATTTCAATAATAACTCTTCAAAATGTATAGACAATCTCCAAATGAAACTCGAACTCTTTATTATAGAAAATCATAAATAGCAACAATTCTAGAAAATTAGCGGCAACTTTCTATGCGTAAATATAGTTTTCAAAACATTATGAATAGGTAAAATCAAGATTTAAAAATTTAGCAATTAGTCGAAGGTATTCATACCATTAACCCGTAATTGGAGATCATCATTACAAAAAAAAAAAAAAGAAAAAGAAAAAGAGAAAAAGAAAGAAACCGTAAACGGCGATGATTTTAGGAATTTAGTAGCAGCTTTTGATATATATATATATATATATATATTTATCTGATAAATAATTTTAAAGATGCATTCGCACAAGTAATTAATCAGGGCAATTTATAACCGATCTGACTTTAATTCCCCTCCTCAAAGACTATGACTGGGTTTACATTGAAAATAGTAGGTCTACCATTATTTCATTCTGAGCTACACTTTACATGCAAGGCCCTTATTGTTAAAAGTTGGTAAAGTGTGCATGAGTATTCTTTTCCCATTTCTTTCATACCTACTGAGTACTGAATGATACTACCAGAAGGGTAGATGACCAGCTTCTTATGTTTCTTCTTCAACTATTTATTTCTCCATTAAATCTGCATTCTATTATTTCCTCAAATACGAGATATTCCCTCTCATAATAAATGTAGAATATACTCTTGATTTGCATGTATTTAATCTAAGGACTACTCACTTGTATATATTATATTCCTTGTAATTCCACTAAGCTTTACTTGGACAAATTTATGTGTTACTAATTTTAGCTAAAATTTTATATCCTCAATACAAACTTCATGCAACACATTCCAATGTTATGATGAAACTTTAGCAATTTTATATCCTTGATTGTTCATTGGTATATGATTGCTCGATAATATTTGATCTATTTTCTTTTTATGCACTCAGCCCCATCAAATCTTTAAAAAAGATAGTGAATTTTGGTATTCTCATGACCGTTTTGCCGCTTAAAAAAAAAGAAAAAATGATTTCTGTTTTTTTTCTTACAAAATTATTTTATACAAGAGTAAATTTTAAAAATTATGGGGCAGTATATGTTGTTAAATGACAATGTTATGGGATTCATATTTTATGTTACAATTGAAATGTAAATTTTGTTGCCTCAATAGTCAATATGTTAGGAATTGAATGATAATTGGGGAGAACATATACCGCAGACATCATTTTCCATATTTAGTATTTACTTACTAACAACTAATGTTGCTTGTGTAGAAGTACATACCAGAAAATGATGCCTTCAATTCTATGCATTAATTTCCCATATGGACATGTAGTTTGCCAACATTCAACATGTATGTCTATGCACCTTTGTGATGCGGTATTAGTTTCATAAACATGCCTATGTTCTTCATTGAAACATGCACTCATTATAACACATTGCAAAGCCAAGAGAAATGTTTGATGATGATTAAAAAATTATGTATCGAGAAACTATTGTTTATAGGTGATAATAGATAAATAATAATGTGTACCATTAAATTGCTCATGAAATTACCTCAATAGATAATATATGGAGGAAATTGGTGTTCGAGAATGAGAGGGAAACCACATTAAATAAGGCTTATTTTATTAGCTAAGTTGTAAACCTGAAATATGAGAAACTTGTAGTACGAAAGCAATATCTATTGCTATATAATCACCTAATTGCGATGAAATTGGAGCTTAATGATGAAGTGCATCCTTTGCTGTTGTTGAGTTCTTTGCTAGAGCTGGCAAATGCTCATAATGTCTATTGACAAATGAGATTTGGATGTTATAGTTACCTTTGCCATTGCTTTCTTGTTTACCTTTGATTCATCTCTTGGGGGTGATTTCGTGAGTGATCTTTAATCTTATTAAACTACAAAATCAAGCACACTATGAGAGGTGGAGTTGTCTCCAACATAAGGACTTCGATAAGTGCACAAGTTACGTAAAGTAAAAAAGCGGTAACAACTATTCAAGAGTTTAAAAGAGATTCAAGTGAGAAGAGGAGTCAAGAGAAAGAAAGAGTTGAGAGATATATTTGATGACGATTTTAAAAATTATGTTTCAAGAAACTGTTGTTTATATGTGATAATAAATAGAGAATAGTGTACTCCATTATATTACTCAGGAAATTGCCTAAGTAGATAATAGATGAGGAAATTAGAGTGTAAGAATAAAAGGAAAACCACATTAAAAAAAGGATTATTTGATTAGCAGAGTTGTGAAACTGAAATATGAGATAATTGTTATATAATGGGGTACTTGAGTGATTTTTAGGTGTAGATAATCACTTGACCACAATGAAATTAAAGCTTGATGACAAAATGTAAGCTTTGCTGTCATTGAGTTTTTTTTGTTGGAGAAGTGGATGCTTGTGATATCTATTAACAAATGAGCTTTGGATGGTATAGTTACTATCATTGCAACTTTCATGTCTACCTTCGATTCATTGCGTGGGTGCGATCTAGAATATTGACCTACAAAATCAAGGACATTATTGGGGTTTGAGTTGTCTTTAGCGTAAAGACTCTAATGCTCAAGTTGATAGGATGCATAAGGTAAGTAGAGTAAGAAAGTAGTAACAACTATCCAAGTGTGTAAAAGAGGTTGAGGTAAGAAGAGGAGCTAAGAGAGAGTAAGAGCTTGAAAGAGAGAGAGAGTATACGTCCTTTACTAAAGGGGCTATAAAGAGTATTTATAGAAGAAGTGACCATTAGGATCTTGAGATGTGGATGGGGATCTTTGGCTTAGGAAGATTTTGAATTTAGCAATTATAATTATCACAAATTTTTTTATGGAATCTCTCTTGCATGATGAGACCTTTCTTGAGGTTGCACTTAGGTTTCCATTATGGCAAGTAATGGGTTCAAGGGCCTTACAGGCTAAAATCCATATGCAATAAATACCATGCAGATTGCAATAGATAGTATAATTAATGATAAAGCCAATCAAAAGGAGCATGATACGAACTTAGATACGCAAGCATTAGCTATTAATAAGTAAGAGAGATGATGAAGAAGTAAAAGTAAAGAACTAGAAAAAACATCTGAAGATCTAAGGGAAGATCAAATTCTAGAAAGAACATTAAGCTTGCCTTTGTGAAAAAAGAATGTAGACTTTAGAAATGAGAATGGGAAAGAGAAGAAAGTTAAGATAGAAATGAAGATACTGCAACTTTGGTAAATGGTAAAACCCTTTCTCTCTACAATGATGCCAATGTTATTCTCACATGCTAGGTAATGATTGGAAGATTGATTCGAGTACTTCCTTAGATTACACCACATAGTGAATATTTTACATCTTACATCAATAACAACTTTGACTATTGACTACATGAGGATAGGAAATTATGACACATCTAGGATTATTGGCATGAGAGGTACATGCTTGCATACAAATACCAATTATAGTTGATTCTTAAAAATAATAGACATTTTTTGAATACTTGTGTTGACCTTATTTATACTAGCAAGCTTAATGATGAGGATATTATAGCCAGTTCAATAAAGAAAAATAGATGCTTGTTGAGGGTTCTTTTATTATGGCTAAAGGCAAGCAATGTAATAGTTTTTACTTAATGTCATTAATATAAAGCCAAAAGAGATATATATAATTGATTATTCTCCTATTGAATTGAGGCTAGACAAATTAGCAGAAAAGAGCTTCCGCTTCTTGTAAGGAAGAAACTTCTACCAAATGTAGGAGGTATTTCTAGAAACCTTACTCACATTTTCTTCTTAGTGAATAACATAGAGTTTTATTTTGAAATTATTCGCCACCAATTTGATTACATGTGTTATAATTGATGCATACTTATGTGTATTATATGAAGGATAATTCCTTTAGTGGTGTTGTCTATTTTATAACTTCCATTAATGACATTTCAAGAAAGTTATGACCATTTCCATTTAAAAGAAAAGAGCTAAGTTTTGGAGGTAATCAAGTAATTCTCATGATAAGATGGAATATAAAACTAGAAAGCATCTTAAATATAATCAAGTATATAAAGATGGTAAATATAGATGCAAGTTTCAATCCTACTACTATTTCCATACCATAAGGTTGGATATAAGTTTATCGAAGTTCGCATAACATAACGAAAAAGCTGAGAGAATGAATAGAACGATCACCAAAGGAATTAGTTATGTGCTTTTTCACACGGCATTCCTAAAGTTATTTTTAGATTGAAGCATTGAGGATAGTGGTATTTATTAACCTATCTCTTTATTATCCTTTGGATGGTGATATCTTAGAAAGAGTTTAGATAAGAAAGGATGTTTCTTGTGATCATGTGGGAGTGTTTGGTTACAAAGCCTTTTGTCTGTATCCTTAAAGATGAGAAGTTAATCTTAATGTAAATATAAAGGAGCATATTATGTTATAGACATGAAGAATTTGGTTATAATTGTGTTTTACTAGAGATAAGCCATTTGAAATAAAAATGTGGTTTTTTAAAGGGGTAAACTATTCTAGATGTGGAAAAACTTAAAAAGCTTGAATCATCAAGTAAGTATTATACTGATTTGGATCCAAATTTCACACTTAAAGTTATAGTAATCTACCAAATCTTAGTTAAGTTGAAAATAAGGATCAAAGTGATAAACATTACTTCCACCAAATCTAGCAATACACGAAGTTTAGTTAGAGTTGAAGGTCCACCAAAGAGCGAAAACCTTCCATAAAGTATACTTCAAATGAGTATGTGATTCTAGTGCTAGGGGGTGGGGGGATGAGCGGGCTCGAGCCAAAATGTTCTCAAGATGCTATGTTACATTAATAGATACATGAATAGTTAATAGCTGTGCCAAAAGAGATGAATCCTTGCACGATAATCATACCTATGATTAGATAGGATTTTCTAACATGATAGAAACTAAGTTTACGAACCAATCACCAAGCACCGAGCTAAGGGATTGTAATGCCTTCCTCAATGGTAACTAGCTTAAGATCTAGTGCGGGATGAAGATTCCTACCTTATCCAAGGTTTCTTGTAGTTTTACTGAGCTTGAATGCACCACATTAGTTACAACTAAGATTATTCCCGAATTGACATTGGGTAGGTCAAATGACTTAACCTCATTACTGCCGAACCTACCGAAGGTTGAGATGCTCCTTCCATTCTTGATTTGATCATCCAAATTGCTGAGCTACTTGAAGACTTGAGCATTAGTTCAGCTAAGGATCAACTGGATATTCTTCTTCTTTCACTTCATTAGAGGAACCAATCTAGGACCAACAGATAGCACCATGGTGTAGATTACCATGATGATTCCTCTGACAGTCTAAAATATTCCTTTTGTCTTGTCTCTATTTTACCCTTTGGGGAGTGTATACTAGGAATCTCTTGTAATACTCTTTTATTTTTCCCTTTTAATCATTTAGTTTTTTTGTAGCTAACCTTAGTGGTTGACATAAAAGGCCCTTTGTGTACAACGATCGGAACATAGATAGAAATCTTCCATTAATAGAAAATTCCATCTCTTTGAGAGCATTTTACTCTTGAACCTACTCTTATCTAACTCCTTTAGCAAGAGTTAGTCTGTGTAATAAAATTTTTTTTCAAGAATTTAATCTGAAGTTAGCCTCTAAAGGATTCACCTAAGCTTCTTACCTAAGACTTAAGGCAAATGCCCCTCTCAATCACTTGTATGTCATATCAAGTAATTGTTAGGTCTTGTGGACTTATTGGTGTGTCACATTCAATGGGTTGCATTAAAAAAGAAAATATGTATATAGATTGAAGATAAAGAAAATAGCTTACAACCAAGATATAAATGCAACGTATGTTGTGAATGGCGTTTAATAAAAAAATTACATTGATTTTGATGAGTCTTTTGGTATAGATGTGGAGATCAAGCAGTTAAATGTTAAGGACAATTTTCTTCATAGAGACTTGAATAGGAGATATAAATGAAGCAACTTGAGGAATTTAGTGAAGGAAAGGGACATCATGTTTATAAATTGAAAAAATAGCATGTATAAATTGGAGCTTTAAGATGATTATATAGGAATTTGATTTCTTATAGCCACAATTGTACTGAGATTGTATCAATCCATCATGTAATTTTGGAGCAACTACCTCATAGTAAGTTCATCTTCCTTTAAACGTGTGGATGATATGATCATTGATACTAAGTAGTTTTAGAGTTTGAAAAAGGAGTTGAGTAAATATTTTGCTATGAAAGATTAGGGATCCATTCAACAAATATTGCAATTATCACGGAAGCAATACTTAGAGAAGGAATTGGAGAGTTTCAACACAAACAATGTGAAGCTTGTGAGTTCACTAACTGAAAGTCACTTCAAGTTTACTATTAAGTAATATCCTACAAGCAATACAAAAAAAGGAAGAGCACAAATAAAGTGTTGTATGCATCGGCTATTGGAAGTGTGTACTAAACCGATTGTTGCTCATGAAATTGCCATTATTAATCGTTACCTCTTTAATACAAGTAAGAAACATTGAATTTCCCTTAAATGGATTCTTTGGTATCTTAGAGTCAATATTAAACTATGTGTATAATTTGATGGCTATAACTCTATGCTTATGGGTTTCATAGATGCTAATATGATAAGTGATGTTGATATCACAAAGCCTATCAGCTATTTGATTCCTATGCTAAGAGGAGCTGTGTCATGTCAAGTGAAATTATATAATGTGCTGCTCTATTCTCTATTGAAGCTAAGTATGTTGCTCTTACTACTCTGCTAAACTGCCATAGTTAAGCAGTCAAAGGCTTGTACATACACACACATATACACAATACGTACATGTAAATACATACATACATACATACATATATATATATATATAGCTTAGCTTCAATGGAGAATAATATATATGGCATTCCTTTACAAATGCCAAAAGGTAATTTTGGTCTCAAAAAGACACATCAGCACATTATTTCTGATAAAGTGAGAGATTAGAAGAATGCTAAGAATTAGAAAAGATATCATGAAAAGAAAAGTTTTTTTTTTTTTTTTACCGAACTACAAAAAGAAAAGGTAAAAAGCTAAAAGCTTACCCTATATAGGAGTTCAGTGTTCAAGAATAATTCTAGATAACCCATTGTTGATATATTGTGTTGATTTTATTGCTATGTAATCTAAGCTTATTCTTAAGTCTAACAAAACTAAAGAGGATTTATTTGAGAAAAAGGTTAGTTTACCCCTTGTGGGCAAAATATTTCTTTAAATAAGTCCAAGCCAAACTAATTCCTAAAATGCCATCTTGAAATCACATTTGCTAACTGCGGTTTTAATTTTTTCTCATTTCAAATTAATTGATGGATGGAAAATGTAAGTTAAACGCATTTGGTGAATGCGTTTCGTAAATCACAACAAAAAAATGTTATTTACACCAACCCTACTAATTTAATGAAACTATGCCTTTTTGGACATAGAAAACGCATCGAAGGGATGCGATTTGTGCTTACCTTATATATCCCTCACACCCTCTCCTTCTTCATTTCAAACAGAACACAATCTTTCTAAAAAAGGAACTAGTCGCGACTTATCTATCTCATATAAGCCCAAAATGCGATTTTTACGTTGTTTTTCTTCCAAACCCACATCATGTGAGTTTTATTCACATCTTTGGTGTCCGTTCTATGGGTAAATGCTACTACATTTCTTTTCTTATTTTGAAAATGTTGTGTTATTTTACCTATTCTAAAACTATTTCTCTCTCTAATTTTTTACATTTTTAAAGTTGAAATTCTTTCAAGCATTAGTTTCTCTTACAACATCTTCAAGAGGTAAATTTATAGGCAGTCTTATTTACATATTGTAATCGCATTTCTGCATTAGTTGTTGAAATTGATATTGGAGCATGAGGGGTGTCGTCATCCTACTTCAGATTTGGGCTTGAGATCAGTTTCCTCACATCAAACCTAGTTGCCACTAGGTATACATCCCAGATGAAGGCCTACTAGCACAATGATGGTGTATAGAGTTCATTACTACGAAGATTTTGAGTCACATAGTAGGTCAATACCGGGATGTTGTTAACTAATAGACTCCTGAGCAGGTAGGTTATGTTATTTGCATCATAGGTTTAACTTTCAATCTTTCATGATAATTACATGTCAAACAATTAGACTTGCAGGTGATATGGATGCCTTACTTAATTGGCATTTTAGTCGCATTATTGCCTTACTTTGGTGCTGGAGTCAATATTTAGACTACACATGTGCCCCTGATATGCTTTCGCATATTGGAGATGCACCTTCCAAATAAGGTGATGAGACAATTTGGTTGGGTGTAGAGGATCTAGACACATTGGATGCACTCCACATGATCGACCTTTGAGACAAAACAATAGAGAATTAGGTGAGGAATCATGCGGCTTGGCTTCATACTTGGGAAGAGCGAAAATCTTTTATTGTACAAGTGTAATATGATGACCAATCCCAGCTAATGTTGTGCCTCAATATTTATTATGACATTACAAGGTACTATATTAGACATACAGGAGAGATGCTAGGTGCTTTAATAGGTCTTGTTATCTTAGTTTTGACTTTCCATTTAATAACGCATTGTATAAGTTTCTCATCAAGTAACTTTATATTTATATCTTTCTTTTCCTGGTAGGTAGAGCGATGGATCACATTGGCCATCCAGCATGCACCCAGCAACAAGCACATGCGATTACACAGTTTGCACAACACTTGCTTGTTGGATATAGAGGTGTGATACTATTCCCGTAGGATTAGTAGGGAGAGCCGCTTGATCTTCTACCTTGTTTTGCTCGAGGTCAAAGACGAGGCCGTGATCGTAATAGGGGCCACCAGCAAATCGGTCTCCACTTGATCCTATGGACCATCTACAGGAGTACTACTGATGGGAATCAGGCTATTGAACCTCTGACCCGCCGTCGAGCTCAAGGGCTAAAGGGACTGATACGATGAATCCTGCTGTTCCAACCAACCCCTACCGAAGCCAAGTACTTCCTAGTACTCTTTACACCGTACTGTGCGACTGCTCATTTTTCAATAGTATGTTGAGTTGAAAATTACTCTCTAACGTCAAGCCAACCAATTACTTAGCAACCTCCTTGCCAAGAAACCAAAAGAAAGAGTCCAGACTGACTAAACCATCTATGCTCAGATAAGGCTATCTATTTGTACTTTTTATCCATATCCTTTAACGACCTCGCCAATGTAGCATTGCTACGTGTACGGTATCATGTGCAGAATCAGTTACACTAATGATTATTTTTCTTGTATATTCATTTTTTACCCTTTTATATCTCGTACACTACTTCCTTAGGAAATACATTTTTTATCTTTTCTTTTTTAGGTAGGTTATCCTAATTTATAGATATAAATACCATTGTACTTGTAACTGTGAGGAGAGTAGATCATTCTTAATATATACTCTTTGAGTACTTTTCTTTCTTGCATAAATACTATTTGTTTGCTCTTTGTATCACTCTTATTTTTTCCCTTAATTAAGGTTAGGTGATGAGTAACCTTATCGGACCAATTCATGCTTCATACCGAATTGATCCATGAGTCTTCAGAAGTTCCATTGATGCGTCATATTCTCTGGAGCTGTTCATGGGTTTTGTGAGCTGTTTCATTCTTTGTTTTTACCTTTTCGTACTTTTCCCCATTGATCTTTTTTGAGCTTTCTGCAAGCCTAGACCCATCCAGCGACTAGCCTTGTCTGTTCTTAGTCACGGTTTGCAACATCTTCGTATCAGAGTGGACGTTTTTGTGTGAACTGTAGTAGTTCTTGAAGTTTTGCTATACTCTGTTTTGCGTATATGAAATAAAGCAAGTTACTATGTTCATTTAACTATTGTGTTGTTAGTTGCTCACTTTCTAAAGTATTTGTTTAAGCTTTAAATTTGTGAGGAAAAATGACAGACCCAAGTATGAATGTTGGTACTGGTGATAATAATGAAGTTGTCCACCATGGACGATAATCTTAAGAAACTCCTAGAAGCACTGACGAGAGACTTAATGAGGTAGCTAACCTCTTAGTAGATTTGACATAGGCTATTCATGCATTGTCTTGTTAACTTACTGAGACCGCGTAAAATACTTTACAAGCTGCTCAACCTGTTAGAGGTTAGAACCCAGCTCGACCCGTTCGAAGTAGAAGAGTTAGCGGATGAGTAAGGCGAATAATAGACTTGAAAGAGCTTGATGAAGAGGAAGAGGAGCATGTACAAATCCCCAGATTATCTAACCATGTGAAGCTTCGAATTTCGAATTTCGAGTTTCAATGGATCTGGGAATACTGATGAATATCTAGAGTGGGAAGAGAAGGTAAAGCGTGTATTTGATTATTATTAGTACGAGGATTACGACAAGGTGAGAACTGCTGCTATTAAGTCTTCTGGATATGTCGCCATGTAGTAGAAGAATTTTTAAGCTATGAGAAGATGAGAGGCATATCGAGAGATTAACACTTGGCTTGAGATGAAGAGAGGACTTAGAAACAGATTCGTGCTAGAAACATGCCTCCAAGATACTTTCACTCGGCTTTAGGAGTTGAGATAAGGAGGCTAAACTATTAACGAGTATGTTCAAGAATTTCAAATGCTTATGATGCATTGCGAAATGGAGGAACCACCAACTCAAACAGTCTCAAGGTTCGTTACTGGGTTAAAAGGAGACATTCGAGACATTGTAGAGCTCCAACGATTTGACACAATGGATGAAGCTGTTAGCATTGCCCAACGCATAGAGAGGCAAAGAGGGAGCCATACACTGACAAGAATACCGACTAGTTGACCCGATCAAGCAAGTCACCGAGCTTAATCTAGTACAGAGCTGACCAGAAAAGTCGAGCAGAAAGGTCGACCTAAAGATGTAGTATCGACCTAAACATATGAGAAGGGGCAAGGGTATAATAGGAAGACCAACCAAATCAAGTGCTAGGGGTTCGGACACATGACTGCTTAGTACTCAAATCGACAGATGATGGTTATCAAGAGAGATATCCCAAAGCTAGAAGTGGAGAGTACGGATGAGAAACCTGAGGAGGAGGAGATTCTTATGGAGAAAGAGTTGATTAAAGAGAACATGTTTCCTAAGAACTTAGATCAGTTACTCATGGTTGTCCGATGCACTATGATCATAGAATCCTTACGAGAGGAGGAATATAGAGAGAATTTGTTCCATACCACTTATAAGGTGAATGATCAGATGTGCAATCCCATTATGGATAGTGGAAGTTACACCAATGTGGCATCAGCTAATCTTGTTTCAAAACTGAAGTTGTCGACTGTTGCACATCCGAGGTCATACAAGTTACACTAGTTGAGTGAAAAAGAAGCATTGCATATCACTCGGCAAATACAACTACCGATCAATATAGGGAGTTACTTTTACCGATTCTCTGCGACGTACTGCCTATGTACGCTTCCTACGTGTTGTTAGCAGTGGTTGTTTGACAGGAGAGTTATACATGACGGCTATAAGAACACGTATATGGTCGAGAAGGATGATCGAAAGATTACGTTGAATCTAATGTCACCGAGAGAAGTTAATAAGTTGTAGATGAAACTTACTTACAGATAAAAAAAAGCTTTGGTGATGACTAGAGCCGAGCTCTGAGAAGCCATTAATGCTAATGAGCCAACCTTTTTGTTGGTCAGGTGATTGTTGGAAATGAAGGAGCGGGGTGAGTTAGCCTAGTAGATCAAGGAATTGCTAGATGAATATACCGACCTATTTCTGGAACAATTTGCTTAAGGGGTTACCCCCAATTTGAGGCATAGAGCATTGTACTAACTTAGTACTTGGCATTGCACTGTCGAACAAGCCAACTTATCGGATAAATCCTGAACAGGCTTCTGAACTCCAACGTTAAGTTAATGAGTTACTGGAGATAAGCTATATAAGAGAGAGTCTCAACCCTTGTAATGCGGCTGCACTTCTAGTGCCGAAGAAGGATGGAACTTGGTGGATGTGTGTGGTAGCTGAGTCGTAAACAAAATCACGATCAAATACAGGTATCCAATCCTGAGGCTAAAAGACATGTTAGATAAACTGAGTGGAGCTAAGATTTTCAGCAAGATTGATCTTAAATCTAACTACCATCAAATGCACATGAGACTAAGCGACGAATGGAAGACTGTGTTCAAGACTCGACATGGACTCTACTAGTGGATATTCATGCCCTTCAACTTGTCGAATGCCACGAGTACTTTCATAAGATTAATGAACCGTGTGCTGAGATATCTCATCGAGAAGTGTATCGTAGTGTACTTTGATAACATCTTGATTTACAGTGCCAACATGCCCAGTCACTGTAAACACATTAGATCAGTCCTGGATACCAAGAGACTATTCGGTAATCTAAAGAAATGTTGCTTTTACCAGGAGGAAGTGATATTCTTAGGCTATGTAGTCAGTAGAGGAGACTTGCAAATCGATGCTAAGAAGATCCAAGCAATCGTCGAGTGGCCGACTCTTATTACTTGTGCCGATGTAAGGAGTTTCCATGGACTGACTTCGTTTTACAGAAGGTTTATCAAGAATTTTAGCACCATCATTACACCACTTACCGAGCTAACAAAAAAGAACATCGACTTCTGATGGGGAGAAGGAGAGAAAGGGAGGAGAGAAGTTTTGTTGAAATAAAAGAAAGTTTGACTTTTACCCCAGTGCTAGTATTACCTGACTTCGACAAAATTTTTGAGCTAGAATGCAATGTAATAGGCATTGGAATAGGTGCTGTCTTAATGTAGGATGGCTGACCGATTACCTTCCACAATGAGAAGCTCCGAGGGCCACAGCTGAACTACTCCGTGTATGACAAGGAACTTTTGACACTGATTCGAGCAATGTAAGTATGGCAACATTATTTGCTGCCAAAAGAATTTGTCATATATACTGACTATGAATCGCTGAGATACCTCCGAAGTCAGACCAAGTAGTCGAAGCGGCAGGCGAGATGGGTTAAATTTCTCGAAGGATTCAACTTTGTGATAAAGTATAAGTAAGGAAAGAGTAATGTAGTTGCAAATGCTCTTTTAAGAAGACATGCGCTTTTATCAGAACTGCAAACCAGGCTATTTAGGATTGTAAATATCAAAGAATAGTACTCTCAAGATTTGTACTTTAGACCCATAATTTCTCGATGTGTTGATGGAAGGATAGTGAACGAGTATCATGCGGAGGATGGTTACTTGTTTCGAAGCGGAAAATTATGCGTTCTGATCTATTCATTGAGAGAGCTACTAGTTAGGGAAGCCCACAATAGAGGTATCTCCGGACATTGTGGGGAAAGGGAGACCTATGAATTGATAAATGGCATATTCTTTTAGTCGAGAATGAGAAAAGATGTGTACCGAGTTGTCGAAAGCTGTACCATGTGCAAAAAGACCAAGTGTCAAGCTAAGCAAGGGAAAGCAATGCCCTTACCTGTTCCGACGAGGATATGGATTAAATTGAGCATGGACTTTGTTCTCAGATTACCGCGAACTGCCCGAAGCAAAGATTCTATAATGGTCATCGTAGATCAGTTTAGTAAGATGGTACACTTCGTGCCCTGCATCAATACTAACAATGCTTCGGCTATTACTTTTCATTTCTTATAGGAGATTATGTGGATACATAGCGTGTCGAGAAGTGTAGTCTCCAATAGAGACCTAAAGTTCTTAAGCCATTTCTGGAGAACCTTGTGACGTCAAGTGGAACCAAATTACTCTTCAGTACCTCATGTAACCTCCAAAATGATGGTCAAACAAAAGTGGTTAATCATATTTTGGGGTCACTACTCCAAGCTACAGTAGACAAGAACTTGGCAGATTAAGACGTCTACTTACTAGTGGCCGAGTTCGCCTATGACCAAATGGTATATGACACCACTAAGCAGACTCCCTTCAAGGTGGTCTATGGATTCAATTCCGAGTTGCCCCTCTACCATGCCCTTGTACGAATACCCAAGCAAAAGGACCCTAAGGCAACGGCTAGAGCACAATCTCTTCAGCACATTTGTGATAAGGTTACTCGACATATCAACCGAGCTGCTAGAAGAATGCAAAAAAGGACTAAGGGTAGAACAGCTAAACGATTTCAGCTGGAAGACTTAGTGTAGTTACACTTCAGTATGAAGCAGTTCCTAAACAAAAGGAGGAACAAATTATCTGCAAGAACAAAAGGACCTTTTAAAATCCTCCAAAAAATCAATAACAATGCCTACAGGTTGGAATTTCTTGAGGATTATGGGGTTTCTGACACCTTCAACATTGTCGACGTCTATGCATATTACCCTGATGGAGAACTGAGTGAACTGTAAGCCCTAAAGCCAAGCCAAGTAACCGTAGGATTGAACTTAGAACCCAAGGTTTAGGGCAATTGGTTAAAGGATCCGATCAAACCCAAATTAGAAACTATTGAGAGGAATATTAGTAAAAGTGACCCTGTAAACTTAAATTTAAGAAAGTAAGTAGTAAAATAGGAGACTATAAAATATTCAAATTTTAAGCATAATAACTGCTAATTACCGAAAAGGCGAAAAGTGTCATGAAATAACTAAAAAAATTACTAGAGATAAATTATATGTGTACTAAAAATTTTAGAATGACCAAAATAATATTTAGGAATGTTCACGTGTACCCTACATGTATTTACGTGTAGATAAAAATACGCGTAATTGCTAAAATAGGCCGAAAACTAAGTAAATAATTAAAGAATAATACAAAATAATTATAAAAAAATCAGAAAAAAAATCAGGATAAGATAACTGCAACAAGGTCAGGTTGTGGACTAAAAAGAAAAAATTAACCAATAAGAATTTGACAAACTAAAAGCCTAAAATCAAGGAAATGGGGCAAAAATCCCATCAAATTAATGCACATTAATTACCACATTTTTCTATAAATAAAGAAAAAATTCTCAGAAGTCATTTGGCTAGTTTGTGATCTGAGAAAAATCGAAACACAACAAAAATCGAGAGAAATTCTAGAAAAAAAAAAAGAAAGAAAACTGTACAGATTAGCAAGGTGAACTAAAACCACGACCCACCACCACCTGGGACCGAACCACCACCACCACCCTACAGTAGACCCACCGCCTGGACCGGCCGACAACATTGGACCGAGTTTGGACGGCCCAAAAGCTTCGGACCGGTTAGTCATTTATTCACCCAATTTTTGTATAATTTTGTAAAATTATTTATTTTGTCCAGAAAATTATGAAACTTGTTATTCTGAGGTTTTATTGTATGTATATTTAGGGAAAAATATTGGTTTAGTTTAATTAGATCTGGAAATATAGGGTCCCTAACAAATTGTTCAAAACCGAGTATTAGTAAACCGGAAAATAAATAGGCTTAGGGATGTAGTTTGGAGTTCAAAATTTTTCTGTAGGATGCTCATTTGATGTATAACAGTGCTATGAAGCCATTTTTTTAAAATTAATTTTCGAAATTTTTAAGTTAATTTTTAGCCCTAAAATGATGAAAAAATTGGTTGATTAAGGGTTAATTAAGTGATTAGGATGTTAATTACCGATTTGGATCTTAATTAGAGGTTTAGGAAAGTTAATCTCTGCAGTGGAACCTTAATCCTAGCCCTTAGGTACTAAGTATGGTTAATTAGGACAATTAGGTAAGTAATATAATAAATTAGTAATATGTGAAAATGTAAATTAATAAATCTAAAAAAAATAAGGTTATTAGATAATATTATAATTGAAATCAGAAAAATAATAAATCTGAAATAATATTTAATTTTAAGTAAATATCTTAAAATGTAAGATTTTTACACATCGGGAATAAATCCGATACCTCAATTAAGGTTAGCGTGTACCGAATAGTTAGAATACCAAAATTACGACCTAATAGAATATTTGAATACCCAAACATAATGTGATTAATGTCACATTGGGATTCGAGCCTAATTACGACTTAGGAATTAAAACTAGAATCTAGTTTAGGAACCGAACCTCGAAATAAAATACAACGAATTATTAATACGTTGTAGGTATACATGAGGAAAATGAGTTACATTATAAATTAGAATAAGAATCCATAAAATATAAGTACTAAAAGAACCTATTTGTATTATAGGACACTCAGGAACAAATCAACTCGCAACTAGAGGATCGAGCGATTGAGCAAATTCAAGTAAGTTGGATTATTGCTTATTGTAATAGAGTACTAGTTTCGTAATACTCGGAGACTTAGGCTTGTATATGATTGTGATTGTAAATAGTTTGCGCATGTGTTTGATGTATTTGAATTCGTGCTGGAATTTGTACTGTGAATGACTTTGTGACTGATTGAATTGGTATGAACTTATTAAACACCCTAACCGGCATTTAATCTCAGTCGACTCTAATAACCGAAAATGTCATGCATTGCAACCCGTTAGGGGATCATAGGACTCTCCAACCAAATACCGACCCCTTCGAAAGGGATAGCGCAGGATTGCAAAACGGTCCCTTCTTCATCCTCAGTCGAACTAAGTGACAGGAGAGGAGGTCGCGGCGGGGATGGAGTCAATGGTTCGAAGGTAGTCGCGGGAGGAGCAAGGTCTCCATTGCACAAGCCTGGGTTTGGTTGTGAGCTACTGCATAACATGGAACTCCTTAACCCGGATTGGAGCGGGTGAAATTTCTCTGATTTCACAACGGACCGGACTACGTTGTGCGATGACAGTTGATTGTTGCATTGCATGAAAATAATTGTTTGATAACTCTGTTTGTGCTTGTATGCATTCATGAGTCTCCAATTCAACTTACTGGGCTTTAGTTGCTCATACCCTTATAGATCCTTTTGCAGGTTCTGATTTGTGAACACTTCAAGTACTATGCCGCCCTATAATTATCCAGAGGTTAGTCTTTTTGAAGCCAGGGGTGTGAGAATCAAGTTATTTCGCAAATGTGTAACTAGACTGACCTTGTAGTTAAAGGTTGAAGACTGTTAGTTATTCTGTAAATTAGTAAACTGTAGTTATTATGTAAAACATCCTGGGAAGCTCTGTGGACTTATTTATAATTATCTATGTTTTATAGAACTTTGTGATAATTATCATAATTGTCGTATAATTATTACTTGAACTGTTTACTTCAAAGAGAGGAGTCGTCGACGCCTTGTGTAGATTATCTCTATGGTAGGCATTGTGAGGCCAATTACTATCATAGAATGGTTTACACGGCGGGACTGTTGCGACTTCGGGGCGTAACATTATTGTGATTTGATCCCAAATCCAAAACAACCCAGAAGGAATGATGGGAATCAGGTTACTTGACCTCTAACATGCAACCAAGCCTGAGAACTAGAAAGGCTGGTATGAAAAATCTTGCTGTTTCAACCAACCCCTACTGAGGCCAAGTACTTCTTTACCGAGTCACCCTTTACGCTATACCGTATGACTGCTCATTTTTCTGTAGCATACCGAGTTGAAGATTACTCTCCAACTCCAAGTTGACTAATTACTCGGCAATCTCCTTGTCAAGAAGTCGAAAGAGAGAGTCCGGACTGACTAAGTCATCCCTACTCTGGTAAGCCCATCTATCTGTACGTTTTGTCCACATCTTCTAACAACCTCGCCAATTAGCATCATCACTTGTATAGTATCATGTGCAAAATCCGTTGCACCAATGATTGTTTTTCTTGTATATTCATTTTTTACCCTTTTATATCTCGTACACTACTTCCTTAGGAAATATATTTTTTATCTTTTCTTTTTTAGGTAGGTTATCCTAATTTATAAATATAAATACCCTTGTACTTGTAACTGTGAGGAGAGCAGACCATTCTTAATATATACTCTTTAAGTACTTTTCTTTCTTACATAAATACTATTTGTTTACTCTCGGTATCACTCTTATCCTTTCCTTTAAGCAAGGTTAGGTGGTAAGTAATCTCACCGGACCAATTCGTGCATTATATTGAATTAAGCCGTGAGTCCTTGGAAGTTACATTAGTACATTATATCCTCTGAAACTGTTCGTGGGTTTTCTTTACTATTTCATTCCTTGTTTTTACCCTTTCGCACTTTTCCCTATTAATCTTTTTTGAGCTTTCTACCAGCTTGGACCCATCTAGTGACTAGCCTTGTTTATTCTTGGTCACGATTCCCAACAACTACTCTCCAGTACAGCATCACTCACCATGGCATGAGGATTCACCACTACTATCTCATCCCAGCTAAGATTAGCTCTAACTTCATTTTTCATGCCTACCATCGATCGAGTTTCCAGCTCCATGGTCACTCCAGATGTGCCTTACTTTTAGAGACATCCAATAAGGCTTGGCGTCAAGGAGGGTATCACACAAGTGGATACACAACACATTACATTAGATGAAGGACCTAACATGTCTTCCAATGTAGGATAGAGTATCACCCAATATGGGTGAATCCACCATGAGAGGAGGCGACGGAGGGGTTAAGGTGATTTCATGTATCTAGCTTCTATAGGTCTACTTTATACGTAGAACTATAGTAGAACTTGTAAACTGTTGCACATATATACATATGACCTTGGTTTCAATATATTATTACTTTTTTGCTTTCTTCAAGTAATTTAGATTACAAGTGCCTTGATTGTATGTTGTGAAATTTAGATTGCATACGCCTTAATTATCTATTAAGACAATTTGTAGGTATTGATACTACTGTGAGATGTTTGGGCTTACTTTGATTGGAGTTTATGCTTTAAGGTTAGGTTTGGTTGTTTAAGATCCGATTTGAGATTACAAATAGTGTGCTATTTTATTTTGTAGTTTAGAGTGTAGCAATTACTAGTGTTGTGTAGGTGATAGGAGAGGTGGAGGTTGTGGTGGACAAAGGAAAATTGCATTTGAGGAGTGTGAATTACAAATCACACTTATGACATATGATTTGCAACTCGCACTTGTTACATATGATTTGGCCAAGACCTTACTTAAAGAAATAGTTTGCCCTAAAAGAGTAAACTAACCTTTTTCTTGGATTTATTTATAACCCTATTATTTTTATAATAAAAGTATTTAATCCCTGCTATCCCATAGTTGTTCTTATATTAGGTTTTCCAATAGTAAAATCTCAATTTTGATTAATTTTATTCTGAACTCCAATGTTAAGTCAATGAGTTACTAGAGATAAGTTATGTGAGAGAGAGTCTCAACCCTTGTACTGTGGCTGCACTTCTAGTGCCAAAGAAAGATGGAACCTGGTAGATGTGTGTAGATAGCCAAGCTGTGAGCAAAACCACAATCAAATACAGGTATCCAATCCTGAGGCTAGAAGACATGTTGGATGAATTAAGTGGAGCCAAGATTTTCAACAAAGTTGATTTTAAATCTGGCTACCGTCAAATCTACATAAAATTAAGCGACGAATGGAAGACTACGTTTAAGACTCGACATAGACTCTACTAGTGGATCGTTATGCCCTTCGGCTTGTCGAATGGCCCGAGTAATTTCATGAGATTAATGAACCATGTACTGAGATATCTCATTAGAAAATGTGTCATGCTATACTTTGATAACATCCTAATCTACAATGTCGACATGCCGAGTCACTATAAACACATCAGATCAGTGTTAGATATCCTCTGTGCCGAGAGACTATTTGGCAATCTAAAGAAATGTTACTTTTACCAGGAAGAAGTGATATTCTTAGGCTAAGTAGTTAGTAGAGGAGGCTTGCGAATCAATGATGATAAGATCCGAGCAATTGTCCAGTGGCCGACTCCTATTACTTGTGTCGACGTGAGGAGTTTCCATTGAATGACTTCGTTTTACAGAAGGTTTATTAAGAATTTCAATACCATCACCATGCCACTTACTGAGCTAACAAAGAAGAATACCGACTTCTGATGGTGAGAAAGGGAGGAGAGAAGTTTTGCCGAGATAAAAGAAAGTTTGACCTTTGCCCCGGTATTAGTACTACTCGATTTCAACAAAATTTTTTAGTTAGAACGCGATGCATCAGGTATTGGAATAGGCGCCGTTTTGATGCAGAAAGGTTGACCAATTGCCTTCCACAGTAAGAAGCTCTAAGGGTCGCAGCTGAACTACTCCGTGTATGACAAGGAACTTTTGGCATTGATCCAAGCAATGTAAGTATGGCAACATTATTTGCTGCCGAGAGAATTTATCATATATACCAACCATGAATCGCTGAGGTACCTGCGAAGTCAGACCAAGTTTTCGAAGCGACAGGTGAGATGGGTTGAATTCCTTAAAGGATTCAACTTTGTAGTAAAGTACAAGTAAGGAAAGAGCAACGTAGTTGCAAATGCTCTATGGGTTTTATTAGAACTGCAAACTAAGCTATTTGGGTTTGCAAGTATCAAAGAACAGTACTCTAAAGATCTGTACTTTAAATCCATAATTTCTCGATACGTCAATGGAAGGACAGTAGACGAGTATCATGTGGAGGATGGCTATTTGTTTTGAAGCGGAAAATTATGCGTTCTAATCTATTTATTGAGAAAGCTACTAGTTAGGGAAGCCCACAATAAAGGTCTCTCCGAACATTTTAGGAAAAGGAGGACCTATGAACTGATAAATGGCAGATTCTTTTAGCTAAGAATGAGAAAAGATGTGCACCGAGTTTTCGAAAGCTATATCGTATGCAAAAAGGCCAAGTGTTAAGCCGAGAAGAGAGAGCAATTCTCTTACCTGTTTCGATGAGGCCATGGACTAAATTGAGCATGGACTTTATTCCCGAACTACCGCGAACTACCTGAAGCAAAGATTCTATAATGGTCGTAGATTGGTTCAGTAAGATGGCACACTTCATGCCCTGCACCATAACTAACGACGCTTCGGTTATTACTTCTCTTTTCTTACAGGAGATTATGCAAATACATGGCGTACCGAGAAGTGTGGTCTTCGATAGAGACCTGAAGTTCTTGAGCTATTTTTAGAAAACCTTGTAGCGTTAGCTGGAACCAAATTACTCTTTAGTACCTTATGTCACCCCCAAAATAATGATCAAACAGAAGTGGTTAATCGTATTATGGGGTCACTGCTCCAAGCTGTAGTAGGCAAGAACTTGGTAGATTAGGACGTTTACTTACCAGTAGTCGAGTTCACTTATAACCGAGCAGTACATGACATTACTAAGTAGACTCCCTTCAAGGTAGTTTATGGATTCAATCCTAAGTTGCCTCTCGACTATGCCTTTATACCAATACCCACATAAGAGGACCTTAACGCAACGGCTAAAATACAATCTCTTTAGCACATTTGTGACAAGGTTACTCAGCATATTGACCAAGATGCTAGAAGAACACAAGAAAGGACCAAGGATAGAATAGCTAAACGATTTCAGTCGGGAGACTTAGTGTAGTTACACCTCAGTAAGGAGCATTTCCTAAATAAAAAGAGAAACAAATTATCTGTAAGAGTAGAAGGACCTTTCAAAATCCTCCAAAAAATCAATAACAATACCTACAGGTTGGAATTTCTTGAGAATTAGGGGGTTTCCGACTCCTTCAATGTTGCCGACCTCAGTTCATATCACCCTAACGGAAAATTAAGCGAATACTATTCGGATTTGATCTCAAATCCAAAATAACCCGGAGGGAATGATGGGAATTGGGCTACCGGACCTCTGACATGTAGCCAAGCCTAAGGATTAGAAGGGCTGATACGACAAATCTTATTGTTCCAACCAACCCCTACCAAGGCTGAGTACTTTCTTACCAAGTTACCCTTCATGTCGTGTCGCATGATTGCTCATCTTTCTGCAGTATGCGAAGTTGAAGATTACTCTCTAACGCCAAGTCAACCAACTACTCTGTAACCTCCTTGTTAAGAAGCCGAAAGAGAGAGTTGAAACTGACTAAGCCATCCCTGCTCGGACAAGCCCATCTATCCGTACTTTTTGCTCGCATCTTCTAATGACCTCGCCAATATAGCATCACTAATGTAGCATCGTCATCTGTACAATATCATGTGCAGAATCTGTTGCACTAATAATTGTTTTTCTTGTATATTCATTTTGTACCTTTTTATATCTCGTACATTACTTCCTTAGGAAATATATTTTTTGTCTTTTCTTTTTTAGGTAAGTTATCCTAACTTATGGGTATAAATATCCTTGTACTTGTAACTGTGAGGAGAGTAGATCATTCTTAATATACACTCTTTGAGTACTTTTCTTTCTTACATAAACACTATTTGTTTACTCTTGGTATCACTCTTATCATTTCTCTTAAACAAGGTTAGGTGGCAAGTAAACTCACCGGATCAATTCATACGTCATATCGAATTGAGTCATGAGTCCTCGGAAATTACATTGGTGCGTCATATCCTTTGGAGCTGTTGTGGGTTTTGCTCACTATTTCATTCCTTATTTTTACCCTTTCTCACTTTTCCCCATTATTCTTTTTCGAGCTTTCTGTAAGTTTGGACCCATCAATAGACTGGCCTTATCTATTCTTGGTCACAATTCACAACAACTACTCTCCAGTACAACATCACTCTCTATGGCATGAAGATCCACTCACTACTGTCTCATCCCAGCTAGGATCAGCTCTAACTTCGTTTTTCGTACCTCCCATCGATCTAGTTTCTAGCTCCATGGTCACTCTAGATGCGCTTTACTTTTAGAGACATCTAACAGGGTTTGGCATCAAGAAAGGTATTACACAAGTGGATACAAAACACATTACATTAGATGAAGGACTTAACACATCTTCCAATTTAGGATAAAGTTTCACCTAGTATGGGTGAATCTTCTATGAGAGGAGGCAATGGATAGGTTAGGGTGATTTCATGTATCTAGCTTCTATAGGTCTATTTTATACTTAGAACTATAGTAGAACTTGTAAACTGTTGCATATATATGCATATGACTTTGGTTTCGATATATTATTACTTTTTTACTTTCTTCAAGTAATTTAGATTGCAAGTGCCTTGATTCTATGTTATGAAATTTAGATTGTATACGCCTTGATTGTCCATTGAGACGATTTGTAGGAATTGATGCTACTGTAAGATGTTTGGGCTTACTTTGATTGGAGTCTATGCTTCAAGGTTAGGTTTGGTTGTTCAAGATCCGATTTGAGATTACAAATAACGTGCTGTTTTATTTTGTAATTTAGGGTGGAGCAACTGCTACTATTATATAGGTAGTGTTGGGGGTAGGGGGGTGGTGGGCGAAGGAAAATTGCATTTGAGGAATGTGAATTATAAATCACACGTGTAACATACGATTTGCAACTCGCACTTGTTACATGTGATTTAGCCGAACACCTTACTTAAAGAAATAGTTTCCAGTACTAAAATCTCAATTTTGATTACTTTTATTCTTGATGGTTTTTTTTAATTATTTCCATTATATCAAAAGTTAGGAAAAGAAAATAAACCAAGTAAATATATAATAGTATAACCAATTATATCCTAATATAGAATAAAGCCAATCCTAAAATAAACCATAAACACTTATTTATAAGTTATTAATACATAGCAAGGCAAGCTTAGCTGACCAAACTAGCAACTAGATCCACTGCGTAAAAACTTCCATTTATTGTTGTTTGGTTAAAAACTTGAGTGGTTATTTTACTTTCCAAAACTTTTATCTTTGCTTTAAACTCTGCGGATCATTGAAATTATATCCTAAAGATTTAAACTCACTATAAATTCGATTTTTTCAATTTTTAATTAACCTTATTTACTGTAATTTGGATTGATTTATGGTTAAAAAGAAAAACTATCAACGGTTTCCTAAAAATCATCAATATGAACCTTATTTTTAATGTAAGCACGAGATTTTATTGTAGTCGGAGCCATGGTAGATTGCATGATAGAGTTCCCCATCTCCATGATATCTTTAATTTAAAATGCAATTAGGCGATAATTCAAGTGGAGTGATAAAGGATAGACACAAATAAGAGATGGGAGATATTAGTCTCTAGAATTTACAATTCAAATGTCATTAGCTGATGCCTGCCAGCCAAAGTAGTAGATAGGGACCTTGATCGGGACATTCATCATGATTTTATCTTTCCATACAAAGCTAATCATGAGCAACACGTAATTTAATAAATCTCATGACCCGTCTTATATGTTTTTCTCTAGTTGTCTACAAACTTTGGCCAAGAACAATATTGTATATCTACAAAAGGGTAAGTAACCGGTCCCACCTCCATGTTGCTAGTTCACGACAGCATAAGAAGTAGTTAGGTGTGTCCCCCACCTTAGTGGAGAAGATCACGAAAAGTACGAATAGACGAGTGGTGAGATATTTTCAAACTTTGTGTTTTTTTTTTTTTTCTTTTTTTAATGCAAGACCAATTTTCTTCTTCATTATGCAAACGTTAATTTTATTTTTTATTTTTAGAGGAAAACACTTTTATACACATATTCATAATTGTCAAAATTACTAGTCAACTATATGATTTTATGAGTTTATAATTTTATAATATTTTTTTTAGTTAAAATAAATGTAAAATTATTTTGATATAAGATTTTAGTAAAACCAGAAATTTCGATGTATAATTCTATAATCATATGATTTTACTGATTTTACATATCTAAATAAATAGTAAAATCATAATTTTGATGACCTTATCCAACATAACTTTGAATCATGAATACATTGTTCAAAAACCCTAGATTTGATACAAAAATATATTCTCTCCACTCTCATACCCTATATCAAGAAACTCTAACTCCACTATGCAATACAAGAAAGTAATTCTAGGACCAAGAAATGGAAAAAATGTGAAATAAGATAGGTGTTTCGAGCAAACTTTAGTTAGATGAAAGTAATTGTGGGTTGTCTACACCCTATTGATCAAGTAGATCGATCCCCTCATTTGGTTACTATAGTTGTCCCAACTTCCTCTTTCACATCCTTGCTTACATGCTCTAAATCAAATAAATATTTGTTATTCTTACTTCCTATTGAACATGTCTTTGCTAATCAAATGCATGCATATGAGTAGGTGAAATAAATTTTTATAATTATATATATAAATTTCTTATATAGATATATGTATATGATTAATATTGGAATACGTTTAAGACAGTAAGTTAGAGATAACAAATATAAATATCAAGATTGAGATTTATTGATACTCTTTAACTATATAAGATATTGGATACGTGCTATCTAGACATTTTTGACAAAGGTGTTAGCTAGTTTTGATGAACTCAAGTTAGAAAATGACAAGTTACATTATATTAGGTCAAGATACGGAAATCACGTGCATGCAGTAAAAAAATTTTGATCATGTTAAATGGGAATGCTTCGAAAAATAAGATATGATGGACAACAAGGTGTACATCACAATGATAAAATAAAGACAAAAAGAAGAGATTAGAAGTCAAGTAAGAAAGAAGGGTAAAAGGAAAATTTTTCAATGATATATATATATATATATGTGTGAGAGAAAATTGATAATATACCTCTTTGATCTATTTTTTCTTATGCACTTAGCCCCTTCAAATCTTTAAAAAAAGATGGTGAAATTTATTAAGTTGATGACCATTTTTCCCCTAAAAAATGAAAAATGATCTTAGTATTTTTTAATTATTTTATATAAGATGAAATTTTAAGTGCATATGAAGTAAATATAAGAAAATATATTAATATTCTACCCTATATTTTAGGTTTCATCCTCATGAATCTCTAAATTTTAGAAAACGAAAACGAAAACGAGATTAAATATGATTAATCAACATATAGTCTCTAAAAAATGAAAAAAAAAAAAAAGTTATTAGATATTGTTGACAAGACACTTTGAGCATGGACCCCTCAGGCCTAATCCGATCTACCAAACCTCAACACCCTAGACTTACCTCTATAGGCCTCGAACCTAAGCCTAAATCTCTAAGCCCATGAAGTACCACAATGGCCATAGTCCATAAAATAAAGATAAAAAGGCAACGTCGTGAATAGTAGGAATAAGTCGGACATAACAACTCCACTCTCCACACTTTTAAGAGAAAATTTTTCTCCTTAAATAACTCTAACTATTGGCTCTACTTTATTATAAATATCAAGACACTGCTCAACGGTAACTTTGTCTACATACTCTGCATTCTTAACCTGTATATTACTCATGTGTATTCTATACTCATAAAAGCCCACTACTAACTTAAGTATCGGAGTAGTCACGCCAGACAACCTCCTGGAGTCCCGTCACTGTGTATTATTTTGCAAACTCAATACGTGCAGACCTCAATTGACTACTAACAAGAATCTCAAGACCACAAGTGTTATATCCCATCTATATATATATAGTAAGTAAAAATCAATAAAATTTTGATAAGTATTACTAACGGAATTGATAGTTTTTAAAACTACAACTATTTACATTTTATATAAGTTATATATATTAAGATTTCATTGGTATTTTCTCATTATATTTATATAATATGTGGCCTCCTTTCTTTCTTGCAACTGTAAGTAGGAACCAGCTAGATCACAAATTATCACGGATATTGTATATCATTGCTCTATGGAAACTAAGTCAAATGGGAGGGAGGAATGTTTGACAAAGTTCCCTCGGAAATGTCAATTAGTTTGACTATTGTTGCATATTTGTTAGCTACTTTCCAGCAAACGGTATTGGAATTAAACATTGAACAGTAAATCTTTTCGCAACATTCCATTGATTGGACTTGGCCATATGTGCATCTTAAGCAATTTATAATGATAATTTTTTTTATATAACGATTATTTTTACCATTAAAAAAAGTCTGACCTCCCAAATATTGATTTAAGTATAGATTGACCTCTTAAAATTTTAGAATATATTTTAAAATCCCATAAACTTTAACATAAAGGTCGTTTCGTTTTTTAGTTAGAAATCACACTATTACTTAAGTTTAAGAAGTCTTAAAATATATTTTAATAAGTTTAGAAAATGTTTGTATATTAAAATCAAAGCTTAAGAAGTTTATTTTTAATTTATAGAGTTATTTGTCAATTTCTCAAAGTTTAAAAGGTTTTAAAGTATATTTTAAAAGTTTAAAAAATTAATCCATACTTAAATCAAAGTTTATAGGAGTTATTTGTATTTTTCTCGTAATTTTTAATCTAGAGTAATATGATGTACCCTTACTTGTACTGAGAATGATTTATAGCTCATGATATACAATTTTCATATAATATATGATACCTTTCAATATGTGGTATTTTATCACATTCTATCGTTTTAACTTGTTATGATGACCATTAGTAACTGACGGGCAAGATAGAATCACCCAAAAGATTATATTGTTTTTTTTAATTTGGATTTGAATACTCTAAAATTACAAATTAGCAGTTGTCAATATTTAGATTTTTTTTTAAAAAAAATTGATGTCATAATGATATTACAAAATATTTCAAAAATCTAAATAATGATAACTATTGATTTGTAAGTTTAGAGGATTTTAGTAAAAAAGTAATTTTAGAAGATCCATTTTCATTGAAAATATAGAATTATCAAGATAAAAGAAATGGGTGAGTTTCACATTGATTAGTAGTCATCTCTTGCTATGTTTTTTTTTTTTCCTTCCTCCTTTATGTTTACTTATACTCTCATAGACTTCTTTTTTATGTTTTCGAGCTTCTATCTTATATTTACGCATAGATTCGGATCTTTTTTGGGCAAATACCCGCTAACAATAAACACCGGAAGGCTGGGGGCAATAATCAAAACTACAAGCTATGGTTGATCAAATATGGATGTTTAGTGCATGGTAGTTTCACGTTTTCTGTTTTCTTATTTTCTAAATCCTTTTTGTCACCTTTGATATATAAAAATAACGTGGAATAGAATGAAATAGAGATCAAAATAATAAATCGTTTCCTGTTTTTGAAAATATGTATCGAATATAATAGAATTAAATATATGATATAGCAATATTTATCCAAAACATCTTTAATCATTGTATGTCAAATCTTAACTAAAGGTTAAATGAGTAATTTTTAATTAATATAACTAATGAGGGTGGAATGACATCGATATTCCGCTCCCTTAAAAGTGGAACTAAAATTACTCCTTAAAATAGAATAATCGATTTTAAGAAATCCCTGTTCCACTTTCTAAAAGTATTTCTAAACATGGAAAAGGGAATGATATCAAAAAGAAAAGTATATATATATATATATATTTTAAGGATTTGATTATTTAATTTTATAGAATTATTTTAGATACTCAATTTTTGCCCATAATAGTTATAATTTTTGTTTTTAAGGTCATAATTTAGAAAATAAAAAAAATTGAAAAATGAAAATAAAAAGACAAAAAAAGAAAAGAAAATTGTTGAAAAAAAATAAAAAATAAAAAAATTCAAAAAAATTAATTTGATGGAATCTTAACTAAATAGTTGTTGAAAAAATTTCAAATCTAATACGATGACGTTAAATCTAATAAAATTAAGATTTGTAAGATTCGAATCTATTTTGAATTTTTATCAATTTAGATTTGATTTGATTTTATTTAATTTTATTCGATTCAAAAGATTTTTTTTCGAGTTTTATAAATAAGAGTTGCATGGTACGAGCCAAAAAGAAAAATTACACATTTGTGCCTGTGATAGGACTGGGTATCCAATATGTTCCCTTTCATCGGCTTTACATGCTTTGCCTTACAGATACATAATAGTGGCTTTTAATTATTGTCTATAACTTGTCTTATTTATTTATTTTTATCCACTTAGTATATGTGCAATTATTTTTAAGACTTGTACTATTTTTTTTATTTTTATCATGTCTTTAATTACTAGTAATTAGTTATAGCATTAGTATCTAGTGAAATGTGTTAAGTTAAATTTTAGTTTTTTTTTTTTTAGATTTCATATTTTCAAAATAACATTTTTATAAAATCTCATATTTTACTAAATCTCGTTCTTTACATATTGTATTAATTTAGAAAAATTGCATTAGGCTTGTTAGGGTTTTCTAAATAAAAAAATCATTTTGATGTTTATAAAATAAAAAAAATTCTTTAATTGACTTTTTTTTTTACTCAGGACATCTTTTCCATAATTTAGATGTCTTTTATATAGTTTAGATTTTTTTTCTATGGTTTAGACATATTTTCTGTGATTAGACATCTTTTCCATAATTTAAGCTTTTTTTCTATAATTTCTATATCTTTTCTATAATTTATATATCTTTTCTACGGTTTAAACATCTTTTTTATAGTTTAGATATTTTTTCTATAATTAAGCATCTTTTCTATGATTTAAGTATCTTTTCTATGATTAGGAGTTTTTTTTTTTCTTTTTTAATGTTTTAAGCATCTTTTCTATATAAAAGATTCATCATGTAAAATATTACATATTTCATAAAATCTTTAGGGTTTTTCTTGAAAATAAAAAAAAATAAAGATTATCACTTAGTTGTTTTTAAATAAAAATCTTAATTTAGGACTTTTCAAAAATTAGGTTTTTAGGTTTTTTTAAATTAGGAAGAAAAATTAGGCTTTTAGGGATTTTTCTTAATATAGATAAAATGATTAATAAAAACGCAAATTCAACCAGTTATTTTTTTTATAAAAAGAATCAACACATTAAAGTTTTCGAAAAGAACTATGATCGTCTGATCCTAGTTAGCGAATACAAAAGCACCTTCGAGGCGACAATAAAATATATAGAAACTTAAATTTTTTTTTCTTTTGATTTTTTTATTTATTTATTCTTTAAAAATATTATAATTAGAAGAATAATCTTAATTTCGGTAAATAAGATAGTAGTACCCGTTAGGGTTTAATAGGTTAACCCTTTAGTTTTTCATTCAAATTGAAATCAAAGACCGGTAACCAAATCGTAATTAATCCACTCAATTAGTTACGGTTTTTTTTCTTTTCCCGACTTCGATTAGGTGGCAACTCCAAAAATTATTTTTAATAAAAAATCAGAATTTCTCAATTTTTTTAGTCGGGGATTAATATTAAATGTGTTAGGATTTAATATTAATCGTAAATGGGGAATTTAATTTTTAATAAAAGAAACCGAAAAATAGGCTCGACAATTTTCGTAATTTATGAATAAAGGAATTAAGGATATGGATATGGATATATCTACTTAAGATAATAACAAAACCAAAGATAATATAAACGAGGTTGCTCTCTTAATTGACATGATAGCACAATTAAGAGTACGAATGAGGTTTAAAAACAATTAATTGATATATATAACAGCGTAATTAGTTGAATTCAAGGATTTAAAATTGATTAATCAATATCACACAACATGATTATTTTAATTTCAATAGGATTGTTCTCCATAATTTTTAAAAATAGATAAGAACTTAAGGTTTGTAGGGAAAAGGTTTTTTGGGGTTTGTTTGATTCAAGAAATAAATTTATTAGCTAAGATAAATTGTTATTACACAATTTATAGATGAAGCTTTGGAAACTTTGGGGACAATAAAGAAAACTGCCTGCTTATGGCACGGATATATAAAACCTAATGTAAACCTAAATCTAATTACCGAAGATAATAACATAATACTAGAAAATTAACAACATAAAATGTGACTAATAATAAGTTTTCATTGATGCCCAATTCCACATTCATATATGCTCCATGAAATTGGCGCCATTATGTTTATCCATGCAAGCTTGCTATGTAGAGTTCAAGTAAATGTGACTTCTCCTCGTAATACCATGTAAAGTTGACCAACTAGTTAAATAAATAATACTAATCTTCATCAAAGCTATAATAAATTGCTATGTAGATGGAACAAGGAATTTGATCCCTATCATCATCTCGAGCTCTGGAAGATTCACCATCAAATCTGGAAGAAAGCATCCCTCAGAATCGAAGATTAACGTACAAAAGAATAAGCTAATATCATTAGCTAAGTGATTGGCCATCGTGGTTGCTTGGCACTAGGCTCTTTGTCTCCATGAACCAAATCGTAGAAAGAGCAAATACATTGTATCCAATGAGTTCGTAGATATGAGTCTCGCTACATCTCAACGTTTGAGAATTTCTTTTGATAGAAAATTAGATAGCCAAGCATTCAAGAAAATAGCCTTGCGGTGATAAACTTGAGTAAGGACCAGTTCTAAACCGTAAATCAACCTGAAAGTAGGCAGGTCGAACTGTCCTAACGAACCATCGAGCTTTAACGGTCCAGGCGGTTTAAGAGAATGAAACTGCCTAAACCGGCGAGTCGCAAACCATCGGACCGATCTGCCATCGAACTGATGAGTCGGCCTGATCAGTTTACCTCCTTAAAAAAAAAAAGAAAGAGAAAGGGAAAAGTGAGACCACTAAGTTCGAGAAAATAATTTGATAATATCTAATACGTCGTTATATGTTAAAGCTACTTTATTTATGATGGTGAAGAATAATTTTTTAAAAAATAATATCATTAAAGTAATGATACATAACTAATCATAAGTTAATTATGTATTAAGGATAGATAGAAAATTTAATTTTAGTTAGTGTAAGTCATTTTTGTAAAACTTATCAAATGTTAGACACTTGAATATAAGAAAAAAATAAAATTTAAAGGAAAAAAATCGAAATCACATTAAGTCGAAAATTAATAAAAATATTAAAAATTAATGAATTAATACACTTTTAAAAAGAAAAAGAAAAATGAAATCACATTATTGGAAATTATTAATGTATTTAAAAAAGAAATTAATAAAATATTAAATATTAAAAATAAACAGTTGAAAGGCCTCAAACCAACCTGAAAACTCCGGGTCATGAGTCAGTTATGGTTCACCGTATCGTCGACCCGTGAACTGGCAATTCAAGACCGATTCGACCCGGTACCCAAGTTTAGGTGGTCGTTTAATGTTTAAAAGATTTGTTTGTTTTTCTTAGCCTTTTTCTTTTTTCAAATTTTCATAATTTCTATGATTTAGAGATATATTATTTAATTAAATATATTAAATAATGTTATTTTATCAAATTGGTTATTGTAGACCCATGGAAAATTGACTCATTTCCGGGGGTTATGAAAATTTTTAATAGGGTTGATAGAAGTTAACTTTTATAAATGTTTGAGAATGTTAAGGACTTCACTTGAAAAAATTAAAAATAAAAAAGGATACCACTTTTCTATTTTCAATTTGAACCCTTAAGGTTTGCAAACATTTGCAAATTATAACTTTTTTTACGTGGTTGACTTTTCCTTAATAAATTAATTATATAAATAACGTAATAACATATATAAAATAAAGGAATACTATAAAAAATTAAAAAATTAGAAAATTTAAAAAATTAAAAAAAAAAGAGAGAGAGAGAGAAAAATCTAATCACCCTCAACTTTGGGTGGCCAAAATAGCAACCTTTTTTCAAAGTAGGTCCAAACCACAATTCAAAACAAGTCATTCACTCATTACCATTATTTTAAAAAAAGAAAAGTTAAAAAAAAAAAAAAAAAAAAAAAAAACCTACTCAGGATCCTTCCTTTTTTTTTAACATTTTCAACATTATACACCCCCTTAAGAGAATAGGCAGCCACCTACCATTTGTGATGGATCAAACAATCCACTTGTTTAGTAATCCACAACCAAAAAATGTAGAAGAATGTCTTCTTTTTTTCAGTTTCATGCAATTTTCTTTTTTATCATTTATTTTTACTAATTTATTTAACTAATGAATTTATGATTATATTGCTTAGTTAAATTAATCATTAGGGCAGTTAGAGGCCGCCACATAGCAAACACTAACAGAAAATTCGAAGGCATTAGGAAAAGTTTAATTTTATAAGGTATGTGAAACATTCAAAACTTGAAAAAAAAAAGTTATAAAATTCAAATAGAATATTGGTAAAACATGAAAAACTAAAACCATAATTATCCCAATAAATACTAAGAAATCAAATAAAAAAATAGTTACATATTGAGATATTATATATATATATATATATTTCCTAAAAGAATACAATTTAGGTTTGTTTTGTATATTTTCCCCCTTATTCTCATTCATCCACTTTAACATAAACAGGTGTTGGTGTGAGATAAGATTTCATCAAATTATTTGCTCCATTTTCCTCCAAGCAATTCTGCGTACCTACCACTCATTTAACATCTTTGCCGTGATTTTTTCACTATGTCCAATGCCTGTGATAATGAACATACGAGGAAACTGCATGAAAAATGATAATTATACAACGATATTATGAGATAGTCTTGCAAATATTATTTTTAAATCACAGCACAAATGTTGTCCTTGTAAAATTTCAATACTCGTATATAATTGTGCTTCCCCCTTTGCGTGTTATCAACTCGTTATAATCATTATTGATTTAATTCACTTGCCATCTTTATAAAAGAGGTAAATGTGAGTTTGATTATATTAATCATCTTTATAACATGTTAGATTAAGTATGAATATAAAGAATTTTCATTATACGCAAAAATTGAAGGATATTATGAAAATTCTGAACTATTATTCTCGAAAAGATTTTATAAAAGTTTGAATATTCTTTTTATAATGTCAGCTTATTTTTCAATGAAACTTACATTCCAAACATCAACTTGTAAGTCGTAATTGCCAACAGAATTGTGATGTTTATAGAAATTTAGGGTGGATCATCACAACCATGTTATTTGCAAAAAAAATAATAGGATCGAAGTATGATGTCAGAGTTAAAATTTTTTATATTTATCTTCTTTATCGATTAAACTTACCGTATTATCACACATGCACTTAATAGTTATCCCACATTGAGGATTATTTTTTAATTGAGTACTAACATAGCATTAGTTAGCTTCACTATGATTGTACATGACCACAGAGTACACTGCAATCACCAACTCAGAAGTGGAAAAAGTCATTGTTGTGTCCCTCTGTCTCTCGGTACTCAGAAAATGAGGTTCGACATATTAGAGCCAACGAAAGTTTGAAGAATTTGAACCCATTGGCGCTCCAACGTTCAAATGGGATACTAGGAACCTCGTGATTTCATCAAACGGTCACAAATGTACATGTGAATCCCTTTAACGTAGTAGAGGAAAATTTTCCCCCACAAAGGATGGAGAAAGAAAAAAAAAAAAAAAAAAGACAGGTTTCTTTGAGTACTATAAATAACAGACACAATGTCCAGTGTCTTCAGTACCCTTTTAACCAAACAAGAAAATTCACCTTCACACTCACATTTTCTTCACAAGCTTTTTCATCATTACCCCATACCTTGGTGTCTACGTGAGAGAGAATAGAATAAACCTCTTTGTCCGCTTTTTTCAAAACCCTCTTGCTTTTTTTTTAATTTTTTCCTTACATGGAGTAGTAAGAATAATATTACAAAATTCCCATTGAAGATTCATTTGTCAGATCCAACTTAAAAACTACACTAAGAACCCCTTCCTAGTTTCCTAACCAAGACCCACCTCTCAAAATGCAGACTCTGAAAGAGGGTTTCATTCTTTTCCTCATTTTAGTCACTTTCCACTGCTGCTGCTTCTTCCATGGAACTCATGCTCAAGAAGGTTCTCGAGCACCAATTTGTGCTGAGACAGACAGGGTTTCCCTACTTGGCTTTAGAGCCAGGATCATGAAGGACACTACAGACATTCTGTCTTCATGGATAGGGAACAACTGTTGTGAAGACTGGGAAGGTGTGCAGTGTAGCTCCAATGGTAGAGTTACTGGGTTGGTGTTGCAGGGAAGAACAGAAGACAGTGGCACTTACATGAGGGGCATTTTGTCCCCTTCATTAGGTAACTTACCTTTCCTGGAGACTCTGGTCATTTCTGGGATGAAACACATCACAGGAACCATTCCTGATAGCATTGCAAAACTAACACATCTTACGCAATTAGTCCTAGAATACAATTCTCTTGAAGGGAACATCCCTACTAATTTAGGACAACTGTCCTCTCTTCAGACCCTTTCCCTATCGGGGAATCGCTTGAAGGGACAGATTCCTCCAAGCTTAGGAAACCTTAGAAACATCATGCAGCTAAACTTAGCAAAAAACTCCCTAACGGGACGGATTCCCCCAATTCTTACAAACGTTCAGAAATTGCAGTTCATTGATCTCAGCTTCAATTCGTTATCCGGGTCACTTCCTGATTTCGCAGGGCATTTCCCCACCCTTACTAATATCGATCTTTCCTATAATCAATTATCCGGTCCAATCCCAGTTTCAGTTTTTAGTTTACCAAACATTTCAGCAATTTCCTTGAGCCATAACCAGCTTTCTGGGAGAATCCCAGAGCAAATTGGGAGTCCAAAGTCACTTGCCCAAATTCAACTGGCAGGTAACAGGCTCACAGGCCAGATTCCAACCTCCATTTCTCATCTGCAAAACCTCTGGAACCTTAACTTATCTAGAAACGAGCTCTCCGGTCCTCTACCAAATTCCTTTGCTCGTGGATTTCCTGCACTGACAACAATAGACTTGTCCTACAATAATCTTGATTTAGGGACACTTCCTATATGGATAAGAGACAAACCGATGTATGATGTCCGTCTTGCTGGTTGTAAGCTTCGAGGTCCTCTCCCCAACTTCCTAAAACCCGACTCTCTGACTTACATAGACCTATCCGATAACTTCCTCACTGATGGACTGTTGAACTTCTTCGCAAGCATGTTGAGTTTGAGTGACGCCAAGCTCTCAAATAACCAGTTGAAGCTTGATGTTTCAAAGATCAAATTGCCAGATGGCCTTCGATCACTCAACCTGCATTCAAACCAGCTTGTTGGGCCACTCTCCTCAATTTTGAGTAACAGGACAAGCAGCTCCTTGGAGACCCTTGATCTTTCCAATAATCTGATTTCAGGTCCCATTCCTGAATTCAGTGAGGGCTCAAGCTTAAAGGTCCTCAACATAGCAAGCAACAAGATTACAGGCCACATCCCAAACTCAGTTGCAAGCCTGGTGGAACTTCAGAGGCTTGACATTGCAAGGAATCAGATAGGTGGAACAATCCCTACAGGAATAGGCCAACTGCAGAAGCTTCAATATATTGATCTCTCCATCAATCAGCTCTCGGGAAGGATTCCAAGTACATTTTTGGGGTTGAGAAGCCTTCGACATGCAAGTTTCAGGGCAAATAGGCTATGTGGAGAAATACCACAAGGAAGACCATTCAATATCTTCCCACAAGTGGCATACGCCCACAATTTGTGCTTGTGTGGCAAGCCATTGCCACCATGTCGGATTCACAAACAATGAAAGTCAGGCCAGTGAGATGCTGACCCAATCATCCAGTAAGATATGCTCATCCCACATGAGCAAATTCAACATGGAGTTAATAGAGAAAATTAGTTTGTTTTGAAGATCATCACTATACCTTACTTCCTGTAGTAGATCCCTTGTTTTGAATAAGGCCAATGCTTCGCATAGGGCAAATGATAGTATATTACAATCATAAAGAGATATTTATTTGAATTATACTAGACTAATTCATTTCACTTACTATTACCATTCTGCTTAATGTTTGCTAATGAATTGCTAAGCAACTAGGGAAAGAGACAAAACTGAATCAGCCAAGCAAAACTTTTCATGTGATCAAACTGTATAATAACTAAGCAACTACAGCTCTTTTTGTTCAGCAAAGACATCCCGACTACCATTTAATCATTTACAGAATCAACAGCCAGGCACTAAAAACGTTAATCTAAAGTTTAAAAACAAGAACAAATAGCTTCACTCCTCATCTGTAATCTCCTCCGTTTCCTTTTCCAAAGCCTCTTCCTTATCCGATTTCTCCTCAGCTTCATCAGGACTTGCTTCCTTATCCTCTGCATTGTAAGCCTCCATGGCCTTCTCATACTCAGCTTTGAGTTCAGTAGCCTTATCCATATAGGGCTTTTTCTCCTGCATCCCCAAATAACAGAGCAATCATAATCTGATGATTCAATCACAATTAAACAAACACAATGACTAAGCCATGGACTGAACTCACCTCATCACTCATTGATTTCCACTTATCACCACCTTGTTTAGCAACCTACATAAGCACAAGAAACAAAACCAATTCAAACTAGACGTAAAGAAAAAGGCATATAGACCATTAGGAGACAGAAATCCAATGTATTCACCTCCTTAACATTCTTTGAATCTGGGTTAGCTTCCCTGTACTCCTTCCTAAAATCATCCCTATAAAGCAACAATCACATGGTCAGCATTGCACAGTTAAAACTATGAAATGTACAATATAGTAGAGTTGATCAAGAGAGAAACATGAAAATGAAGAAGGCAGTGGGAGGGCGCTTGGGCATGTTAGGGTCTTTGGTCTTCTTCCCCTTCTTTTCAGTCTTAGCTTTCTTCGCCTTTGGTTCAGAAGATGGTTTCTTCTTATCCACAGTTTTCTTCTTCACTTCAGTTTGCATTTCAACAACTTGAGCCTCTATTACAACAAAAACATCCCAAAAATGAACAATCCTACAAATATAATTTCATCAAAAAAACAACAGACTCCAACGATATAAGGACAGGCTGTTTATGAATTATCAGTCCTTACCCAAATTCATCTTGATCTTAGCATCAAGACTACAATCGTGGAAGCCAATAAGAGCCACCGCAACATCCTTGTTACATCCTTCACTGCAATCATTCCATTTCTGGCATTAACAACCTTTTCTCTTATCTAAACCAAATTTAACCAATAATGACAGTGCAATTATAAGCATTTGAATGAAAGTTACAAAATTGGCTACCAACAAAGTACTACGCAAACTATGAAAATTCTCGTTTCGTAGATTCTCTTTCAAGTTATTCAAGATTGTTTAAATTAAAATACAAATACAGTGGTCTTCCTTACAACAATATTTCAGATAATCACGGTACATTACAGGGACATAGGATGTCACAAGCACGAAAGCCCTAATTACAAACCCTAAACCCTACAAAAATTTAAAAACCAAAAAAAAAAAAAATTGATGTTAAAACGTCATCACGCAGTGGGAAGTGACAACACAAACGAGCGACACAACAGAACAGGTGAGATAGAGAAAAGGGCGGTACGAGAATGATTACCATTTGGTAAATGCGCTTCCGTCTTTGGCACGCATGAGACAGGAAGTGGCTGTAGTAGCAGTCTCGGCTTCCACCCTCTTCCGAGGCTTTGGTGGGTTCGCTTTCGATGATCCAGCCATTTCTAATTCCTTTCTTGTCTCTCAATACAATAAACAAGAAAACAGAATAACAGGGTTGAGGGCTTTCCCTTTCTAGTTTCTCTCTCTTTTGGATCTCTTCGTCTGCGATTTTGGGGGAGTGTGGAAGAATATATGGTGGAGGGAGGGGTAGGTAGTGAAGGTTGAAGAAGAGGAGGGAAAGCAATGAAAAACGAAAATGGTGATTTCGTGGTTTTGATTTTTGCGCGCGCCTTCTAAGCCCCCGCCTATTCTTAAGTTTTTGGTTTTTTTTCATGAGACTTGTGTCACGTCACACGGATTGGTGATGTGGCAACCTGATCGTCGAGTTTGCTTCGGTGGTGTATATATGCCATGCATTCTCGAGCAAGCACTGGAGCGGCTAATGGATAATTGCTAATGGCAACCTAATCAAAAACAGGCATGCCGAATATTTATTATAAAATTATATGGAATTTAATTTTTTTTATTTTCAAGATACTTTCTTATTTTTAAAATAAAGTTAGACAATACAACATTTACTACGTCATTGGTGATTTTAATTTCATAATTAATTTCGTTTCATCCAACATTTTTTTAGTACAATATTAAAATTACCAATTACTTAAAAAGAATGAAAGAAAATGATAGATTTGGTAGGGTTGTCATAATTTCCTTTATGATGTTGATGCTCGTGATTTTTCCTCCTACGTATAGTTTTGATTGACAGAATCGCTTTTACACTTTTATTTTTCTTTAATAAATGATTGCTTATTATACAATAGTGCGCAGGTAGCAATGTGCATCAAATGTTTTCTTTTTGTTTAGTTCTCGTATTTTTAATGATATAGTAAAAAAAAAAAAAATCTTTTAGTTTATTATTTGATTTATATATTGACCAAAGTTGGTGGAAATGAATTGAAGTAAAAAAATTTATTCATATATTTAGTGATAAAAAATGTATTTTGTATAATGTTAAATTAATGTATTTTTAAAATTTTAATAATAACTCTACACAAAGATTACGAATAATAGTAATAAAATTTATTGTAATTTGTATGAATAATTGATTTTTTTAATATTTTAAATAATAAAATGGGACAAATTTAATGGTTTTTTTATTATTCATCTCGCACATATTGACATTTTTAAAAATATTAGTAAGACTCATTTCCAGCCCACGGCTTGGCGCTACAGGATTGTCATTGGTGAATCCGAACTCAAAAAAGGGTGCTGGCCCTGGGAGCGGGAGAGACCAGTAAACCTCCCGTGAAAGAAATTAAGAAAATAAAACGAAAAGTAAATTTACCTAAGATAAGTAAAATAAATAAAATAAAGAAAGAGATTTGTATACGTTTCGATAGACAATTTTACTTGTTTATTATTGCATGTATTCAATATTATGTATTTACCAATTTATTAGGCCAATCTCGTATTTTTAAAATATAACATAAATACATATATACATATCGTATTTAAAAGATACAACACATATATATAATTAATATATATCACATTGTGTAAATGGAAGAAACTATAATATGCCCAACACTAAATAACATCTTTTAACATATATAACATAGATATAAATGCTCGTATCACATTTAAGAGATACAATATATATATATAGTTAATATATATCATATTTTGCACGATATGCAAAACACTAAATAGCATCCTTCAAGTGTGATTTAGAATTTACTTTTATGTAATATTTTTCATCTAATTCGGATTTATATAATTTAAAAAAAAATAAAGTAAATGTGTATACATTTCAATACCTTTGCCTTTTTTGGTATATCTGACAAGATAAAAGTTTCTGCTTTTTAAGTTTGTTGTTGGATATGGTGACCACTATTATCCGATAGTATGAATATCAATCTCTTAATGAAATGAATCGGATTTGAATCTTTCTTTTTAAAATTGTAATTTTTAATAACACTCATTCTCATTGTGTGGACATGTCTTGAGGGAATTACAAAATATTTTACTACCTTTCTTAGTTTCTGAAAATATATAAATACAATCTAATTTGTTACTAAAACTCTAAAATACCTACTATATTATATATGTTATATCAATAATTTTGGTTTTTTATCGTAGCTGTTGGTGATTACATATTTTCAAAAATAATAGAGAGTTGAGATTTTAAAAATTTGAAGAATTTGTTCATGTGCAAACAATATCTATATATATTTGTGTCTATGTTCGATTTATGATTCAAGCTAACAAAATAGAATTTTTAATATCTCCATTTTTCATTAAAATTATTCTAGCAAATCCTTTTTTAAGATCAAACCTATTGCTGTCATTATATTCAAAACTTAAACATAGTTAGTTGCTATGCATTTGATCGCCTTACTTGTCATTAATAGAATATCTTTTGCACTATGGGTGCCAAGAAAATATAAATAATTAAGTTAATTTTCAAAACTAAGCAAATTAATCCAGACTTGCTTTGAAAAATACATTTTTCAATCAATGAAGAAAAGGAACATGTATACATATATAATATAGATATATATTTGTCTCTTATGATATTTGCCTTCTGTATATATGCCGGTACATAAATTAATTATGTCTTGGGCATCCCAATCCTCATGAGAGCAATATAAGCAATAAGCCTATAACCAACCAACATTACAACCAACCCAATTGCTGAAACAACCTGCCCATCAAGCCCTACTTTCTTTATAGGAGGAAATTCTCTAACCAAGCAAGTCCCTCCATCACCATCATCACATGGGTATGTATCACCAACCTTGTATTGAGAACCCAACAACAGCTTGTAGGAGTAATGACTTATGGACAAGTACCTAATCCATGCAATAAAAGGAGGAACATCTTGAACATAATATCCACCAGCAAGTAGGAAAAACATCATGAGAACTGACCCCAGTGTTGTAGCAGCTTGTTGGTGCATCACCAAAGCACCAACGGCTAGCCCTAGCCCTTGAGCAACAAGCACACTAAGGAGGAGGACTGATAGGGTGTGTAGGAAATGAGGAAGTGAGGGCTTTAGTCCAGCCATCCAATATGTTATGATGAGGAAACTTGTTGGAAGGATGAGTTCCATTGGGAGGTCACCAATTACTCTTGACATGAAGTAGGATGAGAGTCTGTACATCCTTGAGGATCTCTCTTTCTCTAGCATCTTCCTTTCTTTTGGGAATGTGAAAATGGCTTGGAACATTGGGTACAGACCCCAAAATGATGAGTAGAAGAATAGAAGCCCCATCTGCAATAAAATAAACAAAAACACATGTCCCCTATTAGAAAATGAATTAATTCATCATTTACAATTATTTTAATCATATTTTATTCAAGAATCAATGCAAATACAATACATCCTGAATTATTAACTAAGGTACCGATAAACCTATTAAACATTTAAAGTGCAAACTCATTTTCCATATCTTTTAAAAATATGCAAATAATCTCTTTGTCGTTATCGGAGCCTGCCTGAAGTCCATTGGTAAAACAACCACAAACAATGACGGTTTTGAGGGTTTAGCAGTTGTTTGAGGATTATCTCTACACATCACTTGAACAATTATATGAAAATAATGCCACTGACTTTAGAAATTAAAGGAGTCTATCTACACCTAAGTGATAGCTAGGCTCAAATATATTAAGATAACGTATATAAGCATCAGTAAAGCCCCCTTTAGGCATTAACATAGTAAAGTCCATCATTTTAAGATTCATATCAGGGTTTTAATATGGACTTTATATAAGTGAAAATACCTATCGGCAAGATCATTTATCAAATTATTTTAAATTCTCTTTCAATTCATCTACATTGCAGGCCTCTACCTCAAATCAACAACCTCATTAACATCGAAAAGGATAACTTTTCTCCAACTCCCTTCCATCGCATACTTTCCAAACTTCTATTCTCCATATTATTATAACATTGTCGTGCAACCCTAATGAAGCTCAAATATTGTCAATTGGTAACTGAAAACATCTTTTATCTCATAAAAACTCTGAAAATTCCTTACACTGTTACATCGACTTCTTTAAAAACTTTGCATTTTAAGGAACTCTACAATTTATCTCTAAATTTCATCATCAAAATTTCTTAATACTTTTCTATATTTTTATGGGTCATATAGAATAACTTTCAAATCACTATATTTAATATTTTGTAAATACAATTTTTGTATCAATAAATGTAATCTTGTACAATAAAATAAATATAATTATGTTAATAATAATAATTAATATTACATTTTTACAATTTCATTTCCCAGATTTAAAAAAGAGAGATGCTGATTATTGTTGAAGGAATGGGTGCCAATTCCTCCACGTCATGGGAGACACCAGTGTTAAAGCTGGTCTAAAGGCGAGCAATAAAGAGAGGGTAAATGCTTCGTTGCCTTAATTGGAAAATCAAGTAAATTATGTTTCCTTTTTTGGGAAAATTTGACGATAATACCTAATTTTACTAAATCATATCATATATAAGCTATTGACAATTTTGTTTTCACTACTAATAAAAATAAAACCATCGATAACTTCTTTTTTATCATTTATACCATAACTTACTAAAAATTGAAATGATTTAGCTATCTTTTTCTATATCGCCAGGATGAAGTGACAAAATACCTTATCTTGCAAATGACCGCAGCCGGATTGCCACCATAACAAGCCTACCATGCAAGCAATTGCCAGGACTTGAGCAATCCTGATAGGAGAAAGCACCGCATGTTTCCTTTCCTTGACTCCTCTTCTCGTTAAGCTTGTAAACTGCTGCCACCATGTCGTCGCCCATCGACCAAGTTGCCTGTCTTCTATATCTTTGCTAATATTATTGTCTCCATCCTCTATTTGGTGATCACTCGCTTCTTCTTTGACTTTGTCTGCAATGTACATCTTGTAAGCAGAAACCAGATATCCTTTTACCATGTTTCTGTCACTCTGTGTATTGTCTGGAGAAATACCTGGATGCAAATAAATTGTAATAATCATGATCGGTACCATTTTCCATCGATCGACCATCTCTGTCTTTCTTTATTTAATCAATGGAAAAATACATGTTGTATTAATAGTGTTGTTCAATTTCATTCGACTTAGATACAATCTAGTCATAAAACCGGTTCGTCGTTTTAAGTTTTAACTTTTAATTCAATCATTTAAATTGGATTTGACAAATACTACTAATGTTAAGTGGTCGCTTAGTACATCCAAGGTGCGGAAACCAACCGACAATGAGGTTTACTCGTATGTACATGATATAATATTACCGGGTATATTCGACAATCAATCCAAATCCCGTTCGCATAAAGCCAACAATTAAAATTGTTTAACTAAGAGATTAAAATTCAAATTTCATAAATATAAAAAAATTGTATTTGAAAATCGAATACTTCCTATTGAAACATAATTATCATCGATATGAGAAACTTTATGCTTTTGTTTTCACTTTTTATGTTTACATATTTATTTGAAAGGTGCATTATTATAATTATTATTTTGGCTCTAATTGGGAGGAGGCTATTGGATATTCGAGATATTGCTTTAGATGGTGTTGAAATTAAAACCATAACATAACTGGCTTCTCTAAAAAAATTTCAAAAAATAAGGTTTTTAAAAAAATAATCCCAAACACTTATACATGAATGCGAAAAAAGCTTTTATGTCAAACATAAATTTACCAATAACCATCTACAAATAGTTAGCAAAGACGAAAATCCATAAAGATGCCGTAAAAAGTAAAAGGGATAATTTGTGTAAAAAGCCTCAGACATGCAAGCAAATATAAAATGTGAAAAGGATAACTCTTGACAGGAGTTTGACATGCAAGTAATATATAATATAAATCAAATCTGAGAACCAAAAATAAGAAAATTTTATATGTGGGAATTTAAAATAGTGCATTGTAGTTTGAAATCACCTACGATTTTAAAGATAATTTTAAATGTTATATTTTTTATATTATTTTCCCAAAAAACCGTATTTTTGAAGTTGCTTTTTTTTACATTATTATTTTCCTTATCCCGAGGGAAGAGACTAAAATGGATTTTGATCCTTTTAGTTTATTTTCTCTTAATTTTTTTTAATTTATAAATCAATTATTGATATTATTTAAATTTTTAATATATTCCATAATATCATTATAAAGCCATATTTTTCTTTATAATCACGACACTTAATTAAGGATAATAGTATTATTTCAACAAGATAAATTGAGTGAAGTCGAGAGAAAAACTAAATTTAGCATAAACGTAGTGTCACGTACCATTTGAGAGATCCAATAGAAAATCAGCAGGGTTCATGGGAACGGATGGAGCATGTCCGATTCCCCCAAAGTATTGCATGACTTCTTCACCCAACCCAAAATACAGAGGACTTCCATCCGATGATAAAACCAGCACCTTATGAAACATGTAAAACAACCTACTTGATGGTTGGTGTATCGTCATCACCACTGTTCTTCCACCCTTCTTTGCAAGTTCCCACAGCTTTGACACAATCATCTGAGCTGTAGTCGAGTCCAGACCCGAGGTTGGCTCATCCAGCAGCAAGAGGCTAGGGTCTATCAAAATCTCTTGCCCTATGCTAACCCTCTTCCTCTCTCCCCCAGACACACCCCTAACGGTTAGCCCACCTACGACCCTGTCCTTGCACCTGGTCAGACCAAGTTGGCTTATAATCGCCTCTGCTTGCATGATCTTGTCTCGATTGGCATATGTGTTGGGAAGCCTAAGTAGGGCAGTGAAAACTAGGGTTTCGGTAACGGTCAAGTGAGGGTACATCACGTCGTTTTGTGTAACGAAGCCTGTGTTTCCGTTCAGGGAGCTTGAGAAGGGCTTGCCGTTGTAGGTTATGGTGCCGGTTAGGCCGTGGCGCCGCCCTAGGCGGCCTCCAAGTGCTGTCAGGAGCGTCGTCTTTCCGCTCCCCGAGGGGCCGAGCATCGCGAGCATCTCGCCGGGGTACACCGTGCCGGAGAAACCTTTTAGGATTAACTTCGTCTCTTCTGTTTTGATGATTTTCCTTTTGAAGAAGAAACCTTGTCCTCCTGATGATCTCTCAATCTTTACTTTGTACGTAACGTCTTCAAACTGCATGTAACATGAGAAATAGAATATTAAATACATTTAATAATTAATTCGATAAAATAAAAAAAAAAAAGAAAAGAAAAGAAAATTAAGCTGCAAGCTGTACGGTATATTATATGCAAAGTGAGGACAAACATTACAAATATGGAATCGGAGTAGTTGAAAGTTGAAATAAAACATTTGAATCAACTCGCAAAATAATATATCAAATTTAGTATCGAAAAAATTTATCTACACTGTCAAGAGACAAATATATAAAATTTTAGGCAAAACCAAATGATAATGGAAGCAATCATCATGTAATTAAACGAATAAGGTACTTTGATTATATATCATGTTTGTAAAATAAAACATTAGTATATTTCCGATAACTTAAAATAAGTATTACCTTCAAGGTGACATGTTTAATGACTTGGTTGAAAATGGTTACTTGTGGCTCTACTGATCCGTTTGTTTGTAACTCAACATCGGCGATGATCTCTTGACTCCTATTATTGCTCATTGTTGTTTTCAATGTTCTAGCTAGCCAAGGTTGTGGTTTATTACCTCATTAGCCAATGATGTGTGTGTGTGTGTGCGGTCAATGGTTTTGACTATAACAAACAAGTGAAAAGAAGATCTGTTGATACTATAATATCGTTAATACCATGAAACTTTTCTCTAAATGAGCAAATTCGAAACGAATTAGATGATTATCATAAAAAAGAATGAAAGAACTTGAAGATCAAAGAGATGGTTTTCTTTACCAAGAAGAGATGGTGCGTGCATGCATGCATGCATATATTGTTAGAGTTCTAGGGTTTTGTACGTATATCTTGGCTAATTAATGACTCGATCAAAGAAGTAATTTCTCCCTAAAATTCTATGGATTTTTTTTTCCCAATTCAAAAGTCTACAAAAAGCTCTCCTTTTACCTTTCTACATTTCTCACAACAAGTTAAGAAACTTAATAAATCCATGTTTTTACAACTTAACACGATACAAGTAAATCCTCTTTTTGAGGATATAGAATTTTATCATTATGAGTTTGAATGATTTAAACCTAATAACAAATTAATTGAACATGGATTCAACTAGCTTGACCAATTTAAAAGTCTAATCAAATTTGAATTAAACTCAATCTTAAGTATAACTTTTGGGTTCAAGTTCAGTTCGGTCTTTAAAATCCTAATCTAGACATTCGAATGCTCATATTAAATAAGCTATTAACTCAATATTACTATATCACCTCAATTCAAGCTTGTTTACATGCACCCTCACTTTAGTTATTATTCTACGATTTATCGATAAAGTGTCATAGAACAATCACTATTCATCTCATATAAGGTTCTTTTTTATTTTCTTGTATTTTCTTTTATAACTACATTACGTTCATAATAATTCAGTCACTTTTTCATATTTTCTTCTTCTAAAAAGGTCCTTTTTCAAGGATCAAATCAAATCTCTAGTTGAAATTGATTAATTCTTCTTCATCTTGCCCTAGATTTTCCGAGTGTGTGAAATGGTTTTTATGACGGAAATATGGGATATGATGAGATCAATTTAAGGATCGGAGAACAAGTGGAAAATGGCGACTCATGGTCTGTTCCATACGTGGGCATTGCATGTGCATTAGGGTTTGTATGGTTACGACATCCGAGAAGGGCGTGTACACATGGACATAGTAAAATATAATATGGCTTGTTCTTTTGTCCTATTTCACCTTTGAAGTTACTAATGACGTAGATAATGAATTAGAACGTAACGGTTCTATAGATAGTCCAAACTGATTTGACATTTTCAGAAAGTTAAATGACATATATAACGTAATCCACTGGATTGACTATCTATCTTTAAATTTCTGTCCTTTATTAGTTCCATGTTTTAATAACTCAAAAAAGAAAAAAGAGAAATTCTATGTCTTCGTTAACTTTGGTCGAAAGAGTTAAAAAGGTAATATAACCAAATCACATAAATACCGATATTTTAAAGTTGTAAGATGATTTAATTGAAGAAAATGGAAAGATATGTTACATTCAGTAATTACTTTACGTTTACATAATTTATAATGTTATCTATATATTGAAAATGTTCTTCAAACGAAATATGACGTTATGTAAAAAAGAAAAACCATCACAAATCTTTTTTTTTTTTTCTTTTCCATTTACAAAACTCTATATCTATTGCAAATGTAACGTGAATGGCATGCAATGTTACAAATAGATGACCATTGAAACACATTTGTTTACTTCTAAACTGTAAGATTTCATATTTTGAAATATATATATATATATATATTTTTTTTGAAGAAGCAAGAGATCCAATAGGAATGGTCATGTGTTTAATGTGTGCGTCTTACGTTGCAATGACTTAAAAAAAGTAATGTGAGAATAATGCTTGTTGGGATAATTATAATAGAATGAGGTAAGGATTACCTTCGGGGTTACCTATTCCTCCTACCACCTCATTATTTTTTCTCCAATTATTCTATTAAATGTTGTCTCCATATCATTACTTTAAGACCAAATGTAATATAAAACTTGCGTGACAAACATGTGATCACTTCGATTGGATCACTTTATCAACATACATTTTCTTTCTTACTATTATAATAAGTTTTCAAAAATACTCATTAATAAGAGTAAGAATGAGTTAAACCTTTCTTGTGGGTCACTCGATCTCAACTCTATATTCTATCGACTTTGATTCAACAAAAGTCGAGATGGGCTTAAATTTGAGCTACTCAAATAGTTTACCAAGTTAAACTTAAGTTTTAAAATATTTGGTTCAATTTGCTTGCAAGCCAAATTAGTTTGAAGTTGAACACGGATATTAGTTAAGTTTGCATATCTATATTGTTTGAAAAAAATTTTTTTTTTTCGAAAATATCAAGTTTAAATGAAGCTTATCTAGCTGAGATCAATCTTGTCAAGAACCATTTTGAATCGAGCTAAAGTTTAAAATTCTAAGTTTGATTGTGTTTAATTAAAGTTTTAAAATTTCGAGTTGAACTTGACTTCGAACTTAATATTATATTGTTTTAATCCGACTCTTTTACAGCGTTATCGTTAATAAGATGCGCATGATTTTGGGAGTTCGAGTCCTTCCTATAAATCTACCCATGCTCTTTTCCTTCTTTTATTTTTTTTCCTTGAAAAAAGAATTAATCTGGTGTTTGAAAATAGGTTAACTAAGTCTATTTATAGCATTCTCAATAATTTACATGCATTTTTATTGATTATCTTGACATATGCAAATTATCATACTTTTTCCTATATGGTAACTCTAGTCATGCTATGTTTACAGATTAATGGATAACACATAAAAAGTTTTAAGCATATACCACTTTTAGAGAATTGATTTTGAGTTTTCACTCTCTTAAAAATTCGAGATAACTTTTTGTTCAACAAACCATCCTAAATAACCTTAAGATAAGGGGGTGTTTGTGCTATGTTTGAATAACCCACAAAACAAAGGCCAATTTGAATCCAGGCATATTAGATGTATTCCCTTGGGTATCCCCATAATCGATAAGGGTTTAACTTACGTGATCTTAATGCTAATAAGGTCAATGTTATATTTTCCCGTTCAAACAAATGATCTATGAATCTTTTATTCCTATCATACCCAATAGTGTCATGAAACAGCATATAAACTTTTGGCCATACAAATTTTTCACGTGATGCTAGTTAACTTATGTAGTTTGCAAACTCCTTTATATTTTGGATCTTCTACCGTTTTCGATGTTTCACACGGTAAGGAAGGTCCGGTCGCTAATTAATTTTCCGATTCAAACATATAGCCTTCCATTCTTCAACTAACAGAGTAATATAGTATTGCCCTAGTCACAAAGTGACAAGACCACTCCTAAATCAACTTCTTCCTTTGTTCATACCACTTACCAAAAGTTTAGCTCACTCTTTATCTGCTCTTTTGACTTATAACAATCATTTTTGGAACTTTGCACTGCTCCTACAACCCTTTTGCCAAAACATTTTGGATTTGGACCATTTCAAGTTCTATTAGCTATATCATCAATTTCCTTTATTTATGCCACTTTTGATATAGGAATGGTTTGAAATAAAACGAATTAAAATAGGATGAAATAGAACGAAATGAAATTAAATTTGAAATCATAAATTCATTCCCACATTCGGAAATGTCTAAGGAATGAAATGGGACATAATGTATATATACAGTAGTATTGATAAAAAATATCCTTAATTATTAAATATCATAATTAAATTGAAAATTAAATAAGTAATTTCAATTGATAATAATCGATGAAGGAAGGAATAAAATATTTCGAATCATAAATATATTCCTATATTTGGAAATGTCTAAAGAATGAAATGGGACATAATGTATATATATAGTAGTATTGATAAAAAATACCCTTCATTATTAAATATCATAATTAAGTTGAAGGTTAAATAAATAATTTCAATTAATAATAATCAATGAAGGAAGCAATGAAACCATGATTATTCCTTCTAAATACATTTCCAAACACAAGAAAAGAAAAATAAATCGAAATCACAATTCTTTTTTAAGTCCTTTCTCACGTATCAAGCATGACATTAGATGTTACAAAAAAAAAAAAAATTATAAGTTTACCTTTTCTACTTGTCGTGAAGGTAGCAATTTTATGGATACTTATCGATGCTACTCTAACTTTTTATGAATTAGATGCTAACGATGCCTTTATAAATGAATATATTATCATCATCATCACATCATTATTATTTATAAAATTACTTCGATATTGTTCAAAACTAAGGGTGTAAATGAACTAAGGCGTTTACAAACTACTCGAACTCAAATCGAGTTTTATTCAAGTTTAATTCAATAATAGTTGAGTCGAACTTGAGCTCAAGCCAATCTAGTCGAGTAGTAAATTGAGCCGAACTTGAGTTTTAAAATACTAAGCTACGAGAAGTTTGCTAAACTCACGAGTCTAATCGAACTTGATATAATTTTTAATATATTTAAATATAAGCAAATATAATACTAATTATGGAAAATTTATACAAAATTTGATCTAATCGAATAAAGCTCGAACTTACCATATATATTTTTAAGTCGTGCTTGAGCTTTGAATTTTTAAGTCCAACTTGATCTTAATACTGTTTAGTTTGATTCAATTCGATTACACCCCTATTCAAGACTAGTAAATTTCACATTAATTGGTCGTAGTATTTTGGCTTAATTCATAATAATGAATGTAGAAAATGTTTATTTATTTATTTATTATTATTTTGCATTTTATATGCAACTCTAAATTTATAGATTAATTATTTAAAATACATATCAAACTTCAAGGTTTAATTATTGGTAAACCTTAAATATGCTAGGTAATTATAGAATAAAAAATAACATAATTTAAGTATTCCATCCATCTATTATTAGTGTGTTATATATTATATTTTATTTATTTGGCTTCTTTTTCATAGATATTTTTACTTTTACTTTAGTTGAAGTAAAGAAATAATTATTGTTTAAATAAAAAGGAGGAAATAGAGAAGAGAATTCACAAATTATTACAATTTTTGAAATGAATAGACCAATTATGCTCAAAATAACAAGGGTAGGCATTAATAACCACCATACCAAATGAAAAAAAAAAAAGACTACACTAAGTCAAACCAAACTAAACTTTGCTTTTGATTTTTTTTTTTCAGCACTTGGCATTGGTTTGTAAATTTGAAAATTAAAATATATAATTTGGTTTTAGTTTTTAAGGTGTTTCTTGAACATGAAAAACCAATCAATCCAAAAAGGCTATGAATTATGGAGATTCTTTTACATAAAAGATGTAGAATAATTATATTGACAGTGATTTTTAAATATACAATTCAATTATAATAGGACAATAAACAAAAACTTCATTTGCAAAGAACCTAAGTCAAAGGAATATAAAATTTTGCATACCAATTAAACAAATAAACCATATGATGGCATTGAGCACATCCTTTTTGCTTCTTGTGCAATAAAAAAAATATATTTAGTATATCTCAGACTTACAAATAGGTGAAATTTCTCGTTAAGTTACAAGCTTATATAAAGAACAATAAATCGTATTTTATAGAAATAATATATTCTATTAAGACATTTACTGAGAAACTAGAAGCTCTTTTAAAAGAAGTTATTTAGAAATAAATACAACACTTTCTACTTTAGGAGTAAGTGTACATAAATCGATAGGAAGAAGAATGATAGAAATAAAGAGAATATTACATTTATATATCATGATGGTTTATATGGGTATTACCTTCAATGAGATGGCTCTACCAGGTTTGTCTAATTTGTTTAATTGTGCCTTAATTTTAGTTATATCTTGATTTATACTAACCATGATTGTGTTTTAACTCTCTAGAAATGTTGATTCAGCTTTATACAAGAAAGAGATGGAAAAATGGCTACAAACACACCAATGGTATATGATGTTCGTTTTGTTCTATCTTAAACGAAGTTTAATGTGTAATACGATGCTGAATGCAACAACTAAAAGGGGTTGTGTGCGTATGTGTGTATGAGGGGAGGGTGGGTATTGTGTAAGATGAAACAAAATTGAGGAGAAGAGAAAGGAAGTTTAAAAGAGATATAGCTCATGCAAAAGAGATGATAGAAATAAGCATGTTATCTTTGTTTATCAAATTGATACCTTCAACGATCTTTTGTGCGTTGCGTTTATGGTACATTAAACACATATGATTGATTATATTTTCTTTTCACTAGGACCCTATTAAATATAAAAATCAAAACATCTTTAGAGCTAGAAACATTTAATGAATATGATAAAAAAATATAAATATGTAATAATACGCAAAATGTAAATATTTTCAGTACACATTTATAAATATTGAAGACGCTAAAATTATTTAGCAATTACAATTACTATTAGATAAATAAAGCAATGATTGCACGTTTAGGTTTGCCAATTACAGCTGTGATATATAAATATAGTTGAATTCAGGTTTGAAGTCTATTGAAAGATTGTCAATTTACTTTTTCTTAATTTACTTCCTTAAGATATTATCAAGAGTAATCAACGGTTGAAATTATAAAGAAGATAATAATATCATGATAATCCTAATCTACTTTTCTTAAATTACAACCATTGATTTGTAAATTAAAAGAAGGTAAATGAAGAGGATCAAAATCCTATTGGCAGATTGCTTCCTTTGTTAACACTATCCTATGTATGAAACACCTCTTTAGTTATACATTTTTTACGAAAAACTAGTATCTACTGTGGCAAATTGGATGCATATAGACTTGGATACAATTTCTAGCTGGGTCTTGGACTCGATTTTTTGACTCATGAACCATGGCACTCCCCATATTTTTAAGATGTTAAATTAAAAAAAAAATTAAGAAGTAGCTTTTATTCTTTCAAGTATAAAATAATTGTTAAGGATGCATACTTTTTTATAAATAACCACATCCAACTTGACTTGTGATGTTAATAATGTGAGACAAAAATGTAAAGTTATAAAGAAGTTCATAAAACTAAAGTTAGTCCTACATTATTAAGAATATTATTTTTCTTTTTATAAAAATCTATGTATACTAAATCAAATATATTTTTAAAACGCATTTGTTTCATATGTTGTTGATAACAACACGTTAAATGTTATGAAATAAGAAATGATTTTTTCTATTCACATTAAATTGGTTTAAATTTTCAAGGTTTTGTAATTTTTCAATTTTTAGTTTTATTCTATTTCATTATACCTTATTTTTCGTTCATTTTTTCTAATGTAGGTAGATCAATATCCATTAATTTCATAGGTGTTACCTCCAAGCCTAGACCCACTTCTATAGTGGGTCCCATCTATTGGTTTATCTTATGGTACAAGGTTTAGGTCTGTTTTAAACCCAATCAAGTGATTTTAGGCCGAGTTTAAGATCTATGTGTTGAGATAATTAATTGAGTGGACTATAATCAAGCCAAATCAAGAAGGCATAGCAGTAAGCTTGAGTTTTAACACAATTTAAAATTTTAATGCTTAATCTCAAATCTCAAATAGGAAATTTAACCTCAAGTTTAACTTAAAAGGGGTTCCGAACATACTTGAACTTCACTTTGTTGAACTAGTTTAGATTAGATTACTCAAAGATTTATTTTTTCTTGTAATAAACATAATACTAGTGTTCAAATTTGATTTGAACTTAAGCAACAATTAAACCAATATAAGCATCAACTAATCAAGCTAAACGTTATAAAGTTTCAACTTTACACAACAAATTGCTTGGGTGGCTTAAGCTCGAGCTCCAATCCATTGGGTCAAATGCATGTAAATATCAAGTTGACTACAAGTTGCTTGTAGTTTAATATACAAATGAGCAAGAAAATACTTATGGATGCTCCAATATGGCCTAATGGCCATTTAAAACTTTCAATGGAACTTTCTGCTTCCCTTTTGAATTATTATTATAATAAGCAAAACAACTAAACTATAATGAATTGTTTACTTTCTAAAATGGAATAGAAATCTTGTGGAGGGAATAGGTTAGAAATTCCCCCTTTCAAAGTAATACATATTACAATGTTTCGTTTATAAATTAATTAAAGTATTAAATTGGGCAAATAATTAAAAGTAGGGGTAATGGCGCGTTTTACACCTCAACTCTCACTTTTGCAATTATATACTTGAAGTTTCAACTTATCTAATTATACAACTAATTAAAGATTTAGTTGTCACTATCCACACTTCGGTTAACTCCAATTTATACCATTAATCTCATTAGCACGATTAACTAATGCAGTGGCCTTCTACAACCTTAGTGAGGTCATGTAACTCCCATAGGGCTATGGGTGCCTACCTATGGTTATTGGTGTGTTTTATAACCTACATTTTTAGAGTAGATTGAGACATAGTATTTTGTAAGGGATGGTTAGTAGCCACTTATTGGGAGCCGCATGACCCCCTTGAGTTCACGAAAAGTCATCGCATTGGCTGATTATGCTGACTGAACTAGAGGTGTGAATCGACATTAACTAAAGTATAAACGGTAACAACTAAATTTTTAATTGGGTGTTGTTGATAGTCGACTCTTACCATAAGGGCCCCAAGGCCATCGAAATGCCTATTCTAAGCTTCACAAGTCATCAAGAAACTTAGCCCAAACCATATGAGCTTGTTAAGATGTTTGTATTTGTCCCAAGTTAGCCCAACCTCCCTTCTTACTCGAAAGGCCTCTCGATACCTTAAGTATGCCTGGTCACTGCTTGCAGTATTTACGCAAGGGTCGCTCTCTTTCCCTTCGCAAACCATAGTTGAAGGAATCATCAAGCTATGAGCCGAGCACTTACCTTACCCATTGTCTAATTTCTCTCCCTTTATTTAATACTAATTGACCACCTATTACACGGCTTCCTACCTAGCCATTGAATTAAGGTTGGGGGGGAGGGTACTTACCGCCAATAGGATAGTGATGGATCGCTGACATTCGGACCCATCATCCAAGCGCAACTCAAAGGCTTACAAGGCCTAGCCAAGAGAATCTTATTTGCAATGGTCGAGCCTAACGAGCACATCTATCAAGAAGGTCAAATGGCAAACACTTTGATTATTTTGCTCTGATACATAATGGCCCATTCAATCTCTTATTCAAACATTAAGAACCCCACCGTCGACCTATCAAGTGCCAAGGCCACGGTCTCTATATGCCAAGCTTTTCTATCCTATTCTGCTGCACTACTACTTCACTTGATCACCTCGATAGCTTTTAGTACAACTTAGGAGTAGCAACTCGAACATTAACCTAGCTCAACCGCAATGCTCCAAGATTCCAAAACATGAACCTAATGATAGACTGTCATCTGTCCTTTACTTTCTTAATATTGTAATATTTTATCGTTGTCTTATTTGCCTATTTTCACAATATACTAATTTTTGTTATTCATACATTACCCTTTTGTAATTTTATACATTCCTTTTTTGTTACCCTATGGTATAAATAGTCCATTATCTTGTAAACAAAAGGAGCACACCTCATTATTAGTGAATATTCTTCTTGTTGTTCTTATGAGATACCATTCTCTGAGTACATTCTTTTATACTCTTATATAATCTTATCTACAACTCGAAATTAGTAGCGAGTGAACTTTAGTATTAGCTTATGCATCATATCAAATGAAGTACTAAGTTGTATTATGTTTATTGGTACATCATATCTGACGAGCAGCTTCATGAAAGCTACCGTATTTGCCAACACACTTTTTTCCCCTTTCTTCAATATCTCGAAGGACTCATTTACAGTAAGCCCTAGTGATTAACTCGACTCCTAAGTACATCATACAATCCTGATATCAAAACTCGAGGTTACAACTGATAACTAAGTATTATAGTAACTGCTTCTTGCAATAGTCATGTGTTCTGTTGTACTTTGTTTCTCCATTGTAAAACAAAGCAAGTGCTAAATTTACTATGTGATATCGTATTAGCAAAGTTGTGTAAAGTCTTTATTGGGTATGAACTTGTTGTAGTCTTGTTGAGAAAATGTCGAATCCTAGTGTATAATGAGAGATAGGAGCTGTAGAGAGTGATGTTATGGGACAAGGTTGTGTTGAGCAACAAACCCCACAAACTACAGATGAGTAAATATAAAACCTTACTACTATTATGGCTAACTTAGCCGTATTTGTACAATGGTTAGCAGAGGTTTGACCACGAGAAAGAAATGTTGAACGAGGACAAGGAATGTAAGATAAGCCAAGAGGACAAGGTATAGAAATCCGAGCTCTTAGTATTGTGAATGCACCACACGTGTGACCTATCCATGCAAAAAGGCATGTAAGATGAAGGCTTGAGTTGGATGAAGTTGAGGATGTGGAAGATGATGGAGATGAAGGTGAACAATTCCCTAAGTATGATGAACGTAAACTCCAAGCTTTTAAAGGGATCGAATACCTTAAGGTGTAAGTTCTAAGCTTCTCTAGAATTGGTAATGTTGATAAATACTTGGATTGAGAAGATAAGAATAAAAAGATATTTGACTTGTATGACTATGAAGACTCAATGCATATTCATGTAGCAGCTTTAGAGTTTTCTAAGTATGCAGTAATGTAGTGGAAGAAGTTGTAAATCCTACGACAACAAGCTCGATGAAAAGTACAGACATAGAATGAAATGAAGAGAGTTAAGAGAAGTAGATTTGTTCTAAAATACTTTCCAACATCTCTAAGAGCTTAAGCAAGGTAGCCGATTAGTAGACGAATATGTTCAAGAGTTCTAGCTGCTTATAATATGATGTAATGTTGATGAGCCTGAAGCATGAACAGTAGTAAGGTTTATATTTGGTATAAGGCCCAAGATTGATAATATAATGAATGTGCCGAGGCTTGGGAATTTGGATGAGACCATCCGAATGGCATAGGGAGTAGAAAGGCAAAGGCAAAATTAGCTTAGCCAAGTACTGGGCAGTTGATCAGCTTTTCAAGCAAGATTAGTATGCTGAGAAGACCTAAACATGACCAAGCCTACTATAGTTTTGAAGTAGATCGCTGATGATAGAATTCAGGGTACTAACCCTAACCAAATGCCAGAGATGAGCTTATTTACTTCTCATTCGGATATTTCATTTGACTACTTATTTTATTTATGTTATTTAAACATCTTATTTCTTGTATTATTCCTAAATTACTCTTATGTTTATTTTGTATTTACGAGAATACCACTAAGACATCATTTTTTAGTCCTTTCATTTATAAGTTTACCACTATATATAAATAGCCTATGTATGTAGCATTTTAGACAAATTTAAACATTAATAAAAAACCTTTTGAGTCTTTTTCCTTTGAAAGCTCTTTCTTATTAGCTTTTATTAATTCCTTTTGCAAGTATTATGGCGAGCAACTCTATCACTCGAAACGATGCATTATATCCAATAAGTATTAGGCGATATAAAACCTAACTAGTATGTCATATCCAGCTAGGTGGCTCATGAATTCGTTAAGATCCTCAATAAAACCACTCTATTTTCCTTCTTTTGACAGAATCGAACTCACCCTTATAACTGGCCTTGTTTACTCTTGGCTCAATTTGTATCATCTTAATATTAAAATGGAAGTGTAACCACATAAAGATTTTGTTTTTCTGATTTTCTATTGTATTATCAACAAACCAAACTTTTACGGCTGAAAATTTGGAATTTGGAATTACCTGCAACTGAATCTCATCTACTTTCGTCTATATTGCAAAACTATCCCATACGTACTAAAGGGAACCCTACGCTTTAAGAAGAAAAACCCCAACCCGTCGGCTTCACAGGGGAATTTCTCTGTACCTGTTTGGAAAAGGTTTCGTAACTTGGAGTTTAGTGGTAGATACCCGTGCAACAACCTTAGGAATTGATATTGGGACTTGGCAAAGGTGTTCAATCAAGGATTGTAATTGCAAAATTAATTGTTGGGGAAAATTACTATAATATTCAGTTTAGTGCATTTGGATTGTGTATTGAATTAGATAATTGGGATTAATCGAAAAGAAAGAAAAAGAAGTTGCGGTGGGCACAGTTTGTGTTGAGTGTCTCTATTGATTTATTGTAGTAGTGAATCGTGTGTGCATGTCTTGGAAGTGCTGTAAACAATCGTTTGTGGTTATGGCTTGTATAATAGCGAGTGTTGGTGGATTGGTGTTTGCTCGCGTGAGTAGTAGTTAGTGTCCGGGTGTGTCTGTGAGTTTGGGTGTTGTGGTCGCCAGAGTTGAGTTGGTGGTGACTAAGTGAATAGTGGTGTCGTGGCTGTGACTGAGTGTTTACTGCTGTATGTTTTGCAGGATTGCAGTGGCCAACAACGGTGGTGTCGCCACTTCGTATCGTATGTTGGCTGTATGCGTGTATGTGATAGTGAACTTTGTTGTGTGTTCTTAGTGAACTGTCCTAAGCTTGGTGGCTAGTGTCTGTGGTTTGTGTAGTACTGTTTTGGTAATGTGAAGCAGGGGACTGTGAACCGTGGTTAAGTGTGCTGCTAAGTGTAAACCGAACTGTTGAGCTAAAACTAAAGCACTTCGTTGAATTTGCCGATGGGAAGTAAAGACATTGAATAATAGACCAAGTGTTTGACCGATAAGAGTGGTACTTGGAGTTGTGAGTTATATGATGTGCCGAGTTGGTGTTTGTAGCGAGACGAAGTATTGATGTGCCATGCTTGTGAAATGTTACTTGAATTGGTCAACGAGGGGAATTGATTAGTGAAGTTGAAGTGTCCCAGCTTGTTGTTGAGTACACTATTGTGAAGGACCGAGTTGAAATTAAAGTTGAACCGTGCTGTTGTGTGTTGAATTATAAATTGTGGAGCTAGTGTTTGAAGTATTTTGGCTGAGCTCTGTTGCATATGAGCCAACTGAATCGTATTTTAAATTCTGCCAAGCTATCTAAGTACTCTGCTCGAGAAACTTGTTTGTCCAAGCTACTGTGATAGGCTGTTGTTGGTAGTAAGCCACTGTGTTGGGTGTCAAGTGCAACTTGACATAGTGTATGTGTCATCCTTGCGCTATGCCATCGTGTCTGAGCTGTTGTGAGCATGATAGAGGAATTACCGAGCAGTAACTGATAGGCGTTGTCTAATTTCAGAGATTATGTTCGAACTACTACCATCCATAATGTTTGTAAATAAGTCCTCTGGTAGTTTGACATTAGTTTTGCCATTAGTAGTGAAGAGAAAAATACAAATTAAGTCCGAACATTTGTCACATTCTTTTTTTAACTGTTTAATTTTTTTCTATTTCAGTCACTAAAGTTTGTAACAAGTTATTCTTTACTTGCCATTACTGGTGACACATGGTGCAATATAATTCGTCCAGATAATTATTTTGATTAAAAAAATTATAATTCACTTAAATTATAAAAAAATGTAAAAAAAACCCAAAAAATTATTAAAATGGAAAATTAAATAATTAAGTTATTTAAAAAATAATATAAATAAAAATTTAAAATAAGTTACTTAAGAGTAAGTAAGTCACTCAACCCACCACCTATGAGAGTTAGACTACCTACCGCTTTAAGGAGGCCATGCAACCATCTTAATGTGGTAAGTAGTCAACCTATCTCGTACTTTAAAAAATTAAAACAAAATTATGGAATACTTGTTTAGGTTGCACATCATATGTGTAACTTCAGAGGTTTTCTTCTCATTTTTCTTTTCTTTTCTTTTTTAAAAAATATAGGTAAGGGTGTCCCCCCACCACCTTAAGCATAGGGTGATAAATAGTTCATCTTCATAGGTAGTGGGTCGAGTAATCTACTTTTTGAATGGATTGTAATCTATTTGTATAAAGTAGTGTTATTTTGACTACTGGTTTGTTTTTTAAGATTGATTTTTTTAACTTTTCCTAATTTTCAATATTTATTTATATTATTAACATTTAACTACTTAAGATATTTCAAATTAGTTTACTTATTTAAGTTTCCATATTTTTACTTCATTTTTTTCTAATTTTTTGTATTTTTTATATTTTTAATAATTTTATTTAAATGATACATATTATAAACATCACATTTGTGACACCCTATTTTTTCACTTTCAGGCCAAGTTTACAAAAAAATAAAAATGGAAAAAATTCAAAAATTTAAATTTAAATTTAAAAATAAAAAAAATATAAAGTGTAAAAAGTGTCATAGTCAAGTCGAATTGGTCATTTAGGGCTAAGTTATATTACAATAAAATATACACGTGTGATTTAATAAATTTAGAGTTTTTTGGGTTTTATTAGAAAAATACTATTTAAGAAAAGTTCAGTTATGGAACTCATGAATGTGAACCTTGGTCTAATTTGAATATTTTAACTGAGCTAAAAAAGAATCAAGATTTATTAAATAAGTTATGGGCTATGGTTAATTAAGTTAGGTTGAGTCCAGCCTGAGATATAAAGCCCAAATAAATATATGGTTTCTAGAAACTTGATCTTGAAAATAGATTGAATTAATTTTTTAATAAATTTAATAAATCTAAATCGGATATTATCGTATCTTATGAATATTAGATTTGTTAAGATTGAATTTTCACAACAAAAAGATCCCAAAGATTCAAGTTTATAGTTTATAAATAGTGGATATTCAACTGTAAAAAATATAAGTTTTCACAATTACACAGAACACGCAATTGCCATGCATACACACATATTACAATCACTCCATTACACACATACACGTCACTTATGCACGATCATACCCCCACATGTCCATGTCTCATTGTACGGCACGAATAGTCTAGTTCAATCATACCTATATAGCGTACGCCCAAAATAGCTCACTACACGTCCAAACACGATCATACGCTCATACACAGATGCCAACCAAATATGATCATACACTCCGTACAAATACTCATGATTAGCACTTCACGTACACGTCCGAATCCACGTACGCCCAATACAAGTCTAGTACTCCATATAGCCTGTCTATGATAAGCCACGTCTCAGGTCAAGCTATACGCACATGACCCAATTGTGGTGATTTGACCTACTTAAGTAATTGGGTAAATTATTTTAGTTATTTATTTATTTTATTTTTAATGCTTTTATTTTACTAACTTGTTTTTTTTTTTGTATATGTTATTTAATAATTTTAATAGAAGCTACGTATCATGCATTTTAATTAGATAAATTTGCAAATTTTTAGATAAATTGTATTTTTTAGATAAATTTCATGTTTTTGTTTAAATTGCATTTTTTAGATATAATTGAATATCTTTTGCAACTTTTCCTATGATTCATATCTTCAGTAAGTATGTGTATCTAAATTTCATATTTTAGTAGATCCATATAAATCTTGCATTTAAGATTTAGAAAAATAAATTTTTGACAAGTGGTTTTTTTAAAAAAAAAATCTTAAATAGAGTCTTTTTAAAAGATTTAGTTAGTTAGGTTTTTTTTTTCAAATAAATTCACATAATTAGATATTTTTGAGTTTTTTTTGAATAATAATATAAAAATGTAAACTTAGCTTAATTTTAAAATTAAAAAGAATCAACTCATTAAATCTTTTCTAAAAAAAGAAGAAGAACTATATTAGTTTGATCCTAATTAGCAGGTATGTAGACACCTTCAAGGTAACTGTAAAGAAAAAAAAAAACAAAAAACAAAAACTAAAATTTTCTTATTTAGAAAAGTCATAATAAAAATTATTAAAAAACCCATTTTAATTACGTTTTTGTATATCTTTACAAATTTTAGTATCTTTAGAAAAATTATAACAAATAAAGCCCATTAGTTTATTATTATTATTATTATTATTATTATTATTATTATTATTATTATTATTATTATTATTATTATTATTATTATTATTATTATTATTATTATTATTATTATTATTTGCATTGTGATTTTATCTTAATAAGTTAGCCTTTGAGTTTAGATTTTTTCTTTTAATTTAATAAAAATTATTTTTTTAGAATATTTGTAGACTAGTGGTTACTCAAAAACCCTAGTTTAATTTTTACAAGTTTAATTAATTGGTGGCTCTAATTTTTGTCAAAATATTTTTTTAAAGGAAAGTGTTTTTTTTTCTTAATTTAATGTTGAATAATTTATATTAAGTAGGCTAGGCTTAATATAGATTGAATTAAGGAAAACTAAAATAGGGCTCGATACATATTATCAATTTATTTAATTAAATTAACTATTTGGACAAATCAAATCATGCCACATGTTACTACTAATAGTGAAACCAATAGTGAACCAACGAGGAATTATCTACAAGCTATTGCAAATATTAAGAATTGAAATAGAAAAAATTAAACATATATGACTCAAATAGAAAAGATGGCAAGTCTTGATGACCAAATTTGTGTATTTCCCTTCATCACTAATGAAAAAAACTAAAGGATGATTTATTTTATGTTATTTTTTTTGCGAACTTCTACAAAATATTGAGGATTAAAATTATGAGACCTTATGAAAAACTAGTAATCAATTCACAATTGGTTGGTTTAGAAATGATTTGTAAAATTTACGGCAATAATATAAGTCAACTAATCGAGTCCAAATTTTATAATAAAGTTAGAAAATTAGTAAAAAGGACCTGTAACTTTGAATTTAGCAAAATAAAATAATTAAATAACTAAATATTTTATTTATATAATAAACATATTTTTTCCGTTCTTGATTAGAAACGGGAAAAACAGGTTCAATAATTGACGAATCAATAGAAATAAATTATATATATACTAAAAATCATAAAATAACTTAAATAATATTTTAAAATGTTTATTTGTATTATGTAAGTATTTACATAAATGTGAAAATATCTGAAATTACCTAAAATATCTAATTTATACTAAATAAATATAGAAAAATTAATAAAAAATTTCAAGAAAATGGTAGATTATGTTAAAATTTGCTAGAGTATAGTATGGCACGCTAAGGGATGGTTTGACAAAAAGAAAAATTGTGATAGGTACATGTATTTAATAAAAAGTGTAATATTAAGTGACATTTAGCTAACAAAATTATCAACTGGCCTTCACCTTCTCTTATAAATTGAGAATACCCTTCCTATAATTATTTTAAACATTCTATCCTTTGGGAAAAATATGGAGAGTTTTCTAAGGTTGAGAGAATAATTATATAAAATTCAAAATAATTAGGGAAATAATATCACATCGAGACTTAGGAGCAAGAGTCCATTATTACTTGATAGAGGAGACAACACCCTTTGCTACCGATAAGGTTTTTATTGCCAGCAATAACCGAAGCATCTAACGCTAGTGAATGACCCAAATCTACTTGATTTTGCTAAATTATCTAAAAATATAAAATTTCACATAAAAATTACGGAAAAAATTATTCTTGCATATTTTTGTATATAGTTTTAGGGAAAAATATTATTTTATTTAAATTAAGTCTTGAAATATATTGCTTTTAACAAATAGCTAAAACTTAAGTTGATTTTGCTTTCATTTTCAAAAGCTCTATTAATGTTATTTTATATCCAAAATTTTTCCGTAAAACATATTATATCTATTAGATTGTTATGAAAAAAATTTCATGAAAACTATTTTTCATATTTTAATTTGAATTTTAGGCCCTAAAATCTTTTTAAAATAGCTAGTTATCAACATATATTTAGTAATTTTTTAAACAATTGATCTGGAATCTGATTTGGGGTAAATTATGATACTTTATAATGTTGAGTGATTAGTTTAGTGGTGTTGGGAGTGTTAGATTTGGCTATTATGGGTTTCGTATTGATAAATTGATAATATATGAAATATTGAAATAAGTGAAGTAAGGAGTATTGAATCAAATTGAAGTGGTGCAGGACTATGTAATGTACTATGACTTTGATTGTGAATCAAACTTATGAATGTTTATACTAAAATATTGAGTACCCTTAGATTAAAAGCTGATTTGGAAGATAAATCAGAAACAGAATATATAAACTAAATAAGACACTTGATATACTTAAAATATAGTTAGATGAATTTTATAGAATGAATCAGGAGAGTTTCTTAGTCTTACGTGTAAAACCATGTTGAGCCCTGTTTCATTTTTCTTAATTTAACTTATATTAAATCTAGCTTGTTTAATATAAACAATTCGATGTAAAATTAAGGAAATTTAAAAAAAAATGTTAAAAAAATATTTTAAAAAGTTGGAGTTACCAACCAATTCAACTAATAAAAGTGAAATCAAGGTTTCCAAGTAAGAAAATCCTAATTTGGCCATTAATCCGTGAATTTTAGAAATAAATAATTTTAAAAAATTAATCAAAAAAACTAAGTTCGAGAACTAACTTATTATGACAAAGTCACCATGTAAAAAATAAAAAATAAAAAATTAATGGGCTTTGGTTTTATATTTTTCTAAAAATACTAAGATATATATAGATATGCAAAATATAACTAAAATAAATTTTTTAGGATTTTTTTATTTTTTAATAAAAGGAAAAAATATATATTTTTTATACGATTACTTCGAAAGTACCTACGTACTCGTTAGTCAAGATTAAATCAACGTAGCTCTTTTTTACAAAATATTTAATTGGTGGATTTTTTTTAACTTAAAAATCAGGCCAAATTTATTATTATTATAAAAAACCCCTAAAAAGATCTAATTTCACAAATTTATTTAAAAAATAATTAACTAAATCTTTTAAAAAACTTTAGTTAAGATTTTTTATTATTTTTTCATTTTTTATTTTAAAATCTCACTACGTGTCAAAAATATCTTTCCTAAATCCTATATACAGAATATACAAAGATATGTATCTTCATCAAAAATACAAATCTCGAATAAAAGATATGCAATTTTTCAAAAAGAATGCAATCTTGGTTAAAAAAATACAATTTAACTAAATTATCTATAAAATAGCAAACAATATGAGAATATTAAAAATATAAAAAACATGCACTAAAAAAATTAGTAAAAATAATTAAATTAATTAATAAAATAAGATAATTAAAGAAAATAATTTTTCATTACCTAAACTAATCAAGTCACACTTGATTGACATGTTTGTGTTGACTGTGTCATGATCATTTGGACTACATTCACATACTTGGTTGTAAAATTGATCATACGCATGTAGCAGTGAAATCTGATCGCAAAGTGGATGACGTGCCACGTGTGTGTGATCGAGTGACCGTGTTCGTATGTGGCATATGTGAAATCAAGTGTTAAGGATGTACGATTGTAGATCTTGTAAGTGTATGTGGGACGACGATCAGTGGTGATTGAGTGCTAGTGTGTTCATTTATGGGCAATGTGTCCTACTTGTGTGTAGGCAATGTGGTGTCAGCATTAAGTGGAGTGTTAAGTGTAGCCACGTGTGCGTATGACGCGTGCGGCATGACTAAGTGTATGTAAGTATGCATTTATTGAATTGTGTCAGTAACTGAGCGTATTAGATCAACATATATGATTGTGTTATGTGTTGACTTCAAGCATAGGTGTGTAATGTGTTTTATTGTGTGAGATAATGCTTATAAGTGTTTGGGAGGCAGTGTACGGGTGTAATTGTCAATGTGCTATCATGATTGTATAATGTGGATGTCAATGCAAATGTGTGGGAAGAACATCCTGATTGTGAAGTATTGTGGGTTTGGACGTGAATATGTGTTTGTATATGTTAAGGATTCTAAAAACATATCTAAACTCTACCGTTAACTTACTATTTATAAGCCCCACTCAATGTGAATCTTTTGAATCTTCTTAGATATAGATTCAATCTCAACCAATCCTAAATATGAAAGATAGGATAATAAATCTCAGATACGAAAGATATGATTTAGATTTTTTTAAGATTCCACCTAGTTTCTAGAAACCCTATATTAATTTGGGCTTTCTATTTTTCGGGCCCTACTCAGTTCTACTTGTTTAGCCCAATAACCTATTTAATAAATCTTATGTTTATTATAGCCAAATATAAATTAGATAAAAAATCTACTTTATATTGGATTAGACTAAAATATTTTAATAAAATCCGATTCTTTAACGACTTAAAATTTATTAAATTGAACACTCACCATTATTTGATTCAACCCTAAACGACTCGATTCGATTCAATACTACTTAACACTTTATTTCTTTTTCTTTTTATTTTTCTTTTTCTTCTTTTTTTGTTTTCTTTAACCTGGCTCAATAAAAATACTAAAATAAAACAACAAAAATGAGGTTTGTACAACTGTCCCTTTTTGTAGTAAAGTTCGATTAGAACTTTGCTATAAAGACAAAAGAGATACTCATTTTTGTTAAACCCTACTTTGAACTGATAGAACAAGAATTATTGACTTAAATAGTTAGCTAAGCTTTGATTTATCTTAACGAAGGATATCGACTTGAAAAATCGATGTAAAGAATAAATGACCCATCTTAAAAGGACGGGGCAAAAGGTTAGGGGGCTTATCTTGAAATGATAGGACTAAGGAATAGGATGTGCCTATCTTGAAAAGATAGGGCAAGTAATTAGGAGGCTCGTCTTAAAAGGACGGGACAAAAGGTTGGGGGGCTTATCTTGAAAGGATAAGGCTAAGGAATAGGAAGCCCATCTTAAAAGGACAGGGCAAAAGGGAGCTTGTCTTGAAAGGACGAAGATAAAGATAGGGTATCTATCTTGAAATGATAGGGCAAAACCATTGATGGTCAATTAACTTGTTTCGGTTCGATGGATGATCCAAAGAAGATAAATCTCTTCAAGATTTTCAAAAAACTTCTTAATTCTCTTAAATATCTCTTTTAAGGACTTTAGAATCATTTTACTTAAGAATGGAGAATTTCGTAAATCGTAACCAATCGACATGCCTCACATTGACTCTTGATATTCACTCATTCAGATAGCAAAATATGACCAAAGTATTTCCTTAAGATTGTTCTTCTTCTTCTTCTTTTGTGAGAATAAGATCTTCTTCATAGTTAAAATCTTTTGTTGATGAGTCTTTTAGTTGTACCATACTCACGTCTTGATTTTGCTTTTGTCATCACCAAGTCTCAATTTCCACCTGTCTATGATTCCTAAAAAATAACTCTCCTTTCGACAAACATGATTAAATCATTAAGAACATTCGATTTCAATTTATTCAATGACTCAAATTTATTGGTAAGTGCTTAGTGGTATACAAGGATTTATTGGTGAAGCATTTGTTGGTCAATGACCATCTGAATTCGAGTTCATTCATGGATATCAACTTTACTTATAAGCAATGAAAGATTAACCATAAACAATTCTCAAGAAAAAATTGAATCTTTATTGAACTTAGTTTTCATGGATAATACAATTTAACAATATCTAAATTTACAGGTCCCCTTAATTCTGGACCATCTATTTCTGTTAATACTAATGCACCTCCCGATAATACCCTTTTTACCATATAAGAGCCTTCATAATTCAGAGCAAATTTTCCCCTAAGGTCTTTTACATTCGACAATACTTTCTTCAACACCAAATCTCCTTCTTTAAAGTACCTTTGGGCGTATCGCTGTTAGTAACATTGACCATGATATATTGTTGTAAACCTCCTTTCATTTAAGAGATTCAAATGCTCCATTCATTTCTTCACCTATTCTGCTTCATTGAGTTAAATTTCCACCAGCACTTGGAACAAAGATATTTCTACTTCCACCAGTAGTACTGCTTCAGTTTCATATACCAATGAATAAAATGTTACACCTATAAAGGTTCTGACTAAAGTCCAGTAAGCCATGTGATCAAAGGGGAGCATCTCATGCCAGTCTCTATAAGTGATTACCATCTTCTCAATTATTCTCTTGATATTCTTATTAGCGGCTTCTACTACTCTGTTCATCTAAGGTCAATACAGAGTTGAGTTTTAGTGATTAATCTTAAATTGGTTGCATACTTCAGCCATTAACTTGTTATTCAAATTTGATCTATTGTCTGTAATAAGAGACTTTGGTGCATCGTATCTTGCAATAATATTTCATTTCATAAATCTGACCACTACTCCTTTGGTCATCATAACATATGACACTACTTCTACCCACTTAGTAAAATAATCGATCGCGTCTAGAATGAATTTATACCCGTTTGAAGTCATTGGCAAAATTGGACCAATTATATTTATCCCCCATGTAAAGAAAGGCCAAGGAGCCATCGATACATGTAATTCTTAGTAAGGAGCGTTGATTTTATTAGCATATATCTAACACGGGTGACAATGCTTTACATGTTTGATACGATCCAATTCTATTATCATCCAAAAATAACCTATCCTCATAATTTTCCTAGCTAACATTTACCCATTCATATGAGGACCACAAACTCCCTCATGAACTTCTTTTATTGATTTCTTGGCTTATTCTTCATCCACACACCTTAGCAATGTTGTATCTGGTGATCTTTTGTATAACATAGCTCCATTTAAAAGGAAATGAGCAACTAATCTCCTTAAAGCTTTTCTATCTTTTTTATCAACTTCATTAGGGAACGTACTCGTTTGAAGTAATTTTTCGATATTATAATATCAAGGCTTCTCCAGTTCCTTCTCTTCCACGGTTAAGCAAAAAGCCAACCTTTCCTTTACCTTAATTTTCAGGAGTTGAATTTCTGTCCCATCTGTGACTTTTACCCTTAAGGCTAACGTGGTGAGTACATCAGCAAATTGACTTTGCATTCTTAGAATGAAAGTAAATGAAATTTCTTGGAATATTTCAATTAGCTTGTTTAAATGCTTATGATAAGGTATTAACTTCTCACCTTTTATCTTATATTCTCCCAGGATCTAGACAATTATAAGAAAAGAGTTTCCATATGCTTTAAGCCTTTGTACTCCTATGTCTAGTGCCATTTTGAGCCTTAAAATGCAAGTCTCATATTATGTTATATTGTTTGTATATGGAAACACTAACCTTGTTGCCATAGGGAAACAATTACCTTAAGGTGATACTTGTACTCTTCCTATCCTACATTTGAACACATAAGCTGCTCCACCTAATATATTCTCTATTCCAGTTTTTGACCACTCAATTTATTCACCACCATTACATTTTCATTGGGAAACTGGGCTTATAAACCATCATCTTCATCTTTTAGTGGGTATTTTGCTAATTGTTCAGCTACTGCCTACCCTTTAATTGAACTCTAACTCATGTACTTGATATCAAATTTAGAGAGCAAATCTGCCACTTCAATATTCTCTCGATCAATGCTAGCTTTTCTACTAAATATCTCAATGAGTTATGTTTTGTCAATAACTCTACTGAGTAATAGAGATATACTGCTTGAGCCTATGCATCACGCATATTAAAGCACAACATGTTCTTCCACCTTTGAATATTTTTGTTTACCTTCTATAAACTTCTTGCTTAAGTAATATATAGGATACTCCTTTTTGCCTGTTTCATCTTTTTGCCTTAGCATACATCTAATTAATTCAGGAAGGATCGTTAAGTAAATAATTAATAGCCTTCCCAGTGTAGGAGTGACTAATACTGGAGGATTTATGAGATACTCTTTGATTTCAGCAAAAGCTTGCTTACACTCTTCGTCCCATTCTATCGCTACATTTTTCCTCAAAAGTTTGAATAACGGCTTGCATTTATTGACTAGTTGTGATATAAATCGAGCAATGTAATTTAACCTCTCTAACAATCCTCATACTTTTTTTACAGTCTTCAGTGTAGGTATGTTTACGATTGCCTTGACTTTGTATGGGTTTACTTTGATTCCTTTTCTGCTAATTACAAAACCCAACAATTTGCTCGAAGTTACTCCAAAAGTGCACTTTTCTAGGTTTAGTTTCAGTTGAAACTTTCTTAACCGTTCGAATAGTTTGCACAAAACATCAACATGATTCTCATCCTCTTTGGATTTGGCAATCATATCATCTACATAAACTTTAATTCCTTGGTACATCATGTTATGAAACAAAGCTACCATATCACGCTGATAAGTTGCCTTAGTGTTCTTCAACTCGAAAGGCATCACGTGATAACAAAACATTCCTCAAGTGGTAACAAAAGTGGTTTTGATTTTATCTTCTTTTGTCATCTTGATTTGATTATATCCCAAGAAACCATCCATGAATGAGAAAGGATGATTTTCGGTCATGCTGTTCACTAATACGTCAATGTATAGTAAAGGGAAGTTATCCTTAGGTGCTGCTTGGTTTAAATCACGGAAGTCGATACATACTATAACTTTTCCATTTTTCTTCAGCATCAATACTACATTGGCTACCCATTTGGGTTAATCCAACACTTCTATGAACCCGACTTCTAGTAATTTCTTCATTTCTTCTTTTATCTTAAGGAGTATATCGTCCTAAACCGCCTAAGCTTTTGCCTTTTAGGTTTAATATCTTCTCTCATTGGCAACTTGTTAACTATGATCGATGAATCCAAACCGGGCATATCCTCATAGGACTAAGTGAATTTATCTAGGTATTTTGATAATAATCATAACAACTTTTGTTTCTAATCATCTACCAAATTACCCCCAATTTTCAAGTTTCACGAACTCTCTTCTATTCCCAAGTTAATCACAACTATCGGTTCATCAATAATCATTTTCCCCTGTTCAAATCAACGCTAACTCTCTTGTATTTTGCTTGGAGTCATAATATCAACTTTGATGTTTAACTCAGGAGGGTCGAAGGTGATATTGGTACTTTCATCGTTTACAAGTACAAGACATCCATTATGTTTATTGTTTTTATCGGATATGAAGAGTAAGGAAAAGTCAAAAGGATAACAAGTAAATAATAAAGAAGAATTGAAGAAAGAAATAAACGAATTTTATTGAATGAATTCAAATTGTTTTAAAGAAAAGGTCCTAACAAATCGGACTAATTATGAAATCAAATACTCATAATTGATATAATATTGCTTTTGTAAAGAGATCTATTAACAAGAATGGAAAACCAGTTGCATAAGGAAACTGGGACACCAATATCTTTTTTCTTATCTGGACTAATGCTACATTGTTGAGCCAAAGCCTTGGACAAACTAGCTACTTTAAGTTCTTGAATATAAGTTGGTACTGGGAATGTCTGACGGATGTCGAGAAAATCCATATGAGCATGGTACAGGCGATCTCCTCTCTTCCTTCTGGTTTTGGACTTCATTTCTTAGATCTCTTCTTCAGTAGGCCCATATCCAAGCCCAAATGTTCTAATCCACTGCTTAGGTTGTTCTAAGTGACCCCGTACCTCTTGTCTTAACACTTCAATCATGTTGACCTCATAAAAAATCCACAATCTTGGTTCTTCCAATTCTTTACTCTCGATATACGAAATAACCGTCTCTTTATAAATCTCGTAATCTTGCTCCCCAAGAATAGTGACCAACTGCCCATCAGCTATGAATTTCACCTTCTGATGTAAATTAGATGGAATTGCCCCTATTGAGTGAATCCACAACCTTCCTAATAGAAGATTGAAAGTTAGAGGTATATCCGGGACTTGAAATGGAATAGTGAACATCTGTGGACCGATCTAGACCTACGGGCCAATTTCTCAAAGTATCTTCCTCTTTAATCCATCAAAAGCCCTTACTAAAATAAAGTTGGGCTTTATCTCAGTCGAATCTACTCCAAGCAAATTTAGTGTCACAAGTGGACACACATTTATTGAAAACCCATTATCAATCAGTATCCGAGCAACCACTTTCCCTACATACTTAACCACTATGAAAAGGAGCTTTATATGCCGGTCTCCTTCTTCACCTAGTTCATTTGATGAGAATGAAATTCGATCCATTGCAAATATCAAATTAACCGCCAATCCCAGCTTTTCGGTAGAAATATCTTCAGGTACTTTAACATCTTTCAAAATTTTGATTAAAGCTTCTCAGTAAATATATGATGACAATAGTAAACCCATTAGGGAGATCTGGTGGGTACTTTAGCTAACCCATTTATAATCTTGTACTCACTATCTTTCATTATCTTTTTGGTAACATTCCGATCTTTCTCATCCGTATCTTCAAAGATCCTTTGAGAAGCATCTTCTACAGTAGTCCTCCTTTTGACCTCTTTGTTCCGGTCATAGACTCGTCTTGAGCACGTAAGCCCACCGACCATAAGTGATAAGGACCTTGTTTGATTAACCATTTGGTAATCTAGAGGGGCTACTTTGTAATTCTCTGAAGCTATCGGGACATTAAAAGCTATTTTCTTGGGCTTACCCAATTCTTCAACCTTCTTAGTATCCCCGTAGTACTAAAAAACTAAAGGTTTAGGCTTACCTCTAATCATTCCAACAATTTCGGTTGCCTTCTTGGCTTCTATAATAAGCTTGTCTTCTTCCTCAAATTCGAAACCCTATCCAGTGGGTGATTTATCAACATATACTACGAATGAACCAATGTAATCGACCAAGTACTCAAAGTTTCCTGATAACTCTCCCAAGGTGTCAACTATCAGATCTCCAGCTTCATACCTTTCTCTAAGCTCCTTCCAAGTACATCTCTTTCATGGTTTTAGAATTGTCATAGTCATAATGTCAGATTTCTTTATCTTCCCATCCTTCAGTAATTGATATATTATCAGTTTAATCCAGGTTCTGTCTCTGAGATTCATATTCTATAAGTGTCTAGCTTACCTCGGATTCTAAGCTATGATAAGAATCAACTTACAATTTTCTCTAAGCCGAGACTAACCTGTCCCAAGTTAACACCGACCAGCTGGAAGTTGAAGTTAACCCGTTCTAACTTGAGGCCAAATTGTTCAATGCCGAGGTTGAAAAACTTTTGTCGAGGCCGAGCTAATACTAGAAGACTAAGAGCAAGAAAAGGGGCTACTTAGCATCAAGTTTGTCGTCTATCGAGAAGCCAAGAGACCACACAACCGAGGGTTCCAGGCCAAAGATCCATTCAGCACAGCATGGAGAGACTAGTGCCAACTAATTCTAATACTTGGCAATTATAGTTTGACCTTTCAGGTATCTAAACTAAGCATTGCGAGACTTTAGGGACTCCTCCTCAAACTCGGACATCTAACTGCCAACACCGTCTAGTTTGAATTGTGCTCCTTCTTGGACAGGCCAAATGACTGCATAACAACTTCTTCTATAAAACACATGGTTTTGTATTTTTGTGAATATTTTCTTTATTTTAATTATGGGCCCATTCTTTAAGGCTTAAGGCCTTATACATTATTTACAGTTTTGCTACTAAAGTTTTAGAACTTGCTATAAATCACAACATTTATAATTAATAAAGAAGAACCAATCAATGAAGAATATTTAGACAGTATGTTTTACACTTGAACATTCTTTTTTCGAGTAAGGATACTCTTGAACTCTTAGAGCTTGCATTTGTAGGATTATTAAGTATTAACTAACTATTTAATCTTTCTTATGTTCTTATTGATCTTGACCTGAAGATTGTGGTGAACCCTTCATTTGGGTCAGTTAGTAAGCTGCATCAACCCTCATTCAAACCTCGAGTGACATTTAGTGTTCATAAGTTATATTGAACCCTATCTCCAGCTTAAACCCCTAATTGTGTTTGTGTCTTGGTATGTAATATCCATACACATTCACTGTCAAAACCTCCGTTTCACTTCCCATCCTTTGTATCCATTTGAACCTTGAGTACCTTGTCCTTAGTTTTTGAGACCCATTGTACAACAAAGCTACCTCTTCAATAGTAATGGGGAGACTATGTAGATCAATTTCTGGTTCAGACACTTCAACGATGATCATGTTAATTGAGTGTCCATGATCCGATAGAGGATTATTACCCACATTGGGAGTAGGAGTTTGAATGAAGTCTAATCATACCAACTTCACATCAATAAGATCCTAAATCTTATGTTTGAGTCTCTAGCACTAGTTTGTAGAATGCTTCACTTGCCTCAAATGATAATCACAACAAAGCTCTAAGTTGTAGTCTCTCGGTCTTTGTCCTTCCTTCAATATTTCAAACATTAAGTGATTCTCCTTTGTTAGTTGTATAAGAACCTGGCCTAGAGGAATGGGGATCTAAGTAAATTGTCTCCTTTGTGGGCGATTATTCTGATTTAGATTTGATGGGAGATTAGATCTACTTATCATGGCTATCGATACTGTAGGTCTGACAGAGTTGTTGGTATTGACAATGCATACAATAGCTTCTTTGGAAAATCTCATGGGAGGTATTTTCTTCTCAGATGCTTCAGGATTAAGAAGTCTTTCAGTAGCGATAACTTCCTTAATTCGGTACCCTGAGGCTACAATCTCTGGGAAGTTAAAGGCAGGGTGACCTACTAGATGTTGGTAGTATGGGTTTTCGAGAGTTTTGATAAAGGTAAAGGTTAGATCCTTTTTTATTAAGGGTAAAGTCACCTTAGCTACCATGTCCCTTCATCTTTGGGCAAACTCCTTAAAACTTTCATTAGCCTTCTTTTGTAAATTATTTAAATCCCACATGAATGGGGCTACATCGATATTGAACTTATATTAGTTGTTGAAAGCTTAGGATAACTTATCCCATGTATCAACCTTGTTCAAGTCTAGTTGGGCATTCCATGTCAAGGCAGGCTCGGTTAAGCTATCTTAAAAGGTTTAGACCATTACCTTATCATACTTCTGTGTATTTTCCCATTTTTCCAATGTACAGCCCAGTATAGAGCTTCAGATAGTTGGTCCCATCGTATTTCTCGAACTCTGGAATTTTGAAGTTTTTTAGGAAATCATTATCTTCATACGTCGGCAAATTGATCATTCCCATCTGCTCAAACCTATTAACCATTTCTAGGGTTTTCATCTTCTTGGTTAACTTTTGCATAATCTTCCTTTCCATCTTTTGGTGTTTTTTCTCAATCTCTTTCCTTCATATCTCAGCATTAAGGACTGATTCTACATCTTCCAATTTAAGGGAAGGGGTCGCTTTTACATTTCGATTCGAGTTAACTTGAGATCCTTGTCTATCATTGAGAATTCCAATAGCCCAAGTGAAAGCTTGGATTTGTTCGGCCATCTTGTTCATGTTTTCTTCCAAGGTTGCGACTCTTAGGTCGGGCTTAGTTTGATTGACGTTTATAGTACCGTAAGTTGACATTCTTGCCTTGGAACAAGTAAATATTAGGCTTCTAATTGAGTCTGCTCACTTGGGCGCTATCTTCGAAATCCTAACAAAAACTTGAGTTTAAACATTTTTATGAACTAAAAATTTCTTGTTGTTTTTGTTTTTTCTATTTTTGTTGTTTTTTTATTTTTTCATTATTTTATTTTATTTTCTTGTTATTTAAAAGGCAACTAAAAAAATGAGTAAAAGACTGCACAATCAATAAAGGTTTTCATTTAATGAAGTTGCAAATTTATTAATAATCATAAAATATAACCTATACAATGGACTAAAAGAAAAAGAAACAAACTCCTAACTAATCTTTCTAAAAAAATCAAATCCTATATCTACAAGAGCCGACAGATCTGCCTAAGACGGGCTTCATTAACTTCTCTCATCAACCTTTGGACTGTAATATCTCTTTCTTGAATCTTACTTCTCAATAATTGATTTTATCCCAACAACCTCCCATTCTCCATTTCTAATTCTTCAATGATTTTTTTGTATTCTTGGAATTGGACTTTAACTCTGGCCCATATAGTATCTCAATGGGCCTGCTCAGTAAGTGAAAGGTATTCTAGCTTTGGGTCATATCTAAATACGTTTGGAGCTTCATATCTTATCTTTCCAGTCTTCTTCAGTTGATCATAAATAAACTCCTTAATAGCTTGGTATTCTTCGATTTTTTCTCTCAAAGTTCCTACATTGACTACTTTCTTGACTTCCCTCTATTCCCATAACTTCATAAGTTCTGCTAGTAATTGAATTAAAGTAGCGGTGGGTAAACAAGGATCTTAATAATTCAATGTAACCTCTTCCAAGGAATCTCTGTATGCTATCTCTTTAAAGGGACCTAACTGTCTGGTGACACAAGCTAAGAAATATCCTATACAATTTGTGATGCCTATGAGAGGGACCCCTGCATAATCGACACACTCTAGGATGGCTCGAGTATAGTTACTCCATTTAGCTGTCTACATAAAATCCATTGGTTGCATCTTACTTATAACTGATACACATCCTTTAAATTGAGCTTCTTTTAGTACCTTAAGGTGACGAATAAAGTCATCAATCAAATCATATGTTCAATTAAAGACCCTCTGAGAAGATTCCCTTCATATCCCCATATGTAACTGAGAAACTGTAAGCCCTTTCGATCAGCTACTTGAGGTTCGATTTGTAGAATTTTAAGCGATCGAACAAATTTTCCAATCTAGCCTAAATCTTACGATGAAGCTATGAATATTAATAAAAATAATTTCGTAAGTTTGGATTTAGGAAAATAAATAATAAAATAATTAATTATTATAATATTTAATTATATGTAAATTTCTGTTATTTATCGAAAACACATAAAATGAGTTCCAATAACTAACGAATCAATAAAAATAAATTATATGTACATTAAAAATCATAAAATAATATAAATAATATTTAAAAATATTTATTTATACTATATATGAATTTATAAGTAGGTAGAAATACGCGAAATATGCCAAAATAATGTTAATTAATCAAAGAAAATTCATGAATAATTAAAGAAAAATATGGAAAAATTAAGAAATGTCCAGAAATTGGTTGTAGCAGCTTGGAAATAGAAGAAGCAAAATCAACCAATTAAAATTTAACAAATGGAAAGTAGAAAAAAAAAAGAATAAGATAAGGCCAATGTTAAGTCAATTTAATGAGAAAAAAAATCCTAACCAACACTATAAATACTCAAGTTTTTTTAGAAACTCATTTAGTCAATTGGAAGAGTAGTATAATTGGAGAGAATTGAAAGAGTGAGGGTGAGAGTTTATTTACAAAATTTGCAAAAAATATGTGTAATTAAGGCATTTAGACCAAACCTATGTCCAATTGGAATCGAACCATTACCGTCGCCGCCCAACTTAGCAGACATACATAAAACCACCATTGGTGGTTGGAAGCCGATCGGATAGGTGAGTCCAATTTTCAATCCAATTTTGTTTAATTTTGTAAAAATATTAAATGTATTTAAAAAATTATGAAATTTAGTATTATGAGGTTTTTAAGTATATAGATTTAGGAAAAAAAAATTTAGTTTGATGAATTTATATCTAGAAATATGCTGTCCTTAAAAAATCCTGCAGAATTTATATTTAGAAATATGTTGTTCTTAAGAATTCTTACAAACTGCAGTATATTTTAATTTAGAAATAAATAACCTTAAGAGTTTAGTTTTAAGCTCAAAATTTTTGTATTGACTATTTAAGGGATGCATAACAGTATTATGAAACCCTTTTTCAAAAATGAATTTTGGAAATTTTTAGATAATTTTTAAGCCTTAAAATGATATCTAAAATGGGTAATTTGAGGCTAATTAAGTAATTAAATGGATAATTATTGATTTAGCGTATAATTATATGTTTTAGGATGTTGAAATCTAATAAAGTATATTACTTATAGCATTTAGGGTATTAGATGTAATTATTAAGGTATTATGTAGTGATAAAGACGAATGGAGTAGTAAGCAAAAACCCATGAACAGTTCCAAAAGATATGATACACTAAAGGTACTTCCAATAACTCAAGGCATAATTCGATATGACGCACAAATTGGTTCAGTGAAGTTACTTGCTACTTAACCTTGCTTAAGGGAAAAGATAAGAGTGATGCCAAAAGTAAACAAATAGTATTTACACAAAAAAGAAAGTACTCAAGTGTATTGAAGGTAATCTAATGATGTTACAACTACAAATACAAGGGTATTTATACATGTAAACTAGGGCAACTTGCCCAAAAGGGAAAAAACAAAAAGGGCATTTCCTAAAGGAGTAATGTATATGTTATAAAGAGGCAAAAATAAATATATAAGGAAAATAATCATTAGTGCTACAGATTTTACATATGATATTGTACATGTAACGATGGGGCATCAGTGGGGTTGTTAGGAGATGCGGAAAAAAAAGTACGGACAGATAGACTTGTCTTAGCAGGGATAGCTTAATTAGTCCGGATTCACTCTCTCGACTTCTCGATAAGGACGATGCCAAGTGATTGGGCAGCTCGGCAATAGAAAGTAATCGTTAACTTAGCATACCACAAAATAAAGGGCGGTCATATGGTATGACATTAAAGGTGACTCGGTAAGTAAGTATTCGGCCTTGGCAGGGGTTGGTTGGAATATGGGGATTCGTCGTGTCAGCCCCTTTAGTCCTTGGGCTCCACTGTGAGTTGGGAGTCCCATAACTTGATTCCCATCATTCCCTCTCGGTTGTTTTGGATTTGGCATCAAATCCAAATGGTATTCGCTCAATCCTTTGTCGAGGTGGTATGGATTGAGGTTGGCAATGTTGAAGGCATAAGAAACCTCATAGTCCTCAAGTAGCTCCAACTTGTAGGCGTTGTTACTGATTTTCTGGAGGATTCTAAAAGGTCTTTCCACTTTTGTAGATAACTTGTTCTTCTTTTTGTTCGAGAACCGCTCCTTGTTGAAGCGTGGCCATACCAAGTCTCTCGGTTAAAATTGTTTGGTTGGTCAAGCCTTGGTCTTTTCATATGTTCTTTTGGCAACCTAGTTGATGTGTCAAGTGACCTTATCATAGATATGTTGAAGGGATTATGCTCTAGCCAAGGCGTCGGGGTCCTCTTACGCGAGTACAAGTACAGGGGCGTAGTCTAGGGGTAACTCGAGATTGAATCTATAGACCATTTTGAAGGGGGTTTGCTTGGTGGTGTCATGTACGGTTTAATTATAAGCAAACTCGACCACTGGTAGGCAGATGTCCTAATTAGCCAAGTTCTTGCCTATTGTAGCTCGAAGCAGTAAACCCAAAGTACGATCAACCACCTCTATTTCGCCGTCAGTTTGAGGGTGACATGAGGTGTTAAAGAGTTATTTGGTTCCCAGTTGACGCCATAGGGTTCTCTAAAATTGGCTTAAGAACTTCGGGTTTCTGTCAGAGATCACGCTTCTCGATACATCGTGTATCCGTACAACCTCCTATAAGAAAAGAGAAGTAATAGTTGAGGTGTCGTTAGTTTTGGTATAGAGCACGAAGTGTACTATCTTACTGAACCAATCAACAACAACCATTACATAATCTTTTCCCTGGGTAGTTCTTGGTAGTCCAAGAACAAAGTTTATGCTTAGTATAGTCTACAGCTTCATCGGGACAAGTAAGGGCATTGATTTCCTTGTTTGGCTCGGCACTTAGCCTTTTTGTACATAACATAGCTTTCAATCACTCGGTGTACATCTCTTTTCGGCTAAAAGAATAAGCCATTCAATAGTTCACAAGTCCTCCTTTCTATAAAGTGTCTGAAGAATCCGTCATTGTAGGCTTCTCTGATTAATAATTACCATAGATAATAAGTTGGCACCCACAATTTCCCCCCTTAAAATAGATAGCCATCCTCCACATAATACTTGTCCACTATCCTCCCATCCACGCATCGTAAAATTATTGGTCCAAAATGTAGATCCTCAGAGTATTGTTCTTTGATACTCACAAAACCAAACAGTCTGGTCTGCAGTTCTGGAAAGAGCGCATGCCTCGTTGAAAGAGTATTTTCAACTGCGTTCTTACTTGTATTTTATCACACAATTGAATCCTTCAAGGAATTCAACCCATTTCGCTTACCGCTTGGATAGTTTGGTTTGACTTCAGAGGTACCTCAGTGACTCGTAGTCAATATATATGACAAATTCTCTCGGCAGTAGATAGTGCTGCCACACTTGCAGTGCTCAGATTAGTGCCAAGAGCTCTTTGTTATATATGAAGTAATTTAACTGGGGTCCTCGGAGCTTCTCACTGTGGAAGGCAATTGGTTGGCCTTTCTACATCAGAACAACGCCTATTCCAATACTTGACACGTCATACTCTAGCTCAAAAATTTTGTTAAAGTTGGGGAGCACTAACACCGGGGTGGAGGTCAACTTCTTCTTTATCTTAACGAAACTCTTCTCCTCTCTTTCTCCCCACAAAAAATTGGTGTTTTTCTTTGTTAATTCAGTAAGGAGTGTAGCGAGGGTACTGAAATTCCTGATGAACCTTCGATAAAACGAAGCTAATCCATGGAAACTTCTCATGTCAGCACAATTAGTAGGGGTCGACCATTCAACAATTGCTTGGATCTTCTCATCATTGACTTGTAAGCCTCCTCCTCTGACTACATAGCCCAAGAATACCACTTCCTCCTGGCAAAACAAACATTTCTTTAAGTTACCTAATAATCTCTCAGCATGGAGAATATTCAAGATTACTTAGATGTGTTCATAGTGACTCAGCATGTCGGTACTGTAGATCAGGATGTTATTGAAGTACACCACGACTCACTTCCCGATGAGATGTCTCAATACATGGTTCATAAGCTTCATGAAGGTGATTGGGGTATTTTACAAGTCGAAAGACACAACCATCCACTTGTAAAGTCCATGTCGAGTCTTAAACGAAGTCTTTCACTCATCTCCTAGCCTCATGCCGATTTGATGGTAGCTAGACTTGAGATCAATCTTGCTGAAAATTTGGGCTCCATTCAGTTCATCCAATATGTCTTCTAGCCTTAGGATTAGATACGTGTATTTGATCGTGATTTTGTTTACGGCTCGGCTATCAACATATATCCCCCAGGTTCCATCCTTCTTCGGCACTAAAAGTGTAGGCACAGTACAAGGGTCGAGATTCTCTTTACATATCCTCTTTTCAGTAAGTCATTGACTTGATGTTGAAGCTCAAAAGCTTGCTCGGGATTCATGTAATAAGTCGGCTTGTTTGGCAGTGCAGCGTCGGGTACTTAGTCAATGCAGTGCTCTATGCCTCGGGTTGAAGGCAACCCATCTGGTAACGTTTCTAGGAACATGTTAGCATATTCATCCAATAGTTCCCTTACCTCCTAAGGTAAATCGTCTAGCTCCTTCATTTCCAGTAGTTGCCTGACTAACAGGAGGGTCGGCTTATTAGCATTAATGGCCTCTCGGAGCTTGGTTCTACTCATCACAAGAGCTTTCTTCGATCCGCAAGCAAGTTTCATTTGTAACTTGTGAAATTCTCTTGGCGACATCAAATTTAGCATGATCTTTCGATCATCCTTCTCGAGCATGTAGGTATTCCTGTAACCATCGTGGATGACTCTCCTATCAAACAGTCATGGTCTTCTTAACAATACGTGGGAAGCGCACATAGGCAGTACGTCGTAGAGGATTTGGTCGGAGTAATCGTTGATAATGATCGATGGCAGTCTTTGCCGAGTGACAAATAATGCTCGCTTTTCACTTAACCAGTGCAACTTGTACGGCTTCAGATGCGTAATAGTCGGTAACTTCGGTTTTGAGACTAGGTCAGCCGACGCCACATTGGTACAACTTCCACTATCCATGATGAAGGCATAAGTCTATTTATTCACCTTGTAGGTGATATTAAATAAGTTCTCTCTTTGCTCCTCCTCTCATGAGAGTTCTACACTCATAGTACATCGAACAATCATGAGTAGCTGGTCCAAGTCCTTATCATACATGTCTTCCTCAATCAACTCATTCTCAGTAGGAATCTCCTCTTTGTCGGGTTTCTCATCCGTACTCTCTACGTCTAACTTTGGGATGTCTCCCTTGATAACCATTGTCCTTCGGTTTGGGCATTGAGCAACTATATGTTTGAACCCTTGGCACTTAAAGCATTTGATCCAGCTGGTCTTTCTGCCAGACCTTTGCCCACTATATCTTTGGGTCGACTTTTTTGCTCGGCTTTGACATCAACCCTTTTACTCGGTTCGGCACTCGACAGAGTTCGATTACTTGCCTATCCTGGTTGGTTAGTTAGCATTTCGGTCGTTGCTCGGCTTGCTCTTTACCTCTTCATATGTTAGCTAATCTTAACAACTTTATTCATCGTGTCAAATCGTTGGAGTTCCATAATGTCTTAGATGTTTTCTCTTAACCCACTAACAAATCTCAAAATTGTTTAAGCTGGTGGTTCCTCCACTTCGCATCGTATCATAAGCATTTGGAATTCCTGAATATACTCATCAATAGTTCGACCTACTTGTCTTAACTCCTAAAGCTAAGTAAAAGTATTTTAGAGATATGTTTCCAACATGAATCTGTTTCTGAGCACTCTCTTCATCTCGAGCCAAGTATTAATCTCTTGGTACCCCCTTCTCCTTCTCATGGTCTGAAAGTTCTTCCACTACATGACGACATATCTACAAAATTCAGTAGTAGCAGTCCTCATTTTCTCGTAATCCTCATACTGGTAATAATCAAATACGTGCTCCACCTTCTCTTCTTAATCTAGATACTTGTTAGTATTCCCAAATCTATTAAAATTTGGAATTCGAAGGTTTACATGGTAGGATGCTCGGGGGAATCATACACGTTCCTCTTCAAAATACTCTTCTTTCCCCTCATTAAGCTCTCTCATGTCTATCATTTACCTTACTCATCCACCAACTCCTCCACCTCGAAATGGTTGAGATAGATTCTGACTTTTAATAGATTGAGCAGCTTATAGAGTGTTTTGCATGGCCTCAGTGGGTCTGCAAGACGATGCATGAACAGCTCGGATCAGATCTACCAAGAGGTTAGCTATCTCATAAGGCTCTCGCTAATGTTTCTAGGAGTTCCATGAGATTGATGCCCATGGTGGACAACTCCACTATCATCACCGGTACCAATATTCATATTTGGGTCTGTTATTTTTTTTCTCATAGATTTAGAATTTAAATAAACATTTCAGAAAGTGAACAGCTGATAACACAACAGACAATGAACTTAATAACTGACTCTGTTTCATACAGGCAAAACAGAGTACGATAGAAATTCAAGAAGAACTAATTTCATTTCACACAATACCTTTGCTTTGATACTAAGATGGTGCGAACCGTAACTAAAAATAGATAAGGCTGATCGCTGGATGGGTCCAAGCTTACAGAAAGCTTAAAAAAGGGCTAATGGGGAAAGGTAAGAAAAGAGTGACAAGGACGAATGGACCAATAAGCAAAAACCTATGAACAATTTTAAAGGATATGACGCATTAAAGGAACTTCCGAGGACTAACAGCACAATTCGATATGATGAGAGTAAACAAGCAGTGTTTACGTAAAGAAGAAAGTACTGAAGTGTATTGAAGGTAATCCGATGATCTTATAACTGCAAGTACATACGTATTTATACCCGTAAACTAGGGCAACTTGCTTAAAAGGGAAAAAACAAAAGGGCATTTCCTAATGGGGCAATGTACATGTTATAAATGGGCAAAAAATGAATATACAAGGAAAATAATCATTAGTGCTACAGATTCTATATGTGATATTGTCCACATGGAGATGTGCCATTGGCGGGGTCGTTAAGAGATGTGGACAAAAAATTACGGATAGATGAGCTTGTCTGAGCAAGGATGGCTTAATCAGTCCAGATTTACTCTCTCAACTTTTCGATAAGGATGATGCCAAGTGATAGGGTGGTTCGGCAATAGAGAGTAATCGTTAACTTGGCATGCCATAAAATAAAAGGTGGTCATGTGGCACGACATTAGAGATGACTCAGTAAGTAAGTACTCAGCCTTAGCCTCGACCTCGGCAGGAGTTGGTCAGAACATGAGGATTTGTCGTGTCAGCTCCTTTAATCCTTGGGCTCGGCTATGGTCAAGGGTCTTATAACTTGATTCCCATCAATTTAGTATATATACAATAGGTAAAAATGATATATTTTAAGTTGATTTTGTAATGTAGGGTTAATTAGGTGTAATTTTGGGTTAATATCACGTTCCGAAATGGTAGAATCGTAACAGTCTTGCCGTACAAACCATTATAAGATAGAAGCTGACCATACAATCATTATCTTAAACCTGATTTACACAAAGTATTCATGACTAACCAATTTGAAGTAAATAATTCATCAATTAAGTATGTTATTTACTTGTAAACTTAAGAAAGATACATACTTATATTAAAGTAACTAGAGTATCTTTATAAGATTTAGCAACTTAATCCTAATCTACTTAAGTAATTTGTAAATTAATACTAAAAGCTTTAAAGAGTAATCTATACTTAAGAGTGTATCTAGTCTTCAATTTATATCCTTACTTTTCAGGATCCAATAGTTGTTAACTTTGGGATAGTTATATGGCTGCTTTCTAGCTCACACTTGCAATAAAATCTATGAGAATGTGAGTAACTACAACTCAATAAGTTGGGACAAAGATTTAAAACCATAAAACAAACACAAATAGGGTTATTGACCAAATTATTAGGTGCAATGCATGTTTAAACAAATACCATTGCACGGCGTTGCCCGACCCATTATGAGATTAGAGAAATTGTACCCACTCTAATTTGGGTTGAGAAGTTTTCGTTAATGCAATAACTAATGACTAAACCCATATTTGTGCAATGGAGACACCATTCTTCCCGCAACTACTTTTGAATCATTAACTTCACTCTTACCGCGACCTCCTCACTTGTCACTTAGTTCAACTAAGGATGAAGAAAAAACTAATTATGCTACCCAGCGTTATCCTTTTCAAAGAGGTTAGTATTTGGTCGAAGAACCTTAGGTTTCCTCTAATGGGTTACTGTCATGTCCAATTTAGAATTTCAAGTCATATATTTAATTAAATTTAGTTTAAGGTGTTCAATCATTGCCACAATACATACAAATATAATCCAGAGCAACAAATCAAAATCATATTATTATTCAAAAACAAACACATGCGCGTAGTTCCTTATCTAACAGGCATAATCAAGCATAATTTCAAACCTCCAAAATATGATACTGTATTAATTCCAACTTATTAGGACTTCTTACTTGCTTGATCATGGTAGGACTCACTCAATCCATTGCCAATAATCCTTATAATACTAACGTTGTTTTAGTTTTCACATAATTGTAATAAATTAATTTTATCTTATAATACTTATTGTTATTTTTGGTTTAGGGTTTAATATACTCAATTATCTAAGTTCTCAACCTTTTTACAATTATTCTTGGTTTGAGGCTGGGGTTAAGTTCAATTTTTACATCGATTTTTAGATTAAGTTCTAATTCTATTTATTCTTGGTTTGAGGCTGGGTTCGAGTTCAGTTTCTGCATCAATTTTTAGATTAAGTTCTAATTCTGTTTCTAAGTATGATTTTATATGCGAACCCTAAAAACTCATTTTAACCCCTAATGTGAAATTAATCAAATTATTTCTAAGTTTTCTAAATATCATATTTACCCTTAATCAGTATGTTAATTCATTCGTATATCTCTTGTCTTACTTAAATACTGAATTTACCCCTGTCAATTAATGTTAGGAGATGATATTTGGAGTGATTAAAATATTAGATGTATATTCTATACATAATAGGTGATAATACATAATATGAAAAATTGGAAATATAATAAATAGAAATTGTTGGGAGATGATATTTATACATCTAATATTTTTATCACTCCAACTATCATCTTTCAACATCAATTATGTACATAGGTATATAATACACATCTAATATTTTTATTACTCCAAGTATCATCTCTCAATATCAATTGACATCTCAAAATATATAAATTCATCCCAAATCAAATTTTACATCTAATTACCCTAATTTACAAAATTAACTTAAAATTTACTATTTTTTCTACTATTTATTTACTACATAATATTCTAATAATTACATCTAACACCCTAAATGCTATAAGTATCATACTTCATCAGATTTGAACATTCTAAAATATATAATTATGTATTAAAACAATAATTATCTATTTAATTACCTAATTAACCAAAAATTACCTATTTTATGCATCATTTTAATGCCTAAAAATTATCTAAAAATTTTGAAAATTAATTTTTGGAAAAGGGCTTTATAGCACTGTTCTATAATCTTTAAGTAGTTTACACAAAAATTTTGAGTTCGTAACTATACTCCTAAGGTAATTTATTTCTAATCCGAACAAAGTTCAAGTTTGCAAGATTTCTTGAAAACCATATATTTCTAGATACAAAATCATGAAACTAAATTTTTTCCCTAAATCTACATATTTAAAAACTTTATAATACTAAATTTCACAATTATCTAAGCATAATTAATATTTTTAACACAATATGTAAAATCGGGACAAAATTTAGACTTATCAAAACTGATGGCTTCGGCCACCTTAGGCATTGCCACCACCGTGTGGTGATGGTGGTCGTCCACTCCCAAGTACTCATTTACTCCCAAGTGCTCGTTTAGTTAAAGATCTCCTTATAAGCTTAAATTGTACATATTTTTGTCTAATTTTTGAAAACTAATCGTAACTCTCTTATTTTGACCTTCTCTATTTTTTCTATTCTTCTAACTGTCTAAATGAGCTTCTGTAATTTTTTAGGTATTTATAGAGCTCTAAGGAAATTATAGTGCATTAAATTGATTAGACATGGACCTTATCCTCTTCCAAATTGCCTTTTTTGTTGTTATAATTTAATTGGTTAATTTTTTTCTTTCTTCCCCTAGCTGTCATGACCCACTTCTAGACATTTCCTTAATTTTCTTGATTTTTCCTTAATTATTCACAATTTTTTAATTATTTAACATTATTTTAGCCTATTTCGTCTATTTTAAGTAATTATGCGTATTTCTACCTATATGTAAATTCATCTATGGTACAAATAAATATTCTGAAATATTATTTAAGTTATTTTATGATTTTTAATATGTATATAATTTATCTCTAACGATTTATTAGTTAACGGAATGCATTTTAGATAAATAACGGATAATATATTGAAAATTTGGAAATTTTATATTCTCTTATTTTATTAATTATTTTTTTTAAATTCAAACTTATAAGACTACTTTCACTAAGTTTTATCATAAAATTTGAGCTGAATCACATAATTTGCTTAATTATCCTAAATTCTATGAACTAAACTCTGAATAACTGATTGCAGGGGTTACATTTAATTAAGTGTAATTTTGATTTAGGATATAATTACACATTTTATATGTTATTGGATGATGAATGATAGTATATGTAGTGTTAGAAGTGTTAAATAGGTAAAATAAGTCAATACTATGTAATAATACATAATAGGTGAAATTGGAAATATAATAAATAGAAAATATTAGAAAAAAATCAATAATATGATAATAATAATAGAATTATTTAATAAATCTTGTAGGAAACTTAAATTAGGATAATTATATAAAAAATGTAAAATTTTCTCACATCGAAAGCTGATCTAGTAGTTAAATTAGGAATATAGTGTACTGTTTAAATTGAAATATTGATTAAGAGCTAAAACACGGACCATGTTCTTCTCCAATCTGGGTTTTGCTAACGTCGCGGATGAATTCAAGGACATATTCGAAGAAATTCTGACCCCCATTCGGAATGGTTTGTGGATTACGAACAGCTATACTAGCGGAACCTAATAAGATAGCAATTACAACCCAAGAAGTAATAAGTACTTAGCCGTGGACTTGAAAACCTCCTATTTGCCAATAGAAATGTTGGCCTACTTCCACACCCGATATATCGTACAAGCCTTTTAGTGTGCTGGCGGAACATGATAAAACATTCATATTGCCCTCTGAGAGAAATAGAACTTTAAAGGAAATTATTTTGATTCAACCATCTCTTTTTCAACTTGCTTAGTTAAATTTTCTATTTTTGGTAATAACTATAACTAGTCAAAAAATATATCTATTAATTTTTATCTCTTTTATGAGATTTAAGAGCAGTAACCAATTCCATAAATTTATGGAGTTAAAAAAAGAATGGATTTATCTTATTATTAATCAAAGATTTCCTGTATAGCTAGAACGACCCTCGCTAATTGCGAATACTAATTTATTAAGAATAAATCGGATTGACGCTATAGCATCATCATTTGCTGGAATCGAAATATCGGCAAGATCCGAGACAGCGACGGGTTCTCTGCCCCTGCGGGGATGGAGCGACAGAAGTTTTGAGAATTCAAGAAAAGGTCACGGCGAGACGAGCTGTTTATCATTACGATAGGTGTAATCTTTTGCTATACGAGATGAATCTATTCTTTTGGTTTGTTACTTCTTTTTTACTGAATTGGATTGGATGGATTTCCATGCACATAATAAAAAAAAAGAAGATTTAGGACACTTAAGCATAATTAAATGAATCTCGCATTTTAGTTTGAGAAAAATTCCTAGGGTTTATAAATAAAAACAATAATAAGAAAATGAAACAAAACTGAATTCAGAAATTAATTTGGAACTAATTCGATCATAGGAGATATAGAATTTGGATAAATGCATAAAATTATAATTTCAAACTTAAAACATATGATTTAAAGCTTATATGTATGTATATACATATGTATAAGCGATTACGTTACATGTAGATTATTTTTAATTTAGAAGTCGAAACCTTAATCAAAATAAGAAACAAATTTGAAACCTGATTGAACATGGGAAGTATATCTAAAATACTTAAACCTAAATCACTAAATGTAAGAAGATCATAAATCAAAGATACTTGTAATTTAAATTACATAACAAAACATATCCATGGTAATTATGGGAAATTAAACCAATATTTGTATTATAGGGATTTTTTGGCGATGGGTAAGAATAAGAAAGAGGAATCTCATGGAAATACCATGGAATAAGGTTTGATCCTATTCATGGGGATTCCGTAAATATTCCATTCCAAAAATAGAAAGTTCGAAAGAATTGTCATTTTTTTGGAGATTGGATGCGGTTACTAATTCATGATCTGGCATGTACAGAATGAAAACCTCATTCTCGATTCTACGAGAATTTTTATGAGCTTACCAGCCTTGACCGTTATAAAGGAAGATGCTACCACATCGAACCTGTTGCTGGAGAAGAAAATCAATATATATGCTATGTAGCTTACCCCTTAGACCTTTTTGAAGAAGGTTCTGTTACTAATATGTTTACTTCCATTGTGGGTAATGTATTTGGGTTCAAAGCCCTGCGCGCTCTACGTCTGGAGGATCTGCGAATTCCTACTGCCTATATTAAAACCTTCCAAGGCCCTCCTCACGGGATCCAAGTTGAGAGAGATAAATTGAACAAGTATGGCCGCCCCCTATTGGGATGTACTATTAAACCGAAATTGGGGTTATCCGCTAAGAACTACGGTAGAGCAGTTTATGAATGTCTTCGTGGTGGACTTGATTTTACGAAAGATGATGAGAACGTGAACTCACAACCATTTATGCGTTGGAGAGACCGTTTCTTATTTTGTGCCGAAGCAATTTATAAAGCACAAGAAGAAACTGGTGAAATCAAAGGGCATTACTTGAATGCTACTGCGGGTACATGCGAAGAAATGATCAAAAGGGCTGTATTTGCCAGAGAATTGGGAGCTCCTATCGTAATGCATGACTACTTAACAGGGGGCTTCACTGCAAATACTAGCTTGGCTCATTATTGCCGAGATAATGGTCTACTTCTTCATATCCACCGTGCCAAGGAACCATGCATAGCGCTGAATAGGGAGCCGCCGAATACACCAGCTACGCCTAACATGTGAAATGGGTGCATAAGGATGTTATGCTCAGCCTGGAATACAATCATGAAGTTGAAAGTACCAGAAATTCCTAGAGGCATACCATCCGAAAAACTTCCTTGACCAATTGGATAGATCAAGAAAACAGCAGTAGCAGCTGCAACAGGAGCTGAATATGCAACAGCAATCCAAGGGCGCATACCCAGACGGAAGCTAAGTTCCCACTCACGACCCATGTAACAAGCTACACCAAGTAAGAAGTGTAGAACAATTAGTTCATAAGGACCGCCATTGTATAACCATTCATCAACAGATGCCGCTTCCCATATTGGGTAAAAGTGTAAACCTATAGCTGCAGAAGTAGGAATAATGGCACCAGAGATAATATTGTTTCCATAAAGTAGAGATCCAGAAACAGGTTCACGAATACCATCGAGCGAGTAAACGAGGAGTTGAGTTAGGATTAATACATTACTGTATTTTGGAGTACTAATTTGTAGTACTCGGAGGTTTAAAATTATACTTGATTATGCTTGTTAGATGATTGGCTACGTGCACGTGCTTGTTCTAAGCTGAGGATATGATTCTGATTTGTTGCTTTAGCTTGTATTTGTATGATTTGTTTGAAACGATTGAATACCTTAAATTAGATTTAACTAAATATTTGACTCGTAAATCTGAATTGAACTTGCATAGCAACCCGTTAGGGGAACATTATGATTCTTTTACCAAACACCGATCCCCTTGAAAGAGATAACATTAGATAGCATAATTGGTACATTTTTCATCTTTAGTCGAACTAAATGACAAGTAAGGAAGTCATGGTAAAAGTAAAGTCAATGGTTTAAAGGTAGTCGGGAGAGGAGCAGTGTCTGTATTGCACAAGCTTAGATGTGGTCGTGAGATGTTCTATTAACGAAAACTCCTTAACTGGGATGAGAATAGATGCAATTTCTTTAATCTCAAAATGGGCCAAACAACGTCGTACGATGGTATTTGCTTGAACATACATTGCATCTAATTAATTTAGTTGATAACTTTGTTTGTGTTTATTGTATAGTTTTAAGTTTCCGTTTCAACTTATCGAGCCATGGTTACTTACATCCTTATAGACTTTATTGCAGGTGTTAGTTAAAAAATAGCTTATATTTACCTTGAAGCTAGCAACCCATTGGATCTTGTGGAGTAAAGAGATACATCTAAAGAACTGATATATTGCTAAGGTTTTAGCTCTTAATTTAGAACTTTATATTTTCGAATAATGTATTACTTAAGAAATATAACACGATGAAACCTTGTAAGTATTATTTGTAAAATTTGAATCCGAGTGTATATATATGTTTTCATACTTTTTTAAGTAAATAATTTATTTAATTTATGAATTATTTACTTCAAAGCGGGTTAGTCATAGACGCCTTATATAAATTAGGTTTAAGATGGAAATTGTATGGTTAACTTCTATTTTAGAATGGTTTGCACGGCGGAACTGTTACAGCTCTACAGTTTCGGGGCATAATAAAAACCATACAATAAGGATTTAAGATTAGCCATAAAGTACCTATGCCCTTGCTTTCTTAAGTGAGTAAGTGTCTTGAATTGTTTTGTCAATAATGTTAGTATATAGGATTTACTAGCTAAAAATTGGGTTATTAGCTTGGCTACCATATAATGAACTTGACCGTACCTGACGAGAAATAATATTGTCCCAAATATTGCTATGATAAAAGCATTTACCTTCTTCTCAACCCATAATTCATATTCCTTACAAAAGATCTGACGATGTTTCTGATAGGTATTTAGGTTTGAAAATCATTCTACTAGTCTTAAGATGTTATGACATTTCTTACCCTTTGAAGATAAGAATAGTGATAAAGTTGCCTTTTTTACTCCCAGTAGAGTCATGAAGGCTTTCTCGGGTTAGAGTTTGAGATCTAAGACAGTTATGCCTATTTTGAGAAGCGGAGCACTAAGTAATTAAGAATATTCTTCTAAAGTAAGTGTCAATACATATTGGCCGAACTTAAGAGCTGCAAATTATAAATCTTAATAATGGATAAGGGTTTAAATTAAAGGCTAATGAAGCTAGATCTGTATGAGAGATATGACCGGTCCAATTTTCTTGTGAATGTGATTTTACTTGGTAGGCGGAAGCTGATTCAACTAATCTTTTAGTATAGCTTTAGGGAAAGAGTATTTATCCAGCTGGACCTCGTGGATGGGCTTAGGAATAATACTACCCTAACTTTCCACATCTACATTGTATAAAACATGAAATGACGCAATTATTTACAATGAGACCACTCAATTGACAATAAAGATGTATATGATATTAATAATTTTGTAACTTGTTCAAATTTTCAAATTACGCAGCCTTTCTTTACTAATAGACGCTAAAAATAAAACACATATAATATAAGAATTAGCAAAAATAAAATCAAATATAAAAAATGCAATATATTACACACGCATGCAATGCAATGGGGTCCTGACAATTAATAAATTATAGGAATTGTTGTGAACCTGCGGTTAAAGAGCATCTTTATATAAGGGTTACCGATTTTTTTATTTTGCTTTTTAAAAAAAAAAAACGCCAAACTGATTGCAGATTAATCAAGTTTTTCCTATAATTTAAAAATGACCACCCTTTTTTTTTTAAATGAATCATGCAGGAGGGTAAGGTGTGGGGTTGTCTCAGGTTCTGTAGCTTTAAAGATTTCTGGAGAAAAACCTAATGAGCTACATCAAAACCTGAGTAGGCTCACCTATCATTGCTAGGCGAGAGTAAAGATTTCAGCAACTTGAAGGTTATATAATAGCGGCCCATCCTAAGTTCCTAATGTAGCCTAAGTTTGACTACATCTAAGTATGCAAATGTTTGTTTGTAAACAAAACCTCTCCAAATCCCCAATATAAGCCGATTGGGCCAGGTTTTTTTGTTTATTTAAGATCTGTATCACTAAAAATTAGTTAATATAACTATAATACAGTAAAAGAAAAATAATAAAAAAAACCCATCAATTAATTTTAAATTTTTACATAGCTAGCTCACCAGACATCCCTAGTAGAGTCGCCAATTATATCAACCCCTATTTCGTTTTCCTTAATTTAACTCATATTAAGCCTAACTTGCTTAATATAAATTATTCGACGTTAAATTAAGGAAAAATATATATTTTTTAAAAAAATATTAAAAAAATTAGAATTGCTAACTAGCTCAACTAATAAAGGTGAAATTAGGGTTTCTCAATGAGAAAACCTTAATTTGACTACTAATATGTGGATTTTATATAAAAAAAAATTTGAAAATTAACAAAAAAAAAAAAACTAAGTTTGGGCCTAACTTATTAAAACCAAGTCATCATGTAAAAAATTAAAAATTAATGGACTTCATTTTTACCTAACATGAATTTTTTATGATTTTTTTATTACGAATTTTTAAGGAAAAAAAATTATACGGTTGCCCAAAAGGTGCTTATATACCTGCTCATCAGGATCAAACTAACGTAGTTTTTTTTTAGAAAATATTTAGTAGGCATATTTTTTTTAACTTGAATATTAAGCCAGTTTTATGATTATCTAGCAATTTATTATAATTATAAAAAAACCCTAAAAAGGTCTAATTTCATGAATTCATTTTAAAAAAAACTAATAAACTAAATTTTTTCAAAAACTTTTATTAACATTATTTTATTTTATTTTTTAAAAATCTCACTACATATAAAAAATATATTTCTTAAATCCTACACAAAAGAGATACTAAAATATGTATCTTAGATAAGTATCTACTTCGAAAATGCGAATCTCAAACAAAAGATGAGCGATTTTTCAAAAAGAATGTAATCTTGGTTAAAAAAATGCAATTGAACTAATTATCAAAAAATTAAAATTGTTTAAAAAATAGCAAACGATATGATAATATAAAAAACTTGTACTAAAAAAATAAATTAGTAAAGATAATTAAATTAACTAATAAAATAACATAATTAAGAAAATAATTTTTTATTACCTAAATCGATTGAGTTACACGTAATCAATGTGTTCGGGTTGACCGTGTTGTGATAGTTTGGACTATGTTTGCATGTTCGGTTGTAGAATTGATTTTGCACGTATAACAGTGAAATCTAATTGTAAAGTAGACGGTGTGCTGTGCATGTATGATTGAGTAACTGTATTCATGTGCAACGTATATGAAATCAAGTGTCAAGGACATACGATTGTAGATCTTGTGAGTATGTGTGGGATGACAATTAGCGTGTGATTGAATGTTGACATGTTGGTATGTAAGCAATGTTGCATATTTACATATGGGTAGTGTGGTGTCAGTATTGAGTGCAACCGTGTATGCGTATGAAGTGTGTGGCGTGACCAAGTATATGTAAGCATGTATGTATTGAATTGTGTCAGTGATTGAATGTGCTAGATCAATGTATGTTATCGTATTGTGTGTTGACTTCAGGCGTGGGTGTGTACTATGTTTGACCGTATGAGACAATACTTATGAGTGTTTGGTCGTGTAAGGCAGTTCATGGGTGTGATTGTTAGTGTGATGTCATGATTGTATGACGTGGACATGGGTGCAAATGTACGGGAAGAATGTCTTGATTGTAAAGTATTGTGGGTTTATACATAAATATGTGTTTGTGTATGTTGGGGATTTTAAAAACGTATCCAAACTCTACCGTTGACTTACTATTTATAAGCCCCACTCAATATGAATCTTTTGAATCTTCTTATATATAAATTTAATCTCAATCAATCTCAGATATGAAAGATACAATTTAAATTCTTTAAATATTCAACTCGATATGAATCTTTTGAATCTTCTTATATATAGATTTAATCTTAATCAATCTCAGATATGAAAGATATAATTTAAATTCTTTAAATATTCAACTCGATATGAATCTTTTGACTCTTCTTATATATAGATTTAATCTCAATCAATCTCAGATATAAAAGGTACAATTTAGATTCTTTAACTATTCAACATAGTTTTTAGAAACTCTATTTTGATTTTAGCTTTCTATCTTTCAAGCCCAACTTAGTCGAACTTGAGTTAACCTAATAACTTATTTAATAAATCCTAAATCTATTATAGCCTAATATAAATTAGATAAAAAATCCACTTTATATGGAATCGGACTAAAATATTTTAATAAAGCTTGATTTTTTAACGATTTAAAATTTATTAAATTGAACACTCACCATTATTTAATTTGACCCTAAACAACTCGACTAAACTTAATACGACTTAACACTTTATTTTTATTATTTTTTCAGTTTTCATTTTTTAATATTATTATTATTTTCTTTTCTTTTTTTTTTCTTTTTTTCTTTTTAACCTGACTTAATAAAAATACTACAATAAAACGGCAAAAACGAAGTATCTATAAACCATAATAAAAAAACTAAATGAAAAGCTCATTCAAAAGCTAAATTAGAACTAAGATGAATACTAGCAAACTATAACATTGATCATAAACTAATCAGACACTGTATTTATTCGAATTAAAGTTAGTTAAACCTTAGAAAATATGTTAAAAGGCATTTTTGAGATTTAAGTGTAAAATGAAACTAAAAGCTAAATCGAAAGATTGCTTGGAGGTTGGGTGTATAGAGTGAATAGGAATAGAACCATCGTATAATTTAGAATACTCTTATACCTGTAATGTGATTGGATGAGCTCAAAAGATGGATTAATGGATGATTTAAGACTTGTGAATAAAACTATAATTAGAGACTGACTTAGAAGTTGAATAAGAAGCTAGTCAAATATAAGACTAACTACAAAGGACTTAAAGGCCGAATAATTAGATATAATAAAACCTTGAACTAAAGATAAAAAATAAGAGTAACAAAAATAAAGCTCATATATAGTAGTTATATGAATACTAAAATGACTTCTATATTATAGGGACTATTATGTAGGCCTATTACGAGCAAGTGGGACGTCCGGTTAAGTTTGGGATCAATATACAATGGTATATTGGAGTATTATTTTATAATACTCAGAATCTTAAGATTGTACTTGGTTGTACTTGTAAGTAGCCTACTATATGCTTGCTCGTGTGTGTATGTTTTTTATCTTGACTATATACTACTATCTTGAGATGTAAGGTGTGGTTTACAATTGTTTTTATTGCGTGAAATTAATTGAATGCCTCAAATTGGACTTAACTATACATATAACTTGGAATCTTCATTAGACATGTATTTGAACTCATTAAGAGAAACATTTAGGATTTTCCAACCAAATATATACACTTTTGAAAGGATAGCACTGGAGTATGATGGTCATTTCTTCATTCTTAGTTGAACTAAGTGGTAGGAAAAAAGGTCATGATAAGAGCGAAGGTAGTGGTTCGAAGGTAGTGGTTCGAAGGTAATTGCAGGAGGAGCGATATCTCCATTAGGTAAGCTTGGGTTCGGTTATGAGTTGTTGAATGTGCGCTAAACTCCTAAACTTGGATTAGAGTTGGTATAATTTCTCTAATCTCATGATAGACAGGATAATATCGTGTAATAGCATTCATATATTGCATTGAATTTAAATAACTACTTGATAACCATATCTATATTTGATGTATAGTCTTACATCTCTATCACAACTTATCGAGTGGTTGGTTCCTCATATCCCTACGGATATTATTGTTAGTACTAGTTAGGAAGTGAAATTATAACCACTTTCAAGCTAGTGACCGATGGATCATAGGGAGTAAGGATATAAAACTGATGATTAGTTACATTTTAGAGCTTTTAGTTTTATTTTTGAATTTTCTAATATCAAACTATGCATTACTTAAGCGATATAAGATTATTAATTCATGTAAATATTACTTGGAATATTTGAATTCCTAATATATATTTTTTATGTTTATGTAAATGAATAACATATTTAATTTGTAAATTGTTTACTTCAAAATAAGTTAGTTATAGACGCCTTATGTAAATCAAGTTTAAAATAGTAGCTGTAAGATCAGCTTTTATCATAAAATGGTTTACATGGTGGGATTATTACAATTCTGTTGCTTTAATACGTGATAGAAATTTATTAAATTAAACGTTTATGACTCAAATAAAAACAGTGGAAAACGTTGATGACTAATTTTATACTTTTCCCATAATTACCCATCCCTTACCTCAAAGTAAATGGACCATAACACCTGTTTAGTCCGTTGAATTGAATAAAAAGGGATCGGAATTAAGATTCATTAGGAGGGAAATGTGTATTACATTGTTTAGTAGGAAAGAAAAAAAGGAGTAAAAAAAGTAAACTTCTAATTGAAAGTAACACAACATATTTACTCTCGTTTCCTTCGGTCCTCCCCCTCCCCCTCTCTCTTTCTTTGTTTCATGGCAATTTTAAAGTAAGATATTCTCAAGAGACTCATTGGTTGAGTAATGGAGATGGTTTTGATTTTCAAAGTAGTGAACTCTTAGGCCTTGCAGGAAGTACTTCTCTTAGAAGACATAGAAAAAGGTAGCGGTTGGAGATAGAGAAATCATAGTGTAAGGAGTAGAAAAAGGTATAAAGGAAGTGAAAAGTTGGTTTAAGAGAGGGTTGCGAGGGGAGGGGAGGATAAACGGGGAAATATGATGATTGATGAGATAGAGAAAGTATTTTTCTTTTCTTTCTTCTTTTTTTTTTTATTTTTTATTTATTTATTTTATTTTTCTTGATAGAGAAAGGAGGGGGAAGAATGATATGCTGTGGGTAGTATGGTAGTAGTAGAGGATGATGGGAGTAATTTCTTTTAAGATGACTAATAGTGGAGCAAGGAATAGGGATTCTTAGGTCGAATTAAAGAATCCTACTAAATTAGAATTCCAAGGCAAAAAAGGAGAGAATTATGTAATAAAAAATAAGGAGAGAATCGTTCTATTCCCATAAAGTAAATGAATAATAAGAGTACCTTAATTATAAGGTCATTGTCGCAAGAATCCATATAGAAGTCCTTTACTTTTATTAAAGATGTTTCAAGGTTAATATGAAATTTAAAATGTATAAACTAATATGACATTTATAATCAATGTTTGTAATTACTAATGACTAACTATATGGCAACTACTTTATTTAAATTATTAACATTGGTAGATTGTTTCCTTAATCAGCAATAATAACTACATGAAATGCTGCTTTAATTGCATTTATTTTACTATCTTTATTTTACACAACTAGTGGAGAGATTGGTTGAATGTATGAACTATTGACTCAACATTATAAGTTTAATAATGTTGCAATTGAGCTCAAGTTTGAATTTAACTTAAAAATTTTAGATTTCCAAACTCTGTTAGTAGCTTTTAAGTTCAAGTTTAACTTGAATTATCACTAAATAGGTTTAAACTCGTTCACATTAAGTTTATTAATCTTGTTTTATTCATATTTAAATTAAAATAACATTAATATTTAAACCTAATTCTAATTTAATTAACATTAAAACTCAATTTAAATATAACTAATCAAGCCAAATTCGGGGGGAAAAAAATTCAGTCACAAGGGGTGGCACAATATCAATGGTCCTTGTCTAAAATTTGAAACGGATTATGAACTAATTTGGAAACTAAAGTGTAACCATGTAATTACTATTAGTAATTACCATTAATTATATGTCAACTACTTAATTTATTTACCCCCGTAAATACGTAATACAAACCCCAGCGGTATCATTTTTTTTTTTACTCTGCACGCTTCACTCTCTCTCCTTCGTTCAAAACGCCACCGTTTTCCACCCTCTGTGCCCTCCGTGGCCCATTCGACCACCTTCTCTCTCCTCTCTTTCTTCTCGGCTTCAAACTATCCTCTTCTATCTTGCTTCCACTGAGTACACAGTTTCGGTCAACCACTCTGTACTCATGGACTGAGACGCTCAAAGGTAGGGTTTTGGCAATACTCTATCTTTATACTCGAATTCTCATCGCGTATTGTGTTTTTCTAGTTGCTCAAAGTAGGGAACTTTTTATGAAATCGCCTCTGGAATCATTCGCATTCTTTTGTCTTTTACAATGTTAATGATCGTTATTACTTTCTTTGTCGATCGATTTTGTTTGTCCGCATTATCAGTTTCGTTGTCGCTGGTTCTTGTTTTGTGATGAAATATGTGTGTAGATATGTTTGAAGATTGGAAATTTAACCTAATAACTACAAAATATGTGAACTCTAACCCTATATAATGGCAAATGAAAAGATTGGACCTTTAGCTCTTTCTTGCTGTAATTTTTGTGTAAAATCGGGTTTTTATTCGTGATCATGGTCTACATTACTGGTCGAAGTTATTTTGTGGATCAAAATGGGTGATTTTAGTTATGAACGTGTCAAGTCTTGCTTAAAAAAACATGAAACTTGAAAATTTAAAATTTTTGGAAGCTAGATTTCCGATTAAATAGGGTTATCTTTTGACAAGTACTATTTCATGTTTAAAGAAGTGTTCTACCGAGTAGACAGAGGCAAATTTGGAGATATATGAGGTTTAACCAATTCTCTTATTACATAGACATACTCTTATTATGTGCGTATGTGATTATAGTTTGTTTTTATGTATAACCTACAGGAATTATGATTTTCTGACCGTGTATCTAATGCTTTGTGAATAAAAACTTTCATCTCTCTAGATTGTTGTTTTCCATTACTAAACTAGACTTTGCATACTGGAAAAGAGAGGAATGCATCTGTCCTCAAATCTCTTGAGCACCTTAACACTGTAAAACAATCTCGGATATGCAACCACCTAACACAGTGAAATAGTCAATGTCCATTAGAAAGACAACAGTTCAGCTAGGATGCCAAAAATATGGAGTGTGGCGAGCTATCTTTTGTATTGAGTACAGAGTGATAGCTGCTTGAAAATGCAGAGCATGCCTGATTTTAAACAAAGCAGAAGCGGCTTGCAAATGAGTTTCTTGATGGATTTAAACAATGATGGTTATATGGGAAAATCTGAGATTATTTCTTATATTTAAAATGGATGTCCTAAGAACAAATTACTCCAATTTTCACCATGTTCCATCAAACTGAAATGGATTGATAAAAATTGGAATACCAATAACTCCGGCTAAATCAGTCTTTAGAGAAGTGTTCAAAGAAGAATTCTCTCAAGAAGGGGTCTTGGGTTCGAATCTTTGTATGGACATTTCTTGGGGTACCTACATAGCGCTGTTAAGAGTGGGTTTGGAAATTCTTTTATAGAAAATTCCAGAAATGTGCCTGAGCTTAAAGTGTCAGAAAAAATCCTCAACAAGTCAATTGCTCAATACAAGAATGAGTATATAATTCTGCTATCCACTTTTTGACCTCCCTTCCTATTTATACTACTGTTCACCTTCTAACTTCCAGCAACGGGTGTAACAAAAAATATGTATACGTGTAAACAAAACAACAACCCCCCCAACACATATTATGTAAGCCCCATGACACCACAATACATATTTTGTAGGTTCCACCACAGGAACTCAGTAGGAGACAAAACAAAAACAGCACACAACACACACATTATATACAAAACACCTGTGATTCAAAACATCACTAAACACCACTACTCAAACTCCCTTATTCCTCCGCCTATACACATAACAAATAAAGTGAGATACCCTTGGAATCTTATCAATGGCAAACTATTCTTATCCAGTTCATGGGTTTTGTAAGATGGTTCATGTGTCCGGAAGTAGCTGATCACAATACGGCCATGTCACTCCATCATTAAAAAGGGAAGAAGAAGAATTCTCTCAAGAAGGGTCTCTTCCTCTTGGGACAATTTTTTCTAGAAATATAAACTTTATTTCAATTAATAATTTGCTGAACAGGGGAGTAGGTTCTTTGAATGGGTCAAAAAGACGTATGAAGGAGGTGCTCGATTATGGTTGGCTTTAGAGCACTTCATTGGGATGGAGCATTGAGCCTTAAATGAAATGGAGGTGTATGGCTTAGTAAGGACACAGAACCAACAAGTTCCATGGTCTTGAATCATCTGGTACAAGGGAAACACCCCTAGGTATGCTTTCATATCGTTGGCCATACAAGAAAAACTTTATACTATGGATAAAATTGTGCACACAATCAATGCTTTTTGTGCACTTTTGAAGAGGAAACTCACATGCATTCAGTTATGAAATGTGAGTTCGTGTCTATTATATAGAGGAAGGTTCAAGAATTATTTCAGCTAAGATCCAACGAGCTTAGTTCAGCAACTTCTAAGTCTGATCTTCTCTCCTCTTTCTGTTCTTTGCCACTCATTTCAAGTAGAAGAGCTCCTGCTGTGGTTATTTACTATCTATGGAAGGAAAGAAGTGATCGTAGAGTGGGTTTTATACCTCTTTCAGTGGATGGTTAACTGGCAAAATTATCTTGTTTTGTTTTGAAAGGTAGATCACTTGTGACTATTGCCAATTTATTGATCCAAGCACCCTTTTATTTCCTTTGCTGCTTTGATTTGATAATTTAGGTCTCTTGTTTGTGGTGTGTCTTGCATTGTACAGTGGTTTATGCCCTTCCCTTCAATTTGATGAAAACATGTAATAGAAAAAAAAATTGGCATTTCCTACAAAGGGGTGAAAAAAGCATTAGTCCCTCTTATAATCCTTTCTTTTGCGGTGAATGCATCGCTGCTTTTTTTATTTCTTCTTCTTCTTTTTATTCCCTGGGCTGTAGTACTTTTCTTTGGGGGGCTTTAAAGCTGCCTGATCACTGGTATGCTTTTGTTGTTTTTTGGGCCAGGTTGTGATACGTTGCTTCTTTGGGAGTGAACACTCAAAAATTAGTAGCTTGAACAAGTGGTGAATTATCACTTTGATGCAGAGGTGCTATGACATAAGCCACTGGATATCTGGACTTTGTGTGTACTTGGTAGGTTAAGATTTCATGGAGCTCGGTGATCCTGGCTGTTTTTTGGGGAGTGGTGGCAGAGGATTTCAGATTGTGATGATTTATGACCTTGCAGGTTGGCTTATTTGTTAAATATCATCCTAACTTATTTGCTGTGGAGTGGGAGAGCTGTTACTCAAGTTGTAGCAGCGAACTTTTGATGGATGCTATAGAAATTAGTTCATCTGATAGTGACTTGGAGATTGAGGACGGTAGAGGACATGATGCAGGACCATCTAGTTTTAGGGTTCTGCCAACATGGGGAGCAACTGCCAATGGAAATTCAAGTATTCCAGGTGTGCAATTTGAAATTCTTTCTATAAAGATTTTACAATTTGGTTATCCTTGGCCATTGAATTGTTACTCCTACTTATTTCAGGTTTCAGTGGGCAGTGTCAACCTATTCCTGCTCCTGGGAGTGCTAATGGATATGGTGCAAGCTCTTCAGCAAACCATACTATGCAGGCAAAATCTCATTCAGATCACATTTTTAATGATGGTAGACCTTCTAGTTCTCATGTTGAGAGGTCCAAGTACTCTCCTGAAAATGAGAAAACCAATCACCCTCAGACTATTAATTCACGGATATCTAGTAGTTCTGCTGGCAATTATGAGAAACTTTCATCTCAACAGGCTCTTAAAAGAACCCTCCCATCTTCCTTTCAGTCACCTGGTAAATTACATAACTTAGAAGAGACTATGAGCAGTCATCATATAGGTGATGCTCGGGGAAAATCTCATCAGTCGTTATGGTCCAGTTCAATGGATAACAGGGCATACATGAGAGACCATTCTAGCAGGGGCGGGGATGATGAAGTTCAGATGTTTGAAAACAGAGTTAATCGGATTCTGCCGCCATCTTTGATGTTGAAGTCTGCATCTGCTTTGGCTTTTGCTAATTCAAGTGATAGCATATATCGTCCTGTGATGGGTGATGAAAGGATTTCCAGGGATGATGAGAGGCTTATATATCAAGCCGCATTGGAGGTAAGCTAGCTTATAGATTCGTTCAGTTATGTACTGGAGGAAGATTAGAAATTTTTATCCTTGTAATCATGATATGTACCCATTGGACCTTATGTCCTCCATGTTATGAGTTGTTGCTAATGATTTTACAGTAGTTTGGGATCACAACTGCATTTTTAAAAAGGTAACTCAGTGTGATGCATGGTTCTATAAGGTATTTGTGCTGTCAAGAAGTAGTGATTTCCAAATGATGTCATTCAACATATCTTTTGGTCCTAGATTATACCATTATCATCTTCGACGATGTGTCTTCTGTAGTGATTCCTTTTGAACAGTTCCATTGCACCCAAAAAGTAATATATTGTGAGAAGGCAGATTCATACTTTGTACCTTGTTCTTAGTTTATGTTAGTTTCTAAACTTATATGTATTTCCAGGACTTGGATCCACCTTAGTGCCTCAGTGCACATGATGCCTGTACGGATTTCCACGTCAATACAATTTTGAGTTTTTTTCAGTCCCAATTTGTAAAACTACTTTATAATGCTAGTTTTTTAAGCTAATTTATGAAACCCTTTTAAAGGGTAACCCTTTGTATATTGTGAATAACTGTTTGTGAAAAGAATTAGAATTTGCTCTCTCTCTCTCTCTCTTGTTCTAAATTGTTTTCTAAGGCTTTACATTAGAATGACATGTCGATCATATTAAGCTGTCATATACAGATGGATTCACTACCGTGCCAGGGAATTGCTATGACCTTGAACTGGGTACTCCTTGGTTACTTGGAGCAGCTTCATAAAATCTGCAATTATGGAAGTTTCTATGAGGACGAAAATAATGCTCAATTTTTGCATAATTTGATCCATCTGAACATTCTATGGATTCTTGTTTTGCTTTTTGTTTGAGAATATTTTTGCTTCCCATAGGAGCTTAACGGATAATAAATCAAATGCTTGCTAACATGTGCTCTATCCTTGAATCCATTTTCTCTGCATGTGAGAGTATTCATTTATTAGGTTCTTTTGTAATTCTGTTGTCTTAACTTTTTATGTGACTTGAGGGCAAATGGTGATGGTATTGGGCCTGCGGGACATGATAGTTGTTGGGAATAGAAAGAAGACTTGTTAACGATCAAGTTTCAATAACTCTTGTAGGATCTCAATCAACCTAAAATGGAGGCATCTATACCTGACGGTCTGTTGTCTGTACCTCTTTTCAGACATCAGGTGCTCTTTATGTTAATGTGCATAATTCTCTCAAAATCATGCATTGCATAATTTAAGCCTAAGAAGTTTTCCTCTTGTGCAGAAAATTGCTTTGGCTTGGATGCTTCAAAAGGAAAATAGAAGTTTGCATTGTTTGGGTGGTATATTGGCAGATGACCAGGTTTCTTTTTCTGTGATTTTGCTGGTCATTAATCATTGTCTAAGAATCAATTGAAATGAACAATCTGGTAAAGTTTTCTTTCCCCTTTCCCCCCCCCTAAGACCAATTTCTTTTTCGCAAACAGGGACTTGGTAAGACAATTTCAATGATTGCGCTTATACAGATGCAAAAGTCTTTGCAGCCTAAGTCAAAAGCAGAAGATATACCCAATCAAAAAACTGAAGCATTGAACTTGGATGATGATGAGGAAAATGGCACTAATGGTTTGGATAAGCATGAATCTGATGACTGCAAACCTATTCCAGAAGTGAGCACACCTACACGTACGTTGACCAAGCGGAGACCAGCGGCTGGTACATTAGTTGTTTGCCCAGCTAGTGTTGTCCGGCAGTGGGCCCGAGAGCTGGATGATAAAGTTGCAGAGGAATCCAAGCTCTCGGTTCTGGTCTATCATGGAGCAACTAGGACAAAGGATCCAGCTGAATTAGCAAAATATGATGTAGTTGTCACCACATATTCCATTGTAACAATTGAAGTGCCAAAGCAACCTTTGGTTGATGAAGATGATTTTGATGAGAAAAATGGTGAAAATTATGGAATATCTTCTGCATTCAATGTAAATAAGAAGAGGAAAAAAGCTACTAATGTCAGTAAAAGGGGGAAAAGGGGTAGAAAAGGCATTGATAGTTCTTTTGATTGTGGTTCTGGTCCACTAGCGAAAGTTGGGTGGTTCAGGGTTATTCTTGATGAAGCCCAGACAATTAAAAATCACAGAACTCAGGTTGCTAGAGCCTGCTGCAGCCTGCGAGCTAAAAGAAGGTGGTGCTTGTCAGGCACACCTATTCAAAACACCATTGATGATTTGTACAGCTACTTTAGGTTCCTAAAGTACGAACCATATGCGGCATATAAATCATTTTATTTTGCTGTGAAGATTCCAATATCTAGGAATGCCCTCCATGGTTACAAGAAGCTCCAAGCAATCCTGAGGGCTGTCATGCTGCGCCGAACAAAAGGTAGGTTGTTTTCTGTTACCTGTGGCAGTTACTGTTTGCTATTTGGTGATTCTATATCAGGAAGGTTTTTCGGATTTTTTTTCTTTTCTTTTTGGGGTTGTTCCCCTGGTAAGGGGGGGGGGGGGGGGGGGAGGAGGGGAGCGGTGGGTTGTGTTGGATTTGTGAATCCTATATCAAGAAGTTGATTGACTGTATGAATGACAACCTTGGCTTTGAGTGTCCCACAATAACTAGTGACTGTAATAATAATATTTTTACATTAGGTAGATCTTTATAGATTCATAACTTGTTTTCAGTACCTGAGGAAATGGCAGCTAGATGAAAAGAGAAAGAAAATGGCAAAGCCTATGGCTGAATTGCTTTGTAATGGATGTTGCATTTTGCACGCTTAGTTGCTCAAAGCATTTGATGCATCTTATTATCTCTCAATTAAATACTGCAGCATGTGACATGCTGTTCTGCTCTGCGTTCCAGGCACATTAATTGATGGGCAACCTATAATTACTTTACCTCCAAAATCAATACACCTGTCTAGGACAGTCTTCTCTCCTGAGGAACGGGAATTCTACACCCAACTAGAGAATCAATCCCGTACTACATTCAAGGTGACAAACTTATTTCAATTGCATTTCTTACTTGCTCATGTGTTTCTATTGGGAATTTAAGATGATGGCACAGTTCTATTAAGACTTTGTGCTGTATATTTGACAGTGATCCAAATAATTCTGTAGTTAGTTGCTAACTCTGTGATTGTGACATGGTATTGAAGAAGGGTAGATGACATTGTGTTACAAGATCGATTTGAAAGGATAATTTTGCGTTCATTGGAAAGGGAATCCAACGCTCTCTATAGGGCTTGATTTTAGAGAGAGCCCTATGGTCTCTATGGAAGGACTCAATTAAAAAGAGTGCATCAAATCTTTTTTAGAACTCTAGATTTCTAAATTTTTGGAAGATGGAATTGCTTTCCCTTTTCTTCTTTCTTTTTCTAATAAAAGGACAGATTACAATGGTAGTTTCTTTGCTTAACTGCAGCTCCTATTTTTCCTCTTATTGAGTAATTGCTCCTATAACCACGCTAAACATAACTTACTCATATGTAATATACAAAACAGGCAAACACGTACAGCTAAAGACACAACCCATCGCAGTACACATTTATCACTGGATGCGACACACGAATGCTTCATCGATTCCACTCTGCACTCACACACATACAGCTAAAAAAAATGCATACCGAACATCACCTCTACAGGATAAAAGTGTTTTAAAACCACATTTTTCTATTGTCATGAATTGTTTCCCTTTGGTTGAACCGATATTTTTAATTAAATCTGGACTTCATAACATTAAATGAGCCAAAGCTCTATTTATACGTAAACACACAAATAGGAAATTATATACCTGCACTCCAATAACCCCAATAAATTAGCACCTATTTCCTACATTACACGTCCAACTACCGTCCTTAGTCTAATAAACTGCGACAACAATTCCCAGAAACTTCTCACTGATACACTTTCATGTAATTGTGACAGATAAAAACAGACACGACAACATTACACAATAAAATTAGTATCAGAATAACCAACAGTGATAATTACAAACAACCCTATTCAACTAATGTACTTCTATGCTGTAATCATGTGGAGAAAAAAGGGTAATAACATTACTCCTGTCCTTCAAAAGCATGCGTGTCCTCACGTGCAAGCTGCTTACTTCCTTTCGGTCTCCCTTTCATCAGACTTTTCAGCTGCAATGTCCTCTTCTTGCTTCTTCACACAAACCAACAAAAGCAACTTTTTACAATGGTGTCCCACTATGAATGGTTCATCGCAATTGAAATATAGCCCTTTGCTCCTCCATTTCTGCTCAGGACAGCCTCTTTATGTATGACGCTCTACTGCTCCGGCTGCCTAAAGCCTCTATTATCCTAACTTTGTCAGGATCTTGCTTAGCTCTAGGCTCATGGCCAGAGTCAAATCCTTGGGCTTGAGTAATTCCACTTCAATGGCTATGTACTCTTTTAAGTCCACTCATAAAAATAGCCACCTCTTGCATAGCAAGCTCCCCCAATTTGTTACTTTGCAATGTTGGTCCAAACTTCAAGTTGCACAAATTCTTAATATCTTCTTACCCAAGACTAGGCTGGTTGTGCTCTAATTTTAGGAACCACAACTGGATGTTTCCCTCCATATGGAAAGCCATGATCTCAACTATCTTCTTGACCAGAACCTTTTGATGCTTAAAGAAGTGCTTGCACTGGTTTAGCTACCCTACCGAGTCACAAGTCCCATTGTACTAGGGAAACTCTAGTCAGGTTGTTTTTGGAACCACCACTCCCTTTTCTTTGTTGCTGTTGTTGGGAAAGCTCCCATTTCCTTTCCCACAATGCTGTACTCTCTGGCTTCTTTTTCCTTCCTCTAACTTGCAACTTCCTTGGAAAGGCTGGCAGTCTGATACAATATCGTCTCAATTTGGGCTCGGTTGTTTTTGCACAATGCCATCAAGTACCCCAGTTGCTGTTGCAATTGCTCAATCTTCTGCTCCATTTGGCCTGGCTATGATGCCAAATTGTTATAGGATCGAAGTGTTTTATGACCACGTTTCCCTATTGTTAACAATTGTTTGGGGCTTGTTAGGGAGAGTCTCATGATTTCTGGTTAAACCGATATTTTTAATTAAATCTGGACTCATTACATTAATGAGCTGAAGCTCTATTGATACACAAATACACAAATAGGAAGTTACATAAATTCACCCCAATAACCTCATCAAATCAGCACCTATTTCCTACATGGCATGTACAAAATACTGCCCCTAACTTAGTATACTAAATTGCAACAACAATTCCCACAAATTACCCATTATTATACTTTTCTGAAAGACATCTGTCACAAACAGAACAGACACAACAACATAACATCGAAAAATAAGTAACTGAATAACCAAAAGTGATAATCACGAACAACCCTATTCCACTAATACAATCTCTCTTGTTGGTGTTGCTTCTTGCATTTGTAGACAAACTTTAAAGGGTTTATTTTATAGTAAATAAAAGTTGCACTAGTTGATAGATTGGCTGTAACAGTACTTCCCTTTTGAAAGTGTTTGTGACCTCGTGTAAATATCTAATAGCATTGTCATCACATCTCTGTATCTTCTTAGAAGCATTAGCAGGAGGGAACCCATCTCAATGAGTTCATCTCGCCATCAATCTTAGAAAATTCAATTTGAGAATTTAGCAATGGTAATTTGTCGATTTTTACGCACGCTGTTGGCTGTTGCCCTATAAGAGTTTGTTGTTGCTGGCCTTGTCTTGCTCTCTATCCTCCATCAGTTGTGAACTTTTGATGATACATTGTGTCAAACTCACAAGCTACATAACAGCAGTTGCTGCCATGATTCTAATTGCCCGCATTGGTTGTGGCATCCCTTTAGCATTTATGCTGCATTCTCTTGGATAAATCCTCAATGCGATGGGAAAAATCAATACTGTTTTGCCTTGAAAGTAGCTCTTTCATGCCCTTGCCCTATCTGGTCCCCACCCAATTTTCTTGTCACATGCTGATGAACCCCTCTGACTATTGACAAAGACAATGAAAATCAACCATAACTTCTGGCTCTAGTACCAAATTGTTATAGGATTGATTTGAATAATAGTTTTTGGGCTCATTAACAGAGAACCAACAATCTCTTGACTAGAGTTCAATTTTAGAGGCTAATCTTCCAAGGGGTCATGTCGTACAAATTAGAAGTTGTAGTAGTTGATAGCTTAGCCATAGCACATTTGTTCATGTAGGAATATTGCAGTGGCATCGTTAACTAAAGGTATGTTGTAGAAGTTTTCCTCAGTTTTATAGGCAATGGAGGACCCAACCCATGCATCCATTTGAGATTTGATTAGCTTATTAAACTCAATCCTAGAAATGGTTTTTGGAAAAGAAAGTATAACTATAGAAACTGTAGTAAACAAGCTTGTACTGAACTATTGGATGGTAATTCCAAATTGACAAAAACTTGTTTGCAAACTTTTGTTAATCCTAGTATATGACTTAACAGGAATTACAATGTTAGACATACAGATTAGAGATAGCCTGAAATAAGATAAAATAACGGCAAGTAAATGTAGCAGAATGCTTAGACTTCTCATAGTTCTCAGGCATTTGTTTCTGTATCAAGAGAATATTGAAAAGTCAAACCATGGGAGAGTAACAGGGCATGCTTAAATGGTGTTATGTCATGCTATCTTGGTTTCCATAATTGTAGAAAAGATGAGTTTGATCACTTAATGTGATTTGACTCTTGAATAGAATTGCAAGCCATAATATAAAAGCAATTCTTGGGTAGCCTTGGAGAACCATGCTACTTTCCCCTTTCATCCTACAGAATGCTTTACATTCAATGTGTATTCTCTTGCAGGCATATGCTGCTGCAGGTACAGTTAAGCAGAACTATGCAAGTATTCTTCTCATGCTCTTGCGCCTCCGGCAGGCCTGTGACCATCCATCTCTTGTGAAAGGATATTGTTCAGACCCTGTAGGAAAAGCTTCTGCAGAAATGGCAAGAAAATTACCCTGGGACATGATAACTAATCTACTTAACCTTTTGGAAGCACCGTTGTGCCGTGTATGCAGTGTGAGTGTTTTACTTTGGAAGATTAATCTCTTTGTGGTTTAATCTTTTGTATACATTTGGAGATAGAATTTTCTACATTGTTATACTCAGACTAGGAGCTACTTTTACCATGAATCCAAAACCCTTTTTTCTGAAAAAAGAAAAAACAGATGTACCTCTTCCCTATAATATAGGTTTTTCTTTTCCCCTACTTCCGACCCCTCTCCTTTCTCTACTGAAAAACTTGAAAGCATCAAGTGGTTGAAGGGAATGATAAGATCATAGAGTTAGCTACAGAGAAAATGCCATTATTTCTTGCAAGGTCTAAGAAGTCAAAAATAGGCACCAGCTCTTCTCCTTGTCAAATCTTCCAATTGTACCTTGAAATGTTATTTTTTGTATCTCATTGATATTATTTTTGATTCATTTTTTCAGGACCCAGCAGAGAATCCAGTTGTTACAATGTGTGGTCATGTTTTCTGTTATCAGTGCGTGTCTGAATATCTGACAGGTGATGATAACATGTGTCCTGCACCTGAGTGTAAACAGCTACTTGGTGATGATGTTGTTTTCTCCAAGGCTACACTCAGGAGGTGTGTGGAAGATAACTCTGATGATACTTCCTTGAATTCTCACCTTGGGGATTTATCATTGATCATGCAGAATTCCTACTGTTCATCAAAAATCAAAGCTGTTATTGAGATTCTGCAATCACAATGTATTGCGAATAGCGAAAATGTAGATGCTTATGGTCCTTGGCATTGTGATGACTTCCCTTTTTCATACATGGAAAATTGTCAAAACTGCACAAATGTGATGAAGAACACAACAGTATATTCGAGAAGTCCTGCTGTAGGACCGATTAAAGCAATTGTGTTTTCACAGTGGACTGGCATGCTAGATCTAGTTGAGGCTGCTTTGAATGAGAATTTGATACAATATAGAAGACTTGATGGTACAATGACGCTATCTGCAAGAGATAGGGCTGTCAAGGATTTCAATACCAATCCCGAGGTTGGACCCCTTTCTATCATGAACTCTTGCACTCTAGAGGCATCCTGCATGAGTTTACACTCTACATATATGTTTTTTAGTTATGACCTTCAATATTGGTGGTGTAATGTCCATCCTTTAGCATAGTATTCAAACTTTGGAAGGGGATAAAATACTGTACATTTTTCTTGCTGTCTTCGAACCCTTTTTTTTCCCATGTAAAACAACGAAATGATTGCAGATTACAGTGATGCTGATGTCATTAAAAGCGGGAAATCTGGGTTTGAACATGGTGGCTGCCTGCCATGTTATCCTTTTGGATCTTTGGTGGAATCCAACTACTGAAGATCAAGCCATTGACCGAGCCCATAGAATTGGACAGACACGTCCAGTTACTGTGACCAGAATTACCATAAAAGATACGGTGGAAGATAGGATATTAGCTCTACAGGTATTGTTTCTGATATTGCTGCTCCCTGCAAAGGCTTAGTTTGATTAAGTTCTTTACCAATAGAATGTGAAATATTGACGGCTAAACAAGTGCAGACTGAACAATGAAAACTATGATTTTTGGATGGAGAAAGAAAGAGTTAGTTTTCTCTTGTTTTTCCGAAAATAGAAAATAGAGTTTGCTTCAAATTTTTTATTACAGAAACCTGTTTGGAATATTTGTCAGAGATGAATCTCTGAAAAGTGGTATTGCCTTTTTCTTGGGCAAGCTATCTCGCTATTTCATGATTAATTTATTTTCAGGAAGAGAAGAGAAAAATGGTTGCTTCTGCTTTTGGCGATGACCAAGGTGGTACCTCTGCAACTCGCCTGACGGTGGAAGATCTGAGATACCTATTTATGATCTGAATCGAGGATCAAATTCTTTTATGGCCTTGGTTACTCCTTGAGAACTCTGTCTTTAGGAAGGAAAATGTCCGGCAGAGTAATTTTTATAGTTGAAAGAGTGAGAGGTTTTAGATCTATGGTTCCTCTTAGATAGCTAAGGAATGACGGCCTGAATGGGTTGTGAATGTAACCGTTCCTGGTTTACATCCCACATTTTGATGAGCCGTCGATAGCATTTTGTTTCAGGGAGAATCCAACCAAGATATGTATATATGCCTTATCTCATCTGTATATCTGCTATTTAGTGCTAGAGCTATGGACTCTTTCTCTGTTGCAAGAAAGTGCCATGATCAATTCGATTCTATTTGCAAGATAGCTTGTGCAGTTTCTATATGAAGTTCTCAGATTTGCGTGCTTTCTGTTCAAGTAAGACATCCTCCCCTGCAAGTGCCTAAGTGCTTGTCGCCACAAACTGCAAGAGAGACAGCACAGCGTGGCTGACCAACTAATTCTAGTTATGTCTCTCCTCATATTTTGTTTTACTCCCACATAACTATGTTTCTTCATTTGGAAGGAAGTAGAAGGTTTCAGGAACAACATTTAACTAATTGTTTAATTTTCTTCTTTTTATGGTCCTGCAGAGAGAAGATAGGAACAGTGGCTTTGCATGCCCTAAATTGCGGTGTAAGCCTTGACTAAGCCATGAAATGTTGTGCCTGGCCATGAAAAATTGCATTACCCTTTTCTCGCTTCTAATAATACTATATGAGTGAGAACACAGTCTTCCATGGACATAAAAGAACTAACAGGAAGTCAAAAGGAGATCTTTTCTGCTTATGAACATGTTCAGGACAAAGCGAAGTAAATATTTTGACTTTTAGGTTCATATTGAAGGGGGAAAAAAAAAAGAAAAAATGCTGTTTGCCAGTTGTCCTGAGCCATTCCATTTGAGACAAAAATAGAATGTATGGTGGTAACATTTTTCTCTAGTGATGACAACAAATGTTACCATTAGCTATGACAATAGAAAGAATCCCTTAAAACGGACAAGCAAAAGAAGTGAAGATTTAAAGTATATCCTCTCTGATCTCCTAATTTCTGTACAAAAAAAAAAAAAAGAAGCCTATACTGCCTTTATTTGATTCCTTACCTTTCATCAATTACACCAATTGAATTCTGACTGATTGTGGGCCTCCAAAATTGCTTAGCTGATAAAATCAGGATTTGAGGGGGTACATATGGTAAATGGAATAGGATTTATTTACCTCTAATGGAACATCATTCTCTATTTGGTAGAAAAATTGATGTTTCATTTCCTAGGAATTTGTTTCTTTAGTTAATCTGTCATGTACTATTAAAGGAAGAAAAAAAAAAAAAGGACACTTAATGTCAATCTTAAATAAAAAAAAAAAAGTGAAAAAGCAGATGACTTTGCAAAAGCGATTGCTTGAATACACTCCCAACAACTTATGTGACACCATAGACCAAAATCCTCAAAGTGATGGGTTCACATCTCTACTCTTGTGTTTGGAAATTTTCTTCACGGATTGAGTATTTCAATACCTGATCATAAACCGTCGAGTATATCGATATCCTTTGTAAGAATTTTATCATATATTAATTATTTACCATATTTTATTATATATCATGCAGTTTATGGATGAACATGCAAACACGACCAAGCTTACCCTTTCTCCTTTATGGTGGGTGGTGGCTCCCTTCTCTAATGATTTACTCTGTAGTCTCGTGTTTGTGTGTGAAAGAAAAAGAGAGAGCGAGTGGGGGGAAGGAATCTCTCTACATGGATGACAAGTAAAAAAAGTAGTTGGACAAGGGGCTATACGCTGTGTCAGGGTCATGTCGTGGCCACACACAAGTGAGAGAAACCAATTATTTCAGCCATTCACAAGCAAAAGGGTCCTCTTGGATCCTATCAAGGCTTGCTCGAATATCCATGTAAATGACCTTTTTCCCAACCCATTTCTTTTGACTGTCTCCATGGCCCCTCTCTCTCTCTCTCTCTCTCATAAGCATTTGAATATCTTGACTTTCATTTACTTTATTCAAGATGTTACTAAATTTAAATTTTTTAACCATGCTCCAACTGTCCTAATTCAATACCCTTTTAGAGCATGAAACACATTATTCTAAAACTAAAAAGGGTCTCTATACAAAAAAGTTAGAAGAAGCATCAACGTTATACTAATACATTACATATTACCTACATTATAATTGTTTTATGATTAATTAATTGTCTATAACTAAGCTAAGTCTAGCAAAATTCACCCATAATTTTTTTAAAAATAATTTTTAGCATACATTTGGACCAAAGCCAACAAAGCCATTGGCTTCATCAAATGAAATTTGGATCCCCTCTTGCTGAATGTTCCCTACGATGGACAGCCCCGTGGAGGATGGTGCAAAAGCAAAACAGAACCTGCCCGCATCATCCACCGGGATCAAGAAGTTCCTTGCTGGAAGGGTCAGGATCGGCCCGCCCGAGAAGTAAAACGATATCGTCGGTACCCGGACCGTGACGAAACCATTCAAATCGTAACACGTGTCGAAGATCGATATCCCCGGAGCCCGAGGCAGGTTTGTGGTCTGTGCAATGAATGCGTCACGGAATGCAATGTATGCCGAAGTCGGAAACCTAGTGACGGCGGTTCCGGTGTCCATCACAACACCTCCATCCCCCAATTCGGATATCCGGAAAACATCCTCGGATATGGGCACCCGGATGCCCCCTACCCCAAGGCCCGCCAGCCCGATGTAGTAATAGCTTGGTGCTTGGGTGTTTCGGATCAGCGGGACCCAAGCTGCACCCACGGGCACCGCCCCCCGCCCGAATTCTACCGACCCGGATGAGTCGATGCCCCGACTCACAAGACAATAGCTAAAGGCTCCACCTATCTGCCCGCTCATTTGGCCCACAAACGACATGGACCCACCACCAAGGCCCAAAAGGCCCGCAGCACCAACAAACATGCCCCGGTTCATATGCCCGCATCCGATCGCCACGTTATGGACCATGGTGGGTCCGAAAGTGAGGGTCTCTAGGGCCATTGTCCCTTTGGTGAACGACCCGTCCCCGTAAGACACCTCGTAATGGCACCTGCCCGAATGGCAGTCCGCATTCTCGACCCGGTTGCAGACCGCCGACCTGCACGACACGCCTGCAAAGGACGCCGAATCCGACGGGTCGAAGACCGGGTCCGATTGGTGATAGCATTGGCTGCAGGGCTGGCACTGAACCCACACGATATCACTCCCGGAATCAATAACCATGTATTGACTCCTTGGCGGGCTACCAACTCCGATCCTAACGAAGTACTCCCCACTTCCTTGGTCCATCCCGGAAACCACGTCCGACCCGAAATCCTCCACCGTGTAAGCGGCCGACTTGTCGCCGGAAAGTCGGTTAACAATGCTTCTCACTCTTCTTCCGTCCCGTTTCATCCGTTCTTGAAAACGTTCGTGGTGGCTGTTTGGAGTAGTGGAGCCGGATAGTCTGTCTCTATGTATTAGCTTAAGCTTGAGTGCTTCTGGTTCTTCACCTAGTTCATGGTGGTTGTAGAAGTCATGGTACTCAGATATCTTAGGAGGGATGACTTTTGAGTTGGTAAGGACCTGTTTGACGTTGAAAAGTTGGTGGTTTGCGAAGGACAAGGTGCTGTTTGACGAGGAAGAGACACTGGTGGTTTTAGAGGTGGGGAGGGTAGTAATAAAGCGTATTGTAAGTAGGAAGAGGAGGAGTTGTTTTGAGTTTAGCATTGTTTTCGTTTTGATTTGGGAGGTGATGAGGAGGAGGGGAGAATGGAGAATTGTGAGTGGAGGAGGAGAGAGAGGAGGGAATTTATGTGCGGAAAGAGCGGTGGAGTTTAAGAATTATTGAGTGGGATTTCTTTATTTTTCCGATCTGTATTTTTGTTTGGATAGTTTTTCACATTTAACTTTTAATTTATATTTATTTAAATTTTAATAATTGAATGAATAGTAAATTCAATAATATAAACAGAGATAAAAAATAAGGTCGATTCCTAAAAAATAAAAATGGATCCCAATATCTCCTCATTAAACGATGGATGGAGAAATACGGTAATGGAGGGCTCTGTTTGGCTTTTTTTGTTTTTTAGTTTTTGTACTCTTTTGGGAGGGAAAAGCGTACTAAATGGTCTTGGGCATTAGGTGGTGTTCCCGTTGATTAGCTCAATTACTTTTTTTTTTTTCTTTCTACCATAAAAAGTTGAGTTAGGAGTTTATCTATGCTTGTAATAGTATGAGTAAGAGACTCAAACAAGTACCTTAATATGAATATGATTGTGTTTGCTTATCAATAGATAATAATGAAGTAAATCATATTAAGGACAAGTTTTTATGGATTTAGCTTTCATAAATCATACATTTTAATTCTTTAAATACATAAATTCCCTATAATTTTGTATGGAGTTAGATGCTTAAAGAATCAAATCGAGTTACATGAAATTTTTTTCAATAGAAGTTGCTCATTTGATCTGGGTATAGATGAGATGAGTTTTCTCGTAAGCTATTATAATTCGACTAAACATTTACTTAAATTTGAGCTTTAGCTTCAACTCAAACTTTCTTGATGCTTAGCTCGAAGATCATGAGCCTATTAGAGCTTGACTCGAGTTTAAATATTAATTAAATTCAACATGAGTTTAAATATTATTATTTTAATTAAATTTCTAACATCTTTTATGATTATCGACCTTAAAAGAGTTTGATTAAGTCGAGCTCGATTAAGTCGAGCTCAAACTTATTGAATTTTATTTCTAGTTAGGCTTAAATATTGTTGTTTTAATTAAATTTATAACATATTTTATAAATATTATTAATCGAATTCTAATATTATTATTTTAATTAAATTTATAATATTTTTTATAACTATCAACTATGATTGAGTTTAATTAAATCTAGCTCAAGCTTATTGAATTTTATTTCTAGTGAAGCTCGAGTTTTATAAATTAAAGCTCGATCGAGTTCGAATCAAATTCGAGTTTTAAGCTTTTCCATTTGAGTCGATATTAAACTTAACATTATATCGAATCAGGTTTGATTCTCCCTTATCATTTACCCCAAAATAAAAAGTCGTGACTATACCTTCTTCTTGAATTTAATCATATGAACAACCTTTACCTATTGCCATTCTCTTGATGCACATTAGAACTCTTGTTAGGCAAAACATTAGTGAGATCAAGTTATTTTAGATCCAATAATGATAATATCGGCTTGACTCGACTCATTTATAACTCTACATTTGATATAAATAATAAGTGAACCAAGTTCGTTTCTCCTTTACCGTTCACCCTAAAATTAAAAGTCACGACTATACCTTCTTCTTGAATTTAATCATACAGACAGCCTTTACTCGTTGCCACTTTCTTGATGCTCATTAGAACTCTTGTTAGGCAAAACATTAGCGAGATTAAGTTATTTTAGATCGTGAATTATTTTAGATCCAATAATGATAATATTGGCTTGACTCAATTAATTTATAACCCTACATTTGATATAAATAATAGGCGAACCAAGTCTAATTCTCCCTTATCATTCACCTAAAATTAAAAGTCATGACTACACCTTCTTCTCGAATTTAATCATATGGATAGCCTTTACCCATTGCCACTCTCTTGATGCATTAGAACTCTTGCTAGGCAAAACATTAGTGAGATCAAGTTATTTTAGATCGTGAATTATTTTAGGTCCGATAATGTTATTAAGTTATGTTTATTTAAGCAATATTATTAAAATACAAAATTTTCTAATAGATATAAGCGATACATGAATATTAATATGTGTATGGAATGAATATAATCCTCTAAAATTACTTACTCTAAATTTTTCTAAAAAATTAGAAACCGATCGAAATTTTCTTTTTTACTTATTTAATTTCTTTGCTATAAATAAGAGTTAATACTAGCTAAGTATTTGGATGATGGTGCATTTTTCAAATTTTGACTTTTGTTGCATTTTTCAAAATTTTGCTTACTTTTTGTGCTCTGCTATTATTATTATTATTATTATTATTATTATTATTATTATTATTCGAGATATTGTTAGTAGAAAGCTCTACTGCTCATAATCAAACTCCTCAAGATCCGCAGAATTAGCAACATGGATTTTTATTTATCATTTTGTTAGATTTCATCATTTTTTATTGTAATTTGTATTGAGATAGAACTAAATGAGCAAAAAAATCTTCATATGATTTATTTGGATGTTGTTGTTACTGTTGGTGAAGTTTTCTTCTTAATTTTTGTTCATATTGCTGTGAAGATTTCTAATGGTTGTGGATTGTGGAGCATGTGCAAAGCATTTTTAATAAATCTAGAATATGAAAATTTATGTTTGTTTGCAAATTGTTCCTATAGGCGATGTAAACTTTTAGGTTTAATTATATAAGCTATGTTTTGAAGTTATGGTTTCAATACAGCTATAAGAAATTTCGTATTAAATACACAATCGATTGATTACTTTTGATTTAGTTATATTATGGAAATTTTTTAAAATTACCTTATTTTTATCTTTTTTTTTTTCATCAATGTATAAGCTTTTTTTTCTCTCTCTCTTTTTTTTAGCAAACTACATAATAACTTTGAAATTACTTTGAAGATGAGGTTTAAATTTGGTCCACTCTATTAAAAAACGATTATTAATATCACTAATATAGTATCTCTTTGATAAAGAATGTAAACTTAACTTCTCGCCTCCCATAATTTTTTATTATTAATAATTTTCAACATTTTATATTATATTGGTTGGTCATATTTATAGAATTAGTAATGATTCTGTCTTAGCAGCAGGTCTTTTCAACCTTAGCGAGTTGAAATGGGCTCCATCATCTTCAACCTTTTCTCCATTTCCATGCCTCTGCCATTTTCTTTCCTTTGACACATACTCTTTTCATAATTAACCATCCCGCCTTTCATATACTCAAGTTTTTATAATATGAGAGGAAATAGATTAGCTGAAAATGGGAAAATATTAAAAAAAACAAATATTTTAAAAATTATCACTTAAAAAATATTGATATCATGAAATTCATTCTCCAATAGAACTTAACTATATAAAAATAATCTTAAGATTAACTTTATGCGAATTCAAAAAATTTAAGAGTTTTTTTAATTGAACTAGCTATAACTTTGGTTACTATTAAGTATATTTTAATTATACAAGATTGATACGATGCTAGATTTTCTTATCGATCAACTAATATACATAATATAATTTATAACCCTCAAGAGAAGAAAGTAATTGAATTTAATTCATCATGTAATTCTTTGAATACCAGTATTCATATTATTATATTATAACGATCTTATTAATATCATACTGATTAAATAATAAATGGATATCAAGCTATCTTTTTTAAACCTATCCATGGCTTCCTTAATACGTAATTTAAATTGCAACTTCCTTAAAATCATATATATTCGAGGGAAACAAGAATTGGATTGCTATGTTATTGAGGGTGTAAGAGTCTCGATTAAAGGTACAACTGCCGGTTGACACTTTTAAAAGACCAAGTAAACAACATGAATCAATAATTTAGGTTGACCGGTTGTCTCCTAATTGTAATTATAATATACACGTTTGCAATTATGATATAGACCATAGCGATAACGCATATTGCACTTGGGATTCCAAAATGAAAATTATTACATATACATATCAATATGAAAACATTGAAAGGTTACAACCATTATGTTAGAAGGTTCTACTTGTTGAATTGAAGGGGTGCTTCTTGATCAATCGTTTTCTTTTAATTTGTTAGTTTTCCTTGCACATAGTTAAAAGATTATTCAATCCAGTCATTTAAAAATAATCATAGGATATAATCATTTTTAATTTTAAAAATTATCTTCAATTTACGATAAAATAGTGTTTATCAACAATAAAAGAAACTGTTAACAGCTGTTGAAGCTTCCACAAAAAATTGCGGAAAACCTCATTTCTATAGTTGTTAGTTTTATTTTTTTACCATTTATGGATATGATTTATTATAAATCAATGATGATTTATTGAACTCAAAACTGTAAATCGAGGGCAATTTATTGAACTTAAAAATAATCATACCCTATAGTATTTTTGAATGACCAAATCTTAAAAAGCCCCTAATATGCTTACAGTTCATATAATAATAATAAAGATTGGTGTAGACACCTCATTTTTATCACCTTTAATTTCAGTCTCTTTTTATTTTTGAGCCAGATTTATAAAAAATAAAATAAAATAATTGAATTAAAAAATAAAATAAGAAAAAAAAAAATGAAAGTCAAGAGAAAATAAAAGTAAAGTGTCGAGTCGAGTCATTTAGGGTTGGATTGGATAATGGTATGTATTCAAATTCTGAGTCTTAAATAGTTGAGCTTCATTGAAATATTTTTTAGTCTAATGTAATATAAAGTGGGTTTTTATTTAATTTATATTGAGCTAAATAAACTTAGGATTTATTAAATGGGTCAGTATGTATTTTGGGTTAAATTAAGTTGGATTGAATTGGGCCAAAATAGAAAGCCTAAGTAAGTGTAAGTTTTCTAAAAACTAGATTGAATCTTCAACATAAATAGTAATTTGGCTATAAAGTTTTTAGACGTTTTCACAATTACACATCCCACACAATCACGCAAACACAAGTCCATAAATCCCAACACCTACAATAGTGGCAACTCATAATTAGTCCATATGTTTGAACACAGCATAGCACAATAACCCCATGAATACAATCTCTTGCACATTCACACACGATCAACCCCAATCACACAATTCACTCATGCTTGCACATACTCTACTCCCTTATACATGCTCGATCACCTATTGACACACCATGCACCGCTGTACACTGTCATGCACAATCTCAAATACATACACTGCAGTAGCTGCATGACTTAACTATACAGTACTGCATACAGTTCATTGATAAAAAACTTCACACACTGATACGATGGTATGAGCATCATACATTGTCCCATGTCAACACATGATAGCATGAGCATCACACATTGCGTTGACCATAATATTCGCTACTACTGAACATATACAAACATGACTTCCATTGTTTACTGTCAAATCAATGTCTAGGCCACTTCACTGTATTACTTTACTCATAATCAGCACACACTGATCACTGTCTTTCACTGTCCACTAATGACCTATTCATGATTAGCACACTGCACTTCAGCACGCCATGTGCACTCACAATGACTATACGACACTGTCTACGCTACACTGTACTGATCAACAATCTCTAGTTGTTGTATTGACCGATCCCATATAGCTCCAATGCCATTGACACATGCAAGTCTAGCTCAAGTACAATCTTCGCTTAGTTTTGAAAATTTTATTAATTTTTATTTTTATTTTTTATATATATTACTTAGGAGATTTTTTTATCATTAATTTTTTTAAGGATTCTCACTCAAAAAGATTATTTTTTAGAAATAAAAACATATTTTTTTAAAAAAATTTAGGATGTTTTGGAGAGTTTTCTATAAAATAGAAATACTTATAAATTAGGGCTCTTTTAGAATTTTCTTTGAATAAATTAAATTGATAAGTACATAAACTCGGTTGATTTTCAAAAATTACAATAAATCAACACACTAAAGTTTTTGAAAAGAACTACGTTGATTTGATCCCGACTAGCAGGTACTTAGGTATTTTAGGAGTAACCATAAAAAAATAATTTTCTTTTTTTTTTCCTTGAAAATTCGTAATAAAAAATCATAAAAAATTCATTTTAGTTATATTTTTGTATATCTATACATATCTTAACACTTTTAAAAAAATTATAAAAATAAAGCCTATTATTTTTTTTATCTTTACTTGGTGACTTAGTTTTAATAGATTAGTCCTCGAACTCAGTTATTCTAGTTTAATTTTTAAAAAATTATTTTTAGAATATTTTCAAATTAGTGGCTAAATTAGGATTTTTCTACCCAAAAATCTTAAAATTTCACTTGTTATTAATGTAACTAGTTGGCGACTCCAATTTTTCTAAATATTTTTTAAAAAAATGTTTTTCCTTAATTTTATATTGAGTAATTTATATTAAGTGGGTTAAGCTTAATATAAGTTAAAATAAGGAAAATGAAATAGGGCTCGACAGTCGGCAATTTCAAATATGATAAGATAATATGAAGGGGAATATAAATCTAGAGAAAAAACACAAAATTTATATGACATACGTTATACTGAAGACAATTATGGTATGAATAAACATGATTATAGCCAAACTAATTATTTGTGATTCCTATTAAACTTTATGTACTTTTCATATGAATATGAATTTAGTATGAAATAGGATATAGATACAGTAACTTGCAAACCCTACAAATGATTCGAGGAAGACCAAGGTTTTATTATATTTTTTTCCCTTTGAACTTACATATTTCCAATAGTGGGACATGACATATTTCCAATGTATCATAAAACAATCGTAAACTCCTTATAATGGGCCAATTTTGGATCTTGTCTAGTTTTTGAATCCTAAGTTGAAGGGTTGCAATTATAAAAATGCCTAAAATAACTCACTAACTTGAACTTTATTGACTCCTCGACTCTCTTACTACTCAAATGATGATAAGTGTTTAATAGCATAATCTGGAGTCTAAGTTTAGGTGCTATTTCATAGAGGTTATTGTTAAGGCATGAAATAGGAGAAACCAAACGTCAAATGAGAATAAATAGCCTATTAGGATGTAACCGAGCAGATTCTTACAAGGTTCTTGATCTGTTCAATGCGATAAAAACCCTATAAAGTTTAGGATTTAGTTTTGGGATACGGATAAAACTTGATAAGATTTAGGATCGGGTTATAAGATTTAGGAAAAACCCGAAAAGAAACTCGATCTAACAAAAAATAATAAATTGATAACTTTTTTTATTATAGAAATTAAAGGGAAATTACATGGGAAAGGATCAACGTTTGAGAGTAAATTCAAATAGGGGATCAACGTTTGAGAGTAAATTCAAATAGGGGATCAATGTTTCGAAAAGTTTAAATAAAGAATTAATGTTTTGGTAAGTAGTTAAAATAAAAATAAGAGATTATCGTTATAACGCTGTCAACTTTAGCCGATGTGGCAATTATATGCTACATAATACTTACATAGCAAACATGTAGAGTTGATGTGGTAAATTAAATAATAAGAAAATAGAAAAAAATGAAACAAAATATCAATAAAAGAAAAATCGCCAAGTAAAAAGAAAAATCAAAAGAATTAAATAAAATAAATAGTATAATTAAATATAATATGTATGTATATGATATATAATACATATTGTATATATAATATACGTCATACCTTGAAGCGGTAGAGTAGTTTAACTGTGTAAACTATCTTAAGAGAGAAGTCGACATCACAATTGTTATTACAAACTTGATTTACATAAGGCGCTTATGACTAACCTGTTTTAAAGTAAATAATTCATATAAAAAATACTATTATTTTACTTATAGAAGTCTTATAATACATATTAAAACTCAAAATTCCAAAGTGCTACGTGCATGACTCGGTAGCTTAGTTCCATAAATATTTACATATTTTGATTCCAAAAGATCAAAAGATGGTAATAAACACTTTAGAAGTCTATCTATTCTCTAGTTTTGTATCCTCACTCCTGTAGAATCCATCAGTTACTAGCCTCAACCTGGTCATAATGTGGCATCTTAGTTAGTACCTACAAAAAGATTTATAAGGATGTGAGAAACTAATAACTCAGTAAGCCGGGATGGAGATATAAGACTATACGTTAAGCACAAACTGGGTTATCAAATAGTTAATTAAATGAAATGAAAGAAACAAATGCCATTGTATGATGATATATTGTCCGTTATGAGATTATAGAAAATTTTCCTGCTCTAATCTCGGTTTGAAGAGTTTTAATGCGTATGCAATAGGCAACAACTTATGACCAAATTTAAGTTTGTGCAATGGAGACATCCTTCCTCTTATAACTACATTTGAACCATTGCTGTCATTTTTACCACAACCTTTTCTCACGTTATTTAGTTCGTGTCATGACCCTAAAAGGGGTTTAGTAGAATAAATTAAAATTTTCATATTACATGTGCACCTATGATATGAAAACTACTTTATAAGTTAGAGATTGCAAAACTCTAAATAATTAGTTACTAAAGTTTTTGATTTTTAATTTAATTAACTTATTATAATATATGAATAACTATGAATATCCACTATTCTATAGTCCACTAGAAGTATAGAGAATCGGTATCCTCTACTAAATGATAAGATCAAATAGTAAGATCTAAAATTCATACTTACCGAAGATACAAAATCTATATATAAAGGAAGTATTTATATTTAATGTTTCAAACAAGTTATATAATCTATCTGTAGCTCTAACCTCTAAACATCTTAATCCTTACACTTAATGCTCAACTCTTAACCTATACCCACTTATTTATCAACCTGCAAAAGAAAACTATAAGGGAATAAGTTACAAAAGCTTAATGAGTTATTTCTCATACTATATCAGTAAGTAAGTAATCAAACAATTTATTACTAAACATATAAATGTACGAACAAACAGTATGTTAAATAACATATATGTAGTTGACCAGTGCTGCATATAATATTGGATTGAATGTCCTCTAAAGTAAAGGCTAGAGATAGATTAGCACTAATCACAATCCGGCTCTAGTACTTGAGTTTTTAACCATAAATTTAAATTTCATATTTTACATAATACGTTTTCATTTCAAAGAAATCCAGTAATACACAAAATCTTAAGTCTAGCAGTGAGGTAGCTCTAATAATTCACGCTCATATCCTATAGCGGTAGTCTCTAGACATGACTGTAAACACTAAAGATAAACCAAATAACTGTAGGATTGAATTTAATACATAAAGTTTAGGGTGATCAGTTAAGGGATTTGATCAAATCTAAATCATAAACTATAGTTAGAAATATTAGCAAAAATAACCCTGTAAACTTGAATTTAAGAAAATAAGTAATAAAATAAGATATTATAAAATTTTCAAATTTTAAATATATTACTCATTAATTATCGGAAAGGTGAAAAGTGCAATCTAATAATTAATAAATTACTATAGATAGATTATATGTATACTATAAATCATTGAATGACCTAAATAATAATTAGTAATGTTTACTTATATCTCACATGTATTTACGTGTAGATAAAAATACGCGAAATTATCTAAATTGCTCTAAATTAGCTAAAAATTTACTAAATAATTAAAGAAAATTATAAAATATTAAGAAAAAATTAGAAAAAAATCAAGGAAAGGGGCAAAAAACCAGATCAAGTCGTGGCAACAAGGGAAGTAAGAAACTAAAATTAACCAATGAAAAAAAGAAATACAAAAGGTAAAATGGAAGAGATATGGGCATTATCTTGTCCTAATTAATACATAATAATTCCTACAAGGCTCTATAAATAACAAGAAAATTTACAGAGCTCATTTGATCAGTTGAGAATTGGAAAAAATTGAGAGAAAAAAATTAGGATTTTAGATATTTATCTCAAATCTATGCAGAAAGAGTAAGAAGGCCGAACCTATACACCACCACCACCTAAAACCGAATCACCATCACCACCACCCCACTCCAAACTTACTTCCTGGATCGATCGACACACCTAAACTGGTGTTGGAGGTCAAAATGCCATCGACCTAGGTGAGTCTCACATTTTCTTCGATTTTGTAAAATTTCTTAAAATTATTTATTTTTCCTAGAAAATTATGAAATTTATTATTTTGTGGTTTTATTGTATGTAGATTTAGGGAAAAATAGTGATTAATTTTAATCACGTCTGTGAATATAGGATTCTTAAGAAATTAGACAAAACCGAGTATAATTAGAATTAGAAAAAAATAGGCTTAAGAGTGTAGTTTGGAGTTCAAATTTTTTCTGTAGAATACTTAAGTGATATAGAATAGTGCTATGAAGCCATTTTTTAAAATTAATTTTTGAAATTTGTAAGCAATTTTTTAGCCCTAAAATGATTAAAAAAATGGATAATTTTGGCTTAATTAGGGGATTAAATGATTAATTATTGATTTAGAAGGTAATTAGATGTTTAAGGATGTTAATCTTTGATAAGGAAACTTAATCCTAATCTTTGGAGTGTTAAGTATAGTTAATATAGGAATTATGTGGTAATTGTAAGAAATTAGAAATATGTGAAATTGAAGTTTTAATAAATATGAAAAAATTAGGTTAATTTGGATAATATAATAATAAAATTAGTACGTAATAAATCTGAAACAAAATTTAATTTTAGGTAATTGGATAAAAAAATGTAAAATTTTCTCACATCGGGAGTAAATCTGGTACCACAATTAGGATTAGAGTGTACCGAATAGGTTTGAACACTAAATTAAGACCTAGTGTGATATTAGAATACTCGAGCTTAATACGATTAATTTCACATTAGGATTCGAGATATTTAGGATTCCTCGTTGTAAAAAACAATGTAGAACCAAAACTGGAATCTAATTTAGAAATCAAACCTTGAGTTAAGGTAGAGTGAATCATTAGTAAATAATAGGTATATATAAAGAAGTAAGTTAAATTATAATTTAGAATATGTATCATTAAAGTACAAGTACTAAAAAGACGTATTTATATTATAGGATACTCAGATACGAATCAACCTACAATTAAGTGATTAGGTGACCGAGAATTCCAAGTAAGTTAGGTTAATCATTTCACCATATTTGGAGTACTATTTTAGGGTACTCGGAAACTTAGGATTATATATGATTGTGATTGTAAGTAGTTTATGCATGTGCTTGTATATCTGAATTCGTGTTGAAATTTGTATTATAATTAATTGTTTATTATGACTGGATTGGTGTGAAATTATTTGAATACCCTAAATGGAACTTAATCTTAATCAACTCTAATGCCTTAAATTGTCATGTATTGTAACCCTTTAGGGGATTGTTAGGATTCTCCAAGTAAATATTGACACCTTTGAAAAAGATAGTGCTGAATAGCAAATTGGTCTTTTCCTCATCCTTAGCCAAACTAAATAACAGGAGAAAAAATCGCGGTGAGGATGTAGGCATTGGTTCAAAGGATAGTTTTAGGAGGAGCAGTGTCTTTATTGAACAAATTTGGATTTGGTTGTAAGCTGTTGCATAACATGAAAACTCCTCAACCTGGATTAGAGTGGGTGAAATTACTCTGATTTTGCAATAAACTGAACTGCGTTGTGTGATAATAGTTGCTTGTTGCATTGTATAAAAAAATAATTTCTTGATAATATTGTTTGTGTTTGTATAATTAATGAGTCTTCGATTCAACTTATTGAGCTGTAATTGCTTATACCCGTATAGATCCTTTTGCAAGTCCTGATCTCTGAATAATTCTACTAATATGTCGCCCTACAATTATCCAGAGTTTAGTTTTTTTAGAGCCTGGGGGTGTGAGGATCAATTCGCTTAGTAGTTAATGTATATCTAGAGTCTCATTAGTAGCTTAAGACTGAAAGACTAATAATTGATATGTAAATTAGCTGATTATTATAATATGACGTCGAATCACCTAGGAATTCTACTGTAATGTACATATAATTATATATACATGTTGACTTGAAGCTTTAATATTTACTGTAATTTTAGCTAAATTTTTAATTGAACTGTTTACTTCAAAGTGGGGAGCCGTCGATGCCTTATGTATATCATGTCTATGATAGGCACTGTAAGGTAAGTTACAATCAGAGGATGGTTTACATGGTTACAATATTAGTTACTCTGCGATTTCGGAGCGTAACAACAACCCCCAGTTACCTAAGATTAAAGTCTCCAGCGCCAAGTAAACTCACAAACCAAGGGTAGGGCCTTATTATACCAATGCTCCTGCACTGTACTAATCAAATCATGTAGGAATCTATCTCTTCAATGCTCTTCAATGCTCTTCAATGCTTTTCATTACCAACCGCGTAAAGTGACGGCCAGAACATTATATGAAATATTTGTGCTTATGCATGATCTATTTTATTTTAGTTAAGTCGAATATGATTAAGTTAATTTATAATGTGATCAACCATTATTAAAAAATCATTCAAATTATGCAACAATCAATCATATAACCAAATTTTCAATTATCGTATTTAATAGTATTTTGCACAATAATCAATCAATATTAAGCACATGCACAACCCGAATCCCTATGTATCAAGTTATTAATATTTAATTTATGAGAACTAACTATAAGCACAAAATAAGTATAGAGTTATCAAGAATACTCACTTGGTCATTGAGTTTATCAAGTTGTAATAGTCCACTTGGTAAGTCGGTATCCGTATTGGGATCACTTAATATTTAGGGAATATGAAAGGTAATGAGTATCTAAGTGAAATAACTAAACTATTCATATATTTGGTACTAACTATTTAAATTAGTTATCTATTCTTATGAAATACTCGGTTCGAGCTTTTACATTAATCGCGTATAGCTTTTTTAATTTAACTCTAATTTTTATGAACTTAAATAATTATAAAATGTTATTTTAAGCTTTTCTTTGTATATTTATGATTTAATAATTGTCTAAACTTTATATTTTGTAATTTTCCTACTTTTAAGTCTATTTTACTATAATTACCTATTTTTACTAATTTTTAGGTATAAGGCTTATTTAATTCATTGTTCTACTTTATTAATTTTCTAATTAATTAATTAATTATTTTATTATTATTATTAATTACGAACTTAATTAATTAAGCTAAGTAATAGCGTGATAGCATAAGGGAATGCCATGTGTCACTTTGGTACTTTTTTCACGTTTTCTTATTTTTTTATTTTACGTCGTATATATTTATTATTATATTCTACTAAATTTTATAAATTAGTTATTTATTATAATTTTTTTCCAAAGTTACGGTATATATATATACTCATATTTACTAATTTGCTTTATTTATTAAATTAATATTATAACATATTATGTATATACTATTCAAATATATCCATATTTTTACGTATAGCACATTGTTCATATACATATTTTTATACATATAATATGTAAGTTCTAATTGGCTAAATGATCCGATTGAGTCTAAATTATAAGGTAAAGTTAGAAATATTAGTAAAAATGATCTCATAAATTCGAATTTAAGAAAATAAGCAATAAAATAAAAGAATATAAAATTTTTAAATTTTAAATATATAACTCGTTATTTATTGAAAATGTGTAAAATGCATTCCGATAACTAACAAATTACTAGAAATAAATTATTTGTATATTAAAAATCATAGAATGACCTAAATAATATTTATGAATATTTATTTGTACTATATATGAATTTAAATTTAAGTAAAAATACATGTAATTACTTAAAATATGTAAAATTTGCTAAAATAATACTAAATAATTAAATAAAAATTCATAATTAATTAAGGAAAAATCAAGAAAAATATAGAAAAATGAGGAAAAGTCCAGGAGTAGGGCATAGAAATCTGAAAATTAAAGAAGGGAATCAACCAATTAAAATGCAACAAATAGAAAATGAAAAAAAAGAAGAACAGATAAGATAATTATATTGTCTAATTAATGCACAGTAAATCTTTAACACCTCTATAAAAAGTAAGAAAAATTTAGAAGCTCATTTGGTTAGTTTAGAGAGTGAGAAAAATAAAGAGGATCGAAAGAGTGAGTGTTTGGATTAATTACAAAAAAATTACTCAAATTTGTGCAATTAAGGCATTAAAGGAGAACCAACACCGCACTAGCACTTGAGAGTGGACGGCCACTTGGTGGTGGTAGCGCTTAGACCGGCTGATAAGTCCACAGCAGCCTGCTGTGGCTAGAGCCATTCATACAGGTGAGTTCGATTTCTAACTTGATTTTGTTTAATTTTTTAAAAATATTAAATATTCTTAGAAAATTATAAAACTTTTTATTCTAAAATATTTTTGGATGTATTTTTTAGGAAAAATATTATTTTGATGAAAATATGTCCCGTGATATATGGTCCTTAAGAAATCATACAAAATCGAGCATGTTTCAATTTAAAAATAAATGATCTTAGGAGTGTAATTTTCTGTCTAAAATTTTTATGGAGACTACTTAGATGATATAGAATAGTGCTATGAAGCCTGTTTTTAAAAATTAATTTTCTAAATTTTTAGATAATTTTTAGGCCTTAAAATGAGACATAAAATGGGTAATTTATGGTTAATTATTAATTTAGTGAATAATTATATGTTTTAGGATATTGAAATTTGATGAAGTTTGATACTTGTAGCATTTAAGGTGTTAGATGTAATTATTAGGTTAATTATATAGTAAATAAGTAATAGGGAAAATTAGTAAAATTTAAGTTAATTTTGTAAATTAGGGTAATTAGGTGTAAAATCTAATTTAGGATGAATTTAGACATTTTGAAATGATAATTGATGTTAAGAGATGGTAATTAGAGTGATAGAAATATTATATCTGTATTATGTACATGATAAGTGATAGTACATAATATGCAATTATTGAAAATATAATAAATAGAAGATATTAGGATAAAAATTAATATTATATAAATAATAGGGATGTATAATAAATTTGATCAGAAACTTAAATTTATGTAATTATATGAAAAATGTAAAAATTTCTCATATCATGAGTAAATTCGGTATACTAATAAGGATTTAAGTGTATCGGGTGGAATAAAGCACTAACTAAGGGTAATGATGGTATTTAGGATATTTGGAAGTAATGTGATCAATTTCACATTATGAGTTGAAACGAGTTTCTAGGGTTTGGGTATAAGATAGTATTTGGAAATCGAACTAGAACCTAATTTAGAAAATCGATGCAGAAACTGAATCTGAACGTAGCTCTAAACCCAGAATAATTGTAAAAGATTTGAGAACCTAGATAATTAGACATATTAAACCTTAAACAAAAGATAACAATAAGCGTTATAGGATAAAACCAACCTATAATAGTAATATGAAAAACTGAAATCACGTTTGTGTCATAGGGATGATCGGCGATGGCCTGAGTGAGTTGGACCTCGAGTAAGTAAGCGAGGAGTCAAGGTAAGTTGGGATTAATACGTTGCTATATTTTTTAGGCTTGAGATTATACTTGGTTGTGCTTGTTAGATAGTTGGCTGTGTGCATGTGCTTGACTATGAGTGATGCTACGATTCTGTATATTGTTCTGGCTTGTATTGTATGAAATGATTGATCACCTTAAACTGAATTTAACAAAGATATGACTTGTAAACATAAATTGGACTTACATAGCAATCTATTAGGGGAAACCTAGAATTCTTTGGCCAAATACTGACCCATTTGAAAGGGATAGCGCTGAATAACATAATGGGTTCCTTCTTCATTCTTAGTCGAACTAAGTGATAGGTGAGGAGGTCACGGCAATGGTGAAGTCAATGGTTTGAAAGTAATCGCCGGAGAAGCATTATCTCCATTGCACAAGCTTGGGTTTGCTCGTGAGTTGTCGCATAAACGGCAACTCTTCAACTCGGATTAGAGTGGGCGCAATTTCTCTAATCTCACGATGGGCTGAACAACGTCATGTGATGGCATTTGCTTGAACATGCATTGCACCAAATGATTTGGTTGATAACCTTGTTTATGTTTGTGGTATAGTTTTAAGTCCTCCATCCTAACTTACTGAGCTATGGTTGCTCACATCTTAATAGACGTTGTTGCAGGTACTGGCCAAGAAGCGGCTTACAACTACTCTGAAGCTAGCAATTGCTGAATCTTGGGGAATGAGGAAAAACATTTGAAGAACAGACATATATTTTTAAGGTCTAAATTCTTATCTTAGAATTTTTCATTTCTGAATAATGTATTAACTAGGAAATAGATTACAGTGAAACGTTTTAAACGTTAATTGTAATAACTGAATTCTAATGTATATATATATTTTCGTACTTTCTTAGGTATACGAATTATTTACTTCAAAGCTGGTTAGTCGTGAACGTTTTGTGTAGATCAGGTCTAGGATAGTGGTTGGGTCTAGGATAGTGGTTGTAAGGCCAATTTTTATCTTACAATGGTTTATACGACGGGATTGTTACAACTTCCGAAAAAGCATATGTATTTCCACTGTCGTTAGAATTTTCTGAAAGGTAACTATCTCGCTTTCATAGAGAAATTTATATAGAATCTTTGAAAAAGACTTTTCTTCATAATAAAGAAAAGACTTACTATCTTTGGGATCTGATGCTACACCGCTGCTCAATACCTTAGGGGATCGACTTTATTACATAAGTGAATTCCTAACTTTTCTCTTATCTCTATATCATAAAAAAATAAGCAGTTCTTATTGGATCGGCGTAAAACCTCACTAATGGATCTTTACGGTGCTTTCTCTATCAATTGAATTATTTATCCATAGAATAAAGTATCTAGGCATATCTATTTCTTCATGTTTCAACTTCTACTATCCATGAGTCTCTTTTCTTCCCTATGAGTTCTAGTATCAATAAGTAAGAATGCTAATTCTTCCTGTTCATATGTTATGATATGAATATACCACATCAATTCGTTATGTATGGATGATGAGGTTCCATTGATACAGAGCCAATTCCAAGAGACTTGTTGGAGGGTCCCATTGGCGTGCATCCAGTAGGAATTGAACCTACGAATTCGCCAATTATGAGTTGGGCGCTTTAACCATTCAGCCATGGATGCTTAGCGGGGATCCTCGTACATGGTGAATAACCAAATTCCAATTGAAATGAAACCTTTAGGATAAATCAATCCAATTACTACTTCGGGATATGACATAATATACTTATATACTATAGTAACCTAACCTAACCTTAAATATATTATATTTACTATACGTATGGGCATATATATATATACATGTAATTTTATTTTGTACATATACATACATATATGGTTATATTACATATATATACTAAAATACTTAATATAAATAATATTATACATAAATACATATACATATGCATCACATCCATATATATATATATATACATAATCTATATAATAAAAATACAACATAATACACTATGGTATGCACTTATACATATCGAATACATATATCCTTTATTATACACATATTATATTATACTAGTATATTGTAATTATATATACTTATAATTTCAATAACATAACATACATATAATATAACATGTAATGAAAGTTACACATACCTAAATATACATATAATATACACATGAATACATATACATATATACATCTAAACTTTTATACTACATACTAAATATAACATGTATATATATAAGACCATACTTTAGTATTTATACATAAGAAAATAAAAATCTTATATATTTTTCTAATACATACCCTTATGTTACATATGTACATAAACACATAAAAATAAATATAGTATACATACTAAATACTCTTCTTGGAAGTATCATGATTTAATAATTCCAAGCTTTCCTTCTTCTTTTTGGTTATAGTCTTGCTGACTCTCGGAAGTAAAAGAAAGTTGAAGATGAAAAGAAAAAAGAAAGTATTGCTTCTCAGTTGGAATGAGGAAGAGGATTTGTAGAGCTTTGTTTATGTGTTAAAAAAAGTGTATGTGAATTTTTAGCTACTTGAGGATTATGGAAGAAAAAGGAAAAAAAAAAATGTATTGAATAAAAGAAAGAAGAAAGCAAAAGCAAGTATTATAAATGTGATGTGACCCTAATCTCATCTAATGATCTTGTCCCTTACACATTCGTAACACATGCTAATTGAAATCAATTACATGTGTCCAACGAAATCTTTTGGAGGTTAGAACATGGTAGTGTAGAGAAATTAGGGAAAGAATAAGGAAAAAGAAAAAGTAAAGGAAAAAGAGGAAGAAGGAAAATAAAAATAAAATATTTAATTTTTTCAAATACAAAAAATATATATTTAGCATTTTTGAAATAATATTGAAATTTTTTAAAAATTTATTAATTTAATTATTACCCATTATATTTATAATATTTACGAGTTATTTCAACATGTTCATTAAAATTTTGATGCAATTACCCGTATTAGTCGAAAATTATAATCGACTAAGGTTTTATTACTATTAAATTATATTTATTCATTTTATAAGCTTAAAATTATAGTATTAAGGTTTTCGTTAAGGTCGAGTTTGATTTCAAGTACTTATGCCTAAATAGGATCTAGGATTTTCGAACGTGATTTAGGTTTCGATTAAACTTTTAAGGTTTTTATTACCGATAATATATTTGATTTCATAATTTTGTAAAACTTTTATCTTACTCGGCCTTATCTATTTATGAAATTATCTACAGTACTACAGTTCAATTCTATTCTTAAATAGCTAAATTTGCGGGATTTACAGTTTGAATAAAGATGAAGAAGAGACCATTTCAGTTATCCTTTTCGAAATAGTCTGTATTTAGTCGGAGAATCCTAAGCGTTCCGTAATGGGTTACATTTCATGTTCAGTTAAGGTTTTAAATTAAATATTGTTAAGTCCAGTTTAAGGTGATTAGTCAATTTCATGTAGTTCAAATAATTGCAATCCATAACAACAAGCTAGTATTATATAATCAAGTTTAGAGATACATAGGCATGTACATAATCAAGCTACTTATAAGCACAATCACGTATTGATCTGAACTTACCCAAACTTCCCACTTGCTTATTAAGGTAAAACTTCAGTTATATCTTTACCACTAGTTCCTATAATATAAATATCATTTTAGTGTTTATATAATTACTATATATGAGTTTATTCTATAGCGCAATTTGTAAACTTAAGTTTAAGGTTCTACTATACCTAGTTATATAGGTTTTAGGTCACTTGTTGCTAGTCTCGCTTTTAATTAGTCTCTGATTCTGTCCTAATTTGCAATTTAACTCAAAAGTCCTAAAAATATCCTCTAACTCATTCTCTGAAGTTTAATTAACTACATTTTAGGTAAATATATAAGCTTTTGAATTAGCCTCTAATCTAAACGTACTTTATATTTTAGCATAAATTCCTATGATTTTCACTTCTATCCATAGTCAAAATGTTCCATATAACCTAACACAACTTCAATTTACGTCAACTTCACTTTACTACATTATTCAAATAACTTACATATTACTTATATTTCAATATCAAGTCTTCAGCATTCAAATATAACACTCCCAACACTACAAATTTAATCCATCAACATTACAATATATTAGAATACTAACCAAATCAAAATTCAAGTTAAATACTTGAAAAATCATTTATTGTATTTTGATAAATAGCTATTTAATAGTATTTTAGGGCCTAACAATTAGATAAAAATTTAGGAAATAGTTTTCATAAAAAACTGTTCATGATAATTTAATACATATTACAAGTATTTTATAAGAAAATTTAGGAGTTGAAAAAATATTGATAACGGTTTTGAAAACTAAATTGAAGTTAATTCACTTTTGGTCATTTCTTAAGTATGACATATTTTGAAACTTAATTTTAACAAAACAATATTTTTTTTCCCTAAAAACAATACATAAAAATAGCTTCGAATACAATTTTTCATAATTTTTGGAATTAATTTACTATTTTTAACAAATTAATGGAAATCGGTTCTAGTTTTTGCACTCACCAGAAAGCGCTATGCTAACCACCTCTGGCTACCCTAAGCTTGTCGATACCATTAAGCAGATGGTTCTTTATTAGATGGTGATGGTCGTCTAATGTTAGGTCTTAGTTTAATAACTATACTCTAAGTTAGCTTACAAATTCACTATTTTTCTGAAATTCTTTCTAAATTGCTCTCTACACTCTTGATACTTTCAATGATTTTTCTTATATTCTAAAATTTCCAAATGAGCTACTCGAGTAAAGATTTGAATTCATAGAGATAGCTTAAGTTGGTGGAGATTTTTATTGTTTGCTAAATGTTAAACTATTCTCCTAATTCATTACATTATGTGTCTCTAAAACCCCAAACGGTAATCTAAATTATACTTTAGATTGCTATGCCCATAATTTAAGCGTCCTTAATTTGCCGAGTAACTTTTATATATTTCTTATTAATTTCTTTTAATTATTTTGATAATTTTAGATATATTTTGGGTATTTTAAGTAATTTAATGTTTATTTTCCTTATACATAAATTCATATTTAATATAAATAAACAGTACTAAATGTTATTTGTGTTGTTTTATGATTTTTAGTATGTATATAATTTATTTCTAATAATTCGTTAATTATCAAAACTTATTTTATGTGTTTTTTTTATAAATAACAAATATAATACGCATGTTTTATAAATATAATATTTAATTATTTTATTACTTTATTTTCTGAAATCTAAACTCACCGGGCTACTTTTATTAATATTTCTTGTTTTATTGTAAAATTTTGCTTGATTTGACAACTTATTTATACTTTACATACTTATGTACATATACGATCATACTATATATGAATATATATACTAAAATACAAATATTATTAATAATAGGTATATATACCTATACGTTAGTAACATATATATACATAATTATATAAAAATTTCATATGCTTGGAAATTGTTAAGTATATACATATTATTATATGCATACATGTATATGCTTTATTAAAATTAATGAATACAGATATATTCATAAATTTTATAAATTAAACATATTAAGTATAAATATACATATGTATACTTATTATTATACATACACACATATACACACACATATATAGAAAATATGAAATAGATATATATACATAAATACACATATATATACGGAATTGTATAATACATGTATATACATATTACATACTAAAATAAATATTATGTACATATATACCTTTATATATATCCATGATATATATACATAATTAATTAAGTAAAACACTAAATATATATACATGTATATAAAAGAAATATTTGGTATACATGTATATACTATATCAGTATTCCTACATATGTCATATACAAATATATTAATTAGACATACATATATAATATAAACACATACATATGTACAAGAATACATGTGTAGAAAAATATACATACTATACTATTATTTATATTTATATACGTTTACCATATGTTAGATATATATATACTCACTCCTAAATACATATGTACATACATAAATAAAGATACATACCAAATGTATATGTATATAGATAAATAATTAAAATGCAAGTAAGCTAGAGTGAAGTGCTTACCGGGGGGAAGCACGAACGAATAGCTCTTAATTAATCCCCCCCTAGGTAAATGTCTATATCTATTCATGTATATATATATATATATATATATGTACATGTAAATAAATAAATCAATAAAATACTTAGTATATATGTAGTATAGAATACATATATGTACAAAATAAATAATTAACTTGCCTAAATTATTTTTGTTTTTCGTCTTTTTCTTCTTCCATTTACTTAGTTTTTCCCCTTTCTTTTTGGTTTCGGTTTTGTTATGTGTGTGATTTGCTTTTGTTGTTGTTGTTGTTGTTTTTTTTCTTTGGGTTTGAAAATTCCAGATATGAATGGGATGTGGATTAAAAGAAAAGAAAAAAAAAATCTAACTTAAATTTCCTCATTAAATTAGATGAGACACTTATTTTGATTAACTTATCATTTATTCCATAAATTTGTGACACTTGTTACTTACAATTTTGCATATGGGCTTCTAAAAAATCAGTTAGAAAATCACGTGGAAGAGGGAAAAAAAATAAGAAGAAGGAAAAGGAAAAGGAAAAGAAAGAAAAGGGGAAGAAAAAGAAGCTTAAAAATAATTATAAGCAAATTTTCCAAGTGTAAAATAATAAAAATAACATTTATAAATTAATTTTGGAATTTTATGAAAATTTATCAATTTAATTGATACTCATTACAATTATAATTTTTACGAGTTATTTTAATGTTTTTATTAAAAGTTTTACGCGATTACGCAATTTAATCGATAATTATGATTAACTACGATTATATCACTATTAAGTGATATTTATTCATTTTATAAGTTTTAAAGTTATAATTTTAGGGTTTTCGTTATGTTTAAGTTTGATTTTGAATATTTTCAAGTGCATTGGATTTAGCGTTTTTGTATACGATTTAGGTTTCGATTAAAATCTTAGGGTGTTTATTAATTATAATATATTCAAATTTATAATTTATTACATTTTTATCTTACCTAGCTTTATCGACTCATGAAGTCATTTACAGTATTTGGGTTCAATTTTACTTTTAAATAGTTAAACTTGCGGGATTTATATTTGTAATCACTCTAAATTTTATGTATTAAATTTGAACCAATTAATTGTGAGCTTATTGGTCAATTTTTGTGGGTTCTCACAATATGTATATTATATGTATGTAATATGATATTTACATAATATATAGTATAGTATATTATATAATATATAATATGAATATAATATCTAATTATATTATTTTTAAATTTAATTCTTTTGATTTCTATTTTTTTAGATTTTTCTTTTTTTTTTTAATTATTTAATTTGTCACATCAATGCTATGTAACGCTGTGAAAAAACTCAATTCTATTATTTGGATTAAGAGAAATATCGAAATTAAGTGAAATTGAAAAAGAAAAAGATTCAACAATCAATAAGGAGAGACCAAATATTTATTTGTTTTAGATATAATATACTCTTTCAACAATTTTGATCTATTCTTTAATTTTCTATATTCTTTGGATAATTTTTTTTAGAGGAAAGCACCTGCGAGAGTAGGGGTGGATGAAGTGGAAGTGAGAATGTCGGCTTGAGTAATGTAGGAGAAAGCAACGTGCGACTTGCATAAATGTACTCTCGAATAATAAGTAGGTAAAGTAAATTGTATTATCTTATTCCAATTCCAAGATCTTATGGGATATCAATATCGACTCGATTTGAGATCTTTTATTTAAAATTTTTAAATAAGATATTTGAATATTTTAAATAGTTAATATCTTATTTAAAAATTTTAAAATGTTGATCTCCTATTTGAATTTATTCCAAAAAGTTGATACTCTTTAATGTAATTTTTCATAAAAATTAATAATATAATTAACATATTATATCGTGCTTATGGTATTAGATATTTTGTTTTTAATTCCAAATTCCTATTAACTTTTACTATATTCATCTTTTATTTTATTTCATTTAGCAATGGGTTGCGATGGTATTTACTCATTATGTCCAAGTTTTGTTGTGGGTTTGGATGATATTTGCTCATCATGTTCAGGTTTTGTTACAAATATGTTTTATAAAATATCTAATATAAATTCTTGGAAATGAGAAACATGATTTCTAACAAAAAGAAAAAGAATCTACAATGTTTAATTAATTTTATTTATGGGTCGGGAATTATATTTCCAAATTCGGGCTGGTTACAAGTGTAAGATTCATTAAATACTAGGTGATAAAACTCTAATCATCAAGACATTATTTGTTATAGTAGTTTGGAGGTTATCGAAACTTTAAAGTTAAGCGTACTTAAGTTAGAGATGGATGACCTCTTGAAAAGTTGCTGCACCTATATATGGGACAATACTTAAATGAGAAGAGTTTTAGCAATCCACCAACTTAAAGAGTGGAGTCTCTTCTTGGTGGTGGTCTATAGCGACGTTAGTTTTATAAGAGATGTGGATTGTAATATTTCTTAAATATTAAGTAATAGAACTCTTATTATCAAGACGTCTTTTGGTATAATAACTTAGAATTTATTGGAACTTAAAAGTTAAGTGTGCTTAGTTTAGATTAATCTTAAGATGGGTGACTTCCTACGAAGTTACTATACTATGTGACAAAATTGTGTGGTGTTCTATACCACCTAAATTGGCACCGAACCATTAGGTATAAGCTCATGAGTTGTTTATTAAAGATTTTTTTTTTTTTCCAGTTTGTAATATATATATATATATATATATACATGGTATTATATACACATATTATATATTTTAATATCTATAATATATATATATATGTTAATATACTATATATGAAATATAATATATATGTAAATTGTAAAAAAAATAAAAAAAAAAAGTCAATCTAGGCTTGCCGATTTAGGAGGTTTTGGATGCTTGAAGTATCTAAACCTATATGAACAAGCGAATCTTCGAGTGGAGTGCAAACCAATTTACAGCTTGAAATCAATCTTTACCAAGGTCTAGGTTGACTGCCTTATACTCAATTGACTCACCTGAATTAAAAATAGCTGATCATTCTTCTTCTTTTATCTAAAAGCCACATCCGCATCATTCCCATTCCACAATGTGTTTCACCAAAGTCTTGAGAATTCAAGCTGCACTTAACAAATATCCACCTTGGGTCGAATTTGGCTAAAAACAAAACATTCTACAAAACACAAAACTTCTAGGATATTGCCTTACGATAAAGCATCTGGAAATGCAATCCTTACCTTTGATACCAATTTGTTAGGGTACAGAGTGGGATGAAACCAACCAAATTGAATTGGGTGAAATATGATAGAATAAACAAAAGAGATGAACACAAATATTATCAAATTATATTTATGTAGAATTTATGCCACTCTTAAGTATTTGAATTTGAATCGTAGTTACGTTGGAGTTATCGATGAAATGTGAATGTTTCTCGCATAGTCGTTTATAATATTATAATAAAATTTGTTCATATACTACGTACTACTTTTTACGTAAGATTATAGACAATATAATCATTACATGTTGAACATATACAGATTGTCACAATCTAGGATCGAAGATATGATAGCTCTACCTCAAATCTACCACTAAAATCCACGAATATAATTATTCATACCAAGTCTTCGTAGCTCTTTTATTCATAAATTCTCTTTGTTAAGCAAAATCTCTAAAATATGTAACAAGAGGAGCTTATCAATTAACCTAAATCTAAATTAAAACTTTCTAGGGGTCCATCGTCTTCCGTTGCACTAATATTCTTATCCCAGTCTATCGATCACATCATATTCATATTCATAATTACTGCATGCAACCACAAACATATGCCAAACCGCATGCATACAAAATATTTCTAATGCAGTAATCTATGCATACATCAAATCACACGTTTAATTAATCAATATCCAATGTGAAACACAATATCCATAGATTTTGGTTCACTTCAGTTTGAGAATTTCCCTAAGCAAATCGTATAAAAAAGAGCTGCAATTGTGGTTTTATTTGTTTGGTTTAGTTTTTTGTTCATCCATAGTTTTAATTACTAAGGTGAACATGTATAGAATAGATAAGAGAGAAATCTTACACTAAGGTTGACAATTTGTATTGATGGATTTTGTTTTGTATTAGGTACTAAATAAAACCTTTTTATTAATCATGTATAAAAATCTAAATTTCTAACCTAACCATCTAATAAGCTTGTTAACTATTAAGTATCTATTTGAATAATATGTTTCTACCGACGTTTCTCATTTGCTAAATGATTATAATGAGACTAAATCAAAAGAAAATTCTTAAGAAGATAGTTCTTTCATTTCTAAATTAAATTTCTAGATAAATAATTCTAATATATTGTAGCTATCAAGTGTCTATTTGAATAAAAAGTTTATATGACTGTCTTTGTTTGCTAAAAGCTTTTGAGTGTTATATGACAATTTAAGCAAAACATTATGGTATGGTTGCTCTATGGGGTTAACATATAGCATGATGATTCATACATCCGATTTTGTTCTCTCTCTCTCTCTTTTTTTTTTTTTTTTTTTAAATACTAAGTAATTGTGTTTGGATTTGAATAACTTATTCTTCATGTTTGGTTTATGTATGGAAGGCGGTGTCATTACTCTCTCGCTAGCCTTGGGCCTAAAAATGAATCTATGTATGAAGGATTTATAGAAGTGCAAATATGAGGTATGGGACATCGGATGTGCCTCTAATGTGGCACTTCATTGCTTTCAAAAGATTTTTTTATGTCTACCGACTTGCTAGAAATGATTCCTCTCATCATTGTACGAACTTGGATAAACTCACACTGGTAGACTCTCGCTTGCTTTTTGTTCATACACTTGCTTTCTTTTCCATTCATATGCTCCGGTTAGTCAAAAACACAAGGAAGGGAAAGAGATCGTAGCTTTCGTAATAGAAGCATAAAGTGTTTAGGATTTCGGATCCCTTAGCTAGAGGCTTTCAAGGGTATTTATAGGAGAGGGTCCGACCTTCCCATAATTTCCTTGGTTCTTGCATATTTTCAATTGTAATAGAGTAAACAAGAGAGGAAAATGTAAGATTGATAACAATTACCATAATATCAATCTAAGTTCCCACTTCCTTGCCATTAGAATATGCTATATATATATATATATATATATCGCATTTGTGTGGAATATGCTTGTTAAAACTTAAGAGTGTTACTGTGATAATGCTTATGGGACTTGTTTATTAAACAAGTCTACAAACGGGTTTAATTGTTAGGTTTAAATCTAAATATGTTTGTAAATAGGTCTAAACAAATCCGACTCATTTATTAATTGTATCAAGTTTTGTTTGCATAAACTCGATTATAATCATGCCGAGTTGTATTTGCTTAGCGGATTGGGTGTTGAATTGCTTGGTTCCGTCTATCCTATATGTATAGGTTTTAAAGATTTCAAATTAATTACTATCTTCTTACATCTTCGAAACACTATAGAATAATAACCTATAAAAACCGTGTAGGTAATAGGATATCTTATTAAACCATGAATTTTAAACATAGAACGATTATATATACGTCAAAAACTAATTTCGCTTTCAAAGATTAGAAAAACAATAATACAAACATATATAATTCTAGAAAATGCAAAAGAGGCGACGAAAATATGTCATATGTTATCGAGTTTAAAGTTAAGCAGCCCACGGTGGAATTCCCTTATGCTTATTGAATTTAATAATACAAATAGAGTATATTTCATTATGTACACTTGAAATTTAATTATTATCTATATGTCCATATGCGAAAATAATGTGCGTATTATAAGACACTATTGATGAATCTTGAAGCTAAAGACACTATTTTGTCTTGTTCTACTAAGCCCTGAAGTACTGGTGAAGTTCTTTTTTTTTTTTTTTTTTTTGGGCATAAAATAATATAAGCTGTGCGTGCGTATGCCGACTTCGTGCATCCACTTCCCTCGTAATGACAAACCCTACCTCTCTCTGGTGGAAATTGAAAAAAGTGGGGGAAAAAGAGTTCAATTAAAGGGAAAAAAGTATGTGGGCGGATTGTTTTTATACTACTAGCCTTTTCCATAGCAAACTTTTTAAAAGCTTTCAAATAAATAACAATTCTTTAAATGGTTAAGGCGTTGATCTGATTTATTCCAGTGTTTAGATTCGATATATTTATGGAGAACGAAATAGGAAAAGTTATTTTTCTCTCAGTAAATTTTCTAGACGGGTGTGGATTCACTACCTAAGAGTCAATTGCTAGTAAGAAAAAGAAAAAGAAGAAAAAAAAAAAGAAGAAGAAAAAGGACCAATTCTTGAAGGTCGAGGCTTCTATATAAGTACATCCCTTGTTTATATATTAGAAGAAGCAACCACTGTAAATACTTTTTATTTTTTTAAAACAACTATCTTTTGTTATGGTATCGAGTGATACTATCTTTTTTACCTAGAATAGGTTTAAGATTAATTAATCTCCCTGCCTAGCCTTTCCCATGCCTAGATTTATTTAAATAATTTAGGGTTGGGTGTATGGTGCTTTACTCACCCATTATTATAATGACGGGTCTCACACTTGCATATATAGTGTATGATAAACATATGGATGCTAATTTGTTGCCATGCCGCCTTCTCATTTGGTGAGAGAGGCTCATGTTGGGAGTTTGTTGGCCATTTTGGAATTCAGCGTGGCAAGGAGATCATCAAGGAACATTTTTATTGACCCAAATCAAACTTAGAATACTATTATGTCATATGTACTACTTATGGTTTCATCCCTCCTATATATGTCAAGCTTACTTAGGGATGTATTCGGACAAGTCATTAAAAGGTATCCAATTCTTCGAATTCGATAAAAACCTCATAGGGTATTATCTTATAGGGTGATATAATTTAAAATCTTATAAGATTTAGAGTCGGACTTTGAGATTACAAAAAAACCTGATAGAAATTCAAACCTGTAAAATAATATATATAAATAAAAATATTTACTTTTAATTTATACCATCACAATATATGTATTACTTATGGTTTCACCCTTCTCGTTTGGTTAAAAGATTAACGGGCAATAGCATTTCGACTTGTTAATTTATGGGAGAATTGCATACGAGAGGATCAACATTTGAAGAATTCAAATAGAAAATCAAACTTTTAAGTAATTAAATTAGAAGATCATCATTATGATAAATTATGATAAGTGGTTCGTTCAGAGGATTAAAATTGAAAAAGTTATAAAATTGAATTAAGGTTTTAATTTTTTTATTTGAATCACTTAACGTAGTATTGATTCTCTATATTAATTACTGAAAAGTTTAATCTCTGTTGATAATTTATTTTAATTAATTAGAAGTTCCATTTTTTATTTGAATTTGACTATAAATGTTTGTCTTTTTGTTTAATGATTTCCTCCTACCTTTTGAAATTTTTTTTTTTTGTGGTCGTAAATCCTCCTTTAGCATCATCTTTATGGCTACATAACATAAAGTATGACACAACTCATGTTGTTAGCGTCAATTATGCATTTCTGGCTTTCTATCAATTCATGGCTAGTCATAGTCACAATGGGTGAGGCATTATTTTCATGGGCTAAAGTAGAAGATAAAGCCATGGAACTTTTAATATATTTCTAATGGCCAATCTATGGAACATTTTCATTTAGAAGGATTTTATGGCGTTATTTAAAATTGTGACAATTGGATCACACCACAACATTTTTTTAAATTTATCAGACATAAGGTTTTGTCGAATAAAAGTACAGATTAATAATAATTCTGTAAAATATTTTAATTGACTTGTTCTAGTACTATTGGGTTTCACTTGAAAATGCTAATAAAAATATATATATATATTAAGAGCATTTTGTTTCTTCTCTCGTATGGCAATAAGACATCAATAAAACCGGTTGACTTGTGAGTAGACAGCGGACGAGTAAAACGTGATCTTATACCATATGTCTTATTCACATGGCTTAAAATTATTATGTTATCATATAAGATTAATCGTGATATATTTTCATTAGTATTATAAACTTGGATTAGTTCTTTCGTTCCAATCTAATTTGACATGATCTCTCCATAAAATCGATTCGAATAATTCTTTTAACCTTTACACAATGATCTTAATTCGATCGGTTTGATCAATTGATTTAACCTTATTCTTATATAAACCCATCAGCTCTTTTTTAGGTTATAATATATATCTTTTATATTTTCTAAAAGGTACACTCATTTACGAAAAAAGTAAATATAAATCAAAGAAAAGGAAAAAAATAAATTATAAAATGTTTTCAATTTTTATAATTTTTAAGAATATAAGTAATTTTTATTAAATTATATATAAATATAAATTATATTATAATATTTTTATTAACCTTGGTTCAATTCTAGTTAACCCTCTCACTCCGTACCTCATTTTTTCGGATCGAGTTTGACAGGATTGATTATTATGATGATAATAGTGGCTGTTAACCGGATGGAGACAAAAAAATTTGGAAACCTATTTCTCATATGTGAAGGGACTGTAGTAAGGGGTAGATATAGGGCCTGGAAGCTTCATTGTCCAACGATGTATAGGGCAAGAGGGACCAGTTAGTGTACCGAATGAGTGCAGAGCTTCACTTTCAAGTTTCACTTAATGATGACTGAAGCCACTGAAGAAACGTAGAAGCCGTTAAAAGGTAAAGCAAGAAGATGAGGTCTCTGCCCGGTTGCATCACGTCGCTATTCAACATGCACCATCATTGCACGATGCATGGATCTCTATCTCTCTCTCTCCCCCCTCCTCATCCTAACTCCTGTTTTACATATATATATATATATATATATTATAAATGTTTGTATGCATTAACGATGATGTGAAATGGTACGGAATGAGAAATTTGTTATTATATTTAAAAACATTCATGAAATCGTGATTTCAATTCTCTCTCTATATATATTATATTGGTCAACCCAATCCTATATTATATTTAGTTGCAGTATTTTGGGTATAGAATGTAATGAGCGCATCTTGGCATTTGTCAAAAATATCTTTAATTTATGATGCAATAAGTACATATCTTATGTTGTGTATTAAAGCTTACATATGACTCTACTACGATATATACATCCATATATATATTTATACTTATTAATACAAATATAAAAAATGTTTAATTGTAATACATATTCATGTATATTATGTGAAGAGGCATAATTACGTTTTTAATTACAATATTTTTTTCATCGGATCAAATTATTATTAGGCAAACATATGTTCCAGCCATTAATCTTTACTGAATAAAACCAGTCTAAAGGCATGTTTATCAATGGGTTACTTGGAGATGTGCTTAGAGTGTTATGTCTGTATTCTAAACAACTTCTCTTTTTTTTTCTTTTTTTTTTTTATAAGCAATTCTTGTATTTATTAACGGTTACTTTGCTAAAGTTACTTAGGTCTTGTTTGGATTTTTTAATTTTTGATTTGTAACTTATCTATATATGTTTCGTATATGTTAAAATTCGATATTGAAAAAATTATTTTATCTATTTTTATTATATAATTATAATGAAAATAGTGATTGGTATATCAAAATTTGAAAATAAAAATTTGTGTACTTTTAAGAGTTTAAAATTTGAAAAAGAATATCTTATACATTGAAGGTAATTATTTTAATTGGTATTTTTATAAATATGAATAAAGTTAAAAGGTAATTTTAGAAGAGGGGCTATTATGGAATTATAGTGTCTTACTCTTGCCGAGTGCTATATTGGAGAAGACAGCAAAAATATTTAAAAAGAAAAAAGAAAAAGAAAAAGAACCCAATGGAGTCTTAGTAAATTTTCAATTTTTTTGAGTCCCATGTTCATACTTTGCAAACCAATATATAATATATTTATTGAAAATGAAATACTCAGCACCGAAATATTTGCCAAGCTCCGATGCTTAGTTTGGTACCCTAACGGAGTTAAAGCACCCCAAAGTGCTGGGGTGCTTAATATTAAATTATATACTAAATACCCTTGATAAACGTGACGTTCCTGTACGTCTATCTCCTTTTCTAAATGCAACCCAAAGTGAAAAGGAACGAGACACAAGGAGATAAGGCCAAAAAAATTTGCAGAAGAGGTATAAAATAGATTAAATATTTTTGGCACGTTAAAAGGTCATTTAAATAAATATATATATTAATAAAATCAGAATATGTTTATTTAAAGGTGAAATCAAATTCTCTTTTATATATACATGTATAAATATAGTAATATTTACGTGATAGGAGCAAGCTTAATAGTCGCTCAATAAATAAGGGAAAAGGTGAAAAAAAAGTTGAAGAACTCGTAAAAATTTATGTTATTGAAAGTTATCTTCCTTAATTTATTGAACAAGCACGCCTCGCTAAAGACAAGCTTCTTTTTAACGTCGATATTTTCCTTTCAACTGAGCAGCTGACAATAAGAAAAAGTCATACTGATTAGCCTACCTTTAAACTTTTAAATTGAATTTAAACTTCTCTAATAAACTTTTTTCATATGCTTTTATTTTCTTCAACCTTTAAGGATGTAATCGTTTTGCTACAAACGTTATTTAAAGTATCTTTTAATATTTACCAAGTTACTGTACTTACTAATTATCCAATAGGATAGGATGAACCAAGTTTAATTCTTTCATCTCTAAAATTACAATAATATATTGTAGTTGGCCTAAAAAAAATAATAATAAGAAAAAGAAAAAGTATCTTTTAATACATATATATATATATGATTGTTATAATTATCTCATATATTATAGTATTTCAAGAGAGTAAAAGGATTAGAAGCTATTAAAAGTTAGATGCTGAGAAGATATCCCCACTTGAATTTGGAATGCACTATACCCTATATAGTTGAATAGGTTTCGATTCCTACTTTTCAGAACTTGCTATCATTAGGTAAGGTACTAAGCACATCATCTTAGAAATGTAAGCAGGTGAATCCGTATAAGATAATCGACTTACTTGACTTAACAATTATCTTATATAGTGTTTCTCTGTATGGTTCTAAGATAGATTTTGGGTCCTATTCCAAAATCTTCCATGATTTGAAGTGATGTTTCATGATTAAAATAGAGCCTTCTTGGAAACCTAAACTTATAAGATAATATGATAAATTATATTAATGCTTATACACAAGGATGCAAATAGATGTATTCTTACGAGGGACTTGACCTATTCGACCCAACATTTATCTTATAGGATAATTCTCTATAAGGTTACGACGAGTTTTGGGTGCAAGATAAAAACCCTATTTTCTTATATTTTAGGAAATCTTACAAAATATTAGGTTGGGTATAGGTTTTATATATATATATATATATATATATATATAATTTGGGTGCCCCTAAGATGGTTATCCACCACCTAAGAAGGGTTGTACGACTTTACCCTCGATGGTTGGTAGCCACCTTAGGCCTCTAATGGGTCGTGACCTACTAATTTCCTTTAATTGAAATCCAACCACCCATGGGTAGGGGTGGTTAGTGGCTTCCTTGAGGTAATGTGTTGGGGGTAGGTAAGTATGGGGAGGGAGGTGGCCGGATTTTCTCTTTATACATTTTTTTTATGTTTTTTTTAATTATCATTTATTAATTTAAATTTAGTGTTAATATATAAATATGTATGTGATTAGATATATTATTTTAATATATATAATACTAATATATCCATCAAATAATGGTTTTTTCAATTATGCATAATTTTTTTCCTATTTTTCTATATTTTTATAAATATTTTGTTATTTTTTCATTTAAAAATTATACGTTGTTCAATCAGATACTATTACGTGTCCAACATTAAGGAAAACTTTAGTTAACGGCATGCCTTATTTAATACAACTTGAAAAGGCTAATGATTAAAATGAACTAAGTGAAAAATTAAGAATTAAATTGAATAAAAAAAAGAAACATTAAAGAATTGTTTGTACTTTTCCCTTTTAATTTAATACATGCTTTATAATGCCCCATGCTAAAAGTAAGCAATAGCCAATAGCCACACCAACAAATATAAAAAGACCTATTTTATTATATTAGCCCTAGATGATATCCTTGTTGCAAGACATTACAATTAGTCCAATTCTTCCCCTTTTGGTGAACAATTGGGTTTATTACTACCACCTTCAACTTATAAATCATCTTAAAGTATGCTAGAGTCATACCTTAGTGAACTTCCTACCCTCCTCGAATGTTTTCTCTAAACTAGGTCAAAACAATCCTTGAATTATCCACCTACTAGTAAGGAATTAATTTTGATACCGTTTGTAATACCTCAAGTTAAAAGTAGCAAATAATTATGCCAACAAACATTGAAAGATTTATTTTAATTACTTAGATCAAAATTTTCTAGATAGTATTAACATGGCATTCACTACACTAAACTCATAAACTAATACAAGTTCTCTCTCACATTCCATTTGGAGCTATAAACATGTGGAGTATCATATACTCAAAGCTTAAACCTATTTTCTAGTTGAAGAAGAATGATTATGTAAGAGTTAAAAATGTTAATTTTTTTTTTTTTGTATTATGTCTTTCAAATGATGATATCGTATTAGTAAAAGCATTATATTGGATTTGTGTTGTTATTTATTTTAAACAAGTGAACATAAACTTTATAATAGATTGTAATTTTGTTATAACATTCCTTGATAAATTGTTTAAAGTTATATAATCAGATTCATGATACTTTCATAAAGAATATGTGATTGAAAAGTATATGATTAAATTGTTGGAGATTACCATTTTAATGAATTAGTTACAAATATATTGAGAAATTGACCAATTATTAGACATCTTAACTCGAAAATTTTATATTATGAAATTGTAATAAGAATTTTCATGTGAAACAGATACCCCATAAATTTTACAGAATTTTGGTTTTAGGATGGTTCTCGTATGTCATAGGATAAATTTCAATTCCAAAATTGACAATTAGTATCTATATAGTAGGCATGGATGGGATATAATACCTTATCCATCCTATACGACCTTTTTTTCTCCTTACCTGCACCACTTTATTATTATTAGTGTTTTGAGGAAAAAATATTCAATGGATATTACACGCTACATGTTATATATACGCGGTATATAAATACTAATAAAATATTGATATATATAATAATTGCATGGTAATTTTCAAATCAATTACGACCCATGATTTGTACTCATCATATACGACGATACTTTATTGATATTTACACACTACATGTGTATTACACATGATATATAATACTCATTTAATCCTTTCTTTAGTTTAAGGAAATGATAATAGACTAGCAATTAATGATAATGATTATCACTTATGCAAAATGCTGGTGGCAATTAATAAAAGCATTTTTCTCTTTCCATTGACATTTTCATGATAGTTAACCATGATTAATAAAAGAAAAAATATCATGTACTACTACCACCACCACAATTACATTATGTCGCCATTATTATCATCATAATGTTATCACCACCATATCTTTGCAATCTATACAATTGTTGCATTACTAACACCTCCATCACACCATACCATCATCACTACTACAATATTACTCCATTATCACCATTGCTATTACCAATGGACCAATACTTGCAAGTGATAAGAAGTCATCGATGTTGGCGATATCACATTATTGGTAGTGGTACCATGACAGTGGCGATAACGGTTAAATAAAGATGGAATGGGAAAATATAGTTAAAGTAGATCAACGATAACACGAATGATATAACTATTAAAATCTTTATTTTGTTATGAACTTGTGCATAAGAAATAAGATAGGATTTATATATCGTTGTACTTATAGTGCTAAACATGGTGTAAGAAATTTATCCTGTACTGTCTTCATTATGAGGTATAGTGTGTTTTTTTTTCTTTGTCCAATATTGAAGAAACACAAAAAAGTATTATAACAAAGAAATGCAAAGTATAGTCTATTATATTATTGAAGTGATATGTACTATGTTCTATTTATGGTGATTTTTCGTCCAGTATACGTGTTAGGCTTCCTTGGGCCTCTGCAAAACGATATAAAGGGGTCAGGATCCAGCCAACAAATGAATACAGACAACATCAACAATTTCCTCTTATATTGGTTAGTGAAGAAATCTAGATGCCAATCTTCTGGTTTAGCTGGAAGAATTAATCATATCATATCATCACCTGAAATAAATACCAGATTCATACGTATCCCCCCCCTGTCCACGACACGAAACTCATGGGATGGAAGGTGTAGTATTTTGGTCTTGAGCGTGCTTCCCGACTTCAACGAAATGTCTGCTTATCGGATGGTCAGTTTCTTTGTTGTACTTATTTTGGCCTTAGTATGGTAAATAGAAGTTAAGAGGAAGAGGAACCCCTTTTTTTTTTTTTTTTTTTGCCTGCGCTGGACTCTGTGCCCTAGTTAATGTAGGGCTGTTCCCAAGTCCGTACAATAGTTACGTACCCCTATCCTCTTAGACCTAACGCTAGTCTTTGCATCCTTTTTACAAATTTTTTTTTTTTTTTTTTTTTTACACTCCAACTATATCACGATACCCATAATAAAAAACTTAAATTAATCTATCCTATCATAAGACTAATATTTATATTACTTTAAAAAATTTAAATTAATTCAATATCTTTAAGGTACTTTTATTTTCCTATTAATTTATGTCAAACATGTCTTTGTAATTTATTTTCTCTTTTTTACCGATTCCAACTATTTCTTTAAATTGACAAAATATTATATTGGCATGAGACTAAGAAAGTAATAGTTACTTGAAAGAGGTCACAATCCATTGAGTCACATAAGGTTGACCATATGGTGGTGCAATCAGCTAAAGCCATACCATAGTTGACCCCCTACGGTCATGGGTTGCTTTATAATTTTCGATTTTGTGTGTTATTGTTATCACCAAAGTTATTTTTAATATATAGTAATGGATTTATATTATTGTTTGTATCATATTGAGTCAGTCCAAGAGGGAGTCATACTAAATTGTAAGAGTCGTATCATGTTACATTACTAAAATATTTACAGCCTTGTTTATGGTTTTTCAATTAAACTCTTTTGAGAATTTTCCACGTTAAATTTTATGTGTCATTTTTTCTATTTTTTAATTTTTTGCCTCATTTATCCCTTATGTCAATTTTGTGATCATAATGATAATTCTAGATCATCACAAGTTAGCTGTCAATAATTCCTTCGAGAGGAATTTGTGAAGAGAAAGTACTTTTACTTTTTATGTGGTTGATTCATTAGCGGATTGCCAAGTTAAAATAAGTATTAATAATCAGTGCATTATAAAATAAAAACAAAAAGGCACACGTATTGATCCAAAAGATTAATTAAATAAATCCTAACTTTTTGCATAATGGGTGGAAGATTAGTTTAAAAGCAAAGATTTTGCATGCGATTAATACTATTATTTTAGCACATAATGGCGGCTTAGATCATCCATTTTTGGCTGAATGCAATTGTTATAGCAGGCACCAAAATCATCAAATTAAGATATTCAGTTTTAGGGGGGCATTTCTAGCCCCTACCTAGTTGTAGGGCAAATTGAATTACTATTTCTTTTTTTTTTGTTAGCGTGCTAACACCTGTATTTTCTAGTCTATCAAATTAGAACTATAAAGGAATCGAGTCTAAATGATACGATATTGAGTTTAATTTCAATTTCGATTAAAAATTCTAAAACTCAAAATCAACTCGATATTGATCAAAGAATTGAAACTTGAGGTCTATTCAAAATGGCACTCCAAGAGCTAGAATTCGACTAAATTAAACTTGTTTGGACTAATTTTTTTTTTTTAAAAAAAAAATTCTTCTCCTACATATTATGGTTAAATATTTTTAAGATGCAACAAGTGAAAATGGTGGTTTTTTTTTTTTTTTTCCTTTTCTAAAGACTATTTTTCTATAAAAGCAAGTATATATTATATCATTTGATTAAATAATATCAATATGCACATGTGTTTCTCTAATATCTATATCATTTATATCGATAATGTCATTAGCAGCATGGTTCAAGCTAATTAATACAATTTTATAAATTTATGATTTTATGTGGTATTTTCTAATTATAACGATTATAAAATCCTCTAAATATAAACTTTTTAATATAATTATAAGTTCAAAAGCAATCCTATATGATTATGACGATCGTATATATTCCAATTCCCAGTTAAATAACCTGAATTATTAGTCATATTTAAGAACTAAGATAGGAGGATAGATGCATGGATAGAAGTATATGACAAGACAGACCAAAAGGAGAGCATTGTGCGAATTGAAAAATTGGAAGTCCCCAACAACAATGTAGGATAATGCGCCACTTCCAATGCAATAATTGAACAATTATTAGACCTAAAAGTCATCTTCTTTTTTCAACAATTAAATTTTTCTGTGTCTTAAATGTCCCAAAATAAATAAATAAATAAATAAAAGTTCACCCCCTCTTATCTTCTCTTCTCTTCTCTGTACTTGAACTTGCCCACTGATAAGTCATCCAGTACGACATCAAAGGTATAGGATATTCAAAAGAAAACATTGCAAGTGGCTTTATACTTTGAAGAAGACTGATCTCTCTAATTAATCAGATATGCACCTTTTAAAGCATGGATACCATTCTGTTGGCTCCAATACTCCAACATGCACTGAAATTCAAACCCTAGTTAGGCAAGATCTTATCCAAGATATACTTGACATTTACATGTCATTTAATTTTTAAGTTAATTTGGCAGGCAATTTCATGTGTTTCAAAATAATATATACCTAGATAATTAAAGAACTAATGTTGGTTTTTCATTGTTTAATCGAAATTATTAGTGAATGAATAAACAAATTTAAGCATGTCTCCACTAGTCTCATGTCTTGTCTCTAAAAACACATTATCCTTCACATCTTGTTATTATGAGATTATGTCAATAAAGAGAAAAAAAAAAAAGGCATTATTTATGAAAATGGATGGACTTAAAAAATTGTTTTCAACTTCAATCAGCATGAAATTGCCAAGAGAAATGGACAGCTCTTCAAACTACAAATGTAATAAAACATAGTTGGAATGTCACGAAAGATACGTACTATGATATTATATGATTAGCTAGGGTTTTAAAACAACGTTGACTGGCTCTTGAATAATTGAGCAATTATTAGGGTAGAAAAGTAGCCATCATTACCTCCCTATCTTTATCAACCAAACAGGGAAATTTTCTCTATCTTGGGTCGTCATAAAATTGCTGCTTGAGGGATGAGAGAAGCCTAAGGAAAAGGATTGAGACACTCGACTTTTATTAGGGTTAATGAGTATAGTCTGAAATATCATCTAATTTGTTTCATATTTATTAGCAAATATTTACTTTTTGGATTTAAATGTCACTTTAGGGTGTTTCAACTCAGTCACATGATATTACCATCATCTCACGAAAAATGGTTGTAATAAAATCCCATGGCAAGTTAGTGATAATATCGGCTGAAATACAACCTCCACGCGACAAATATATTTTTACCAAATCATTTTACTTAAACTTCACTAAAATATATAATTTATTATCTATATTTTAAAAAAAAACGATTTACTATCTAAATGACCCAACCTTAGAGTAGTCAAAATGCTTAATTCCCAATTTACCTTTTTATCCACTTTAGCAATCAGATGGAGGAGAGTTAATTTAGATATATGAAAATTAAGGTAGCTTAAGGCAAAATAGGTTACAATTTACTTTAAAAAATGAGTCATTCATCACACTAAGAATCATAAGTTAATTCTTAATTTATCTTTATATTTACATCAATAAACGAACTTAACGGAGTTAATTCATATAACAAAATAACTATCAAAATTACAATTATATAGTAAATTAATCTTTTCAAAATATTGGTAATAAATTATAATTTTAGTAAAGTTTAAGTACAATTTATTATATTAACCATTTTAAGAAAGTTTTTTTTTTTTTTTTTATATCAGAGAGATTATAGAAGAAAAGGAGAGCAATAACATTGTAGAGCCCTGCGATGTTTTTTAGGACGTAAGAAAATCGAAGCGCCCTATCAGAATAAGAGAACAGCAAAACTGAGAAGAGATTGATGGAAGATATTTTTCCACCTTAGGGAACTTTACTTCTCTCTAGAGGTGGACATGTCGAATTACAAAGATACACATAATGCCTAATGCTAACATTGAAATAGATTATATTCACTTCATCTTCCTTGTATAAAGTGAATAAACCGGGAGGGAAAAAAAGGAAAAGGAAAAGGAAAATTCCTTCCTCCTTGTCCAGAGGAAAAAATACAAGTAATGCATTTTCCTATATTTCCTTCAATTCTTTCACTTCCACTTATTTTCCAATTTCTTTTATATACTAAACATAATGGAACCATGAAGGATAAAGAAAACGCTGTTATAATGACTAGGCTATAAACAAGTCTTGTTTAATCAAGACGATACCGCTTTTGCTTGAGCTCAATTCGAACTAATATTCCACGAACTCAATCTTGAGCTCAACCTGACTCGTTTGGACTGGAGTTAATATATATATATATATATATATTTTCGTTTAAACAAATATTGATATCCAAATTTGATTCAAACAGCTAAAACCAAACTCAATAAGCTCATAATCTAGTCTAACCAAATATAATGAAGTTTTAACTCAACTAGAGAAAATACTAGGAGCAGATTGCTACTCGGTTGAATTTAAGTAAATATCAAACCAAACTCAAATAACTTGCCTGTAGGTTTAATTCATTTACACTACACAACAATTAAAAGCCTACCATATCCACATTATACGTAGACTAGTGCCACCATCTTGTTTTCTCAAAAGTACCTTTCAACTATTAAGCAACAACAATAGAACTCCAACGCTGCTTGGTGTTAGCTAAGAAGTTGCTTTGAACAAAACTAGTTGTTCTAGCTTCATCACAGATTTGTATGCAATTTTCAATTTGCATCCAACCAATAAGAAAAATTTAGAAGGGAATATTAAACAAGTAATGGAGAGGGGCTCAAAATTCTTGCCTCAGAGCGTTTTAACTGAAAGATCCTGAAATTGAAAGGCTCATGAGAAAGAAGTCCACATTGAAGTCTTCATATTAGTACATCCTCAACACCTTTGCAGCATTGAAAGGGTCTATTAGTGTTACAATTAATGGATTCCTCAATCAAAGCTTCTCTTTTGTAAGAACAAATATTTGATTTCTCCTAACCTGCATATATTTCTTTATAAATTACAACTCCGATGTCAGACTACAAATTCCTCTTGAATAGGTTTTAAGGTTAGTGTCCCTTTCCCAAACACCCATCTTCATTAGCATTAATAAACTTTACCAATCGTCCATCTTGATGTAAAGCAACAGACTTGAATCCTCCACAGCAGCAGATCAAAACGCAGAATCTGCAAAGAATCGCAGAAAAACATCTTCCATTTTGGGTTGTTCTTGGATTGATACAGACAGCAGTTTATCACCGCATTACAGACTCTTTTACAAATGAGCGGCCACCAGAACTGCAACAGAAAATGGAGGTTTCATTTATTTGTAAAGTAAAAGAAAACACCTATATTCTCCCACTTTCCACAAGGAAATGGAGTGTAATTGTGTCACCTCACTTACGTGTACTCAAGGTGAATATTCATGAACCTGGCATTTTCTTTGCTCTGTGTCAGCATTATAGAACCTTCAATAAGTTGATCTTGCTCCACTTCCAATGGTTCATAGAAATATATCATCGTCTGGATAAGTACATGACAAATGCAGCGCAGTTATGGCATTAGCATACTAAATCAGTATAGAGCAATTTTATTGTTGAAGCGCTTGCACTTTGTAAAACACCAAATTACACATTTTCACTAGCTTCCCGGTAGGACATATCAGACAACCCCAGCTAAAAATAAATTCCATTTAACATACTTAGTTGGTCAATCTTATCAAGATAAGTGTAATGAGTAGCCAACTTACTGAACTCATGAAGTGAGCAAATGCTTTCCATTATTAGCTAAGACATCAGAGAAATTGGTACATCCTCTCTTATTTGGGTTGGTATATGGTCTATTATAGGTTGGTATAATCGGAATTTTTGCATTTCAAAACCAAAATTCTATGCTTTCAAACCAAGATGCAAAAGTTCATTTCTTCATTATTTCAGATTCAAGCCACCAATAGAGGGTCCCAATGCTCGACCATCCAAATCATGCATTACCACCTTTTCTGATTTCACCCAAGGCAGTTTCCCTCTCCTTTGGGATGAGCACACTATGAAGCAAATACGGGGACAACCTAGGCAGCCTTTCCCACAAGAACATAATCATTAGGACATTAGTTAATTTTCAGTTTTGGTCAAAAAGCTTTGAGTTTTGCTCCTCAAAATCCCTATTTTTAAAAAATACTATGACAACAGAGCCTCTAGAAAACTTATTCCAAAAATAGACTGCACGCACCTTTCCTGTTCACTAGTTTCTAAATTGAAGGCACCCATCTTCAGCATGGAAATTTCTTCAAAATGTCCAATATAAAAGCACAAGGCTTGAGTGTGCCTTTAGTTATAATTTTGTATAACTAAAGGCACACAACTACCATGCGACTTTAATTAAAGTGAAGAGGCACGGCATGCCCACACCTTCCATAGGCTGTAAGTACCCCAAAAAATGCACAGAACAACCATTTTCACTCTTTCACTCTTACAAAACACTCTAACTCTCTCAAGCAGCCCGCAACCTGCAAACACTGTATAAAAAAAACTCTCAAATTCTGCACCCTTTGGTAAGTTAAACTAACTTATTTACTACACAAGTACATTAGTTTATTTTTCAATAAAATTGTTATTTCATACTACTTCATAAAAAACCTAGGTTTTTGCAATAGGTTCTAAAAATTGTTGGGTTTTTTTTTTTCCATGTTTGTATCATAATGCCAAGGAGGCAGCATCCTCAGCCTTGAGTTGAGGACCGTGTCAGAGTGAGAGGAGGTAAATCAAGTTGGACAAGTGGCAAAGGTTGTCATGACAAGGAGATGCCATACCAATCGCACCATTCTATTGGTCTCAGCGACATTGGCAGCAGCTCTGGTGCTAGCTCCAACTCCGGTGTTGCCTCCAACTCTTACTTCACTTCACCGGTGCATGTTCACATGGAACTTTAGCTGACTCCGTCAACGCCTCAAAAGCAGCATCTTGGGTGGTCTTAGGGTTCCAACATGGGGAGGATGTCACCCAGCACCAACTAGCATTACTCGATGCTCCCTAGAGATCTCAAGGAAACACCCGTCAAGTCATCAGAGGGTACATCAGTAAGGTGGCCTTCATTACTCTCTGGATTTAGCAAACACTTTTCCCAGTGTGAGAAAAACTAGGATAATAGTTAGGTTTACATGTATAGTTTTTTTGTAAATATATGGAAATTGTTGTGTTTAAGCTTTTTGTATAGAATTCATCTGCTTGTACCAAATCTAACCATGTTTGAAAATTTTTTCTCCAAATTATATAATTCATGTTTTTCACATTATTTGTCTTGGAGTAGTGAATTTTAAGTTATGGATCTAAAGTTGTTGATTTGGAGTTGTTATTTTGTACTTGTTCATTTATAGTTATTGGGTTGGATTGATATGGAGTTCTTGGTCTGTTATGTAGTTTATGTGTTGCATTGTGTGCACTCTTTTGATTTGCTAGTTTGTTGATGTGGGTACTATAGAAGAAGGTGCAAGTATGGCATGCGCCTTTCTTTATTTCCCAAAACAAATGAAGGTGCTTTCCTCCCTCATGCCTTCAGTTATATGAAAATACAACTTAAGGCACACTCAATCTACACACCTTCACTACGGCCTTTTTTCAAAAAGATTATCGTTCATGCCTTCAATTTAGAATCTAGTGAACAGGAAAAGATCGGTCAGAATAAGTTTTTCAAAGGCCCTGTTTTAGTATTTTTCTAAAACAAGACCATTGAGGAACAAAACTCAAAAAGCTTCACAATGTCATCCAAAGAGTATTTTGCAATTTCCAATTCGCTTGCTAATCCCATGAAATGAGAAATTAATGCATTGAACTTGCAAACTTTCTTGTTGAGTATTCTCATCAAGTGCCCTAGGGAATGTCACTAGCAAAACCGTTACAGTTTTTCTCATTCATGGGAAGGCAGCAAATATGTTTGAGTAGCATAGACCAAGGATCAGCTCCCAGCCCCATAGCACAAGGCCTGTCTCAATCATTTCTCACTGAACTAGGCAAGAGCATGGCCCCAAAATAATATCCAGTTCCTGGGAACATATCAAGGACTATGCTTCTATCCCATCCATTATAGCCTTAAGACCGGTTCCTACTGTACGGTAGAATTGGGCAGCCAAACTTGACTTGCCTATTCAAATGACTATCTCTGATTGTTTTTAATACGGAATAATTCTTGGGGGATTATTTGCGCCATCACATTGCTAAGGCCAATGTAAAATACAATTACAGAGAAAAACCCATAACTAACATGATATGGCAAGTCCACGTCTAGCACAAATTTAATGCAGATTTGCACAATGTCAATTAATATATATGATGCTTAATCAATTTACAATTTTTTTTTTCCAACATTGAAATGGATTTGACAATGAAATATTACCCAATTAGAACTCAATGCCACAAACTCCGAATCCTACATGCAGTAGTACTTAACATTTTCTACTTGACATGCCTAATGCAACACAAAGGCATATGTCACGTTTCTTGTCGAATTGCTAAATTACCTGTTGCCAGTGTGTTGGGGGATCCTCTGGGGCAGTTGAGAGCACTAATGCTTCATTTGGATTAGTTCGTTTCTTCCTCTGACTACCATCCAGTAATTGCTGGTTTGACGGTTCAATAAATGATGTTGGTAAATGATTATTGGTAGGAGATATCGCAGGCCCATTAAATTCAACATCAAACCAAAATGCAAACCCATGCAATGGAGCTGATAACAAGAACAAATTCAAAGCATATATTAGAAGTGACACTATAACCAGTTGGAAAATTTGAGATGCAGAAGATAGAGGAACTTCAGATTCCAAATTAAGAGGAAAATAAATAAAATATATACAGTAGAAAGGGGAAAGTGATTTGACATAATAATTTAATAAATAAAATTAAAAACAATAGATGACATGCAAGAATTATAAGTCCATATACTAACATAACAGTTGTGAATCCTCTGCATGGACAAGAGACAAGAAGATAGGAAGTATACCTCGCATCATAGACTTGAACTTAAATCTTGATGTCACAGATTTTAGCTCATCAATTTGAACCGTGTAGCAATCCACATGCTTTACCTATCACCAGTCAATAGCCCAATTGGTTATTAATTCTCCCAAGAGGGGCATTATGAATTGCAGGAGATAACAACAATAATAATACGTAAGAAGGGATTTTTTTTTTTTGGGGAACCAAAAAGGGAGCTAAGGCTGACATCACTTTAAAGCCTCAATAAAAGCTGAGTGTTAAGTCAATTTTTACAAGAAACAATATAATCTTAACTGAAGCAAACAGACTTGTCAACGTAATTTCAACTAAAGCAAAATATACATATCTAGTTAGAAACTGTAAAGACTGGAAACATGAAGTTTGGATAATTGGATTAATAAATCATTCAATGTAGCAGAAAGTTTAAACAGTAGTTTAATCATCAAAGGAGGGGGGGGAGTTTTAGATAGTGGCTTCATTGTATCTTCCAAGCCATGTTTCATGCTCAAAATTAACTATACTTCATATTTTGATTGTTTTGAGTGCTTAAACTTTATTACATTTCAGTGTGCTTAGTCAAAATCTAAGCAATATCTCTTCTTCCTCTGGTAGATTCATTTGAGGAGTAAGCATTCTGTAGACTTACCAAAGCTCTCATCCCAAAAGCAATAAACATCTCCATCAATCAAACATCATTATCAGTAGTACATGAGGGGGGATGGAAGACACAAAGGAGGAGACAATCTCAAAAAGAAAGCAGGGAAAAAGAAAAAAAGAAAAAGAAAAGCATTACACAATAAAAAGCAATAACAAACTTGTGAAGTTCCTATCAAGATGCAAAGTGTCTCACCACATTCGGCCATGTTAGAACATTTTCCCCAGTAATCGTTTCTATACATGGCTCTTCAAAAGCACATTGTTTTGCCAAAGGTATCATAGCAGACACTGCAATCAGCCAGGGGAATAATCAGATAAAGTTGAGGATTAGGATAAAGACTCTGGGAGTTTTCTTTTTCTTATATATATTGAAATCCTTCCTCCGATTTTTATCAAAGCCATCTATTTTAAATATTCTTTGTAAGAGTAATAAATTTATCACAGCCATCTATTGTAATTTAGTCCCAAAAGCTAGATACAAGCACCCAGAAAATATTCAAACTGAAATGTTCATTTAGCTAGGAGAAAGGTATATCCATACAAGCTTCCTGAATGAAAGCATCTAACAATGTTACGCACATGCTTGGAAATTTTACTAATGTAACTCCCTCTGAGTTAGCTGATCAATTCCTTTCCTAGTAGGGACAAGCAATGTTGTTCTACACCTCTTCACGTTAGAGCATCCTTAGATGATGGAATTAAACAAATGTCACCTACCTCAAGGCAATTAACCCAAACGTGGAATAGCATTAGATAGACCCGAACATGATGAGTCAAAAAAGGCAATTTCCTATTTCTTAGTTTTATACAGGGAATTATCTTATTCTATTGTACTCATAAGTTGAGGTAATTTTCTAGGCACTTAAAAGTACTCTCAATGTATTATTTTCTTCTTCTAGCTTAGTTTTCTTTTTCTTTTTAATTTCCTAAGCAGTTGGTTGTTTCTTATTCTACCCATGTAATCTTTCCAATAAATAGGCAAATGACATACATGACTCATTACTGAACATTTGACATATTATCAGTTATACAGAATTTTTTTATACTTTCTTATTAATTGTTATATTTGTGGTAAATATTGATTATTTTTGGAGTGTGTCATATCAATTTCCGAGTAATCATGGTTCAACATGAGATTAGCATATAACATCTATTCTCAAGTTGTCCATAGCTCAACTTAGAATTGGTGCATCACAATTCATCATGTGTGTCCATGTCCTGTTTCTTTCAATCATCAGTCATAACACATTAACTAGAAATCCTAGGGGAAAAAAGACAAACAAACAAAATTATAGGTGTCAAAGGAGAAATTGTGAACAAGAGGATTTCGGTTCGGCAAGAGATGCAGTTGAATGCACTAGAGGACCAATTATGGATATTGACAGTGAAAATAAATCAACTAGTGATTCAACGATGTGCGCAACAAGCGTACAAGAGGAGAAGTCACAAGATTGTGCTCCAATATATGGGTTATGGAAAAGAAATTTTGAATATTCTAATAGTCAATCCATTAACTTCAGAAGAATATAATAGGAATTATGGCATGGAGAAGACCATTAAGAAAAAGTAACAGATGAGGAGCCAGTTGATTAGTACTACAAGCTATGGAGAAAAATTAGAGGGTAGAGGTGCAACGGAATAACCAATCCATTATAGGATACAACCTTTCTTCCTAACAAATACGGCCTCTAATGCTCGATAACCAAGACAAAAGCCATCAATTCTTTCTCATATGTAGACTCAGAAAGATTATGATCAGAAAGCCTTGCTAAAAACTGCAATAGGTTTGAAGTTTTGAGTAAGAACAGCACCAATTACTACATCTAAAGCATCACTCTATAGTAAATGATTGATGGAAGTTAGGCATTACCAAGACAAAGGCTTAAGTAAGAGCTTATTGCAATGATTGAAAAGCCCATGTTGCTTCCTCACTCCATTTGAAAGCATCCTTTTTAATAGATTTGAAAGAGGACATGCAATCTTGCCATAATCTTTTATAAATTTCCGATAATAACCCGACAACCCCAAAAATCCACATAAAGCTTTTAAAGATTTTGGTAAAGGCCAAGTAAGCACACTTTGGACCTTAGAGGGATCCACGGCCATTCCTTCCGCCGAAATGATATGACCTAAATACTCTGAAGAAACTCAACCAAAAGCACATTTCTTCTTATTGGATGAAAATTTGAGAGTTTACAATATTTTCAAGATTACTCAAAGATACTCAACATGAGAATCCACATTAGAACTACAAATGAGGATATCATCAAAAATACTAACACAAATTTGTATAAATAAGGTTGAAATACCTCAGTCATGGTTGCCTGAAAAGTAGGAAGAGCATTAGTTAGTCCAAACGACATTACCAAAAACTCATAGGTTCATAATGAGTTCGAAAAGCCGTTTTATAAATATCCTCTTCTCATACTCGAATTTGATGATAACCAAATCGAAGATTTATTTTAGAGAAAATAGCACCAAACAACTCATCAAGTAACTCTTCAATAATCCAAATGGGACATCTATCCGGTATAGTAGCATTATTTAGAGCTCAGTAGTCTACACAAAATCTCCAAGATCTCTCACTTTTCTTCACTAGAATAATAGGACTAGAAAAAAGACTTACACTCGATCAAATGATACCTGCCTTTTGCATATCTTTCACCATTTTTCTTATCTCATCTTTTTGAATTTGAGCATATCTATAGGGTCACACATTAATAGGTCCAACTCCTTTTAATGGAATATGATGATCAGTACCTCAAGGAAGAGGAAGATTAGTGATTTCTACAAACACAACCAGAACTCTTACAACAATGCCATTAGTTTTGGGTGTTGTTCGGCCACTTAGATCCCAAAACTCCACACTATCGGCTCTACTACAAGATTGCCATAATCTCAATCACATAAAGTCAACATACTATTGTAGGAAATTGCAAACTTACAAAGGGAAGGATCTCCCATCAACACATGTTCCCTACCTTTATTAAGAATTTTCATACACATCTTCCCCCAATCTACCTTAACTTTCCCTAAAGTCTGAAGCTACACTACTCCAATATAACATCTATGAAACTCAAACACATAACAGTCTACATGAATATTCAAAGAGCCTACCACAATACTCAACTTAGAACATAAGCCAACCAAAGAAACAACACTACCATTCCTAACTTCACAGTAAATGTAGGCGTAGAAATAACATACAATTGTAATTGACGAACCAACAGTTGTAACACAAAATTATGACTAGCTCTACTATCAACAAGAATTGAGACATCATAATCATGAAGATTACCTCGAAACTTCAAAGTTTTAGGACCATTGAAACCATTTAATGCAAGTAAAGATAACTCAAGGTCCATGTGCACCCTTCAACTCTTTACCATTAGGTTTTGGTTCCATAAGCTCCACCTACATTTCTTCAACTTGATCATCATCTTCTTCAACTATTAATACTCGTAATGTTTTATTTGGGCTTGTATGAGCTGGAAGGAAGGATCGTTCACATTGAAAGTACAACCCTTTATTTCATCTTTCCAAGAACTCCACAAATGACATTTATCTCGATCCTTACGCTTACGATCGTGAACGAACAGTTAGATTCACAGAAAAAGCACCACTTGATGCTATTAACGCCTAATCCTTTACATAACTTCCTAAACGTGCATTTGACTACAGAGTAGAAGTTCCTACAAAGTTACTCATTTGCTGTTTCTAATTCAAATTAGTTGTATTGGAGACATGCGACAAATTAAGCGAGTAAGAGAACATGCAGGTTGTAAAAGGAGTACCAACACTCGTACTTACGTGACTTTCAATGGACAAAAATACACCATGCTCAAACTCTTTCTCCACACTAAGCGATAACTCTATCGCATCAACTAAGGATATTGGTCATAAGGTTTAGACTCAGCAAAATGTCTTCACGCAATCCCCCCAAATAATAACCTAACATCTGCATTTCCGTCAAGTCAGGGACACGTGAAGTGAGAGTCTCAAAGGATTCAATGAAATTAGCTCCGGAAGATGTTTGCCTTAGAGTTGAAATGGTCACAAATGGATTACCGCCTGATAATCCAACATATCTTGAAAGAAACTCCTGTCTAAAAGTTTCCCAATTCAATCGTATCACTCTTTTCTTCAACTTATTGTACAAATATACTGTTCATCCCTTTAGACCCATCAAAGTCATGGCAACTTTCCTATCATCTCTCCTCCGATGGATCTCCAAGTATTGCTCCACCATAGTTAACCAATGCAAGGGTTTGTCACCTTCAAAAATTGGCATGGTCAAATTCTTAACATTAGCCCTAAATTCATCATCCAAATCAACAACAACAGATTCATCAAGCATCCCTTTGTTTCTTCTTAGATCCATCCGAATTCCATTTGAAGATTCAATGAGCTCCTTTAATTTCTGATACCTCTTAGTTTCGTTAGTAAAATCTTTTAGCGACACATTTAAGGCCACAATTGAGGCTTTAAGGCCAGTAATTGAAGCCTTCAAAGAAGAATGGTTCGCCATAAAATTCTTTTCTGCGACTGCAATGTGATGTTGTAGTTTATTGAAGTTCCCCTTCAAATCCTACTTAACTCCTTCCACACACCATTTCAAATTTTCCACACTTTTCTCCAATTAATCAACCCTAGCTTTCATCTTAGTCATCTCGTGTTCTTCTCCAAATAAAGTTTCCTACAAACGGCACCAATTTGACACAAACTAGGATAGAAATTAGCATGCAATTAGAATAGAAGCTCTTACTTAGTTGATTAGGGTTCCCACTTGTGAAGCAATTCGCTAAGATTGGCACTTTACGGTCAATACAAGCAAGAGTCTACTGCAAGTTTCTATTCTTCGCTTCAACTCTAGCCTCTCGCTTAAATTCTACTGACTGATTGACTAACTTCTAATTTGCTCCTTAATAGCCCATTTATACTAATTCTTAGCTTATACAATTACTACACTACCCTTACAATGACATATCAAGCCACTATTGCACACATCCCTTTACAACACACAATTGAACTACACAACAATGGTTGAGTATTAATAGCTTATATAAGGTTCCCGAATTTGCTATTCGTAATTGAATATAAATTTTATTATTGATTGTATGTATTTGGGAAAATTATGGTTATCTGTTTTTATGAATAGGGGGTTTTGTACTAAAGTCACATTTCCCCCATGCAACTTCAGTTATAACAATATTCCACTGAAGTCACATGAGAGATATACCACTTTAGTTATAACTTTCTATAACTAAAGTCACATGCCCCTCATGCAACTTCACAAGTCCAAAATCGTAATATGCTTCACCTAAAGCTTATTTTCATACTAATTTTTTGCAAATGCTCTATTTACATACTAAACTCGAAACCTCTCATCTCAAAACCAAGATAAACTACTAGCAAAAGTAAATAACTCAAAGCTATGACCAATAACTTTTAAAAGTAGAAAGATATTCTACTAAGAACATTGACATCAAGTTCTTAAAAATAAAAGCTCCGAATAATATTTGTTAAAAGACCCATAATAACAATAAAAAAGACTTTTACTAATAATCTGCCTAGAATACAAACACAAAATAAATAATTTATATTAATAAGGAAAAACAATCATTTATACATATTCCCTAACAAATGCACCAATTATGTTTATATCCTAAATTGTATCCATAACAGAAAGTTAGAAAAGAGTTAATCATATAAAATCTAGGATGGAAGCTTCAGATGATCTCATTGTGATTACCAAATGCAAAACTGAGAAGATCATCTCATGAGTCGCCTTAGTTAACAACACCACATTATCCTTGTAGAAAAGATTTTTTGTGTGTGAAATCAGCTAAGTTGTAACCTTAATCTAGTTTCTACCTATAAACCAGTTTGTTTTGGTTACTTTTCAATATCTACGTACAATCAACAACATTGGCATTCCCATATCAAGCTTCCCCTTGTACTTATAAAGCTCACATTTTGGATTAATAGGCATATATAAAATCCATTACACCCAAAAGATATGTATGATCAGTAAAGCATCATCCTTATCAATGTTTGCTAACAAATCAAATACATACGGTTGATAGGTACAGTAACTAAGCATTGCCAAAAGCAATTAAATCATAAATATGCAAAAGCTATGCAACTACATTCTTTTGTGCCAAACTGATGTGTCTAGCACAGGTGGTGTTGAATTCCCTACCCTGTTGTTACTCGTAGAAGTTGAAAGTTCAACAGATTAGCATGAGAACCTCAATAAACTCACAAGATGGATGAGATAAGAATCACCACAATCTAATTTACAAAGTAAAAAGATTGATAAGATTCAATATGAACTAGCTAAAATCCACTAATCTCCATTATATTGTTGATAAAGTGTCGTTAAAAGATGATGGTGGCTCCTTACAAATTTCAGCACGACTTTCTTTGACTTACAAGAAGAAAAATTTAGGCTCTACATAAATAAACTTTTATGTCTTTCCTCCACTTTTTCTCTAGCAATCTAATCCCCATAGGTGTCAAAACAACCCATCTTCCATCCTTCTCAAACATACAAGCATTTTTGAATCCATCATATATAACCTTCATATCAAACATCCACGACCTTATAAACAAAATATAAGCCACCTCCATCACTACTACATCACACAATACTTCATCCACATAACTACCACTTATTTGTTAACATACAACTTGCCTCTCTCTAAAACAATATAAAGTACAAGGATATGGATGTGGTACCATTTTCAAACCCCAAGAATGAACAAAAGATGTAGCTGCTAGGTTAGCACAGCAGCCATCGATCACCAAAGAGCAAGTCTTATCCTTTGCAAGACATTGAGTAAAATTTAAGTTCTCTCTCTAAACCACATCAACTAGTTGCACTTAGAGCTAGAATTGATTAACTACAAAAGGCATGAAATTGGTGAGTTCTTCAACAATGGTTTTGATATAAGCATCTCCATCATCCTCTAAATCCTCCATCTGCTCTTCTAGAGCTATGAGAGCATCTTCCTTCTCCTCCTCACTTACTACTTCCAATTTGAGTAAGGGGGTCTTGATTACCATGATGCATTTGTTTAGACACTCAGAGGCTATGTGCCTATATCCGTGATATTTAAAACAACTCACTTCACTAGCCTTCTTTCTTGAAGTAATTTATTCTCATCCCTGCAATTTGTGGTTGGGTGGGGTTACTACTCGTGCCACTTCTCCAATAGCCCATAGATTCTTTACGTTAGATTTCAAGCTCTCTATACTTCCCTTGGTCTTTCCTTTGCCTAGCGATCATCATAATGTTAAGGTTGGGCTTTTTGTCTTTGCTTTAGCTTCTTAACCCATAGAGCTAACTTCACCACATCATCTAAAGAAAAATATTGTTGCACCTCAACAACACCGACAATATCACATCTCAATCTGATGATAAATTTCAAAATGATGCACTCAATAGGATCCTTAGTATCACACCTCATCAAGGGATTCTCATACTCTTAGCCATACTAGGCAACGGTCAAACTTCCCTATTTCAAGGAGTTAAGCTGAGAGTATAAATCTCGCTTATAATAAGGTAATACAAACTTCTTCCTCATCAACCATTTCCTTAGGTACCAAGTAGCAACTTCCGCCTCACCATCTTCCCTCCATTACTCCTCAAGTTCCTTCCACTACAACGACGCATATCCGAAAAATTTCAAAGTTACAAGTTTTACTTTTAGTACACTCATCATACTCACCATACTCAAACAATCTCTTTATTTAGCTTTCCCAATCGAAATAATCATCAAGAGTTCCACACCCATCAAACTTTGACACAATCAATCTTATATGCTTAACACCTCTTAGTAGTTGGTTTCTTTCTTGAACATGCCTACCACCGAAGTTATCAGCTTCATCTTCATATATCTCTTCTTAGTTCCTCCGAACACCATGACCATGATTCCTCCATTCACCAATCCTTCCACCACTTAATTCTTCTCTTATGGTCTCATGCCTTAAATCATATTGGTTTGATAAGTTAACATTCCTTGAAACATATCCGTCAAAATTGTTACCAAATCTCCATTAAATGACTCCCGCATTCATCCTCCTCCTATTATCATTATTATTGCCTCCATTCCCATTTCCTTCAAGTTCAGCATTAACACTTTCTTCACTCATTTTCTTACACTTCAAATGTTGAACAATTTTCTACTAGGCAATTTTTCAAACACCTTCACTGCAATACAATGGCAACGTCACAACAATGCCTACTCAACTTCTCCTCAAGCAAGCAATAATTAATAATCAAATCCCATAATAATCAATCATACATACACCTTTCAACCTCGATGATGCCTAAGTAAGAAATTCTACAACTCCTCCAACAACAAACACTAGATAGATAATGAAGTAGTCAAACTTACCATGCATGTCAAACATGAGCCCTAATACCAATTTTATGATGTGCCTAGCACAAGTGTTGTTGAATTCCCTACCTTGATATTACTCACAAAAGTTGGGAGTTCAATGGATTAGCATGAGATCCCCGATAAACTCACAAGGTAAGACAAGCTAAGAATCACCACAATCTAATTTATAGAGTAACAAGATTGATAAGATTCAATATGAACTAGCTAAAATCCACTAATCCCCATTAGAGGTTTGATGAAAAGTCATTAAAAGATGATGGTGACTCCTTAGAAATGGAAAAAAAATAAGTTTTTATACTAAGCTAGCCCTAGTGGCATCATAGGTAATAAAGACAAGAAGTAAACACAGGATATGTTAAGTAAAATGAGAAGTTGCACTGAAATCTGAAATAACTGTCAAGCTGATTCCTTTCAATAACTGTCAAGTCGGTGACTAGAATTGGGTAGAGCAGTCAAGACAGCAGCTGTGACAGTATTCAAGCTGGTAGAAACTGTCAGGCCAATAATCTCATCTCCTTCGCACATCATGCAATGTTCTATTCCTAACACTGTCGGGCTGATCCACCTTCTCACCATCAGGCCGGTTCCTCAAGCTCCCTTTCCTCTGCTTTTTCTTGCAGTTATCACTCGATCTTGCTCTCTTTCATTGATGGAAGAAGCTGGGAGTTATTCCAGGGCTTGCTACACTACCATTTGACTTATGATTCCTATTACAAAACTTGCCTAAAGGTTGGGTCCAGAACATCTCCACGCAATTGTGATTATCACCTTGATTGGATGAATCACAAAGTAATTGGTCATCACTGTCACATGCAACTAATTAATCTGTAGCAAAGCTTTCCACTTGCTCATTCATTGATGTTGCCAGGAATATCTTCGATTTTTCATATGCGAGTTTCCAAGTTGTTTTCGCCAAGGCTTTTGACCGATGTTTTGCTGGCTTTTTAGCTTCTATTTATGCAAGTGGATAGTACACTTAAGTTCTGGCAAATATATTGATCATTGTGCCCTTTTGATCCATGGCATTTGACTGATGTTTCAAGTCTCTAAAGTGTCCTTCCTATCATGTTTCTTGTATAGCAGGTGCCATACCCTTTTTCTTGTATTTCATTAATACTTGAAGAATTACACAAATCTGACATATTACCCCCAAAAAAACTTCTAAGCAATGAATGACTAAGTAATAAATAAAAATAATAAAATAGCTTAGGGAAAAATGCATATTCATTAACTACTTACTATCAATTCCATAGACGTTCCGCCAGAAATCAATGCTGTAAGCATATCTGTCAGTACTGGTTACAGGGGCCATGTACAACTGCAACACATATAAGCATAAAATCAGAAGCAAATTTGAAAACTGATTACTAGACACTGCATTCAATAACATTATCTTCAATCATCAACTACTTATACACAGCACAAAATGAAATTGCCAGGCACTGAAAAATTAACAATATATATTCCTAGACTGTTACTGTCATTTAACATCCGAGTAGTAATAATACGTACCGTTGCATTTGAGGGAAGGATTAGCCCTCCAGGTTTAAGAAAGCGATCTCTTGCAGTAAGAACACTACCCAACATACTCTGCAGCGAACATAAATAAGCCCTCAAATTCAAAAGCCAAATCTCAATGCATCAAGGCAGAATAAGCAAATGCAGGAACAAATATATTGCAATTTCAGCTTAGAGAAAGAGAGAGAATTTTAGAAATACAGATTGAGAAGACCCACCTCATACAGAAGCATATAACCCATCCATTCTGACACAATCACATCAACCTCCTCATCAAGTTCAACTTCCTGTAAAATTACTATGAGTGATGTCACTTTTGTGTCCGAAAGTGAAGGGTGCCAGAAACAAGAAAATACCTAAACCATAATGATTTCAGGTTGAGTGTGATTAAAAAAAATGTCAGAAAGAGAAAGCTAATTTTCATGGAACCTACCTCAACTCGTCCATGTAATACGATGATAGTATTTGACAAATTATTTGCTTTAACAACTTCATTAGCCTGGGCCAATAGAAAGGATAATGGTTACTATAAAATAGCATCTAGTTACAGTCGCTTTTATGGGTGGGAAGACAATTTTTAATAGTTATGCATGGATTCCCAGTTAAGAAATCATCAACAATATAAATAAAAGAATTAATAGTCCCTTTTTATTTCCACCTAATTCAATAAGGGGGGTTATTTCCCTTGCTAATCCCTATATACAACTATATATCACCATTCTATTTAAAGAAAAGCTCTATTGCAATTTCACAATGTACATATGGTAATAAAAGTATGGATCTGCTGTTAATATATACCTGACCACATGAAAGCACAAAAGATCAGATAGACTTGGATGAGTCAGTACATGAAAAGCAGAAAAAGGAAAACGCACTAGTCTCATCAGCCAAATGCCTCCCCCTTGTAACACTATTGACTTGCCTAATATAATAAAATTACTGTCACAATAATAAATCTTGTTCTTAACACTCCCTTCTCGTGTAGGAGTATGAAAAATAAAGTTTTACACTTGTCACATGGGAACCCACAACCGTTTCATAAAAATATCTACAATATGCCTGTTTGAGATATAAAAAGAGGAGAGCATGCACGTCCAAATTTTTTTCATTCAATATAATAGACCGTCCTTCGCAACAAACATAAAACACACCACTCAAAAAAATATGACCAACCATCTTGATTGTTACATCACTAATGTTAAGAGCTTGCAGAACATTACAAAACTAACTTGAAAGGATAGAGAATTCCAATATCAGCGCAATGAAGATCAATGAAACTTTGATACTAAACCCATAGAGTGAATGATTGTACAGATATTTCATTTATCTATTCACAGCAGATTTCATATTACCGATCGCAAAAGGAATGGCCTGGCATGGCAAAAAGAAACTTAACTGTTCAAAACCATTCACAGTCACACCGTAATCATTTGGAATAAATGATTAAGTGGGTGACTTCTCAAGTCCATGTAACATTCATTTACATGTAGCTGACATCTCTTTAATAACAAAAAGTAAGCACAAGCAGAAGCTCCGGTGTGTCTATATATATATATATATATATATATATATATATATATAGGGCAGGGCAAGTGTTAGTATGTTGCTGATTAATCCACGGTTAGTAAAAAAAATATTTACATTAAAAAAAGCCACAGAATCCCCACCAACAAACTATAATGAGTTTTTCTATGCAATCAGAAATGTCAGTACATGAAACCATGTTCAAGAGTCAATCGACTGTGCTTCAAATGGTATTTACAATTCTAAGGGGTGACATTGTCATTTTCTTTTTAGATGATGAAAGAAATCTAATTTTTTCACTCAAAGACCAAATGCTTTTGTAACTTAATCCAAGAGATGCTGAATATATCTTATGATGCAAAGAGTTTGCTTGTATGTATTTTAAATGGTACTTGGGATGGTAAGAAGTGCTATGATGCTCATGTTTATTGTTATTTTCTTATCAGATGACAAAAGCAATACAATTCTCACTATGCAACCAAAATTCCTTGTAATTACATCCAGGAGATACCAAGCATGAACCACCTTCAAGTCTCTATGAACCACCAACAAACCACCTCCAAGGCATTGGTGATCCAACCACAAACCACCTTCAAGTCTCTATGAACCACCCATTAACCACCTTCAAGCCATTGATAACCAGCAACGTTGCATGGATCAAATAGACTAACTTCAGCCATGAAGGCACTGAGTAGCATGGACTCAACCCACCTTCATCTTGAAAGCACTGGGTTGCATATGCAGCTCCTCTAAGCCAGAATCCAAAGAAAGGGGCAGGAGGAAAGAGAAAGAGATGCACAATGAACATAGTAAGGTGATGCTTGGTAGTCCACGAGAGATTAAAAGCAGGAGAGAGAGATGAATGGGTAAGGGTTAGTGGGTTGCCACAGATAGAGAGCCAAACAAAAATCCTTATGATCACGGGCAAACATGGAGGGACTAGACCTGGCTGCCACACACCCACCCACATGAAACTCTGCATCCTTCACTACTCAATGATAAAATTGAAAGATGGCTCTTAATAGATGGTGCACCAGTCTCAAAAATGCAACATTAATAAAATTGTTCCCATCACTCTAAGCCCTAAGGGAAGTCTTTGGAAGCTGCAAATTGTTAGATATTATATATAATTAATAGTGTTTGTATAACTGTTATTACTAATAGAACGGTACTAAGGAGATCGATGGAATGTTGCCATGTGGCACATAAATAGTGGAATAATAATATAAAGAAGGGGAGAAGTAGTGGAGAGTCAAGAAGTCATTCTCTTATTTTCCTCTTATAGGAGTAGGAGCTTTAAGCTCTATGTGATGAGTCTTGCTGCTTTGGAGTCTGTGTCTTTTGTTTCATATTCATATAATTTATCTTTTCATTCCTAGTCTATGTAAATGAGTCCAACCTGCCAGATCTGAAGGTGGAGGGAAAAAATTTTAAATTTCGAGACAATCACTGCTAGGTATTAGATAGAGATTAGAAAGAGTACTGCCATATCATTGGCAAGAGTTTATATATTTTCAGGGGGGGGGGAATCATCACCACAAACACAGGCGCAGCTGCCACCAATGAACCACTACGGCAAAACCATCAACCACACCACATTGAATCCATAAAAAAAAACCACCACATCCAAAAACCAATGAAACCACCATGACAAACACAGGTGCATGAAACCCACCACCACCACCCAAACATAGACACACGAGACCTACAACTAGACAAGACAAAAAAATCACCTGAACACCAATAAACCCACCTCCAACATTGGACCACCACCCCATCCCAATCCCATGAACCCATCAGCACACCTGGTCATCCTCATCGTTGACAAACACCAACCACCCAAACCCAATCCAAGCCATCTTTCACCAACATAATCCACCATATCAAGGTAATTCTTCATCATCTTTTGCCATCATTCTTCATCATTTATCTACCCAACATTTTTCATTAGACAAGAATAAATGACCCAACTCTCTAATCAGCACATAACCACAGCCAACCTGCTGATACCATCTTCCACTGACATACAACAACCACACCCAACCCACACCTAAACCTACCACCCTAAACACAGGCCACAAACCAACCCTAAGTACCCATTCCTTCCTGTAAAACTTCTGAACCCAACTCTCCAAGCCTACCCGAAATTTATCATTATTTCCTTCTTCTTTTTTTAAACCATCACCTTAAACCCAGTGGTGCTTGCTGAATGACAAATCCAGGGAGTGGAGCAGGAGTCTTGGAGAAGAAAATGTCAAACTGTCTAGGATTTTCAAGAATTACATGATGAACAATTGCAGCAACTAAAGAAGCTTAACCAAAGACTCTCTCATACCTAGAGAAACCATTTTCAACCCTTGGCAAATTGAAGCGATTGATGACAAAATTATAAAACAAACAAATCGCTTGGGAATTGTTGAAGGAGAAGTAAGTTGTGAGAGTGCTCAACGTGAATTTTCGCCTACGTACAAAAGAGAAGACATTATTGTTTGCTCCTACAGTTTAAAAGTTGAACAAAGGGAGAGTTCCTACTATGGAAGATCTAAAGCAATTGTATGACAAGGTCTCTGAGAAGCAATTAGAATGAAGCAAATCCAAGTTTGCAAACACTGTTGAAGATGATTCGATTAAGGCATTGAACAGTCCAGAGAAGGATTTTGTTGCAGGTTCAAATTTAGCCAACGCCACCCTACAGGAGTTGGGCTTGTGATTGACAATGGGAATGCCAATCTTGAGGATAGGTCAATGAATCATTTATTTGCATTCTGTTCATAGAAATAAAATAAGGCTGGGAAAGAATAGCAATTCCTACGGTGCTAGTTTGTTTTGTGATCAGGAATACTTTTGACATATAAATTGCTTTATATAGGGAATAGCAATTCCTTTGTGGAAAAGAATTACCAAAAGTTCCTTATGTATTCTACATCATATGAAGTAGATATTACTTGAGTCATTTTTTTTGTAAACCAAACAAGGGAATAACTATTCCATGAGTGATAAAGGCTGAATGACAATACCATTCCAACTAGCAGAAACACAAGTATAACTAATGTAAGCAATTGAGCAATAGAGCTAGAATGATTAGCTTTACAGAGGAAGCGTCAGAATGAGAAATAAGAGGATAGAGAACCTTGTGATAAACCTAAAATTTCTCAGTAAAGCTACTTTAATGATTTTAAAAGATATTTTTAAGTCGAGCTTAAGGTAGAAAAATTGATTGAAGGATATCATGCCGTGGAGCACATGAAACTTGAAAGCTTTTGAGATGATAGGTAAGATCGTTGTTCACATTGAAGGATTAAGGAGGAAGGGTTGGAAATTCATGTTGTTGGCTATAGGATTACCTTTGGGTTTAGGGCTTATGATGTTGTTGATTTCTGATGCATCTAAGTACCTTCTGACAATTCACAACAAACAATGGCTAGCTAAAGCCATCACTTAAAACATTTCAATTGCTCACCTTAAAGACAAGCAATTTTAAGGAGATGGTATCATTAGATATTGTATATGGTTTTTGATGAATACATATAACATATAATTAATAGTAGTATTTATATAACTATCATTAGTAATAATATAGTAGAAAAGAAACTAATGAAATGTTGCCATGTGACACATAAATAGCGGAACAATAGTATAAACAGGTGGAGTAGTAATGGAAAGTCATTTAAGTCATTTTCTTATTTTATTCTTAGAGGTTGAGGAGCTTCAAGCTTTGTGTGGAGAGCACTTTTGCTCTAGAGTGCTTGTACCTTTTATTTCATTTTCAATATAATTAATATTATGACCCCAGGTCCCTATCAACAACTTAGCTAGAATGCAATTGTATCTTTGACACTTACATCAAGAATTTGGATATACAAGAACCAATGCCAATTGTTCTAGATAATAACAGGGAAAATTGACAAAATTTCTGCACCTGGATTGCAATGTCACTGGCATCAATTGCATATACCTGCCAAAAGAGAGGCATGAAGGAATGATCATCTAATTTCAAAAGAAACTCTAATTGTTCATTATGATGCAGCCATACGTGAAAGAGGAAAAGAGGAGGAAAGAAGAGGGAGGGAGGGTGGAACATGTCCTCAAGAAAGCAAGCCGCAACTATAGCAACAAGAAAATATTATTATAGCATGTTTCTTTTCACTCTTAATTACAAAAAGAAATAGAATATACAAGACCTTCCAAGGTTTTTAGTTGGAAATTCCAAAACACACTAATTTTAGCATGTAAATTGTCCTCATTGTGAAGTCTCTTCTTCCACCCTCTACCAACTCCCAAGTTTAACATAATTACAAAAGCTTATTCCAAATCGTCAGCAATTGACTATACATCCCTTAATCTGCAAGTTACTTCAATAACTACTCTTGCTTTCCTTGTCATCTTGGAAGTATGAAAGCACAATTTGTACCACTTAGATATGGAAAGAACTTGGAAATTTGGCAAAAAAGTTATATATCTCCTAATAAAACAAGTTTTCTGCCAATTCTTTATATAGATAAAGTTCATCTTCATGTCTTGAAATGACTGCCAAACAAGCAGATTAATGTATAAATTCAACAATCCTGCCACATTTGATATGATTACATCGTTACTTTATCTTCAACAACATCAATATCATAAAAGATTTTATAACCTATTATACTCAAATAAAAATTCATTCATAAACTCACGATCCTGCAGATTATCACAATTTAACTAGTGATATCACCATAAGTCTATACATAAACGATTTTGCTCTATTTTAATCAAGAAAAACTCATAAAATCGTAAACTCATACAATAATGCGAGTTAAGTAACAATTTTGGTAACCATGAGTCTCAGCACACTGTAAGCATTAAGTAAAAAAAGCAAACAGAAGAAATAGCAGCTAGATAACAACTTCATTGTCATAGTCTTGTTTCAGAAAAATCTTGTTCATTCTGTTCCGCCAATTGTCAGCAATTAATTATTGTTAGAGTATCATCATGAGTATATCACATCAATCATAAAATATGGAGATATAAAAATACAAATGTAAGAGTTTATCTCAGCCTCATAAGGACATACCAAAAGCTGGTGATTTGTTTCCCCAATAGCAACAGCCTCAAGTTTTTTTGATATCACACTAAAAGTTTCATTAGGATTCCAGGAATTGGAAAGAGAGAAAGTCAGCTTTACCTTGTTTCTTGTTTCACATTTTATTTATGTAATCATGTTTTCACTTATGCAACATAGTTGACATTGGTTAGACCAATGCCTCTGTATTTTCTCTTGATGCATTAAAGAGTACAGTAATCTAATATTACTTGTCCCTCATTCCATTTCTTTATTTATAATAATTTATCAGTTAATTATTCATTTTATAGAAGTAGAAAGACTAACCCGCTTTGCACCAGCCTGTGCACAAAATATAGAAAGAATTCCTGTGCCACAGCCAACATCCATTACAACCTGGAAGAACAATAATGATAAACGAAAATAAAACATCATGAACCTCAAGAAATCATCAAAACTTGTGCACTAAAGACCAGTTAAAATGACTTTAAAGAGGCATATGCAATGCTGCTTTTCTCCAGAAAAACCACCATATAATGTAAGTAAAATCCGAATGAAAGAAGGAAAGGTTATTACAATCATCATTGAGATACAACAGCAAATGTCCATGCTAGCACGAAGTCCTGCAGTTCAAATTTCTGCTCCATGATTTCACCTTCACATAACTATTTCCATGTGATGGGCATTACTTACAGTCCTAGGTCAGTTTGGGAGGTGTCTAAACACATAAAAAAGTCCACACCTATCTACAAGCTTAAACATTTACATCAATTGGTTTTAGCTCAAAAATCAACAATCATAATAAAGTAGCTAAACCAAATTGCAGTTACATTCTTAAAACAAATTAAAGTTGTAGTATGACTAGTATCAACTTGAATGGATAGAACTATTTGGCTATTATTAACAAATTCATCTCTTAGAATGGGTTTGCCTTTGTTTTCTAGCCTTTCTTGGTGAGACACATGGTAAACTATGGAGGAGGGCTCACTTCAAGACAATCCTCTGATCTCATGAAAAATACTAACTACAACTAAGATTAGCTAAGAAATAATACTGATCGACACTTTTCTTCTTTTAAATTACCCAATTAAAACTTATTTGTACAAGTAATTTTCTACCTACCCCACTAACCATTCACTTCACCATATGGAATAAGGAAGGATTGAATTGCAATTTGATACAAATGGAATAGGCATGTAATAGTTATTACATTTTTTAGTTGAAAAAAATAATAATAAATCAATAAGTAATGGATAAGATAGGGAAAAAAAAATAATTTGTCCATTATACCCATAAAACCCTAGCATTGATTTCAATGCACTACTTCATTGAGCAATACATCCCACTGGAAAATGAACTCCAGCCTTCATTTACTTCGACTTTGACATTGCCTTCTCTCTACTCATTTCTTTCCTCCCTCTGCATTTCAAACCATCTTATCAAAAAGTTCAAAATTTTCGTAATGGAGGATGAAGTTTTCCACTTTGGTGTGCTATGGAAGATACGATGATGAGAAAATGGTACAAGGAGTGCGTTTGAAGTATAAGTGTGTTAATGTTTTTCATAATCAAAGAATGTGTCTGTACAAAGTTGATCAATGTTTGCATTCTGAGAATGCATGGTGACTTGCGAAGAACCGCTGTTACTGCCAATGTGAAGATAGTTAAAACTATGGAGTCTTGGACATAAGGATACTTATTTGATTGGAGATGAAAAGACCATTGAGTAGCAATTCTTGAGGGGAGGTCATAAATTACTATTCAATATTTTATGTAATAGCAATTCATATGGAATGACCACTCAGTGTCCAATAGTCCTTTTGTATGAAATAAGGGAGAAATGGAATAGTTACTCCCTCCAAGTGAACGAACCATAAGAGTAAAGACTATCAACCCAAACTAAAAGACTCCTAGTGTCTTTTCCCTAAGCTACCTAATATTACTCACCTAATACAAGTCATGATCATTGATCAATTCAGAATGCTTCACCTTAAGCTATTTTCTGACTTTGGAGGGGGATGACAACATTTTTTTTTTGGATAAAGTGAGAATTTCTTTTTTCTTGGGTATTTTCATTATATAAAAGAAGGTAAAAAGAGAACATGAAAAAGGAAGCATACAAGAAACCTAAAAAATCAACAAAAGCATTTAAAAAAAAAATAGGATACTTATGCAGATAAAGTAGCCCTAAAGCTCAAAGCTTCCTGGACTCCAAAGTACAAAATTACAAGAGATAAAGTTGAACAGTTTTCAAAATGGCTTAAACAGTATGGGCTGTCCTTCCTAACTGCTGCTGCTTTCCATTTTTTTCCACAAAAAATGCAAACCAGGTGAATATAACAGAGCTGATAAACAGGGTAGAATCAAATGTCTTTGGCCTGCCCGTTGTAGAGAAATGTCAACTCCTCTCCACGATTCCCTCAAGTGGTCACACATGACAAAAAGATGTTCATGTGATTCCTCCTCCTCGTCACAAGGATAGCAGCAGTTTGCGTTCATCACAACCGAAGATACTAACTTATCCATGGTGTAAAGTCTCTCTCATACAATAAGCCATAAAATAAAAGCATGTCTAGAACTGTTGTAAACCAAACAACTTCAGCAGCCGAACCTGTTAAAAGTTCATAAGCTATCTTAATAGACCATTGCATAGTGGGCTTGCTTTTCCAAGTCAGTTTGTCAGAATTGTCGGAATTAGGCTTCGAATTGCCTAGGGAAGAAATAATGGTCCTCAAATTGACCCAACCAGCCATTCCCAGCATATTCCGTTAATGAAAGAACATAATTGAGTTTATTTTGGCCAACCAACAAACCACCAAAGAAGCCCTCTCCCCAAGGCAATTTACTAAAGGACCACTTGGGTGCCAAGGGTTAGGGGCATGACATCGCGCAAATGCAAATACCGAACTATCAATGCAATGTGTTAATTTTGGATAATTTTTCATTTTTATATTCATACGCAAGGAAGAAAGGGAAGGTCCAAGATCTATTTAGAATGCTTCACCTTAAGGTCCATGATCTAACGTATAAAGCATTCATCACACAAACTCCAAAAGCTTAATAGCTATATCTTTAGGAAAATATAAGAAAGGAAGCACAGTATTACTTTGCCTGCTATAGAACTTTGATGCTGCATGATCGCTGTCCTGTATGTATCCGTCCTGACCCGATCCTGTAGCAAAAAGACTACTAGAGATGCATTAGCTTGGGAGGAAAGAGAAGAATTGATTCTCAAATAAAATGCAAAATATCCGAGTTACATTCTGTTATATGCTCATTTTCTTTGCTAATCTATTTCAAAGCCATATCAAATTAATCCAACAACATAAAACCAAGGAACAACCCACTAATTCAAGGAAAAGGACGATTAGAAAGCAAGGACTTCTATATTTTAGCATTTATGTGACTAAAGTTTGCTTTTTTTGCAGATTAATCTCCGAAACCTAGAAGAATCGATATATCGGGTGGCTGTGTAGCATCAGAGACTCTTCACAGCAACATTTACATAGAGCAAGTTTGTATATTCCTATTGTACTTATCCCAATTGTCATGAAAATCCCTATCTCAGGCCATTGTTCTGTGAAATCCCAATGCAGTAGAATTATCAAAAAGACCTATCATCAGTCGAATACAAAACCTACCCTGCATCCTCATCTATCTCCCATCACTTATGGTAAATACGTAACGCGAGCTCCACATTTTATATTTCAATTCCCACAAGACGTCGTCATTAGCCGGCATCCTGTACAGAGTAGGGAAACTCGATCGCCAATTTCTCGAGAACATTTACTAGTACTGAAACTAACTTCAAACCTATGAGTTATAACAATGCACCTAACTAATCGAATATCTAAGATCAAAGGAAAAAAAAAGCATTAAACTAGATAAAGTAACGACCTTGATCATTTCTTCGTGAATGCCGACATGAGCGTAGGAGTGAAAGTAAGCCAAATCGAACTCCGTACACGGTGGAGGTGGTGGCGGAGGAGGAGAGGGTTTATCATCCTCATTCTCCTGCTGATACTTCTGATGGTCCCAAGCAGGAGGAAAGCCGCTGATAGGAGTCGCGTCGATGTAATCACGTAATCTCCGGCGACCTCTGGGGCGTCCACGGCTTCGGCGTCGTGATGAACCGACGACACCGTGTTCGGCCAATGCGCCGCCGTCTGGAGCGTGGTAGCCATTGGAGTGACCGGAATTCGAGTACATTGGAGGGGCGTTTTCGGTTTTCCAGTGACCGGAGAGAAGAAAAAGGGAGGGAGAATAAGGGGTTTCTAAGAACAGTAGGGTTTTTGTTTTGTTTTGTTTAATGTTGCTTCTGGAATTTTAGTTTAAGCTTTATGACTGCCCACTGGGTTATTACTTCCTAGAAGAAGAAACATCAGTAGTTTCTGCATTGCTTTTCTCTTTTTCAATTTTTCCGTACTAATTGATATTTATATTTGCACGCTACTGATTACTCCACTTACTATATCAATACTATTAGAATATATTTCTTTTAATGTATCTAACTCTTTTTAGTTTAGAGGCTGGCGTTATATTTCGATAATTTTAATCCCTTCAATTGCTTTTTTTTCTTTTAGGAGCAAAAGTATTCATTAGAAACTATCTATGGTCATATTGGGTTTGTCCTAGAAAAACAATGAGAACTAAAACAACATGATGTCTAGGTAGCTTATGAAGATAAGAGAGGAGGTTAAATCAGTGACTTATCACTCTTCTTACACATGAAGTTACCCAATAGACTACTCTAGTTGCTTTTGCACTAATGTGAAAAAAAAAAAGATTTTTGTTTAATACTAACCTAGAATGGCTTTCAATAGCCATGTTATCCTGTGGGTCATTATATGGTTTCCAACTCATTTAATCCACTAAAAATTTTATAAAAATTAAACTTATAAGATTTTTAATCAGGTTTTGGAAATGATTCTCGAACACTATAGGGTTTTCGGTCAAATTTTAGGATTTATAAAAAACCTAATGGAAAACCGGAACTCAATTAAAAATAATACTATATACATATATAATATTAGTAATTAATATTAACTATAAATCATAAAACATTATAATTAATAAAAAATAACTTGTTGCTTTTGTACATTTTCTTTCCAAAAAAAATCTTAACGCTATCTCTTTCTCTCTCTCATAAGCTTACTCTTTGTAACTCCTTTCTCTTTTAATCGGTCAATCATATTCCTTAATTGATTTAAAGTAAAAAAGAAATTAGTTTTGTTTTAAATAATCATACGCCTTTTGTTTTATTTTTAGTATATACCCATAAATCATTTTTTATTCTATTTTATTTTGACATCAGCAAATTGATTCGAGTTCTTAACGAGTTCTGCAAAACCTTAGAAGAGCGAGTTGTAAAAACAAAGTAAAAATTATTTAGAGTACCCTATAGAGTTTTGAGAAGCTCTAGAGGATAATAGGTCAAGTTCGAGTTTTGTAAAACCCATTCCAAACCCACTTCGGTAGCATCCTAGCTTTGAGAAGCTTAGTGGGCCAAACGAATTTCTTCAATTATCTTTACAATTACTATGGTATTGTTAGATTCAAAGACTGCTTAACTCTAATTCACTTCACTTACCAACTAGACAAACTCTTTCATAGCCACACACTCAGTTTCCTCTACATTCACATGTATCACACATTTAGCAAACCTTAACACTATATCTCCCCATTGTTATGCACCACTATAGCGAGAGCCACTAGATCATTCATGGAAACTTATAAAGCATCTACATTCACTTTCAGGTAATTACCTTATGATATTTCCAACCTTCCTCCACTTCATTAACCCTAGGCAAAAGATCATTAAGAGGATCTTCACCATACATCTCTTTTTGTCATGATTGTAGGGAGTTCTTAAACCTGTTACAACAAATAAACGTTCCACCTTACTACCTTCAAACACCTCATCTTCCACATATGCTAAGTTGTCATGCTTATTTTACTCTCAATCTCTCATTATACATAGGGAGATAAGCCCAATCCCTATGTAATTTTAGAGAATTGATCAATAAATGGCCGAATTTTTGCCCTCTTAATCCTTATCCTAATACTTCAAAACTAAACTGAAGCTACCCATTCACAAATCAATAGGGTGTGTTTAATTATTTTAGTCTCTCTGCAAAAAGGACATGATAGTGAAAACGATGCCTTTTGATGGTACAATCTTTCTATGACCAAAAGGGTGTTTGATACTACTCTCTAAATGAAGTATCAAACTATAAGTAAGGTATCAATGTTCCATAATCTTTTCCAATGTTCTTTGGTCACAGTCCTTAAGGAAGATGGTTTATTAATCTGCTATTTTGTCAACCGTTCCTTAATGAAGTGATATGTCGACTTTACAATGGAAATTCCTTATCTATTAAAAGGCCACACAATGAAGTCCTTTATTGCTGTTGTATGAATTGAGATCACACAAATGAGATCCACCTCCTCTCTAATAAAGCGATGTCTTAATTTGAAGATATCCGAGGTATAGGTTTCCCCATCTATAAAGTCCTCAACTTTACTAAACTAAGCATTAATTTGACCTATATTGTTCACTTTCTAACTTGGCAAGAAGGGCACCCATCTATCTTCCCAAGCTTTAATCTTCTTACCATCTACAACCTTTTAAAAAGCACTTTGAAACAAAAATTGTACCGCTTCAATAGACTACTTTACGCTCAAGATGACTTACCTCCTTTAGTTACCACCATTTAGAGCATGGTAGCTATTGGAGTAATCGAAATACATTTGAGAGTGGTTTTCACTTATTCAATGACTAGTGAGAGAAAAGGGGGAAAAGAGGAGGAGGAGTTTCTAAGAACAATAGGGTTTTTGTTTTGCTTGTGAAATGTTGTTTGTCGAATCTTAGTTTAAGCTTTATTACTACCCACTAGGTTATTATTTAAAAGAAGAAATGTAATCAATTAATTTCTTTTGTTTGTTTAAGTGTTAATGCTCTCAAATTAAGAAAAGATTTGATAGTATTTATAAACCCCACAACCGGTCACTTAGGATTTCGATCAGCTGAAAGATCCGATCAAGCCTAAATTATAATTAAAGTTAGAAATATTAGTAAAATGATCCCATAAATTTGAATTTAAGAAAATAAGCAATAAAATAAAAGAATTTCAAATTTTCAAATTTTAAATCTATAACTCGTTATTTATCGAAAATACGTAAAATGCATTCCGATAATTAACAAATTGCTATAAGTAAATTATATATATACTAAAAATTATAAAATAATCTAAATAATATTTAAAAATATTTATTTGTACTATATATGAATTTATATATATGTAAAAATACGTGTAATTACTTAAAATATGCAAAATGTGCTAAATAATAATAAATAATTAAAGAAAATTCATAATTAATTAAGGAAAAATATATAAAAATGAGGAAAAATCCAGAAGTGGGCCGTGGCAATCTGATATTGAAGAAAAAAAATCAAATAATTAAAATACAATAAATAAAAAGTGAAAAAAAAAGAGATAAGGCAATTGTCTTATCTCATTAATGCACAATAATTTCCCTAAAACTCTATAAATACTCCAAATTTTTTAAAAGCTCATTTTGGATGTTAGGAAGTTTAGAAAAATAAAGAGAGATGAAATTGAGAGAAAATTAGAGTTTTACAAAAAATTCAGCAAAACTCTATGCAGTTAGGCCTTGTAAGGAGAACCCAGCTCCGACAAGCAATTGGGAGTGGGCGGCCACCACCACCACCACATGGTGGTGGCGGCGCCCAGGTGGGCTTATACACCTATGGCCACTGACGGTGGCCGAAGCCACCCAAATTGATGGGTTCGATTTCTAGCCCGATTTTATGTAATTTTTTAAAAATAATAAATATTCTTAGAAAATTATGAATTTTGTTATTCTAGAATATTTTTGTATGTAGTTTTTAGGAAAAAATATTATTTTGATAAAAATATGTTCCGTGATATATGGTCCTTAAGAAACCATGCAAAACCGAGTATGTTTCAGTTTAAAAATAAATGATCTTAGGAGTGTAGTTTTGAGCCTAAATTTTTTTTGTAGACTAATTAGATGATATAAAACAGTACTATGAATTGCATTTTCAAATTTTAATTTTTGAAATTTTTAGATAATTTTTAGGCCTTAAGATGAGGCATAAAATGAGTAATGTAAGGTTAATTAAGTAATTAAATAGTTAATTACTGATTTAGTAAATAATTATATGTTTTAAGATGTTGAAATCTAATGAAATATGATACTTGTAGCATTTAGGGTGTTAGATGCAATTATTAGGCTAATTATATAGTAAATAAGTAATAAAGAAAAATAGTAAATTTTAAATTAATTTTGTAAATTACAGTAACTAGGTGTAAAATCTGATTTAGGATGAATTTATACATTTTGAAATGATAATTGATGTTGGGAGATAGTAATTAGAGTGATAGAAATATTAGATATGTATTATGTACATGATAAGTGATAGTATATAATATACAATTATTGGAAATATAATAAATAGAAAATATCAGGATAAAAATTGATATTATCTAAATAATAGGGATATAAATAAATCTGATAGAAAACTTAAATTTTTATAATTATATAATAAATATAAAAATTTCTTACATCAAGAGTAAATTCGATATACTAATAAGGATTTAAGTGTACCGGATGGAATAAAATACTAACTAAGGGTAATGATGGTATTTAGGATATCTGGAAGTAATTTGATTAATTTCACATTATGAGTTGAAACGAATTTCTAGAGTTCGAGTATAAAACAGTACTTAGAAATCGAATTAGAACCTAATTTAGAAATCGATGCAGAAATTGAACCCAAATCTAACCCCAAACCTAGAATAATTGTAAAAGATTTGAGAACCTAGATAACTGGATATATTAATCCTAAACAAAACATAACAATAAACGTAATAGGATAAAACCAACTTATAATAGTTATATGAAAAACTGAAACCACGAGTGAGTGAAGGCTTGAGATTATGCTTGGTTGTGCTTGTTAGATAGCCGGTTGTGTGCATGTGCTTGATTATGAGTGATGCTATTATTTTGTTTGTTGTTCTGACTTATATTGTATAATTTGTATGAAATGATTGATCACCCTAAACTGGACCTAATCAAATATACGACCTGTAATCATAATCAGACCCACATAGCAACCCATTAGGGGAAACCTAGGATTCTTTGGCCAAATACCGACCCCTTCGAAAGGGATAACGTAGGATTACATAATGGTCCTTGTTCATCCTTAGTCGAACTATGTGACAAGAGAGAAGGTCGCGGCGGGGGTGAAGTCAATGGTTCGAAGGTAGTCGCGAAAGGCGCGATGTCTCCATTGCGCAAGCCTAGGTTTAGTCATGAGTTGTTGTATTAACGGCAACTCCTCAACCATGATTAGAGTATTAGAATGGGTGTAATTTCTCTAATCTCACGACGGGTCGAACAACGTCATACGATAGCATTTGCTTGAACATGCATTATACCTAATAAATTTATTGATAACCATGTTATGTTTACGGTATAGTTTTAAGTCCTCCATTCTAACTTACTGAGCTGTGATTGCTCACATCTCTATAGGCGTTGTATAAGTGATGGCTAAGAAACAGCATATACCTACCCTGAAGCTAGCAACTGCTGGATCATGAAGAGTGAGGAAAAACATTTGAAAAACAAACATATATTTTTAAGGTCTAAGCTTTTATTTTAAAACTTTTCATTTTTGAATAATATAATAACTAAGAAATATATTACGATGAAATATTGTAAACGTTAATTGTAATAATTAAATTTCAATATATATATATATATATTGTCTCACTTTCTTATGTAAATGATTTATTTAAATTACAAACTGTTTACTTTAAAGCGGATTAGTCGTTGACGCCTTATGTAGATTAGGTCTAGGATAGCGATTGTAAGGCCAACTTCTATCTTAGAATGATTTACACGGCAGGGCTGTTACGACTCTACCACTTCGAGGCATGACATGAACATTCCCACTTATTATTATTTAAGTCATTCTATGATTTTTAATATACATATAATCTATCTCTAGTAATTTATTAGTTATTGGATTACACTTTTCGCCTTTTCAATAATTAATAATTTTTATACTTAAAATTTGAAAATTTTATAGTCTCTTATTTTATTACTTATTTTCTTAAATTCAAGTTTACGGGGTCATTTTACTAATATTTCTATCCATAGTTTATAATTTGGGTTTGATCGGATCCTTTAACCAATCATCCTAAACTTTGTGTTCTAAGTTCAATTCTACGGTTATTTGGCTTAACTGTATGGCTTACAAACTGGATTTAATCAAATATACGACCTATAATCATAATCAGAGCTGCATGGAAACCCATTAAGGGAAACCTAAGATTCTCCGGCTAAATACCGACCCCTTCGAAAGGGATAGCACTAGATAGTATAATGCTCCCTTCTTCATCCTTAGTCAAACTAAGTAACATGTGAGGAGGTCGCGGCAAAAGTGAAGTCAATGGTTCAAAGGTAGTCATGGGAGGAACGATGTCTTCGTTACACAAGCCTAGGTTTAATCTTGAGCTATTGCATTAATGGCAACTTCTCATCCCAGATTAGAGCGAGCACAATTTCTCTAATCTCACGATGGACTGGTCAACGTCGTGCGATGGTATTTGCTTGAACATGCATTATACCAAATGATTTGGTTGATAACCTTATTTGTGTTTGTAGTATAGTTTTAAGTCCTCCATCTTAACTTATTGAGCTATGATTGCTTACATCCCTATAGACGTCGTACAGGTGCTAGCTAAGAAGTGGTTTACAATTACTCTGAAGCTAGCAACTATTGAATCCTGGGGAGTGAGGAATAACATTTGAAAAATAGACATAAATTTTTAAGGTCTAAGCTCTTATCTTAGAATTTTTCATTTTTGAATAATGTATTAACTAGGAACTAGATTACGGTGAAGCGTTGTAAACATTAAATGTAATAACTGAATTCTAGTGAATATATATATTTTCTCACTTTCTTAGGTAAATGATTTATTTCAATTCAACCTATTTACTTCAAAGTAGGTTAATCATAGATGCTTTGTGTAGATTAAGTCTAGGATAGTAGCTGTAAGGCCAACTTCTATCTTATAATGGTTTACACGGCGAGATTGTTACGACTTTGCTGCTTCGAGACGTGATACTAATCGTTATACCTTGATAATATTTTCTACTCTCCTAAGACCTTTTTCCTAAATCAGAGCCAAATCTAAATCATCTACCAACCAACACAAGGTCAACTCCGATACCATTTGTAACATCCTAAGCTAAAATTAATTAATAAATCAAGCCAACAAATACAAATGAGTCCATTAACCACTTTGTCTAAAAGTTGTAACCTTGTGTTGACAAGGTATCCACCATTATGACCTTATGAACTAGTACCTTATGATTAAGTGTCCTACTTAAGCTGTGGAAGATTGTAGTTCTAGTTTATAAATCCATGATTAATAGAAATTAACCTTCAAGACCTCTACTTGACATATCGAATTCTCAGTTGTCCATCAAGTGTTGTATAGTTCAACCCGATTTGTAGAGCTAACCTACTTATACGCCTAAGCTCTCGAAGTATATGGAGTATTACCATTGGGACAAAGTCAGTTTAAGCTTACCAAGAGCCTTGCAAAGTTAAACTTGCCAAAGTCACGATACCAAGCTATTAATGGTCTATGGTGCTATCGACTTTATATAAAACGATCAATGATCATTATTCGTGGAATCAACCAGCCTCTCTTACGAAGACATGTGTCCCACAAGTCCTAGACATACAACCTGATTCTAAATATTTTTTTTCTAGAAGGACTACAAATCTGTCCTTTCTCTTTTTGCATATCGTCGTATTTAATATGTACCCTTTTTAGTAATTTTGTGTAAAAGAATGTAACCTTAGGTATATGGTATAAATACCTTATTATGGCATTTGTTGTGATTAAACTTTTTCACTTCAATTAATGAAATTACCCGAGTTTTCTCTATTATCTCTATGTTGAGAATCCTAATTAGAGCTCATAACAACTCTTAAGTAAGATTGTGTGGTGAGTTACCTTGGACCAATAAGTCATATATGGCAAGACACTAGTCATCAGTGCTTAAGTAGTATGTTACATCAACGAGTAACTCATGAATTGCTTAACCTTAATACTCACATTCCCACCCAAACACATTAACATTTTTTTTTGTAGCTTCGAAGGACTCATTCATGTTGCGATAAGACCTTATTTAAGGCCCACATTCCCTACAATCTTAATATCAAAGCTTAAGGTTTTAAGTATAGCCAAGAGTTTAAACAATGTTATATGTGTTGTTTGAGTTGCAATTGTAGTCAAGGTTTTTATTATTATGTTAGCTGCAATTCAGTATGCTAGTATAAGTTTTATTGTACTTTATCTTCGTTTCTCGAAATAGAATAGGAGTTTTTGAAATAAAGTAGTAATTGGGAGTATAGTTGTTGTTTCATGTGCTTGTTTTGTTGTTGTTGAGGTGAGTGGTAATCGCTGCCATATTGTGTTTGTGTGCTATTGTAGTGGTAGTTTAGTGGTCGTTGGCATTTTATATTAAGTTGTTGAGTAATAAAATAACTTACCCAAGTGTGACCATGGTGCTTAAGATAATAAGAGTGATGCTCCAAGCTAAAGTCAACATATAAAGAAACCTCAAGAACTACAGATGAATGGATGGATTAACTTTTTGAAAGAATATGATAGTCATGATATAAAGAGAAGCTATAGCTTGTGCAAATAGAGCTTGCTGAGCTGATGGATGTGCTATTAATGAAACTCTAGAGGAAATTTCAATTGAACATCAGCGTAACCAACCTAATAATGAAGTTCCATGCAAAAGAGTTTATGTAGCTTGTAATATTTGACTAAGAAGAGTTGAACGAAGGGTCAATAGGTGCATGGAGGTCATGGAAGATGAAGAGAGTGATGATAAAAAGTTCTATGAGGCCGATGAAAGGCTAGACAAGTACCCTAAGGTAGTAGATATGAATGTCGAACCAAAGGTTCATTGATTGATTTTGATAAGAACAAAACAAAGATGAATGATTAAACTAAGGTTCATTTGATTATATTGAGTTAATTGAATAAGATCAACGAATTTGCTTAATAATTAATTGCATTAATTGACTCTACAAGATATTTAATCTTTTGAGTGTTAATCAAATGATCTTAAAGTTAGATTGTAAAGTATAGTTGTTTGTTATGTGTTAAAAGTATTTTCAGGTGTTACTTGACCTGCTAGCATAACGACTCAAAGATAAACTAGGTTGATGGTGTAAAGCCTTGGATAACAAAAGGAAGAACTCTTTGATCATGAAGAGCTGGCATGTCACTTCATTTGCTGGTGTTTATACTAATTCACTTGCTGGTGTTTATACTAGTTCACTAGCTAGTGTTTATGTCGATAGTACATTTGATTATTAGCTTATCGGTAAGGGTAATGCACCGGCATGCTAGTAAGTTTGTTTTAACTAGTCGTTGGAGCATTTAATACACTATAATGAGAAGAATTGAATGGAATGACATAAACGCTCAACAACCTCACTTAGGATAAAAGAGAACTAATCTTTTGTTTCAGTATTCCAACATTCTTTTGTGTTCTTATTCTTTATTATTCTCATTGTCTCTTATACCCTAATTTACTGATATTTTGAGAGATTTAAAGTATATTACTTGTGAGCTATTAGTTGTAAAGTATTGAGAGTTAAAAGTGCTATAGTAATAATCCTTAAGATTAAGTGTTTGTGTTGTAAGTAGAGATTGTGATCTGTGTTGAGAGTTATGAGTGTAAAACTTATGTAATCAAGTTTGTGTTTCTATATCTTTTAGAGCTTGAATTGAGAAATCAATAAAGTGATATGAAGTCCTCGATTGGAGGAATTGTGTGTTCGTGGAGACAAATGGGTTATTTGAACTCCACGCTATATCTGGACTTAATCTTCTTTATCCCTATTTCTTTTAATTTCTACACTTATTATGGTTTTATCATGGTCTTGATTATGCCTATTATCACTTTTAGTGTTTAATTTCAAAAAGAATTGCAATTTGCCCTATAAACTCAATTCACCCCCCTTTTTAGTTTAGCCTAGTGTTCTACAATCAATATCAAAGCTAATCTCTAATCACTTGCTTAATTGCATATTAGAGTAAAAATCATGGCATTTACTGCATTAGGCTTTCTAAAAGGATAAGCAATTAATAGGCCTCTTCTTTTAACCGATAGCAACTATCTATATTGCTAAGATGCCCATATTCTTGAAAGCACAAAATAGATTATTGAGGCATGTAGTTAACTAAAGACCATTTAAGATAGAAGGAAAGAAGAAAGAGATTACTTGAATGATGATTGGAAATTGCTTCACCTAAATGAAGTTATTATGAATATTTTGCATTTTGCTCATAAGTGAAAATGACTTCAATAGATTATGTACATGTAAAAATACTAGAGGAATATGGGATGAACTATAAAGCATATATGAAGGAACTAGTAGAGTAAGAGATACAAAAATAAGCTTATTATGTAGGCAATTTGAAAATTTTAGGATGGATCCAAATAAAACATTTGATGAGATGTATAATAGGTTTATCGATATCATTAATCCCTTAAGTGTTCTTGGAAAAGCATCTACTAAAGTCGAGATAAGTTCTAAGATCCTTATATCTTTGTTAAGAGATTGGGAAGCCAAGTGAACCACAATAGAAGAAGCCCATGACCTTAATGAGATGTCAAAAGAGCAACTTCTTGGAACTCTTAAAACTCAAGAGATGATTCAAAAGCAAGGAGAGAAATCCAAGAAGAAAATAATTACTTTGAAAGCAACTAAAGAGAGGTCTAGTAATGATGAAAGTGAGGATAATGATGGTGGTGATAGTGAGGATGATGTGGCTATGATCAAAAGAAATTTATGAAGTTTAATAGAAAATTGGTGAAGAATAAGGATGAAAGTACATCTCAATCTAGAAAGGAGAAAAATGAAGCAATCAAGTGCTATAATTGCCAAAAACTAGGTCGTATTCAATAATATCGCCTGAATCTTAAGAAGACCAAGAAAGGAACAAAAAAAAAGGCTATGATGGCAACTTGGATTGATGGTGATTCAAGAGACTTAGATGAGGAAATGTGCTTCATGACCATTGACAATGAGATATGTTCTACTTCTAGTAGCTCTTCGTTTGATGAGCTTAAAATATGTATGATGAGTTAATTAAAGAATTTAAAGGTTCAAAAGAAGAACAAGATGATAAAATCAATTTATGATTGAAATAAGAAGTGAATTTGATCTATTTAAAAATAAATATAATAAAGTGAACGATATCAAAGAAAGTTTAGAAGAGGAAAATGAGTACTTAAGATTAGAAATTAATAAATTAAATATAAACAATAAAGAAGTGAATCTTAGGAATGATGAGTTGGCTAAGGAAAATGATTAATTGAAAGAAAAGTGTAATTCTTTTGAAACAAAAATTGAAAGCATAAAAAACGAGGATAATATAGTTGATAAGCTAGGAGAGCTTCAAACTGAAAATGCTATCTTAAAGTCTAGCCTAGATGATTCAAAACAAACTATAGTTAAGTTCATAAATAAAGGAAAAAATTTAAATAAGCTCCTTAGCTCTCAAAGGCAAGGATTGGACAAGATCGAAATTAGCTATACAAGGAAAATATTTACAAGTCTTGCAAAAGTTACTTTGTAAAAGCAACAGCTAAGACTTGTAATTGTTGCAGTAGATATGGCCATATTGCATACACATGTACAATATGTCGCAATATCGATTTGAATAATAAAGATAAAATGGTTTTGGTTCCAAAAAGATAATGATATATCATCACTTCTAACTATAAAAGACCTAAACTAACATGAGTACCAAATAAGCAATTCTTTTTATAGGAACTTCAAGTGAAAGTAGCTGAAGAAACTTGAATGGAAAATGTTCAAAGAAAATTCAAAATACCCCTAACGTGGTATTTCATTTAAGTAACTCATTCAAATAGTTTTTATACAATAACTAACATATTTTGTGTGCACTTAAAGTTTTCTATGCTTGCTTAGATTTTATAGCGTACATTTTTGTCGTCTATCAATTTCAATGACAACTATAAGTTCCTACATGTTTAAAAATGCTAATATTTCATATTGAATGGTTGGCTTGAGTTGATTTGATTATGAAACTATATATAGTTTATATATCCTCAATCATATTTGAGCTCACATAAGCATTTAGAGAATTAACTAGTGTTCTTGAAATTGCTAGCTTTATAAGCCATGCTTAAACTCTCATCGTGTGATAATACGCATTTAGAATTAGCTTAAAAGCTTAAATTGTAAATATTGTATATTTTTGTGCAAATTTGAAGTCACTCATGTACATTTAGAATCATGTGCGCACAATTTTACCATGTCATGCTGAAAACTAGTTTATGCGTGTTCAATTCCATCTATAGATTGTGGTGAGGTGATTGATTAGCTTATTTTTTATTTTAGGCAAATTTAACTTCCTTAAACCTAATTTAGACTCTTATTATTGTTTGAGAAATCACGTGATTATTTGCTTATATATGCACACTTTCACTTAGTCATGAACTACATAGCTTTTAAGATTTGATTTAGTTAAATCTTAGGTATCTAGTTCAAATTTAAGTTTTTTAGACCTTAATGGACTTAAATAAACTTATTTAAAGTGTTGGAATACTCATTAAACCAATCAAAATAAACCTAAGTTAGCAACTTAGATAAATGAAGTGAATTTATCCAAGATTCTGCAGAATTGCAAAATACCAGTATGACAGTACCCAAAATTACCAACATGTTAGTATACCTTGCTAGGTAAGAAGAGACAATTGGTTCTGTTCTCTGAACCGTCATGTTGGCTACCTACACTATTGATATGCTGGTACACCAGATTCTAGGCACTATTTTTCAAAACCCTCAAATTTTCTATTTCGTTACTTTCATTTCCAAGTCATCTTCTTCTCCCAAACCTTAGAATCATTCTCTCTCTTCAATCCATCATCTCTAAACCCTAAAAACCACAATTTTCCCTCATTAATCATCTCTGAACCCATACAATCTCTCATTAATCCCTTCGCTTTTTCAACTCACACTCTCCTCTTCTCCTTCACATGACTTTCTCTCTCTACCAAACCCCCATCCACCATTACAATGCTACCTTGATGAACTATAGTTACTTCTAGATGACCTATTACTGCCCATCTTGCCCTTTTTCTCTTCCAACTCAAGACGATGATATACTAGCTACATGAATTGCCAACTTCTAATCCATTTTGTATATGCTCTTCATTATGTTTATCTTATGTTACGAACATTAGCCATTGGCCACTATCGTTGTTACTTTCTATTGTCTTCCTTTGGCCATTATCTTGACTTTTGTTGCTTATATTGCTTACCTATATTGTTTTTTTACTTGTGGTTTATGTATCTCATAGAGTTATTACACTCTTCATAGTTGGCTTGTGTTTTTAAATGTTTGGTATGGTATGGACTAATCTTAATGAATTCATTATGAAGATCTTATTTGGCATAGTTTTTAGCTTCCTTGATTTTACTTTTGGAGGTGGCATATCCCAAGGCTTAAGCCAGGATTATGTGATATTTTAACTTAAATCCTCTTCTCTCTTCACCGTCTAAATACTCCTCTTTTTTATGAGGCCAAAGGGGGAGCAATATTCAAGTTGTTAGCATCAACAAGTATATTAAGTTGAATTGATAATATTTACTTAAAAGATGATATTGATCCTATAACTTTTGCATATCTTGATTCTTTTAAAGATTTAGATATTCTTTATTTAAAGTTATTTAGAAGTGAGACTTGGTTCCTTAGTTCATCAGCACTCTCTTTTTGCAAGCACTCACTTAATTTTATTTAGTTGTCAAATATCTTAAAATCGAGAGTATTAAATCGAGGAAGAGTATTAAATCTAGGCAGAGTATTAGATTGAGGAGGAGTTCTTAAGTGTATAAGAGTTTTGTCCTCATAAAAAAGAGTGGGATTATTGAACCAAAGGTTCATTAATTGATTTCGATGAGAATAAAACAAAAATGAACGATTAATTAAGTTTCATTTAACTATATTGAGTTAATTAAATAAGATCAATGAATTTTCTTACTAATTAAATATATCAATTGATTCTACAAGATATTTAATATTTTGAATGTTGATCAAATGATCTTGAAGTTAGATTAGAAAATGTAGTTGTTCACTGTATGTTAAAAGTATTTTTAGGTGTTACTTAACCTATCAGCATGATGGCTCAAGGATGAACCAAGCTAACGATGTCTCAAGGATGAACCAAGCTAACGATGTAAAGCCCTGGATAACAAAGGGAAGAACTCCTTAATTCATGCTGGTAGTGCATTTGATTACCGGCTTACCAGTAAAGGTAATGCACCAGCATGCTAGTAAGCTTATTTCAATTAGTTGTTGGAGTATTTAATGCACTATAACGGGAAGAATTGAATGGAATGATATAAATGCTCAACAACCCAACCAAGTATAAGAGAGAATTGACCTTTTCCTGTAATATTCCAATATTCTTTTGTGCTCTTATTGTCTATTATTCTCATTGTCTTTTGTACCTAATTTGATAATATTTGGAGAAATTTTAAGTGTAGTGCTTGTGAGCTATTAATTGCAAAGTATTGAAAGTTGAAAGTACTACATCAACAATACTTAATATTGAGTGTTTGTGTTGTAAGTAGAGACTGTGATTTATGTTGAGAGTTATGAGTGTGAAACTTGTGCAATCAAATTTGTGTTTCTATAACTTTTAGAGCTTAAATCGAGAAATCAATAAAGTGGTGTAAAGTCCTCAATTGGAGGCATTGTGTATTCATGGAGATTAGGGGTAGTTTGAACTCTACGTTATATCGAAGCTTGATCTTCTTTATCCTTATCTCTTTTAATTTCTGCATTTATTATTGTTTTATCATTATCTTGATTATGCTTATTGCTACTTTTAGTGTTTAATTTTAAAAAGAATTGTAATTTGTCTTAGAAACTCAATTCACCCCCTCTCTTGAGTTTAGCCTAGTGTTTAACAAAGTTAATCATTTTCTTAAGTCAATTAACCTTAATTCTAAAATCACCTATTAGAATATCTTCTTAATAGCATGACTTAAGATTGCATTATTGCACAATGAATTTTTTATGCTACAATTCAAAATTTTAGAAGGATCTTGCAAATTATCTCTAATCCTATAACAACCCCTATCAACTATGCCTACATGTAATCTTATAGAAATTTCTCATTTTTTTTATAAGATATCAAATTCTAGATTACTATCCGTAGAAAAAATAACCTAAATCACAAATCATACATAGTTGAATTAAGAAAAGACTAAAAAATTAAATTAATCAAATAATAATCAAGTCACATGAGGAAATATATGTTCTACATGACTTATATACAAAAGATCTAATCTCTACGCATTGTAAAATAATAATTTAAAAATAAGGAGTAAAAAGAATTAAAAGTAAGAGTCATAAGATCCACAAAAGGTTAAATCTTGAAATCATCTCTTCTCCTTACCCTCTAGAATGTTCTTAACTTGAAAAACTCTTAAAAAGTCATACTAAAAGTTCTCTCCCAAAACAAACATTAATAAGGCTTTATATAGGAATTGATAAAAGAATAGGTCGACTGCAATTAATACAATGTGTCCTTAACTATGATTCACGTTTGCTTCTCTTCTTTTTTTTTTTTTTTCAAAACTAGGAATGACATGACCGAGGACATGATTATGTCGTTTAGTCGCGTACTAGGTTATAACACTTGAAAATAAGCTCTAAAGTTGTTTAAAAACGACACAATCGTGTTATTCAGTTGTATTAATTTTCAAATCTTTATAACTTGCTTATTTTAGCTCCAAATTGAATGAAATTTGTTTTCATCTTCGTTTTTTTTATGTAAATTGTTTCAAAACCTATAAAACAAAAATTTATTCAATTAAGTATCATTATTTAAAAATAAACTCAAATATTAATAAAAAATCACTAAATAAAATATATATAATTAGGAATTCATCAAAAAGTTTGATAAGGATTATCATGACAAGGAGCATGTTGTCTAAGCTCTCAAAAGTATAGATAACATGAGAGTGCAGATACCAAGCTTCTCAAGAAGTGGAAGCTATGAGCCTCGTAAAATTACATATATTATTTCCTTAGTCTTATTAGCTTCTGAAAGTTTACAGTTTTACGTGTTAAATTTCGAGCTAATAATTTAAGATGTACATGGGAGTTAACCAATTAAGGAAATACTTCATATGAGGATTCTATAAATTAAACAAGGGCATATCGTGAGTTCGGAATGTTGAAATTTAATAAAATAATAGAATGATAGCTAAAAATAGGTAGTTTTATTAAATTACATTCTGTTATAATTTACCAACATAAGCACATAAATTAGTTAATGGAAAATGATCAAACATTAGAAATAAATTAATTGGACACAAAAATTATAAAGTAACCTAAAATAATATATAAATGTAGCACGTATATCTCAAGTATAATTATTAGACATCTTTATATACTCGAAAATGCATAAAATACCCTAAAATACTCATAATTAGCTAAATAACTATAGGGAAAAAAAAGGAAAAATTGATTAAACAACTAGATTACAAATGGAATAGGCATGGGAAGGATGTTAAATAGCTATAAGCTTATGAAATTAAAATTAAGACACCTAGCATGCATGATTTTTGGGATACTTAAGCTTTTAAGAGAGAGAAAATACCATATTTCATTCTAATAACATAGGAATTGTCATCAACACTCTCTAAATGATCATAAGCCTCTTAATAACTTAGGAAAATTACTAGATTGGGAAGAACAAACAAGAGTAAATTTGGGAAAAATAATAAAATAATACTACGCACATTGTGTGAATTGACAGAACCTAAGTGCGAAGGCAATCTGAGAGTGAACTATCACTACCTTTTAATAGTGGAGATAGTGCCTAGTGGTGTCGATAGGGTGGTGACCGAAAGCTAATTTTTTGGTGAATCTAGTTTTGGCTTCGATTTTTAGTTAAATTGATAAAAATATTTAAGTAATTTTGAAAATTATAGAAAAATTTATTTACACATATTTATATATATAATTTTACAAAAAAAAAAAAAATTAGATTGAAAATTTTTTAAGTGGATATAGTACTTTCTTAAGTAATCGAGTAAAATTGATCAATTTTCGGAATCGATTTAAGTAACTCTATCGATGTAGTTCTAGCCAATTTTTTTTTTTTTTTAGAGAACATTAATACATCATGAGAATATTGTATGAAGAGATTTCAGATAAAAAATAATAATTTCCATGATTTTTAGAGTTTTTTTAGCCTTTAAGTTAGATTAAAATTGCTATTTTCTTGAGGATTTGGCGTGTGGAGTTTAATGAAACTATTAGTATCAGGTTCTAAGGTGTACTTTGATCATATCTTACTGTGGATATTAATCTGGAGTCGTGTGATATGAGTTGGAGGTAAAATTTGGACAAATGGGTGGTTATAGGATTAATACAATAATAGGTAAGTACGAAAATTTGAAAAATTTAGTAATATGGTGTTACTTAGTATAATAACCCTGATTTATGAACATTATATAATATGTTTGTAATCTAAAATATAGTATTGAATGAGTTATTTCGAGTAAACTTGTAAAATAACCCTATTTAGATAATTGTTTAGAGGGTTGGTCTATTAGAAAAGTGAGTTAATTCTGGTCTAAAAACTTGATTGGAGAGTTATGTGATATGAAATACTTGGCTAATATAGTATTTACAGGCTAATCATAGAATTCTTAAGTTAGTAAGATTATTTTCGAATACTTCTTGAATAGGGTGTTGGCGCATCATGTTTATCGTTGGTATACGACAACCCCTGCTCTCCTTTAGCTATCATTTACATTGCAAGCCATCTTATGACTTGGACTTATCCTCTTTGATTACGCGTGATATTGGATTCGTGTGTTCATCCATAAGTCCATATCATTAATGTTCAGAACTTTATTTAGAGACGTTAATTATAAGTTAAAACTTAAACCAAGACTCAATAAATCTATCTAAACTATATATAAGACATTAAAAAGTAATCACATACTCTTTATTTGAAAAAAAAAAACTAAAATATTTATATTGATTATTCAGGGATTTACGAAGGGATTGAACATGAGAAGTAAAATTAACTTACATTAACATCAGGTAAGTTGGGATCGATACTTAAATAGTATATTGCAGTATCATATCAAGATACTTAGAGATTTAAGGGTATTTGTCTATAATTGTAGCTAAATTATTTGTACATGTGCCATGTGTATGCTTGTGTTATTGATTAATGGTTGGGATTAAACTTTGAGTTCTGCTTTCTTCTTGGACATAGCATATATTATGTGTATGAACTTAGTTGCTCACTTTATAATCTGAATTAATCTTAAAATGACTAAGGCCTAACCTGACATTTATGAAAACTCAATAGAGATAGCAATTAGGTTATCAAACTAAATATTGAGACATCCATTAAGGATAGCAAGAAATGGTCTTTTTTCAACTCTTAATTGAACTAAGTGACTGGATAGGGTTTTGCGGTAAGGTTTGGATTTGTGGTTCAAATGTTGTTTAGGGAGGAGGGTGGTCTTCATTGTATAAGGTCAAATTTAGTTTGATAGTATCGCATTGAAACTCTTCCAAATCTAGGTTAGAGCAAATGAAATTACTCTAACATCATAATGAATCGGTTAAACATCGTGGGATGCTCTATCATTTGTCTATTATATTTTCATTTAAATAATGATTGAACAATTATGTTTATTAATGTACTCTTATGATTTCATCCTTTCTTACTAAGCTAATTAAGCTCACATCCCAATAAATTATTTTGTAGGTGTAGAATAGTCCCTGATGATGCCTTAATGTAGTAACTACAAGTTAGTTTCAATGGGTTGGGAAATGAGAAGTTGAAGACTAATGAATGGATCAATGTTTAAGATTTTTTTTTCCTTTTTCCTTTTATGAGAGGACTATATGATCTTCCTAGGAGGCCTCATAGTTTTCATTAGCTAGCTGATGTATCTATGTTTTGTAATAAGTCTTCTTGTGGAGTGGTAAGTTACTTTTGAATGTATTAAAACTTGTGATGTATATAAAACCTATGTAAGGACTTGAACTATCTATATATATGAAAAACTATATTTTTTAATGTGTTACTCTACAAGTATTATACATCATAGGTGCGCATCTGGCTACTTCAAAGTTAGCTAAGTCATCATTTACCTTGTGTAAACTATATCTATGTTAGTAGCTAAAGAGGATAGTTTCTAGCTTAATTGGCTTATACGGTGGTATTATTATGACTCTTCGAGTTTGGGGCATGACAACAACATCAATTAATACATAGATTAGGAAGAATAAGCCAAGAAGTTGTTTAAGTGTTATCATTACACCGAGGATGATAAGGTTAAACATACTACCTTGGAATTCACTGGATATGCTTATATATGGTGGAAGAAATTGCATATGATAAGAAGAAGAGATGGTAAACAAAGTATTAGAACATGGGGGGAAATGAAAAGAGTCATGCGAGAATAATTCATCCCTTATTTGTATTGTCGAGATATTTTTGTGAAGTTGTAGGATCTGAAACAAGGAAACCAATTTGTTGATAAATATGTACAAAAGTTCCCAATGTTGATGATTGAATATGAAGTAGAAGAGCCTAATGCAGGAATCGTCTCAAGATTTGTTATTGGCCTAATATATGAGCTAAGAGATGTTGTGAAGTACAGTCCTTTTATACGCTTGAAGAAGCCATTAAGGCCATCTAATGTGTTGAGAGACAAAAGAGAAATAGACCTTACCAAGCTCCTAATTCTTAACTTGCTTAACTAATCCAATCTCCTTAAGGAAGTAGTAGGAAGCTCTTTTAGTTCAGTTCTGAGCAAGGAAGGATGATAGATATTGCATGTGAAAGGAAGAATTACGAAGCAAGGAAGGAAAGAGAAGGAATATGAAAAGGAAAATCCTCAAGAAGAAAGATGTGTGAAATAAAGAGCTTTAAATGCAAGGGTTTTTGCCTGGTATCCAACCCAATGAACTATGGTTATTAAAGGTGATGTGCCAACCTTTGAGGTATATGGTACTAATGAAGAAGTTAGTAAAGCAGTAGAAGACAAAGTGAAGGTAAAAGTTATGGGAGATAATATTTATCTAGAAGAAGGCGATATGCTAACATTAGTTATTCATTAACCAATGAGTTTGGAGCTTGATAAATAGAATGAGCAGTAAGATAATCTATTTCGTACATCATGTAAGGTAGAAGACATATAAGGCGAAGTGAAGGTAGAAATTATGGGAGATGACATTTATTTAGAAGAAGGCAATATACAAACATTGGTTGTTCGTCGAGTAATGAGTTTGAAGCCTAATAAAGAGAATAAGCAACTATAGAATCTATTTCATACTACATATAAGGAACTAGATTAGTTTTATGCTTTGATTATTGATAGTGGTAGTTATATGAACATTGCATCCATAAGACTAATCAAGCAGTTACAATTGCCAACCTCTCAACGTCATAAATCATACAAGCTACATTATTTCAATGAGAAAGGATCATTGCCTATTACAAAACAATTGTTTTACCAATTTTTGTTGGGAGTTATAAGGATGATGTAAACACCTAATTTTTGCCCTTCCATAGTCTTAGTTTTTATTTTTACAAAAAAAGGTCCTAATTCAAAAAAATAATAAACAAAAAGTTAATATAAAAGATAATAAAAAGTAACAAATAATGAAAATACCAAAAAAATAGGAAAAGGAAAAATTATAAAGATTTCGTAGATTTTTAGAAAGTAATTTATATTAGGAATAAATCCGGACAATTGTAAGCCACGTTCCGCGTGCTTAACGACATCTGAATAATCGCAATCCTCGCTGTTGGATGTCAATTTAACCGCACATCCTCAATCTAACGGAAGCCCCGCAGCAGCAGCAGCAATCCACACACTATCGACAATCCCCACCCTCTAACGAACAGCAGCAGTCTACGATCGTTCCACGCAGCACCAGATCCTTCCACGCATCATTCCATACAGCAGCAGATCAGTAGCCCACTGCGACAGGCATGACAACACGACGACGGCAATTGGTGAACGGTCAGCCTGCCACTATTCTGAAAACGAACACGAGCACTCCCCTTATTATACGATCAGGTGAGTTTCGTTAGTTAGATAGTTTCGTTAATTAGATAGTTAGTTTTTTTATTTATTTATCACTTATTATTTGATTATGATTATTATTGTTTTTATTATCATGTTATTAGTTCCTTGTTTATTTAATATAGTATATGTATATGATTGCCTTAGTTTAGGAAATCTTCAGCTATTTAATATTATACATACATTAGATTGGCTTTTATATTAGGTATATTCCCTGACATTGTTAATTCGCTTAGGAGGATAATGGTTAAATAGAAATAGTGTATATGCATATTTATATATATACATTCGTCTAGGATTCCTTTAGAATTAGTTTTTTTTTAAGAAATTCTCATGTAGGAAATTATTTTTAGAAATAAAAATTAACAAAGAAAATTTTTTTACAAAAAAATTATGGTGTTCTAAAGAGTCTTTTGATCACTTAAGAGTTAGGACCCTTTATTTATTTATTTATTTTTGAATAAACTAAATCAGTTAAACACGTAAACTCAGTCAGTTTTCAAAATTAAAATCAACCAACAAATTAAAGTTTTTTTAGAACTACAATCGTCTGATCCCGGTTAGCGGGTATGTAGGCATCTTCGAGGTGACGATAAAATATGTAATTTTTCTAAATTAAAAAATCATTTTGATGTTAATAAAATAAAAAAAATCTTTAATTGACTTCTTTTTTATGGTTACACATCTTTTTCATAGTTTAGGTATCTTTTTCATAGTTTAGACATCTTTTTCATAGTTTAAATATTTTTTCCATAGTTTAGATGTCTTTTTCATAGTTTAGATGCCTTTTCCATAGTTTAGATGTCTTTTCCATAGTTTAGATGTCTTTTTCATAATTTAGATATCTTTTCATAGTTTAGATGTCTTTTCCATAGTTTAGATGTTTTTTCCATAGTTTAGATGTTTTTTCTATAGTTTAGATGTTTTTCCATAGTTTAGATGTCTTTTTCATAATTTAGATGTTTTTTTCATAGTTTAGATGTTTTTTCTATAGTTTAGATGTCTTTTCTATAGTTTAGATGTTTTTTCCATAGTTTAGATGTTTTTTCCATAATTTAGATGTCTTTTTCATAGTTTAGATGTCTTTTCCATAGTTTACGTTTTTTTTTATGATTCAGATATCTTTTCTATGATTTAGATATCTTTTCTATGATTAAGGCACCTTTTCTATGATTAGGAATTTTTTTTCTTTCTTTTTTTAATGTTTTAAGCACATTTTTTATATAAAAGTTTCATTATATAGAACATTGCACATTTCATAAAATCTTTAGGGTTTTTCTTGAAAATAAAAAAATTATCACTTAGTTATTTTTAAATAAAAATTTTAATTTGGTGCTTTTCAAAAATTAGGTTTTCAGGTTTTTTTTTTATAATTAGGAATAAAAATTAGGCTTCTAGGAATTTTTCTTAATAAAAATAAAATGGTTACTAAAAACGTAAATTCAACTAATCATTTTTATAAAAAGAACCAACACATTAAATTTTTGGGAAAGAACTACGATCGTCTAATTCCAACTAGCGGGTACGTAGGTACCTTCGGGGTGACGATAAAATATGTAGAAACTTAAGTTTTTTTTTTCTTTTGATTTTTTTTAAATATTATAATTAGAAAAATAATCATAATTTCGGTAATAAATAGTGATACCTGTTAAGGTTTAATAGGTTAGCCCCCGAATTCAAAACCCTCTGGTTCTTTATTAAATTTGAAATTAAAGACCGGTAGCTAAATCGTAACCAATCCACTCAATTGGTTACGGTTTCTTTTTCTTTTCCCGACTTCGGTCAGGTAGCGACTCCAAAAATTATTTTTAATAAAAAACTAGAATTTCTCAATTTCTTTAGTCGAAGATTAATATTAAATGGGTTAGGGTTTAGTATTAATCATGAAATGAGAAATTAATTTTAAACAAAAACCGAAAAATTAGACTCGACAGATGAGATATTGTATGATGTGTACATTACATATTTTACTTAGCTAACTTTGGTTATCACATAGAAGAGTTATGCATTATGGCTATAAGAATACTTATAAATTTGAGAAAGATGGCCAACCTTTTACACCTTTCCTAGTGACACCCAGTCAAGTCAATAATATGCCGACTAAGTTGATTCACCGATCTGAGAAGATTTTGGTTATGAGCTGATCTAAGTTTAGGGAAATTGTAAAGTCTAATGAGTCAGACCTTTTTGTTGATAGAAAGATTATTAAAACTAAGAAAGCAAACAACTTACCTAAAGAAATCCATAAATTATTGAATTGGTTTACCGATTTATTCCCCAAAGAGTTACTAAGAGGATTACCATTGAAGGAGGAATAAAGCATAAGATTGACTTGTAGCCATAAGTTGCTTTGCTAAATCAACTAACCTATCAGATGAATCTTGAGCAAGTTGCTAAGCTACAAAGGTAAGTGAACGAGCCAATTGAAAGAGGCTATGTTAGGAAAAGCCTAAGTTCATGTGTTGTTTCCGCATTATTAGTTGTGTATAGACAACTAAACTGTTAATAAAATCATTATCAAGTATAGGTATTTGATACCTAAATTAGACGATATGTTAGATGAATTGTACGGTGCGAATTAGAAGCCTAAATATAATCAAAATATGAATACAAGGAGGAGATGAACAGAAAACAACCTTTAAGACAAAACATAGCTTATATAAGTTACTTGTTATGCTGTTTAGTTTATCTAATGCTCAAGTATGTTTATGAGATTGATGAATCATATGCTAAGAAATCAGATAGGAAAATATGTTATGGTTTATTTTAATGACATTTTAGTATATGACTTTAATCTATCGAGTCACGTAGACTATCCTTGCTATGTTTTTGAAGTGCTGTAATTTGAGAAATTGTTTGGGAATTTGAAGAAATATTGTTTTTGTCAAAAGGAGGTTATATTTCTTTAATATGTAGTCAATTGTGGAGGCCTAAGGGTCCATGAGGAGAAGATTTGAGTTATTGTGGAATCGCTTATCTCAACTTCTTGTGTTGATGTACGAAGTTTTCATGGTTTAGCTTATTTCTACCAAAGGTTCATTCAGAACTTTAGTTTTGTTGCTACACCCCTTATTGAGCTCACAAAGAAGAATGTTTAATTTTGATTGGGAAGTAAGGAAAATGAGAGCTTTGCCGAGTTAAAGAAGAGATTGAAATCAACCCTAATATTATCTTTGCTCGATTTCGATAAGGTTTTTCAATTGGAATGTGATACATTGTACATTGGAAGTGGTACAGTTCTCATGCAAGATTACGAACTTATTGCTTATTTCAATGAGAAACTCAAAGTATCTATATTGAGTTATTCCATGTATGAGAAGGAACTGTATGTGCTGATTTGAGCTTTACAAACACAATATTACCTCTTGCCAATAGAGTTTGTCATGTACTTTAATCACGAAACCTTGAGATATTTGAAGAGTCCACCAAAGCATTCCATTTGACAAATGAAATGGGTTAAGTTTCTAGGAAGTTTTTAATTTGTGATCAAGTACAAGTAAGGGAAAACAAATGTGGTTGCAGATGCCTTGTTTAGACAATATGCAATACTTTCCAAACTCCATTTAATACCATTGAAATTTTGTAGCATCAAGGAATAATATTCCTAAAACCCATATTTTGGACTAATCTATGCCTAGTGAAATAAAGGAAGGACAATGGATGATTTCTTCGTTGAGGATGATTATCTTTTCTAATCTAGAAAACTGTGTATACTGACCTATTCAATACAAGAATTACTCATCAAAGAACTACATAGTAGAGGATTATCAAGACATTTTAGATAAAGGAGAATGTATGAGCTATTAAAGTCGAGATTTTATTGGTTTGGAATGTGGAGAGATGTGCATTAAGTTGTTGAGAGATGTGTGATCTATAAGCTTTAAATGTAAGCTCTATAACTATAGGATCAAACTTAGTACATAAAGTTTAGAACGATAGGCTAAAGGATTCAATCGAACCTAAATTCTAAAACAAAGCTAGAAATATTAGTTAAAATAATTTAGTAAGTTTGAATTTTAAAAAATCAGTAATAAAATGATAGAATATAAAATTTTTAAATTTTAAGTATATTACCTGTTATTTATTGGAAATGTGTAAAAATGAATTCCGATAACGAACGAATTGTTAAAGATAAAATATATGCACACTAAAAATCATAAAATAATATAAATAATATTTATGACTATTTACTTATACTCTATACGTATTTACGCGTAACTAAAAATATGCAAAATTACCTGAATTGTTAGAAAATTTGCTAAATAATTAAAGAAAATTATAGAAAAATTAGAAAAGTGGGGAATGCTTTAGATTTGGGTTATGGTAGGTCAAGGATGAAGAAAAAAATTTGGATCAATTAAGTTTACACACTTAAAAGGTAAAGTAGAAGTAGATAAAGTAATTGTCTAATCAAATTAATACACTAAAATTACTTTAGAGCTCTATAAATAACTAAATTTTTGTAAAGGCTCATTTGGTCAGTTTGAAACCTTAAAAAATTAGATAACACCAAAATTGAGAGAAAATTAGGTGTTTTACAAAAATTTATAAAAATCTGTACAGTAAGAGCAATTAGGCCGAAGCCACATACAGCCACCGCCAATGCCACCCCACTCCAAATTGATCGTCTAGACTACTAAAAAACCTAAATCGGTTTTAGTGGCCGGAAGTCTAAGAAACAGGTGAGTCCAAATTTCCAACCGATTTTGTATAAATTCTTAAAATTATTAATTTTATTCAGAAAATTATAAATTTATTATTTGATTTTTATTGTGTGTAGATTTAGAGAAAAATATTGATTAGGTTTAATTACATTTGTAAATATATGGTGTTTAAGAAATTGAGCGAAACCGAACATATTTCGATTTAGAATTAAATAAGCTTAGGAGTATAGTTTTGAGCTCAAATTTTTTTTTATAGACTACTTAAGTGATATAGAACAGTACTATAAAATTATTTTTTTTTAAATTAATTTTCGAAATTTTTAAGCTCTAAAATGATGGATAAAATGAGTAATTTTAGATTAATTAAGTTATTAAATGACTAATTACTGATTTAGAAGGTAATTAGAGGTTTAGGAATATTAATCTTTGATATAGTAACACAATCATAGCACTTAGAGTATTGAATGTAATTAACATGGGAACTATGTAATAAATATAAGTCATTTGATAACATGTGCAATTGGAATTATGGTAAATATAAAATATTGGGTTAAATTAGATAATATAATAATAATATTAATACACATTAAATTTGCTATAAAACTTGATTTTAGGTAATTATACAAAAAATGTAAAATTTTCTCACAATAAGAGTAAATTCAGTACACTAATAAAGATTAGAGTATACCAAGTGGGTTAGAATGTTGATTTAAGACTATGCGTAATATTTAGAATACTTGAAGCTGATGTGATTAATTTCACATTAGGGTTCAGAATATATATTAGGATTTACTCATAGTTTGAACCGATTTAGAACTTGAACCAGAATCGGATTCGGAAAACGAACCTAAAACTAACTTATAATGAATCGGTAGTAAATAATATGTATATAAGAAGAATTAAGTTAACTTATACCCTAAGATATACATATATCATCAAGATATAAATACTAAAGAGCGTATTTATATTATAAAATATACGGAGATGAGTCAACCTATAATTAGTTGAGCGAACGACCAAGAATTCCAAGTTGGGTTTAATATTACTATTTTAGAGTACTCGAAAACTTAGGATTATGTATGATTGTGATTGTAAGTAGTTTTATGCATGTGCCTACATATCCAATTTTGTACTAAAATCTATGTTGTATTTAATGACTGTTGCGATTAGAATGGTGTAAAATTGTCTGATCACCCTAAATTTAACTTAATCCTAATCAACTTAAATACTCTAATTAGACATGCATTGCAACCCTTTAGGAGATCATTAAGATTTTCCAACCAAACATCAATACCTTCGAAAAAGATCATGTTGGGTAGCAAATTGGTCTTTTCCTTATCATTCGCTGAACAAAGTGATAGGAGAGGAGGTTGTAGTGAGAATGAGGGCATTGATTCGAAAGATAGTCTTAGGGGGAGTAGTGAGGAGGTTGCACAAACCTGGGTTTGGTTGTAAGTTGTTGCATGAACATGAAAATTTCTCAACCCAAATTGGAGTAGGTGAAATTACTCTAATTTCACAACAGACCGGACTACGTTGTGTGATAACATTTACTTATTGTATTTTATGTAAATAATTTCTTGATAACCCTAATTGTGCTTATATACATTCATTAGTCTCTAATTCAACTTTTTTAAGCTATAGTTGCTCATACCCATATAGATTCTTTTGTAAGTTCTGATTTCTGACTAATATGCCGTGTTACAACTATCCTGAGGTTGGTCCTCTTTTGAAGCTATAGGGAGTGAGGATCAAATGGTCACATAATTGAGTCTTTTAATGTCTTGATAGTACTTTAAGTAATGAACAGAGGTGTGAGATGTAAGTTAATGAATGTTGTAGTATGTGTAATTGTCACGCCTTGAAGCGGTAGAGTCGTAACAGCTCTGCTGTGTAAACCATCCTAAGATAAAAGTTGGCCTTACATCCACTATCTTAGACCTGATCTACACAAGGCGTCCACGACTAACCCGCTTTGAAGTAAACAGTTTGTAATTTAAATAAATCATTTACCTAAAAAAGTAAGAATATATATATATATATATATACTATAATTCAGTTATTGCAATTAAATTTTACAATAATTCTCCGTAATATATTTCCTAGTTATTACATTATTCAAAAATGAAAAGTAATAAAATATGTGTTAATTCTTCAATGTTTTTCCTTACTCCTCAGGATCCAACAGTTGTTAGCTTCAGAGTAGTTGTTTGCCGCTTCTTAGCCAGCACCTGCACGACGTCTATAGGGATGTGAGCAACCACAGCTCGGTAAGTTAGGATAGAAAACTTAAAATTATACCATAAACACAACAAGGTTTTTGATCAACTTATTAGGTAACAAGCACATGCACACATCCAACTATCTAACAAGCACAACCAAGCATAATCTTATGCCTCTAAAATACAACAACGTATTAATCCCAACTTACCTCATCTCCTCGCTCATTCACTCGAGATCCGATTTGCTCAGGCCATCGCTCAGTTTTTCATATAACTATTATAGGTTCATTTTATCCTATAACGCTTATTGTTATGTTTTGTTTAGAAATATACCTAATTATTTAGGTCTTAAGTCTTTTACAATTATTCTAGATTTGGGGTCATGTTCGGGTTCGGTTTTCGCATCGATTTCTAAATTAGGTTTTAGTTCGATTTCTAAGTAGTGTTTTATACTTCAACCCTAGAAATTTGTTTCAACTCATAATGTAAAATTAATCACATTACTTCTCGATCTCCTAAATATCATCATTACCCCTAGTCAGTATTTTATTTTACTCGGTACACTTAAATCCTTATTAGTGTACCGAATTTACTCCTAATATGAGAAATTTTTACATTTTTCATATATTACATAAATTCAAGTTTCCTATCAGATTTATTGTATATTTTTATTCTTATCATAATATCAATTTTTCTAATATTTTCTATTTATTATATTTCTAATAATTGTGTACTATGTACTATTACTCATTATGTACATAATACACATCTAATATTTTTATTACTCTAATTACCATCTCCCAACATCAATTATCATTTCAAAATATCCAAATTGATCCTAAATTATATTTTACACCTAATTACCCTAATTTACACAATTAACTTAAAATTTCCTATTTTTCCCTTACTACATAATTAACCTAATAATTAAATATAACACCTTAAATGCTACAAGTATCATACTTCATCAGATTTCAACATCCTAAAACATATAATTATTTACTAAATAAGTAATTAACCATTTAATTACTTAATTAATCATAAATTACCCATTTTATGCCTCATTTTAAGGCCTAAAAATTATCTAAAATTTTCAAAAATTATTTTTTGAAAACAGGTTTCATAGCACTGTTTTATATCATCTAAATAGTCTACACAAAAATTTTGGGTTCAAAAATACACTTCTAAGGTTATTTATTTTTAAATCGAAACATGTTTGGTTTTGCACGATTTCTTAAGGACCCTATATCACAAGATATATTTTCATCAAAATAATATTTTTCCTAAAAAACTACATACAAAAATATTTCATAATAACAAAATTCATAATTTTATAATAATATTTACTATTTTTACAAAATTACACAATATTGGGCTAGAAATCGAACTCACCGATTTGGGTGGCTCCGGTCACCTTTGGTGGCCATGGTTATGTCGGCCCACCTGGGCGCTGCCACCACCGTGTGGTGGTGGTGGCCGTCCACTCCCAGCTGCCCGGTGGATCTGGGTTCTCTTTTGTGGCCCTAACTGCACAGTTTTCCTTTTCTTTTTTTTTTCTTTGGTTTTTTTCTCAATTTTCACCTCTCCCTAATTTTCTCTGATTTCTAACTGTCTAAATGAGTTTTTGAATTTTTTCCCCTATTTATAGAGCTTTAGGGAATTTATTGTGCATTAAATTAGATAAGATAATTGCCTTATCCCTTAATTTTTGGCTTTTGTGTTGTCTTAATTTAATTGACCGATTTTTTTCTTATTTTTTCTAGCTGCCACGACCCAATTCTGAATCATTCCTTATTTTTCATGATTTTTCTTTATTTTTCCTTAATTAATCATGAATTTTCTTTAATTATTTCTTATTATTTTAGTACATTTTGCATATTTTAAGTAATTACGCGTATTTCTACATACATGTAAATTCATATATAGTACAAAGAAATATTCCTAAATATTCCTAAATATTATTTGGGTCATTTTATGATTTTTAGTATATATATAATTTATCCTAGCGATTCGTTAATTATTGAAATGCATTTTACGCATTTTCAATAAATGACGAGTTATATACTTAAAATTTAGAGTATTTATATTCTTTTATTTTATTACTTATTTTCTTAAATTCAAACTTACGGGATTATTTTCCTAATATTTCTAGCTTTACTTTATAATTTAGGCTCGATCGGATCTTTCAACCAATCGAAATCTCGAATGGCTAATTTTGGGGCTTACAGTAATTTTTTGGGATTTTGAGATAATATGGATGTAATTATATGTATATAAACGATAGTTCTAACTTTTATGTAAATTTTAGATTAAACTTTAATTTAACTGTTTACTTTAAAGCGAAGAATCGTTGACGCCTTGTATAGATCATATTTATAATAGCCATTATAAGGTCAATTACTATTATATGTTGGTTTACATAGCAAAATTGTTGCGACTTTGCGATTTCGGGACGTAACATGACTTGCAAAGAGGTTAAATGCCGAGTTATAAGAGAAGGCTATGTCTTTACTTGTGTACAAACTAAATTCTGCGTTAACTTGAGTATAGATTTTGTTGTTAGTTTATAGAGAATAGTATGTAGGAAAGATGTTGTAATGTTTGTAGCTAATAGGTGCAAAAAATGGCACATTTCGTGCCTTGTCATAAAACTCATGATCCTTTGGCTATTTTTTTTATTTGTTTTTTATAAGACATCATGAAGTTTCATGGAGTTCCAAGGAGTATTGTGTTCAGTAGAGACTATACATTTACAAGTCATTTTTGAAAGACCTTGTAGCATCGACTTAAGACGAAGTTGCTGTTGAGCATACCATGCTATCCATAAACCGATGGTCAGATTGATGTCATCAACAGAACATTAGGTTCTCTTCTCTGAGTTGCTATTGAAAGAAATCGAGTTGATTGAGATACATGTCTGCCTATTATAAAGTTCGCCTATAATTGATCTGTTCATAGTACAACAGGTAAGATCTCGTTCAAAATCGTTTATGATTTCAACCTGAAGTTACCCCTTGCTTATACACTAGTATCCAAGGCTGAGCAAAGTAACCCAAGAGCCTAAAATCGACCAAAGACCTTGTAGTAGATCTACTAGAAGGTTACAGAGCAATTAACTTAAGTTACTGAGAATTTAGCACAGAGATGTTAAGGATAAATGGGAAAGAAGCTCTTTTAATCAGGAGATCTAGAATGGCTACATCTCGGTGAGGAATAATTTCCTAACAAGAGGAAGAACAAGCTCTTATCCCAAGCCAAAGGGCTTTTCTAAGTACTTTAGAAGATCAATGACAATGCTTATAAACTTGAACTCTTTGAAACATATCAAGTTTTTAATGTCTTCAACATTCCTTACTTGAGCTCATATGTATTTGAGGAAAACACCCTAATAAAGAAATCAAAGGATTTGATTCTAAATCTTAAACAACCTAGAGGAAACGATAGGAATCAGCCTTTAGGACCTCCCATATGATCCTGACCAAGAGATTTGGCTAACTTAACTTATTGGATTCCCAATTGTCAACCAAGTGTTGAGGAAGCTGACCCGACTTGCAAAGCCAACCTATTTGTTTGCCTAAGCTCTCGAAGTGCATGGAGTATTGTCTTGTTAGGACAAGGTCGATCGGAGCTTACTAGGAGCCTAGAGCCAAACCTTCTAACTTATCCTATAAATTACCCTTTATTGCAAACCCAGACTTGCCGTGGTTATGATGTCGAGCTATCAATAAGCCATGCTGTTACCAACCTTATCCAAAATGGTCATCAATCATTGTTCACAAAAGCAACCGACCTCTCTCACGAAGAAACATATCCTATAAGCTTCAAACGTGCAACCTAATTCTTAAATTCTCTTTCTAGAAGGATTGCAAATTTATCTTTTCTCTTTTTGTACATTATCGTGTTTAGTATTTACTCTTTTTAGTAACTTTTTGTAAAAGAATGTATCCCCAGGTATCCGATATAAATACCTTGCTATGGCATTTGTTCTGATAAGACTTTTTCACTTCAATTAATGAAATTGCCTAAGTTTTCTCTATTACCTTTATGTTAAGAACCCTAATCTTAGCTCATAGTAGCCCTTAAGTAAGCTTATGTAACGAGAGACCCATTTCCTTATACCGGTGAGTCACACCTAGCAGAAGATTAGTTGTTAGTGCTTGAGTGTTGTGTTACATCCATGAGTTACTCACGAATTGCTTAACATTGCTACCCACATTTCTACCTGAACTTATTTACATTTCTTTAATAGCTTTGAAGAACCCATTCATACTATGATGAGACCTTACTCTAGGTTCATAATCCCTACTAATGGTGGTGAATATCTTATTAATATAAGGTTATAACTTTTGAGTAAAGGGATTAAGGATCATTTTTGTTTATTGGTTTAATATATTCACTCGACCTAAGGCCTTACATATTTTTTAAATATCATTTCATGTCATTTTATTAATTATATGACCTGAATAATTCATTACTAAGAACTCATTAATCATCGGACATGTTTTCAATATATAACGAGTAATATTGCTATAGTTAACTTTTTCACTATATTATTATTTTGTCATTCCATTTCCAAAATCCAAAATCATAGAGTCAGTTCAACTATTTTTCTTGTTTTTTAAGGCTCCATTGTCCATCTCAAGCTTAAATAAAGAACTTTTACGGTCTCCATAAAATTTAGATACTAATGTCCTTATTGGTAATTTGCAAGGCCTCATAAGTGGTTTGTATTCCACAGAGTAAGAAGATAAATTTGATCAATAATCAAAATTTTTTTCCTACCTAACGCAAACATGCTTTTGTGTACGAATTTGATGATTATGATATATTTATTTGAAAATTGGATAAAATAGGTTTAATTCGCATACAAAACACACTTATCACACAAGTTAGGTTACAAGTTTAGGTTTTTAAACAGATTAATAGATATATTATATCACAAATTGAAGTTTTTTAAACATAAACCCCTTTAGACCTAAATACAAAACACAAAATGTTAACATGGGTCACCGGTCTTGATTGTTGTTCTCATAAAATAAGTTTTATTCTATTTCTTGATTATAAAAACAAAATATCATCAGAGGTGTTATGCCTTGTGCCTAAAAACATAGCTAGTCCACTACATACTCTTAACTGAAAAGAAATATGTGATTCCTATCTCTTAAATCTCCAATTCTTTAAGTTCATGAATGTTAAATATTTGAAAAACACTTTCCCCAAACATAGTTAGTAATTAACTCAACAAATGTTATACTACATATACATAAATATATGCAACACATCTACATAGGCCTATATAACCTTTGTGCATTAAATAAAGAGGTTACATGCCTCATATTATATTTGATCTACACAAAATCATCACAATTCTACAAAGTAGAAATCAAAATAAATCAGAGTCTATTACCATAGTTGTTGAACTGCAACTTAGTGTTTGCAATTGCAAACCAAAATGAATTACTGAACCTTAACTCGATATTTGTCATTACCAAACAAACAATAATATCTATAAATTTCTAAATTGCTACTCAACATTTGCCAATAAAATATTGTGACATGCGGACCCTTAATATTCACAATTTCTCAAATTAATGATATACTACACTCAATAATTTCAATATACGGTCCCTTAATACCATTTCTCAACTATTATGCTCAACAAACTTAAATAGTATCATGCTGTATTTATCACCTGCTATCCAAATACCAATAATTAGGTCAATCACAATGCTCTAATCGACATCACATTCCATCGATTAGAGATAATTCCTCATATCAATGGCACACCAAGTCAGTGTAGCGAATTTAGTGCCTAAGTCTATTCACTTCCCAAACGTATAGTGCACCATACACTTGTCCATAGTCAACATGTACAAAACAACATATCATAACCAATTAATTAATCTAGTCTACTTACGTCCTCTATCTTACAAAAGTAGAAAAAGTACCCAAGCAGTATAGTACTCACTTGAAAATTTTGAAATCTGATTCTTGATTCTTTAGGTCTAACACATCCTATGAATAATGAGTTTTATAATAATTAAGTCATGATTTTGTTTTCTTAATTTATATTTTTGTTACTTATCAATTTATCCATACTTTATAAGTCATTGGTTTATTGAATCCATTAAGGACGATTCTTCCTCTTCTTAAATAAAGCACTAATGGGAGTAAAGTTGAGTGGTCGACCTATTGCCTTATATGCACCGATCTACCTCTTGAGGGTCCCATTTGATTTCTTCATCCTTTGTTGCATCTTGTTTTAAGTCTTAGTTGTTGCAATCAACATATTTATTCGGGTTATTGTTTATACCTTTATCATAAAGCACTGATTTTTTGATTTAAAAGATTTCCAATTAATTTATAGCGTTTATATCAAATCATTCTTTATTATTTTATAAAAATCATATTTTGAGCTTCCTTCTCATTTATTAATCTTTACGTTGTGATTTTATTAATCCATTAGCCCTTATTAATTCTAAGGTTTGCTCATAAATTACAAGTTTCTATTTATAATTACTTCCATTTTATGTAATCTTATATTTATAAATCCTAATAATTCTTCAAAACCTTAATTCATCAATTAACACAACTTTACACGACTATCCATTGTGTTTGTTAAATTTTATTCATAAATCTTAAGTTTCTATAGAAAAGAAGAAGAAGTTATTATTCATTCATTTCATCATATGGAACAAGAAAACAACTTAATTATAATTCAATAGGAATAGAATAGAAAGGTAATAACTATTATATGTTCTTTCATATTTAGTTCACATAAAATGATGAAACAATTAAATTGGAATAAAATCAAAATATCCATTATATTCCTTGTGCAAGAGTGATGAAGTGATGTTTACAAGTACATGAGCATTTATGGTAAAGGCACGTTTATGGTAAATATGATAACTATAGAATGCTAAATAGAAATTTATAAGGGTGGAAATATGAATTGCTATTTAATATTTGCGTGTATTGAATTGCTATTTGGTATCTAAAGTTTAATTATGCACTATAATGATAACTCTATATGGAATAAGAGGGAAATGGAATGGTTGTATACAGTTGGGGTTAGAGGATTTTCTAGTTTATGGGAGCCTTCCCTCTTCTTCTCTTCTCTTCCTCCATATTATAGTAAAAGAAACATATTGAAGTGGACTTAAAACCATAGGTAAGGCTTACTTATGACAACAAAAATAAGTGGAGTCCTTTTCTATGGCTATTTCTTATTTGTCCATGGTTGTTTATTTATATCCTCTTTTTAACTTTTTACGTTAGTTACCCCTCTCTCTCACCTTCTCTCTGTATAATGCTATTAGTCTTAACTCCTATGATACTCTTATTTTAATACTCATAAAATTTTACTTAATGTTTTTGGCTTGGATTATCTAATCCTCCAAGATCTCTCTATACTGAATCAAGAACTTAAGGTGGTTTTAATAATTGTAGACTTTATGATGTTTCTTACGTTCTTTATATTTCTAAGTTTTACTTAAAGGTGTAAAGATTTGACTATATGCCTATCTGTTTTTCCATTTCATCACAATAAGTGGTTTCTTATTGGAATAGATTGTGTTATTTATAATTTTTATAATAGGATAAATTTCATCCCTTCTAGTGTAGATTTTACTTATCACGTAATCTTCTCATTAGTTGCTTCATGACTTTTTTTTTTTAAATTTAAAGTCTATGATTGTATTTCCATTTATTTATTTAGAAACAATAGTTATGTAATTCTATATATTATTATTTATAGGGTATATGCACGCGCTACTTCATATATTAATTACAGATTTATTATGTAATGTATATATATAGATTAAATTCATAAATCATAGAGAACCCACTCATATTATAAATTACAAATTCATTATTATCTTCATCAAAATGTAAAGGTCATATTATTATTTGCCACTTTCTCTGTATTGCTCATTTTGTGCAGTGTATATTAGTCATCTTTGGCTTAATATCTCATTCATTTGTTATATTCGTTGCCTTCCTTTATGTCTATAGTTGTTCTACTTATATTACAATTTATTGGTATGGGTTATCATTATTCATTCGTTAGTAGGTTTTGGTAACACAAACACACATACATACATACACAGAAACAGACACAGACACAAACACATAGACGCAGACATAGACATGTGCATGCAAATACGCCTGCATGCGTGCAGACATGCGCACCTAGAAAAACAAAGAATTTAACAATTTTCACTTGTGGGAAGTTCACTAGGCTACTGGACCGACTGATTCAATGACTTCTAAATGGAAAATACATAGGAAGAAAACTATGAATGCACTACTACTCTAAAATTCTTACAATCTTAAAACTCTTGCCTATACAAAGAGAAAGTAAATCCTTTTAAGGGGCTTATTTAGAACTCAGACACAGAAACATAAAAAATTTCCAGATAAGAAAAACGTAACCCTTGTACTGCTTTGAGGTTTATTTTGACACCAAAGCAAGCAACATCCCTTGTGCTCCGTGGCTCGTTGGCGTACTTGAACCCACTGACCCATTGAATGGTGCTTTAACACCAAGAGCCATGTGTCCTATTATTGGCGTGACCACTCCAGAGAAAATCGGTCCACCTATCGGTTGTCCAATGGTTAGAGTGCCCAATTGGACCTTGGTTTGCTGAATCACCAATGTTTACGCTAATGATATGGATCTCCTCCTATCTTTGTTACCTGAGTTCAATCGAATGAAATACTTCTGTGCATGACTTGCAACTTGTGAGGGTGTTCTTGTGACCATAAAGTTTCGAGAAATACTTCTCCAATCCCCTTTTCCATATTTCTCTAAGCCAAGAAGAAATAACCTGTTTTGAATGCCAACAGAACTTATACACTTAAAACTCCCCATATGCAATAAAACTAATGTTTTAAATAACAACGCTGAAACCTTTAATGCCAACAATGTACAGTACCTTAAAAAAGCAGATGATGTATAATTGAAGATGGTTAGCCCAAAATGTTCCACTTCTCAGTTAGTTTCCTTCATCATTATCCTCTTTGCAGAGCAGAATAAAGCATGAAACAATACCATGATGTTGTCAGCCACATTTCTCTTTTACAAATGCTGCAGTGCGGCAGAATTTAGTTCACACAGAAAGGCAACAAAAGTAACTTCTAAAATTGCTAAATGTAGCTTTTTAAGACTTCCTTATCCCAGTGTGAATTTAATTTAATCAAACACAAAAAACAAGCTTTAACTCCTTGTGTTTCCCCTAATAAATCAAGTCCTCAAAGTTAATGTTTCTGTATTTGAAACTGCTGCAATTGCATGGTATACTGTTATGGACCTGCTTTTCTCTGGAAGTATAACTAAGTACAGTCTCCTAAGTGCATCAAGGCTGAAGGACACATACCCAAGCAAGAGACAAGTACTACAGAAACCAGTAGCTAACAAGACTCACATGGTGCAGCATAATCGTCATTTTTGCATATCAGCAATGGCTCAACAAAAAGCTTTAACTCCATTTGTTTTCAAGTTCAAGAAATGCTGAAGCATCAAACGAAGGGGCAATTCAGTTCAGCTGCTCGAATTAATTCTGTCTAGAAATCTTACATCATATAGCATTTTCGATATCCTTTGGTTATCTAACATAAAACATCAACAACATTATTAGCAGCAGATGCTTTTCAATTCTATTTAAAAGAGAAACACATCAACAAAAGCAGGGAATGAAACACAATAGACAGAAGTTGAACTATATGAACCAGTTTTGCTGGACCTATTTAAGGATATCAAAACATTATGTAAAGGGCAACCGGTTCTTCAAAGAAAGAAAGTTTAAATAATGTACCCAGTTTACATTTATATTCAAAAAGCATAAGAATTCTATAATGTTCGCCCGAAGAGGCATATTCCATATGTCTGCAGCATTCTATTAGGATAGAGAAACAGTTCATTCACCATCATGTACTTGATATATCATGTAAAGGGTTAGGAAACATTTGAGCTCCAAGCAGCAGAGACAGAATATATCATGCACTGAATCTCCTGCCGGGATGGTAGGGGGATGCTGAGCCTAAAGGATCCAGGCAGCAGCCTCCTCACAAATGTGGATGATTTAAAAGTAATCTCCTTCCAGGATGATAAGGAGATGCTGAGCCTCAAAGGATTCAGGCATTGGGCCTCACAAATGGATGATTTAAAAGCTGAGCAGCAGTTGGCCAATCATCTGGATTAACTTGTAAACATTTAAGAACAAAATCCCTTGCATGGATAGAGAGTGATTCAGGAACTGGAGGTGGTTCATCCCGAGAGATCTTAAATAATGCTTGCTGCCATTCCAAGGGGTGATAGGGGAATTTGCGAGTCAGCATCTCCAGGACAGTGCACCCAATACTCCAAATGTCAGCTGGAAAACCATAGCCATGGTCTTTCGGTTTCACAACCTCAGGTGCCATCCAGAATGCAGTCCCTTGGCATGATTTGACATCATTTGGGTTAGTAGTTAACTTTGCCAACCCAAAGTCTGCAAGTTTCACAGACCCATTATCATGGACCAATATATTTGCACATTTGATGTCCCGATGAATCACATTTTGACTGTGAAGATACTTCAGACCATGCAAAATTTGTCTTGTATATGCAGACACTTGGGACTCTCGAAGCTCACAACTTCGACATAGGTTAAATAGGGAGCCTTTAGTAGCCAGCTCGAGACAAATATATAACTTTGTATCATCCTTATCACTTCCATAATATCGAACTATGTTTTCATGCTTTAAATGACTTAAAAGATAAATCTCCTGCTTCGACTGCTCGATAGTTCCTTGGTCGTGCAAGGAGACTTCCTTCACAGCAAAAATGAATCTATTTTTCACAGATCCGAACGACCCCCTTCCTAAATCCCTACCATTTTCCCAATTCGGAATGATTCCATTTTGCGTCAAAAACCGTGTAAGTCCTACTGGACATGTGGCAGCATTAGGATATGTCTTACTCGATTCAATCAAGATATTTATGATGATAAATTGAACACCCTCAGCCCAACTGTAGATGATATGAAGAACAGAGTTAGTATGTTCATATGTATTTATTAGGTAAAGAGAAACCAACAACCATTTTGTACTTGGGCTAATGTGGCAATTGTAACAATGAAGTTCGATGGTAAAGGAAATTTTCCTTACAGTAAACAAAATGGAAGATTTGTAATTACGCAAGGTTAAGCCAATAACTAGAGGTGATATAATACGGATGACAAGAGAATCAATGTCTCTGTTGGTGACATTGTCAATCGTGTTAGTTTCAAATCCTGTAAAACAGTTGTAATGGTTAAGTGCTGTAGTGGACCAAATTGTCAAAAAAGATAAATTCCAGTGGCTTCTCATGTTTCTCTCCTAACCTCAAACATTCTGATGGCAGTAATATTTCTTTTTGACTGGAACCTATAGTTGTTATATAGGGCACAATGTGCTGATCTCCCATGATATCTAAGAAGTATGTAGAAGTCTTTGGGAAGATTACAAGATAGATTGAAACGGGGATGAGTCCTAATGACGCATTGAGGTTTTGCACAAATTTTACCCATTGGAAGTGAAAATCTACTGAACTTCATCATGAAAGAATATGATAGACAATTTCCTCATAGGAATAGAATAGGTCCATGCAGAAGTCCTAGCAATCAACAATGCCTCCAGTTAATACATTGGTTATGGACTCTAATCTTTTCCGTTATTTGTCCAACAAAATGTTCCATCATCCTGCACAGCAAGAGCATTAACTGCATTGTGTGTCTTGGCAACAAGTCTATATGTTGTGATGGTCAAGACTGCAAGTACTCCTGTCACACAATGGATTTTTTCTCTCTCTCTCTCTCTCTCTCTTCTTTTTTTCCAAACTTTTGGGGAATTCCTGTTTGGCACTACGTTATTACACTTCAGATTATTGAACTCAAAAGCTTTGCATAGTATTGGTTTGGAAGTTTGTTTAGTACTCATAACACAAAAACATTTTATTGCATCTAAATGTGAGTGATCAGTAAGATATTTCTATTTCCTTGTGCGTAGTTGACTTTTGAAGTAAATACATGCTAGGGAAATCTGCTAACAATAAAATCTTTTACTCTGAAACTATTTTAAACATTGAAATCAAATATTTCTAATTTTTTTTTTATCAAGTTTAAGGCTATTTAAATGTTTATTTCATAAACTTGTTTTGAGTAATCTTTAGAGGGTTAATACTGAAGTAAGATGAACCGGCATTAACTTAAAGAAGGAGTTGAGACATGTTAAGACAGGTTTTAAGTTGTACTTTTCTTTATTGTTAGGCTCTAGTCAAGGAGATTCTTCAATTTCTTCTAAGTTGCTCATTCTAAGTATGAGATGCTTTCTTGTTTAATTGTGTGTATTATGCTAAACACTTAAAATGAACTTAACTTTCTATAAGGCTAATTAATTGAATGTGATGCATGTGCATGGATTTAGCCAACACCTTAGGAGGACCGGTATGTTGGTGGAGCATTAAGAATAAAGATGATCTATGCATGACGCTATTCTAAGTGGAGTCTTGCATAGAAAGGATTAAGGCAAATCTAAGCTATTACTTGGATACTTGGGTATTGGGGTTGTTGGGTATCACCCGACACCAATACTATATAGTAAAATATATATAGATATGTACTTACCTGCTGACATCATCAGTTATCCCAAGTTTTAGAATGTCGAGATTGTGTTTCTTATTAGATTAATTAAAGATAAATAATTGATGATGTTGCATTTAGTGACACTTCTGATGCATGTGAAGTTACTTGTACATAAGTAGACCTTTAATGTACATTGTAAGCCCTAAAGCCAAGCCAAGTAACCGTAGGATTGAACTTAGAACCCAAGGTTTAGGACGATCGGTTAAAGAATCCGATCAAATCCAAATTAGAAACTATTGAGAGGAATATTAGTAAAAATGACCCTGTAAACTTAAATTTAAGAAAGTAAGTAGTAAAACAGGAGACTATAAAATTTTCAAATGTTAAGCATAATAACTGCTAATTACCGAAAAGGCGAAAAAGTGTCATGAAATAACTAAGAAATTACTAGAGATAAATTATATGTGTACTAAAAATTTTAGAATGATCAAAATAATATTTAGGAATGTTCACGTGTACCCTACATGTATTTACGTGTAGATAAAAATACGCGTAATTGCTAAAATAGGCCGAAAACTAAGTAAATAATTAAAGAAAAATACAAAATAATTATAAAAAAATCAGAAAAAATCAGGATAAGATAATTGCAACAAGGTCAGGTCGTGGACTGAAAAGAAAAAATTAACCAATAAGAATTTGACAAACTAAAAGCCTAAAATCAAGGAAATTGGGCAAAAATCCCATCAAATTAATGCACATTAATTACCACATTAATTACCACATTTGTCTATGAACAAGGAAAAAATTCGCAGAAGTCATTTGGCTAGTTTGTGATTTGAGAAAAATCGAAACACAACAAAAATCGAGAGAAATTCCAGAAAAAAAAAAAAAAAGAAAACTGTGCAGATTAGCAAGGTGAACTAAAACCACCACCCACCACCACCTGGGACCGAACCACCACCACCACCCTACAGTAGACCCACCGCCTGGACCGGCCGACAACATTGGACCGGGTTTGGACGGCCCAAAAGCTTCGGACCGGTTAGTCATTTATTCACCCGATTTTTGTATAATTTTGTAAAATTATTTATTTTGTCCAGAAAATTATGAAACTTGTTATTCTGAGGTTTTATTGTATGCATATTTAGGTAAAAATATTGGTTTAGTTTAATTAGATCTGGAAATATAGGGTCCCTAACAAATTGTTCAAAACCGAGCATTAGTAAACCGGAAAATAAATAGGCTTAGGGATGTAGTTTGGAGTTCAAAATTTTCCTATAGGATGCTCATTTGATGTATAACAGTGCTATGAAGCCATTTTTTTAAAATTAATTTTCGAAATTTTTAAGTTAATTTTTAGCCCTAAAATGATGGTAAAATTGGGTGATTAAGGGTTAATTAAGTGATTAGGATGTTAATTACTGATTTGGATCTTAACTAGAGGTTTAGGGAAGTTAATCTCTACAGTGGAACCTTAATCCTAGCCTTTAGGTACTAAGTATAGTTAATTAGGGCAATTAGGTAAGTAATATAATAAATTAGTAATATGTGAAAATGTAAATTAATAAATCTAAAAAAAATAAGGTTATTAGATAATATTATAATTGAAATCAGAAAAATAATAAATCTGAAATAATATTTAATTTTAAGTAAATATCTTAAAATGTAAGATTTTTACACATCGGGAATAAATCCGATACCTCAATTAGGGTTAGCGTGTACCGAATAGTTAGAATACCAAAATTACGACCTAATAGAATATTTGAATACCCAAACATAATGTGATTAATGTCACATTGGGATTCGAGCCTAATTACGACTTAGGAATTAAAACTAGAATCTAGTTTAGGAACCGAACCCCGAAATAAAATACAACGAATTATTAATACGTTGTAGGTATACATGAGGAAAATGAGTTACATTATAAATTAGAATAAGAATCCATAAAATATAAGTACTAAAAGAACCTATTTGTATTATAGGACACTCAGGAACAAATCAACTCGCAACTAGAGGATCGAGCGATTGAGCAAATTCAAGTAAGTTGGGTTATTGCTTATTGTAATAGAGTACTAGTTTCGTAGTACTCGGAGACTTAGGCTTGTATATGATTGTGATTGTAAATAGTTTGCGCATGTGCTTGATGTATCTGAATTCGTGCTGGAATTTGTACTGTGAATGACTTTGTGACTGATTGAATTGGTATGAACTTGTTGAACACCCTAACCGGCATTTAATCTCAGTCGACCCTAATAACCGAAAATGTCATGCATTGCAACCCGTTAGGGGATCATAGGACTCTCCAACCAAATACCGACCCCTTCGAAAGGGATAGCGCAGGATTGCAAAACGGTCTCTTCTTCATCCTCAGTCGAACTAAGTAACAGGAGAGGAGGTCGCGGCGGGGATGGAGTCAATGGTTCGAAGGTAGTCGCGGGAGGAGCGAGGTCTCCATTGCACAAGCCTGGGTTTGGTTGTGAGCTGCTGCATAATATGGAACTCCTCAACCCGGATTGGAGCGGGTGAAATTTCTCTGATTTCACAACGGACCGGACTACGTTGTGCGATGACACTTGATTGTTGCATTGCATGAAAATAATTGTTTGATAACTCTGTTTGTGCTTGTATGCATTCATGAGTCTCCAATTCAACTTACTGGGCTTTAGTTGCTCATACCCTTATAGATCCTTTTGCAGGTTCTGATTTGTGAACACTTCAAGTACTATGCCGCCCTATAATTATCCAGAGGTTAGTCTTTTTGAAGCCAGGGGTGTGAGAATCAAGTTATTTCGCAAATGTATAAATAGACTGACCTTGTAGTTAAAGGTTGAAGATTGTTAGTTATTCTGTAAATTAGTAAACTGTAGTTATTATGTAAAACTTCCTAGGAAGCTCTGTGGACTTATTTATAATTATCTATGTTTTATAGAACTTTGTGATAATTATCATAATTGTAGTATAATTATTACTCGAACTGTTTACTTCAAAGCGAGGAGTCGTCGACGCCTTGTGTAGATTATCTCTATGGTAGGCACTGTGAGGCCAGTTACTATCATAGAATGGTTTACACGGCGGGACTGTTGCGACTTTGCGACTTCGGGGCGTAACATACATAGTCAAGTAGAGGCCTCTATCTATTAGTAGAGGATGGATTAAGACACCCAGTAGCATTGGAATGGACATACATTGTCGGTGCTTATAGGGAGTCATTATATAGACATAATCCAAAGTAGGTATGTTATATATGCAAGTTTTTGAATTTCCATTCGATTGATTGTCTAAATACTAACTCTTAGAACATCAAATTACAAGTCATCTAGTAGCCATACCTTGAAGAGGTCGTACAAATCCTCTTTGAGATATATAGCTGTAGGTATAGGAGAGCCATTTGGGTTACCTGGGTACTACTCGTTTGTTAAGATTAGTGCTACAATCAATTGATCTAAAAATTTAAGCTTATAGATGTAGCATTGATCATTATATTTATTATTTAACACTTCTCCTTGCTACTAAGTTGAACTTCGCTTAAGGCCCAGCAAGTAGAAAATTTTATTAAATGGGGTTAATTGACAAAACAAAGGTTTGAATCCAAGACCTCGTACTTGATACCATGTTAAGATTGGTGCCATAACTAGCTAATCTATAAGCTTAATCTTGTAGATGTGACGTTGACCATTATATTTATTACTTAATATCATTTGCTTCCATATAGTTGAGTGATGTTTGCTAAAGTATACTGCTAAGCAATTTGGTGGTTTTCAGAGTATTCTACCATCTACCGACATAGAGGACTCATTGTACGCCATAGACTTGTAAGTAAGAGTGGAGATTGGTTAGGCGGTACATCATACATCGCACGTAGTTGTTTAATAGGATTGGCATACTCGAGTCTTATAGATAGATGGTTGCATAGGAGTCAAGCGTAAGTTCCATCGATGGTATAGGCAAATTACTTACTAACATTTGAGTTGCATTGGAGCTTTGCTTAAACGGTTGGTCAGTACATTTTTTATACTTGCTAGTGGTTAGATGAATTAACCTATAATGGCCTTTATTAATCTCTTTTTTCTTGTAAGTTAAGTAGTTCCAATAGATTGTCATTTCTCTTAACTATGTCGACTATGCTGCAACTTATGCTTATGCTAATCAAAATATATAGCTTTTACATGACCATACCCTATTGACTTTGTACCTTATACAGTAGGTTAAAGAGCATGAAAATGACGACATAGATTAGGTCGAGGATTACGCTCTAAATCCACCTAAGTGTGATGGTCACACTATGGTAAGGGGACTTACACGAGTAAAACAATGGAGTCAACATGATGATGACACTTTGAAACCATCTCATGTCTCGAGTTTGTCTATACTTCCAATTGTAGGTAGCATATTAAGCCCTTTTTGGAGCTCATTCATGACTCCGCTTGTTAAGACTCAGCCATATCGTACCTTTACATCATCAACTCTGCATAAAAGACAATTTGTGAATACTTGAGAGGATGGTCATTCCCAAATACGTATAATAGATCCTTTAGACTTTGACAAGCTATGCAGTGCATATTAACACAAGAGTCACAAACTCTAACCATTGTTAATGAAAGAAGGCTTGAAGAGTGGAAAGCATTGTGATTAACACATATTTTTACTAGGTATAAGAGCAAATGAAACTAGATGTATAATTTCTTGTCAATATATGAACATTTCGATTAAATATTGTGTTGAAATGTATTTTAATTAGAGTTAATTTATTGAAATTTCTTTCCAAGTCCTAGCTATGTACTTATAATGTGTCTATTTGGTTAAATACTTGTCAACTTGAAATTTGGAGTTGAAGATGTGATTTGATATTGATATTGCAACTTGGTTTTTCCATTACCAACTATATGTTTTCTATTTGGGTATATAAGGTGGAGTTTGGATTCGAGGGTTCGACTAGCTGAGTTGTTTGACGTGTATTTAAGGTGTTAGTATGTTATATCTTGAGATTTCATTTTGTAATAAATTTTTTTATGATTTCGACTCTATTTTTTATGGAATCGATCTTATTTTTATTTTTTATGAGATTGATTTTATCTTTTATTTTACGCTTAATTTATCTCGTTTTAAATTTAAATCATTATACAAATTTTAAATTCAATAGTTCTGATAAAATAAAATGAAGATGAATGATAGGATGAAGAGAAGATCGGTTTCGTGGAAATAAACAACAAAATCATGGAAATCGTTCTTTATATGCGCTTTCTAATTTCTTAACACTAAAAGCGCACGCTGCTTCTTCAAAATTTAAAATCGTACGTGTCTTTACTGAAGCACTCAGATAATATATATATATATATATTTCTTTAATTTTTTTCGAGAAATCTTCAATGGTTATTTAAAACGGCACTATGTACGGGAAAAAAAGTGGGATGGAAAAATAAAATCAACCAATCAGTGAACCCAAAACGATTTTCACAACTACACGACTTGTTGAACCGAATCTCCATCACTCACAGAGTTAACACAGCACTCAGACTCGCAGTTTCCGTCTCCGCAGAAAGAAAGAGAGAGAGCGAGAGATGAAGAACGGGAGGGAGAAGAAGAAGCAGAGCACAGAGATGGATGAAGTGGAACAGCTTCTCCAAGCAGCACACGACGACGTTTTCCTAAAACTCTCTCTCAATTCCCATACCGTCTCTTCTTCTTCTTCCTCTCTTGACCCCGATCTCACCCGTCGATTCCAATCCCTCAAATCTGGACCCCCTAAACCTAACCCTAACCCTAACCCTAACCCGAAGCCCAATCCTATCCCACCACCAGCGTCGTGTTCCTCCGTACCAGTTGACGATGAATTGAAGGCTGTATTGGGCGATGATCTATCTGCTAGGTTTGCTGCGCTCAAAGGATCTTTATATTCTTCCTCCTCCGCCTCCTCTTCTTCTTCTATAACCACTACTGATGTTGCTGCTGCCACGAAGAGTTCCGTGGGTTCCGTAGTGGTTTCATCTGGCGGAGATGAAAAAGAAGAAGAGGAGGAGGATGAAGTTGAGAAGGTGATTCAATGGGCCATTGATGCTGCTCGTCTTGACCCTTCTCCTCCATCTGATCTTGATACCGATGATGACGAGGAGGAGGAAGATGATGACGATGACGAAGACGAAGAGGATACAATGACGAGAAAAGGAAATGAGAAGAATAAGAAGGAAGAGAATAGTAAAGATAACAAAAAAAAGTAGTTAAAGAAATAGGAACTTCCATGTTTCTTTCTTAAAAAATCTTTAGAATAATTGTTTTTTTGAGCATGAAAGCAGCATTGTTCATGTATATTTTGCTATACATTAAAATGTTACGCGGCAATTTATCACGATACTGTTTAGATTTTCATGAAAAGCTTGCAACTGGTGTTTTGTTGCAAAAGAAACATGTATTGTTAATAGGATTGTATTCTACAATGTTTTATGAAATAACCGGATTCAATCCACACAGTTGACGGATGTATGCGGTTCCTTTTGTTTGACTGCCATGGTGTTCTAGTTCATGTCTTGTAATCTCAGTTGTGTAAAGAAGTTGAAGAACAAAACGAGTCGATTACAAGTGATAGGTTAGTAACTGTGATTCTGTAATCACACCGGGCCCCTAGACACGTAGACGATGAAGCTTCTTTCGACATTGAAGAATAAACTAACAACAGTTTCTGCTCGTAGATATATGGAAATTGATTTCATCGTATGGCGTGTTGTTGGACTATTAGACAGAACTTGTTTTGTAAGCTAAACTAGACTGCCAGAACCGACTCGTTTCAGTTTCACATTCTTCCAGCTATGATGGAATCCCTTTGGTGGTGACAGAATCAATAGAAAGGAGTAAGAGTCTTGGAATTGCAATGCATCGACCAAGTCACCGTAAGATCAGCAATGTCGAGGAAATTTCTTCCTTGAAACTGGGGGAACAGATTTATTATGGATTTTTACATTTGTTACTCGAAAAGTTTGTGTTTTCTTGGGAACCTTGGATGTTACAGAGTCTTCAATGTTTTTGTACACTTTACGCTTACAACTTACTTTTCTGTTGTTATTTTAGTGCGGTTCATCTCTTCTTCCCTCTAACAAGAAGCAGAGGACTAGCTAAATTAGGTTCTGTGCATCATGGGACAGATTGAATTCTTTAAATAACTTCCATAACACTTGCTGAAGGTGCGAGTGCGATGATGTATCCACTTCCTTGTACTTTGTCATATAAAATTGCACCCTCATTGCTTCCGATTTGTCATCTATTGAATATTGACATGACAATTCCACTAAAAAAAAAAAAAAAAAATCTTTACTTATAAATAGTTTTATATTCATTATTAACTAAAAAAAATATCATAAAATCGTAAATTCGAAAAATCATACCATTTGGATGTTACTATTTTAATAACTAAGGCATAAGCTAGTTAGATCAAAATTATTTGATTGGTAGAAATTTGATGTTAGCCGGGAGATCAGGGAAACATTACATTGCATACCAATCACTATACCTTGTAAATTTAATCGATTGGTCTATGGTTTCTCGTCAAATTATCTCGTGATTTTCTTTTAGGCTTGCCGGTCTACCTAGGGATGTAACGAAGACGATAAAGTATCGAGCTCGGGCTTAGCTCTTATTTTTCCTCAAAGCTTAAGCAACTACTTAATTAAGCATTTTTATTTTCAAGAAATTTGAAAGAACAAAAAAAGAACCCTAGTTTAGCTATATGATGGTTCAAAATCAAATCTAACTTAGATGATTAGGCTTAATATATAAATGTAGTAAATATTTGAGCTCAACAAACCTTACAAGTTCTTTAAAACTTCGGAAAGTAAATTTTGAGTTAACTTGAGTAGATTATGAATAAACTTACATCTTTTATATTCCTAGGTTTATCGTGTTTGTTGTGCACAGCCCATGCAGTCCAAGCTTGTCTTCGTACCGTTTTCTAATATCTCTTTTCTTCATATCGCTCGACTTATTAGCAAGCTACTGACAGACACCATGATGTTCGTGGAGTACTTTTTCCACTAAATCGAATAGATTCACGGAGTTGGATCAAGGCTATCATGCAAATTAGTGAGGAGTAACATTAGCCTCGTTCCAACAACCTAGAAACTTGTACACCTATATGAGATTTCAATCGATTTGCTGCACAAAGCAAAATCCATAAATTGCACATAGAAGATATGTTGGGCGGAGGGACAAGACTTGCGGCTCTTTTATCTTCAAGGCACTATATAATGAAATTTGAAGTCAGGAATCCCTACACAGCTGATTCTAACCAAACCACATATACTGCTCTGATTTCTGTGTAACAAAGTTCATGGGTAACTACAAGATGGGAAAGAATTCTATAGAAAACGAAAACTGGAAAATAATGAGATACAAAATGTAAAAAGAAATTAGAGAGAGAAAACATCTACTAAAAGAATCAAGACTACAACATACGGCAAACTGCAAAAGATTCTCCACAAATCTAAGATCCAAATCCTGCGATGAAGAGTGACAAAATAAGACTGATGCTTGTACTGTGTGAGAGGAGAAATATTCAGACATAGGGATGAATTACCCACCACGTGGCTAATCCGGTTGGAAGGAACCTCATTGTGCTCCGCATTTTGGTATAATGAATGTGACTGCATGGTTCGTTTCCTGTTGCAAAATGTTAAGTTAAGTAAATCATCCAAGTAGGTGAATTTGATTCGATTATCAATAGCAAAAAGGGTAGAAAAAAGAGTGGTTCAACTGACATACTTAGATCAGCGGAACTCATCATGATAGTCCTCCTCATCTTCATCATCATTGAAAACAGCACTGTAAAACACATATGGGTTCTCGATCATCTCTGTCAATGTCAGCCGCCCATCTTTATCACTGTCAGCCTGCATTATTTAGAACCATGGTCATATCAGAAAGTCGCCTTATTCTATTCGAATTGAAGTAAGAAAACATGAAGAAATTTCTCTGGTCAGTATAAGAGAAAGTGATCCATAGCGTAGAAGTAAATCAGCTATCAGAAGCTTCAATATATAATCCATCGTCAAGAGAAATATAGTACAGTAAATACATGATAGGTCCCACGATGGGTGCTCTTCGGGCAATTGTTGCGGGCATACAAGAGAAAATTTTAAGCTTTCCAACATTGACTTGTGAAAAAGTAAGCACATGGAAAGGAGAAAAGTTTGTTTATTGAGCATTTTAGCAAGTGCTTCCAAGGCAATCACAAATATTTTCCACAGTTTTATTCCTCTTTTTTCTTTTTTAAATTCCTTCCTGTTCATCTTCATGATCATGCTCACTATCTGTCTATTGCTTCCAATCTACTATGTGTAGAAGTTACAAGAATTCAAGGTCTCAATAACTGATGGTATTGTTTCCTGCTTAGATCTAAACTAGAATCTGCTATCATTACTCAAATATTTAATTAAAATAAAAAAAAAAAAAAACGCCACGGTCTACACATTCTGAGCACCATGTAGGTGCAAAAGCTTATGGGCAATCCAAACAAGACCCAAGCAGGATTAAAAATAGGCTTATCCCAATTCGAGACTTTCTCGTTCAGAGAGCAAGTCTTTTTTGTTTAGTAGTACCTGTGATATAATGTAATCAGCTTGTTGTTTTGCATAATACCGCTCTGATGGATGGAGTTTTCCTATGATGGGCAGTAGTTCCACATCTGTCAGGTAACTGGAGAGGATAAGACCAAGAGAATGAGAAAAGCATATAATAAGTACACAAGAAACATTCATAAAATACTTCACATTTCTATCTTACCCATCACCATCCTTGTCAAGCTGAGAAAACAACTTTTTGGCTGGTGCCTCCATTGAGTCGTCAGATGGATGAGTTGATTCATGGCTTTCTTCATCATAATTTCTCACCAAGTCAAATAGCCCGTGGAAAAATTCTTTAAAGTTCACTTTGCCATCTTTATCTGAATCTCTTTCCCTGATAGGAAAAGGATGAGATAGAAGTTCAGAAAGCCATGATCTAGATTGATCAAGCATGTCCATAATTGAGAGCATGCAAGGGAACCAGAATAGTTACATCATGAAGACAAACATCACATTATAGTAAATATCATGTCTCTATAAATGTAACGTATAGCATGACCTGTGGGGCATTTCGCATTAAAAAGTGCATAAAGAGAAAGTGTTTCGACAATGGACGTGGCCAGACAAAATCGTAGCATACCGCATGATAAATAAGAACCACTTAAATGGTCCAACTGGAAAAATACTGGACACAACACTATACTATGGTGATAAGCTGGGTACATCTGGAATAAATATTCGCTAGCATAAGGTACGACCAAAGGACTCTGCATGCCTAACACCTTTGAAGAAAATGTAACTGGCTGACTAGGCTTCTTGCTCTTGATTCATTTGTGAAATAAGTATTAACTCAAAATAACCTTAGCCTTTTCCCCTATTTTTGAGTTCCTCATTACACCTTGAATAAAGTGAACTGATCACTGAGCGTGCTAGAATGTTAGAAGTTATGAAATGGAACATTTCAATCATTTATCTTCCACGGTTACAGAGAGGGACAAAAACGTCAGGTATTAGCTCATAAGGTTTACAGGTTGAATATTTCCTATGGTATGAGATTAAAGTTGAAGCTAATAGAAGCACAAAGGCGATAAACATAATGATGGAAAGCGAACGAAAAAGAGCACAGGAAAAAGTAGTGCAAAATTTAGAATTATAAATGATCCCTAGGAGTCAATGCCACCTTACTTCCTCCTTGCACAACCACTGAAGAAGCTTTGGATTCTTGCTGTCGGCTGGGTGTAGAAAGCTGTTAGATGATGAAAAGGAAAGAATTGTTAGCCACCTCACATTGTCATTTCAGATGAAACCAGCAAGACATGAACCCTACTCGTTGAACTCAGTTAAATTCAAAAGACCATCTCCATCTGCATCAGATGCATTAAAATGCTCCTCTTTCCACCAGCCCATATCATAGCCAAAGGAGTTATTATCTGCAGGAGAATGAAGAAATTGGTCAGCACACCAATAAAAATCCAAAAAAATCCTAATGACCAGTTGGAAAGCTTTTATTAAATGATGACAGAAACAAGTTTTCTATTCTCTGGTCGATCGAGCAGATAAATCCTCTAATCATGTTTTGTTTTCTCCAGAACCACAATTTATTTGGACTACCGGAGGAGATCAAATAGGAACCTACACAATTCTTCTTCTGTAGGCAAGATGATAATCAAAATAAACAAGGAGAAAAATGAGCTGAAGGCCCTAATATAAATGTAACAACAATGAAGATAACAACAAGGTTGAGCTCACTCCTAAGAGTTGCAAGAAAAACTTCAAAGAGATTTGTCGATTTTGGATGTTCAATCAACCGAGTTCAATATTCTCCAATTTTGAATGATGAGTAACATGGGCACTAAAAATTGGGTCAGATTTATGTTAACTGTGCTTAACATTATAATGCCTTCCATGAGTGGTTAAAATCTGTGTGAAAGAGGGAAAGATTCTCTTAGGCTTAAATTCCAGCTTTACACCTAAAGCTAAATATAAAGTTATTTCTGTGCATGGGTAAGAGGGAATATTCGCGACAAGTAATATGGCAGCATGTCTAAATGTGGGTGCTGCTATTGGTGTTAGCATTTAGATGAGTTCTGTATTGGGTAGGTTTTCAATCAAGTTCAACAGGCATGGCAAAGGGAAAAGAGATTTCCTTGAATATCTTTCTGGTCCCTTTCCTTATTGATTACATCAACATTTTGTCTCCACATCAGATGTACTTCTTTTTCCTTTTTGGTAATAAGGTTAATGTCATAAATGGTACCCAATAAGGACGAAACATAGGAAGTCCCATACTAATTTAGTTTCTTGAGATCGAATGATGACATCTCCTGCATTATGGTTGTTGAAGTAAATAAACAAAACCACATAAATTTCAATTTTTAAGATCTACAGAAAGTTTGCTTCTCCACAACCACATCGGATCTTCAATTAGCCATTCAGTTTATAAGGTTTCAACTCCCTGCCCCCACTCCTTCCCCCTTTTCTCCTAATAGGCAATCAATCAATTTAAAAGCTGAAAGTAACTCAAAGCTCAATTAGTAAAGCCAACAACTAAAAAGCAATACCAAGAAACAACAAGGAAGAAAATTCTTATGGTAAAGATTCCCATAAGGTTAATTATTTAAAAGCCATCATTATGATTCACAACCTAACTAGCATCAGCTCGAACTTCACATGGATCAACTCTTCCACCACACCAAGCTCTTAGGGGTAATAAATAATAATAAAAAAAAGAAAGAAAGTTGCGTCAGAATTTGAAAAACAGTGGCAAAACTTAAGCAATAGAGGAATTACCTGAATTCTGGACCCAGCTGGGAGGGTCATACTCCGCGAAGGAAACATGCCCATCTTTATTCTTGTCATGAAGTTCCAGCTCCCTTTGAGTCCTATGCATGACCTCCTTCTCAGATTGCTGCAAGTTCCATTCAGTAAGCTCTTCCTCAGTCACATACCCATCTGCTGGCATCACATCAATCTTTGGAAACAGCAACACCAACCTGGTCACCATGCATCATCTTTACTTAGTCTATGCAATCAACAGATCAACCCACAATGATCACATTCTCTGCACATAAGCATAATCTTTGGCACAGAGGCATATATCATAAGTACCTGATTATCACAACCCTATATCACAATAGAAATAATTTATTACATTAAAATTCACCAAGTTTTTGAAAAGGATTTGAATTATCCAATAATGAAGGCCATTGAACAAATTTTCACAAAAGACGAAAAGCATGATGTAAACTCTAACTTATTAACCATTACCTAAGCTTCTCCAGACTCCAAGATAGAACCACCGCTGCACCAGCTTTGACCAGTAAAGTAAAGAATATAGCTTTACTCAATACAAATTATGCTAAAATACCGAGTATATTGCAAACCTTGTACCTAAACATTAACTGCACGGAAGTTTTCAAATTGAACTACCAGTCCATTACCATTATCATGTTATGTGTTGTTATACGGCCATGTGTCAGGAAAAGCTCATTATGGTTGTTGCTAGAAATAAGCCTTTCACATGCTTCAAGCTTCCTTTCCATTGGCATGATACAGATACGCTTTTAAGATGACTACTAGAATTTTGAATGGTCATTCAGATTTCCCGGGAAGTCTGTCAGAGTCCTTTATTTAACCATTACTTTCCAACTTCTACTAACAAAAAGCTTGATTGATGCTTCTAAACATTCCAACCCAAATGAAAGAGCTAACGATTCATTCACAAGTTCACTGACTCTACAAACATGAACACACACATATCCAAATCCATCATTCAATAAATACCCCACATGATTAAAGTGTGGCATAGATCAAGATCTCTTCAGATATAGCATTTCCAAAGCTAATCATTAAAGGAGATGAAAAGGGAGATAACAATGGGGAAAAACTGGCAAATTCTTATTTTCTATTAGCACTGGGCATTTACGGCACTCCCATGTTCTTCTTCCTACTAACCAAATACATTTGCCATATTGCTTTGTCTTATCTATTGTCTTATTTCCTTAACCTCCCTTTCATCTCCTAAACGCCTCCATATAGCCTAAACAAGTCCTGAAATATGTAAACAGTCAAACAGCCAGATTACTCAACATATCTGAGACCCCTTTTTAATCTTACCTCTCCTCTCACTATTATATAAAGTTCCCTATCCCATCCAATATATCAGCCAATCCCTCACAAAAACAACAAAAAAAAAAAGAAGAAGTACCCATTTTATATATTCATTCAAATAATAGCATGCGATTGATAGGGATTTAGATGAAACAACCAAACTAGAACATGTAGCTTCAACCCTCTTATATCACATCAACTATAAATAATAAATGCACATAAAAAACAACGAAGCATTATTTAAAGGGTTATGTAGCAAGATTCCCTACATGCACTAGTCATCACATGGTCACTTCAAGGCAGTATTCTCTTATTGATTGCTAGAATCACCCAATTCTCAATTCTTCGATCCATAAATAAATCTTCCCAGCTTACTAATTTATGAAAAACAAGTTTTAAATCCCACCGCTAAAGACTGGCTTACATCCCCAATTGGAATCACCCAGCTCCGAAATCTGTCAAACTACGCACTGGCAAGTTGGCAACTATCTAATACTAGATAAATTCCACTAACGAGTACCTCGGGCCACTCCTTCAGAAATCATCCTTCCCTTCTTCCTTCCAACTAGTTACACTAACAATCATCACATGAGATCATGCATATTTGCAAAATCTTACGTATCCGTACACCTGTTATCGAATTCACCATCCAATTTTTGTCCTAGTCAATCAGGCGTTGACACATATAAGCAACATTTTAATGTCTGTTTTTCGCTTTTTTTCCTCATACATGCAACATGTGATTGGCAGGAGATGGAATAAGACACCAAAATTCGCTACTAAAATTACAACAAAACTGAAAAAGGATGGAAACTTGAAGCAACCCCAGAATAAAACACAACCTATTAGTGACATTAAACTTCTCCTCGTCATTCAAATAATCCTCAGCATCCATAAAATCCTCCCATTCAGGCTGCGCCTCCTCGCCAGGTGCAGATTCACTCATGTGGGCGAATTCAGGGTGGGAATGCTCAATGTACTGCCTCTCCCATTCCTTATCTTCGCGATGACGCTCGATCTCGGCGACGAGAGGGTCGAAAGTGACTTTCTCATGGTGGAGGTGGTCGTGGTGGGGGTTGTTGTTGAGAGTATAGTTGGAGCGGAGCTTGAGGCGGCGATGGTGATGGCGGCCATGGGTCCAGGATGAATGGTTAGGAGAGCGTGAGATGAGGAAGAGGAGGAGTATGGCTACTGTAATGTATATGATCACTGAGAGCTTCGCCATTTTAGAGAGAGAGAGAGAGGGAGGGAGGGGAAGAGAGATGATGGAGGTTGACAAAATGGGACTTAGAGAGACAGAGAATTAGATCTGCTCTTCTCTCTCTTTTGATGAGTTGAAGTTGGGGAGTTGAGATTATGGATTTGATTTTGATGTCATTAAATTAAGGAAAAGTGAATCTTTTAATGGATGCATGGGTTTATGTATTTTGTGTATTTGGTTTGATGTGGGTGGGTTTCGTGAAACTCTCTAATAATAATAATAATAATAATGGTTAAATTTGGAAATTTTAATTATTATCTTCTATAATATTTCAACCTTCAGGGCTTTCTTAACCGCCATGACTTCCTTACTTTACTCTTTTGACTCTTTGCAATTCCAAAAATCGCCATCACTGCTAAGCTCCCAATTATATGTCATTGTTCTCTTCTTTTTCTTTCCACACCTCAACCCAATTTTGATTGGATGAAGAACAATATTCTTTAATATTTAAAGTATATTATTTTTATTCAAAATCATTCTAATTCAATCATCATAATTAGAGATAAGCGAGTATAAGATGGATATAATATAAAACTGTACTCACATCTTATCTTTGAAGTACATATTACACTTTACTACTTATATCTTACACCACCTGATACTTTATATATCTTATACATTATATAGGGTATAGGGTATCTTATAAATTGTATAGAGTAGAGCATGTAAATCTTTTTTTTTTATAATAAATTTCAATATGTCTAATTTTTACTTATTTTCTTTTACTGCTAATTTCTTTTATTCATTATTCTTTTTTATTTTTTTCATCGATCATTATTATACAAACATATCAATTTGAGAGTTGACTTTAAATACTAAATAAATAATTTTAAATTGGATCATTTGGGGCTTAACTTATTTTGGCAAAAAGAATATTCCTAAATTACAAATTATAATTTCTCAAATCATAGTCAGCATTTATAATAATGCTTCACGCATTAAGGGTGGGCACGATTCAGTTCGTTATAGTTCGTCTTCCCCTTATTGAACCGAACCTAATATAAAAGTTCAGTTTTTTTTTAAGTCGAATTTAACCATATAATTCAGTTCGTAAATTTTTTTAACCTAATTAAAATCAATTCAGTTCAATTCGATGCTTAATTCGAACTATTTGTATCAAACTTTTACTAAACATTTTTTATCTATAATAAATATGAAATTTCAAATGGAATCTACTCAACTTAATCTACTCAACTTAATCTTAATAATTGACACAAAATTATAATAAAAAATAACAAAATATGAAAAAATTCATGAAATTTATAAAGATTAATTAAAAAATATAAAAAAATACAAAATAATTATATAATTTTTTTTTATTTAACTAAACAGTTCAATTCATTTAAAAACGGTATAGTTCGGTTTACTTTCCTGAATCGAATCGCAAACCATTTATACATAATTAAACCGAATCGTAAAGCAAACAGTTCGCAAAAAAATCAATTTTTCAGTTCAATTCGATTTGATTCGATTCATGGTTCGACTCGCGGTTTACAATTTTTTTACCTAACCCTACCACACATCACAATTATTAAATCTTAATTTTTGGATTAAATCTTTTTCAAACCGCAAACCTTAATCTTGGATAAGAGAAAAATGTGCCAACACTAATCTCTAATAAATCTTAACTTAAATAATATTATATAAATTTATTACGAGATATTTTATAAACCTAATAGGAAGAAATTATTGCATGAAAAAATGCGTTAATAATATACCTTGTTTAGGTGGCTTTACATAGATTGTTTCTTCGTTAACCTTAAGAGATTTAGACATAGTAAATGAAGAAGATAAAATGGAATAGATAGAAAAAGCAATAATAAAAAAAAAAAAGACTAAGGACATAATAGACTATAAATAAATATTGAGTGAGGACATATTTGGAAAAATCCTTAAGCTTTGAAAACCATCACATACATAAAATCCTAATCTCATTCTCATTCTCACATAAGGTTTTCTTTCCTCTTTGTAAAAGCATTATACTCCTTGACCCTAAGCCCTAAGCACACCAAAGATAAGAGTGAAGTCAGTTTTCCTTTCGATTTCTTTTGCTCTATGCATTATTAAGAGTTTCTAATGTTGTTAACGTAAGGGAAAGAGGTTTTCAAGCATGGAATATATCCTAAAATTCATAAGTTTGAAGGGAAGCTATTGGTAAGTGAAGTCTTCAATCCGGTTATGTGGTTTTTTTTACAATCTAACATGGTTGATGTAATGTATAAAGGTAGAACATTCAAATGGAAGGGTAACATGCAAAATCTTTTGTATTCATCATAAAAATCCAAGCAAGTTGTGATTATTGACACAAAAGCTTTATGTTTAGTTTGGATCTTACCATTAACGAGTTAAAATAAAGTAAAAGATGATTTTCAAATCCAAGATTATGTGATTAGTGGTGTTGAAATAATGTGATGATGGAATAATAAGGTTGGAAAGGCAAATCTTAAGAAAAAAAGGAGAAGTTTGAGTGAAGCAACAGGGTTTTTAGTTAGGAAACACGACTATACTTATGACCATAAGGCCTATGGAGGAGGAAAAGCTTGAAACATGGATGTGATTTAGAGAGAAAGTTGATGATGAAAGGTTCTCGGTAAAAAATCATGGGTGTAATCCTAAAGGTGTTATGAGAGTGTGATGTCCAAAGGAAATCACAACTGTAAATCACGAATATATTTTTCTCCGTCATGTTGTTTTGTAACAAAATAAAAACACGACAAAAAATTATGATTGTACTCCTAACTGTGATTCCTATAGACACCTTTCCCTTTAATATTCCTTCCTTAGTCTAGTTGTCTTCGATCAATTAACCTTATATTAAACAACTTAATAAACCTATGAGGAGCTTTATAATATTGCTAAGATAGATTATTCTATTCTTAATAAATTACTCTTTAGCTTGAATCAACTCTTCTAGGTAAGTGACACATGCTTGTTGCATGAAAAAGTTAAGATAGTAAATTGAAAATAGACTGAATGCATATCTAGTTTAAGTAACTGTTTATTACTCATGCTTCGCTTGTTTTAGGGGCTGTAAGGATAGTTTCCTAAGGGGCAAACCCAATGATTTGTGTGGTATGTTGTCCCTAATGGAGTCTTATATGAAAAGAATCTAGGGTAGATTAGGTACAGAAGGGTCTAAAAAGGCATGCAACATTAAGTTGTAATTAGGTTACATGTCCAATGCTAGGTTCTTTTTATGAGTTGGGATATAAGGGGGTCATGAGGACCTTTTTGTGTGCTTAATTGATTGACTAGCTTAAATATAAAGGTAATAAAATAAATGCGTGTTTTATTTGTTGTATATAATGCATGTTTTTTGGTTTTGTTTGGGACAAGCATGTGTTTATGTGATATGTAATGGATTTTAGCTCATTCCATTATTATTATTATTATTATTATTATTATTATTATTATTATTATTATTATTATTATTATTATTATTATTATTATTATTATTATTATTATAGTTGTAGGAATATTTGATGAGTTATAGATTATGACGAACCAAGAGATGTCTATTGCTATTATTGGAATGAGGTAGAGTAACGGTTATTAATAATGTTGCGAGGATGATTAGTAGGTTATGATATTTTCTAGTTTCCAGCTTAAAAATAGAGTTGAGATTAAGATGATTCTTTAGGATATCATTTGGCTTCACATTAAATTATGGAGATACATTATTTATATGATTATTGTTGGTTGTATAAATATATTTTTGAAGAATTTTAATTAATTATTAAAGCTTGATGTATCATTAGGCTAGGGACACGTGACGGTATGAATCGTCTTGAGTCGAGACATTACATTATGTCATTCCAAAAGGTGCACCTTTCTCCTTATGCATTCCTTTACTATTATATGTAAAAGAAAAACAATAGAGTATTCTTTTTAACTATTTTTCATGTTTCTTTTTTTTGTATGCTTTATAGTTTACTAAAATATAATTCATTATTAAGGGAATGCTAACTATATGTAAGAAGATCGTCGATCTAAAGATACAAATTGTAAAAATGAAGTAAAATGGTGGAGAAATGGAAAATAAATAAAAAAGAATTTACTATTTTAGAAAATACGCATATGATGCATCACTATAATTGTATATTTTGTTTTGTTGCGCCTTTTGGCAGAGAAATGGAAAATAAAAAAGAATTTACTATTTTCATTTTCATATTTTGTATTGGTACATTTCTTTTATTTAATATGAGTAACTTAGATAAAGATGCCATTTTAGGTATGAGATATACGTGTTATTTATGTTTATGTTTCTTTTTCATTTTCTTTTTCTTTTTAGAGGGGGGTGAATGAAGTTCTAAATATTAGTGATTTTTTTACATAAAACTTAATTAATCATTAGATAGTGATTAGATTATATAACCGGTAAGTTATTTGTGCATTATATAAGAATCAGCGGATGATGCACCTACAACACGTGCGTATATAAAAAATTTAGGTAAGGAAATTATAATTGTGAAATAATAATACACATATGTCTACATATATTCACATTAAATTATAAATATGGGAAAAAAAGTTAAACATTGGACCAATTCGTGTATCATATTGAATTGTGCTGTGAGTTCTCAAAAGTTTCATTAGTGTGTCATATCCTTTGGAGTTACTCGTAGGTTTTTGTTTACTGTTTCATTCGTCATTGTCACTTTTTTTGCACTTTCCCCATTAATCATTTTCGAGTTTTTTGTAAACTTAGACTTATCTAGCGACTGGTCTTATCTATTTTTTGTTATCGTTCACAACATTACCACAAGAGAAGCAAGCCCCTTCAGGCCAACGACATTAGCTCAACTCATGAAGCCCCATACATCGTGAACACCTCTACACTAGGGATGGAGACGGAGGAAGAATGGATAAGTTAGCCTAGGCTGAAAAGGCCTAACTGAAATGGCTATAGGTTTAACTGGCGACATTGAGTACATAAGTCTCTTACCTTAGTTTAGTTGAGTAACACTTGGCCCAGGTCTCTTATCGAGAACTACACTTACCCTACGGGACTTTTGCTTTTCCCTCCTTCCAATGCATTACTTTAATTATTTGGCTCTCTCCACAACGTCCGCATAAGCCATCAATTGAAAAAAAACTAACTTCATATTGTAAGTCTGCCTCTAACCCTCTTAGGAAATGATGATGAGCTTGTGATTGGTCATCAGCAAGAATAACTTCTGGTAAGAGTTGGCTTAGGCGATTCAACTTCGCCTCATACTCAACGACGGACTTGTTTCCTTGCTGGCAATTGTAATGTGCATTCTCCATAGTATCCCTTATGATATTTGGAAAGTACTTCTCATAGAATAGATATTTGAATCTCTACTAATTAATCGGTCTTTACACCAATCTGCTCTCATTGGTCCACTGCAAAGCTATTGTACCTCTCAACATATAAGTAGCATAACTAACCTTTCTCTCTTCCGGCACTCTAAAAGCAGCAAAGACCTTCTCTAATTCTTCCATTCAATGGTGTGCTTTAATCGCATCTTCCTTCTTGGGGTTGATTTGTCTAACAAATTTGTCTAGAGTAAACTATTCTCGTTATTGCCCTGCAAGTACCCCTAACATGTTGTTCATAATATGGAGCAGCCAAACACTATCCATTAGATCTTGACCTTGACCTCCTTGAGGCAACTGTCCATCTTATGGTATCTAACCACCTTGTACGGTAACATTAATTGATAGAAATTGGTCACCTTGCTATTGCCCTCCTACGTTTCTCTCTACCGAAGCATCTTGCCCAGTCCCAACATTGTAGTTAAGTATAGGGATTTTCCTAGGTGGCATTCTATAAGAGATATAAGTATAAAAGAAAATAAACAACTAAATTTAAAAAAAAAAGAAATATAAAAAAATCTTACCAAATAAGAAGTAAAGCAAATACTTAATGTAATACAAACACTAAATAAAGCAAAAGAACTTAAGTAAAAAAACTACTACTTCGATCCAAAATTCTACTCGTTCCCAAATTTTTTCACCCTTCAACAGATTCATAAATCTTTTAACTTAGTCTTTGATACTACTTAATCTGTAACGCCCTAGAATTTGAAACACCATTGATCGCAATGTATCCCTAATCCTCTAATGACACGTTAGACTCTAATCACCACAATGAAAATCTCAAACTTGACATTTAAAATCACCAATGTCTGTACATATAAAAAAAAATCTCTCGATTCATAAAATTCAAACTCCATAAGTACTGACAAGGTAAAAAAAAAAAACTCTTTTATCTTTCATAGTGGAAAAAATGTAACTAAGATCAAACAACTAGTACAAATGGAAATTGAAAGATACAACAAGTCTTATTTATAGTTTCATTTCAATCCTTATTATTAATCCTAATACTGTTGGCTATTATCATGATAATAGTCTCTAAAATCAACATTCAGATAGAAATAATTATCATTCTAATCTTCAACTCTAGCATTTTCATAACCAGCATATTCTCCATAACTATAATCTTTATAAATATCATTCTGACTTGTAGCTTTGAAAAAGAAATAATACAACGAGTCAAAGCCCAGTACGTAACACACAACTACATATGCTTGATCGAACGATATATATTCGCATGCGTAAGAATGCAAAATAAGTAAATCACACAATTCATTTAATGATCTTTGCATTTAAGTCGATCACATAAACACACAGTAATAATCTTCGTGACCTAATCACATCATAATCGTATCACAACCCAGCGTTTGTGTGTGCATACCTCTTCAAACCCCTTAACAATAATTTAAATCTACCTCGGATCATTTCCATGTGAGAATCTATAAGGGACAATGCATTACACAGATCATCGGGGTTATCCTTTCTAAGGATCTGCTACTACTGGCCCTAATATGAGCTAAGCACAAGCAACATGGAGATATTTAAGTTGAGTATACATTTAATTCATTTAATATTTGCTATCCTAACACTCGCATGCAACAAACACGTGTCACGTACCTAGATATTTAGAATTTTTTATTGACGAATCAAAGTTAGCTTTAAATCTTGGAAACAATAAATATTCATTAAACTCCTTTAAATAATGAACAAACGTTGTCTCTTAGCTAATACTCACTTTTAAACCATTTAAATCTTCTTAAATTCACTTAATAATACATTAAAAAAGTTTACTTTAGAAGTAATAAAGGATTGAAACAAAAAAAAAAGGAAAAACTTAATTTAAAAGAGCAAAGCCTATGACATAATCAAGGACACAATCATGTCTTTTGACCATGTAACTTACTAAGTTACACTTCATTACTATAAGGGACATAATCGGGGACACAATCGTGTCTTTTAGTTGTGCAACTTTCTAATCAATCTACCCACATTATCTACTGCAAAAAACATGACCACGGACATAATCGTGTCTTTTCGTCGTGTAACTTTTTGGTCTACTGGTTGATAATATCCATTGTAAATGACATAACTAGGGACATGATCGTTTCTTTTGATCGTATCACTTTCTAGTTGACCTTTTTTATTTTCTTTCACCTAAACTTCTCTTTAAAGCCCGCAACAACACTTTACAACTCCTCATCACAAACCCTTGATTCAAAACAATATAACTCTTCCAAAATCCACTTCTATGATGTTTTTAATTAAAAAGAAAAAAAAATCAAAACTTGTTAAGAATTCAAGAAATTTGAGACTCTAAGGAATACACGAGGGTTATCTTAATCTCAACAGTCATTTAGAGTTTCTCATTTTTCCTTAACCAATTATTCGCAATCTTAAACAATTACAATAAAATATTAGTTTCTAAAAGAAAGAAAACTCAAACCGCAAATTCAATTTCGCTTACCAAAGTCTTTTACGGTTGCGTTTCTTACACGAACTACTCTTACTCTTAAGGGCTTTCGATAAATACATGAAAGAAGTTTAAACCTGTAGAGTACAAAGAGTATAATTATACTAGTTAGGCTAGGGTTTTATTTTAACCCTTTTCTTCAATTTCCAATATCACCCTTCATTAATCTATGGCTTAAGGCCTTAATATCCTTCTTCATACAACTTAATTACCCTTTTAATTTCATTAAGACTTTTATTATTTATTTATCACCCTTAAACTTTTTCTCGAGTATTATAATACCAAAAGGAACAAAAAAGTATCTTTTGACAGGTGTAGAAAAGTGGGACTTATGGCTATAAATGATTAGAAATAGTACATAATCAAAATCTCATATAGAAGCATAGTAGGTAACAGAATCATCCAAGCTCGTTGAAATCGACAACATGGTAAATAGGTCGATACAGGTGTAGGAGACCTTGGAATAGATCGAAGATTATTCTTGGAATACTACTTGAGCAGTCTAGTGATATACCAAAGCTATTGCAGAAGTTAAGAGAGGAGTCTGAGTAAAAGTTAAAGTGGGTCTTCATGCTATTATAGATAATGTCGTTTACTAGTTTAGTAACTCAAATAAAAGTAAAGACATTAATGCGAGCGGGAAGTTGGTGTACAAGTAAACCTTCCATATATATAGACTCTTCCTCAACTAATTGCTTGGTGAGAATTATTTTTCCTAAACCTTATAGTCCTTTAAGTCTAGCTTAAGTGATGGGATTAGAAGTCTGAATAGCTAATTGAGAGGTTGGGTTGCCATCATTTGGGTTGAAGTGATTGGTAGCTATAGTATTTTTTCCCTCAAATAATAGCTATAATTATTGTATTTAGCAAGTATTTTAAACAAGCATATTATCAATTAAGTATTCATTGCAAATTGTGGGATGGGCATTTAGGATGATGCGACTGATGATTTTATATATTGAACCACCATGTTTGCATAGATAGGTTGTTAATATATTTAACGATAGTAACAAATATCACATCTTTGTAGAAACAAGTTGTATAATATAACATTGGTAAAATGGAATGCTATCACGGATGGTTATAGTAGAGTAGTTGTCTAGTGATCAATATTAGTAGTGAAATATGAAAATATTACAACCCATGAATTATTGGCCCATAGTGAAATATAGGACCCATGGGATCATATGGCCTACGTTTTACTCATGGACTCCAAGGATCAATAATTCACGCATTTCTTTCATGAAATCTAGGGATATATGACCACGTGAGTTTATATATATATATATATATATATATATTATTATTAACACATGGACAGTAAATAAGAAAAATGAACTAGGCTTTTGCCTTTTGTAAATTATTTGCTATTGATGGATGTAATTAACTGGCACACGGTTCGGCGTTTGTGTGGTTGGTTTACTAACGGGGCCCCATAGAGATTCGTAATTCCAAGTTAATTAATAATCGAACGAGAATTGGATCCGTGGGTGTCTTTACCAGGCTCGGGCGACGAAAACAGTGGTGGATTTGCCGTACTTTGATTTTGGATTAAGACAAATTTTTTATAAGCCCATGGAACTTGAATTTAACAAGTAATGTATATAAAGTTAATATTAAGTAGGTAATTATATAATTCAACAAATAAGAGCCATTTCTTAATCATTGGATAAAGTGTCGTTTACATTCCTAATTGTGATGGGGTTGAAAAATTACGTCATCAGGGATTTAGGGAAACTGTAAATTATGAACTGAGTAATTTGTGCACCATGTGATATGATATGTTTGTTGAGTGAGAATAGATTTCAAATGAAATTATCGTTCCATGTTTTATTATTTTTATTTTTACCACGAATTTTTTTTTTCTCTTATCAATTATATTAATAAAAACTTATTTATTTAATTTTCAATCAAATTATGATATTTAATAATTAAAAGTATTTTTAAAAAGTATTTTACATGCAAATTAATTCCATTTCATTTTATAAATATTTTCAAATATATGTAATGATTTACCATTTTGATACTTATACCAATTGTGAAATAATAATACTTTTTAAAAATTTCTTAAGTTAAATTTTGAAAATGAAAAAAATATGTTTATTTTATATTTCATTATACATTTTATTTAATATAATTTTTGTGGAACAATGAAATATGATAGGTATGGTGTATTAATGGAAAATTTAGTCGCATCAGAAAAATTGTCTTGCTTTCAATCTTTCGAAAACGTTCATACTTGAATAGAAAAAAAAAATGATTTACAATCTAAATAGCTGTGAAATATATATATATATATATATCTCTGTATGATAAGAGATAAAATATGATTGAATAAAAAAGTTAAATACGTAAATTGTGACATTGATACAATTTAATAAATATGACTGCATGAAAATGTATGAAAATAAAGAGGGAAAATAAGAAGAAGAAAATTGTCCAATATAATTGATTTAGAAGTGGTAAAGGAACGGTGGCCACCGGCTACCAATTTCCCTCCATCGAATCTTAACAACATCCAGAAGCGTCGTTTACGTCAGTAGTTAGGATCGCGCTTCTTCTAGACCCTTCTCTCTTCTCTCTTTACTTTAACCCATCTCCTGTTCCTAGAGAGTTGAGCAAAGTAATACAAACGAACTTCTCTTATCTCATCATCCATCTGAATTTGAATCCTGTTCCTCATTTTTGATCTCCTCGAGGACTCCGAATATGCCGTATCTCCTTCCACATCTCCACTCCGGATGGGCCGTCGACCAGGCCATTCTCGCCAAGGAAGATCGCGTCGTCATCATCCGTTTCGGTCACGATTGGGACGACACCTGCATGCAGGTAATTATAATTCCCACATTTGTTATTTATCTGTTGATATTCCTATGGAAAACTGGAGTAATAATGCTATTAGCACTGATATAGGACTGTTAGTGGATTTCGTCTGGTTTTATGTGGTTTTGTTTTGATATTTTTTGTGATGTAGAATGGGAAGAAGAAGCGTTAATTGGAAAAGAAAAGAAAAGGATCAAGGTAGGCTTTTTCAATCTTTTGTTAATTTTGATACGGTACTTTGTTATATCAATTGATTTGAAACTTGAAATTGTACAATTCAAGTCTTTTCTTATTACAGGCGTCATGTCTGCAGAATTGCTGTCAAAAAACTATTTAAACCTCGTGTGGCCAAAGAAAAAGGAAAACCTAAATATCTTGGTGATGTGTGCCAACGATTGATTATGCTGGTGCGTAGTTGAGGAGGGAGGGTAGTATATTTATTTGTTGATTGATTACTCTATTGAGCTGTATTGGTGATGTTGGACGGCCATTTGTGTTTAATGATGAGGGAGATGCCAGAAGTAGATGTAATGAGTAATGAACATGAAGCAGGAGAACATATGTAGATGGTGATGGTGGAATCGCTTATAATGTACTTGTATATGTAGCTATGCTGAGAGAAGAGTGTAGCATACCTAAACTTACAAAGTACTGGTAGAAATGCTAGCTGGTATCTGATAAAGTTTGGTTCAGTATGACCGAGCATGGTTTGGCTTACTGCTGTTTTAGCCTTAATAGATCAACTGAATCAAATGGTTGGCAATGTGATTTATTTGCCTAATAGAACTGGAAAATCATGTGAAATGTTGGAAACTGAGTTATTTTCTGTGGGTATATGCTCCTATATTTTGTTCTGTTTTATATAAAGTATATGTTGATTGGTAATTGAGGCAAGAGAAGATGTACCCGTTTTATCTGCACTGGAATGGTTTTGCTTTACTTTTGATTTTGAGTTTGATACTCGTTGGCATGGATTTTGGTGTCAATTAGTGAATTCTTCCATTGTGAGGTCTTCTTCTTTGTTGAATTGGTCAAACATCTTATTGAATACTAGGATACTCTATTCTTCAAGTTAGGCTTCACTGGAGGAAAGCATTTACGGCTTGATTGTATGGAATTAAGGCTTCATGGTATTTAAGAGTTGGGACTACACATGGGTATATGAATTCCTATGACAGGTAACCTGTACTAAATTTGATTTTGAACTGAAATCTTTATGCAATACCTCATCAAACAAAAGAAATTCTTTTCCCCCTTCATTCATCAGAATAATTTCACTGGAGTGCAAGAAATATGGAAAAGTGAAAGCTACAATTAAGAAAATTCACAAAATCATTTCTTTTTTGGTGACCCTTTCCTTACTTTGAAATATTAGAGGGAAATCACAAAGCAAATCCATGGAAATCTTAGTGTTCTTTATAAGAAGGATAGGTAGCTAGATGGAAAACTAGAGAAGAGAAAATAGTTCTCATAAGATCAAATAGAAAAGATTGCTGAAAAATGGTGTTCTGTCTATGAACAAAGAATGCTTTAGAGACTCGCCTTTTTCACATTTTTCCCTTATGCTATCACCTTGTTCATAGCCTTTTTGTCATTCGAGCTATCTTGGTGAAGTTGGGATGAATCCTTTAATTATCAAAGCATCCTTTCGCTTTTCTAGTCAAGGAACTGGATTATTAATGCTCCCAGCTTCACATATTTGTTCACCAATTTTCTCATATCTATCTTATAGCATGCATTTCATCCTTTGCTATTATAACACAGAAAAATGAAGAATTATTTTGTGATTCTGAAAGATAATATCTGTTACGGGATTGATTTTTAGATTATTTTTTGGGCTCGTTATAGAGAGAACCTGACGATCTTTCGATTAGAGCTCGTTAAGAGAGAATCCTATAATCTCATGAAGAGTTCAATTATAGAGGGAATCTTGGATTTTTTCAGATCAAAATCTGATATATATATATATATTTTCTGGAAAATGGGATTTTTGTGCTCATTACATTGCTGTTATTTAAATACACAAACAAGTGGCAGTTTTTGTCCTTAAACTGCTCCTATTTTTTTCTCTTGTTTGTAAGGAAACTGCTCTTACAACTGCTATATACTACAACTGTTACCCACAACTGACCTCTAATTCAAAAAACAGTACACATCACAGATACTGGACTAGGACACAACATATTGCATCAAACTACACTAAGGATAACCTAAAACCATTGAACATAAAACCGACAACTCATCATATTTAAAATACTAGCACATAACCAATTAAATAAAGACAACATATTATAACACATGCACAAACACTGTTCACGCCACTGTTCACTTCTCTGCACAACCTCACTATACGCACGTTATGTAACAATATCTGTGTCTCTGCCCTCTGGCGGCTGGGGTCATGAAAATTTTTATTGATAGGGTGGTGGTTGGGGTTGGTGGTGGATGGAGTAAATCTTGAGGATCATTTTTGGTAGCAGTGGTGATTATTTTTGTTGATTTACTTTTGATAGGCTGGTGGTAACGCTTTGATAGTTGATGTTGGCAATTTTGTTACCATGCGCAGCAGTTAATGCCGGTAGGTGGTAGATCTGGTTTATGCTTGCTTTAGCACTTTGACAGTGATGATTAGGGACTTAATGTTTTGGTGCTAGGCTGATACTCCGAATGATTTTTTATGATAATGATATTCAATTTTCTTGATGGCTGAATGCTAATGGGGGAAGTTGATATTCAAGTTGAAACGAGGGATTGGAGTCCCGTGCTTGTACATTTTCTTTTTTCTTTTGAGAAGAAGCTAACTACCCTAATTTTAATAGGATTTTGTTGTAAAAACAATTAATTGAATGGGGGATCAAGAGTCCCACTACCTAGAAAGTACTTGCACTCTTTCTCTTTTTTTTTTTTTTTGAAGGGAAGCAATGAAATACATTTGGCGACAAGTTTTCACCAGGGATCCCTCTTTTACATGCAGCTTGAAACCGTTTAAAGGATTAATCCATTGATCTTGTGGAACCCTTGCCAACTCATCTGCTTTAGAGCTCTATTTGTTGGTTTGCATTGCATCTTGTCACTCTTTAAAGATGATACAAGTACAGAGCAGGGTTTTTTTCTTTTCTCTGCATGGAGAGCATAATGAATATTACACTGCTGACTTCGTTTGATGGTCACTTTTCCCTTAATTCAGATGGATGAGGTACTGGCATCAGTTGCTGAAACCATAAAGAATTTCGCTGTGATCTATCTTGTGGACGTCACAGAAGTGCCAGATTTCAACACAATGTACGAGCTGTATGACCCGTCGATCTTGGCACTGGAAACAACAATAAGATCAATTGGGCTCTGAAGGACAAGCAGGAATTCATTGATGAGACTGTCTACCGCGGGGCAAGAAAAGGTCGTGGTTTAGTAATTGCCCCAAAAGACTACTCAACAAAGTATCGCTACTAATCATTTTTGCTCCCGCATTGGAGCTGGTGCACAAGTGAGGTCATTCTTTTGTGTAATTTGATATATAACTGCTTATCCTTATACGAATTAGGTGGTATCAATTGTGAAAGTTTGCGTTATTTACCGCATTGTAGTGCTCCGTAGACTGACTTAAAAGCAATCTATTATATGTTTACGTATTGTCCAAGCAAGATATGGGTTGCGTTTTGATTAGGTACTACGATCTTTAGAAGAACGTGTGATGTTGTCTTCTGGTTGATGAAAGGAAAGTGTTAGCTTTATCTCTTTTTCCTTTACTCCCCTGTGACGTACTGGAGATAGTTCTTGGAAATTTGATCCCTAGTTTTCATGTAATTTGATGGAACACTCGGATACAATCTTTGATTATAGGACTTCGACTAAGCTACTAACTAGTAGAAGGCCTAGATCGGGAAGCGATTTTAGAAATCGATCACGTTCTGGAAAAAATTCTCAATTCTCAATGTCGTATTTGTTTAGAAGTGTTTGGTCAGTTGATGTAATTCAAGCGAGTTTGGAACTGAGGAAAAGAAATTTGTTTTATAGCAAATGTCAGTGAGTGTCATTAATTTGCCCCATAACACTTCGTTTGGTACGAGGGAATTGGAAGGGAAAAATCGGGATGGAATGAGTTAACACTATGTTTAGAATGAAGGCAAGAGAAGGGAGGGAATTGGGAAGGAAATTTTGGAGAAAGAAGAAAAAGTGAAGGGTAAGAATATTTTACTTAAAATTTTTCAGTGGTTCCACCCAAAACTTTTTCTCTCAATTTGGAGAGAATTGGAAAGGAATAAAATAGCCTATCACTAAAAAGGAATCATGAAATTTTAAAGTTATTTTGGTATTTTATCAAGCTTTAATAAAAATATTTAATACATTTTTTACCCATAATTATTTATTTTTATTTTATTTTATTTTTATATCTGAACAAGTATTTTCTTTCAATCCTATTTCTTTTCCCTATTTTTCTTTTCTTCTAATTTTTTCCCTCATCCCAAGGAGAGAGTAAAAGAGAATGAGTTATGTGGGAAAGTATCACTTTGAATGTCTTTGAGAATGGCGGAAAGGAAAATTAAGGAAAGTTTTATATTACAAAAGATAAAAGGAGATATAATGTAATATTATTTCATTACCTATAATAATTAAAAGAAAGAGATTGTGAAGGAGATTTTTCATTTTCCTTTCCTTTCTCTTAAATGAAAATTGATGGGCCCAGATGGAATTATTCTCCACTTTCCTTTCCGAATGGAATCCAAAACTTTTCTCCCTTATTCTTTTCCTTTCCATTCCTTCCTCCTCCTTTTTTTCTTTTTCCTTTTCTAACTCAAGCGTCACAACGGATAATTGTTTTATGTTAATGGTGTATAATTCCTTTATATGTTTCACTGGGGAAAAGTGCAGAATGTTTTTGTCGGGCCTTTTTGAGAAACTAAAATAAGTTGAAATTCAATCACACCATAAACGAGACGTCAGAGTGCAGCCGCAATTTTCACCGTTTTCTAGGCTACGCGAAGATGAAAGCACTGAATAGGGGCCATCCATTTTTTGCTATTTTGGTACTCCCGATGTGATTCCATTCCACCGTTCGGATAGCACACAGAAACGGGATGAAGGAACTGGCGGCTTGTTCAATTTGGCCACCCCTGCGTGCAGGCGAAAAGATAAAAAGAAGGGAGAGTAGGCTGTCCCTAGCCTAAGGGTTTTCTCAGGGAATCACCCTAATGTAGAGCCTGGTGTTCTTGCATGACGGTGCAGTGCTGCTTTTGCATGTAACTTCTGGACCTTTCATTGAATTCTTAGTGAAAAAAATAAATCCTACTCATCTTTAAAAACACTCTTTAATAAAGAGATATAATATATAAAATTAATGATGTTATATGATTCCTTGTGTGAAATAATATTATTATAATAGATAGATTATCGGGTTATCTATTTTAATATGTAAAAAGTATTACCTTAATTCTAAATCTACACTTATTCTTATATGATTTTATTTGAGACTAATAATAAAAAGATGCTAAAAAATAATTTGTAAATAGATTGATGTTTAGGATACTTATATGGTGAATTGGAAGTGTATTTGATAGCTTTGGAGATTTATTTTATGCACTTTAAAGAAGAAGTGTAACTGTTTAGATATATGTAAGAGTTAGTTTCGAATTGTCAATTAACCTAAAATTGACTCAACGAGCCTTTAAATGGGCTTAGTCTAACTAGAGATGGGCTTGAGGTAGTTGACAAACCACCAATTGGACAAGGTCATGAATCGATAAGCTGAGCCGTTGGTTGAACCAACAGTTTGGCTGTTGGTTTATGTCCGTTTGAACTTCAACTATTTAAAAAAAAAAAAAAAACAAACAAACAATATCACATTAATACAGTTTAAGTCAATTATTTTAGAATGACACTAGGAGATAAGTATAAAGATATAACCCTGTTGTATTGTAAGAATACTTATTCATACCTTACTTGATATATAAGTTTCAAGTTGATATGAGTGTTATAAGGTAAGTTTTAAAGAGCAATGTCATAAAATCTACTTCCTTAGGATGGGTATGGTTAGGGGTACTATAATATTAGTTCATTATACATGATACCTATCCTAAAACCTACAACTATACTTTGATATATAAATATTCTTTACTTAATAAAAATTATTAAATAATGATGATACGAAATATTTATTATAAAGAGAAAGAAATAGCCTAAAACAATATAGAATCTTAGATTTAAATTCGGTTCTCTTTTATATTTTGAAAGTCTTAATAATCGCATTTACAGTATGATGTTGGGTGATTTTTGGTTTGATTATGTTCTATTTAATGGATGACCTTAGTTCGTGTACTCTTCTTTTTTAACTATTTACAAATATAATACTTTCTATCTTATTGAAGATATAACAAAAAAAATTGCTTTTAAATTATGGCAATGTAGTAGTAGTAGTTTTTGTGAAAGTAAATTGATTTTTGTAAATACATATTTTAAACTATTGAGTAAATGTGAAAAGCAATATTTTTGGTCTAGAAAAATGAGTAACCAAAATTTGAAAGTGTGACAAAAGAAATATGTTGGAAGATAAGAAAAATCTATGAGTTTTAGGGGTAATTGCTACCCCGTTAGTTCTATTTTCTATAGGTTTTAAGGTGATTCTAAAGTATTATAGGATGAATTTTAGTTTGAAAAATGTGGAAATCAATACCTACAAGGTAGCATACAAATAGTGTCTTATATTCTATTCACCTTATACTTGATTTAATCTTAAATTTTCTCACTTGGATCTTAGAATTTATCAAATGTTAGAAGCCTATCCTTACAGAAAAGAGTATTGGATACGATCTCATACCAATTCCGAACCTTGTCTAGGACCTTGGTTTCTAAAGGTATGGAATATTCAATAATTTATCAATATATGTGGAATATTATATTACACTTGCAATATTGAATTTGGTTTTTCGGAATCCTTGCTACCGGCTCATATTCACATATTCCGTTCATAAGAATAAGACATTCAACTCCCTAAAGCACGTGTAATTGAAAGACAATCTATGAAATATCTTCTAATATATATAATTTTCTTTAATAAACATAATGGAAATCCAACTAAAGTACCGTAACTCTTGGTGCGTTATTTTGTGTTGATACTCTGCGTAGTCTCGTACCTTCAACTTAAATTGTTATTATGATTTATGCTTATTATATTTTTATTTTTATTATTTTGTCTTTCTATTCAAACTTGTTATGTTCTCATTTGTTGTAATTTATCTTTAATAGTGATATTGATTTATAATTTATGTGTCAAGATTTATGGACATAAGTCATAAATAATATATTAACTTAAAAAGGACTAAAAAAATCACATATTTCATAAAATATTGTAAATGAATGGACTGAGATCACGATAGTCATATATATATATATATATATACACGTAGCATGCCTCTCACATTATACGTGATTGTCGATAAGTGATGTAGAATGATACCTATGGGATAATTGAGAGAGAAAGAGGCAAGTGAAGGAGTAAGCTATATCAAAGAGCTTAGACACACACATCATGGGTGGAGATGTAAGGAGCTTAATGGCATTAACCTACTATTCTTGAGGAGAAGTGTTATGTTCTTTGTTCTAAATACTTTTTTATTTTTCTTGGTAGCAACGTAACCTTATTGCATTTCTCTTGATAACAACGAAGGATTTTGAGTATTTATGGAGTGTAACTATAAATGCAGTCAATTGAAATGTGCAGCGGGTTAATGCTTGAGATGGATCCCCCCATTTAATGAAAGGCTTTTCTTGAGTGCATGAGCCCCTTGAGATCAGATCAAGAGTGGATGGGCCAATCAAATGGCCCATACTTCAAATCCATCATATAGAATTTCCTTCATCATCTCAAAATCTATATGGACTTGATTCTTTGCATCTTATCACTTTAATCTAAAGATAATCTAAAGAGTCAAACTTAGGTTGCTACTATGCTTAAAGTTTAATAATAAAATTTAGTCATCTACATATTGTCCTCGATTAAAGTCCTTTAGATAAGGCTAAAGAGGTTTGTACACCGAATAAGTCTTTCACTAAGGTGCTACTGTATGAATGATTGCACTACGCAGATGTGCTTACTTAACAAAGAATTTTACTTATTGATGAATGATGTAGGAAAGCTTCAATACCAATGCTTTAAATAATAATAAATATTTTCAAGTGGGTAAGCTCATAGTACCATTTAATTGCATGCATTTCTTGAAATTATATTGCCTCTAATGTCATAATACATATCCATTTAGCATGCCGGACTAAGCTCATAGTTCGATCCATATAAGCTTAGAAGGAGTTGATCTAAGTAAGTCTAGATCGAGTTGATTGAATTAAATGTTCAAGCAACACATATTTGACAAGGGACTAGCCTGTATAGTAGAGTCAAACATAGTTTCATTTTTAATCCAAAATTTACTTCGGCAATAGTTGCACATTACAAGCCCACATTCTACTAATGCAAATTGAAGAGAAGAGCAATTGTAGTTTACACATGGGTTTTCTCATTCTATTTTCTTTTTTTTTTATTTAAATTTTTTTAAGGATAATGGAACTATCACCTAAGTATACTCCTCCCACCACTATGGATAACTTACAATCTAACATGTTCCAATGTCACTAAGTACGCGACTCCAAGGCTAGGATGTTGACTACTTCCTATGGGGTCTTTACTTAACTTCCCTTAGGTGGTAGTAAGCTACCTTCTAACTTTATAATAGCTAACCAAGTGCCGAGGGTTTGAAAATAATTATTGATTATTTTTATAAATTTTCTATAGTACTTATTACTTTCATTAAAGCAAATATATTTGATGACATTAATTTTTCAAAATTATTGTTATAGTCTACTATGTAAAACTAGCATGCATTATTAGTTGACAAAAAATTTAAAGGAGTTGATAATAGAGGTGAGCAGATATAGGGTAGATAAGGTATTAGGCCCCTTCCTATGCTTTGTCTATATCTTATCTTGTAGGCATAGGTTTTCAAACTTTGAAATCAAAACTTAGGGTGTAAATAAACTAAGCTGGTTCACAAATTGCTCGAGTTTGGGTTGATTTTTACTTGAATTTGATTTGATAACAGTCAAGCTAAGCTTGTTAGTCTTATAAGCGTAATTGAGGTTAATATAATTTTTTATTTTTTAAATATAAGTAAGTATAAAGTTATTTAAGGAAAATTTATAAAAAAATTCAATATTAATTAAGTTAGCTGAACCAAACTTGAGCTTATTGATATATTTTGAGTTAAGCTCGGGCTCAAAATATAGAGTTTCATCGAACTTGAGTTGAGCTTAAGTATTGAGTTTTTAAGTTAAGCTCAAGTTTGAGATCAATATAATGTTGGTTCAATTTGATTCGATTATACCTCTATTGGAACCTAGGTTATAGCATTGTAGAACCACTCTAAAACTTGCTTTTGTAAGATTTACAGGGTATAAGGTATGAAACTTGTAAAATTTTCCATCTTCTCTTAAATTTCAAATTCTTACTTTCTTTTTATAGCAAATTCTAGTTATATATATATATATATATATATATATATTTCATTTCAAAAGATTGCTTATCAAACATTATATAAAATCTTAATGTTAAATGACACCATTGATTAGCAAACCAACTAAATGATAAATGCATGAGATTACATACACAACTAAAAAGAATGATATAAGTTTTTTGAAACTAACAATAAATATTACCTTTTTAAGTTTAAAGTTACTACCTTTAGGTTTTGATTATTAGTTTTAGGTGTAAGGTTTGTAATAGGTTTAAGTCGTTTCTTTTTAACATCAGTATGACATTTTTTTTTATTCTTTTAAGTCTTTTTTGAAGGAAAGAAAATATGAGGTTCTTTTCCATTTATTAATATATATTAATTTAATAAATTTTACAGGGTGGATAAAAAGGATACCTTGAAATTTATACCTTATCTACCTTAATTAGAGTAAGAGTATTAAGACAAGTACATGATATGGACATAACACATCTGTACTCTATACTGTACAAGTAGTTTTGGAATATTACTACTAAAAATATATCTTATAACTTTTAATCTTTGCCTAATGTAAGTAATTTTCATAATTACATGACAAAATAATTTTTTAAATAATTCCAAAATCTTTGAACTTCACAATTTTTACATAATTATGAACAGATAATATCACATACTTATTTCCATAATTATTTCTTGAATTTGGAAGTATGAAGAGCACTTTAATTTCCTTGATGCACCTAATCCCTCCAATTCAACCTTTTTTCTCCAAGAGCAAGATTTTTCTTTCTTAACCCTTTAATTTTATAACACATTTTGTAAAATATGAAAATAAAAGTGTATATTCTTTGTTTCAATACTCACTTTTACATAAAAAAGGAGTAACAGGATCGTACCTCTTTGCGAAATATTTAGTAATGTTTACTATCAAGATATCTCATTTTGAAAAGTCATGATACTTAATGCTATGATTTTTCTAATGAAAAGTTACATATTGGGTCATAATTTCTCAATTGAGTAGGATATTGATAAGTATCTTATACAAGAGAATAGCTTACTCATCTTAATTGATAGATGTCTTGATTTATGAAAATTTGAAAATATCGAAGCTTGAAATAGAAAAATTAAAAATTCAATGAATAATCCATAAGAACTAATAAATGTTATACATTTCACTAAAATATAAAATAACCATAAATAATATTAGTTGGTTGAATTCAAAGTTTATTTGACCGAACTTGTACTCGATTTCTGGTAGACTATAGTCCTATGTCAGCTCACTTATTTCTCTCTTCCTTAAAAATAGCTTAAGAATTCGTCGCAGAAATTATGTTAGGGCAAGACAAACTTATTTGGAGCAAAAGACTCATGATTTATTGAAATTTGCATGATTCCTCGTAATCTAACCGTCCATAATTATTGCATCCAAGGCTCCTTCATAATCCGGTAGACAACGAATAACGATATGAATCCACATCTACTATTGCAACAATATTTAAATATATTAATATATTATATGAATCGATTAATAAAATATAAATACTAATAAACAAATTTACATGACAATATAGAAATATATATATATATTTTAATATATTAATTATATTTTATAGTATCAAATTTTTATTAATATTCATTGATCTATATAGTGTATTGGTTACTTTAGTTTATTGGGCCATACAATACATCATCTTATAATTAAAATCCTTTGCTGCATTAACTTTTATAGCAATTTAATAGTGAGATGATCTATTTTCACCGTACAATTTTTTTTTTAAAAAAAATTTGGAGCTGGATATTGTGCAGTTTATTTTATTAATATACTATATTGATTGAACTAAATATAATAAAAGTATCAGAAAAATGACTGTCAAAACAATTTGTGAAGTATAATATATTTATTTTTAGAATAGTCGATATTGGGAAAATGGAATTATTCATTGAAAAAAAAAAGAAACATTTTTATCTTTACTTTTATAGAAATACTTTCGGGTACTTTATTTCACGATCGACTTTTACTTTTACTTATATATTTTAACATACACACTTTATGATTTTTCAAAGAAATTATAAAGAATAGTTACCGAAAGCCTATCCAGGCTAGGCATCTGCCACGTCTGGAATTATTTATCGAGGTGCTGATCTTTAGAATAATGTGAACTTATGTTACATTTTAGCCTTCTAGTCTTCATCAATCGATTGTGTACTCATGTTATGAGTAAATAAAAAATATAAAAGATAATAGTAATATAATAATTTATCTTTTATTTGAATATATCTTCCATTCACTTTTTTATTTTTCTTTTAATTGATTTAGTCCATCCAAATTGTTATATTGTTATGACATTTTTCTATATATATAATATACTAAATCTAGCCCATCCATGATATACTCTTTTATAAATAAGGAATATTGTAATCTCTGTATAGATTAAGTTGTCTGTCTAAAATTAAGAAATTATGGTTTGTAATATCATCATGCATGGTTGAATGTCTAAGATATAATGGCATAATATTCGATGATAATCGCTTGCGATGACTAATAACTAATTTCTAAATTATCTTACAATAAAATATGTTTAAGTAGATTTTTTTAACTTTAGCCACGAAATTGGAATATGCTAATTTTTATTCTATATAAAAAATTGTTGAACTTCTATGTACTTACTTTTTTATAAAGTATATATAGGATAATACATATGAGAGTGTTTGAATTTTTTATTTAAAGCAGTTTATTGTCTAAATATTTAAAACTTAAATTTCAGTGTTTGAAAATTGAAAATTTGTTCACTTAAGTACCTAAGTTTTTTATTTTGAGCAATTTGGTACTTATCTTGTGTATAATGTTTATTAAATATACATACTCAAATGAATAAATTTTTAATTTTTGAATACTGAAATTCAAGTTTTGAATATTTGAGTATTAAACTGACGAAAATCAAAAGTTCAAATACTCTTATATGTATTATACTAGCTATGTATATAAGTATGAACTTTTTTCCTTTTATCTATATTATTAAAGCGGATGAAACTTTAAGTAACTGTCAAAACAATATCTTAATTATTTTTACTTATTTAACCTTTTAAATAAAATTTTGATTATTGATAAATGCTTTTCTTTAATATATTTGATTATAGATATATACTAATTTTGAGATTTTAAGGAATATAATCCTCCTTCTCTCTCTCTCCTCCAACATTTTCACTATTCACCATTCCCTATTTCGTTCTCTCTCTCTCCTCCAATATTCCCACTATTCCTATTCCTCTCCCACAACCCCTATCTCTCTCTCTTCCTCATCTATTAATGGATCTATGATCCCGTCCACTATTTTTACGAGACCGAGATTGATATCATTTGTTATTACACCGTTGATTTAATATTCAATAAATCTAAACTATTAAACTAATTGTATTATCAATCGTTTAGATCTAATAGATATTAAATGAATGATCAAATGAAGGATTGGACCAATTTTGCTAAAATAATGGATGAGACCATAAAAGTTTTCTCCATTAATATCTTCTATTAATATTATAATATATTTGATTTTACTACACAACTTTATTTATTTTATGCATGTCACGCCCCGAAACGGCAGAGTTGTAACAGCTCCGCCGTGTAAACCATTCTAAGATAGAAATTGGCCTTACAATCGCTATCTTAGATCTAATCTACACAAGGCGTCTACGACTGACCCGCTTTAAAGTAAATAGTTTATAATTTAAATAAATCATTTAACTAAAAAAGTGAGAAAATATATATATACACTATAATTCAGTTATTACATTATTCAAATCATGAAAACTTCTAAAATAAAAACTTAGACCTTAAAAATATATGTTTGTTCTTCAAATATTTTTCCTCACTCCCTAGGATTTAGCAGTTGCTAGCTTCGGAGTAGTTGTATGCCGCTTCTTAACTAGCACCTATATGACGTCTATAGGGATGTGAGCAACCACAACTCAGTAAGTTAGGATGGGGGACTTAAAACTATACCATAAACACAATAAGGTTATCAATCAACTTATTAGGTGTAATGCATGTTTAAGCAAATACCATCGTACGACGTTATCCGGCCTGTCGTGAGATTAGAGAAATTACGCCTGCTCTAATCCGGGTTGAGAAGTTATTGTTAATACAATAGCTCATAACCAAATCTAATCTTATGCAATGGAGACATGACTCCTCCCACGACTACCTTCGAACCATTGACTTCACCCTTGCCGCGATCTCCTCTCCTGTCACTCAGTTCGACTAAGGATAAAGAAGAGATAATTTTGCAATCATGCGCTATCCCTTTCGAAGGGTCGGTATTTGACCGGAGAATCCTAGGTTTCCCTAATGGGTTGCCATGTAGGTTTGATTATGATTACAAGTCGTATATTTGATTAGGTCCAATTTAGGGTGATCAATTATTTCACACAAATCATACAATACAAGCTAGAACAACAGACAGAATTATAGCATCACTCATAATCAAGCACATGCACACAATCAACTATCTAACAAGCACAACCGAGTCTAATCTCAAGCCTGCAAAATACAACAACGTATTAATCTCAACTTACTTGGACTTCTCGCTCACTCATTCAAGGTCCAACTCGCTTAGGCCATCGCCGATCATCCTATAACACAAACGTGGTTTCAGTTTTTCATATAACTATTATATGTTCGTTTTATCCTATAACGCTTATTGTTATGTTTTATTTAGGGTTTAATATACCTAATTATCTAGGTCTTAAGTCTTTTACAATTATTCTAGGTTTGGAGCTAGGTTTAGGTTCGGTTTCCGCATTGATTTCTAAATTAAATTCTAATTTGATTTTTAAATACTGTTTTATATTCGAATCATAGAAATTCGTTTCAACTCATAATGTGCAGTTAATCACATTACTTCCCAATCTCCTAAATACCATCATTACCTCTAATCCGTATTTTATTCCACCCGGTACACTTAAATCCTTATTAGTGTACCGAATTTACTCCTGATGTGAGAATTTATTTACATTTTTTCTCTAATTACATAAATTCAAGTTTCCTATAAGATTTAATGTATATTTTTATTATTATCATAATATCAATTTTTATTATAATATTTTCTATTTATTATATTTCTAATAATTGTGTATTATGTTCTATTACTTTAATTACCATCTCCTAACATCAATTGTCATCTCAAAATGCCTAAATTCATCCTAAATCAGATTTTACAGCTAATTATCCTAATTTATAAAATTAACTTAAATTTACTATTTTCTCTATTACTCGTTTACTACATAATTAACCTAATAATTACATCTAACATCCTAAATGCTACAAGCATCATACTTCATCAAATTTTAACATCCTAAAACATATAATTATTCACTAAATCAGTAATTAACTATTTAATTACTTAATTAACCCTAAATTACCCATTTTATGCCTCATTTTAAGGCTTAAAAATTATCTAAAATTTTCAAAAATTAATTTTTGAAAACAAGCTTTATAAGACTGTTCTATATTATCTAAGTAGTCTACACAAAAATTTTGGGTTCAAAACTACATTCCTAAGATCATTTATTTCTAATCCTAATCATGCTCGGTTTTGCATGATTTCTTAAGGACCATATATTACGGGACATATTTTCATCAAAATAATATTTTTCCTAAAAACTACATACAAAAAATATTCTAGAATAACAAGTTTATAATTTTTTAAGAATATTTATTATTTTTATAAAATTACACAAAATTTGACTGGAAATCAGACTTACCGATCTGGGTGGCTCCGGCCACCACCGACCGTTGTGGCCTTGTTAGCTAGTCCAGGTGTTGTCACCACCGTATGGTGGTGGTGGCCGTCTACTCTCAGCTATTCATCTGATGTCGGTTCCCTTTTATGGCCCTAACTGCACGGTTTTTTTTTCTTTTTTTTTTCCTTTGGTTTTTCTCTTGAATTTTCGAAGCTCTCTATTTTTCTCACTCTCCAAATTGCCCAAATGAGCTTCTGAAAAATTTGAGGTATTTATAAAGCTTTATGGTAATTAATGTGTATTAAATTGGATAAGACATTGTCCAAATTCCTTAATTTTTGGCTTTTAAGTTGCTCTAATTTAATTAGCTGATTTTTTTCTTATTTTCCCTAGCTGCCACGACCTAAGTCTGGATCATTCCTTATTTTTTATGATTTTTATTTATTTTTTCTTAATTAATTATGAATTTTATTTAATTATTTAATATTATTTTAGCACATTTTGCGTATTTTAAGTAATTACGCGTATTTCTACATACATGTAAATCCATATATAGTACAAATAAATATTCCCGAATATTATTTAAGTCATTTTATGATTTTTAGTATACATAAAATTTATCTCTAGCGATTCGTTAATTACAGGAATGCATTTTACGCATTTTCGATAAATAACGAGTTATATACTTAAAATTTGAAATTTTTATATTCTTTTATTTTATTACTTATTTTCTTAAATTCAAACTTATAAGATTATTTTACTAATATTTCTAGCTTTACTTATAATTTAGGCTCAATTAGATTTTTCAACCGATTAAAGTCTTAAGTGACTGGTTGTGGGGCTTACAATGCACATATAATGCAGCTGTATCGTTTGCTAGTTAGTATATTTGTATTTGAATTTCAATATACTTTAATAAATAAAATTTAGTTATATAGAAAATATAAAACCACTAATAAGTGCTCTTAAAAATCGGTTAAAGTTAACAACATCATTCTAATAAAGATGATGTTGGATTATGACAAATTGTCCACACATTAATTTTAAAAATTACGTATTAGCGTAAACCTAAACTATGGATCAGATAATTGAGTTTGAGTGAGCTTAAACAGAGACAAAAATAAAAGATAAAAAATGTTGTATGTGCTGTTAATATTTGTTAGATCATATGATAATCGAGGTATGATGAAGAATGGTTAAATAAGTTAGGCTTTAAACGTTAATAATAAAGAGGTTGAGATTTTTCAAATCTAACTCAATACACCACAAGTTAGTGGATCGAACAAACTAACCTATTAGCTCGACCTAATTATGGATTTAATGGGATTAAATAGGGCAATCAATTAACTTACTATATAATAATAAATTTTCAAATAATTTAATATAATTCTGTAGAACTCTTCTCAATCAATTTTAAGATGGTTTGAAGAAATATGAATTAGAGCATCCCCAAGGTGTGTTACTAATTGTGCAAATCCAGATCAAGTGACACTAAGGGGATATCTTAAGCGAGAATGGAGTATAAGTTGGTGTTGCTTGGTGTTATTAGATTGCTTTAACAAGCAACGCAACAATACTTTTTTCCTTTTTTTTTTTGACCATTCAAGCAACAATAGCAATATAATATTTATTATGTTTAATACTATTTTTTATTAATATAATGAATATTAATAATTATTATTACATTATACAAATATAACGTTTATTGATATTAAAATTGTTTTTACAAAATTTGTATTGGTTAAAAAAATGGTAATGGTATGGGACCCACAACACTTAAAAAAGTGTAAAGTAACTTTGATGAAGGAACTAAGTATATAGTTGTTTAAATGTGAGAGTTACTTAATAAACCGATGTGACAATATAGTAAATTTTAAAGTTGGTATGGATTAGGAATAGTCTTAATGAGTTTATAAATTTAATGGCTTAGTTTGTACATTGATTTTGGATCGAGTGGATCGATTTTGACTGATGATTAACTAACCTGTTTTAACTGTAAGTTAGACCTAGAGGTGTGTAGGTGATCTTATTATATAGGGAATTTACCCTTACCTTACTCATTACATTAAATTTTGGATGGATATTGAGGATCACAAGCTAAGTCTTTGGTAAAAAAATTTTAATATCTTTTCTTAGAAGGTAAGGAATGAGTATGATGTTTTCGTATTTATATCCACCTTAAAACCTACATTTCAAGATATGTAGGGTTAGATTTTAAGGTATCATGTACTTACTTTGTAAAATTATTAACTAATATTTTATATATTAATAAAATGAAATAACCTTATTTTCTTGATTAAAAAACTAAAAGAATAAAAATAATATTATATTTATGTTAAAAAGAAATGGTCCAAACTTAATATGAACCCTAAATATAAAGCTTGCTGTCATGATCTAAAAGGAAGCATAGTAGGGTTACTTAAAATTTTTATATTACATATATACTAGTGATACGAAAACTGCCTTGTAAGTAACAGATTGGAAGACTCTAATTAATTAATTATTAGGGCTTCCAATTTTTAATTTATTAACTTATTGTAGTATATAAATAACTATGGATACACAATATTGCACAATCCATCAAAATCATAGAAAATTAATATCCCCTACCAAATAATAAAATATAGTAAATCAATTTTTATATATGACAATAATTGCCAAATGATACAAAACCTTAACATATAAATACTTCCTACATAAAGTATTCATATACTAGCTATACATTTTCTAACTACCTCTAAATCTCTCTTACATGTCTTGGATTCATACTTTGCACTCAAACTTTATCCCAATCTTAGCTTAAATATACTTGTAAAATAGACTATTGGGGAGTAAGTTACACGAGTTTAGTAAGATATCCTTTCTACTATACTAGTAAGTAATTTATTAAAAAATTAATTAATACACATATGAATGCATAAATAAGCAATATACCAAACGCGTATGCAGTTCACCAGGAGTTGTATATAAGTTCAAATTTAACACCCTTCGAAATAAGGGTTGGAGATACATCGACATCGAACACAATTGGGTTCTAGCACTTGTTTTTTTTTTTTAAACCATATAATAAAATTTTGTATTTCAAAAAATATATTTTAATTTCCAAAAACTCGATAGTTCACAAATTTCCATGTTTAGCGGTAAGGCGACCTTCATAGTTTACACTTATGGGCTATAATGAAGGTCTCTAGACTTAATCTTTAGCTACCTATTGTTAGTGTCTTTGAGCGCCAAATAGGCCTGCAAGCCAAAGTTAAGGTCATGTTATATGAGTGTACCATATTAAAACATGTTAATTTAATATATATAAACAACCCCTGCATGGTCTCTCTTTACCTTCACATGAAATGAGGGCGGGAATAAGCAATGCAATACATGGTTAATGCACGATCCAATTTAAATTAAGATAAGTTGAATATAATTAAGTTTAATTATTAGGCGATCAACTAATATCAGCAAACCATCCAAATCATGTAGCAGTGAGTCATATAACCAATTCTTCGGTTATCATATTTAACGACATTTTGCACAACGATAAGTAATATTCAACCACATGCATATTCCGAACCCTAAGCATTAATTTATTAATACATATAATTTAGTTGCATTAACTATAAGCACAAAACAAGTATAAAATCATCGGAAGTACTCATTGGACAAAAGTCACGATAAGTTGTAATAATTAATAGGCAATTTGCCTTCTTAATCGGTGTCTCATGATAGATAACTACAAAAGAAACCTAATGAATGTCGAAACGTAGTGCTAAACAGCTTAATTAGATAACTATCTAACTTATTATTCCCATGTTCGTTTAAATTCTGAATTGCATATAACTTTTTTGTTTTACCTTGTATCTTTACGTTCTTATAGTTGTAGATAGCTTATTTTTGCCCTTCTATAATTTTAGAATTTTTTTTTAGAATAGGAAGAAGGGTCATAATTTAGAAAAAAACAAAAAAAAAGTTATAAAATTAAAGAAGAAGAAGAAGAATTAGATAGTTTAAAATAGAATAGGAAATTTTAAATTGGCTTTAATATTTTATTTGAAACTTAATTAAATAAAGAGAATGTTGGGCATGAGCTTAAATTTAAATATAACCCCAGTCAACCTAGTCCATATATAAAATTTGATTACGTATATAGATAAAACATAAGTAACAGCTTGATGGAAAGATAACATATATACAATCAAGAGGTCCTGGGTTCGATCCAAGGGTTGTTAATTGGGCCACGTGGATGATGTGGTGCCACGTTATCATCCCTTTCTTCCCAATTCCTTGATTTTCCTCTTTTTTCCAAGCTTGCACTCCATACTTTACCATGAATTTTCACACAATTTCCATACATATGCACACGATTCCATTATGCTTTCATGTTTTACATGTAACCTACTTTTGATTTAACCCCAAATTAGAAGAAATCAATCTCAGAGTTAGAGCTTTAATGACGGATTTCAACCATTAACGAGTTTTTCAAGCTCATGTAAACTTGAGAAGCTATAAATAAGAGCTTCTTCCATCCCTTTACGGACACAACTCAACATTCAAATACACCCTATATACACTTGCGAGCTCTCTCTCTCTTTTTGAGCCACCACAACTACCTTTCAAGTTCACCATTACAAACTCCTACAAGCTCCTACCTCTAACCCAACTGCTCCTAGCCTCCATCGTAGTCTCTATGGCTTGCCATTAAGTCATTGTAGTCCAAACCTTAGCCACTATCTTTGTCATTGTTAGCCACCACACCTCTACACGAAATCAACCTTACCGTAGCAATTGTTACACCTAAGAACGCCCAACTGACACTACCTTATCCCTTGACAAACACCCAAAACAACCATTTTCTCTCTCTACCCTCAATTGCACCACCTTGTATCACCAATAAACGATTACCATTGGCCATAGCCATGACATTTGTCCTATACCCCCCAAATCCATTAAAAAAAAAACACACAAAACAATTAGAAGCTCCTTAATCATGCCCTTATGTTGCTATAGTTCACCTCCTTGTATGATCCAGCTGATGACCTAAAATTCGGATCCAATCTGACTCGATTCATACATAAATAAAAAAGATGGGAAAGCTTAGTTTACTTTTTTTTTCCTTGATTAATACATAAATAAAAAAAATAAAATTGAAAAAAATGAATAATAATTTGTCACTTAGAAAGACAGCATTTTTTAAAAGAATAAAGCGAAATTAACCCTTTTCAAAATTAGGACCTTTTAGAAATTTAAAAAAAAAAAGAAAAGAAAACAATTTAAAACTCTTTAGAATTTTCCTTAAATAACTTCAATTGAGTTAAAAAACATAGACTCGACCAATTTTCAGAAGTTAAAAAAAATCAACAAATTAAAATTTCCATGAATGAACTACGGAAAGTCTGATTCCTATTAGAGGGTATGTAGACATCTACGTAATGACTTAAAATAGGGAAATATTTCTTTTCTCTTTTGTAAATAATTTCAAGTTGTTATTTTTGTTTATGCAAATAGAATTAGTTTATTGTAGAATTAGAATAAGTTAAAAAGGAAAATTTGAAAAACAAACTTAATTTCGAAAAGATAAATATAGTACTTATTAAGGATTTAATAAGTTAGTTCCTAAATCTAAGATTTCTAATTTCAAAACTTTTTTTTTAAGAAATTAGTTTTTTTTATAGACTAGTAACTAGGTTAAATTAATCTACCCAATTTATTTAAACTAACCTATTTCTCTTTTACTTTGGTCAGATGGTAACTCCAAACTTTTCAAAATAGAAACCAAGTTTTTCTTAATTTTCAATCTAAGGTTAGTATTAAATGAGTTAGGATTTAATACCGATTGAATTAAGAAAAATAATAAAACCGGGAAAAAATCAGGCTCGACATAACCAATCCGTATCGGGTTCGAGTATATTTTTTTAATAATATATTTAATTAAAACGTTTAATGATATTCCTCATTGCTTATCTTATTTATTGAAGTGATTAGAAAATATTATTTTATCATATAAATAATGTAGATATCTCATTTTTATTCCCCTATAATTTTAGAAATTTCTAAAATAGGAAAAAGAGTTCTAATTTAGGAAAAATGCAAAACAAAATAGAAAACTTAGGAAAATACAAAAAAAGAAGAAAATTTTATAAAATTAAAAAAATAGAAAGATATTTTTTTTTTATTTTTAGAAAAAGTAGACTTTTAGGAAAGTAAAATGTTTTTAGGAAATTAATTTCTTAAGGAAAATAAGATTTTAAAATTAAATAGGGTTGTTAAGCAAATTAATTTAATTTAATGGTATTTTTATTTTATAGAATAGCTCAAACTTTTTTAGGTTATATGCATTTTAGTTGCAAGACATGATAGAACATGGCCTAATAGCCCAACTAGTGTTATACTTGTTCTTAACATTGATACATGAGAGAGATCATGTGTTTGAATTTCCTAAAGTACCTTTGTTTCCTCTTTTTTTTTTTTTTCCCATCACAAGGTATATGTAACGAGAGACCATTAGGCTACATGTCAACACGTGGCACGTGACATGCATTTACTAGACTACGTGGCACTTACATGGCGTTAAGTCAACAATCTCTTTATCTCCCATTTTTTCCCTTTCTTTCCTTTTCCCATGCTTTCTTACACATTCTCAGCCTAATGCTCTCCGTTCTTGGCTATTTTTTATCAGGTTCTTGACATTATTTTACTATATTGATGATGAAATTATGATGAGCACATGGCCTACTTCAAATATGACACAATAACTTGTCCAAATTCTTGAGTTAAGATGGTCAAAATTGAATAAAAAATTAGCAAAAAGCATAAATGTGTGACTTAAGACCTGAGCTCAATCCATGCTCATCAGTGGTCGTAAAAGCTTCTAATATTTGATTTAAGTAAAAACAAAAGTTTTGGAACATTACTCGACCAATCCTCAAGCTCAATTTCAATTAATTCTCATTTAAATTCATTTTCTTTCCCAATCAACCCCATAAGCTTATTTATTATTTGTTGGTCTCGTAGAAGATATAAAAAAGGATGATGAATTGATATCTTTAAGCTTTTTGAAAACTTTTTCGATATAAGAAAAATAAAATTACTCTTCTTAATAATTTATATTAGTGAACAGTGATATTTAAATAATTCAATACATAATAATTAATAAAGAAAATTAAAAGAGTAAGGAAGGAGAATATTAAGCTGATGATTTATAAACCTTCGGCCTTCTACCTAATACTCTCTTCCAGCTCTACTATTAAGGACCCGATATACTTCACTAGTGTCGTTCCACTTGATCTACCATCGCAAAGAGATTATATACTTTACCAATGCTGTTCCACTTGATCCACTATCACAAAAAGATTACAAGCATTTGTCACACATGAACTTTACAACATTCTGCTCTATCTATTTAGTCTCTCTACAATTTAAGTAAATTATAGATCTATGGAGTACATGTACTTGTGTCAATACTCAAACAACAAATAAAAGTTACAAATTATAAGTGAGAACAAAAATATAAATCTTAATTAATTTTGCTCTAAAGAGAAATAATAATTGTTGTGTCATTTGCTTCGATGCAATTTTCTGAAGAAGTATCTGAAAAACTTTCCGTGACTTTTCAAAAGGTGAAATCCGATCATGACTTTTTATGTAGCGAAAACCTTTTCCAAAGTTGTAATGACATTTTAAATCATTTATCTTTTTATATTGAAAATTTCCAACGGTTAATTTGTTAAAGATTATTTTTACTTTTATGTTTATCCAACTATTTATTTGTTAAAGACAATCCTTAGTATTTTCAGAAGATCTCGATATTTTGAAATTAAAAAAAAACTCTTCTTGTCTTGTTTCGATCAGATATAATTTAATTCGTAGCCGCTAGATAAGCTTCTGATTTAAATTTGATAAAGAGATAAGCTTTATCAGCAACTTCTAGATAAACTTCATATTTAAAATTAAAATTTTACCACATTCGAATCAACCTTATCTTTATTTGTATTTGTGCATATCTTAATTTATCAAAAATAATTTGCTTAAAAAATAATCCTTAAGGATCACAATTCCATTTTGAGTGAAACAAGATTAAATGTATTTCCTTAATACACTCAATCTAGTGGAGCTAAGTCTTGTTGAAGTCGAATCTGATGTGAATTAAAATTCAACATCATATGTTTCCAGATCAACTTTTTGAATGACCTTTTGAAGAGTATTAATTTTTCCTTTTTTCAAAGTCTTTGAACAATTTTTTAAAGTGCTATATGTAAGTCCTACAATCAATTACTCAGGGTTTCAATCGGCTGAAAGATCCAATTGAGCCTAAATTATAAGTAAAGTTAGAAATATTAGCAAAATGATCCCGTAAGTTTGAATTTAAGAAAATAAGTAATAAAATAAAAGAATATAAAAATTTCAAATTTTAAATATATAACTCGTTATTTATCGAAAATATGTAAAATACATTCCGATAATTAACGAATCGCTGGAGATAAATTATATATATATTAAAAATCATAATATAACCTAAATAATATTTAGGAATATTTATTTATACTATATATGAATTTACATATATGTAGAAATACACGTAATTACTTAAAATATGCGTAATGTGCTAAAATAATACTAAATAATTCCTAATTAATTAAGGAAAAATATATAAAAATCATAAAAAATAACGAATGATCCAAAATTAGGTCGTGGCAGTTGGGAAAAATAAGAAAAAAATTAATTAGCCAATTAAATTAGAGTAACACAGAAGCCAAAAATTAAGGGATTTGGGTAATGTATTGCCCAATTTAATGCATATTAATTACCACAAAACTATATAAATAGGGAAAAAAATCACAAAGCTCATTTAGAAAGATAGAAATCATAGAAAAATTAGGAGCATCGAAAATTGGAAGAAAAAATTCGGGTAAAAAAAATAAGAAAAACTGTACAGTTGGGGCTTATAAGGAGAACCCAGACCCGACGAGCAGCTGGGAGTGGACGGCCATCACCACCACACAGTGGTGGCAGCGCCTAGGTGATCTGACACACCAATGGCCACTGACGGTGGTCGGAGCCACCCAAATTGGTGAGTTTGATTTCTAGTCCGATTTTGTATAATTTTTTAAAAATAGTAAATATTCTTAGAAAATTATGAATTTTTTTATTATGGAATATTTTTTTATGTAGTTTTTAGTAAAAATATTATTTTGATAAAAATATGTCCTGTGATATATGGTCTTTAAGAAAACGTGCAAAACCGAGCATGTTTCGGTTTAGAAATAAGTAATCTTAGGAGTGTAGTTTTGAACCCAAAATTTTTGTATAGACTACTTAAATGATATAGAACAGTGCTATGAAGCCTGTTTTCAAAAATTAATTCTTGAAAATTTTAGATTATTTTTAGGCCTTAAAATGAGGCATAAAATGGGTAATTTATGGTTAATTAAGTAATTAAATGGTTAATTACTTATTTGGTGAATAATTATATGTTTTAGGATGTTGAAATATGATGAAGTATGATACTTGTAGCATTTAAGGTGTTATATGTAATTATTAGGTTAATTATGTAGTAAAGGAAAAATAGTGAATTTTAAGTTAATTGTGTAAATTAGGGTAATTAGGTGTAAAATATGATTTAGGATAAATTTGGATATTTTGAAATGATAATTGATGTTAGGAGATGGTAATTAGAGTGATAAAAATATTATATGTGTATTATGTACATAATGAGTAATAGTACATAATACACAATTATTAAAAATATAATAAATAGAAGATATTAGAATAAAAATTGATATTATGATAATAATAAAAATATATAATAAATCTGATAGAAAACTTAAATTTATGTAATTATATGAAAAATGTAAAAAATTCTCATATCAGGAGTAAATTCAGTACACTAATATAGATTTAAGTATATCAGATGGAATAAAATACTGACTAGGGGTAGTGATAGTGTTTAGGATATTGGGAAGTGATGTGATTAATTTCACATTATGAGTTGAAACGAATTTCTAGGGTTCGGGTATAAAACAGTACTTAAAAAATCGAACTAGAACCTAATTTAGAAATCGATATGGAAATTGAACCTGAACCTAACCCCAAATCTTAGAGTAATTGTAAAAGATTCGAGAACCTAGAGAAATTGGATATATTAAACTCTAAACAAAAGATCACAATAAGCGTTATAGGATAAAATAAACCTATAATAATTATAAAAAAAAAATTGAAATCACATTTGTGTTATAGGGATGATCGGCGATGGCTTGAGCAAGTTGGACCTCGAGTGAGTGAGTGAGGAGTCCAGGTAAGTTGGGATTAATACGTTGCTGTATTTTGGAGGCTTGAGATTATGCTTGGTTGTATTTGTTAGATAGTTGGTTGTGTACATGTGCTTGATTATAAGTGATGCTATGATTCTGTCTGTTGTTCTGGTTTGTATCATGTGATTTGTATGGAATGATTGATCACCCTAAATTGAACCTAATCAAATATACGACCTATAATCATAATTGGACCTGCATGGCAACCCATTAAGGGAAACCTAAGACTCTCCGGCCAAATATCGACCCTTTCGAAAGGGATAGCGTAAGATTGCATAATGGTCCCTTTTTCATCCTTAGTCGAACTAAGTGACAGGAGAGGAGGTCGTGACGAGGGTGAAGTCAATGGTTCGAAGGTAGTTACGGGAGGAGCGAGGTCTTCATTGCATAAGCCTAGGCTTGGTTATGAGTTGTTGCATTAATGACAACTCCTCAACCCGGATTAGAGTGGGTATAATTTTTCTAATCTCACGACGGACCGGACAATATCGTACGATGGCATTTACTTGAACATGCATTGCACCTAATAAGTTGATTGATAACCTTGTTGTGTTTATGGTATAGTTTTAAGTCCTCCATCCTAACTTACTGAGCTGTGGTTACTCACATCTCTATAGACGTTGTGTGGGTGTTGGCTAAGAAGCGGCATACAACTACTCTGAAGCTAGCAATTGCTAGATCCTGGAGAGTGAGGAAAAATATTTGAAGAACAAACATATATTCTTAAGGTCTAAGCTTTTATTTTAGAATTTTTCATTTTAAAATAATTGAATAACTAAATTATAGTGTATATATATATTTTTTTTTCTTATTTTCTTAGGCAAATGATTTATTTAAATTACAAATTGTTTACTTCAAAGCGGGTTAGTCGTGGACGCCTTATGTAGATCAGGTCTAAGATAGCGGTTGTAAGGTCAACTTCTATCTTAGAATGGTTTACATGGTGGGGCTGTTACGACTCTACTGCTTCGGGGCGTGACACTATACCACTTCTACTTGTAAATCTTTTGAAACACTTTTTGAAACATTTCAGATTAAACTCTTTTGCAATAAAATTGGACCTTCTGAATAAGTTTCTGAAGACAACTTAATTTGCAATTTTAATCTTTTTGAGATTATAGTTTTTAAACTTTTTGAGAACTCTTCTAAATAACTGCATTCTTAGTTATTCATTAGCATTTGTCTTTTTTTGTTATCATCAAAATATATAAGAGATATCTATATCAAACACTATTGTTCTTAACTTGGCGTGTTCAAATCAAGGCTTTTTAGTATAAAAAGGACCCTTTAGCATCGTTCTCAACATCGATTTGCATCTGAATCACTTAAGAACACACATACACAATCACTTCTCTCTCTAAGACGTGACTAAGCTCTCTTTCTCTATAATTGATTCAAGTTTGATTCATTTTGAGCTAGTTTTGTGCTATCACTAAGTTGCTTATAGCGAAAGCTTTCCAACCTAACTACCCTTATTCATTATCATACCTTCGAGTTGCCCCCATGAACCACCATCGTAAAGCCCCAACCCTAACCATGACCACCATTGCCAAACTCGACACACTTAAAAACCTTAAGAGACATACTCCTTTCACCTTTAGCCATCACCATTATAGCTACCTAACCACTATAGCTGTTGTGCGATTATAAATTGTCACCAAACAACCACCAAACACAATGGCACTTAGGAAACCCCCCCTATTTCCAATTAGATTCACATGAAAATCTGATTTCCTTGAAGATTTAGCACTTGGATTCACCTCTATAGCATTGGAGCTGCTGAGAATCATCCCTCAGCCTATGTACGTATAGCATACGTGGTCAAGTTAGAAAACTTGTGTTTGACTTGAAAATCCGATCCTAACAGGCGTAAATGCTCCCATGGTCTGGCCTTGTTAGTTTTGTTGGTTTTTATTTATTTTATTCTTTGTTTATATTGTTTATTTCATGTAAATATTGTAATTCATAAAAAAAAGAGAAAGTCCAAAGAAGAAAAAAGAGCTAAAAAAAGAAAAAAAAGGGAAAAAGCCTAGTTTTGCTTTATTTATTTTTATGCTTTGGTCAAAATAACTAGAAAAAATAATAAATATAAAAAATAAACAAATAATAAAAATGAAAAAGATAATAAGAAAAATAAAAATGTTTTATCACTTAGAAATATCCATTTTCTAAAATAAATAAAAACAAATTAACCCTTATCAAAATTAGATTTTTTTTTAGAATTTTCCAAGAAAATAATAAAAATTAGAACCTTCCTCTTAAGTATTTTTCTTAAATAACATCAAACGGCCAAAAAACTTAAACTCGACTAATTTTAAAAATAAAATGAACCGCTTATTAACGTTTTTGTAAATGAACTATGGAAAATCTGATCCCTATTAGATAGTACATAGGTATCTATAGAGTGATTTAAAATAAGGAAATCTTTTTATTTTCCTTTTTATAAATAATTTTAATTTGTTATTTTTGTTTATGTAAATAGAATTAATTTATTGTAAATTTAGAATTAGTTAAAAAGGGTAATTTGAAAAATAAACTTAATTTTAGAAAGATAAAAGCAATACCTGTTAAGGGTTTAATAAGTTAGTCTCTAAACTCAAATTTCTGATTTTTAAAACCATTTTAAAAAATTTGATTTTATTGGAAGACCGATAGTTAAGTTATAATCATTCTACTCAATTGGTTATAATTTAACTCTTTTTTTTCAATTTCAATTAGGTGGCAACTCTAAATAGTTTTCAAAATTATAAGAAAACCTTGATTTTCCTTAATTCTTAGTTGATGATTAATATTAAATGAGTAAGATTTAATATTGATCGAATTAAGGAAAATAAATAAAAATCGAGAAAAATTAAGGCTTGACAAGTGACAATATACAACTTAGTAATATTATACAAGTTAGGATTTTTGTTACTTTTTATAAATTTTATATTAGTAAATTGTTATATTATGATTTAGTTGTAATGTTTACGTGTAGTGTGATAAATAATAGTATAGCAGCATAAGTTAGACAAATAATAGAGTTGGGTGGAGAATATTGAAATTGTACGTCTAATTAATTGAAAAACTTTAACTTAATCCTACCGTAGTATTATTTTATGATTATATCGCACATGTATGCGTACATATTCTTGATTCGCTTCTTGTAAGTATATGATTTTATGTATTGTTATCATCATTATTATTATAACTGTTATTATTATTATTATTATTATTATTATTATTATTATTATTATTATTATTATTATTAGTTGTTAATATCGTTGTCATTTCATATTACTATAATATAGTTATTACATTTTATGTATCTAATTTCTTATACATATAGAAACATATCTCCTTTAGAATGTTTGGACTTTTAGGTACGCTTGGACATTCATAGAACTTTGACTTTTCGAATAATTTCGTACCATACTATTATGCCTTGTATTATACCTTATGATGTGTGTTCTTTGGTTTCTCTTTGTAGGAAATATATGTATGTATTTGTGAACAATTATATCTTATGTATTTATTTATTTGCTTTAAGGGCTCATCCTAATTATTAGTCTATAGGGTCAATTCACTTGATAACTTAGCTATCCTACCATTTTCCTTGGTTTTTCATAAGTTTTTATCCATATATATCTTTTTTGTCTTAAATTTAATTTTTATGATTTTATAGTCAATTTTTATCGTTTTTAGATGTATTTTCATGTAATGAGGTTTGTTTTTAAAGTTAAGACTCACAATTTCTCATATGGGCTTGATTTACTACGACTTATGGTTATTTTTAGGCCTAAATATTTTTTAATTATTTTTATTGGTTTTTTAGCAATTTTATTAGTTGAGCTTTACATAAATTTATTAGTGAACCTAAAATTATATGAACCTAACTTTTACTTATTTTATCCCTATTGAGCATAGTTAAGGATTTTAGGATTTCCTATTGGAGCTTTTTATGTTGGTTTTGAATCCAATCTTAAATCACGTTTATCATAATAATTATTGGGTTTTTTTTAAATGATGTTTTGACCTAATTTTTTTTAAATTTTATATTTACTAATTTTTTTGGCTGAGTTCCTAGTTATTAGTTCGAAATAGGCCTTTTCCTTAACTTTTTCATTTTACAAGTTATGAGCTCAACTTATTTGTATATTTTTACCCTTATTTTAATTAAAAAAATTTTTTGTGTGCCTTTTCCTTTAGGGGCCAGATTTGATATGGCCTTTTTCTATTGGGCCTTAGGTCCACTTTGTCCTAGTTTCCCTAATTCACATTCTTAGGCCTTAAATTGTTAATTATTTTAAATATTACTATAATAATTATTCTAAATTAATATATTGTTATTAATTTTTGTAAAATATAGTTTTGGGGTTAGAAAAATGTGGGGGCTGAGGTGGCACTTTCTAGTTGGCTTGAGGGAATTTTGTTTTAATATTGTTCATTTTTTATATCTTTATTCATTTATATAATTAATATATGTATATTATATATAATATCTAAATAAAAAAATATAGTAAAATAAAAAGTTTTATTGCAAGTGGTGATGTCATGCATACATATATACATATTTTTCATATATTCAGCGCATTCTAAAAATAATAATAATACTAACATACATATTTAAAATCGGGATATACATAAATACATCTATTATTGTATATTTTACTTTCAACCCAGAAAAATAAAAATAAAATGTATATATATATATATATATATATATAAGATGCAAGAGTGTATAAGGTACATGCATATGTATGTTTAGGTTTGTATTTTATAATATATATATATACATATACATATACATATATATATATATACTGTTTTTGTAGTATACCTACATATATATATCACCTTTGAAATACATATATCGGTACCTAAACACATATTTTTATGTACGTATTTAGGTATATATACACAAATCTGAAGAAAGAAAGGAGGAAAAGAAAAAGAAAAAGAAAGCATAAAATTACAAAAGAAAAGAAAAATACCATGTACATAATACATACAGTTCATTTTGTTACATTGCAAGGGAAAAATAACATTACATGAGTAAATATCCTAATACTATACTTGTATACGAAAAATATTACATAAAAAAAATTGCTAAATTTAAAAAAACTACAAGAAAAAGGAAAATGAAAAACAAGGGTTATAGTTACTCTTTGGGTGAGATTTAGAAAAAGGCTTGGGTGTTGAACTTTTGGCTGTAAGACTCCTGTCTTTGACTTACTGTTTCAGACTCGAGATAGTGATTACTTTTATTATACATAAGACCCGAGGAGTATAGTCGAGGAAATTAGTGAAAAGAACCTACTACGGAAAGCTTGAGAAACAAGTTTAGTTGTATAACAAGACCCTAATTGCTTAGGTTTAGGTTAAGGCATTCAGTACGATTTAAGGTCTTTTGGAAAAATTGTTCGAATTAAGTTAAATTTTAATACGAGATTATAAAAGTTAGATGAGGAATCCTAGTAAGGTCAATTTCTCAAAATAAAATATAGAAAATATTTAATTTTAATAAAATATATTTTACCGGGTACATTCGATAATTATTGAAAACTAAAAATTAGAGTTCCAAATGACCGTGAAACTGTAGAGATAAATTATTCAATTTGTAAGAATTATTTTGGAAGTCAAATAGCATTAGTGTAATTATATAATTATGTTATACGCGTTATTTATACTCGATATATAAATATAATATTAAAATAACCCTTTAATTAGCTAGAAATTGTAAAAAATTATAAAAAAATAGGAAACATACCTAAAAGGTCTAGAATGGGGACAAGGCAAGCTATTGGTGTTGTTAAAAAAAAATTATAAAAGCTAGTCATAAAGTTACACATAAAATAATAGGATATTATACCTTTATTAGCCAAAATTAGGAACATGGACTTACTTTTCCCATTCCATTAACCCAGCTGCTTATAAGTAAAGGTGAAGTATCATTTTACATTCATTTTTACAGCTCGATCATCCAAAAATCCTTTCTAGAATTAGAAATTTCTCATTAAACCAAAAGTAGGAAAAGAATAAAAAAATCTAGGGGAAATTTAGTTTGAGTACCAAATGAAGGCCTAACATGGTGGCTGTTAGAGGTCCAAGGTTTGATGTAGTGGTGGTAACGGTCGACCTGCCCTTGCCACTAGTGGAGCTTCGGTGGCCGAAGATTCGAAAATGCGTAATTTTTGCTTATAAGTTGTTATTTTTATTAAAAATATCAAATGATGTCCAAAAATTGTGAAATTTGGTTTTTCCAAGTATTTTTGTATGTAGAGTCAGAATATCAAACTGGATTTTTAAAATTAGAAGTTCTTATATAGGTACTTAAGAACATGCTTAATCTCAACGAATTTTGTATGAATTTTTAAAAATAGCAAATGATATTATTTCAAGCTAATTTTGGTTGTACATATTCCTAATATGATATATTTAATTTAAATAGAAACAATTTTTGATAAACTATACATTTAATATTTATTAAAATTATTTTGTTGAATTTACCATATTTTTCATATAAAAGAAATAACAGGTTTTTAATTGAATTCCTTAATAAATCTGATTTGTAATGATTTGTAGAGCTTAATTATGATTTTGATAATATTCAATTCAAATATTATAATTTTATTTGGTCATTCATCTAATTTAAGTTAATTTTTAGCAAAATCAAACCTAAAAATCAATATTTAAAAAAATAATATATATTAAACTATTTTAGTAGCTTTCATGATCAGAATATGACAATCATAATTTACTAAGTATAATAAATTTTTTTGTAGCTTTAATTGAGCTTTGATACTAAGTGTTATATATTTTTCTAATATTTATGCGTATTTTGTCAAATATGATAATATAAGATAAATTTATATAATCGATAATGTAGTAAGAGGAAGTTGATTAGAAACTAAATCAAAGACTTACTATATATGAAATATAGTTAGTTGAACTTTGTAAAATAGATCACCGGGAGTTTTTAGGACTTATATGTAAAATCGTAATCAAAAGCTGAATTAGAAGCTAATTCAAGGGCAAAATCAAAATCGACGTGTCTATTAGTATACTAAGGGATCAATTAGAAACCAAATTAGATACCATTTTCACTTGAGTCAGAGTTAGATAACTCTGTGAAATGGGTTGTAAAAAATTTCTGAGATTTATGAATAAATGAAATCAGGACTTAATTTAAAAGCTGAATCAAAAATAAAATTAGAAGATGAATTAGAACCAGGCTCAAAACAGGCATAATTGTAAGAGACTTAAAACTTGAATAATTAGATATAATAAAACCCTAAATTAAAGATAATAATAAGAGTTACAAAATAAAGCCTATATAATGTAGTTATATGAATACTAAAATGACCTTTGTATTATAAGGACTATCGATGAAGGCTTGCTGCAAGTCATACCTTAAGTGAGCAAGCGAGACATCTAGTTAAGTTTGGAATCAATACATAATTGTATTTCGAAGTACTATTTCATAGTACTTGGAGGCTTACGATTATGCTTTGTTTTGCTTGTGGATAGTTTGTTTTGAGTATACTCGTATGTGTATGTTTCTAAATTTGGTTGTATACCACGGCTTACTGTTCTGGTTTGCAATTGGTTGAATTGCTTAATATTGATTGATTTTCTTAAGCTGGACTTAATGATATACGATTAATAAACTTAACCGGTCATGTATTGCAAATCCTTAAGGGAAATGTTTAGGATTCTCCAACCAAATACTAATGCCTTTGAAAGGAATAGCGTTAGAGTATAACTGTCCCTTTTTCATCTTTAGTCAAACTAAGTAACAGGGCAAGAGTGAAGATAGTGGTCTGAAGGTAGTTGCGAAAGGAGCGATGTCTCCATTATACAAGCTTGGGTTTGATTAAGAGTTGTTGAATGTATGCTAAACGCCTTAACTTGGATTAAACCGGGTGGAATTTCTTTAATTTCATGACAAACTGGAGAACGTCGTGTGATGACATTTTTCTATTGCATTGCATTTAATTAATTGACTAATAACCCTACCTATGCTTGATGTATAGTTTTATATCTTTGTCCCAACTTACTAAGCAATTAGTTGCTTACATCCCTGTAGATATTATTATAAGTGTTAACTAGGAAGCAGTATTATAACTACCATAAAGCTAGGAACTGCTGAATCCTAAATAGTGAGGATATAAAACTAATGTTTAATTACATTTATGAGATTTTAGTTCTTATTTTTGAATCTTCTAATATCAAACTATATATTACCTAAAGTAAGATAAGGTTATTAAATCATATAAACATTACTTGGAATATTTGAACCTAATATATGTTTTTCATACTTTCCCAAGCAAATAACATATTTAATTGTTAACTGATTACTTTAAAACGAGTTAATCATAGATGTCTTATATAAATCGGGATTAAGATAGTGGCTATATGGTTAGCTCTATCCTAGAATGGCTTATACAGTGAGATTGTTATGACTTCACCGCTTTAAAGTGTAACATTGGCTCGATGCATCTATTCTTGGAGATCCTTCCTTGTAATCATTGGTTAAGGAGAGGTATATGGTGTTATTGGTTATGGGAGTTGAGTTAAGTAAGAAAAAAAGAAGTGTATGAGGGGAGGGAGCTAGTACTGGTGGTGTTTGTTAGTGGAGTTTGAGAGCTCTTTGGGTGTGTTTTGGTGTATTGGTGGGTAGAAAAAGATGAAAAGAAAATGGAGAATGGAAGGAGTAAAGGGGTTGGTGTGACTTTCAAGTGAGGAGGAGATTTGATTATAGAAAAGTAGATTTTTTAGGGAATGGGATGTGATCAGTTGATTGATGAGATTTGTAGGCTTAAGGAAGTGTGCTTTGATGTTTTAAAGTGTAAGAAAAGTTGGAAAAAAAAAAAACAAAAAGATGAAGAGGGGATAGGCATTGTTGGCGTGACAAAGAAATAAACAAGGGGTGATTTGCTTTTGAAAAAATTATCTTTTAGGAAAGAGGGATATGTCTTATCGAGAGTTGGATATGGAAGTAGATTGTTGTCATTAGTGGGAGTGTAAACGAGTCAAATTATTCATGCGTTACTCGAGTTTGGCTTAATATTTACTCGAGTTTGATTAAAAAATAATTAAGTTGAGCTCGAGCTACTCGAGTAATTAATCAAATTGAGCTCAAGCTACTTGAGGAGTTAATCAAGTTGAGCTTGAGCCTTATAGTGTTTGGCTCAACTAATTAGCAAGTTTAATTAGGTTCGACTAGTCGAATATTAATACAAGTCGAATTTCAATACTAATATTATTATAATTAAAATAATAAATTTTTTTAAATGAATTGAGCTTAAATACGTTAAATTGAGTCAAACTAGAGTTTATTGAGTGTTACTTTGAGTTGAACTCAAGTTCAAAATTCAAAGCTCAATCGAGTTCGAATTGAGCTTGACCTTTAATATTTTGAGTCGAGCTCAAACTCGAACTTAACATTGTATCTTCTCAACTCAGCTTGTTTATAGTTCAAGTCCTTAGTGTCTTATCACTAGGGTTTAGGTGAAAAATAATAGGGTTTTAGTTAGCTCAATGGAAATGCTTTTAGTGTATACATTAGGTGTTTAGTTAGATAAAATAAAAATGTTTTGTTAAAGTATTTATTTAGACAATAATACATATGTATAATATATAATATATCATAATATTTAATAATAATATATATGCATATACATCAAGAAGGAAAGAAATATTAACAATATATATATATGTACATATACATGCATGGCGCTACAAGTAGGGGTACATTGGATTTATTTGTAATTTATTAATTTAATTGGTTGAAATCAATTAATTGTTATTATTTAAAATTATTTTTAACCATTTGTTAGCGATTTTACCTAATTACGCATATCTTATGATAATTATGCCAAATTAGGGCTTATTGTTGTTAGAGTAGATTTTTAGGTTTTATAAGCTTAGGGTTTTTATTAGGTTCAGGTTTGATTTTCTATAAATATGCGTATGCAAGGTTTAGATTTTTTATATACGATTAGAGTTTTGAATAGTATACTAAAGTTTTTTATATTCGTTTTAAGTTTTAATTTTATATTGTTTTGTTGACTCGAGGAAATATTTATCACATACGAGTTCAACTCTACATTTACAATACTAGGTTTGTAGGGTTTACACTTATTGTCTCTCTCATGCTTTATACCACCACTTTGTTATTGTCTTTTTGCTTGTTATTCTCAAAAGCGAAGTGTTATTATTACTCTTAATTTTCTCACATTCTACCGGTATAAGAAAAGGTAAATTTATTAACTTCAACTTTATTCTTTATGTGCCAATTTTAATATACTTCTCTTAATAAACAAAGCTTGTAAATAGCAACTATAGTTTTAAGAGAAAATATTTGTTATTAATTCTAAAGAATTTATATTTTCTTTTCTTTTATGCATGTGCTCTTATGCACTTACTATTTAATCTTTTTTTCCTTAATAAAGGGTGTTATTTAATATTTAGGTTTTATGTAATGTTTGAAAAGTATTCTTTAGGCATTGAAAAAATAAAAATGTATGCATAATTTGTTACTAAAAAAATATGAAATTAAAATTTATGAGAAAATAGAAAAAAATTATAGATTTCATAGAATATTCTGTATCTAGTAAGATTTATGATGATTCCAATTTCACTAGGCAGGTTTTAATTCTAAAAATTTGAACACTTATATTTAAAGGATAGTATACGTATAGATTATCATACTTTACACTCCTATATTCCCTTACCCTAACTTAAACTTATCAATTCACAATACTTGTCTATTAATTAAAATAAATTATAACCATACTTATATTTGTTTTATGTGCATTTATCCCTTTTAAAAATTGAAATTGAGCCTTTAAAGCCCAATTGTCTTTGAAAAATGTGTTTCTATATTCTGTTTTGCTGTTTTACCCATAGCCAAATTAATAAAAAGTACTTAAAATAGAAAACGCAAAATATCAAAGATAAATTGGTTTTACAGAACTACAAATGTAATTTTTTCTTAAAGAACTAGGAATATAAACACTTAAATTCAAAAATAGAAATTAAGCACACATAAAATGAATATAAAATCTATTTTTATAGTGGTGTAAACGGACCTGCCCGTTGGCACCGATTATCCCACGGTTTTAGTCACGCTAGGGGAATGTCATGAATGAAACCGTGTATGACCAAAAAAGGAAAACAATGAATAAATGAATGAATAAGATAGAACATATAATCATACAATACTACCAGAGCTGGAAACTAATCACTGTGGTGTAATTCCGAGATGCAGGCCGGTGCAACACCCTTAAGTGGGGGCTCCCACACAACTGGGGTTTTTGTCAGATTGCTACCCAAAAAATATCAATTATCAATTCCGAACAATCAATGCGCACAACTTCTCAAAAGAAAACCCTAGAATAGTAGTCCTCACATAATATTCAATTCACCGCAAGCATTTAAACTTTTTGTTCCTTTCATTAGTGACACCTAATCACATTTATTGCGTCATGAGATAATAATAAAAATAACTATATAATAATTATTTTCAGATATTTCTCATGGTCTAACTTAACAACCCCTTTTCCCCCTTTTCGCGTGCCCTTTTTCCACTCTACTCGATATAGGTCAGCAATAATTCAATGCAGTTTCCATTGAAAGTACACACAGGATTTCAGTGCCCAGACTTCATACGCTTAACTGGGTTGGTTGATTTCTATTGCAAGTTGTGATCTTTAGTTCATCTTTATTGGCATTTTGCTGATATTTTGTTTCCCATGGACACACTGTCAAGTAAAGTCGCTTCCTTTAATCAAGTCAATCAGGTTACAGTCCTGCAGAGGTAGTTATTGCACTGTAGATCCAAACCTCTAGGAGAATTCTGGATATACTAAAGATTTAAAAACTTGGGTCAGTATTATTTTTCCAAGGGAAAGTAAGATTTTAATATTTCATTTGACTTTTCACTGAATTTTGGATTACTGGTTCTTGATTTTATAGCTGATTTCTCGTTTTGGTGGAATTGGGTTTGATTTTCTTTGCAAAACCGAGGTTTTTCCCCGCTTAATTTTGGGTTTTCGAAAAATTGTGGAACTGATGACTGTAGAAGAAGTAGGCATCAGCTCCTCCTCATGGAGTAGAGAGGAAGACAAGGCGTTTGAGAATGCTTTGGCGACATATTCAGAGGATTCGGTAGATTTTTGGGAGAGGATAGCCTCAGATTTGCCCGGAAAAACACTAGAAGAGATTAAACATCACTATGAATTGTTACTTGATGATGTCGATAGGATAGAATCCGGTCGTGTACCTTTGCCTTCATACACTTCCTTGTCCGATGGTCCGGCTGGTTTTGCTGGCGATGAAGGTAGTGGTAAGAAGGGCGGTCAGTTGGGGAATGTTAACGGGGAGAATAATCACGGAGTTAAGGGGTCGAAAGCCGAGCAGGAACGGCGTAAAGGAATCGCGTGGACGGAGGAGGAACATAGGTGAGTTGTTTGATTATTTATTTATCATATATACTATTTGCATTAGCATGTTGTTTGTGGTCCTTTTGCTTTATCATTGAAAAATGGTTTTTCCCCCTTTTAGTCTACATGCTTTAGTACGGTTATGTTAATATATTTGCTAGCTTTTCACCAACTGTGATGTCTATTGTTGCTTGGAAAAGTTAGCTGATCAAAAATCGTTTAGTTGGTTTCTGGTGTAAGCCATTAGTCCGACCTCTTGCTTAAGCAAAAGTACAAAAGAGTAGAGATTGATTCCATATTCGGTCGTCCATGGTGATGATGTTAGCAAAACTACAAGAGTTTTGACATATGGTTTCTTGTACAAATTAAATAAGGTGGACGGATTCAAGCATGACATGATGTTCGATTTTGCACTTGTTTACCTGGTACAGGCAAAAGTAACTGCTGCCTATCGACATGATGTTCGATTTAATTTACCTGTACAAATTAAATAGGCAGCAGTTACTTTTGTTGCCTTTTTTTTTTTTTTTTGTGCCCTAAACTATGCTGCATATTGAACCGCATTTGTGAGAGGGAAACGTGGTTGACAACATCACGATATCATCTCCTGTGTTCTTTTGTTCGGCAAAGAGGAATCACGATGTAGGAAACTAACTTAGAAATAGAACATGTTGGGCAAACCATCGTCATTTTATACATAATCTGCTTTTTTAAGGTATTGTACATTGTTGACATTATTTAGGATTGATTCAGAGGTTTCTGCATTGTTATTGAAAACATCAGTTTTATTGCATGCTGTGAGTTTCAGTGTATAAGTTCTATTTGTGTGCAAAACAGGTTATTTCTTCTTGGCTTAGAGAAATACGGAAAAGGGGATTGGAGAAGTATTTCCCGAAACTTTGTGGTCACAAGAACACCGACACAGGTGGCAAGTCATGCACAGAAGTATTTCATTCGATTGAACTCGGTGAACAAAGATAGGAGGCGATCCAGCATCCACGATATCACTAGTGTAAACAGTGGTGATTCAGCAAACCAAGGTCCGATTACTGGTACAGGCAATGGTGCTGGGGCTGGAGGTGCTTCAGGAAAACCAAGCAAACAATCCCCTCAATCTCCAGCTGCACCCCCTGCAGTCGGGATCTATGGCACTCCAACCATTGGACAACCAATAGTGGGACCGATTGTTTCTGCAGTTGGCACTCCAGTAATAGGACACATGGCTTATGGTGTTAAGGCACCAGTTCAAGGGTCTGTTGGTTCAAGTACACCGACAAGCCACAGGGCATAATAGGCGATGTTGCTTCCCTCTTAGTTGTGTATGAAACGCATAGAATCATATGGGTAGCCTTGTGTTTGGCGGATGGCATCCTTGGTCTTTAAAATAAACCTTAAAAGCGGTACAAGGGTTATGTTTTTCTTGTTTGGAACTTTCTATGTTTCTGTGTCTGAGTTCTAAATAAGCCCCTTTAAAAGGAATTACTTTCATTTTGTATAGGAAACGGTTTAAGATTGTAGGAATTTTTAGAGTAGTGCATTCATGGTTTACTTCCTATGTGTTTTCTATTTAGTAAGTCATTGATGAGTGAGTCAGTTCGGTAGCCATAGTGTGAACATCCCAGAGGTGAATGCTGTGGAATTCTTTGTATTTCTAGCGACATATTGCTGAGTTGCATTGTTCTCAATTTGTTGAGATGAAGCAGGATGGATCCCCTTCTTAGTTGTAAAACGTGTATTCACCCATCATGTTGCTGCTTTATAAAATAACAAAACGATGTGAAATGTTGTTTTAGGTTAGGATGGTGCTGCTTCATTGATGTTAAATGTTCTTTGCAGTTTAACGCGAAATTCACTTGTTCTTTTAATAAAAAAGGAGCTGCAAAATTAGTCATTACTTTTCTATTTGATTCCTCTTCACCTTTTAATATATCATTATCCTTCTCCAACGTTTTAAGGATGATTAAATCAAATTCTAATGTTAAAAACTATTTTGGAGGAAAAACCCTTGACTGGTGTCACGGGCACCTCTCGACAGATCAAAATGCTATGTCATGTACGTTTCCTAAAATGAATGTTCTATTTAATGCCATCACTCCTTAACATAGAAGAGTAGCTATTGACGCAGCATAATAAGTTGCACCAGGGTTTATCTTTTGAAGTATTATCAATATATTAACCCTGTAGAGAGGTGAAACTGCAATAGATAATCAAATAGACTAAGTTCTAAGGCAAGTTATTTGGATTATCGATAGAGTCGGGATAATTAAGACTAAAATCGTAACGATTTAGAGAGTTTTAGCACGTAATTGAGTCCATTTGGACTGATGTCAGTCTCCTCATGCTTCATGGGCTCCTATTATTTCTTTAACCCAGTAATCTTATGGCTTCTTTCACGTCCAATCGATTCCTCTGGTCATAATCAAAGGTTGATGTTTTGCATGGAGTCTCCTTATTCTTGCCTACTAATGCAATACCCATTACTGCTCGAGTTTCAACCCTCAACCCTCAACCCTCAAGCCTCTGTTTGTTAATGGGTTGGATTTGGTGACACCATATTTATTCCTTCTATCTTATCTCCTTTCAAATTTAAAGTTATTTCTTACTTAGAACGCATGAAGCGCGTGATGATTCATACAAAATGTATGACACATATATTATGACCTCATGCATTTACAGGCACTTTATTCGATCCATTCAAAGCATTAACTATCTATGATTTAATCACCTTCATACATTCACAACTGTAGTATAATTAGCCCAAATTATTCCATGAAAAATATAAACCCATGTTTGAAAAATTATTTGAAATTAAGAGTTGCAACAGGAAAATCTATTAAGTCAATTAGATGTTTTAATTATAGTTAGTTCAGTACTTTTCTTTAAGATGACCTTTCTTTTTGCAATAGCTGCATAGTAACTGACTTCTTGATTTTTGTTTGCTGACACTAACAACAATGATGGACAAAGAATCACTTTTGAAATTCATCTCGAATAACAAGTTTGTAGGCTTTGTCCAAGCTAGGAAATGGCTTCAACGCTAAGATTTGGGATCTTAAAGTAGAAAAGTTATCATTGAGACTACTGAGAAACTTAAATACATAATCCTTTTAATACATATTAACAAACTCGTCAAAGCAAAGATTGATTTCAAGATTCACAAGAACAAATGAAGTAAAGGTCTAAAATTTTGCGATTCTTCTCATATAATATTCAGTTAAATGAAATACTCATCGGTTATCAATAATCTTGCTGCCTTGCACAACGAAAATGAGAAGATGATAAAGCTTATAAATCTTAGTGTCATTGACCTTGGTTTATCCCAAATATCATTAGTTGAATTCATGTAAAGTGCCAACTAAGGAGAAATGGAGTGCAAAATCCATGCCACAACTAGATTATCGCAGCGATTCCATATTGGATATAGTGTGTTTGAATGATTTAGTATTGGAGTTGATCCATCCACAAATCTTACTTTGATGCAAATAGAAAGTGCAAGAAGGGAAGATCGTCGGCTCCATGTGTTATGGTTCAATATCGTGAGAACAGGAGTTACAAAACACAAAGTTTTGATCATCAGTATGGTGCATGAATGATGGAGATGAAACATCTTCTAAAGGAGATAGCGCCGTGAACGATTCAAACTTTAAAGCTCTGACGCCATGAAATAATTTGAGAACAAAACTGGAGTGCTAGGGTCACAAAAGCAAGAAGACGAATAGGAGAGGAAGAAGCGCAGAGTTGGTGGAAAATGAAAAATGAAGTCTTCATTCTATTTATTGAACCCGTTACAAACAGATATATATACATAAGCAGATTGCTGTACAAGTACTCAACTAACTATAATTATGAGTAAAATATCTAATTAACTTAATAAAATTTTAAGAAGGAACGTGAATGGATCAATTTAAGAAGGCAAAAAAAAAAAAAGAAAAAAAAAAAATGGAGGATGAATGGTTAATTACAATTTCCTCTTTGAAAAGTGGTTTAGATTTATCTACTTTGTAAATAAAATACCCAGATCTATAGTGAGACTCAGTGATGGACCCTTGTCCAACTTGGAAAATTTTTTAAAACAATTGGAAAATTTTCTTGTAATCATTATTGACCTTTATCTATAATTTTGCATTACCTTTTATGTAATTATAATTTGTTAAAAAAGTGAAATGTGTAAATATCTCTTCGAGAAAGCTTAGGTTCTGTTTATTTTATATAAAAATTTCAAAATTTTTATCTTCTCTTTTCACTTTTGAATTTTTACATGAAAAGTATGAAAATGACAAAGCATGTGATTGAAAATAAAAAACTGCAAATTTTCCAATGAACCAAATGGATCCTTAGCATGGACAATAATTCTGGAATTTAAGATAATCCTATGGTATCGAGCACATTATATGAGATTGTCAAAATTTGAAATCTTTAAAATAATATTAAGACCATTGCAATTTTAGTAATATAAATGACAATATTTTTCATTTCTCTTATGCATGCTTCTAAATAAAGTTGAACCATACTTCCATGCGATAAATCAAATTAAAAAAGTTACATCTTTTCCACGTCTCTCATGTTAATATTCTTTCATAAAAGAAGGTAACAGTCGAATACTTTTATTTCATTTCTCTTAGATTCTAGTAAGTTTAAAATTCAAATATATTCTCACTTAAGATTCATACATACAAGTTTTGTCTTCTTCTGTTTGTTTTATTTTTTCTTTTCCTTTTTTAATATGGTTACATATCACAGCAGCATCAGTAGAGGAGCAACTCAAACTTAATTTATTCAAAAATCATTATTTATACTACTAAATTATAATATTTTTAATATACAAGCTTAGTCTTTGTTTACATCCATTAGTTTCTAAGGGAGTCCCACTTCAGTGCCAATAGAAGATATACTGGTTGATCTATATCTATATTTAATAACGAGTAGGAATCCCGATTATTTATATGAATAGATATAATCTATGCTTCTACAATAAAAAAATATTTTAAATAATTAGAATAATTACATATATTTTAGAATTATCTGATTTTAATTCGAAATTAGAGTTTTGAGATTTAGCAAGCCTATTTTGCTTAACCCCGTCCGAAATTACAACTTTCAATGGAACGTTATGTGTCTAAAACCTTTAATTTACTTTTCATTTACCACCTAGTATTTCATGTAGTATGCAAAATAGTATGATTTTTCTACCGTAACATTAGTAATATAATATGTTATCTTCTTTTTTCTTATTTTTCATTTAATTAATTAGTCAATTTGTTATCAAGTTAACAAGTTAGATTATTTTAATAAAATAAACAATATAAATTACGTTTTCATAAATTAATAATTTAAATTAATTAATATTACAATAATACTATTTTATTAGAATTATTATAAAAATCCCCCGGTTTCATCCTCGTCAAACTCTCCTGCTTTATTTCATTCCTGATGTGATTGCTTCAATGAAATGCATCTTAGCAACGATCAACAGCTTTTACGACCCTAGAAAGCCGGACGATTAGCACTAAATGTCGTTTAAGAATCGAATCTTTTTTGTGGACTGAGTCCGATTTAAAGATGAAAAAAACAAATTTGGATCATCTGATGTTTGATTTCACGATAAAGTTTCAATTTTAATATTTAGTGTGGGTGTTGTATTTTTTTCTATGCTAAGTTCTTTTTATTTTAAATCTTTATGACTTCCCAATTTGGAATCGTGTGTTTTCTTCTTTCTAATTTTCATTTTCAATTTTTAGTTTAATCTGTTTGGATTTTGGAGTTTGAAAATGAAAATGAAAATGCAAAAATTAGCAACTGATGACGTATGGTGATTAAATTAAAGTTTTGGGATACGTGGCAATCCATTCTTACTTGAAAAACCTAAGTACATAGACGGTAATTGAGAGTCAAACAGATAGTATTACCGAGTTAACAACTTTAATTAGATACTTAAGGTTAGGTATTTAAATAAAAAATCAATTAAAATTTAGGTATTAAATGTAATATTATTTTTAAACAGTTTAAATGAAATCTTTTTTATATACGAATGAATCATGAACTATTATTCTCGAGTTATTTGAGTTTGATCTAATATTTACTTAAGTTTGACTTAATGATAGGCGAGGCGAGTTCGAATTGGAGCTATTTGAATAGTTTAATCAATCGAATCTAGTTTCATAATGTTTAACTCAATTAATTTACGAGTCTAAGTAAGTTTGATTAGAGTTTAGATATTAATAAAGTTCGAGTTGAGTTTCAATATCGATATTATTTTAATTAAAAAGAAAATAATTTCTAGATAAATGAAGTTTAATCGAGTGAAGTTACTTATAATTAGGACAACAGTTATATAGAGATAACGTTTGATTATAGGATTGAACTGAATATAAAAAAAAAAAAAGAACATAACAAGTATAAAGAGAATGTGACATCACAGTATAAACTTATTATACCGTATTTGATTTGTATATATATAACATAAACTTTATATTAAAAATTAATTATATATATTATAAAATAAACAATTTTTTTGTAACATAGAGGAGTATGTTTAAGAATATAAAATATTTTAGTATTGTTTTTTTGCCAAATGAATTTCATTTTTGTGTTATGTTGGAGATGAGATAAATTTTAAGCTCAATTTTTTTGTTTAATTACTAAGTAAAACTATAAATATGGAGCGGAATTTCTTGTATTTAGTTTGTTACTATAAAAATTATGTAACTAAGTTACTGGAGAATAATGGGGAATTAAATAAATAATAAAAAAAAACTTAAACAAATCTTGGTCGGTTGCTTCATAGTTTGACTTTGCTTTGTAGCTGACGAATTCTCTGTTGGGACAACTTAACTTAAGGCTGTTCCTCATTAACCTCAAAGACCAACGTTTTTTTGCTTGGCTGTTGTCAAAATGAACCAGGAAGCTGCATCTCCATCCTCAAATTCAGTATCCAAACGTTGGACTTACGATGTGTTCTTGAGTTTTAGAGGTGAAGACACCCGCAAAAACTTCACTAATCGCCTATAACATGCTCTCAAGGATGCAGGAGTCAATGCCTTCTGAGATGACAACGAACTCAGAAGAGGTGAAGATATCTCATCCGAGCTTCTGCAAGCAATCCAAAACTCGCGCATATCGGTGGTCGTCTTCTCAAAGAATTATGGCAGTTCTAGGTGGTGTTTGGAGGAACTTGTCAAGATCATGAAATGCAGGAAGACGGTAGGACAGTTGGTTCTGCCTATATTTTACGATGTTGATCCTTCGGATGTGAGAAAACAGACAGGTAGCTTTGAAGCTGCATTTGCTAAGCATGAGAAGCGTTTCGAGATGGAGAAGGTTGAGGGATGGAGGGCAGCGTTGAGTGAAGCAGGAAGCTTGTCTGGTTGGGATTTAAGGAGCACTTCTGACTGGTATTGATTGATCTTCTGCAGTCCAAATATTTGATGTTTTGTTTGCAATATCCCTCATAACTGAATTTGATCATATCAGCGTTTTCTTCTAAAGACTTTAAATCGAATGCATTGATTAACTGCTACACCTTGCTCATATGTGAAAATGAACATCTCCATGGAAGTGAATATCATGTTGATTCAATTTACAAGTCAAGCATACTGCTTCTGGAACTCTTGTAGCTCAACCTGTTTAACAGCATTAACACATAGAACAAAGAAATACACTCAAATGAATCATTTAGAGGTGCAGGAAGACGAATGCGGTATTGAGGAATAGCTTATCTGAACAAATACTCAGAGTCATGTTTATTCTCCAACAAGCTGAGATCACTAGTACAAGGAACATTATGTTTCCACATCCATCTTGGGCATTCGACCTCTCCAAATTTTATGGCAAATTGCAAATACACTCTTAGAACTATTGCTTAGGTGCAGATATGCCTTCTTTTAACTCCTAAAATGCAATTTTGTCTCCTTGTAACCACTAAATTACACACATAGCTCCCCAGTTGCCATTGAAACCCTTAAAACCATGGCTGTTAATGCATTGTTTTAGTGATAGTTTCAGAATCTTTAGCAACGCTTGAGAAGGTATGTGCAAATTTTCAAAATTGTATCTTTTTAGGAATTTTAAGGTGTACACCCCCACCTAACTAATAGTTTCAAGGGTAAATTTTGCAATTACCTCAAAGTTCCAGGTAATCTATATATGCATGTCCATCTTCAATTTGCATCATCAAGCAAATCTAAGATGTTTTTCTGGTTAGCAAATTTTCCATGTATTGATTCCAAAATGTCATCTGAACTCAAAAGGAAATAGAACATCATACTGCTTCATGCATTTAGATGCAATATAACGATACAATTAACATTATATTCCATATTATGGCCATTAAATAACCTTCCATAGCACTACTATCTTGGCTTAATACTCTGCAAAACTTTTTGAGTTCAATAATCTAAAGTGTAATAACAGAGCGCCAAAACAGCAATTCCCAAAAGTTTGAAAAAGTCTTATTGTGTGACATGATCGCTTGCAGCTTGACCATCAGAACATATAGACTTGTTGCCAAGATACACAATGCAGCTAGTGCTCTTGTAGTATGAGATAGGACAACTCTTTTAGTTGGAAAAATAACGAATAAAACTAGAGTTCATAACCAATATATTAGCTTCATACCTTGTAGATTGCTAGGACTTCTGCACGGACATATTAAATTCCTCTGCAAAATCATTTTTCATATTTTTCTATCATGAAATTTAGTAAATCTTCACTTCAGGTAGATAAAATTTGTCCCAACCTAAATGCTTTCTAGACCTCATTCCTCTATTGATTCTGTTTCATAAACTTCCCAAAAGATTTAGCATACTTCTTAGATATCATGGGAGAGCAGCAGCAGCAGGTGCACTAAATAAGAATGCTAAATTTCATTCAAGAGAAATATCACTGTCATTAGAATGTTTAAGGTTACGAGAGAAATGTGACAAGCCACCGGAATTCATCTTCTTTGCCAATCTCTAATTACTCCGACATTGGTCCAGTATAGCACTTAAAAACTTGACGTGTTTACGATATTTAATATTATCATCAGACTGTTGACAATGTTATCAACAGAGACCTTGATTTTCTTGTCATCTGTATCATATCACCTCCAGTAATTGGCTTAACCCTGCCAAACTATAATGTCTTCCATTTTGTTTACTATGAGGAAAACTTCATTTACCACCAAACTTCATTATTAAAATCGCCACATTAGCCCCAAGTACAAAATGGTTGTTGATTTCTCTTTTCCTAATAAATACATATAAACATACTAACTCTCCTCTTCATATTGTCTACAGGCTTGAGGCAGAGGCTATTAAAATAGTCATCCAAACGATCTTGAATGAATTGAAGCACACATATCTTAATGTTGCCACATTTCCAGTAGGACTTGCATTGCGTTTGGAGGACATTAACACACTGCTGATGCTGAATGGTCTGGATGGTGTTCGCTTTGTAGGGATATGTGGAATGTGGGGAATCGGAAAGACAACAGTAGCAAAAGCTGTTTATAACCAGCTCTTTCTTAATTTCGAAGGTAAAAGCTTTCTAGCGAACGTAAGAGAAAATTCCAGGAACTTGGTACGTTTACAAGAGCAACTACTTTCTGACATTCTCAAGTCAGAAAATGTAAAGCTGGGCAATGTCCATAGGGGAATTAATGTATTAAGAGAAAGGCCGACTAATAGGAAGGTTCTTGTCATTCTTGATGATGTAAGTCATGTCTAACAAATAAAAGCACTGGCGAACAAGCATGCATGGTTTGGTTCAGGAAGCAGGATTATCATAACAACCAGAGATAAAGATTTGTTGAAGGAGATTAGAGTTGATGCGATATACATGGCTGAGGAATTGACCGATGATGAATCGCTCGAACTCTTTAGCTGGCATGCCTTTGGAAATGATCATCCTAAAGAAGAGTTTGCAGATCTCTCCAAGGACATTGTCAAATACTGTAGGGGTGTGCCTTTAGCTCTTGAAGTATTGGGTTCGTTTTTAGTTAATCAAAACGTTGTTCAATGGAAGAGTGCGATAGAGAAGTCACGAAGAATTCCTCACACCAACATACAAAGACAGCTAAGGAAGTTTTGATGCGCTTGAAGATGATACAGTGAAAGATATATTCCTTGACATTGCTTGCTTTTTCATTGGTATGAGTGAAGACTCTGTAGTCAAGATATTGGATGCATGTGATTTTTTTGCAGAAATTGGTTTGAGTGTCCTAGTAAAAATTGAAGGACAGAACAAAATAATGATGCACGATTTGATTCGTGACATGGGTAGAGAAATTGTTCGAGAAGAGTTTCCTACGAACCCTGGGAAGTGTAGTAGATTATGGTTTTGTGAAGATATCCTCACCACATTAACAAGAAACTTGGTGAGTGGTGTAATTCCTTCATCATTTATAAAAACTTGTGCACGTTTATGCACACTATGCATATAGATGCTCATTTACGTGTCTCAGTATTACAGGGAACAGAAAATGTTGAAGGAATTGTGTTTGATGGAAAGGAGATGAGTGAGGTGAAAATAAGCACAGAAGCATTTTCAAGGATGGGAGGATTAAGACTGCTACGATTGAACTGTATAGACGTCCATGGAAATTATGCTCTCCTTCCTAAAGATTTAAGGTGGCTTTGTTGGCATAAATTTCCATTGAGCTACATTCCAGGTGACTTTGACATTTCGAAATTAATTGTTCTTGACATGAAATACAGCAAACTGAAAAACCTTTGGAAAGGTCGCAAGGTGTGTGATTCTTTCATTTATGATTGAAAAAGATTAGTGGCATTTGTATTGAAAGTCATGATCTAGTTTTACTCTATTGTTCTTTATCTCAGGTTCTGCCAAATTTGAAGGCCCTTAAACTCAGTTACTTATATTTCCTTGTCAAGACACCTAATTTTTTAAATCTCCCCAAGCTCGAGAGGTTAATCCTTAAAGACTACACAAATTTGGTTGAGATTCGCCAATCCATCGGAAGTCTTCAAATGCTCAAAGAAGTGAACCTTAAAGGATGCAAAAAGATCAAAAGCATTCCGAATGCTATTTGCATGGTGAAGTCCCTTCAGATTCTGAATATTTCAGGTTGCCTGAAGATTGATAAGCTGCCAGAAGATATAGGGGAGGTGGAATCCTTAACTGAGTTTCTTGCTGATGAAACTACAATATCTCAGATTCCTATTTCTATTGTACATTTAAAGAATCTGACAAAGTTGTCGCTTTGTGGTAGGAAGACATCGGATTCTAGATCATCACGGTCATTCATTTGGTCACTTATATCATCAAGAGAAGCCCCTCAGAGGAATAACACACTAATTACTTCATTGTCAGGGTTGAGTTCACTCACATCTCTAAAGCTGGCAGACTGCGATTTAGTTGATGATACCATTCCAATGGGCATAAGCAACTTAGCATTCCTACAAGATTTAGACTTGAGGAAAAATAAGTTTCGCAACATACCGGACGGTATTGCTTCTCTGTCTAAACTGCGGGACCTTCAGTTGGATGATTGCCCACAGCTCGAATCTCTTCCAAGTATGCCTACGAATCTATCTAGTTTATCAGCAGTAAACTGCATGTCGTTGGAAAGAATATCGATGTCAGGATTTCGTCATGTTCCATGAATATTTCTCACCAACTGTCCCAAACTTGAAGATATATCCAGTTTAGACAAATTGAGATCCGCCTCGATAATACACATGGAGTATTGCAATAACCTAAGCAGCAACTTCAAGGAGTTCCTCTTACAGGTTCTTCTCTTTTCCTCCAATCAATCTCCTGCAAAATTGTGTTCCTAATGTATTTCCAATGCTTATTGAATAGATACTTAGCAGCAATTACCGAGGATGCTCTTTATGCAGGACTGGTGTGGATATGGATATGGTCAAGTTTTTCTCCCACGGAGTGAAATTCCGGAGTGGTTTAAATATCAAACTACAAGCTCTTCATTGTTCTTTCAAATGCCTCTTTTAGGAGATTGTAAGCTTAAAGGCCTTACCGTGTGTGTTGTATATGCTTCAAATCCTCGTGCAAACAATGGAATGACACCGTTTCCTTATGTTAGAATCACTAACAGGACTAGGTCAAGGGTCTTGTCACACTTTCCAGATGAGAACATTCCGATTTGCAACGAAGATCACCTTTGGGTGTTTCATATACCACCTTTCCAAATGAGTGATGTTTTAAGGAGTGGGGATCAGGTGGAAGTGGTTGCAGAAGATTTTGATGGTGGTGCAGAAGTGAAGCGGCTTGGAGTTCACTCTGGAGATACAGTCTGCCCACACTGTCGTCTATATGGCCCAAGAGAGATGGTGGCTAGTAGCAGTAAGCAAGTAAAGAACATGAAAATGATTGAATATGATCCATCTAGTGCTGGCAGTGGTGGTACGAGGCATGAATCTCGCCAAGACCATGGTGATGCGAATATATAGAGAGATCATGTGGAACTTGAAGTTGATCAAAGTGAAACCTACTCCATGGAGAAGCAACCATGTAAAAGGATGAGGAGAGGTCTTGAAGTTGATGAAATGGATACCGCTGAAGAGGATGGAGAAGAATAACTACTTATTTTTAGTGCCTCTACGATGAACTTAGCTTCAATTGCATTTGAAATAGCAAAGATTGGATAATGATTTACATGCACATAGTACATGAAAAAAAAAAAAAAACATCTTTAACATAATTTATAAGATATGTTGTTCTCACGAAAATATTTGGTAAAATATGCACAAAAATTTCCTAGAATCTTTGAATTAGTTTAGAAATCATAGTGTCACCCTTAACATGAGGTTTCATCTTCTAAACAACAACAATAACAAAAAAATAAAAAAATAAAAAATTCTAATAGTAGATTGCTTTGCTATATCATGAAATCTGAATTAGATTGTACCAACAAAATAAATAAGATCATAATAGTTCAATAGACAAACCTTGTGCTGATGAGTGCAATCATGGTACTTTATTAATAAGCTCACTCAAAAAGGAAATGTGTAACTTTTCAAATTGCAACTACATCTACCAAAGTATCCCCTCAGCTATGCATAAAATCCATATACCTTAAAGTGCGTTTTCATTCTTATACCGTATTATCTACCATATTTCACCATCATTGTGTTCTAACCCTAGTGCTAAAGGTAAACTTGTATTTCTCCCTTCCTAGGGTTATTAATCTTAGTACGGTATATTTATATGTACATGTATATTGTGAAGTATCGTGTTTCATCAATCAATACAAATACACTCTTCATTGTGCACATGGTATCAAAGCGAGATGTCTTGGGTCTAAACCCTTACATTGTCAATCAATCCCCTAATCATCTAATTAAGTCATTCACTTGCTAAGTTTCAATTAAAGTTTAACTTGCAAGTGAGGAAAAGTATTATATAATAAATATAACAGTGTAAATTGTATTTATAAATTTAAACTTTTAAATGAATTAGTTGTGGTATCTAGGGGTAGGCACGGATTAGATTGGTTCGGTTTTGTGTAGAATTCAAATCAAACCATAATTTACAGTTCAGTTTTTCCTTTTCTCAAACCAAATTGTACGGTTCGAATTAAAAAAATTTTCAAATTATTAAATAACGGTTTGGCTTGGTTCAAATTATGGATTAAACCGAAAGTATTTTTTTTTTCTTTTTTAACCTAAATTATTATTTAATCATTTACCCACATAAATGACTTGAGGTAATAAAAACAAATTCAATCATGACTCCTTATTTACCGATGTAAATAAATAGAAAGGAAGGGGAAAAAACAATATCATTTAGTTTTTTTGCTATTATAAATATAATTATAATACTTGTTATTAGTGCCCCTACGATGAACTTAACTTCAATTGCATTTGAAATAGCAAAGATTGGATAATGATTTACATTCACATAGTACATGAAAAAAAAAAAATCTTTAACATAATTTATAAGATATGTTGTTCTCACGAAAATGTTTGGTGTAATAGAGTGATCAGACAGTGAGTGGTTGATTATTAGAGTTATACAAACTACCTAGACACGGTGAAACAATTGTTTTATCTTATTGCATATATTAACATTCCTTGTCGCCTTAAGCAATATTTATTTCATATATCTTATGTTACATTTGCCTTACATGAATTAAATTACAACTCTAAGTTCTATTTCCTTTTCTTATATTTGAAAATATAATTTGAAGGAGGAATCATAATTTCATAAAAATTGTCGATTATGCTTTTAAGGGAGAATTAGATTTCGTCTTTGAGGGGTGGAATTGTAATTCCATTCTATCCTCATTAATTGCCTTGACTTTAAAATTACTTATTTAATCTTTAAATAAATTATGATATATAATAATTAAGAATATTTAATATCATTTTATTTTATGAACATTTCTAAATAACAAAATAATTTATTTTTCTAATCTTCATTCTATTCCAATTCATTTCAAACCATTTCTATATACTTAAGGTAACATTACTATTATTTGTCAAAAATTGTATAAGGAATTAATACTATCCAATCAAATACCATTTTTCAGGGAAAAAGAAGACAAAAGTATAGTGCTCTTTCATATATATATATATATATATATATAAAATAACCATCGGAATATATCGTCTGACAACAAAGATAATAATAAAAGGATATGTATTAACTTGTGATTAAGTATGCCCTCTTTAGGAATAATCCCTCTATGATCCGAGCTAAATGAGAAACTAATCAATTATGATTGTGTCCCGCGCGATTATCTATGAGGAACCCATATTTTGCGATGTATTTTCTAAAAAATTTCACATGTAATGTGAAAAAAAAAGAAATGTAATATATAAAAGTAATTAAAAATAATATATAAAGATAATTATAAAATTATTCATGACAACAAACATATATATTAAATATAATCATATGATATATGCCAAAGTAATAAATTTCTTAAAAATATTACGAATGTCTATTTATAATAGTAAGTATGGCTATTACATCATCGATTAATTAGATACGATCAGAAAAGATTAAATTCAATTTATATAACCTAAAACCATAGGTCCATGCCCATAATTGAAGAAAATGTTAATTAAATTTTGATGAAGTTCGTTATATTGCTCCATTTAATATTATCAATTAATTAACACAAGCTATATTGGAAAAAAAAAAAGAAAAAGAAAAAGAAATGAGAGTTGTGAAAGATTGTTGCGAGTGCATATTTTCTTTTTCTAAAAGCTGGAATGTCTCCCTATTGAATCACATAATCAATTAAAAGAGTAAATATAAACCATAGTAAGTCTATTTAAATTCAAGAGACCTAAGAGTACTAACCTCAGAGATTAAGACTAACGGTTTGTATCAACGTGTCATATTTATATTTCTATTTTATAGGAAATCCTTATTGGTATTGTTTGTTTGCCATAATTTCATGGAATTATACTAGACAAAGTCTTTTCTCATATGTTTGGTTTGTATAATTAGCTAGAGTATTAAAAAAAAAAGAAATTTTTAGAATATTAGATAAAAACTTAAAAATTTACATCATATATTTGATGATATAAAAATTTACTTTATATAATATAAAATTAATTAACGTACACCTATAATGCATGTACAAAAAGTAATTAAAATGATTTCATTGAGTCTATAACATACTAATAATTGAATTGGGTAATATACACAAATGGTGATTATTGAAAAGTAAAAAAAAAAAAAGAAAGGAAAATGTAATAAAAAAGCCAATATACTAAAAATATACTAATTATGACTAAGTTATTTCACTGAACATGTCATCATTTGCTTATAAATTTAATAAAAAGGGCATATATGAAATGGACGGGATAACTCCATTGAGCAACTGCTAAAGTAAAAAATGAAAACCAATTAGCAATTATGGTAATGGTAAGAATAAACTTTGTAACAAAAAATTTAAAAGTCAAGTAACGAAAAATATAATTTATAAATACTTGAAATATATATTTCTTAATATAAGTAACTTATCTTTTTTTTTTCCTCATTCTTGAATTTCGTAATTTATATTTTAGCTTTTGATATGTTTCATGATATTAAGTATAGTTTTGTTTATAATTCTATCAAAAAAGGCTAATTAAAAAGAAAATATAATAATATAAAACTTCAATTAATGCGTGATAGTGATGGTATTTTGTCCTTAATAAAGATTGAAGGTTCTTTCCCAATTGTAAAGTTTGAATGTTAAAAGATATTATTTTAAAAATAAAAATATCAATTCAATTTAATAAAAAATCTATTTTAAAAAAAATAAAAATTATGTTTTCATGTTTTAACATTTCATTAATACTTACATGCATCATAAATCGATGCACATGTCATACTCGTAATATTGAAATATTTCTTGCAATCATGGCAATATCAAAAATGAAATTTGTAGAGGAACAAGTAAAAGGTCAAGTAAAATTTTGAAAAAAAAAAAAAGAAAGAAACAAGCGGAGGCATTTAAGGGAAAACATGTTATATGTAAAGTTATTTTGATTAGTCTTTAATTTTTTCATGAGATGGAAATATATATCTATTCAAAGGATAAATAAATGGATATTATGGATAAAATTTAAGTTTCTAAGGATGTAAATTCAAAACTCAAGCTTTGGTTTTATAATATAAGATAAATATATTTTTAAAATTCTAAACATAGCTTTACACCAAATTCTCAAATTACAATATTAAACATTTTTTTTTCCAAAAAAAAATAAAAAATAGAATAAAGTAACCATAAAACACCATGAAAAATCAAATGAAAGAGATGGAGGTAACAAACCCAAAACAATATAACCAAAACAATGTGGTTACATCTCTTATATAAGAAATAAGTAGTGATAACCCATAGACAAGACAAGCTCTACCATGAGAAGGAAGATTCGGTACCCTTAGGAGAAAATACCCACACAGGGGTGGGGGGTACTAGGGAAGAAAAGGCAAAAAGATATAGATTCGTGTAAGGAAAGCTTAAACAATGAAAATGGGGCTTTCCATCTAAAGAAGTTGACATTCAAAATGTTGACTCTTTGACTTTTGTGCTTGCTATAGTATCGGAATCCTCCATAGACAAGCCAATAATCTTGAAATGTTTTGGATCTAGGGATAGAGAAGTAAAACTTGAATATGGTGGGTAATGCCTTTATTGGGTCTTGAAAGAGAAGATGAAAAAACAAAAAGTTAAAAGAGAGTAAGAAAGTGGTCGCTCCCACGTCAAAAATATATGAAATTGACTAGATTTTACAAATTATTAAGTTAGGATGTATATGTTTATTCGTACTATAATCATGTTTTCATTTCATAGTTCATATTGTATTTTTTTCTCTATAATGATGTTTATGAGTTTATTGTATTTAGGCTACAATTAGTTTATCTTTTTGATATCTCATTGTTCTTTTGGTATCCACTTGAATGTTATATTTGATAATATTAAGATAAAAAAAATGAAAATATAATTATATATATATTTTTTTTCTAAAATTAAATATAAAACAAAATCCCTATAAAATGGAATTTATCCATCCTTTACTTTGTTCACATTTAAAATAAGTAATTAAATAATTATTTTTAATATATAAAATATATATTTTCAGATATTTTTACTTAAATATATATGAATTTTTATTTTCTCATTCCCATACCTTAATTACTATTTTCATTACACTTAAGAAATAGAAACTAATAAGGTATAAATAAGATAATTTTTTGAATATTAAATTTCAAATATATACAAATAAAACAAATAACAGATAAAATACAAATTAAAAAAAAAAGACGATGCTAGTTGTAAGGAATTTTGGTAAACCGGATACACGCCGCCAACTGATGTGGAAAAGAGGAAAACACAATTAAAGACCATTAAATTTATTTCTAAATAAATGCAAATGGATACATGTTATTACTTGACTTGATCGGTTAAGAATTTGGAAAATACATTTCGGCCCCTGCATTATAGCTCATTAAAAAAAAGAAAAATCCACACATGCCCTTAGACCATCTTTACTCGTCATGTCTTATCCATTGCGGAGATTAGTCTCCGCAAGAATAAACCACGTCCGGACGTTCTCTGACAGGACGTCCCCAACTCTCTTTTTTTTTTTTTTTTTTTTTTCACTGGTTAAATGTAGTAATTAGGTCTATAAAAATTAAAAAATAATATAAATAAATTTTTATAAAGCAAATAAAAATAAAATATTGAATTCTTAAAAAAAATATAATATCTAAAATATTAATATTAATATGATATCGTATCAATATGATATTAATTCGATTGGTAGGACTGATTTGTAAGGATAAGCACGGGATATGTTCGTGATGTGTGGACAATTCTGAATAGCCCTAGAAGGACACCTACCGCGATAATATTCAAAAGCAATTAATTACTCATTCGCTCCCATTATCTCAGACAGAAATTCCGGATCTCTCCATCCCATCGCGTATCATCGTCTTAGCCCATCAATCTCATTAATCATATTATCCTCCATTATCTTCTCCCAATCTCTCTCTCTCTCTCTCTGGGGACTAGAGTTACCAAACAATCACCAGACAGCCCTAATAGACACACTGATTTTCGAATTATCCCCTTTATTTTTATTTCTTTACAAGATTCATATATTTTAATTTCCCTCCGTAAATTCTTCTTCTTCTTTTTTTTTTTTTTTGAATAACCGCTTGGTTTTTTCTGGGGAAATTTCTGCTTTTCTTCAAGTCCAGTTTGATTTCTGGGGTGTTTTTTAGTCCTGACCCCTTTTACCAAGTCAAAACCCTAATTCCATATAAACCCACTTCCCAATTTGGTCAAAGTTCTTTTTTTTTTTTTTTTTTTTTTGGTGGGGGGCTAAAATTTGGATCTTTAGTGCTGATTTTGAGCTATTACAATGAACAAGAACCTCAAGTCAATTGATGATTGGAGAAATTACTTTAACACAGCTAATTCTAATATATTCGATGTAATTGACCAAGCTATATTGGTGGCTGCTATTGATTACCCTAAATTGTTGATCCAAAAGAGAGCTCAGATCACTGAAAGATTATATTCTTGTAACATCACCCGGTGTTCGTGTTGCAATCGGGTGGAATTGTCGATACCGGGTGAGAATTGCTATGATCATGGTGATGTTGAAGAGGAGGGTTTTGATGAGGAGTTGAAGAATGGGGAAGCTGGGAGTAAAGCAAATAGTAGTAAGGATGATAATGAGGATATGGATATGAATGTAAATAGGAGTAGTAATTTTAGCTATGGAGAAGCTGAGGCATTGACTGATATGATGGAAGAGCAATCTCAGTTTATCACGGAGGTTTTAAGAATCAAGGAAGTTTTGTGTAATTTTCGGGATGAGGTATATTTTTAGATGAGATTTGATGGTTTGTTCTTTCATCAGTTTGTTGCATTTAGAGTGCTAGACTGGGATATATCGTGAAAGGAGCAACTTTAAGCATTGCACCAAAGCTAGCCCCCAGTTTGTTGCATTTAAGATTGAAAATTAGAAGTTTGATGTTAATTTGTTGTATTTGGTTGCATTTATCCATTTTAGTGACAAAGTTTTGTGAATTTTGTGTCCAGACTGATTCGGCATTGTATGAATCATTGAGGAGGCTTCAGTTGATGGAACTCACAATGGATGTACTGCAGGTTGATTACAGCTTGTCACTTGTGTGTGCAGATTGCATTGTGTTCTTATACATGTTTGAGGATTCCCTTTTTACCTAAAAGGTAGTAGCAAGTCTCAATTGTCACATTTGCCTCACCTTTGTAGGAAACTGAAATCGGAAAAGTAGTTAAGCGTCTCTGCAAACATGGATCGAAGCAGATTTCTCACCTGGCTCATGGCCTTGTAATGTAAGCAATGATGTGCATAATTCATGTGATTTCTCTTAACTGGAGATTATTTTACTTGATTTATGCAGTGTTGGTTTTTCTGTCCTGTAATTGTCGGTTTGCTGTCTTGTTATATATTAATTGGTACTCATATAACTGGAGGACATTGGGTAAAAGTGGCATATTTGAAGATGGAATATTTCCACTTGTTGCTGGCTATATGTGAGAGTTGCTAAATACTTCTGTTGTTATGTCCTATGCCAATATATTCTCTTTGACAGTTTTAATGTTTGAGCAAACCATACTTCAAATATAAGCATTGTGGTGGGGTGCAGTGTTACTAAACTCTCCCTTATTATGAGCATTATACATGGTGGAAATAATGAAGTATGTCATATTAAGATTGTTATTACGTCAGTTTGTTTTGCATTTCATGTTTTTAAATCATAAGAGTGTAATCGGGTTGCCAGTCAGCTCGGTGAAAATTTTTAATATATTCACTGCAGAGGATGGATGAACATGGTGAAGGAGTTTTGTGACACAGCTCCGGCTCTTACAGGTAGCAAGTTAACTTGTTAAATCCATTGATTTCTGACTTCTGAAAGTACATCTGGAAAGTGATAGAATTTCTGTATGATCACAGGAAGTGCCCCAGATTCTGGGAGCCCACCTGTTGATGATGATGAAGGGCTTCCTTCTCCTCCTATGGATGAAGCTTTCTTGGTTACGCATCCTACTTCAGTAGAGCTCTCTCAGGTAAATTTCTCTGTCTGGCGAGTGAAGACACCAGCTTGTTTTCGTTTCACCATCATTTCTTTTCACGAAAAGAATGATGACAATTATGATTTTTACTGAAAGTTATGTTGATTCTGGTATATGATGGATCCAACTGACCTTGTTTCACTTTTTGGGCATTCTCTTCTTCCTTGGCCTGAAGTTTTTCGATGGCATGGATGACGATGGAAGTGAGTAAAACTGGCAGTGAAATATCTTCTTAATTGCCATGCTGTGTCTATATTCATTTGATTATGCAGTAGTTGACGTTGTGACTGTTATATTGGAATTAATTTAGATCCTAGAAGCTGTGAAGGGTTTGTGGAAGGTGAGGAGGATTTTGTTAAGACAGGTGAAAATACGATAAGACATCCTCCTCGGGAGAAGAAAACGATGAAGCTGGAGAAGGAGAAAACTACAAATAGAGCGAACGATCTTGCAAACAATGATAGAACACAACAAAAGATTGAGCAGGAGTCTTCCGTGAAGCCAAAAAGGTGTATTTCTAACTCTGACAGAGGGATAACAAAGCAGAAGCTCAACAAAGAAACCAAGCTGGAGTTGAAAAACTTGGACAGAGTTGCTGCTCAGAGAAGACTGATCCCGAGAGAGCAATCTGTAAGTACATGTATCGTGCGGCGGTTTCCTTTTAGGCTTATTCTAATTTATTGATCTGAATCTTATTTACTGCCTAAAAATTTAGAAGTGTTCAGAAGACATGGCCCAAGCAAAGCTTGAAGCCGCAAAGAGGAAGCTGCAGGAACGATATCAACAAGTTGAAAATGGTTAGATTATATGATCTAGTTTTGTAATACCAATTCTTTCATAAATGAGTATGCTTTTGTGTTTGTTGGCTTGATAAGTAATCTAACTACTTGTAGCAACACTTTGTACAACAGCTAAGAAGCAGCGGACGATACAGGTAATGGATTTAGGTGATCTACCAAAGCAGAGGTCCGGTAGACTTCCTCACGCAAAACCTTTGAAATACGGTAGGCATCGGGCAAATGTGAAGCGGTAAGTTGGGTGGTCTTGCAAACAAGTGCTTTGCCCCTCGAACTTCTTCCTTTCTGGAAAAACTGCCAGGAGCAAGCCAATTTTTCTTCACCGTGTACTGGCATTGGAAACGACGCATTATTGTATCAAACTACCAAATCGCTAGACCAAAATAACAACGCGTTATTTTGTAAATTTTTGAACCGTCGGTGGTATAAACTTCCATGTCCAAAACATTTGAGCTCGGTGAAAAATCCAAGAGTAAGGTTTCAGGGTTGATGGACCAAGAAGAGTGCCCTACCTTGAAGTGCGGTTTGAACGACTGAAACCTTCTCCTATATATTGTATGACTCGATATCCATTTCGATCAGATATGATACAAATTCATTCTTATTGACCCATGTTCCATCTCTTTAGTGCTTTTTCCCGATTTTGCGATTTTCTTCCAAGTTGTCAATGGAATGCCTATTTCTATAAACGTTCTGGTGTGCAGGAAGCAAGTTTTTAAGCAGCCTTTTAAAGTTCTGCAACTCCAGGAGCCGATGGCTCATGGAATTATGGGCTAACTGCAATTACAGAATCTCCATTTGAATCCCCAAGAGCACAACCCGATGCTGCTGCACTTTCGGATCAAATTTTAACTTAGAAACCATCCCTGTTTTTATGAACTTTTTTTCTTCCGGGCTCCAGCTGTGCGAAATTTGAGAGGGTCGAAAGGCATATTTACACCGGAAAGTTATTCATTAGATATGGATGGATCTTAAATTTTATAAAAGCATGGTTTTATCATTCCATTACTTTTAAAGAGGTTACTTGATCGAGTTGGAGTAGAAGATGAAAATTAGTTTTCTTTTTTTTTAACTACTATTTGAGCAATTATTGTCAATCGAGCTATATAATTGGTTGAGTGAAGTCATCCTAAGAGTTGGGATTTAGGGTTTAAGGCAATATAGATCATTTCAACTAGGGGATAGCGATTTATCCACACTAAAATCGAAATTCTAGGCCTAGGACCTTAAATGGTAGACCCAAATGGGATGGTAGACGTTGAGTGAGTTTCCTAAGGAGTGACGATCAACTACGTTTAAAAAATGGATGGTTGAAACCCTTGTTTTGCATTCTCTAGATATCAAATATCTAAAAAGTGATCAAATTTACTAGGTAATCGAGATAAACTCGTTAAAAAGTACTAGTATTATTTGGTGCATCGAGGGTATGTTATCAGTTCCCTTGCTCCGATGATCGTTGATCGCATTATTTATAAGCTAGTATTATTGCCCTTTAACTGATGTATGTTAATGAACCTAATGAAGGATTATGCTTACCATTTGATGCCTAAATTGGTGAGGCAGAAAATATACTCCTAATCTTCTTAGATATATAGTTTGTCAATTGCTGAGCTTTTGATATCGTGAGTTGATTGTCGATGAATTTATGAATTTCTTAAGTTTAGGGTTAAGATAAGATGTTGTTACTATTCCAAAGAAGGTAGGGAGTGTTGTCAGCATTTGAATCCTGATTAAAGCTTTTAAAATAAGATTATAAATGGAGAGTGCAGAGATTAACGAATAGAATCATACATTAAAAAGGAAGAAGAGTTAGGTTTAATTATTTTGTCGCATGTGTAATGAAACAAGATTACTATATTTCATATAAGTAAGGTTCTATATAAATTAGAGGAGGCGATTAGCAGTGGTTTGTAAGGGAAAAAATGAAAAAAAAAAGAAAAAGAAAAAGACAATATCGTATCGGTGCAAGCTAAAAATTTTTAAACCAAATAGTTTAAATGATTGGACTATTTTTGGGTTGAAGTGATACAGTTATCCTCCATTATGTATTAACAAATGGTGATAAGCTTCACTAACCGGATAAAAGTAAAAATTAGAGCAAAAATATCCTCAAGACATAGTCGGGAATCATCTTATGGATAATATGAGAGGACTATTTTCACTCTTGTTAATTATGTTTTATTTATTTGCTAAATTGTCGTTGTCCATCAGCTTGCGCTAAAGTCAAACACCTCCCTTTCGAGGAGTACTACTATTTGAGATCCCGTACCGTATCATATCGGATTTTCTGTGACACAATTATCGTTTAGAATGTGAGTCATGACTTACATGTTAACAAAAAAAACTAATTCGTTTCATAAATTGGCGTGCTGTATTGAATTTATATTCATTCGTATCTTTTTATTTTCATGGTTTATAAGTAGAAAACTCATAAAAATACCAACTATATACCTTGTCTCACCTTATATTTGAATTTATCAGTTTATAAACTAATACTTAATTGTGCCCAAAATCTGATTTTAGGGTTTATATTACTTTAGAAATAGAAAATTAAATATAATATTTCCTATATAGAGATTAGCATTTATATCATTGTATTATAAATGTCTTCTCCAATAAGACACTACGTAAAATTAGCACTTTTTGAGAATTTCAATATGCTTTTAACGGCATGGAACACAAAGGACTTACAATTGCAATGAAATACCTTGAATTTTTAAAAGATTTGATGGATTGTGCACCATATCTTCTTTGTATCATCTTCATGATAGAAATGATACCGATATATTAGCAATCTTGAAAAATCATGCACATCAAAATTATATAAAATCATTATGCTATGGTCAAATTGATAAGTATTTTTGAGCCCAAGTTCCAATGGTTCAAGTTCAAGTGCCTTAGAATGTTTGAGTCCTCTCAAGCATTTCTCTGAGTGAATAGCTCAACCCTCTTTAGCAAGCTAACCGATTAGGACTTCTTCGCGGACCCACTCGAGCCTAAGTGCAACTACGTAGTCAAATCATCCTTGAGCACTCCAATCTTAGCGTCACTACACGTCCGATGTATTTAGTGCCAACACAACCTATTCAGGTCCTCCATGAGCACTCCTTCAACCTTGACATCCTAAAGACCTTAGGGACTCTAATTAATGTCCTTAAGGTCTTGACTTCTCTAAACTTGAGAACCCAAGGACTCTATTGTCGTAGGGGTGGTTGGACCTAAGCTCGGCATTCACATTAACCTTAGCCTCGAGCTTACATAGGATGCTTAGTATATAACTTGAAGATATTAGTACCATGGTTGCTCTACTGATCTTCCTTCTATTTGTTTATTAAATACAGTTTGATAATGCACAGTATAACCTAGATGTTTAGCCACCCTAGCTATGACAACTGCTTACTCTAATGTGAGGAACATCTTTCCCTAATGCTATTAACCGGTAGACAGGTATTGTCCCCTTTTGTACTACGTAGGCCTCCTTACACTAACCAAGTACGAGCTAATCCTCGTTTGTCATGTGTCCTATGTAGATAAGCTCCATGCCATAGAAGGATGGAGTCACAGGTATAAGGATTGATCTCGAGCTCTTTTTACACCTTACTAAACACTTTAAACATTCTCTCTTTCCCTTCTTGCTAACTTAAGGCCATCTCTAACACTGCTACAGGAGGTTTTCTTGCATGTTTACCTCCATACTTGACTATCAGAGCACCAAATGACCACCCTATGATGATTACATCACCACAAAATACTTACTAATTTTATGAATTTATACACATTAATTATATGAAAATAATAATAATACTTTCTACCATTTTATTGATTTTATTTATTCATAATTAACTGCATATAAAACCTCAGTGCACATTGTGTAGCATCTTGCTAAATATTATGCATAATGTGACTATACATTTTATGCCACATTTTAGTTTCGCAAATCTACCATTGTCTAGCTTCTTCTTTTTTTTCTTTTTCCATCCTTAAATCAATCGATTTATTAATCAATTTTATATTTATCCAATATACCCCATAAGTTATTACGAGTAAAAAACAGTGAATAAACTAAGCTAACAAATACAAATGAGTTTATTAACCACTTGACCTAAAAGTTGCAACCTTTTGTTAATAAGGTATTCACTATTACAACCTTATAAATCGGTATTATAATTTTCTACAATCTATATAGAACACTTAACCTTGGAGCATCACAATTCCCTTTCCTTAAACATATGATGTCCTTGTAGTGAGATCTTATAATTCGACACAAATCTTCCTCCTTTTTAGTGTATAATTTAGATCACTCTTTACTTATAGATCATCTTGAATGTATACCAGCAATCATACCTTAATGGTACTTCTTTCCTCGAATTTCTTTTCTAAACTGGAGTTAGACTCAAATTATCTACCTATTAGTAAGGAGTTGGTTCTGATACCATTTGTACTACCTTAGGCCAAAAATATAGAATAAACCAAGTCAACAAATATAAATAAGTCAATTTAAGCACTTATCCAAAAAGTTGTAACCTTATGTTAATAAGGTATTCACTACTATGACCTTAGTAATTGGTATCATAATCTCTCATAATCCATATGACACTTATCCATGGGGTCAATCAATTGTAGTTAGACTCTTTAAACTTTCGAAATATAATTTTACTTTTCTTTAAAATTGAAAATATGCAAATAACCTCCATACTGTTATTAGAGCATTAATGGCACGTTTAGTTAACTTTATATGGTCAAAATAGTATAGCTATTTTGCATTTTTTTTGGATATATTCTTACATTTGGTTGATAAAATAGTTATTCCGTAAAAATTCTATTATTATAAAATAAGAAATCGCAATTTTTTTTAAAAACCGAAGGAATGTATGTTGCTCAATCTTTTCCAATATATTTTACTTTATATTTACCCATGCAACCTTAAATGGAATATAAGGAATACTTATCTCTATTTTTTTAATTTGAAAATTGTAATTTATTCCTATCTTATTCCATTTTGCAAAATCAAATAAGTCATGGGGATTTAGCAATATAGGACCTATAAGCACATTTTAAACCTTATTGGGCTATGAAGTTACATTTTAACAGCATGGTCATTTAGGGAGAGTAGAGTAGCTAGTCCCCTCTTATTCCTTATTAATTTTTATTGCACTATTTACGTTGTTTTTAACACTTGTAATAACGATTCATATTTTACATTTAGTATGTAGGAATGAGCTGCAATGGAAGACATTCCTTCCTCATTTCTTATTATATTCTATTATGCCATTCACTTTGTTCTTAACACCCGTAATCACAATTATTATATTACATTTGATATATAGAAATGAGTTGGAATGGAGTCACAATTCTAAGTCTTGTTCCATTTCCCTATATTTGGAAGCACTTATAAAAACTAGAATTGCAATTTCATGGAATAGCCAAATCTGGCTTAAAAGAATTTTCATTTCAATTTTAAAGAGCTAGAATTGTGATCCTACTCTAGCTTTTTTCATTTCATTTTATTCTAACTTATTTTTGCATATGAAACGCAATAGTAGGGAATTCCAATTCCTAAAAAACTCGAATTAGGATTATTTCAATCCACCTATGTATGAGAATTCTAAGTTCTCAACTGTATTAATCTTTCCAAAATAACCTCACAAAAATTAAAATATTACCACAGTTACCTTAAAATTAAAATCACAAACCAATCCAGCTCTTCTTCTTCTTCAACTCAGTCAACCTTTTCTTTTTCTTCTTCTTCTTCCCCACCATGTCTTCTCTTCACCTTCCTTTGATCACCACTTTCAATTGTAAGATCTCCATTGTGCTCTCTCTCTTTCTCTTTCCTCTAATCTTAGAGTCTCTCTCTCTCCCTCCCTCTAAACCATTAACATACTTTCTCAATAATCTCAGTCAATCTCTTTCTATTTGATTTTCATTTTTATTGGAGTTCAACTTTTGAAGGTATAAGAGCAGTGATGAGGGCTTATGAGCTTCACTAGTCTCCAAACTCTGGTGGTTCCTCTATTTAAGTTTTGTTCTAAGAAGGATGAGAAATAAAATCAGAGTTGTTTTTGAGCTCTAATTCGTGACTTTGGCTTCAATCTCCATTTTTTGAGCTTAAAGCAACGATAGAGGATACACAAATTCGAGATTAAGATTTGGGTTAAGGTTTCATGGTTGGAGGATGATAATTAGAGTAGGAACTGTACCCCTTAAGTACTAGGTGATGGAACTTTAAATCATCGAAGCTCCTTTTGGTGTAGTGGCTTAGAGCACATTAAAACTCTGAAGTAAAGTGCGCTTAAGCTAGGTTAATCCTATGATAAGTGGCCTCTTGGAAAGCTACTGTAGTACTAAGGGACAATATTTTGGTAGGATAAGTTTTGATTAGGTCATTATAGATGGTATTAGAGTAGTCTATCAGCTGAAAGGATGGAGTCCTTACCAAGCGATGGTCCTAGACTTGTTAACAAAACTGATGAGGACGTTAGTTCTATTTTAGGGGGCGTGGTAGATTGTAATACTCACTGATAGAACTCTAAATCATTGAGACATCTTTAAGTGTAGTGGCTTAAAGTACATCAAAACTTTGAAGTTTAGTGGCTTGAAGCATATCAAAACTTTAAAGTTAAACGTGTTCAAGCTAGGTCAATTCCAAGATGAGTGATCTCCTAGGAAGTTGTTGTATCAAGAGATAGAACTGTGTAGCATTTTACGCTAAAGCGGACAATATCTCAAAGGAGGAGTTTTGGTTGGTTATTACAGGAACTATTAGTTGGGGTTAAATTGCTAAGTTTAATCATAAGGAGGATAACGATTAAGGTAGGTATGAGTTGAATGAACACGATGATTCTGGCTTTTTGTTTTCTTTTGAAATGATTTTGGCTATTAACTAAAAAAATGATTGTGGTTTTTTAATTTTCTTTTTTTTTTTGAATTAAATTATTATGGATTTTTTTATTTCTTTGTTTGTTTTACATTTTTTTTTATTTTATGATTCAATTAAATAAGGAGTATTTTATTCCTTATTAAGTTGGGCAAGGTGAAATATATATTAGTTATTCCATTGCATTTAGCTAAACACCATAATATTCTTTTACAACCTATTGTACTTCTATTCCACTTCTTAATAATTGAAATTCTATTTTCCCTCATTCCATTCAGTAAAATAAATGGATAGTAAAAATTTATGGAGACTATCCATCCTTGACTATTATTTTAGGGGTATTATTCACAATTTGTCTTTAGGAATGTTGTGTTTCTTGGAGTTTATGTACGAGAACTTTAATACCATCAAACTATCTTCCATCATGTGCTATTTCATTTCTTGCTTGTCGTCTTAGCCAAAGATCATAGTTAAAATGATGGGTTTGAATCTTGAGTAACATGAACTTGAAAGCTCAATCCTTGAATGATGTAACTAGCATAAAACAAATTAAAGTATGGTTCAGTATGACCATTTCGATACTAAGTTAGTCTCTCACAAAAAAATGGTGAATCTTTTAGAAGTCAAAGCGTATCTTCATTAGAAGTTTATCCTAGATATAGGCATCCTCATATTTGCTCTAATCGAAGCTAGGAGAGTTGGGCCTGCATGAGCTTAGAGGAGCTCTCATCAGTAGAACCATAAGCTGTGGTTTGTGGAGCTTACTAATAGGCATAAGGGTAGTTATGCGAACTGGGACCAAGAATAGATAAGGTTGGTCGCTGAATGAATCCGAGCTTGCAGAAAGCTCGAAAAGAGTAAATGTAGAAAGGTATGAAAGGGTGAAAATAAAGGACGAAAATAGTAAGAAAAACACATGAATAGCTTTAGATGCTATGATGTACCAATTGAACTTCCGAAAACTTACGATACAACTTAATGTGATGCATAAATTAGTCCAATGGAATTACTTGCCACTTAACCTTACTTAAGGGAAATGATACGAGTAATGTCGATAGCAAACAATAGTATTTACGTAGGGAAGAAGGTACTCAAAGATATATTGAAGATTATCTGATATTTTATAACTATAAGTATAAGAGTATTTATATTTGCAAATTAGGGCAACTTACCCAAAAAGGAAAAAACAAAAAGGACATTTTTTATGGAGGGCAATGTATATGTTATAAAGGGACAAAAATGAATATACAAGAAAAATAATCATTGATTCTACAAATTTTACATGTGATACTGTCCATGTGGCGATGTGGCATTGGTGAGGTCGTTAGGAAATGTGGAGAAAAAGTATGGACACATGGGTTTGTTCGAGCAGGGATGGCCTAGTCAGTCCGACTTTCTTTCTCGGCTTCTTGGCAAGGAAGAGATCGAGTAATTGGTTGACTCAGCAATAGAGAGTAATCGTTAACTCGACATATCACATAACAATGGGCGGTCATACGGCACGGCACTAGAGGTGACTCGATAAGGAGGTATTCGGCCTCAGTAGGGATTGGTTGGAACATAAGGATTTATCGTACCATCCTTTTTAGTCCTCGAGCCCGACTGCAAGTCAGGGGCCCTAGAGCTTGATTCCCATTAAGGTGGTGTCATAGGGAATTTGATATGAGGTTGTATTAGATTAAGCTGATTAGGTTGGCTTACCAAGAGGAGCAAGATAAAACTCTTGTTGGGGCATTGATGGGTTCAACCTAAGAGTAGGTTAGACAAGACCTTAGATCCAACTTGGGATCCCAAGTTGGGTCAGTCCAGTTGAGAAGTTAAGTCTTCGTTAAAATGGGCCATTTTAGATTGCCTAAAAGCATGAGTGAGGTTGGATCGAGTCTCAGGGGCTAAATCTAAATTTATCCATCAACAATTTCCATAATCACAACTTTCTCCATCATGTTAAATGTGCAATAAATTTTTAAGACGATCTACATTATGCAATTATATATAAGGTTGTTAAACTTATGATTTTACTTATAATCGCTAGAGGATTAATAGAATCAAAACGTAAAATCGAAATGTAAAAACATAAGTTTTTACAAATTATGTAAAATAACTTAAAAAAACTGTGAATATATTTATAGTAATTATTTATAGCTTGAAATATATAATAAAAATAAAGAAATTAATTTTTTTTATGAATTTTTTTAATAATCTATAATTTGACATGTATGGAAGAAAGACAAACAAAGTCAAAACTAAATATTTTCTTTTATTTTTTTAAAACAAAATATTAAAAAGAACCAAATATTTTAATTCATTTTTAAATTATTACTGATATAATATGGAATATATAGTTTTTCTCCTAATATTTGTTATTAGAGTTGAAATTTACATAAATACTATAAATATAAAATAAGGGACTAAGAGAGAGAGAAAGATAAAAAATATACAAAATAGGATAAGAAAGATGATATAATGCCTTAATACTTGACGGCTTATAAAAACTTAATTGTATTTTTTTCATTTTTTAGCATATTCAATTCACGTTTATAAAATCAATAAACTTAGTAAAAAACATAAGTTTACATTGAGTTCACATATAAATTCGGTTAAACTGTTGATTAAATCGACGGTTCAATTTAACAGTTTGAGCCTGCACCTTAAAAAGAAAAAAAAAGACGAAATGATTTGGTTGCTTTATGGCACTCGACGAAAGGTTTTTTTCTTAAAAATTTAATGAATAATCATGTAAACTTAGCTTTTTTTTTTCTCTAATTTAAAATCGACCAATATACTAAACGTTTTCTTAAAAAATCATATGAATTGTGATGATTTGATTTTGATTAGCGAATTTGTAAGTATTAAGACTATCTTAAAAACAACAAATTTTTTTTCCCTACTATAACTAATTTATTCATGTACGAAATAGTTCTTTTGTACTATTGTGATATTGTAATTTCTATTTCTATTCATATTCAGTGATTGTACTCTAATGCTAGGAGTCAAATTTTGTAATATATAATTACATTTGCATTGTAGTTTATTCTTCCATTTTGATAATATATTTCGAAATTTGAATAAGAAATTTTTGTATTTTCCAATTTTTGTTATATTGGCTAGTTTTATTTAATTTTATAATATAACATCGCTTGGACTAAACGAATTATTTCGGAGTAGAAAAAAATTGTTCAAAAAATAAAATTTTTAGTTCATGAGCAATGGAATGGGGAAATAAATGGCAACTGGATTAGGAAAATTCCATAAAAGATAGAAAGAAAAAAAAGATAAAATGTCCATAAAAGATTTAAAAAAGAAGAAGAAGAAAATTATTTTAAAAAAAAAGGATTCAAAGGTCGCTTGAATAGCTTTGGCCTAACCTCCTCAAGGGTCGATTAAGGTTAACTCTTACATTGGCCCGTGAATTGGCAGTTTAGAGCTTAGAGTTGGTTTAACCTTTGCATAGATCTACCATAGCACTAGAGTTACCTATACTATAAAACTTATAGTGTAGGAGATACTATGTGGAACATGTAATTTTTTTATGCTAAAATATTGCTTTTCAAATATTATATGGAGTTGAAATGTTAAATGACAATCTTTATTATTAGCAAAATAATTAAATAGCAAATGAATGATGACACGTGAAAAAAGAAGAAGAGAAAATATAAATTCCTTAAAACTAATGAAAGTTCAATTTTACCAATTTTAGTTTTTTGATTATCAATTTACGGTTTAAGGTCTAAATTGAGTAGGAGTTGTATTATTTTAACATCAATATAATAATATTGTTTTAATTCTCTTAGTTTTCTTGATCAACAAAAATATAAGAATGTTTTTCATTTATAAATATATCTTATATTATTTGATAAATTTTAAAGAGTACATATAGGTACCTTAGAGCTTGTACTTTGTAATTTATATACTTTATAGTGTAGGTTCGAGTATAAGCTTGTAGGATGGATATAAGATATCAAAACATTATATTTGTTCCCTATCCTATAGAAGTAGATTCTAAAAAATTGATATTCACAACCTATCTTATAACTCTTAATATCTATTAAGAACGAATCTGACCAAGTAGAGTACGAGTAGGTAACCTGTATGATGAGACTACTTGCTTGTACTTATTGTATAGGTAACCCACCACCACTAAACTATTAGAACCAAAATTCAACTAAAGTCTCCTAAATTTTAAATGAGTGAAATACATCATCAATTTTGTTCCTACATGCAGAAAAAAGATTCTTTTTATTATGTAAATAAAACAATTGTGTTGGACTCTAACAATATATTGCTCTCACTTTGAATATTGTCTTTCTTGGGTTTGTTTTTATTACTATTATATATATTTTTATATTTATTATATATTGTTGTTTACCCTAAAAGGATCACAATTTCTCTTTTTCAAAGGTTTTAATACAATAACAGTTTAAAAAACAAGAAAAAAAGCATACAAAGTCTTTAATTGAAGTAACAAAGTCAAATGCAATTTGTGCTACATCAAAATAACAAAAAAAAAAAAAAGCATACAAAGTCTTTAATTGAAGTAACAAAGTCAAATGCAATTTGTGATACATCAAAATCGATCCATACATATGTGATATTTTTATTTTGGAATATAAAATATTTTCCATTGCTCGGTCCTGCCTATCGTAAGCATCAAAGTCTCATTTATCATTTACCTATCAATATAAGTAAGCAAGCTTCGTGGTCCATTACCCTTTTTTTTTTTTTTTTGGCCTCTATAAAAATGATTTAAAATATAAATGGTATCCATTTTCACACATGAAAGGAACATAATTGATGTAAATTACAAGTTGACATTTGTATTACAAAAATCGGCCTTACATGCTAATTAAAATAGCGTATTTAATTAACAGCCACTTTGGAAAAAGGTCAATTTTGTTAGGTGTTTACTTCATCTATAAACTATTTATTGAAAATAAAAAAACAAAAAATATAGGACAATGCAAGGACTAATAATTCCACAAACTAACATGTAGTCAAATAATTAAGATGGGGAAAGATTACAAACTAAAACAAAAGGGTAAATTACCTTAAGGTACTTGTATTATTGTAATTTTTCAATTTGGATATCTATGTTATTATTTTTACACTTAGAGTAAGGGGGGTATGAATAAGACTACCCTACTTGCAAACTACTTGAATTTGATTTAGTATTTACTCAAATTTAACTTGGCTACAATTGATTCAAGCTTGAACTTGAGCTACCCCGGTAGCTTATCTAATTGAGCTCGAGCTTTGTGATGCTTAGCAAAGATCTAATTGAACTCAAGTTAAGTTTAGATAATAGTTAAGTTCGAGTCGAGTTTGAATATTATTATTTTAATTAAATTTATAATATCTTTTACCATTACTAAGTCTAAATAAGTTTAATTGAGTCGAATTCGAGCTTATCGAGTTTCATTTCTAACCTAACTCGAGTTTTATATATTGAAGCTTAATCAATTGATGATAAAAAAAGATTTGGCATAATAGGTTTAGAATATGATCTGTTTAATTGGTTTATCCAATATCAATCTTTCTCAATTTGACACACACATCTAGTAGGACTTCTATTAGGCCTTCACCCGTGAATGGAACCCATTTAATGTTAATTAAGGGAAGAGATCAAGTCTAATTATTATTCATTATCATGATCGAACGGATAAGATTAAATACCTCATTCCATCTCTCATTTGGACATAAGAGAATTTTGACAAAGGCCATTGTGCTACTAGATTCCCCACTCAAAGATCAAAACTTGAATTAGTGAAGAATAATAAATACATTCACACAACAGTGGCATTTAATGCTATTAATCTCATTCATCTAATCTCATTCATTTGTTATATCTTATGTTAGAGCTTGATTGAGATTACTTATTTTTCCTCTCTACTATTAATCACTTGATCATCTTATAAGCATTAGTCAATGTGTTTCCTTAGTTATGTATGGCATGATACTCATGCAGCATACACACGACCTTTACATTGAAACCCTTACACTCACAAGAAGAAACTAAACTTTGCAATTTTAATTAGAATTTTTTGTAATATTTCATCTCTTCAGATTATTTTTTGGAGAACTGGAAATAAATAAATAAATAAAAAGGAAAAAAAAAGCAAAAGTTGAACAACTTCTCTCTTATGTGCATACGACAGTTATATTTTTCCTTTATAAGATTGAAATTTTACTCTTAATAAGATTGCACCTATTGATTGGGTATATTTGCTTCTAAAAACCTACTATGCTCTAAATGATCTTATATAAAAGCTGTTATGACAAACAACGTCTGTCGTAGACATTTCGGAATTTTTTCTTTGGCAGCTTCCAAAACTTTTAACAAACCAGATGTTAACCCAATGCCTGCTCTTCTCTGTGGATTGATGGCAAATTGAATTGGCTGTAGATCCATATCAATTACTTGAAAGATGCATATTACTAATTGCGTAGAAGTACATCAAGGCTGGGAAGTTAAGAAATATCTTGGGAGACAAATTACTCTATCAATTGGTCATACAATTTCATTTGTTTTCTCCTTTTAGAACTAAGGGTTCCTAGCGATGTAAATTTTTTCACTACTTTGTAAAATACAGGGAAACTAAGTGTAAAAAATAATAATATGGATACCCAAAGTGAAAAAAGCATGATAATAAAGGTTTCATAAGTGTAATTCACACAAAACGAAATTAGAGAAACTGGAATCCTCGAAACTCTCAATATCACTAGTTTAAAATGAATATTAAAGCTCACGTGATGAATAATTAAATAATTATGCAATAAAGACTATAGTGGGATTTATAAAGGATGGAAATATTTTGCTCATTCTATTTCGAAATTTTTAAGTTTTAGTTGGGAGAAAAAATTTATTAGGTTTTACAAGAGCACAAATTGATGGTTCACACTATCCATTCATTACTAATAAACACTTCAAATTTTAGATTTTATACCTTAAAAATATTCTTGGAGATATGCAATCTAAAGTTTTGGCTTAATATAATAGAGGATATATGGTGTAAAAACTATTATTAATATATATATATATATATATATATATTTGCACATACCCATACTGTGACATAGTTTCTATATGAATGAACAAATAAAGAGAGATATGATAAGATAATTTAGTGGATAGATTTTACTTTATATTATTTAGCTTAAATATATTTTTATTTTGTTTTTTAATATGATTAGATTTGGTTTTTATTCTTAACATTTAATTAAATTGACATTTTCAAGGTTATTAAACTCATGATTGTATTTAGCATTGCTAGAAGATTCATAAACTAGAATGTAAAATCGAAACATAGTTTCTACAATTTATATAAAACAAATTTAAAAAACTATGGATATATTTATAGTAGTTAATAAAAACTTGAAATACATATTAAAAGTAAAGAAATGAAGAAATTAAGATTTTTTTCCATAAAAAATTCTTAATCCATAGGTCAACATGTACATAAGAAGGATAATAGAGTTGAATCTAAACTTTTTTTCTTTTATTTTTTGAAACAAAAAAAAGGAGAAGTATACCTTTCAATTCATTTTAAGTTACCGATAGTATAAATTGAAGTATATAATTTTCTTCGTAAATTTTGCTTTTGGAGCTAAAACCTAAATAAAGATTATGACTATCAAATAAGGAACTAAGAGAGAAGGAAAAAAAAAAAAAAAAATAGGATTAAGAAGATAATGTAATGCTTTAGTAGTTAGTTGATGGCTTGTATAAATTTGGTTAATTTCTTTTATTTTTTATTCCATTTGACTGAGATATATAGAATTATTAAATTCAGTTGGAATTATAAATTTCTATTAAATTTAACATAAAAATTCGGTTGAAAATATAAATTTCTATATGAAATTGATTTTATACCTAAATTAACTTGGAAGAGTCTTATAAAATTGTAAACTTGTAAAATCATAGGATGGAATCATGATTTTTGACAATTAGGGATATTTTATTTTTATGATAGCAAGTCTATTATTATTTTTTTCTTCATTCTAATAACTATTCAACAACCATAAGATAAGATTGTGAGAATCATATTTATCCTTGCTTATATTGATATGTAGCATTTCTAGATATAAAATTTTATGCTTTTTTTTTTTTTCATGCTAAGGCTCTTATCACTAAGTGCTATAGATACTGAGCTATTTATTGGAATAAAACTTTTGTTATTCTTTTGTGTATACACCTTCAATAGTAAACAAATGAGATTGCATATACAAAAGAAGAGAAGATACGAATTCCTTCGAACTAATAACAAATATTGTCTCTTAAAGTTTAATTTTTGATTATTAGCTTGAGATTTAAGGTCTATATTGAGTTTAAGCAATTTGCCATTAACATCAATATAATATTATTTTTATTCTTTAATTTTCTTCATCAAAGAAGAAAAAAAGGATCTTTTTCATTCATATATATATATATTATATTATTTAATAAATTTCAAAAGGTTGCATATAACTATCCTCAAACCGTAATGATGGGTATATAATATGAAGGCATCATAATTAATCCTATCTAATGGAAGTAAGTTTTAAAAAATCGATACTCATAACATATTTTCTGACTCTTAATACTCACTTGTAACCTACTTAATCTAACAAGATATGAGTACCCACTCATATTTATTGTACATGCTTTTTACCAGCCATCCTAGACTATCAATATCAAAATTCTACTAAAGTCTCCTAAATATTAAACAAGTGGAATACATGATCGATTTTGTTTGTTTAATGTGCTGGCCCACTTTGATCTCGTATATTTTCTTGGTTTGTTTTTATTTCTATTATACATATTTTTATATTATGACATATTTTATTGTTCTTTTGAGGATTGGATTAGATTTGAGTCTTTTCCTCTTTAAAGCTTGTAATACAATAACTGTTGACTAAAAAATAAAAAATAAAAGAAAAAAAGCATACAAAGTCTTTATTTGAAGTGATATACTCGAATGCAATTTGTGCTACATGAAAATCAATCCATACATATATGGTATTAATATTTGGAATAAAAAATATTTTCGATTGCTTAATTGATCCTGCCAATCGTAAGCATCAAAATCTCTTTTATCATTTACCTATCAATGCAAGCAAGTAAGCTTGCTTAGTGTCCATTACCATTTTTTCCTCTATAAAAATGATATAAAATATAAATGGTACCCATTTTCACACATGAAAAGAACGTGAGTGATGTAAATTACAAGTTAGACATTCGTATTACAAAAATCGGCCTTGCGTACTGATTAAAATGGCGTATTTAATTAGCAGCCACTGTGGAAAAGGCGAATTTTCTTAGTTGTTTACTTCATGAATAGACAATTTATAGAAAATAAAAAAACAAAAATGTAGGACAATGTAAGGACTACTAATTCCACAAAATAAATTATAGTTAAATAACTAAGATGGAAAAGGATTCACAAAATAAAAAATTATACTTAGAATACCTATGTTATCATACTTTTTTAATTTGGATACTTGAATACCTATGTTTTGCAAAATAGTGACAAACATATCTTTAGGAAATTGTTATTTTCGGAGGACAACCTGAATCCCTTTTCCCAAACCCAAAACCTTAAGTCACAAACCTTAATTAGATGAATGATTGTGCAAGAAGCTCATGCTATGCACTAAAATTTATCCTGTTCAACGGAATGTGAGCTCGCATAAAACTATTCCTAATCTTCTCTCATTCCCATCCCTCTAGTGAAATTATATTAATGCTACTTGTTGATTGGAGATTTTGAACATGAGTTTCTTAGGTCCATGCAAACTCAATTTAACCTTAGGCTTACTTGTCTAGGCCTATGTTCGATGTGATCTCTCCTTGATTGAACTAGCTAGCTCTATGGCCGATTTATCTAGTCTTACAACCGACCGGTATGGGGGCTTAGTAGGTTTCAGGTTGGATTTTTCACTATTCTTGACTAAACCTTAAGACAGGTATTGCATGAAACCATTACTGCATAAGACTTGACTTAGTTAATAATTAAATCCTTAAATTCTTGAAACACAACCGTTAGCACAACCCCCACTCTAAAAAATTAGTGGATACCTTAACATGCAGACGCATTCCTAGATTCTCTTTGGCTTTCCTATATAAATAGCAGGACGCCCCAACAGTAAACTATCTTCATACACACTACAACTCCTAGCCTCTCTAGCTTTCTTACACTCTTATGCTTTTATTTCCCATCTTTTAAACACCAATAAACTTAAGCATTAGAATGACCATGCTGAATAGCATCCTGGCACCTCGGCACCCCTGCACCCCTCACTACGTTTTGTCTTGCAAAATTACATTAAGCTACATTAAGGCTTAGCTCATCTTGTGCTACTGATTGAATCCTATTGATGACATTTGGTGCTGTTTATAGTAAACAAACTTACACTAATAGGAATCGGCTTATGACTAACTTTAGGCCGAGGCTGACCAATTGCAGGTTGAGGTTAACTTGCTCTAAACAAAGGTTGACCTGCTTTAGAAAGAGGTTAACCTATCCCTGTCCTAAGCTGACCTACCCCATCCTAGATCGAGCTGATAGTAGAAGGTCGAGAGGTGAAAAGGGTACAACTTAGCAACAGGCTTGTCATCTACCGAAAAGTGAAGAGACCAAACAACCTAAGGATCGGTATGACATGAGAAAACTAATGTTGACCAATCTTAGAGCCTGACAACCGTGGGTTGACCTCACAGCCAGCTTGGCTAAGCATTGTAGGACCTCAACGACTCTTACTCGAATCAGGACGTCCGACTGTTGACCTCACCCAGTTCGGATCATATTGATTCCAAGACAACTTAAATGATTCGTATGGCAACCTTTCTATTAAGCACATAGTTTTATACACTTGTAAATATTTTCCTTAATTTTAGTTGTGGGCTTACTTTAGGATTTGAGGCCTTGTACTCTATTTTACATTTTTGCTACTAAGGTTTTATGATGTACTATAAATAACAACATTTGTAATTAGCGAGCAATTAAACCTTCTTTTTAAGTAAGAATATACTTGATATCTTTGTGAGTAATAACTCGGATTTTAAACATATTTTATATGATGATTTTATAGTATTTTCCTCACATTTTTGGTTTTCTTTAAAGAAATTGATACTTAATTGAGTAAAATTTTGATTTCAAGGTTTGAACGCGTTCTAGGATCGAAAACGAAGAAAAGGAATCAAGTTCCACTCAAATCGAAGTTCAAATGAAGAAGTTATGAAGTTGTACAGAAAATTTTGCCTTAGTACAGAAAGTTACATAACCTGGGGACACAGCCATGTCCCAGGCCGTGTCTGGTGACAAAAACAGAATCCTTGTAATACACATATAAAAGGATATCTTAGGGTTTAAAAGAAGGGAGAGACATTACAGAAACGGAGAGACACAAGAAAAGAGAAAGAGACTTAAGGAGAACATCAAGAAAGAGGCGAAAACAACATCAACTTCAAGATTAGAGAGATTTTTCATCAATCAAAGGAGTTTTCATGTTTTATTTTACGTTTTTTATGGAACTCGTTTTTAGATTCAGTATGATAGCTTAGAATTTGAGTATTTAGGATTATGGAACCTAGGGTTTCATGTGATTCTTGGATTGATTTAGAGATTTCAATAAAGTTTCTATCTTTGCTTGATTCAATTATATCGTTTAATTGTTAATTGATATTTCTAGAATATTAATATATGATATTATGCATGTTGATTGAGAAATTGCATTATCAATATATGATATTTCTAGAATATCAATATATGATATTATGCATGTTGATTGAGAAATTGCATTTGTAATTAGATCTTTACATAATTGGAGAGAATTACATGTATACTTAGAGATAAGATACATGTTTCTTCCGGAAAGTTAATTATTTGTATGGGAATTCATTATACATTAATGTAATTTTAAGTTATATTACTAAGTGAAGAGATTCCGGTGAATAATTTAGGATTAGGGTTAATATGCTTGAGAAAGGTATTAACTTTAGTTGTGAATCCCTCCGGTCAAGAATAATAGAAACCGAATTAAATATATTTTAAGCGATCACATGATTAACTTTAGGGGAAATAATTCTTAAATACGTTATTACTTTCTTGAAGTCGCTCTTAATTTTATCGCTTTTTCAATTGCTTAATCAAGTCTTATAATTAAGTTAGTTTATTAATTTTAGTATTTTTAATTAATTCAAACTTTCATAATTTTCTAGTTAGATAATAAAGCTAAGGTTAATATTAGTACTCGAAGTCTCTGAAGGATCGACTCGGACTCACATCCGCTATATTAAAAATGATAGGTGCACTTGCCTTATATCAAGTTTTTGGCACCGTTGCTGGGGATTTTCGATATTAAGAACACTAGTTGCTTTATTACTTTAACCATTTTTTTTCTTTTGTTTTCATTGTTTATTTTCATTAGCTAAAGAAGCAATTGATTCTATATTTCTTACTCTTGCAGTGCATGACTCGAAGTAACCCGGAAGATTTGGTAGAACTTGATCCTAAAATTGAGAGAACTGCCCTTCAAAATTTGAAATCACGACTTAGACAAATTGTGGCGACCATTGACGACGAGTCAATCTTTGAAATCAAGGAAGAAGGTGAAGAGACTAACACTCAATTTATCGACCAGGAAGATCTACCACACATGGCTAACAACGGGAATGAAACAAATCGGACCATGTCCGATTATTCAAGGCCTACACTTATTGGAGCTGACTCTAGTATTGCAAGGCCAACCGTCGCGGCTAATAACTTCCAAATTGCACCTAACATCATACAAATGGTGCAACAATATGTTCAGTTTGATGGTCTCTAAGATAAAGATCCTAATGTCCACATTTCTAGCTTTCTAAAGATTTATGATACTTTTAAAATCAATGGAGCCACGGATGATGCCATTCAACTGCGGCTATTCTCTTTCTCCTTGAGGGGTAGAGCAAAACAGTGGTTGAACTCCCTACCAAGAAATTCAATCACAACTTGGAATGAATTGGTAGAGAAATTTTTGGAGAAATATTTCCCACTTGCAAAGACCGCTAAACTTTGGAATGATATTTCTTATTTGCTCAATTGGAAGTAGAGACGCTATATGATACTTGGGAGAGGTTTAAGGACTTGCTCAGGAGGTGCCCACATCATGGCCTCCCACTATGGATGCAGATTCAGACCTTCTACAATGGTCTCAATTTATTTACTAGACAAATGATTAATGCATCCGTAGGAGGTACTTTGAACACAAAGACACCTGAGCAAGCACAAAAACTGATTGAAGGAATAGCGATGAACAATTATCAGTGGGAAACCACTAGAGCCAAGCAAAAGGCCATGGGAGTTTATGAGGTGGACTTGACCACTGCTTTGGCAGATAAGGTGGACCTATTGAGTAAGAAGATTGATGCATTCTCTGTTGGCCCTCAACAAGTGTAATTGGATGTAAGTGATTTTTGTATGCAGGGGTATGGAGCACCTGAACAATTGGAATAGGTTGATTATCTAGGAAATCCACCCAAGCAACAAAATAACCCCTACAACAACACTTATAATCCAGGATGGAGGAATCACCCCAATTTCTCATGGGGAAATCAAAACCAAGGCCAGCCGAAGACCAACTTTGGCCCACTTGGATTTCAAAGGCCATTCCTACCTTCTCTCCCTCAAGAAAAGAAGTCCAGCATGGAAGAACTTCTCACAAAATACATTCAAGGCAATGAGGCTCGCTTATCTAACATTGAATCCTCGCTGAGGAATCAAGAGGCTTCAAATCGCAACCTTGAGAACCAAATTGGTCAACTTGTGAAGCTAATCTCTGAAAGCCCGTAGGGATCGTTACCGGAAAATACAGAACCCAATCCAAAGGAACATGTTAAGGCAGTGACACTTTGAAATGGGAAGGAGTTGCATGCTGAGAAGAAAGTTAGCGAGGAGACTAGCAAGAGCAAGGAGGGGACGAAAGCAATGGAAGATATAGAGTCATCAAAGGTGAAGGAATATCAACCACCTATCCAATATCTCCAAAGACTCCAGAAAGATCGCAATGACCAACAATTCAGTAAGTTCCTTGACCTCTTTAAACAACTGCATATTAACTTACCTCTTGTTGATGCCCTGTCACAGATGCCGAAGTATACTAAGTTCTTAAAAGATTTGTTATCTAACAAGAGGAAGCTTGAGGAGCTTTCTACAGTCATCTTGGATGAAAAGTGTTCAGCGATTGTGCAAAACAAGCTGCCCAAGAAGCTAAAAGACCCAGGAAGTTTTACAATTCCTTGTCATATTGGTAATCTGTTAATTGACAAAGCCTTAGCTGATTTGGGTGCTAGCATCAATTTAATGCCTTATAAATATTTTAAGAAACTAGGATTAGGGGAACCTAAGCCCACACGCATAAGCTTGCAATTAGCTAATAGATCTGTGACGTACCCTAGAGGTATATTTGAGGATGTATTAGTCCAAGTGGGTAAATTTATTTTTCCAGTTGATTTTGTGATATTGGATATGGATGAAGATTTTGAATTGCCCCTTATCCTAGGTAGACCATTCTTAGCTACTCCTAGGGCTATCATTAATGTTAGTGATGGCAAGCTCATTCTTCGAGCAGGAGATGAAGAGATTATGTTTAAAATTTTGGAGACTATGAAAAAGTCTATCGATCAGGATAATACTTGCTACCTTCTAGATGTTATTGACATTTTTGTTTCAAGTTATATGCAGGAAGTTCTTCTTAAGGATCCGTTGGAGAGTTGCTTGCAATTAGGCATGGAAGAAGCTTCGGAAGATCCTGTCAAATCCGAGGTGATAGCCCAACTGGAGGCAAATAAACTTATCTCTGTGGATAAAGGATTTGAAGAGTTTGAAAAGAGGAAGGAAGCGCAGTTAAAACCTTCGATTACGGAGCCATCAGTATTGGAGCTAAAGCAATTACCTGACTAATTGGAATATGCCTTCTTAGAGAAGGACTCTAAATTACAGGTAATTATAGCATCCAATTTGGAAAAAGAACAGAAAGAGAGGTTACTGAAAGTACTCAAGGAGCATAAGAGGGCCATTGCATGGAAAATATCCGATATTCAAGGTATCAATCCCTCCTTTTGTACTCATAAGATTTTAATGGAAGAAAACTACAAGCCGGTTGTGCAGCCCCAGAGACGCTTGAATCCAAACATGAAAGAGGTAGTCAAAAAGGAAGTTATTAAACTCCTTGATGCAGGTATGATATATCTTATCTTTGATAGTTCATGGGTGAGTCCAGTTCAAGTAGTTCCAAAAAAAAAAAAAAGTGAGATGACAGTAGTCCCTAATGAAAAGAATGAATTGATTCAAATGAGAACGGTAACAGGTTGGCGTATGTGTATCGATTATCGAAAGTTAAACGATGCCATACGTAAGGACCATTTCCCCCTACCGTTTATTGATCAGATGATAGAATGACTAGCTGGACATATGTTTTATTGTTTTCTGGATGGCTGATCTGGTTATTTTCAGATACCTATTGCACCGGAAGATCAAGAGAAGACCACTTTCACTTGTCCTTATGGCACCTTTGCTTATCGCAGAATGCCTTTTGGTTTTTGCAATGCATTGGCTACATTCCAGCGATGCATGTTAGCTATTTTTGATGATTTGATTGAGGACATAATGGAGGTATTTACGGATGATTTTTCAGTTTTTGGCAACTCATTTGACCTTTGTTTGAATAATTTGGACAGGGTACTCACCAGGTGTGAAGAGACCAATCTTGTCCTTAACTGGGAGAAGTGTCACTTTACGGTACAAGAAGGTATTGTGCTGGGCTATAAGATCTCTTATCGAGGAATTGAGGTGGATACTGCCAAAGTGGATGCGATTGCAAGACTTCCATCTCCAACTTCGGTTAAGGCCATAAGAAGTTTTTTAGGACATGCAGGTTTTTACAGGCGATTTATCAAGGATTTCTCGAAAATTGCCCGCCCTTTGACTAAGTTATTAGAGAAGGATGTGCCTTATGTTTTCTCTTAGGAGTGTTTGAAAGCTTTCAATATCTTTAAAGAGAAACTTACCAATGCTCCAATCATGGTAGTACCTGATTGGGCACTCCCCTTTGAGCTTATGTGTGATGCAAGTGATCACGCAGTCGGGGCAGTGCTGAGACAAAGGCGAGACAAGCACTTTCAACCAATTCACTATGCTAGTAAAACTCTTACGAATGCTTAGGAGAACTACATTACTACAGAAAAAGAGTTGCTAGCACTTGTTTTTACCTTTGATAAGTTTCGCACTTACTTGCTTCTATCTAAGGTAATTGTGTATACTGATCATTCTGTCCTTAGGTACTTGTTAGCGAAACCGGATGCAGAACCAAGATTGCTTAGGTGGATCTTGTTGTTACCAAAGTTTGATGTGGAGATCAAAGATAAAAAAGACGCTAAGAATTTAGCAGCAGATCACTTATCTCGAGTGGAGATCTAAACTTGGAAATGCTCGGCGAGAACGAGATCAAAGATGAATTCCTTAAGGAGCGACTCTATGCCATCGTCCAGGTAAGTGATACGAAAATTCCTTGGTTTGCAGATATTGCTAATTTTTTAGCTGCTAGGATCATACCGAAGGGACTTCAACACCAGCAAAAGAAGAAATTCTTTTCTGATGTGAAACATTATTTTTGGGATGATCTTTACCTGTTTAAAGTATGTGCAGATCATGTCATTCGAAGGTGTGTACCACACCTTGAAGGTTGGAGAATTTTGAGCCACTGTCATTCGGGGCTTACGGGTGGGCATCATAGTGCCAATAGGACAGCTCATAAGGTCCTAGAGGCAAGATTTTATTGGCCTACCCTATTCAAAGATGCTCAAAGATATGTTGAGAGTTGTGATCGTTGCCAACAAGTGGGGAATATTTCACGTAGGGATGAAATGCCACAAAACCCCATCATCGAGGTTGAGGTATTTGATGTGTGGGGGATCGATTTCATGGGCCCTTCTCCGAACCCAAATGGAAACAAATATATCCTAGTAGCTATTGACTATGTCTCTAAGTGGGTGGAAGCTAAAGCCCTACCTACAATGATGCTAGGGTAGTAAAAAAATTCTTGAAAGGCCTATTTTCTCGATTTGGCACCCCTAGGACAATTATAAGTGATAGGGGAACACACTTTTGCAATGTTTAACTAGACCAAGTATTGAAACGTTATGGCGTTACACATAGGATAGCTACCCCATATCACCCCCAAAGTAGTAGCCAAGTGGAAGTTACCAATCGCGACCTTAAGCGAATTCTTGAAAAAACCATAGAGTATCATAGGAAGGATTGGTCAGAAAAGTTGGATGATGCTCTATGGGCATATAGAACCGCTTACAAAACACCATTCGGGACCACACCCTACCGACTTGTATATGGCAAAGCTTGTCATTTACCAGTAGAGATAGAGCATAAGGCTTATTGGGAAATTAAGAGTGCTAATGTTGATTTTAAGCGTACAGGTTCTCATAGGAAACTTCAACTGAACGAGCTAGAGGAATGGCGAGCGAACGCATATGAGAACTCCAAATTATACAAAGAAAGGGCCAAAAGGTATCATGATCAGCGAATCAAACAAGGTCGACAATTTAAAGAAGGTGATCATGTTCTTTTGTATAATTCTCGCCTTCGTTTATTCCCAGGTAAGTTGAAATCCAGGTGGTCTGGACCATTTACAATCACACGAGTTTTTCCGTATAGGATTGTTGAAGTTACACACCCGGAGAAGGGCACCTTTAAGGTAAACGGGCAGCGGTTGAAGTTATACTTGAGTGGAAACTTAGAGCATGTTGGATAAGAGGAGTTTTATCTCCATCCGACAGAACTAACATGAGAAGACGTATCCCGTCGAGCTATCGACGTTAACTAAAGCGCTTCTTGGGAGGCAACCCATGTCTAATTTTGCTTATACTTTCGTTCATTAAGTTTTCTTCATTTTATTTGCCTTTCATCTAACTTTGCCTTGCTTCTTCTATTTTCGTCATAGCCTTTTCCTTTTATTTTAATTGTTGATTTTTCGCTTTATTTTTATTTTTATTTCTTTAAGTTTCCTTTCTTTTTCTTTTTTAAAAAAAAAGGGGAAAAAAAAAGTTACATGGGCAAGGAATATGGTTATGTCCCAGCCCGTGTCCATCTAGACCTTCAACACTGCCCACCCACAGAAAGTTACAAGGGCAAGGGACACTGTCGTGTCCCAGCCCGTGTACACCCAGACCTTCAAAATTGCCTACCCACAGAAGTTACACGGGCATGGGACACGGTCGTGTCCAAACCTGTGTCTGCCCAGTTTTTATTCCATGGGTACAGAAAGTTACACGGGTGAGGGACACGGTCGTGTCCCAGTCCATGTGCGCCCAGTATTCCCAAGTGCCTACAGAAAGTTACACGGGCGAGGGACACGGTCGTGTCCCAGCCCGTGTGTGCCCAGTCTTCCCAAGTGCTTACAGAAAGTTACACGGGCGAGGGACATGGTCGTGTCCCAGCCCTTGTGTACGCAGAAAACCCACCTGCAAATAGAGAGTTACACGATCGTGGGATACGGTCGTGTCCCAGCTCGTGTGGGTTTAGATTTCATGGTAGACCTCAGAAAGTTACACGGGCATGTGACACGGTCGTGTCCCAGCCCGTGTCCTTCCAGTTTTCACACACGGGAACAATAAGTTACACGGGCATGGAACACGGTCGTGTCCTAGCTCATGTCTGACTAGACTTCACATACGGCACACACAGAATGTTACACGGGCAAGGGACACAGTCGTGTCCCAGCCTGTATTGACCCAAACTCATACGATTTTGCACACGACCAGTTTATTTAAATTGAACACATCCTCTCACACACTTACAATCAAACATATCTCTCTCATATTCTCTCTTATTCTCCCTCTTCTCTCCCCAATTCCTACATTCCACATTTTGATCCAAGTAAGTTTCCCCATTGATTTTACTCTTTCTTCCTCATGATTAGGCAGCTTGTTATTTGAATTTTTACTTTTGTGCGTATTGGTTTTTCCATTTCGCCTGCAGATTTCTTTTGATTATTTAATTCCATGCATCATTGCTTTGAGTTTCTTGATCTTATCTGCTATAATGCTGCCTCATCTACTTAGATTTCATTGTGTTCTCTCAATTCCGCATGTTATTGGTTAATTTGCTCATCCTTATTCATTCATGCTAGTTAGGGTTAGCAATGGGAGATAATAATTCTGGGTCATTTTGCGTCTTTTATATGTTAAGACGCCTGTTTTGCACCGTTAATTGTTGTGTAGTGGAATTCATTGGAAGTGTTTGCCACTCATTTCTTTTCCACCAACTAGTTTTCTCGCTGCACTCCATATGTTTGTTGAAATGCCCCAATGAGCATTCTGTTCACATTCTTCCCCATTGCTCTTCTTTTCTTTTGCCTTCTTCAACTATATGGGCGATACGGATGTGCGTGTTTGATTTAGATTATTGACTCTTTTCAGGTATTCAAATGGCGAATTGCGCTAAGCTTACCTTTCACCGGAAATCAAAATTTGCAGCATCCTCTTCATCACAATCAGGGGCAATAGTTGAACCACTGGCTACTTTTCCCCCTCTGGAGCACCCAATGCTCCAATTTAAGGAGGACTACAAAGTGCAACGATATCAATTACTTCAGAACAAGCCCTTCAGCGAGACCCTTCGGCTGGATTGGGATGTGCTCGCTCAATTAGAGCTCACCACAGAAATGAAGGAGCTTTTGGATGGTACCATTTGGGAGCACTTATTATCCTTTGAAGCTCCAATTTATAAAGAGCTGACTTTGGAGTTTTTGTGCACTTTCAAACTTGATAAAGACAGTGCTACTAGCATGGGCCCAAATCGCACATTACACTTCACCTTGAGTGGCCATCCATTCCATATGACTATCGCTCAACTGGGTAGATATCTTGGTTTATATGAAGAAAGATATACATGGATGGACGAATTACAACGTCTCTCGTGTCGTTTTCCTTGTGGTGTCACAGCAGGGTCGTTTTGGAATGAGATCACGGTTGGCGATGCCTATGATCCAGCAAGGAGTAAGGCCTCTCAATTAGTCAGGCCTGAATATCAGGTTCTTCACTAGCTCTTTTCACACACATTAACTGGCAGAGGCCTTAGCACCAGAGTTGTGTCCAACAAGGATTGCCTCTATCTATACAGTGTCCTACATAAACATCCCATCAATCTCGCTATCGAAATCGCCGAACTTTTCAGCCACCAAGTCACCACTACTCGGAAGAAAGGGCATATTTGCTGTGACCCTTATATTACCTTACTAGTGCAGGCTATGAGGAATAAAGTTGTTGCTTGGCCCTCACTCACTTTAGTTAGCCAAGTCACTCCTATGCACCTTAATTCCTTCCGACTCATGAACCTCCTACCAACAAGACGTCAAGGTCGACACCTCGTAGTAGCACATCTCGGGGCCAGACGTCTTCAGCCAGCTTTGAAGATAAATTTGATTTGTTGCTGTCTGAGGTTCGTTATATACGAGAAAGTGTAGATAAACTTCATATCCGCCAGGACAAAATGGAAGAATTTCTTAAAATGAAAGAGTCGGCTACCCATGAAGAGGAGAGTGAGGACGAGGAAGAGGATGATGAGGCTGAAGAAGAAGAGGCTGATGAGGGTGGTGACGACGATGAGGCTGGAGAAAGTAATGAGGATGATGAGGATGGTGATGACGATGATGATGCAACGATGGTTGAGGCACCATCTGATGAGGAGGATGACGAGACGGATTCTGATCCTTCTTCTTAGTTCTTAATTTTTTGTGTTGACTTTTGTTGTTGAAGGCTTGTGAACTCTGCTATATATAATGATGATGCTTCTTCATTTTGTGCTTCTGTTTGATTGGCAGGGAAGTATTAGTTTTCTTTTCAGTACATATGTTTTCTTTTTCCCTAGGCTGTTTTTTCTTGTTTCATTTCGTGTTGCTATGTTTTTTTAGTCATACATTGGGGATAATGTATGTTATTAAGTGTGGGGAAGGAATATATATGAATTTGTTACTGTTTAGGAGATCAATTATTCACATTTGACCCAATTAATTTTTAAGTTAACTTGCAATAGGTGATTAACAAGTTTTGAGCCAAATTAACTGTTTCATCTTGATTATTATTGATCTTATTATACTTTACTAGAATTGATTAGTCAAATTTGTGAAGGGCAAAGTTACGGGTTATATAGCTTAGGACTTTAGGACTTGAGATTGGAGCAACATCGCTAGTTGAGAGTTAGTCATGATTATTTTTAAAATTTACTTTTATGTATACCTTTCTCTTAGAAATTTTTAAGAGTCCTATAATTTTTAGCAAACAAACAAATGAAATTCTTCTTTTGAGAAACCCCTGAAAAATCACAATGATTAGAGGTCAAAAGTAATAACAAGTGTATGAATAGAAAAAATTGGTAAGGATTCGTCTTGGTCCATCAGAAGAGCGAGATTGAGTCCCAATGCCAATTCAAATGAAAACAAAAAGAAAAAAAAATTGATATGGATCGGCCTTGGTCCGTCAGAAGCGCAAGGTTCTTTCCCGCTATCAATATAAGGAATAAGTTGGTATGGATCGGTCTTGGTTCGTCGGAAGAGCGAGATTCTTTCCCGCTACCAACATAATTGTGCTTAAATAAGGTAAATTTAAAAGACCTCTCAACAAAAGCATGAACTAGGGGGATGATCAGAGGATGAGTGGATGTAAAATGCGTTTGTTTTAAATTATAGTGCTTGGTGAGATGAAAAAGAGAATAGTATACACTTTAGTCAAATGGACAAAATTTTTATGACTCTTTCTCGGTTGGCGAGATGTTAAATCCAATTTTTAGTTTAAGAATCCTTACTTAAATGTCTCGAGTAAACTTTGATTTTCATAAATTAATTAGTGAACTCTAGTATTAAGTATTGTTGGAGCATTCGAATATGGTCAGATGAAATTAGTTGACTTTATTATTGCAAGTTAGTTGAGAATGATTTTCTTACTTTTCTACGGGTCAAGCGTATTCGTTCACCGGTTTCCTAAATAGTGATAAATTTATATTAGCATTTCTTGTCCTGAAAGTTTTGTTTTTATTTATTTGCTTGAGGACAAGCAAATTCTCAAGTGTGGGGAAATTTGATAACTTGGATTTTAAACATATTTCATATGGTGATTTTATAGTATTTTCCTCACATTTTTGGTTTTCTTTAAAGAAATTGATACTTAATTGAGTAAATTTTTGATTTCAAGGTTTGAACGTGTTCTAGGATCGAAAACGAAGAAAAGGAATCAAGTTTCACTCAAATCGGAGTTCAAATGAAGAAGTTATGAAGTTGTGCAGAAAATTTTATCTTAGTGCAGAAAGTTACACAACCTGGGGACACGGCCATGTCCCAGGCCGTGTTTGGTGACGAAAACAGAATCCTTGTAATACACATATAAAAGGATATCTTAGGGTTTAAAAGAAGGGAGAGACATTATAGAAACGGAGAGACACAAGAGAAGAGAAAGAGACTTAAGGAGAACATCAAGAAAGAGGCGAAAACAACATCAACTTCAAGATTAGAGAGATTTTTCATCAATCAAAGGAGTTTTCATGTTTTATTTTACGTTTTTTATGGAACTTGTTTTTAGATTCAGTATGATAGCTTATAATTTGAGTATTTAGGATTATGGAACCTAGGGTTTCATGTGATTCTTGGATTGATTTAGAATTTCAATAAAGTTTCTATCTTTGCTTAATTCAATTATGTCGTTTAATTGTTAATTGATATTTCTAGAATATCAATATATGATATCATGCATGTTGATTGAGAAATTGCATTTGTAATTAGATCTTTACATAATTGGAGAGAACTATATATATACTTAGAGATAAGATACATGTTTCTTCCGGAAAGTTAATTATTTGTATGGGAATTCATTATACATCAATGCAATTCTAAGTTATATTACTAAGTGAAGAGATTCTGGTGAATAATTTAGGATTATGGTTAATATGCTTGAGAAATGTATTAACTTTAGTTGTGAATCCCTCCGGTTAAGAATAATAGAAACCTAATTGAATATATTTTAAGCGATCACATGATTAACTCTAGGGGACATAATTCCTAAATACGTTATTACTTTCTTGAAGTCGTTCTTAATTTTATCGCTTTTTCAATTGCTTAATCAAGTCTTATAATTAAGTTAGTTTATTAATTTTCGTATTTTTAATTAATTCAAACTTTCATAATTTTCCGGTTAGATAATAAAGCTAAGGTTAATATTAGTACTCGAAGTCTCTGAGGGATCGACTCGGACTCACATCCGCTATATTAAAACTGATAGGTACACTTGCCTTATATCAGTGAGCTGTTTAAGCTCATAAGGATGGTAGTTACACCAAGTAGGTTTGTCTCTTGGTGTACTGATAGATGTATGGAGTTCTTCAAAATTCTAAAAAACCCTAACAGGGTTAAATGGACCTTACAATGCCAAGTTGCCTTTGAGACGTTGTAGGCATTCTTGGAGCACCTACCAATATTATTGAAGTAAGTCCCTAGAGAAGACTTATTCCTTTACCTCGTTGTGATGCGGAACCGTACCAAGAACAGATAAGGTCGGTTGCTAGGGTGGGTTCGAGCTTGTTGAAAGCTCAAAAAGAGTAATGGAACCAGTGCGAAAGAACAAAAAAAGGAAAAATAAGCAAATACATTAATAGCTCCAAAGGATATGACACACCAATGGAACTTTCGAGAACTCACGGCACAACTCAATATGACGCACGAGTTGGTCCGATGAGGTTACTTACTACCTAATCTTGCTTAAGGGTTAGGATAAGAGTAGGAAATAAGCAAATAGACAATGTTCACAAAAGGAGTAAATTCAGTATATTGATGATGATAAGATGATAATCCTCTTGTGGCTACATGTATCATGGGTATTTATACTCGAGAAATTAGGGCAGCGTAACTAAAAATGGAAAAGATAAAAGGATAGTATCTAAAAGAAGTAATGTACAAGAAATAATAAAAGGTACAATCGAAAATACAATAAAAGTGAGTATTTTGTACGGAGGATTCTATCACATGCTTGCTCAGAATCGTGGCTCATTGTGGATGGACGACCTTTTAGTAGAAAAGGACAATTTCGTACGTTTAGCTTGATATTGACTGGGCTAAGTTTCTAAGTAAGGGTGGTAAGTCAACTGTACCAAGCTGTTTAGATGATTCTTCTAAGATGAATTCACTTTAGATGCTTTTAGTATGGCTTGTATTCAGGTCAATTGAGCCGGTGGTCAGATAGATTGAGTTGATGCTCAAGTAGAGTTCAGGTTGGTAGCTAGTGTTGTTCAAAGACTGTAGGAGGGTTCAATTTAGCCAGGGCATCAGGTCGACACATTGTAGTAGCTTGACCCCCTTTGTAAGTTGTAAGGAAAGAACTCACTTAGTCATATTTTCTAGCCCTCGATCTCGGGCTCGAGTTTAGGGTCTACTAGTTTGATTCCTATTACATTGTTAGTAGTTGGACACCTTCCTTGGTGTTAATAAGAACCTAAGGATGAGAGCATAAACTTATCTATTACATCAGCTACAATCTTTGGGATCTTAAGGTTAGGTATTCTACGGTCAAGAAGTTTGCCTTGGCTATGGTAATCTCAGCTAGATAACTATGCCCATATTTCCAAGCTTATTAGGTCGTCGTCTTAACAGATCTACTGTTGTGCACTGTCCTCTATAGAGCAAATGCATGAGGATGAATAGTAAAGTATGCACTAGAACTCAGTGCTTATGGGATTCAATATCATCTACGTAAAGTGTATGAAGTTCAAATCTTAACTAACTTCATAGTTGAGTATAAAAGAGAGGAGGAAGCACTGCTAAGAGACAATAAACCAGTATAGTCTCCATGTTGATGGATCATCTACCTTAGGAGGAGGAGTTGTGGGTTTAATACTCATGGGGTTGCATAAGGCAACAATCTGTTACGCTCTGAAATTTAGGTCTAATATAAGCAATAACGAATCCGAATATGAAGCCTAGATCGTAAGTCTTAAGTTGGCTAAGGAAATCAATGCTAAGCGATTAGAGATCAACTTAGACTCCGTGCTTGTTTTCTAGCAGGTCTGAGGTGAATACAAAGTCGGAGAGGAATTGATGAACCATTAACTACTAATTCCATTACTCATGCATGGCGCTGAGACTTCCAATCCCTCACCCAAAGAATTCTCTCTTGGCAACCTGCCGATGATGAGAAACTTTATACCGAAGAAGGATGGTTGAACTCCTTGAGCTTTCTACATTGTTATGCGTTGATCTGCGCTCTCGATTATGTAAATGCTGACTATTCCTTAACTAAGGACCTTGTGCCAAATAGTTTGACCTCCTGTTGTCGAGAGGTTCTTGCTGAATGATAAGAGACTCACTGGTTGAGTAGTTTTCTTTCGGCCTGTTACCATTTCTCACATCACCCTTTTCTTGTCTCGGTCTCTTTGTTGCTGCAACATCTTGATCTCTCTCACTTGCTATGTTTATAGAATTTTCGTGCGGGACCAATGTTCTATTGCCATCTGTCTACCTCATTTGACATTGTACTAGTTTTCCATTTTTGTTTTTTGTGTTTTGTCCTTTTTATCCTTTTTCGTATATACCAGGAATCCCTTTTGTATATATATTTTTTGTAATTTCTTTATTTGTAATGTTGCTCTAGGGACTTACTATAAATAGTCATTTTTCCTTGTAAGCCGGAGTCATCTAACTTTATATATAGACATTGAATATTCTGTTCTTGTGAGATAATCTTTTCCAAGTCCATTTTTCATACACTCTTATCTAATTTTGCTGAGTAGCTCAGGTTTAGTGGCGGGTGGACCTTGACATCAAATTATGCGTCATATTAAGTGAATTGTCAAATCATGTTGTGTATCATATCCTTTGAGTAGCTTCATGTTAGCTACTCTACTTCGTCTGTGGACCTATTTACTCTATTTTCTTTGATATTTCAAATGATTCATTTAGTTCAGATTTGCTACGGTAAGTGATAATTGAGCTCTTAGGTACATAAGGAATCCATGATAAAATGTCTAGAGAAAGTAATGACTCTCCTAATTAAGTTCTGATGTGCCTTAGAAGAAGGCTTACTGTAGCGTGAATGGGTCCTCTAGAGAGTGTTATTAGAGAAAGGTTAAGTAGGGTTTTAAATGGGAAAAAAACGCAACAAAAAGGAAAAAGTGATAGATCATGCATATCGCAACCAAGAACAGACAACGTTGGTAGTAGGGATGGGTCTAAGCTTGCCGAAAGCTTGTAGAGGGTGATGGGGAATCCGTAAAAGAACGAAGATGTGAATGAAAAGTAAGCAAAAACCCATGAATAACTCCAAAGGATATGATGCACCAGTGAAACTTCCAAGGACTCATGGTATAGTTCGATAAAGCATACGAGTTGGTTTGATGAGGTTATTTGCCAGCTAGCCTTACTTAAGGGTTAAGATAAGAATGAAAGGAGAGTAAACAAACAGTGTTTATGAAAGGAAATATCAAGTGTATTAATGATAATATGCTTATCCTGGTTACAAGTATAAGGGATATTTATACTTGATAAGTTAGGGCAACTTGCTTAAAAGGAAAACGATAAAAAGGGTATTGTCTTAAAGAAGTAATGTACAAGAATGCAAAAAGGGTAAAAATGAATTTTTAAGAAAAACAATGATTAGTGTGGTAGATTCTATATGTGGTCTTGTACATGTCGTAGAAATACATTGGTGATGCTATTAGAGGATGCAGACAAAATAGTATGATTAGATTGCTTGTCCGAGTAGGGTTGGCTGAGGATTAGTTTGGGGTCTCTCTCTCGGTCTCTCAGCAAGGGTAATGCTAAGTAATTGGTTGGCTCGGATGTGAGTGAGTTAGCATATATGGTTTAGCTGTTGTTTCGACAATCTACAATTCAGCATATAACTTCTGAAAAGTGGGCAGTCATACAACTTGGTATGCATAGTGGATCGGTAAAGAAATACTTAGCTTCAACAGGAGTTAGCTGAAGCAGGAAGATTCGCTTTGCTAGTCCCTTTAGTCCTTGGGTTTGGCTGCAGGTTAAAGGCCCAGTAATTTGATTTCTATCATTTCCTTTGGGTTGATTTGGATTTAGGATCAAATCCAAATGGTCTTTGATAAACTTTTCCTCACTGTGATATGGACTGAGGTTGGCATTATTGAAGGTGTTAGAAACCCCATAATCGTCAGGTAGCTCCAACATGTAGGCATTGTCATTGATCTTCTAGAGGATTTTGAAAGGTCCTTTAGCTTTTGTAGATAACTTGTTCTTCCTATTACTTGGAAACCTTTCCTTGCTGATGTGCAACAACACCAAGTCTCCTGGCTGGAATTGTTTATCCATTCTACCTTGAGCTTTCTCTTGCATTCTTCTAGCGGCTTGGTTGATATGTCGAGAGACTTTGTTGTAGATGTATTGAAGGGACTGTGATTAGGCTCTCACATCGAGGTCACCTTGCTTAGATATGGGTATAGGGGTGTGATTGAGGGTCAACTCGAGATTAAAACCATAGACAACTTCGAAGGGGGTCTGCTTGGTAGTATCATGTATTATCCAGTTGTAAGCGAATTTAACTACTGGTAAGCAGATATCCCAATTGGCTAAGTTCTTCCCTACTATAGCTCGGAGTAGCGATCTTAAAGTACCATTGACTACCTCTGTTTAGCCATCGGTTTGGGGGTGATAAGAAGTGTTAAATAGTAGTTTGGTCCCCATTTATCGCTATAGAGTTCTCTAAAAGTGGCTGAAGAACTTTAGGCCTTTGTTTGATACTGCATTCATCGACATGCCGTGTAATCGAACAATTTCCTATAAGAAAAGAGAAGTAATAGCCGAAATATCATTAGTTTTGGAGCAGGGCATAAAGTATGCTATCTTGCTGAATTTATCCATAACAACTACTACGAAATCTTCGACTTTGGCAATTTGTGGTAATCCGAGAACAAAGTTTATGCTCAACTTAACCCATGGCCTCATTGGAACAGGCAAAGGCATTACTTTCCTATGCTTGGATTGACATTTAGCTCTCTTGCACATGGCACGGCCTTCTATAACTCAATACATCATGCCTCATTTTTAGCCAAAAGAAATGACCATTCAACATTTCATAAGTTCTTTTCTCCCAAAAATGCTTGGAGGGTCCTTTACTGTAGGCTTCCCTAATAAGTAATTTCCTTAGTGAACAGGTTGGCCTATACAATTTCCGTCCTCATAACAAGTATCCATTTTTCACATGATACTCATCTACGGTCCTTTTATCAACACAACGCATAATTATGGGTCCAAAGTGATGGGAATCAGCCTCCGACCATATTCAAGTTGAGGCTTATCAATGCTTGCCAAGGCTAAGTAGCAGCTAGAAGGATGAGGGGAAGGAAAATAAACATTTAGCATCAAAACTATTGTTAGCCGAATTGCCGAGAAACCATAAGACCGAGTATTCGAGACCAAATAACTACTCGTCACAACCTCGAGAGACCAGCACCGATTAATTCTAGAACTTGGCAATTATGGGTTAATCTCTTTGGTATCTCGGCCAAGTCACATGAGATGTCAAGGATCCCTTTTCGAACTCGTACATCCAGCTGCCGACTCCATCCGGTTCAAATACTACTCCTCCTAAGACATGTCGAGTGACTGTATGCTGGGTTTTGTAAAACACATAGTTTTGTATTCTTGTACATGTTTTCCCCTTATTTTATTTGTAGGCCCAATTTTTTAGGGTTTAAGGCCTTCTATTTTATTTACAGTTTTTCCACTAAGGTTTAGGACTTGCTATAAATAGCAACTGTTGTAAACACGCATGAATGATAGATATATACAGATAGATAGATATATAGAGTGAAACTTTACTCTTTCGAGCAAGGTTATGCTTAAGTTAGTTAGCATTTGTTGGATTATCAAGTGTTGATTAGACTCTTTAATCATTTCCGTGTTTTATCAATCCTATTCTTAGATTGTGGTGAACTCCTTCATTTGAGCCGGTTAATGAGTTATATCTAACCTTCATTTGAATCCCCGAGCAACATTTAGTGTTCATAAGATGTATCGTACTCTATTTTGAGCTCAAACCCCTGAATGTGTTTATATCTTGGTGAGTTATATCCATCCACATGTACTATTAAAACCCTTCTTGTTCTTCGTACCCACTTTCTTTGAATACCTATTCCTGTTCATTTCTAAATTTGCTACCGTTTCCTTTTTAGGTCGGTCCTTATCATATTGCTCATTCGATCCTTATCACAAAGTACTGATCCTTAGCATATTGTTCCTTAATGCTTGCAAACCCAAACAATCTCATATGCTTGCAAATCTCAAACAATCCCCAAGATGCTTCGATCTCAAGTGCTTATTGAGGGTACTATATTCCTCTCCCATTTTCTAAGCGTAACTTACATTGTAGTAGTCATAGAACGTCCTTAAGTTCCCCTTCTTATCTGCACTTTTACGACAATGAGTAGTGAAAATATTAGATTTACCGAGTTTAAGGGCCTTACTTGAGCCCAAAAGCCTTGAACTACTAGGGGAATATTGACCTATATGTTGCACTTTTGTTTCGGGAATCATTTTTATCTCATCCTCACAATCCTCGAACATGATTGCGGTGCAAATGATCCATGGAGGTCTAAATCTAGTAAGTCGTATAGTGACACTCATTCGGGGAAGTTCAAATCTAATAGGACGTATAAGGACACTTATGCGTAGAGGTTTGAATCCATGTAGTGGTATGCCATGATAACTTGTGCGTTGAGGTTCAATTTCAAAGCTAGGAGGTGGTGTATCTTGGTGTTTGATGTTTTCCATCACCTCATGTGCCCTAACCTCTTTGAGGTCATACTAATACTTTGGGTACGCTAGAATGTCATCAAATTGCTTTGGCTCAAACAACTTACTCATACCCATGCCTTTGTCATTGCCCTTACCTTATCTTTCTCACCTAAAGACGAAATGTACTTCTTCTTGGAGAAAGTATGGCGTAATAATCGTTCCATAGAGAAAAGTTTTTTTTTTTCTTTTCAAATAAGTTAAAAAGGATTTGGTATGAAAGAAATTGCTTTCAAAGGCAGAACAACTTGATTTATGTGAAACGTAAATGCCGCAGATACTTTCTAAGTTGGTTGTTAGAGCAATTACAAATTTAAAAATTGGTAGGTTGAAAGAAGCGAGAATATAGCTTTATAACGGTAGCAAATAATTGACAAAAAAAATTGAAATTGGCTTGCAAGTAGAGAGTTTCTATAATTCAGAAATGAGAGTTGAAGCATTTACCAAAGACAAATGTAATTTATAGGCTAAAATAAATGTAATTCAAATACAAGGATCGCATTGTTTAAATTTTCAAACTTTGAAAATTTGTGCTTGCTCCATCAAAACATTTTCTTTGGCAAAAGTTCATATTTTTAGCGTAAAATATACTAAAAATATTCTCTGCTCCTCTACCATTTTTTGTTTCATGCCATTGTCAATGTGAATGTGTTGCTGGCAGCCTTTGCAAATATTCTCATGTGTATGTTGGCTAAAGGAGACATACGACATGATCTGGAAAATGAATTTGATGTGACCAAAGCTGGGGAGAATGTCATGTTTATGTGAATGCATTAAAGCTTTGTATGTGTGAATGCATAATTTTGGTTTGTGTGTGTGCACCTGCATGACACTTTTGACTTGTTTTTTTTTCCTCCCCCCTCCCCTGCTAAACGTAAATTCATTTCTCTCCTTTTCTTTTAACTTTTTTTTTAAAGGGGGTTGAACCTTTTGGAAAATAAAGTGGGGTGGGGGATGGGAGGGGTATGGGGGCGAATTGGTTGGAATTACCTGCTAGTTCAATGGTGGGCTTACTTTCCAGTTCAACAGACATAGATGGTCGAATCGCTTAGGCCCTTGAGGCCTAGTTGTTTAAAGGTCGGTTTAGCCCGCCATGAACTAGGAGTTAGTTTGCAATTGAGAACCGACCCTTGCATGGGTCTAGGTGCGTGTACCATATTGTGATGATGAATGGTGGATGGCGAATAGTAGATGGTAAATAGTAGAGTTAGCCATTGTGAGAATCAAGAAAGAAGAATGCAGTGAGCAAGAGGCAAGACTCGAGAGTGATGTGAGGACTAAAGTCTAGAAACTTAAAAGTGATAGTGACAAAGGTTTTAATTTTTGGAAATAAATTATTATTATTATTATTATTTTATCATTACTTTTCAAGTTTTAGCTTTGCATTAACACATGTTTGTATAGTAATGTTAGCTACTTTGTATGTTACATGTTATGTTAAGCAACATAATTTATCAAAAAAAAAAAGTAGACCAACCTAACCTATCACGAGTTAAATGGGTTGGGCCAAAATTGTTTACTTTTTAAATGGGCTAAAATCTTTGACCCAACTCTACTTTTAAAGTGAGTTAAACAGGTCGACCCTCGAGCTAAAGCCCTTTTGCTCAACTCTACTCAGATTAATGTAATAAGTTATGATGAAGTAGTTTTCAATTTAATAACCATGTATCGAATTCCCGGGAATATAATAGTATCTGTTAAGTCAGACCTAGGCATGGGTTGGACTAGCCTGGGACCTGGATTCGCCAAGTTACGGGTCCAAAAGTAGGGAATTGTAACTGACTTGTGGGGGTCGATTCATGGGGTGGGTCCAGGGAATTGGTGGGTCATAGTTTTGTTCTTGGACCTATGAACTACTTATGATTTTTTTTTATTTAAAAATTTCAACATTAGCTAAATATATATATATATATTTATCAACAACGCTAAGTACATTACAAAAAAGAACAATTTATTTTACTTATTGATGTTATAGATTGGATAATACATTAATATTATAGAAAAATAAAATGACATGTCACAATTTGGAAATAATAAAATTTATCTCTAGCGATTCGTTAATTATCATAATACATTTTACGCATTTTTGATAAATAACAAGTTATATACTTAAAATTTGGAATTTTTATCTTCTTTTATTTTATTTCTTATTTTCTTAAATTTAAACTTACGGGATCGTTTTACTAATATTTTTAGCTTTACTTTATAATTTAGGCTCGATTGAGTCTTTCAACCAATCGAAATCTCGAATAACTAGTTTTGGGGCTTATAGGTTCTAAGTTCTTATTTGGGCCTTGAAGTATATTTAGAAATTATTTTTTATGGGCCCACATTCAATTATTAATCCAACTTAGTCTCCCTTTATTAGTGCTTCTTGTTTGGGCTTATAGGCTTTATTGTTAAGGTCTTTTAAGTAAGGCTTGGTAATTGTTCTTTTAAGCTTTTTAATTGTTAAGTTAGGCTTCAAATCTTATTCATGAAATCTGGAAATGATGGTTCCTTAACTCTTTAAGCTCAAAGTTTTATTGGTTTGGCTCGTTTTGTAATTCTTTACTTGTTTTAGCCATTTAGGGCCTATGGCTTAGGCCTAACATGGTTATTCTGGTTCAAATATTCTTCAAGCATATTTCTAAAGGATTTGTTAATTGGGGTCAGTTCTATCCATAGTGTTTTTGGGGTTTGCTTGGTTAGATTTTGGACCTAAAACATGTTTTTGGCTTAATTTAGCCTCCTAATGTCTTCATATGCTTATTATACTATTTTAGGAAGTTTCAAGACACTTTAATCTTTTTACAAGATTCTTATAAGTGGATTTTAAAGTGGGGTTAGATTTTAAAATTTTATCGTTAAGCTCTCAAATGAACACTTTTCTTAAGGATTCTTCTCCTGACAATATATATACTTATAAAGGAGTTGTAGGGTAGCATTTTTATGCTAATCTAACAAGAATAAATCTAAGAAAGTTTAGGAATACTCCAAAACACATCACGTCTAGCAACTATTCAAGAGTGTGTTGAATCTTATTTTGAGTTCTCTTGTGAGTTATAAGCTCATATTATCACCAGCACTTCATATGTTGATTTTTCCTTCACTAAAGGCTACTCTAAGGCTTATAAAACTTAACAGAAGCAGAAATATCATCTAGGAATGCTCTCTACATGCCATGTCCAGCTTGTTGGGCTCCTATATACTTATGATTTTATAGCTTTTTAAAGCCTTAAAGCTATACCCTAAGTGACAAACAAATATGCTATAAGGAAGCTAAGCCTAAACCATTCATACCATAATGTTTATATGAAAAATCTCAAGAAGTTCGTGAACTTAGTAGGATACATCTATGGTACATAACACTTTCTTTAGATAAGGAATAATCTTGTAAGTATGATATTCTAGCATTTCTAAAAATGAAACTTACTTCACTAAGTGAGGAGAATGGTACATGATACTACTTTTTGTTCCCTCAACTCCTTATTCTTGGTGCTCCTCCTTTGCTATTTAGTTCCTTAAGAACCAAGTCCTTATTATGTTGGTTAATCTTCTAAATTTCCCAAATGATGACAGAAATGTTTCTAGCTTTGGTTTTTCAAGTATTTCAAGGTAGTGCCACTAAGTGATGTGTATGTGTGCGTAGCGTGAGTGGGGAATAAGGAGTAGATGGTTTGCTTTGTGTGTATAGGGAGTGAGTTTCTTCCTTTGGTTACTTTTGGTTTTAGTGTTTCTAAAGGAGTTAAGAAGATAATGAAAGAGGAAGCATGGATGGCCAGTTGGGGTTTGCCTTGTGCAAACACTTTACTCTTTTTTGTTTGACAAAATTTGAAAGCGTAAAAGAGTCGACACATGATGATGAAAGGAGGCATGGTTCTTATGACAAAATAGTGACTAAAATTGACAAGTGAATGGATGTGGAAAAGATGGGGAATGGCCTGGCATTCCCTCTCCTAGCCAACATGAATTAGGGTACTATTGTGCCTTATAATAGTTGAATCACTTCCTTTTACACAATAAACAATTTAATAAGTTGATTCACTTTTCTATAAGTGATTTAACATATATGGAGAGATGGAGATTGGCTTACCTTTTCCTTATTGGATTTGTCAAGTGAAAGGTGAATTAGATTACCACTATTTGATGAATTACTGACCACCGGTCCTCTTTCTCTTGCATGACTCTGAGGCCTGTAATCTCTCACCCGAAGAGTTTTCTCTCGGCAACCTGCCAAAGATGAGGAAATTTACATAGAAGGAAGATGGCTAAACTCCTTGAGCGCCCCAAATTGTTATATTCTGATATGTGCTCTCAATTATGCCGATTTCGACTATTCTCTAGCTAAAGACCTTATGCTAAGTGATTTGACCTTTAGCTGTAGAGAGGTTCTTATCGAGTGACAAGACACTCTCTTACTGCCCGAATAGCTCTCTTTCGGCTTGCTACCATTTCACACAATACCCACTTCTTGTCTCAGTCTCTTTGCTGCCGTAACATCTTGATCCTTCTCGCCTGCTATACTCAAAGAATCTTCATATAAGACCAATGTTGCACCGCCATTTGTTGTGCTCAAAGAATCATCGTACATCACCTACTGCTTTCCATTTTTGTCTTTTTTTTTTCACATTGCTTTTTGTAATTTCTATATTTGTGATGTTGCTTTAGGTACTTACTATAAATAGTCCCTTTTTCTTATAGCCGGAATCATCTAACTTTACACATAGATATTGAATATATTGTTCTTGTGAGATAACCTCTTCAAGTCAATTTTCATACACTTTTATCTAATCTTGCCAAGTAGCTCAGGATTAGTGACCGGAAGACTCAAACATCAACTTATGCATAATATCAAGTGAAGTTTTAAGCCGTATTGTATTCGTTGGTGTGTCATATCCTTCAATCAGCTTTACGTCAATTACTCTAGTTAGTTTGTAAACCTACTCACTCTATTTTCTTTGATATTTCAAAGGACCTATTTGGTTTAAATATGTTATAGTAAGTTCTAGTAAGTCCTAGTGATAACTGAGTTTCAAGGCACATTATTATTGGCCTTGTTTCAAATGTACTCAATTTGTTAAGGAAATTAGGTAATAGGGGTTAATTTTTCTTCGTATGCGATTCTTTAAAATTTTCAACATAGCATAACCTAAATGGCCACCTTATTCAATTAGTTAGATAGAGTTTATTACGTAATTATTTCCTTGCTTTAAATTGGCTCATTTACTAAGTTATTGTTAGTTTGAGGCTAAAATAAGCTCGATTAAACTTAGTTACTTAAAGTGGGGTTCTTAAGCGTTTACATCAATAGTTGATATTTAGTTGTTGTTTAGGGTTTTTCCTAAGTTTAGAACACTCAATTATCAATTCAAATTTTCTTAGTAGGCAATTTTTTTATTATTTAGCTTGTCAACTCTATGAGATATCATGGTGTTCAAGTTCAGTTCCAAGTATTAATAAAATCTTACGGGGTTTAGAGTTCCCCTCCAGTACTCGGAGGGCCTTCTATCTATTGCTCATGTTGCTCCTCTTTCTTGACTGTAGACACCTAATTTTTGCCCCTCCATAGTCTTAATTTTTAATTTTTATTTTTACAAAAAAGGGGTCCTAATTCAAAAAGATAATATATATATATATAATAAAAATTAACAAATAATGAAAATACAAAAAAAAAAATAAGAAAAGGAAAAATTATAAAGATTCGTAGATTTTTAGGAAGTGATTTATATTAGGAATAATTAGCTTTAGTGTTAGTTTTAGTTTTAGTTTAGTTGAAAATTTTATTTTAGGGATTCAGATAGTTTAAATATAGTTTAATGATAATGAATGTCAAGACACAGACTAACAGCTTAACGGATAAGTAGTAGAGTATTTGAGTGGATTTAGTTTAAGGTTTTGGGTTCGAGTCTCAGCAGGCACCTATGTCCTTATTTTTCTGTCTTTGCAAAAACAAGATTGAATTAAATTTGAATCTAATTTAATTAACAAATCAGATTATATAAGCACTTCATGCAGTCAGAAAAAGTGACAGAAGAGAAAAAATAGAAATCTTCGCGCTTCGCAGCCGTACGCTGCAGAAACTATCCTGTTCTGTCACGTGCAACATACGAGCTCTACTGCCTAGAACACGATCAGCGCTCCACTGACCAAACGATAACCAGCGATGCACATAGGGCTACTCGCCGCATCTAAAGTCCTGACGTCCAAGCGACAGCTCTGACTGAATCCAATGTTCTGATCTCCAATTTCCGACGACTAGCGCTTGCGTCTACTAGACCTGATGCCATCTCCACTTTGCACACAGCAACAACACATACTCCACTCACGCAACTACTGCTCCGTCTATGCTTCACTGTTGTTTGCAACATCGCAGTACACTTCGGATGCACAACTCGCCGACACCCTATCCGTCACTCACACTATCTGTTCAGTAACATAGCTCATACACGAACAACATGGAAATCTGAAGCTCCTTAACCAAACGTCCGACAGCAGCAATCTAAATCGAGTTCGAACGTCCAGCCATACGCTTCACGTAAGCCACCATAGCCGTAAATCCATCATTGCTGCAAACATCCAATTGATCCAACACTGCTCCAAACGATAATATACGCATGCCGTAGCTGGGCATCATCAGGTTCAGTTTCTATCTAAGTTTTTTCTTTATTATTACTATTTTTGATTTATTATTATCATACTATATTATTGGTTTTAGGATTTTCGTGGTTTAACATGCTGTGCTATATATATATATATATATATATATATATATATATATATGTATGTATGTGTATTTCTTAGTTTGAGATTTTTTTTTAGCATTAGCTTTAATATGGATTAGGTATATTATGATAATATAGAGATATGTAGACCATAGAAGATTTTTTATTTTTATTTTTATTATATGCCTTATTACATTATCTATTGGTGATATAATATATATATATATATATATATGTTAGTTTAGAAGTTTAGTATTAGTTCTTGTACAAGTTTATTATATAGAATTAATTTATTTTGATAGATAGTTGTATACATTAGTTTATGGATTGTTAGGATTGGTCATATTTTAAGATTTGGTTTTATTTAAGGATTTATGACATAGAAGGTTGTTTTTCTTTAAATAAAAATTAATAAAAGACCCTTTTTAAAAATATGATTGTTAGAGCAAATTTTTTTTATAAAACAATAATATTTAAGAATTAGGATCCTTTTTGTAAAAAAAAAATAAAAATAATTAGACATTTGTTAAAAACACGTTCGAATACACTCCTTAAACCAATTCCATAGTTATTCGCATGATAGGACTGGAGATCCAATTCGTCAACTTTGCATGCTTTGCCTGGCAGGTACGTAATAGTGATTTTTAATTATTATCTATAGATTGTTTTATTTATTTATTTTTATCTCACTTAGTATATGCATAGTTATTTTTAAAACTTGTACTAATTTTTTTTTAATTTTTATCATATCTTTAATTGCTAGTAATTAGTTAAAACATTTGTGTCTAGTGAACATGTGTTAAGTTAAATTTTAGTTTTTTTTTAAATTATTCTTTTAGATTTCATATTTTCAAAATAATATTTTTATAAAATCTCATATTTTACAAAATTTTGTTCTTTGCATATTGTATTAATTTAGAAAAATTACATTAGGTATGTTAGGTTTTTCTAAATAAAAAAATCATTTTGATGTTCATAAAATAAAAAAAAGCTTTAATTGACTTCTTTTTTATGGTTAAACATCTTTTCCATAGTTTAAATGGTTAATAAAAACGTAAATTCAACCAATCATTTTTTATAAAAAGAACCCACACATTAAAGTTTTCGGAAAGAACTACGATCGTCTGATCCTGGCTAGCGGGTACGTAGACACCTTCGGGGTGACGATAAAATCTGTAAAAACTTATATTCTTTTTTCTTTTGATTTGATTTATTTATTTATTTTTTAAACATTATAATTAGAAGAATAATTTTAATTTCAGTAAATAAATACTGGTACTCGTTAAGGGTTTAATAGGTTAGCCCCTGAACTTGGAACCCTCTGGTTTTTCATTTAAAATTGAAATTAAAGATCGGTAGCCAAATCGTAATCAATCCACCCAATTAGTTACGGTTTCTTTTTCTTTTCTCGACTTTGGTCGGGTGGCGACTCTAAAAACTATTTTCAATAAAAAACCGAAATTTCTCAATTTCTTTAGTCGAGGATTAATATTAAATGGGTTAGGGTTTTAGTATTAATCAAGAAATGAGAAATCAATTTTAAAGAAATCGAAAAATTAGACTCGACATTGACTGCCTGCTCTTCATCCACATCTAAGGTATACATAGGCATCATTTACTCATACCCTAGTAGTAGACTTTGCATTACATCAGTAGCTCGATCTTGAGTAAAGTTTTGGAAATCGTAATCTAACTTCACATTTTACATTGTGAAAAAAACTTGTCATAATCTAAAAACACAGGTTGCTAAACGAAAAAAAAAAAAAATTTTGATATGATTTTATGTTTTAAAAATTAATACAAGTTAGGGATACAAAAGTAAATATATGTGAACACTTTATATTGGAATGATAAATTAAACATATTAGATAGTAAAGTTGTGTTGTGTAAAAAAGATACCAGAAAAAATCATGCAATCAGGTTGAATGCAATTCTCCAATTTATAAGGTCTTCATTTTCTAAACTTTAATGTTCATTTGCATATATTTAATTAACAACATCAATTTTTTTACAACTTTTCAAACTTTATGTTTACTCAATCTATAGGCTTTTCAAAGCAATAATTCCCCATTTTGAAATTTCAATTTGCAATGTATCATTCATGGTTTCTCGTCCATAATTTCTTCTACATGTGTGTCCTTTGTAAACCCCACAACTAGTCATTTGAGGTTTCGATCGGTTGAAAGACCCGATCGAGCCTAAATTATAAAGTAAAGTTAGAAATATTAGTAAAAATGACCCCGTAAACTTGAATTTAAGAAAATAAGTAATAAAATAGGAGACTACAAAATTTTCAAATTTTAAGTATAATACTTGTTAATCATCAAAAAGGCGAAAAATGTAATTTAATACCTAATGAATTACTAAAGATAGATTATATGTATACTAAAAATCATAGAATGACCTAAATAACAATTAGAAATGTTCACATGTACCCCACATGTATTTACGTGTAGATAAAAATACGCGAAATTACTTAAATTGGTAAAAAACTTAGTAAATAATTAAATAAAATTATTAAATTAATTAAGAAAAATCATAAGGGTGTGGAATGATGCAAATATGGTCGTGACAGGTTAGGATTTGAAAAAGAAAAATTATCCAATTAGAATTAAGTAACACAAAAGCCAAAAATCAAGGAAATGGGACAATGTCATGTCTAATTAATGCATATTAATTACCCCAAGCATCTATAAATAAGGAAAAATTTTAGAGAACTCCTTTGGACAGTTTAGAATAAGAGAAAAATAAGGAACTTCAAAAATTCGAGAGAAAATCCAAAAAAAAAAAAGAAAAGAAAAGGAAACTGTGTAGATAGGGCTAGTGAGCCAAACCCATACCTCACCACCACCCCACTTTAGCTCTACCATCTAGGTCGGCTGACACACTTGGACCGGAGTTGGATGGCCAAAAAGCATCGAATCGGTGAGTCTCTTATTTGCCCTGATTTTGAATAATTTCGTAAAATTAGTTATTTTGCCCAGAAAATTATGAAACTTGTTATTCTAAGGTTTTATTGTATGTAGATTTAGTGAAAAATAGTGATTTAGTTTAATCACGTTTGAAAATATAGGGTTCTTAACAAATTGAACAAAACCGAACATGATTAGAACGAGAAATAAATAGGTTTAGGAGTGTAGTTTGGAGCTCAATTTTTTTTGTAGAATGCTTATGTGATATAAAACAGTGCTATGAATCCATTTTTCTAAAATTAATTTTTGAAATTTTTAGCCCTAAAATGATGGAAAATTGGGTTATTTTGGGTTAATTAGGTGATTAAAATATTAATTATTGATTTAGATAGTAATTAGATGTTTAGGGATGTTAATCTCTGATGTAGAAACCTAATCCTAGCCTTTGAAGTATTAAGTATAGTTAATTTAGGAAATTAGGTAGTTATTGTAAGAAATTAGTAATATGTGGAGTTGAAAATTAATAAATCTAAAAAAAAATTAGGGTTATTTAGATAATATTGTAATAAAAATCAGAATAATAATAAATTTGAAATAAGATTTAATTTTCGGTAATTGTATAAAAATGTAAGATTTTCTCACATCGGGGATAAATCCAATACCCCAATTAAGAATAGCGTGTACCGAATAGTTTAGAATACTAAATTAAGACCCAATAGGATATTTGAATACTCGAGGTTAATGTGATTAATTTCACATTAGGATTTGATCATATTTAGGACTTAGAAATCGAGCTAGAAACTAATTAAGAAATTGATGTGGAAACCGAACTCAAACCTAACCCCAAACCTAGAATAATTATAAAAGACTTAAGACCTAAATAATTGGGTATATTAAACCCTAAACAAAACATAACAATAAGCGTTATAGGATAAAATGAACCTATAATAGTTATATGAAAAACTAAAACTATGTTTATGTTATAGAGATGATCGGCGATGGCCTGAGCAAGTCGGACCATGCCTAGGTCTATGTTAAGTTATGTTTCTTTACCTTTTTCTTTCAAGCAATAACGTAAAAGAAAGTTGTAATTTTTTTTTTTTTTTTTTTGCAAATTAAACTACGCTAAATTCAATAATCTAAGTTATGTTTTCAATACATTTAAAACTAAATCAAGGTTATATAAAAAAAATCTTTTAAATTAAATAGTGAAGATAATCATTTATATTTGTTTTTTTATTAAAAAAATGTAATTATAATTTAATCTTTTGTTGGCACATTTGATAGCTCTTAAGTAGTTGTCTTAAAAGACAAACATTTATGGTTTTGAATCTTCTTCTTTCCACTTTCGTCCATTCGATATAAACTCGGTTTATATTCTTTTCTTTATCCATTGAAAAAAAAAAAAAAACACTTCACTCCACAGAAAATACAAATGTCCTTTGTACGTTAAGGATATAGTAATTTAATTCAAATACTTTAATTTGTCAAAATAACCTATTGATCACATAAGTTTGCTTCCGTTTTTTCTATCTATACAAGTTTCTTCCAATTTTGAATAATACAATTATTCCTATTATTTATGATAAAATCGGATAACTTAGGCTATCTACAGAAAATTTCCCTGTTGAACAGTACAAGAACATACTAAATACAAAAGAAATGGAGGTTATAATGTAATATTTTTATTAAAAGATATAGATTAGATGACATAGATCAAATATATAATAGATATAGATATATAATTATGTATCTCGTAATTCACCAATTTTTTTTTTTCTTCTTTGATTTTTCTTTTTAATTTTTTATTAGTGCAACTTTCTTCTCACATCCTCAGTAAATGGTCAACGCCTATTTATCAATAAAGGTAAAGCTGACCGAAAGAGGAGATGGGACGTGAATTTCACACTGTATTAGGTTTTTCTTTTTCGTTTTATAATTTATCAAAAAGGCTTTTGAATGGAAATTTTCATTCATTTTTAAATTTTGTTCCTAGAATTGAATTATTGCATAAATGAACTATGATGAAAAATTGGCATACAGATTCGTAAATTATTAAAGCATGATAAAAGAAAGTATCTGTGTGATTTGTTAATAAAAAGAAAAGAAAGATTATTGACAATTAAATAAAATTAACTTTATAAAAGAAACTTGGCATGCAAGCTCATGCAAGCTAGCTTGCGAGCTCATGTGCATGCACCACTTAGCTCATCGGTTTTAATCAGCCTCGCATATCCGTGCTCGTATATCCAAGCCTAAGCACATAAAGCCTAAGTACGACCGTGCTTGTGGTCCACACAAGCGCCAAAGCTTGCGTGTACTTAGACATTCGATCCATGGACTATCATTAACTATTTCCCAATAATAATTAAATATGATGGATGTTGTTATAAGGTAAAAAGTCATTCTATGCCATGTGGCACTTGTCGAAGAAGGCATTACACTGTGTAAAATAATACTTACTTTCTGTAAATTCCATATATGTTAATTTTCTACGTAAATGGATTAAATTCGAATTTAACTCTTTGAAATCATTGAAAAAGAAAAAAAAAATTATGAAATCATATCTAATTAAGGTAAGATTAAGTCAACATTACGAAATCATATCTAATTAAGGTGGGATTAAGTCAAATATGATTAGATCATAAAAAAATACGTGTATTTTCAAACCTGAAGGTTGGAAGGCACACATCGGCAAAAAGCCAAAAATGCAAAAAGGGATAAACTTGTACACAGATGCTTCCAAGTTCCACTCATCTACATATACCCATGCAACCAAACCTCAAGATACCACCGAAGTCGTTTCACTTCAAATCCTCCCCTTCTTCCCACCCTTCGACCCTTTCTTGTGTGTAACAATGGATCTCCTATCTCCTCCATATCTCCTTCACATAGTCATACTCTACATTTCAATTTCAATCATTTACCTCTTCTATGGTTATTGGTATAAACCCTCCTCCAGGCATCACAACCTTCCACCCGGAAGCAAAGGGCTGCCGTTTGTCGGCGAAACATTAGCTTTCGCATCGACAGCGCGTAGTGGACATCCCGAAAAATTCTTCAACGACCGAACCACCAACTCGCCCGACGTCTTCCGTACCGCCTTGCTCGGCCAGGACCTGGCGGTGCTCTGCGGTCCGTCGGGGAATAAATTCATCTTCTCCGGTGAAAAAAAGTACGTGATCCCTTGGGTGCCTAGCTCCGCTAAGAGGATCTTCTTGTTCCCTGAAACCATCGAGAAACTTCCGCATCACACCGCGAGGGATCATTATTTGGTGGAGTTCCTTAAGACGGAATCGCTACGACGCTATCTTCCGATAATGGACGCCATGACAAGAGAACATATGGAAAGAGATTGGGAACCATTTAAGCAAGTGAAGGTGTATGATCTTTCAAGGAAATACAATCTTGACTTAGCATGTCGTTTGTTCCTTAACATCACGGATCCTGACCGTGTCGCAAGAGTTGCTCATCCTTTCGAAGATGCAGTAGCTGGCCTCGTATCTCTACATATAAATTTTCCAGGTCCATTTATATTATATATAAATATACTATATACGAAAAATATATATAACACCCCTTCCCTATCATCGAATCACCTCCCATCATCACTTAGCTATAAGCTTCTCGTAACTGCAAATTTTTTGGATAGATTACCATGATATTATTTGCTAATAACTATAAAACTTTCGTAAAATTTACTATAAGATTTTTTAACCATCTCCATTAAAAAACTAATAAATATTGTGATAAATTTAAAAATTAATAGTAATAATAATACTGACATAAATTTAATCCATGACTCTACTTAATTCAGTAATATTATATAACTTAAATTTTTATATTTGGTAAAATTGTTATTTCTTTTCGTAAAATTTAAATATTATCATTATCTTTTTTCTTTTTATATCTATAAATATTTTATGAATTTAATTATAATTTTTTATTCGAACAAATGGCTTTAACCTAGAGAAAGACATGATTTTAATACACAATTAATAAATACATCTAATCATGAATTTAGGTTTTTTAAACACAAATCCATTTATACATGAAAGTAAGTGAGCAACATGATGCCAGCTCTACTTATAAGCCACCGGAAACTGCAACTTTCTTGGGAAATTACTATGATATTATTCGAAAACTGCAAATTTTGATTGGTAAAAGCTTTAGAAAACCGAAACAAGTTTCTTTGTCTTCCAAAAAAAAAAAAAAAAAAACCGCAGTGTATTAAGAGAATTGTACCGTACTGAACTCGCGATATGCTCCTCAGGTACCACGTATAACCGGGCAATTAAAGGTGGGAAGCGTATAAAGGAGGAGCTGCTAGCGATTATAAGACAGAGAAGGAAGGAATTGTTTGAGGATAAGAAAGAGCCGGAGTCCATTAATTTACTGACGAGGTTGTTGTTAACAACCGATGGACATGGAAATTTCATGGACGACAGAGAAATTTCCAGCAAGATAACAGGTCTCCTCATTGCAAGCCATGAAACAGCCAGTATTGCTATCACCTTTGTAGTAAAATACCTGGCTGAGCTTCCCCATATTTATGACCAAGTCCTTCAAGGTGATTAATTCTTTTTTCCTTTTGTATTAAGCACACTAGATTTTCATTTTCCTCACTAGCTAATAAATTTAGGGTAAATTATGGTTCCATTTGATTTATCTGTTTTTTTTTTTATCTTATTAATGATCTTATTCTTGTTTACTTGAATTTTTATATTTGGTAAGAATAAGATAAAAAAATGAAAATATATTTTTTTAAAATATTAATTAAAAAATCATTTTTAATGTATAAAATATATTTTTTCAAAATCTCTCTTAAAAGTATGCGAATTTTTATTTTTCAATTTTGACACTTCAATCACTATTTTCATTATAATTATGAAACAATGGAAACTAATAACATAATAAAATAGTTTTCCAAATATCAAATTTTAAACGGATATAGATTAGATAAATGTTAAATACAAATGAAAAAGAAAAAAACAATCTAAACATCCCTATAAGTACATCGGGTACCAATGCATAAGGACGTTTAAGGAAATGGATCTTTTGAAGTTATTTTTTTCTAAAATTCCCTAATTGCGTAGTTGTTATTTTGTTGTCTAAAATTTTGAAAAAAGTAATGTCATAATGATATTATGTAATAGTTTAAAAATCAAGACAATAACAATAATTGATTTGTAACTTTTGAAAATTTTAAAAAGAAGTAATTTTGGAGAATCCAAGCCTTACTTCTAAACTATTGATATAAACCTTCAATACTATTCCCATCTATCATCCATTTTAGTCATGGTTTTGACTTATGAGAGTAACTTTTGGATTATTTATATATTTTTTAAAAGTTATGAATCATTAAAACTTTAGATTGTGAAGAGATTCAGAAACATTTTGAAAAGTTTAATTAAATAGCCTCGCTTGATCAATATTTTAGGAGATATATTTACATTCATCCCTATTTTTATATTTAATTGATAACCCATAATTTATGGTGATGCACAGTTTAACTTTAGGAACATACTTACTAAGGTTAAGGAATGGTTCTTTTATATATATATATATTTTTTTTTTTTCAAAGCAATTTACATCCAAATCAAAACAATTATTTTACTACTTAACTTGATAAATCTTGTGAAATTATTTATTTCAGCACATGTATCACAAATACATTATTTGATAATACTTACTAAGTGACTATATAAAAGAATAAATTTGTAACTACGTCCGGTAATCTATCTTTTACAATCTGCATTACCATTGCTATAATTCGTTAAGATTATTTCTTATTATGTAACAAATTGACACATTAACATATCCAAAAATTAAAAAAGAAAAAAAAAATATCATTAGATTTTTTCAGTGTTATCAAACTTAGTAAGATCCTTACCGTTTAATCTTATTCAACCTGACCTCACTATAAAACTAGTCCAGTTTAATCCAACTTAAATCTTTTGATTGATCTCGATTGATTTATTTAACCTTTGACTCTTTTATATGTTTGGATCAAATATTTAAGTTGAATATTATAATATTAGATTTTTCTATAAATTTACTTAGATTTAGTGCCCGCCATATTAGTAGGGTAAATGCTAAAAATTAGTTACATACTCAATTTTGAACAGAGCAAATGGAGATCCTTAAATCGAAGGCCCCAGGTGAACTATTGAATTGGAACGACATGCAGAAGATGAAGTACTCTTGGAACGTTGTTTGCGAGGTGATGAGACTAACTCCACCTTCCCAAGGTCTTATCAGAGAGGCCATCGCTGACTTCTCTTTTGCTGGATATAATATTCCAAAGGGTTGGAAGGTTAGTTCATACGTATACATACATTAGACGACGATATACCCATATAAAGGGTATTAAAACATTTCCTATTAATATAATTAACTTGAAAATTTGGACATATTTATGTACACAGGTGTATTGGACAGTCTTTTCAACACACAAGAACCCTAAATATTTCCCAAATCCAGAGAAATTCGATCCATCGAGGTTTGAAGGAAAAGGGCCTGCACCTTTCACATTCGTTCCATTTGGTGGAGGACCTCGAATGTGCCCTGGGAATGAATACGCTAGACTTGAAATCCTTGTTTTCATGCACAACCTCGTTAAGAAATTCAAACTAGAAAAGGTTGTTCCTAATGAGAAGGTGGTATATAATCCACACCCTGCTCCTGTTAATGGTCTTCCTGTTAGACTCTTTCCTCATCATGTTCCATCGACAGCCGCATGAGATGAGACCACGTAATACATACGATGAAGTCATGCTTTGTGAAAAATAATAGTAGTCGTTGGCTACATCTAGGGTTTGGTTTGGTATAATTTAATGCACTTTCCACTAATAGTTATATCATATTTCCTGTTGTATTTCTCTTTTACTTGTTATATGTCCACAATAATAATAAAAGCCATGTGGTGTGGTTACTATTTTTACTTTTATGATTTGGATCCTATAAATTTATTTCTTTAAAATTATCTTCTAGATATAGACATATGTAATCAATGATTAATATTATAAGAAAAAATATAATATCATAATGATATAATTTAATAATTCAAAAATTGAGATAATTTTAATTATTGAATTTATAATTTTATCTAAACTACCTTAAAGGATAATTTCCTTATTTTTTTCATTTAATTCACCTTCTCTGTACATGTCTTTTTTTTTTTTTTTTCAATTGCATGGTAGGGTTATTGCTTTACATGCTTCTATGTAATTATATAACCTAAGTTTTTAAATTTTACACTCTATTTGACATGAGGGAAGAAATTAGGAAGGAAAGAAAGTAGAGGAAAGGATTTGTGAGGATATTTGATTCCTTGAAATGTGTTTGGTTAATGGAGAAAAGTAAAAAGGAAGGAATTGTAATGATTAATAAAGACAATAAAAAGAAGATGAAATTTTTATCAATTTACCCATAAAAAATAATAATACATTATCATATCTTTTTTATTTCACTTTTATTATTATCTATTACATACATATGTATGCACAGATATAATATATATGTATACATATTTTAGATACATAATTATTGAGTTAAGACATATTATTAGACTTTACATTATTATTATACAAAAGGTTATAAATGAATGAGGGTAAACATGTCTTTTTAAATAATTTCCCCCCTTTCCTTCTCGATTCCATCCAATTTGGGGGGAATATATTTATGTGGGATCCAAGTAAAATATTGGGAATGCTTTTCATTCCTTCTCCTTTAATTCTCACACCAAGCAATGGAATTTATATATTTTTCCCTTTATTTTCTTCTTCTCGTATTCTTCCCCTCCACTTTCTCATATCCCAAATGAAGAGTTAGGGAAATTGCAAATAAACTTTTTACATTTTAGTGTAAGTAATATTTTTGAATTTTCGATTCGTAAACTTTAACTTTGGTCTTATGACTTGCCTTTTCAAAATAAAAAAGAAAAAATGTTAAAAGTGTCAGTTAGTTACTTGGTTATTAGGCTGAAGTGGATCGAATTTTTAATTTCCAAGCCATCATTTTTATCCATTCTGAATACATCCCGGGAAGTTTGCACGTTGTTCACGCATATTTTTTCAATAGACCCACAAATCCTCAAATGTCTTTGAATATTCAAATACGGTAAATTGGATCTATTAATGCTGATGTCGATGTCATTCATTCCATTCTCCTTTTCTTTATGTACACATAGCATCGAGAATGTTCATTCCCAGTCAAGTGTTGCCTGCAAATACCGGTTTATTCCCCATTTGTAGTAATATATATTTTTCTCCCAAACATTCGTAATTAATATTATTATGGATTGTCGGACTTCTTCTTCTTCTTCTTCTTTTTTTTTTTTTTTTTTCTGCATAGAGCATGGCTAGACTTTAATATCTTTCAAATTTTCTATACCGGCTTAACTAGCAATCATCGCTAATCCTGTAGGCGTGTTCTGTTCCATATATGATATTTTTCAAGAAAACAATATAGACAAATTTCCTTTTTCACTAAGAAGAATACATATTTGAATCGATTTTAATAGTAAAACTCAACATATTTGTAGCTTATTTACATGTATCAACCATCTACATTGCCCAATTTTTTGGTAGAAAATTTCTTATTGATTTGCTTCTTTTCTTTTCTTTTTTTTTTTTCTTTTCGATAGAAAGCAATTAGTCATAAATAGTATTTGCTATTGATATGTATAAAAGCATCTTTTAAGACTAAGAATCATAATCTTATATCATAAGTTTTTTCCACCATCCTTATTACATGCTTGTACACCCTACTAATTACCATCATCACTTTCATCCTCAAAATTATAACTAGCTCATAAATCTTTAATGTGTATAATGTACTATACCTTGTTTCACTTGCAACTTTTCTTTTTATTATATAACTTGTTTTTTGGTATAGTTATTATTACATTGCATTGTTTCTTTTTTTTTTTTCCTTTCTTTATCTCTTTTTTTTTTAATTTAATTTTCCATGACCGTCTTATTGTATTACTTCATGTATCATTATTTATGAACTCTATAAATGATGAATACTTTGTAATTTTTATAATCAAATATTGTCTAGCTTATAAATAATATCATATAGATGACAATTTTGTTTTGTGTAAGTTAATCTATATATAGTAAACTATATTACAAGCCACAAGTAAAGTTATATATGCATGATATATATAATTCATAATATATGACACCTATATCATATATATTCATCTATAACATGACATATACTTTATGTATCATGCATTATATATTATAATTAAGGATTAGATAAATAAAAATATCATGTTATTTTAATATATTTGTCTAATTAAATATATATTGTGACTTAGTATAATTTTTTCTTATAATGTGGTCATAATTGGTTTAGCCTCCCAAACCTTTTGATCCTGCTTTTGTCCTTGCACTTAAATTTTGATAAATTGATAACACATGATATTTGCCTTTTTCTTTTCCAATAAAAAACTAAAACACACTAGCGCAAATTTTAGCTTATATTAAAGTGTACTATAATAAATTTGAGAAGGTATTTCCACATCAATGTCAAAGTTTAGGGAGGATGTTTACAAATTTAAAAGTTTAGATGGCATAACCATTTAGATGTTAAAGTTTGAAAGTCATTTGAAAAATATGAAAGTTTAGATATATAGCTTTACTAATATCAAAGTTTAGGATGATTATTGCGTTTTCTATTGAACATTTTTACTTACATACCTCCAATATTTTCTTCTTCTTTTTTTTTTTTTCCTTCAATTATACAAAAGTTTGTATTGGACATATTTACCAGTGTTTCCAACCCCGCAAGTAGACAAAAAAGACAAGAAAAAAATTACCAAATTCAGGTTATATAATTGAAAAAGAAAATGATACCAATGCACTAAGTAAAAAAGTATGAACATTTAGGTTATAAAGGAAGATTTCAAAGATAGATAATAAATGAAGATTTCATATTTATATCCTTGTGTCAATTAAAATAATAGAAATATTTCAATGATATTAATATATTGTGTGTTTTAATGCATCAGATTACTTATTTCAATGTGACTAATGTTTTCTATATCGGTTGATCCACTTGTTTAGTGTGTTTGTGATTCATGTAATCTATATTCTATTACCATATCTCTTTGTTAATTGGATCGAGATCTGAGTAAAAAAATAAAAAATGAAAAATAACTCAACAAGAAGTCTTTGAGTTGTCCGTCTCTCGAGTTTGTAAAATCTCGTTTCATTGCACCGATTGAGTCAGAATTATATTTTTGTCACATGCTATATGTATATTATAATTATTAGAGATGCGTCAATCAAACTTGGTCATCCTGACTAATATATATATAATTAAGCTACAACAGTTTTAGCCCATGAGAGACTGTTACTAAATAAGCTTTTAAAGGTATGAAGTAATGACTTACAATTGCAATAAGTACTTTGAATTATTAAAAGATTTGATGAATGGTGCATCTTTTCTTCTTTGTTATGTTAAACAACAAGAACATAATTTGTTAAGATTTTATAATCTAAATGGTATGTATATAGATGGACTAACAAAATAAATAGGATTCAATTTCCTTCTCCTTAATAATTGTAATAATGATTGGAAAAAGAAAAATTCTAAAAGAACATAAACATTACAATTATTAAAAAAAGAAAGCATATGCACAATGATCTCCTCCTGATGGATGGTAAAGGTGAATATTACAAAAAAAATTATTATTAGATGAATTTATGAACACTAATTATACGTCTCTTATAGTAATATTTTCTACACTTTGTTAATTCATAATTAACTGTAGAACACATCTTGCGCATTGCATGCCTCTTGCTCATTATTATGTACAATCCAACTAGAAAATCCATACCATATTATAGTTTTGCATATCCAGTTAATTTAGGTTTATTTTCTTTACGTTGACAATATAGGATAATTGCAAACATATCTCCAAATTTTTCCTCCAGCATAAACTTTTAAACGATGACTTTCTAAAGGGACTTGCCTATATTCTCCGAAGAATCAGAAGCAACATCTCAGAATCGCTCAACCAACTAAAGTGAAGATTTGTAATACTCAGTTTTAAAGAAAGTTACATACTTCTTATAAAAATTAAAAAATTATATAAATATCAATTATATTAAATTAATTACATAAATACATTGGCAAATCGCATTATAAGTGTGATATACATTAATATGCATTAATATTGCATTTAATAAATACTACGTGATCTTTTGACCCCTTGATCTCATAGATGCTCGCAAACGTCTCAATCACCGAGTTATGGTGTTATATTTATCCTTTATAGAAAAATCGCATTTATTAAATGTGATATAGTAATGATATTCAATTTACTAAATTACAATTTTCAAACGTCGGATATTTATAAATTATAATGTGACATATTTAAGATACGATTTAATATTAATAATTTAAGTACTTAATTTTATCTTATTTATATATATTTTTTAAAGAATAATAGATATGTGTTGGACCCTACTCTTCTACCAATATATGGTGTATCTAGGAGAAAGAACACTTCGTAGTCGCAATCTCAAGAGCATTTAATCGATGAATCTAGCGAAAACAACCACTAGATATCGATAAACAACAAGTATTTTTATGGTTCTTACATTTACGGAAAAAGAAATAGGGATATCAACAATTAATAAACTAAAGAATATATAAGAGTTTTTGTATTTACTTGATATATAATTGCATAGGAGTTTTGACTAAATTATGAAAAGGAAGGATTTTTATCGACTTTTGGACTTAACGAACACAGATAAAATGAAAATATACGAATGAATCTTCAAATTATATATGACACACTAATCGAAAAATCAACTGGGATTTTGTTTAATCTAATAGAACCGAACGAGAACAAGAACCAGAGTAAGAATTCATTTTCTATGTTTAAAAATAGCTACAAAATGAAATAATATTAAATACTCATATGATATTATTTATAAAAAATATTTTTAATTGTTATAATCTATATATTTGTTTTGAAAGTATGAAAAGTAATTTTAATCGATAAAATCATAGTTTCAATTTTTTAAAGATAAAATCAAATTCCACCGTAAAACCAGAATCATCCAATTTCAATATATACTCCTAAATACGAAGAATGGGAATGAAATCCACAATCTCGATTTCTTTCCATCCCATTCCTAATAACGTGAAATTCTAGATATCTAGACCAATTACTTGGCTTGTCGGTATCTTGCCAATTGCTAAGAGGGTCAAAATCTTGGATTGAAACATGAGCAAAAATAGAAGTAGTCAAGAAGCATGTGAGCCAGATTCGGTAGCAATACACAAATAAGAAGTATTTGGGTTGAAAGCATACTCAGCAGTGTCTTCTTCCCGACATGAGTCAACGATTTCTTTTCTTTGGCCTTCGTTTGGGATCCAATTCTCATTATAAAGTTTAAGAAATTTTATCGACAGTTCAAAGTCTATATGCACATTTTCAAAAATTAATGGAAAATGAACTTACACAATAAAAGTTTAAAAGAGTTCGTTCACATCTGACTAATGGTATTCAAATAGTTGTGATTTGCCAATTTGCTTTTAAAGAATATTTTTTCATTTTAAAGTAAATTTATAAAGGGTACTTGATACATATTCTTATGCCAAGCATCATCTTACCCTTTATAATTTAAAAGCACATAACGTACGTATAAGTGTCATGGTACCATATATGGTACTGGTGCCTCCGACAAGTTAGTAGGCTTTAAGCCTATGAGTTTCCAGCATTTTTCAAAACAAGCGTTGCAGGATGGCCAATTTTTTTTTTTTATTTAACTTCAATTGAATGAAGATGAAAATGGCCATTGAGCATCCACTTTTCACCGCCGGCAAATTCGGCAAAGCAATTCACCATTCTACATTTATTTCTTTTGTCAATTCAAGTGAACAAATCTGTTGAGTAATGGATTGAAATTCAGAACGGCCACGTTTCAAAAGATTTCTTGCCCATAAATAGCGGTAAAATTTTATAAGTTTTATACTTCAAATATTTACTATAACTTCATATCATTTTAGAAATCTATCTACTTCTAATTTGATATTAGCTATGGGACTCAATAAATTTTCTAATTTTCCACATTTTGAGTACTCTCCAAACTCATAAAATACTTAAATGTCTTCAAATTTATAAGGTGGTTTATATTTTATTTATAGTAAATATTTTCAAGGCATATTAAATTATCAATTTCCTCCAAATTTTCCACTAATGAACCAAAATCAGCAAAATTTCCACCACCACCACCATATTTCCAATATGTTCCATACCCAACTCACAACTATGGATAACAATTTATGCCACTCAAGCCAACTTCTCAACAGAATTTTGATAAAACACCATAAAAACTAAATAGTACAAATTTACATCATTGATAATTTCCCATAAAAAAAATAGTGGTGATGAGGTAGAGGAAATTGAATAAGTTGAAGGTCATAGGAAAAAATGGAATAGCAATGATAACAAACTTCTTGTCTACTCATGGTTGAGGATTAGCAGAGATCATATTGTTAAAATCAACCAACCATTATAGACTTTCTAGCAACGGGTCCATGAAAGTTTCAAAGAGGGGCAAGCCTTAAAGAATGGAACAAACTAAGAAAAACACATACATTAGCAATGCAAAGCCCAATAGGCAAAAATATCAAGGGATGTGATGAAATTTGGTGCATACTATGACCAAATAAAAAGGCTAGCACAAAGTAAGAAGAACGAGTGTAATTATATAAAGGCTGCTCATGATCTTTATAGGGAAAACGAGAAAAGACTGTCACGCCTCGAACAAGAAGAGTCATAACAGTCCCGCCGTATAAACTAATCTAAGATAGAAGCTGACCTCATAGCTGTTATTGTAGACGCAGTTTACACAAGGCGCACAACTCAACCAGCTTGAAACGTCTGTTCTGATACCTGTTAATATCTAAACCTGTGGTAGAGTTTTTACAAAATACTTGTTCTATACAACCTGCTGTTTAGTATCACAACAGTATTTAAACAAACATTTCACGTCCAAAGGTAAAGTTTACAATCAGAGTTTATTAAAAACCACAGGTTTTACAGTCCATATACAATAAGTTAGAAAAACTAGTGGGCTCCCAAGGAATTCCTAATTAGTTTTCCTCAAAACTTAGAGACAAAGTCAAGGGTTCAGGTTCAGTTAATTCTTCGATCCTCACTTTTCCATACAGCAGCATACTAACCTGGGAATGGTGGTACCTAATTATTTTGTCTTTACTCAACACTTGCAAAAGACTCTGTAGGGATGTGAGCACAACTAGCTCAATAAGTGAAACGGAGTCAGAAGAGTACTGTACAATCACAAATAAGGTTAATAATTATGATGAAATGCAATGCAATCACTCAAATGAAAACATCGCACAGTGTTATCCGGTCCACTATGAGATTAGAGAAATTACATCCGCTCCAACTCAGATTGAGGAGTTTCATCGCGACTCAAGTCAGGCCAAACCTGGGCTTGTGCAATGGAGAACACCCTCCTCCCATGACCGCCTTCGAACCACGGCCCCTAACCTTGCCGCGACCTCCTCGCTCGTCACTTAGTTCGACTAAGGATGAGGAAATGACCATTTCATCTATCCTCATCGAAGGAAGTCGGTATTTGGCTTAACACTCTTAATCGTTTCCCCTAACGGGTGATTATGCATGTCCAATTACATTTTAGTCGAATAACTGTTAGTGTTAATCAGGGGTAACCAACAAGTTTACACAATACAGAATCCATGCAAATATGCAAAACAGCTCGCCAAGGATTTGAACTCCTGTCACAATTGAGTATCATTCACACATACAACATGCACATAATCATCTAATTACAAACACAACCAGAAGTACTCTTGGGTCCCTTGATACTTTAAATAGTACCCAAACAAGCGGTAAAGCTACAATCCCAACTTACTTGTTTAGATGTTCGCTATTGCTGACTTGAATTGTCAACCATCTTTGGAAGGTCCTAATTACACAAAAGGCCCAAATTTAGTTTTCGTAATAATTACGAAAACATTAGGGTTTAATCTAAAATGGTTATATATGTATATATATATATATATATTATTTCCATAATATGCAGTTATGTTATTATTATATATCGAATTAAATTATTAATTATTGATACTGTATATCATATATACTATTACGTATTATATATCGTTTTGATCGTATCGAAACGTACTTTTCATTTATTAATTTACGTTTTGATTCTAATAAGGTTATCGAAATGTATATATTCTTGAATATGATATAGTTATAGGCTAAATTACTTAAGGTTGTCTGATTTCAACAAAATTAGTGTCATTGAGTTCGTATAGACCTAACAACAAGTTTTACGAGTCCTGTTTCTAGAGATGGCTTTTAACGGGTAGTTTGAGTTTTTAATACAATTATACATAATTATATAAAAACGATCATATTATGCGTAATTTACAAATTTAAATTATATTTTATCTAATTTGTCCTTATATTGTAACAATATAAGTATTATTCAATTCTAATACACTTAAAGTGTATCCCGATCAGAAAATATTAATAAATATAATAAAAATCTCCATTTAATCCAATTTGATCAGCAATCTTATATATAGGTTTTATTTAACCATTTAATTTATTTTAGCCTATTAATATTACAAATGCACCCCGACTTGTAATTTAAGCTATTTTACTTAATAAATTCGTAATAAATAGTTCGGGTTACCAAATAATTCCCCGAAAATTTATATGGACTACTAAAAATATAAGGAATTCAGTTATCACTTGGTTTCAAGTTTCCGACCTATTGCCTATATTTTCATATTAACGATTTTATCCCTAAATTTGATAAATTATCCAATTATAATTCTTTTAGCACCAAATTAATTTCAATCTGACTCAATACTATTACTATTTATCATTGATCAGTACATGTCCATTTCATCAATTAATTTCATATTTCCTATTAAATTCATAATTTCAACCTATTTTCGAGCTAATTTAAGGCCTAAAAATTCAATAAATATTAAAATTATTCAAATCAAAATTTGGGCTACATAGCAATTACCTACATATCATGCACATCCTATAAAAAAATTTTCAACTAGAAACAACATTATTTAGTACATTTATTTTATAATTATATATTCAGGTGAATAGTAGATTTTTTAATAAAGCATATTAAATATTAAGAATTTTTCAAAAATAAAAATATCACATGAAAGCATGTTTAAAATAACCCAAGTACAATTTTTTTCATAATTTTTTGGGTGGATTCACTAATTTTTAAAAATTCTTGAAAAATAGGGCAAAAATTTGACCTTACTGTTCTTGGGTGCTCCGGTGGCCGGCGGTGGTTGGGAGGTTATCAGACAGCCTGCGCGGTGGGTGGACCGTGTGGGATTAGCTGAGTTTCACAGCAGAACTACTCTAGGTTAGGGTTCTACACTTTCACGAAATTTCTCCTGTTTTTTCTAAATTTCTTTTTATTTTCTATGATTTTTTTCTAATTTTTCTTTCTGTTGTTTTTGGTTCCAAAAGATGTAAAGTGATTTGTTCAATAGATTTATAGTTGTTTAGGTTAGTTCCCTTTTTTTTTATTTTTTTCTTACTTTTTCCTTCATTAATTGCAAGTAGGAGGTGGCATTGGCTTGTAATTTCACCTTTTGATTTAGCAATTGTCCAGCTTTGATGTTTTCCAGCAATCTCCAAGCGTGAATCAGCAATTAGAAGGCTTTTGGAAAATATTTTGCAATTTTTTTGGGGTATTTTGAGTATATTTTATTAATATTTAATTATTTACTTAATATACGAGTACATATTCCTTGTAAATATCACGTGTAATATATAACTATACTCATATAATTAAGTTTCTACCATATCTTTTATTTTTAGGATATGTTCTAAAGTTAATTTTATGAATTCAATACAATAATATATAATTACATAATTTAGGGTTAATTTACAGGTATAATTATTATTTATGCCGGGTATACTCATAAAATTACGTGTATTTTTATATAGTAAGTTATACTATATTATCTCATTTTATAGCTCAATTAACTTATCTTTAAGTTTTCGTTGTATCTAAGTTCGATTTTAGGAGTTCCGAACATTTTAATGCTATACTGCATATTCCAACTTCTAAGGGCAAAATTGGGATTTCGAGTCATTACTACTAAAATCTAACTTTATTGTAATATCTCGATTAACTTTTTGATTCTAGTCGTAAAGTTTGGGCTCAATTGGATAAGTTTCCCTAAAAGCCCTAAATCTGAACTCGGTTGTCCTAAACTCAATTTTGGGAGCTTACAAAGACCATGCATGGTTGGACTTTTTTGGGTAATGTTGCATAATTATCTCAAATATATGTCTCAAATCAATAATGTAGAGAACTTTCAAAGTAAGCAGACTAAGATCAGTATATTCGATGCATGTATCAACTTATCCTCTAATCATGATTTATTAAAGAATGATGAGGAAAGTGAGCAAGTGACTCGTCTACCTAGTAAATTGGTGGCAAAGAGGAAAGAAAAGAAGAATATGGGAATGGAGGAGACTCTCGATGGATCGAGGCAAGAGCTACAGCACTTAAGTGGAACAAACCATGATAACATAGAGTTGCTTCATAAGATAGTTGGGTAGAAGGAAAGAGAGCTTAAAATGATTAAAATGAAGGAATATTGCAAGATTGAGAAAGAACATCGGAAGTGCATGGAATGGAAAAATCAATAATGATTACCAATCTTATCAAGATGGATGAGGAGTAGAAGCAATGGTTTGAAGAGATGTGTTAGAAGATTCTTAACGTAAGAAGGGTTTTGTAATTTTAATTTATTTAATGCAATGTATGAGTTCATGTTAATGTAGTTAGAGAATTTAATATTGCTTAATGTATCCATCAAATATGAATATTACTCTTTATATAGTTGGAGATTTTAAAAACTAGCCATTGTTTAGGTTCTTTATATATCTAGCAAGGCAAGATCTTAAGCATCACTCTCACATTTTTCATTTCTATTCAGATTTATATTGTTTTTTGCTTCAACAATCATTATGGCAACAAGCAACTCCAGTAGCTTCTAGTAACTCTAATTCCAAGCAAAAAAGTAATAAGACCATCAAGGAATTTTTTTTTTTTTTCAATTGGAGCTAAGCATTTCATGAAGTGATAAAATTGAGTGTGTATGTGATACACTACAGAAGATATCTGAGTGTTTTTTGCTTCAACAATCATTATGGCAACAAGTAACTCCAGTAGCTTCTAGTAACTCTAATTCCAAGCAAAAAAGTAATAAGACCATCAAGGAAATTTTTTTTTTTTAATTGGAGCTAAGCATTTCATGAAGTGATAAAATTGAGTGTGTATGTGATATACTACAGAAGATATCTGAGTCTTTTTTAATTAGAAGATGTAAGTGAAAGTATATAGATAGAGGTTGTGTAAAGGGTTACAATCATGTGTACAACAATTACTCCTCAAACAACCCTATCTATACAGATAAGCAATTTCATCAAAGATTTTGAATGAGGAAGGTTATGTTCTTTAGCATCGTTGAAGCACTTCAGGATTAGTCTCCCTATTTCATACAAATGAGGACAGCTACCAGTGAAGTGTACTATTGCTACTTAGATATTGGCATATAGTATAGCAAGTGATGCTTTAGATGGTTACTTGCAAATGGCTGCATACACGATATTAAAATGTGTGAAGAAATTCGTTGCAGTTATTCTTGCACACTTTGATGATGAATATTTACGCAGGCCTAATCAAGTCAATATTGAACACTTACTTTATGTAACCGAGCAACATGGATTTCTTAATATGTTAAGAAGTATAGATTGTATGCATTGAGAGTAGAAAAACTATCTAGCTATATGGTAAGGTATGAATAGTCGAGAAGATCATGATTCTCTAACAATCATGCTTAAAGTTGTTGCTTCATATGACACTCGGATATGGCATGTGTTGGTGTCCTAGGCTCCAATAGCATATTAATGTGTTAAATTAGTCACCCATATACAATGACATCTTATAAAGACATGCTCCATTGACCCACTACAATGTCAATGCGTGAAATAATGATATTGGATATTATCTCTCTAATGGTACATACCCTAAGTGATCAACGTTTATCAAATCTACTCAATATTTATGTGATTCAAAAGAGAAACTACTTGTTAGGCAGTAAGAAAGATATAGGAAAGATGTTGAATGAGCTTTTAGAGTTCTACAAATTTGTTTCACTATGATCCGTAGCTATTCATGTATGTGGGATCAAGAAGTTGTCAGCCAAAATTTAATAGCATGCATAATATTACATACTATGATTGTTGAAGATAAATGAAATAACTATAATTTTAGATTTCAAGTTTTGGAATATGAGTCGATAGATAATATTGATCTCTTACCACATGTCTCTATAACAATATTGCGGGCATGAAACTTATATTCAAAATAATATTCGACTTCGTGATAGGGTTAAACACCTTCAGTTACAATTTGATCTAATTAAGCGTATACAGTAGCGATTTGGACTTACTGTGAATAATGAATAAGCAGAAAAATAATGATTTTCATATATGTGTTGACTTGTTGATTTTTTCTCTTAATGTGTTACTATGTTGTCTAACTTGTGTGGTTTCAGTTTAGTTATTGTCCATATTATTTTTCAACTTATGTTCTAAATTTAATTATTGTCAACAATAATTGGAACTTTGTTTGCTATAACCGATCATCCTTGAAAAATTGATTTAATTTATTTGTTTATTGATACTCTCCTAAATCAGATTACTTTGGTTTTGTTTTTTTCGATTTTTCATTTGGATGCAACATACATGCAAGGGAAACACTTCCTTTTTATTTTAAATTACTAAGTTCCTTTTTTATTTTTATGTAATAATAATTACAATATGAAATATCAATGGAAGAATTTTATTCCATTTAATATTTATCTTAAATATATTTTATGTATTGTTTGAAAGGTAATGATAATATAAAACCTGAAAAAAAAAATAAAAAAATTCGATAAAACGACTTTCATTAAACACTCGTTTTATAAGCGAACAATTGCTTATAAAGGTTGACTGTTTAGAAGGTTAATATAGTAGGACTAAATACTTTCTTTAATAAGTAACTTTTTATAAATATATCCTTATAACACGTATTTCCGATTTTCAATACCATTGAACTATCTCTCCCATGCTCTATTTCATTTCCATAATGGCAGCTACCTCCATCGTATTAAACGTGTAATAAGTTCTTTCTTGCATAAAAAATAAAATAAAATTGGTTGACGAGAGAATCATTATTAAATAAATTGACAGGACAATTGTTTAATAATGTCTTCTTAGTGCGAAACTATTTTCGGATGTTTTGAAATTTCGAAACACTGACAGAAGCATCTAAAACATGCTTTTATTTGTCTTCAAGATTATAAAGGAAACAGGAGTTTGAAAAGAGATCCACGCAACGTATTAATTAATTATTGTTGATTACTTTCATTATCGTTGAATGCAGAAGCATTTAATTTTCGTATGGATAGGTCCATGAAATAGACGAAATACAAATATCAAGTCAGAATCCCACACAGTAAAACGCCTCCAGTTTTTACTAAATTAAAACGGATATGAATTCAAGTATATAGTTATATCGATAAGAAATACAAACTAATAAAAGATATTATTACTATTAATATATTAACGATTTATATTGTTAAAGCTAACATGTTGGCACTCGCGAAATATGTGTATTAAATATAATAGTAAAATAAATTTAGAATATAATATAACCATTGGATCAGACTATATATATATATATATGTTGCTTGGAAAAAAAAAATGAGAGAATCCGTAAAGAATAAAGATACACTTTCTGCATTCTTGAAATTTGCGAACACTTTTCTAACATGGCAAAATAGTTCTCACATTACAACTTTTTATTAATTTTTGTACTATAATTTTTCGCTTTTTTTATCCTACATGGTTTCACTTTCAATCATTCATTATTTTAGACATACATATATATATATATATATATACATATAAAAGTAATCAAAAAACATAAATATAAGAATCATTTTTATTGACAAAAGTGGAATTTGTTGCATGAATTTATTAATATGAAATTTGATGAGATATTAAATAAATAGAATAAGGGCTATTAAAAATAAATTGTACAATATCGAACCTCATAAGCTTGACTGACTAGTAAAGGCCAGTCAAGTTGACCGGACCAACGGCTTGGCCCAAAAACAATACTTGCCGACACCGCATTACAAGGATACACCTTACTTCTTTGGTCACCTTGGCCTAAGATAGCTCCTCCAGGCGACACATGGCAATTCACCATAGATCGACACAGTAAAATGCTTTCGGAGCTCGTTAAGATTTGCTTGCCCAATTAAATCATACACCTCGAAAGGGCACATACTAATCAAATTACTTGACCTAAAAGCTACTTTCCTAATCTACCATGGCCCATTTCTTCCTTATGGTTGTAATTATATTATTTAAGAAAACAAATTAAGTGATTCTTTATTTATTCTAGTTTGAAAAATATTGATAAATACTATCTTTGAGTCACAGATGTTTTGAATAAACATAAATTAATATAAATTTCATAACTCTTATTATAAAATATGAAATGAATTGCTTTTAGATGTTAAATAGGGTGATCCGTTTTATCATTTAGATGAACAAAATTAACAGCTAACATCCTTTAAAATATAGAAATGCAACATTATAAATCTTAAGGACAACATCAGTTTTGCACTATGCCCTATAGAAGTTACAACTTTTGTGTGTAAAAGAAATATCTTCTTCACTTTTTCCTTCAAATATATCTTTTAGATATATAATTCATGTATAAAAATCTTTTTAAATTATTCACATATAATATTCGGAGAGTTACTAAGATTTTGTCGTTTGTTGGCCGGTCCGTGGTATCTTTCGAATTGGACAAATTTCTAAAATTTGGTCAGCGTCATGTTTATATCTATATTATATAGTCCATTATGTCACATAAAATGCGTGAATTTGCTAAAATAAAAATTCAACCGAAATCTCTTATATTTTAATATATTATTACGAGCGAAACACATCACCAATTTTGTACGTGCGCGCAGGTAAGAGATTTTTTCATCATGTAGAGACTAAAATTGCGTTGAATTATAACAATGTGTTGCTCTCAGTTTGGATCTCGTATCCTTTGGCCTGTCTTATCACTATTACAGTAATACCTGTTAAATACTTCACGCGAGAACTCTAATTAGCACGACGTGTATTGATGTCGTAGACGGATTAAAATTTTAAAGTTAAACGTGATTAAATTAGGGTAATTTCAAAATGAGTAATTTTTAAAAAAATTGTTTTATTGATGAATAAAATTATACATAGTTTTATATTAAAACAAATAATATCTCGATAGAAAAATTTTCGATTAGATTATTATAATATATATTTTGATATATATATTACTGTTTGTTGGAGAAAAAGAGGATGACCAGATCAGACTGTAAGTGAATAAAAATTTTAATACCATTTGTTGAGGCCTTGTATTTTTTTTTGCAATATGGAGATTAAAACTTAGTCAATTAACCTACAAGTCTTTAATGGAAGTAATAAAGTCAAATGCAATTTGTGCTACATCAAAATCAATCCCCACATGACTGGTATTTTTATTTGGAATAATAAATATTTTCCGTTGCTTAATTGATTCCCAATCGTAATCATCAAAGTCTCATTATCATTTACCTACCAATATAAGTAAGCAAGCTTAGTAATTTTCACACATGAAAATAACTCGATTGACATAAAATAGGAGCTGGATATTTGTATTACAAAAATACGTCGTACATACTAATTGAAGTAGCGTATTTTAATTAGCAGTCATTGTGGAAAAAAAAATAAAAACGAATTTTCTTGGGTGTTGCCTTCATCTGTAGAGAGTAATTTCTAGACATAAAAGACCCCACACCACCCCCACCGCCCAAAAACAAAATAAAGAAAATCAATAAGAGAATGGAAGGACTAAGATTCGGAAAGCGAAAGATCATTAATAAAACAAAATAAGAAAACCCCAAAATCCTCGGAAATCTCAAAATCACTTGTTTAACGTTCCTCAATAACAAAGGATACGATGACTTTCTAGTGCGAACACAATCAGAGCAATGTAGCAAGTAATAATAGGAGGTTTATTTATTTTTAGTTAAAGTCTAGTCATGATGCATGTACTAAATGAATATTAAAGCTCAAATGATAAATATGAAATAATTATGTAATAAATATTATAATGGAATTTATTCTTTTTTTACAATCACATATGAGATATTAATAATAAGGATTAAGAGTGCTGCTTAAATTTAACGGATTCCTTCGCTTATTAAATTATTCTTTTGGATTGAACTTTTAGGCTTGAGGCTAACTAAAACTCTACAAAAGACACATAAACTTATACCTCAAATTCTCATCGCAACAATCTCTGCAAACTCCATAAATAGTAAGCATTTGGAGTATTAAACTACTTGAGCTATTATTACGAAAACTCTTCGGTGTATTAATGTTGATCCCAACCTACGTCTAAGGTCATAATATACACATGAGAAATTTTTCCTATATATAAAGGCTCAGCTAATGTTTAGTATGCGATTATCGCATGTACATGAATGTCACGTAACAGACCACACATACAGAGACCTATACTAATGCTATATACAAGTTACAACCAATTAATTTCTTCATTTACTAACTCAATGTAACACATTCTATGTGACCTCAAACCTAGAGCATCTAATCACTCTATAACAATATATATATATATATATATATATTATACTTATATGTCAATTTTAGGTACCAGATACAAAATTGGTCTATTTCTCCCAAAATAGTACCTGATCAATCAATGGCATACTAGCCTGTTGCAACTAAACTTGGACACCAGACCGAACTGTTTGAAACTGGCTTGATCTACTAGTTCATGAGTGACTAATATGGTAAATCGTGATTGGCCTGTGAGCTGCCCGATGGTTCAAGAGCCAGATCAAAATCCTTGAATCAGTTTTTTTTTTTAATATTTAATTTTTTTATTAATTTTATTAATTTCTCTTTTTTAATACGTTAATAATTTCTAATAATATATTTTTCTTTCTTTTTTTTTAAGTATTCTAATTCATTAATAATTTCTAATTTTTTTATCAATTTTCAACTTAATGCGATCCTGAATTATTTTTTTTTTCTCTCAAATTTTATTTTTTTTCTTATATTCAGGTTTTTAACATTTGATAAGTTTAAAAAAAAATTATATTAACTGAAATTGAATTTCCTATATATCCTTAATATATAATTAACTTATGATTAGTTATTTATCATTAGTTTGATGATATTATTTTTAATAAAATTATCTTTTGCCATTACAAATAGAATAGTTTTAACATATAATAACTTGCTAGATATTATTAAATTATTTTTTCCGACTTGGTAGCTTATTTTTTCTTTTTCTTTTTCTTTTTTTTTTAAGGGGATGGATTAGTTAGGCCGATTCATCGGTTTAATAATAAGTCCATCGTCTTAAACCCCTTGAGCCCTTAAAACTCGACGGTTTATTGAGGTAGTTAAATCCGCTCGGACCGATTCAACGACTCGGAATTGACTTTTGTTAAGGTCTAAATCTAAAAGGGATGGTCCATAATACCTAATACAACCTGACTGTATACCAATCGTTAGATGCTTGTTCGATTATCAATAGCCGCAAATTTTCTAATCTAATCAAACATAAGCAACGATTTATCTTTTAAGGTTGAAATGTAATTAAGTTTATTCATGTTTTTTAGCCTAATAAACACAATCAACAATTGTAGTAGTTAGTTACCCAAAAAACTAATTACACACGCTTGCCAACAAATTGACGGTTCACGCTCTCAAATATTTATACAAAGTATGCATTATTGTTAGACACTTGGGGAGGTTTCAGTTTAAATCTAAGGTTTGACCTATCTGTTTATGAACTTAAATGAGCTTCCCCGGCTTTTTTAACTTCCATTTTTCTTAAAACCAGAACCCTTCGATTAAATCACGTCTTAGAAAACCATCGCTTTGTTATTGAAGATCTAATCAAATGATTTTTAAATTGTGTGTTGAAGATTCGATTTCAGGTAAATACATTTTTATTACTTTGGATGGGCCGTGCTCGAGGAATTATTTTTAAAAATTGCAATACTTTTTATCATTTTTCCTAAAGTGATTAGACATACCTTTTTTTTCTTTTCGATGATTATAATAAGAGTGGAAGATTTGAATTTAGTCTACTCAATCAAGAGCCACTACGTTAAAAAAAAAAAAAAACTTGTCAATAGATATTTTTTTAGTATCTTTAGTATTTAAAATTTTATTTTAATATTTCCATTTTCCCAACATAATCCTATAATTAATTTCAAAGAGAATATTTTTATAGATTTGCTTATCAAATGAGAAGTTATCTATTTGTATTACATAAATCTGCTTTGCAAATATGCTATCTATTATGTATATATATATAATGTATAAATATCGATAAAATATTAATATATATAACATGTACAAATTATGTATGATATTAGTTTAAAAACTATTCATTTTATTATAATTGATATTAATATTTCATTGATATTTAATACATGAGGAGCTATCTCGACAAAGTGAATAACATTACCTGTTCAATTCACTATTTTTTTTTATCCTCCAAACTAACATCTGCGTCGATACAATGGATTTTGATTATAATGGGAACACAGTCTCACCATAGCACTTAATTCAATGGCGAATTTGCTAGGTTAATTAATCAACTTGTACTTAGTCCATTTTTCCTATTAATCTTAACGTTATATGAATGTTGGTTTTCTTAAGTTTCCAGGATCATGTCCTAGTTAATTTCAAGTTTTGTCAATTGTTTGTTCGAGTCTTCAACACGACATTATTTCTACTAAAATAAACTTCAACTGGGTCACCCTTTAATTCAATCTCAATAACAGCAAATTCAACATATCTAGAAACTAACCCCCAAAAGTGGATATCCATAAAATACCCTTCCGCCATGTTTAACGCAATCAAAGCTTCAAACTTCATTCTTAGCAACCATAACATTAAAAAACAAACTAACTAATAGCAAAAAATTAAGAACAAGGCTTCGATTTGTCTTAATGCAATTGCTTTATGTATTTGAAAAGAAAGGATTCAATAGTACTTATAAGATACGTGAATTGATAGGTAACGTATAAAAACTAATAAAATTTTTATACGTAAATATATAATTAGTATATTTTTAAAATATACGTTCTTTCATTTGAAAATGTTTAAATATCATTGATACTTGCCACTACTTATCGATTCACGTAACGTACTAATATTATTGAATCTTTTTTCTTTAAATAAGTGCATCACTTGAAAAAAAGATTCGTTAAGTAACACTCTTCAAGCGTTTGTGCAAACGATAGGTAAGTATATATTAATCAAGTTCCAAAAAATGTTACAAATAGTGGGCCAAAAAAATAAAAAATCAAATGATACTAATAATTGGTAGTTTTAGGGGGAAAAAAAGTACCACCCATATTTTTGCAAATACTTTAACGTATTTTGATCTAAAAAATTACTACCATGTATCAAAATATTATGTTGAAACTTACGTATCATGTGTACATATATGCTGTACATATTACTTGATGAATTTTTTCTTGTGTCACTTTACTTTAAGTTCACTTTCTGGTTGTTAATAACATCATTAAGTATTACATATCACGTGTTATGTACACGTTACGCGTAAAAATTAATAAAATATTCATATGAATAATAATTAAAAAAGTAACTTACTACCTATGAATTACATATATCATATATATTGATATTTTATTAGTATTTATACATCAAATATACATAACACATAATGTACATTACTCACCGAGTCATTTCTACGTATCAAGATGATTTTTAAGTCCAGCAAATAAAGTGGTAGGGGGAGGATTTGTATTGACATTTTCCACACACCTCTTACATCTAGAAAAATTGACCACTCTTTCTAATTTTCACATTATGCCCCCAATTGATCGAGGCAAATAAATTGTATAGGTTTGAACTTAAATAAGTATTGGTATTCACACTACCCATCTTACTGATTCTCTTAGTCGCGACGTTTTTGTGAAGTGTTTTCCATGAAAGTTGCTCCGGCTGCCATTGTTCATGGCAATATGTTAAAGTGGAATAACCCTTTGCAGGTCCTTGAAACATTAACTCATGTTTTCAAGGGAAAATAAAAATAATCCAAGTGGTATCGTATCGCCACTAGCCTCATTAACTTTAGATGTATCACAACGTCCAAGGAAGTTATTTATTGTAACGTATCATGCCCAAAACCTAAATGGTGTAACAACTCGTCAGATGTCCGTATATGCTCGTAATAATAAATAAAGCTTGAATACTTTTCTTTTTGTGCCTTATTCTAAGCTTTTCCATCCTAAAAGTGCTTAAAATCCTAACAAGGTGAGCTATGAAGCCCAACCACAAACATACTTGAATGCACAAACCATTCAGGATTCTAAAATTCTAATGCAGTCGAAGTATGTTTCGACCATAAAAAATAGCTTCCATCTAATTATCTTATATTAATAAATAGTATCAAATATGACTAACAATTAGTATTTATTACTAATAGTAGTAAGAGTTTGACAGATAATCTTATTATATAAAGTACATATATGTATCTTATATAATTAGGTAGGTTTTAAGTAATAACTTTACAAAACTTGCTTTCATGGAATAACACATAGATGTAATATTTTCATACCTTAACTCACCTTAGAATCTTATAAGATATACATGGTAAAAGTTTTAAGATATTCTTTACACACCCCCATTCAATCTATTTAATAATATAATATATATTAATGAATGAAATATAATATAATATTATTTAAAATCAATAAAATAATAAATAAAATATATTATATCTATCTCAAAAGGAAATAGCCTAAGCCTAATGTAAGTCCTAAATCTGGAACTCGCTACCTCTCTCTCGTCTCTTATTAATGGGACTTTATTTTGTCTCTCTCTTGCTTGCTGTCTTTTTGTCTCTTCTTCCTTAAAGTCAAGTGCCACTATTAATCCAAGTTTACTCATATTTATCGTTACAAGAAAAATACATATTTGCTAATTTTAACTTTGTTTTTTATTTTGCCTGTTTTAATATATTTCTCTTAATAATTAGAACCTAAAAATTACAACTTTATGCTTCAAGTACATAGAGAATTTGTTTCTTATTTGGGTGCAATTTGTTAAAAAGAAAAAAAAAATAAAATTAATTAAAAATTAACTTTAAAAAAGAAAATGTGGGAGCATGTGTGCCTGTACCACTTAGCACACCAACTTAAATTAACCTCACATGCTTGGGCTCACGTGACCAACCCTAAGCACGTGAAGGCCTAGATACGCCGCCCGGACATGGGCCCACGCTTGCCCATACTTAGGGACACGACCCATTTCCCTGGTTTCCCATTAACTTCTTCCTAACAATAATAAAATATGGTGGATGCTATTAGTTGATCATAAGGTCAATCAGTGCCAGGTTTCAACTTTTTAAAGAGAGAGAATTTGACTGTGTAAAATTAAAACTTACTTTCCGTAAATTCCATAGTTTGGACCAAAATATACTATGAAGTCATGACCAATCGAGTTAGGATTATACCAAATATGACTTTATCATGAAGTTATTCGTATGTTCAAACTTGGAAGGCACAATGTTGGCGAAAAATCCAAAAATCAAAAATAAAAGAAAAAAACAATCAGGTACATATATTTTTTCAAAATCTTATAAATTAGTTTAAAATTCATTTTATATCTTAAATATCACATCAAAATACTAAAAAATTCACTTTTCAAGAAATTCACAGGTAATAAATATCCTTTATGTATATTTTAAATTTTTTTTATAGTCCTGCAAAAATAAACAACCAATGAACAAAAAGGTCAAAAGCGGAAAAAAAAAAAAAAAGGGAAACGTCCCTCTATCTAGACACCTTACCTAGCCAAGCCACACAATGCAATAGACAAGGAGCAGAGTGACGCTCCATCGTTCCTCGATCAACGCACTAAGCGGTTTCATTGCACCTGATCTCATCCCCATAAATATAATATATGGATTTTTCATCCACGAAATGACTAATACAACGTTATTGTAATAGTATTAATATATATATATATATAGATTATTTTTTTTCTCTTTATTTTTTATTTAATTGATTAGTTAATTTATTACCTAGATAATATGTTAAAGTATTTTAATAAGATGTATAACTGTAAACTAAGATTTTATAAATTAATAATTTAAATTAATCAATATTATAATAACACTATTTTACAAACATGATATAATATATATATCTTGTAAGCAAACCTTTAAGGTTCAGATCCTTTTTTCTTCTTTCCTCCCATTCTTGTGTATCAATGGATCTCCTATTATCTTCACCATATCTCCTTCATGTAGTCATACTCTACATTTCGATTTCATTCATTTACCTCTTCTACAATTAGTATCGGAATAGACCCTCCAGCCTCCACAATCTTCCCCCCGGAAGCAAAGGGCTGCCCTTTTTTGGCGAAACATTAGGTTTCACGTTGTCAGGACGCAGTGGACATCCCGAGAAGTTCGTCGATGACCGAACCACCACTTACAACTCATCCGACGTCTTCCGAACTGCCTTGCTCGGCGAGGACCTGGCGGTCTTCTGCGGTGCCTCGGGGAACAAATTCCTGTTCTCTGGTGACAAGAAGTACGTTACCTCATGGTTTCCTACCTCCACTAAGAAAATCTTGCTGTTCCCCGAAACGATTGGGAAATACTCGGATTCCACGAAAATGAACAAGTTCTTGCCGGAGTTTCTTAAGCCGGAAGCGTTACAACGTTATGTTCCGATAATGGACGCCATGGCAAGAGAACACATGGAGAGAGAATGGGCACCGTTTAAGCAAGTGAAGGTGTATGGTCTTTCGAAGAAACATAACTTTGCCTTAGCATGTCGTTTGTTCTTCGGCATTACGGATCCTGAACATGTCGCGAGAGTTGCTAATCCTTTTGAAGCTGCCGTGGCTGGCCTCACCTCTCTGCCCATAAATTTGCCAGGTACACATATACGATATATGTATATACATATATATGTAATTTGCATAATTTTAAAGGGACTAGTTTAGCTAATGCATCATGGGCGCGCGTTTGTTTCATAGAATAAACTTCCTTTTTGGATGTTTTTCCAATATTTATTATAATCAAAGTCGTATACTTTGCAAATGTTATCTTAGTAATGGATCGAGATGTTGCGGTTGCTAATGGTTGTTTGTTTAACTACAGCTACTGGTGGAAGACAATACTCACACAATCTTGTGATTTGTTATGATGGTTAGTCGTCATACAAAATGTCAATGATAAAAATAATTAATTTCCACTTTTATGACAAAAAAATCGCTAGTAATTGTAACCTCTCAGTAATTAGTAATTAAAATTACAAATAAAATAGGAAATAAATAGAAAAATGAAATATTATTACAAAAAAAAAAAAAAATGTAATACACCGTTGAAAAGTAAACTTGGAGGCATAACATATATATGAAGCAAGGCAACTTATCTTTGTTTCTTAAAACTTGTGTTATGTTATGTTCCATGCACACTCCACACACAGGGACAGCATATAACGGGGCAATGAAAGGTGGGAAGCGTATAAGGGAGGAGCTGGCGGCAATTATAAGACAGAGGAGGAAGGAATTGCTTGAGGATAAGAAAGAGCCTGAGTCTATTGACTTACTGACGAGGATGTTGGTAGCATCGGATGAACATGGGAATGTCATGAACGATATGGAAATTTCCAACAAGATAATAGGTATCCTCATTGCAAGTCATGATACAGTCAGTACTGCTATCACCTTTGTGGTGAATTACCTGGCCGAGCTTCCCCACATTTATGACCAAGTCCTTCAAGGTAATGTTATTACTTCAATTTTGAATTTTCTTTCAAGCATATTAGATTAATAGATTCCCATTACTAGCTGATAAATTTAGAACAAATTGCAAAAATATACTATCTAATAGATAACTCTCTTGAACTTTTATGGTTTTTTTTTTTTTTTTTGAAATGGAATTAAGTATGAACAAAGTTAAAATTCTCAAAAACAAAAATAAGAGTAAAGAATAAATAGTGTTATATTTTTTCCTATTCAATTTAACGTTTATTTTCCAAGGAAATGATGATCTTGCTTCAATAACAAGTAGACCTAGGTATATGTTAAACCTAACCTATGAACCGACATTTATTTAGACCTAACTCGACTATGGACTGTTAGATCCACGACGACTTATGGAATGAAAATTAAAAAAAAAATTAAACAAATCATGTAGTTGAATAATATTGAAAATTTAAACTATCTTTACATAAATTAGGAAAAATTAATTCTCTTTCATTGTATTAAATGTGTTGTTATTATTGATAACATAAAAAATAAATATACTTTAAAGAATGTTAGTTTGCTCTATATAGGCTTTAGCTAAAAAGAAAATTCTCATTTTTTAGCAATATGGGACTAAGATTAATTTTGATCTTATTATTATCTTTTTAAATTTTTATCCCGTATTGCTAATATTACAACTCGATTGGTGTAATTCTTACATAATTAAATACAAATAATTTATTTAGCAGAGAAAAAGGCAAATCATTTTCAATTTCTTTAGAAGACAAGCTAAAACTACATAATTTTTTGGCTCAAAGTGTTTTTCAAGTTTAAGATTTAATGTTTTTTCCGGTTAGAAAATAGTTTGCCAATGCCAAGAGAACCAGCTGCTCTAAGGACCTAGCCCCGATTCAACTTTAGGTGAGCAAGTTAACCTCACCTAATAAGATCACTTCTTAAAGGCAATAAAACTACATATTATGAACAAATTGTAAATATATTCTAAACTATTCATCATGCATGGATCGGTGTTCATGACATTTGAAATATAACTTTATCTTCTCATAATTTTTTAAAATATTCATATAACGTCAAAATAGTTGCTAAAATCCAAAACTATCCCTATTTATAGTCCATTTAGCTATTTATGGTCCATTTAGCAATTTCTCTTTATGTTTCAAACAATAGCTTAAGAGGTCATGGCTCTTGTGACCTATTATTAAATGCTGTTTCAATAGAATAAACCAAATTCAAATCTCTTCTATCCCAATTATAATTATCAAGCCCCTTAAGTAGCGAATCTCATCAACTTGGTCTGGATTCACATTATATTATTTTGATTTATCATTTCAGCTTGTTTTTGCTTATCTTAAGATCACCAAGACTATCGGATAAATGCTTGTATGATTTTGTTTATTCGTAATCTTAAAAACCCTCAATCATATGTAGTTAAGAAACTTAAAGATATGATGCTAGTGAGCTCTAATAATCCTCAAATAATTTTCAAGAATTACATAGAGAACCACATTTTGGAAGTTTTACAATAGATACGTATAATATATATATATATATATATATATTAGGGATACGTTTGTCATTGCATTCTAATTGACCGAAATTATTTAATTTTTAGTCTACAGCGAGCCAACTTGAAGACCATTTTCATCTTTTTATCCTTATTCCAACATGTGTCAGTTTGATTTTTGGAGAAAACCATTATTTGTTTCATTTAGGTCAAGTCTCCTTAAAATTATTCATAGTAAATGGCATGTGCTGAGAAAATTAATTAACATGATGAACACTATAGATATAAGAGTTCAATTGAAGTGATTACTTATGTGTTATGTGAGTAACATACTATATGTGAAGTGAGATTGCCATATAAAGAGATGATTAAGTAAAAATAAGGTAAGAAGAAAGAATAGGTAATTTCAATGTCTCAAATATACGAGTAATAAATAAGGTAGCCTTAAGGGACATCAGGTGTTTATATTGTAACTTGAGTGGATAAGATCAATTTTTTACCTAAATGCTATATTTCTTAGCTATATCTTGTAAAAATTAGGAAATCGAGTTTAATAGTTTCTTGGAATAAATTCATTTAGGATTTAAATTACTCCCTTCCCTTTTGATGATATAATAAGTTCTTTACTATTCTAATTGAAATTGTTATGGACATGAGACAACAAATTATTTAGATTTGGGTATTGAAATTTAATCAAAATCAGATCATATGCCAACTAAATAATTGAACCCAACATCAAATATATACATTTTATGTAGACATTAATGTATATACAAACATTTGTTCATATATTTGTGTTAGTTTTTTTCTTTTTCTTTTTCTTTTTTTTTTTTTTGCTATCTATTGTATTACGATTTTAGGATATAAGGATTCAAACTTAGTTTATCTTATTGAGAGATTGATATTCATACCATTAAACTATAACGGTCTTAACTATGTTTATATTGACTAAAAGATTATATTTTCTTGCTAAGTTTCCTCAAGTTTGAAATCAAAGTCTAGATGAAATTTATATTTTATAAGACTTGCGGCTATGTTTGTATTGACTAAGGTGATGTTGGCTAAGGAAAAAATATGGACGAAGAGAAATAACTATCCTACTGAGTTCCCTTTCGATCTTGATAAAATTGTATTATCAAGCAGCAGGAAAGCGTTGGTCTTAATTAACAGTAACAATTTGTATAAACATATATAGATCTAATCATCCCAAAAAATATTGGTTCCATGCTGATAAATTTTCTATACTTTGAAATTTATCATCATCTCATCATTTGGAAAAATTTACACTTACACCCTGAACCTTTACTAAAGTTCGTTACTAAAGTCTAGCAACCATTTGCTATCTTTTGACTTTTCTAGCTATGGTGTTTATAGAGTTATTTGCTTTATGAGTTTAAAAAGCTGCATTTGACAAATATTAATTAGGGGAAGCATTGACGGTTATCCAATTTATATGTTTAATCGATAAGCTATAATTTATGACAATCCACGATTAATAATTCTTGATCTCTTTCTTCTTCTCTAGCCCCAAAAGATATTATTCATCTACATCTACATGGTAATAATTAATTTTGTAACCAAGTTCTGTTTATATACTTACTAAGGTACTATCTATAACATAATCTTGTGCTTGACATAATGCGTGGAATGTAACAGTTAAATGAATCCTTTTTAACTGTATTAAAATTAGTTACATTCAATTCTAAACAGAGCAAATAGAGATCATTAAATCGAAGGTCTCAGGGGAACTATTGAACTGGGATGACATCCAAAAGATGAAGTACTCTTGGAACGTGGCTTGTGAGGCGATGAGACTATCTCCACCCGCCCAAGGTGCATTCAGAGAAGCCATCAAAGACTTCTCTTTTGCTGGCTACAACATTCCAAAGGGTTGGAAGGTTAGTTCACACTTAATTTTAGACATCAGACGCATTTTTTTGTTTGACCTAATTTGGAAACCGGTTAGATTCAACCTCAGTCGATTTAGGTCCGACTTTTTAATCCTTAACACTTTAATGTGTTCTATAATCAACTATCTGAATCAAATCTGATAATACTGCAATAGATAATGATCCAACAGTATTACTTATGTCATTTTCTTATTATATAATTAACTTAAAAATTTGGACATGTTTACACACAGGCGTATTGGACAGTGCATTCAACGCACAAGAACCCTAAATATTTCCAAAACCCAGAGAAATTCGATCCATCAAGATTTGAAGGAAAAGGACCTTTACCTTTCACATTCGTTCCATTTGGTGGAGGGCCTCGAATGTGCCCAGGGAAAGAATATGCTAGACTTGAAATACTTGTTTTCATACACAACCTGGTCAAGCATTTTAAATTAGAAAAAGTTATTCCTAATGAGAAAGTTATATTTAGTCCACACCCTATTCCTGTTAGTGGTCTTCCTCTTATTCTCTTTCCTCATGATCCACGAGCAGCTACATGAGATGAGGCGACATGTGAAGTTATGCTTTGTGAAAAACATCTAGGGTTTGGTTTGCATATTTGTATACTTTGCCACATTTTCCACTAATAAATGCATCTTTCTTTCCTATTTGTATATTTCTTTTACAAGTTATATATCTTTTAATAATAAAGGTCATGTGATATGGTTACCATCCTATTGTATATATGTTTTTTCCTTTTTTTTTTTAAGTTACATAATATGGTTTCAGCTATCTTAAATGATAGTAATTGTACCATATCGCTTTACAATTATAGTTTTTCAAATTTTTTACTTTCCATACGAATGGTTGAGGAACATTTCTATGATGGAGTTGAGGTTAAAGAAAGTGCAACTACACAAAATGAAAAAGAAAAAAAAAAAAACAAAGAATCAAGTTACATAACTAAAAGAGAAAATTATAGTAGTGTACAAAATTGAATAAAATGTCTAAAATATTTTTATTATTTTTTCATACAACATATTCTTAAATAGTCTGAAATATTCTTTCTTTCTTTTCTTTTTTTTTTAAGTTTGGTCAATACCCTTTTCTTTATAATAATAAGTTCTCTATATTATGCAAATGTAGTTAAGTTTAAGTTTTTAATAATAAATTTCTTGATGCTAACTCTTCACTTTAAGTACTTAAAAATATTTTAAATCTTTTTATGGATACTATTTTAATATTACTTTTAAAATAATAAATGAAATATTTTTATTTAAGATTCTAGAAGTGGGATTAATTGTTTTATTATTTCTAAATATTATAACAATAATAATAGTTTAATTATTTTAGTACAAAAGTTTGATTAAAAAAAACAAAGCACTAGCGCTACGTTTGGCCAAACGGCCAAAATGCACCTAGCCCTCCACTCCGACAATAACGTCGCGATCGAATATGATATTTCACTACCGGAGGAATTGTATGTGATCGCAATGGTATATGACATTTCACTCGATGTGACGACCTGCAGACATGATGCAACAGACGCGTGAAATGTACGTCAACTTCATAAAAGAATCTAAGAGAAACCCAATGCAGGGGTCAATAAAGCTTTTTTTGCTCCGAAGAAAAGTAGTAGAAAGGGTAGAATCGGAAGGAAAAGAATGACAAGAGAAAATATTATTTTAAATATGTTTAGATAGTAAAAAGAAGATAAAAGAATGATAATTATTATTAAAGGTAAAAAAAAGATATAATGTAAAATGATCAAAATGTCCATTAAAAAATTAATAATAAATGAAAAAAATTGTGAATGACAGGGACAATTAGACTTGTTACCTTTTTTTTCTATTTCCCTTCCCTTTCCCTCCGTTTAAGAGCCATTAGAAATTGTGGGATATATGGAAATTTTTCTTTTCATTTTGCATCCCCTCTTAATTTAGCAACGGATTTTAAAATGTTTCCTCCCTCTTTCTTTTTGCTTCCCCTCGTCCCAAACAAAGGGTAAATAAGAGAGAGATACCAAAAGAAGAGGATAACAATTTTGCGGTAAGCATCGAAGATGTTGGCATAAATTAATATACAATTTGTATATATATATGTATACATATATTTGAGCGTGGCAAAGGGAGAAATAATTATGAGTATGAATTTTTGGTTAAAATCTTGTCAGTCCATTTTGTTTTAGCCACAAGTCAAAATATGCAAAGTAAAAGCCCAACACTTGATGTACTATTAAATAAAAGTAAAAAGGGCTGAAATCCCCACAAACAAGAACTCTTAAACCCATTATTCTTATTAAATTTACACCTACAATTGAAATATAAAGAGTTCCCGAAAGTTGAGCTAATGCCCAATACAAAATACGTAAAGCACACACATATGATCAAATAATCACAAGTCAAATGCATAAGTGAGTATCACTAATAAATGCACTGCCTATCAACCAACACAGTCTTGGCATTTCAAGACTTAAAGTAACTTAGACTTTATTAGTATAGATATAATATAGGTATCGTCATGGATCATCGCCAACACCTTAGTGTCAAACCTTAAATCTATTAAGTCATCTCACTACAAAACTCTACTCGGGACAAAATCGCACAAAGATCATTTCATGTCTTATTAATCACATTAGACCCTACTAATAAGAGATTGAAAGCACAAGCAGTAAATACATTATAGCTAGATATTTACTTAGTCTGGTTTACTTGACTTGACTAGCTTAGCATGCACATTTAGCAATGAAGTATCCCGTACTTAGATTCGAGCAAACATTAGTAACTGAGTTAATTGGTAGCCTAAAATTTATTCATATAGAAAAAAGAATTAAAATCAAAACCCTAACTTGACTTAAGTCCAATTGCACTTCAACTCAGTAACCCCCTTCGCTTCGACTATAATAGGCATAAACTTAACTCAAAAGACTTAAGAATTTGTAAAACGATTTAAATTATACCAAAAGGAGCATAAGGTAACAACAAAATTCATTACCTTTGGCCTTAAATTTGTTGCATAATAATTAAGATAACAAAAAAACGGTGTTGCTGTAAGTCCCCGGTGTATAAACTTTAAGGTAACAAACAAAACACTTTATGCAATGAAAAAAACATGTTGCTTAATTAATTAAAATCAAATGCAAAGACTGTAAATGCAACACCTTTTTCTACTATGGCAACCAACTTTTGAATGTTAAATGCAACTATTTGTCATGTGATGCAATTTCCTTCTCATTGAATATATTATTTTATACCTTTTAAAGGATTATATCATTGTCTTAATACACCTCCTTTACAGGTTTTAAAAAATAAAATTAGCTTATGATAGCACAATTGTTTCATTAATAATAATTTTTATGAACATATATAATGAGAAAATAAAAACGATAATAACTAGAAAAAATATGATATGTACACAAATGTTTTGCTAAAAATAAATACACAATAAAGTTATTATCATTTCTACACTAATTGGTAAAATTTACATCTAATAATAATCTTTTTTATAGATCCGTTACTTTATCTTTAAGTGAACTCTTCATAAGGCCTTAACTTTTTCTCAACTCCTACAAATCATTATAAATATGAATTATTAACACATTGAAAAGAGCAACAAGCTAGTTTTAACAACAAAATGCATGAATAAAAATATATCATCATGTATTGATCAAAATAATATCTCGATTTTTTTTCCTTAAAAAATATTGATGAATAGTGAAAAATAGAGCTATTATAACATTGTTTTCTTGTTCTTTTTTGTTTTTGAGTTAAAAAAAAGTTATCTTTATATTAATATTTAACCTTATTGTATGGTCTTTACATATACAAAAGAAAATAGCAAACTTTTTCAACAAATAAGAGACTATTTAATTTAGTTATACAAATAGAATATGGCTTAGCTATCAAAATTTAATCAAGTCTGTCCAATTATGTCAATAGCTCATCATTGTAAATAACATACTTTATTCTTACTCAATGTTGCCACATGACATCAATCTCTTTGC